>HG992314.1:10002500-12402500 GCA_905220615.1 Tinea trinotella
ATATCTGCCTACTACTCTACTAATGTTGAAGGAAAACATGAAAATATTTAATGATAATTTTATATTTAGAAACTAGATAGTTAAGTATCAAAAGACCCGAGCTCTTCTACACAAATACGATGCTACTTAAATAAACTTGGGAGTTTTAGCATTATTTCCGTTCGTAAAAATTCTACATAAAACTGTAATATCTCTTTGTTTCGGTCCGTTTAATGTGAACACACCTTTACGAGGCCTTAACCCTATTCTGGTGCAAAATGTTCCCAGTTAAAGGCTTTTGTTTGAAGAACAACAGCTGTGATGAGTGTGTACTTATGAAATCAATGGAACAGTCACCAGCGATGGCATGTTTTTAAACCTATTTTAGATTAAAGATTGTGAATGAAATAGTGATGAAAATTTAATCAATCAATCAATCAAATTGTCACGACTTAGATCCCACAGTGATTAGAAGAGACAGGAGAGCGTCAATTGCCACGATTCTGACAGAACTTCCTCGCTTTCCTCACATCCACAATTCTCTTCATCAAAGCTAAAAAGTTTCATAAAAATGAAAATTGGTTAGATAATATTCGCGCGTGTTGTAAGAACTACATGGCCCTGTGTAACTGTAGCAGAGTGGTCGTTCGCTAAGCAACAGACACCGGATTCGACACCTGGTCGCATTTGACAGCTGTGCATACGCGATCTTTTTCTACTATAATATATACCAATTATTGTTTTTGTTGCTAATTTATCGTTGCATAATTGATGGGTAAAAATTGTGTACTAACAAATTAAACAGTTGATTTTTTGTAATAATTTTATGGTCTTTCGTTTGATCTCTGACACTTTTAGTGAGAAGTAATATTTGTAAAAAAATTGAAATTGATGAAACAAGTAGTCTATATTATTTTTCAGTTACATTCCCCTAGACTCTTAACTATTATTGATCAATTGCATATTTTGTACAGAAAATTTTTGAAAGTCTTAGGAACATTATTACTTTTTATATAAAAAAATATTACTTTTAACGTCCAACCCATTAAATGATAACATGTGTCATGTTCTAATGGGGTGCCGGCCTTAATCATAACCTACAATTGTAGGTACAGGCGAGCTATTCAATAATTAATGTAACCCCTCGATTTAAAAGCACTACCAATTATCCATGTAAATTATTCAGTTTCCACTAAAATGAAAATGAAAGTAGATGACTTGCGCTGTTATGAATTGATTCGTTTAATAAATTGTGCCATATTTATAACTTGTTCTACTTTCAATTCGCAGAACTATATAGGTACTCGAAAAAACGAAATTTCTTTGTTCTTTCAGACATATATATACCTAATAAAAAGGCTCGTGCTGTTTGTGCGTGTATTATGCTTAGGTATCGAAATATATAAAGGCATAGTTAACCTGTCATTAAAGTTATAATGAATAAGAAAATATATACCTTTCAACCGGCGAGTCTTATGTACGAACGCCGGCGTCCGTGGGGCGCTGTAGCTCCGCAAAATTAGTTGTTAATTTTGCACAGTAGTTCCGGTGACGGGACAGGAGCACGATGGAGCCGGCTGCGGGTCGATAAGGTTGTTCCGGGTGTTCGAAGCGCCTGAGAGGGCTTCTGGCCGCGAGGGGCCGGCGTCGCTCGAGGAAGAGAGCAGTGTCGCGTGCGATTATGCTATCAGGACGGTTGCCGGCGGAGTGTCGCGGGGTGGCCGCTGACAGCTAAGGCGAGGGTGCGCGCGCCACGCGCCGCCAAGCCGCGCCTGCGCCCGCCATGCCGCAGGAAATAAAGTCCGATCATACGATACATCAACTACATGTGCGACTGTGAATCATTAGCATAATCTTTAAGGTGAGCTATGATATATTTGACATTGCTTTAGAATGTATGCCTTACAATTGTACAAACATACTTTTGGATCTCTGCATTTTATTTTGCATCTTGTATTTCTTATTTATATTTGTCATTCGTTACACGTGTTAACTTGTTTGCCTATTTAGTTGTTTGGTAAATAGTCGTGTCTCTATTTTGAGGTATTTTTGATTTGCAATACACAGTATGATTTGATTTACTATGCATGTTTTCCTAACTTGCGTCAATATGACAGGATCAGCTGTTAAGGATATATAAGAGAGGTTATATGGGTTGGTATTGATTGCAAGCACTTTCACCACCCACAGAGTCACGCTCTTTGTTTTGGCGGGGATCCAACAATCGTATTAATGTGTAACTGCCTGTTACTAAGTATCAAGGAGACATTAAGTTTTATTTGTTATTAATAATGTTGAACATAATCTATTTATCATTAGTTTGGATTATAAAATCATTAATTCGTAATAAGTACTTATACTAGACGATGTGATTTAATAATGATTTGTATGATTACGACGAACTTACGATGATTTATTTAAATACGCAAAATATTTTTATTTATTTTTCTATTGTGACTCGATATATAACACCATCTTGTCTCATAATAATCTAGAGTGCGTTACATGAACGGAAGTGACTGTTAAGCACTCTACCATGCTACTACTTTGCGGGCCTAGTTGGAACCGGCAACTTACAAGCTGATCCCGAAACTCGACTAAGTCACGTCACGGTCAGTGGTAGTACTACCCCTAATCGGTAGACTAGGTACCACTGCCTACTACTCTAGGATAACCAGACCTGGAGCAAATATTTTATATACCAATTTATAAATACTGGATTTGCAATTTTTAATAAATTTATAATTCACAAAAAAATAATAAATATTATTTGCAAATAATAAATACTGAAAATAAAAGCTATGAGACAAATATTTGCTCTGAACGGGAATCGAACGCGGAACAAACTGGTGTGCTAACTAATTTGTCACGCAGGGCCGTCTTTACCCGGGGGTTCAAGGGGTGCCGTGCACCCGGGCGCAGAGTCCTAGGGGGCGCATGCCGACCGCCATAAACTTCGATAGACACTGAGACCACGCGAGCGGAACCTTGACTTTCGCACCCCGGCGCTGAATATGCTTAAGACGGCCCTGTTGTCACGCCTATTAACCCAAAACATAAGTATTATAGAGTTCTGAACACAAGCACTTGAAATATGTTGCCTACTTATCCGAAGTCTACGGGAGGCATCTGCGAGTATTGATTACTATGTTTCACGATATTGTATAACATATACGTAAAAACAGTTGTCACAATTAGTTTTTATTTTTATTTTGACTCGACCGACATCTGACCTCGACCCGCCTGACGGCAAGCAAGAAGAAGTCTAAAAGTGCCGACGACTGCAAAAACCGAGTCTTCACTGTCGCCGCCACTATGCCGGCCAAAGGTGCTTCTTCACGCATCGCTTGAAGGATCCAAGGTTACAGGTTACGTGGGTAGTGTTTTTACTTATTTTGATTACCTGATACCTAAAAATTGACTGTCTGAACAAGCTAGAAGGTAGGGTACGATCATAGTACATGGTAATTCTTTTCAATATTACACATGTTGTTCATGAAATAATAATAGACTTCTGGCGGCTTTGGGATCCTAGACTATATAATCCTGAACGAATGCAGATTTAAATGCTATACATTCTCCAAAAAATAAACATACTAAAACCTTAAAGGTCCTTGAGATTTAACAATTTGAATTGCGCTTAAATTGTTCTATACTTGGCTATTTAAAAAACAGTACACTATACAGAATGTAACAAAAATACACGCACCTACATTTTATTTAATAGTGTTTGATAGCTCAGTCTGCCAATCTAAGGTTTATACCAACACTATTAGGTGTAAATGCCGTGAATTTACTATAGTAGCAGTCGTCTCCGCCTTTGTATCGCACTCCAGCCTAACAGATAATGTCTAATTGTCATTTTCTTCAGTCGTCGATACTCTTGGCACTCTTCTTGCTTCCCATCAGGCAAGTCAAGATCAGATGTTAAGACACAATAAAAAAATGTCAACGTAATGTTGTGTAGGACTCGAATTCGAGATGCAGATACGCGGAACTCGAATCACATTCATACAATAATGCCACAATTTGATATTAACTTTATCAAACTCTCAATGCACTGTCACGTAGTAAGACTGGTTGTAAACTTTTAGCTGCGGGAACAGTTGCCTACTACGCGCGGACTAAAGCGACTACTGGTAATATATAAAAAATACCTAATTTTATTATCTACTTATGATTATGATATTAATCAATTAATCAAATTGTCCCACCCGTCGCATCCGCTTTTGTCTCATCCACAATTACCTTCATACACGCTGGCTGGTTATGCATGGTTATGCTTTTTTAACATGTCCCTGATTTGATCAAGAATTTCTTCTTTCAATCAAGGAACCAATTTCTCAACAGCTTTTTTTGTTTTTATTCTTTTCGTCAATCTGCTTTCACTAATCCTTTCCATGTTCCCAAACCATGGAAGTTTCCTTTGTCAATTCTGTCACTACAACTGCTTTTAAACCACATCTATCGCGCACTGCGCTTTTCTCTCATCCACAATTCCCTTCATACACGCTGGTTATGCATGTTTACGCTTTTTTAACATGTCCCCGACTTGATCAAGGATTTCTTCTTCTTCAATTAAGGAACCAATTCCTCATTAACTATCGTCGTTTCTCGGTCGTGGCATTACCGAGATAGCTTGATGGCTCACTAGCGCTATTAGTAAAAGCGAAGGCCGATCTCTTTGCCTCTAACTCGCTGATCGACGATTCAAAAGCATCTTTGTATCCGCGCTAAGATATACGTTGCTTGAGATTTGTTTCAAATGACGATATATTCGCATCTAACTATGATCGCTCGATGCCGTAAGGTTCCTTGATAGCTTCCCAGCGAAATGTGCGCTTTGAAAACCTTAATAGACTTTCGTCTTGACGAGGCTATATTAGCTCTCACACTCGGCAGCCTGTGTGCCTTGGGCTTGGAAGGGGCCAATATACAATCCTCTGAACCCTGCTAACAACCGTCCGATTGCTGTAATTTAACGATTCTAAGAGTGGAAGGCAGTAGTGCCAGTCTGCAAATTGGAGTAGTCCACCACTTATGCAGAACGGGGACTGACTTTTGTCTGTGAGCGCGTTTCGGGATAAGTCTCATAAGTTGCCGGTTCAAACTAGACCGTCATGGGGCATGCTACCGCTACTTGCAACTATTTAACTGAGTCGTCTACATTCAAGGAACGCACTCCAGCTTAATATCAGGCTGGGTACTGTTATAATTTAAGCCCGTATAAAACCAAACTATATAAGGTCATAATAATCATGAAATTTTGCCAAAGTAAAATTTCATCGATTCTTGTTCTCTAAGGTCGTTTTTGTACTTGGTTAGCACTAAACTGATTTTAAAATAAAATGTATTATAAATATATTTATTGATTTAATAATTAAACGTTTTAGCTCAATTAAGGCGACCGTGGTGTAGTGGTAGTGCAAACCAAGAGCATGGGTTACCTCGAAACGTCGGAATAATAAAAAAAATATATATAAAAATAACAAAAAGTATACGCGATAGTAAGCCGCATAAAATTTGTTTAATCAAAAAAAACTAAAGTATGTTCTCCCAAAAGTTATGTTTAGCATATTGTGTTGTGTAATTGGTTCTACAAAAAATTATAGTCCGAAGAGAGAGGAGTTTTTAAACATCCTGTGAAGTTGACGTGTTTGTAACAACACGCTGGCCATGATAGCCACTGCAATGACGCATTGGGTCAAGGACTTACATATTCACTGCAGTTTCCGAAAAGGATTTTCACTTTATAGGTCGCTGTGTTGGCCACTAACGACACTTTGACACATATTTTACAGTCTTACAGCCGGTTGTACCAAAAATTATAATTTACGAATTTGTAAAAAGTATCGTACGAGTATAAGTAAATGAAAAAAAGGAAAATGGGTTGCACCACTCTTTAACTTCATTTACGTTTAACGGATAATTAAACAGAGCTAAAGGACATCATTCATTTTGGGTTTTAATGTACTACTTTTTTTTCTAATGATAAACATAGTTTCGATATAAAATTTCGAATTTAGTTAAATTTATAATATAAAATTAACTAAATTCGTAAATTGAAACTTTTTTGGTACAACCGGCTGTTAGTGTAAAGAAACACGTTTGGATAAAAAAAAGTACATTTGAATTTTTATTTATTTATTTCCTTTATTGCACCAAAATAAAATTAATAAATAGGTACGTTTAATAAATAGGCGAGTTTAATGCCTTCTCTAACAACTAACCTTTGGGATGATCAAAAATTAAAAAAAAAGTTTTATTTTAGGTAATAAATTGTCTTTTCTTAAGTTCATGTAATAAAAGATTTTACTTGGCTTACTATCGTCATTATTTTATTCATTTATTGAGACACGAGATCTAACCTCGACATGCCTGATGATGGCAAGGAGAGGTACTAGAGCACCGATTACTAAAAACTTGACTATGTCCACTAAAAATATCTCAATTACTTAGTTATTTTATATTTATTGATGAGGTGTCAGGAAAATGGTCAAATAAATCAAAACCACTATAGTAACAACTTTAGTCATAACACCATAGTAATATCTTTTAAATATCCTTTGCATTCTCATGGTTTAACATCAAGTACTCCAGGTCTTTAATTTGATAACAGTCCAGCTAAGACTTATAGTAAGACTTCAAACTTTGTTGCACTACCCACCATCATCTTAACGTTCACCATATATGAAGGTTTGGCTCGTAGAGAATGCCACTCGGCATTAAGTCCGCCTTTTGTAAAAAAAAAACAATAAACTTTTAAATAAATAAGAAACAACTTTATTACTATGTTGCATAGGTATATAATCTCCTTAATATCCCTTGCATCCTGATGATCCATCATCAAGTACTCTAGGTCTTCTATTTGATAATGGCCCAGCTAAAGGATTATAGTGAGTAACGTTTTTAGTTAAAGCACTATAGTTCTACCTCTTGTTGATTTTCTGATCTGAGAGAATCCATGATGGTGCATTAACAAATACTCTAGCTAGGTCTTTAAATTCATAACGGCACAGCTAAAGGCTCATAATGAGCTTTTCCTTTAGTTAACTATAGTTCTATGTCTTGTTGATGTAAAAGGATCCACGATGGTGCTTCATCAGATACTCTAGGTTCTTAATTTGATAACAGCCCAGCTAAAGGCTCATAGTGAGTAAACATTTTAGTTAAAGCACTATAGTTCTGTCTCTTGTTGATTTACTCATCTTCTAACTTCGAGCTCTATATCAGAGTAGCTCAGTGGTACCAGTTGAAACACCCATGTATACGCATACACCCATGTAAGCGTATACATGGATGTGTCAAATGTTGGGATACAGATATGTTTAAAAGTAAAGTAAATACTGATTATGCGTCTAATATCCCTACCGCAGCTAACAAAACAAACTGATGACCTTTCAAAGAGTCGTAGGCAGTGGTACCCGGGGTAGTACCACCACTTACAAGTACACAGACCGTGAAGTGATTTGATCGCGTTTCGGGATCAGCTTGTAAGTTGCCGGTTGCAACTAGGCCGGCATAGTGGATGTGATTGCTACTTACAGTTATTTAATTGTAGTAGCAGTGACATTCATTCATGGACCACACTTCAGCTTAACATCAAGCGGGGTGCTGTCATATGTCGAGTCACAATAAAAAAACCCTGATCAGATCCTCATCAATTGTAGCTAAGAACTATCTCGATCACGTCAGCATTCAAACAAACAAAACCATTCGTCCATTCGTTTAGGAGCTATGATGCCACAGACAGACACAACAGGGTATAGATGAAAGAACGTATCCCAAACAAAGTTACAAAAAGCAAAGTCGTTACTGGATGCAGGGCCGTCTTAAGCATATGCAGCGCCGGGGTGCGAAAGTCGGAGCCTTGACGTGGTCAAGGCTCGCGTGGTCTCGTTATAGTAGGTACCTATCGAAATTTATGGCGGTCGGCATGCGCCCCTAGGACTCTGCGCCCGGGTGCACTGCACCCCTTGAACCCCCGGGTAAAGACGGCCCTGACTGGATGAATGACCGCCTATGGAAAAAATACCTTGACCTCACTCTTGTGACACGTCAACTGTAGGTCTGGTCAACGTCGGCATGTCTTAAAACTGTCGCACCTCAATTCGCCTTCGCATGCGTGAGAAAGTAGCCGAATGCTGTCAAGAAATCTTTACCTTCCGACAGAGGCCAGTGCCAAGTAGTGGAACGTTTGTAGACAGGTAGACATAAATGAAATAATGATGATATAATTGTATAGGTATATTTTATATGTTTCAGGTTCCATTTTGGCTTCGGTGTTGTACATGATGTTATATATGTAACAAAAGTTTGAAGGCTCAATGCTTGTACAACAAATCAAAGGTATTGTATTGTATTGTGTAATAATAGTGGAATTTTGATTTAGTATAAATTTAAAATTTCATCGAGTATGGACAAGTGATTCAAAGCTGTGAAACGTGTTACTTCATGCAATGGCGAACTATAAGTCAATCAGAGGCTCCGACGGGAGAGTTTTAGTAATTTTTCTACCACTTTACTAAAACCATCATCTTCACCCTTGTGTAATCGTCTATTTATTATATGAGGGTGAACTAGAGAGTATCATCTTTATCATTCATCCACTGAATAATAACTATATTATATCCCTTGCCTCCCAAATTCAGACTGTTAAACTTAGGCGGGCAATTGCAAGTGACGAGTCGTGCAATTTTAGATAATTTGTATAGCTTGTATTTCTTAAATATTAATGAGTATTTTAGGATTGAATTGGGTAGGATTGTAATTCAGTAATTATTTAAAAAAAATGTTGGGTATAGACTACAATTTTTGAAAGCTGTAAAACGTGTTTTGTCGTCTTCCCTCAAAGCCCCTTTCCGAAGTTTCAGTAAAGGCTTTACTAAAACGATTATCATCAACCTTATCTTGTGATGAATTATCCCGCGTGTTTGTCGTCATTTTTACTTGACAACATTAAACATTAAATTTATTAATTTGGACACTAGCATTTGAATACTAAGCCAAAAACAAGAATAGAAAAGAATCGAGTTTTGGCGGGAAACTGCAAATGACAGGTCGTGCAATTTTTTTTACTTGTAAAGCTAGTGTTTCTTAAATATTAATATGTAATAATGGTGGAATTATTATCCATTAATCATTTTTAAGTTGATCAAGTATAGACAAGTGAATGAAAGCTGTTTAACGTGTCTCTTCGTGTTCTCTTCAAGACTCCGTCGAAAGAGTTTAAGTAATGCTTTTCCATCGCTTCAATAAAACCATGACCATCATCTTTTATCATACTTTTATGACATCGTGTTTTATCTTCATCCACTAGACATTATAACGGAAGACTAGGCTGTATGGACTAAGTTTCCTTTGCCTTCCCAGAAAAGGAGAATTGAACTGAAGAAAAGGAAGTCAAACATTTATTTATAATAACGTTCTAAAATTCTTTGTGCTATTAAAACTTGAGTTACAATTCTTTGTATTAGTTCTTTATTAGCTTGCGTTTATTTCAAGTAGTAAACGTTATTATTATATTAGGCATTATATTTCTAGTTCATTGGTAGGTTTATTGTGTAAAATGTGCCAATACCAATAATACTACACAAGACATGATTGGTATGTTTATTTAATAAGCGATTTATTTACAGGATATCTGAAAACAACGATGTCCAGGTTTCGGTTTGGACGTCAACACGATGGCTACTTTAAAGTTCCTAATGAAGACAGTGGTTTCTCGGACGCGCAGTTCGAAGTGCCTCCGCCCAGAGTTCCATGGAAAGCGATCTCATTAGCAACATTCCTCTTTGTCGTCGGTACCATCCTACTCGTGGTCGGTAGCCTTATAGTATCTGGTCATATTGATACTAAATATTCCGACCGTCTATGGCCTATGATAGTTTTAGGTGCAATTATGTTTCTACCAGGAGCTTATCACATTAGGATAGCTTATTATGCTTATAAGGAATACCCAGGATATAGTTTTGCTGATATACCTGAATTTGAGTGATGTTTGTCTGCTTATAAATTCAAAATCCTAATGGAGATATTCAAGAAGGCAATACTATACTAGCGCTTAACTGAGTAGGTTCCAGTAGTAATGGAGTAGCGTGGAAGGGTTGTGTTGCCTCCCTACCACAGGACTCTCTTAGTTAAGCGCTATGTTTATAATACCACATTAACATACATGTGTTACTACATAACATTGTGCTTAGATAATCTCACAACTATACTCCAGCGGAGCAGAAAGAATTTTGTACAATGACACATCACTGTTGTTCGCAAGCGACAGAGAAAAGTAGTAATGGGATATTGTACAAAATTTTTTCTGCTCCGTGATCAGAGTATAGACAAATGTCACAAAATTAGTTTTAAGTTTATGTTGTAACTTTAAGTTATAAATTTTATATTTATATACTTTATTTTTTGTTTGATTGTGATGAAATTTACTTCTTGGTTAATACCTACTTACATGATAAATGACTCTTGGCAGCAGTGATGTCATGTTCTTAATATGACATCACACTATCTACTACTATTTATAGTAGGTCCATAATACAACCTGGCAAAGCATCTATAAATAAATGTCTTACATTAATGATTGATACCAAACGCCGCTCTTGAGCCTGCAATAGGACTCAGTGTGGAAATGAGCCTGCACATAGCAGGAGGGTCGAAGTCAAATGTTGTCACAATAAAGACCAATCATTAATCCAAGATACATGCTAAATTTAAATGGTCCTAAAAGAAAGAACTATCATGCATTTATGATATGATGTTTTTTACTAATTACATTGAGATGTTGATCTGATCTACAATTCTTTTAATATTTTTTCTTAATGAAATTCCATTGTCAATAACTTAGTTATAAGAGTAACTATTTTCATGCACATATTGAGATATTTGTAACAAAAATCTACAATAGAACTATATATTTAGCTATGAATCCATAGATTTTACTTGTGGTAAATAAAGTCAATTAGTAACAAGCTACGAAATGCAGTCAGATCCCATTAAAGTACCAATACTTTTTGTTAGAAATAATATATTGGTTAAAAATGGTATGTATGTGCCTTTGTAGGCAAGATATTATTGCTTGTGTCACCCTGCCAGTTAGTATGTACAAATGCTTTGTCATTATTTGGAATTAAATATCTTAAAACTTGTCATTTTGACTTCATAGTAGTTAAAAATTTATTGAATTTTATAATGTATGATTGTTGTCTTGTGAATTTTAAAATAAATTTAAAACAAATTGTTTTTTCGTTTTTGTGAGCCCTTTAGAGCCTTACCTTTTTTTAAACTGAGACGCTACTTCTGACGACTTGTATACGTAGATGGCGACAGGCAGCCGGATGGGTCTTGTTGGTATATAGGGTAATTCCGAGACCTACTGCACTATCCAACTCAAAATGGACAGGAATGGAGATAGGGGTTGTAAAAGAAAACTCCAACTATATAGTGGATGTGACTGCTACTTACAGAAATTTAACCAGTCACCTCCACTTATGGACAGCATTCCTGCTTAGCATCAGGAGGGGTGTTAACATTACAAGTTTATATAATAAAATTGTACAGAAATGTAAATAAAATAAGAACTCAAACTAGCTATCAGAGAGAGATCTTATCAGTGAAGTTTGCCCGGGCATACCCACCGCATTATATAATCGGGAGTCTAGTTTTCCTGAGAAAATGAACAAAGTTTAATGTACCTTATCGCCATATTTATTTTATTTTTTTATTATTGCGACTAGACATCTGATCGACCCGCCTGATGGTAAGCAGGAAGAGGTCCAAGAGTGCCGACGACTGCAAAATTCGAGTCTTAACGGTTTCCCCAGTCGCCGTCGTAATGCCGGCCAAAGTTGCTTCTTAACTTTGGTCATCTTGTTTCTATATTAAAATTAATGAAAAAATTTACTTCATACCCATATATACCACTTTGTATTTTTCATTTATTATTTTATGCATCCACAAACGTAATTACTGATAATATTTATTTATTCATTATTTTATAAATTAGAAGACGAGTATTATATATCTTGAAAGACCCATAATGTCATCAATCGACTATTATGGGTCTTTTAAAAAGATCCGAAACAAATTGAATGCTTGCATCTTTTCTTAAGAGAAGTGGACACATTGATTAGGTTACGATAGTGGCTACTTTTGCTTTGGTGAATCGCAGTTGCGACAATATCAATCAATCAAATTGTCACGCCCTTTTTCCCACAGGGATAGGCAGAGACAATGGAGCGCCACTTGCCAGTATCCTGAAACAACTCCCTCACTTCCTGCACATTCACAATTCTTCATACAAGCTCTATGGTTATGGGCACTAACCATAGAGCAGAACCTAGCTTTTCTGAGGATGTCTCCGATTTGGTCAGAAAACACCCTCCGGGCTTCCTCGCTTAACGCAGCCATTCACACGAGATTTATAAATTATTTTCGTCAATCTACTCTCACTATCTTTTTTCTGGAAATAAAACAAGTACAGACGTCACAGCAATATAATGATAAAATATATACTCATATGTAAATATATATACATTGATTCCATAGATACAATAAATCACAAGTCAATTAGAATTTAGAGTGAAAACAAAATCACAACAGGATCATATTAAAGGAACCTCCATGAAAAGCTAGAAATAGTGTAAACGAAAATTCCAGGATAAAGGACATCAAAATAAAAACGCCCATTCGAAGCGAAAGCGTCTACTTCTTAATGGCAAACCAAAGGCGACCGTGGTGTACTGGCAGTGCAATGGTTACGCAAACCGAGAGCACGGGTTCAAAACCACTTGCCGGTACCAATGTATCTGGTATATGTACTTTGGTTGTCCTGTTTCTATGATACAAGCACTTTAGTAGCTTAGTATAGAGACGTTAAAAAAAGTAGTGTATAGTATTAAACAAAATGTTTACATTTGAGAAGTCGGTCGCGTTCCTGTTCGACAAAACCGTGAACGACAGTGCTTTAGATTGAAAAAATATAATCCGACTAATGGAAATTGATCATAAGTTTTGTAATAACAATATATTTCAATCAAATTGTCACCCAAACGCTCTCGCAAACCAGCTGGCAACAATAATGCCTACTAAAAGATTAAAGAGAGCCTAAGTGCTCCATAATAAGGAGGATTAGTAGTTATTACTACTGTCACTCCAACTGCCAACATTACATGTAACGCATCTGTTTGTAGTTATTTAACTGATGGCAGATATATCTAAAAATAACAAAAAAAATGACACTTTCCCCACAGGGATTTTCCTAATGGACCATCACTAGCCACGATCCTGGCAGAACTCCCTCGCTTCACTCATATCCATAATTATTTATATTGTATCTACTAGTTATAGCTTACTAGATATTTATAATATTTAGGTAAGTATATTAATTGAAGTTCATTAAATTTGATTGGATTCGATGAAATCGTAACTGTCGGTACATAAAAGTATCAACTGCTACATGGAAGTAAAAGATGTATTTCATTTCAAACTTTTCATGGTAGGCACTTTAGATCAAAAACATTTAACACCTATCTAAGAATACATATTTATCTATTTCCTTTTTTACCTCTTTTATTAGGTACATTTGCTTGTGGAAGTGGTACTGAATGATTTGTTTTCTTCAAGTGTTCAAACAATTTATTTTTCGATCCAAATTCATTTTTACATACAGCACATTGTAGGCCTTCAGTTGTATCTGTGTCCGTTGCTTTTGGGCGCGCAGGTTTTCTATCAGACTGTTTCTTAGGCTTGACATTTCTAGGCGTTTTAGGCAGACTTGGTTTATCCTTAGGCAGCCCTTCAACAGTATCCCCTAAAGCATCATCAGTAGGTGTTGTACTTGATACTTCATATAAATTTTCTGTTGAAGTGTGTGATTGTGATCCTTTCATAGCAGCTTCCTTTTTGGCTTGAATTTGATTCTTTAGTACATTGAATTTCTTTGTTTTTCTACTCCGTGATGGACCTTCTATTTCATTGAAACTCATTTCATCATGGCTGTCATTGCCTTCACTCTCGGGCATTGGCACAAATGCCTTCTTCTTGTTCCTCTTTTTCTTTTGACTTTTTGGCAATACCTGCAAATTAGATCATTTTTTAGAATATAAAGTTACAAAGTTATAATAATAATATTTGCATGCCAAATCATTGGCGAATCATGTGAACTTGTTTATATATATATAAAAAATATCTCCACACCATATATTCTGGCAAATAAAGACATTTCATTTCATTTCAATATGTAGAAGAAGGTATCATCGATTTCACATTCTAGGATTCAGACGTCCGTGGTCTTCTTAAAACAACCTGTTGGTACCAATGTATCTTTGATATTTATGTACTTTAATCGCCCAGTATACTAGCTTTATATAAAGTTGTCTAAACTACTCTTTATTGCATATACTGCATGGCGCTACAATAATGTTGACATTAAATCAAGTCACGGGTATGGCTAGTGGTGAGTACGCACTCCAACGATCGATCGAGTGGTACAAGTACCTCCTTGCCGTGGTGGAGGTACTAAGTCCTTTATGAACATGATAACTTAAATATCTCTATTTATTTTATTAATTTACATTTCTATACTAATCATAGAAACAGGACGATCAAAAATACATTGGTACCAGTGAGTAGTTTGGAACCCTTGCTCTCGGTTTGCGTGACCATTGCATTGCCACTACACCACAGTCGCCTTATTATTTACAAATAAATTAAAATGACAAATCGTATGTATGTGCTAAATAAATGTCGCCATTGAAGCGCCACGATTCATAAAAGAGAATAAGTTACTATAGAACGAATAATTGTTTAGTTTAGTTCTGTTAACATCAGCTATCTGTCAAGCTATTTGCCATTTACATAAAATGAGACCTTGACCAGCCTGATAGAAAGTAGAGGTCCAAAATGTGCTGACAACTAAAAACACCGACCCAGTTTTTACTCTGGATAAAAACTGGGTTATTTTTTTGTCCATTGATGGCATTTTTTTTAAAGTAACTATTTGAGCTAGTTTGATATTGTCTGTGTGAATATGTGCAGATAATATTAAACTAGCTTTACTAGATGAAACCATGTTTTAGTCTTTTTTTTCTAGATGAGTCTTTTTTTCTAGATAGTTGTTTTACCTGAACATTATCTGAATCATCGCTAAGAGTCTCCCGTACATCGCAATCGGATGTTGATTGAGTTTGAGCCGCCATCTTGTCTTCATGATCAATTTTATCACCAACAGATTCCCCATCACTTTCCTTATCAGAAATTGATATATTGTCTTCTAAACTCATACTAGCTACATTGTCTTTATGCTTCTTACTGTTCTCGTGATTTTCGAAAGATCTAACATTCTTAAATAATTTGTTACATGCAGAACAATACAGGTTCTTCATTTTACTGGGCATTGTGGAGGTTTTTGAACCTGCACCTGAATTCTGCAATTAAAAGTAAAGGATTAAATAGAATGATTGTTTTAAGAAAGTCACACAAATAGTATGATAAATATGACAAATTAATTCTGAATTTAGAGTATTAACCTTGCAAAATGAAAAATTGCAAATGACCTAATGTCGGGGAACGAGCTAAATAAACGCGGTAGGAATGCAGTTGTGACGTCATGGTCACGTGTCTATTATGAATAGTGAAGTAACATGCAAAATATTGATAACGATAAACACACACTTTCCTCAAAAAGCAAATAGATTTAGTTATTAAAAATTATAAATGTGTATTAAATTAATGTATAAACATTAGACAGCAACAATTTTTATTGAATTATGTATTAATTTAATTTTAAGAATAGTGACTGCATGTTTTTTTATATTTTTCACACATTTAATCACGTTTCTAATAATGATTCTAGCCTGACTGCGGATGACGACTCTCTTTTATTCAATTAACTCACCAATTTTTCAATAATCTAACAAATAAAATATGGACACGTTTTTATCGATATTAAATGAGCTAGGCGCGTCACTAACAGCGGCCACTATGATGCGGGTGGGGGTTGTTTGACGCCCCACCGCACCTTAGCCCCCGAATCTATTTAACTCCCCATCGAACCTTGTCAAAGAGGTAATTTGTGATATTTGGCTTATTGTATTGGCCAATGCCCGTATAGTGCTAGATCACTATGACATCATCCCGTCGTGTGACGCGTCAAGAAAGTCAAGAAATAACCGTAGAAGTATGAAGCTTGTATGAAGAGAATTGTTGATGTGAGGGAAGCGAGGGAGTTGTGTCAGGATCGTGGCGAGTGGCGCTCCACTGTCTCTGCCTATCCCTGTGGGAAAAAGGCGTGATAACTTGTTGTTGTTTTATGTTTGTTATGTAGAACATCTTACATGATTAGAGCTATCTTCATTACTGCTCTCCATACCACCTTCGCTGATTGTATCGTCGTCAGACGTGATACCAAATTCTTCAGCTAACAAAGATTCTATTTCACTAAGTTTCTTCTGATATTCATCACTCTGCAGAAAGGATGATTCCCCTTCCCGCTTTTTTGCCTCCTCTATTTCCTTCTGTCGTTGTATTATTTTTTCACGCCGGATTTGTTCAAACTGTAAGAAGTATGAAGCAGAATTACCCCTAATTGCTCAACTCACTTATGCTATAAGAACTATAAGCCTATGTTGATTGACAAAAATAAAGGACATAATTCAGTTTGGGATTCTTTGTACTACTTTTGTAATATCCAATGATGAAAAAATATATAAATGGTAGTTTCGATACTGATATTGATAATACTAATAACAATTTTGCTTTTAATTGCTGTGCAATTGAGTTATTTGGAAAATAAGATATGCATTTTGTATCTTCTGTCAATCACAAAGACACGCCAAATTAACAGTTCTGCTTTGAACAGTGATAATTATAGTTTGATCATTAGCATAAACTATCACACATAAACTTTTGCATGAATGATTTACATTCTAATAACATTGTAATCTTCGTGCATCAAACTATTTTAAAATGTATATGCAACTGTTAATACATTTAATAAAATGTATATGTAACTGTTAATACAAAATTAATTAATTTATTTAAAATCTTTATGCACTCGGTACAAAGGCGGACTTAATGCCGCTAGGCATTCTTACTAGCCTACTTTAAGAATGAATGTTGTCCTTTACAGTTAATACTATAGAAACACAATTAATTTGTAGAATTTAATAGGGTATTTATATTTATAAAGCAACGAAAAAACAGTTTGCTTAAGCTTCGGTTGCACTTAGCAAGTTCCTGCTACAATTAGGCACTCTTGGATCTCTCCTTGTTGACCATAAGAGTGGTAGGCAGTGGTACCCAGTCTGCCGATACAGACAAGTATACAGACCGTGAAGTCATTTGGTCACGTTTCGGGATCAGCTTGTAAGTTGCCGGTTCCATCTAGGCCGGCATAGTGGATGTGGCCGGCATCCCCCTTTATCCCCCTTCCTTCTCTCGGTAACATCTCCCTCGGTACTTCGGACAGACTGGACATCTTAGGGATGTCCATTCGCAGCGATATGAATCACAGGGACCACATCGAGCGGGCCATTAAGACCACCTCCCGCAAACTTAGCATCCTGAACAAGGTGCGGCGGTTCTTTGCGCCAGAGCTTCGCCTACTTTTATACAAGGCACAAATTCGCTCTTGTGCGGAGTACTGTTCGCACTTGTGGGACGGCTCTGTCAAGTATCTTCTCAATGCCCTGGATTCATTGCAGCGCCGAGCTGTCCGAATTATAGGAGATTCAGAGGTCACGCGTACTCTGGAGCCCCTGCAACTACGCAGAGACATGGCGGCTTTGTGCGTCCTCTATCGCCTATACCACGGAGAATGTTCCGATGAGCTCTTTAACCTTGTTCCTACCTCGTCCTTTTACACCCGTAATACCCGCACAGGTAGGGGAAAGCATCCGCATTCTATCGATCGAATCGGCAGCCGAACTAAAAAGTTCGGTGCGTCTTTTCTTTGTAGAACAATCGACAAGTGGAATGCTTTGCCAGCCTATGTGTTCTCTCCATCCTATGACCTTGGATCCTTCAAGCGATGCGTGAAGAAGCACCTTTGGCCGGCATAGTGACGGTGACTGAAGAAGCCGTGAATAAACTCGTTTTTTTCAGTTGTCGTCACTTTTGGACCTTCTCTTGCTTATCATCAGGCGGGTCGAGGTCAGATGTCGTGTCACAATAAAAAAAAAAAAATGTGATTGCCACTCACAGTTATGTAGTAGCAGTGACATTCATTCATGGACCACACTTCGGCTTAGAATCAAGCGGGGTGCTGTCATATGTCGAGTCACAATAAAAAAAAAGGACACATCAAGGTCAGAAGTCGCGAAAACACAGCTTATACTTATAGCTATACTCTTATAGGCAGGCCGTAGATCATTTTCCTGCCAATTCAGAGTGTATCACCACTTGCAAGTAGCATAGATTTCTTTCACGAGAGTCTATCACAGCCCATCAATGGAATCCATCAGGTTTCGTGGTCAGCTTGACAGTTGCCGGTTCCAACTAGGACTGTAACTGTAGTGACACTAAATAAATAAAATCTTTGACAGTAGCAAATTAAATTTTAAGCCACAAGAAAAGATTCTAACAAACCCTTTTCTTATTTTTCTCAGCTTTCTCTTGCAACAATTTATTATGTTCAATAACTCTCTTGTCCTTCCTCCTAACAAAGCTGACAAGTCTGCGGATCTCCTCATTGCGTTCCTTGCGTGCCTTCTGACGTATTTTATTATTTTCTTTCTCCATTAATTTTAATACCCTCCTATTATCACCTTGTGATATTTCATATTGATCTAGCCACACAAAGCCTAAAACCAATATTACTTTTATTAGAGTATTACTAACGCGAACTCTGGAGGCCCTACAATTTCGCAGAGACATGGCGGCTTTGTGCGCCCTTTTTCGCCTATACCACGGAAAATGTTCCGAAGAGCTCTTGAACATCGCACAGGTCGACGAAGGCATCCGCATTTTGTCTACCGAATCGGCAGTCGAACTAAAAGATTCGGTGCGTCATTTCTTTGTAGAACAATCGACAAGTGGAATACTTTACCAGCCCATGTGTTCTCTCCATCCTATAATCTAAGATCCTTCAAGCGATGCGTAAAGAAGCGACTGGGCAACCGCAAAGACTCGGTTTTTACAGTCGTTGGCACTCTTGGACCTCCTCTTGCTAACCATCAGGCGGGTCGAGATCAGATGTTGAGTCACAATAAAAAAAAGTGAAGCGCATTGATAAAACAACCAATCCACTTCTTATTTATTTAGAATTAGAAAGTGGAACGTAGACTGGTGCTTGTTAACCATGATGTGACCAGTCACATTTCAGGACTAGCTACTACAGTTAAATAACTGCGAGTAACAGTCACATTTGCTGTGCCAGCCTTAGACTTACAAGCTGATTCTGAAAAGCTGCTAAGTCACTTAATGGTCTGTTCACTTGTACTAGTGGTTTGCCTGGAACTGGCAGTGTGGACCCCACTACCTACCACGCTTTAAAAACCAGATATGGTGCAAGTATCTGTCTTTTTTATAATTAACTATTATCTGTTATATTTAATTATAATTATGAAATAAATCTATACTTTGACTGAGAATCGACTGCAATTATACTAACTTTTACTAGTAGCAAAAGACATCCAGTAGGCATAAAATTCATTCACTTCCTCATAGGGTGTTGTTGAATTACCAAACTTTGGTATTCGTTTAACATCCTCGGGATCCTCCAAGAAGTCAGTCTCTTCTGCAGCCAGCTTAGAGAACACCTGAAGATGTAAAATAGACAAAAATATATAAGTTTTGTATTATGATATAGGATGATTTTGATTTGTTGTTCCATATTATCCCACATCACTTACACATGAAGACAGGGTAAATCCCACACGACTGGATGACAATCCAGGTAATGGCTCTCAGATTGACAGATTGAATCAATAAGGTGACCCTTGTGTAGTGGTAATACAATGGTGATGCAAACCAAGAAGCCCTGGTTCAAAAACCACTTGCCGGTACCAATATATATTTAATATTGATATTGTAATTTGTTGGTCTTGTTTCTATGATAGAACCACATTAAAAAGGGTAGACAGTGGTGCTCAGTCTGCCGATCCGGGGTAGAACCACCACATCAGGATCAGATTCAGCTTGTAAGTTGTCGGTTCCAACTAGGCCAGCATAGTGAATAAGAATGTTGCTTACAGTTCAGCTGTCATCTGTCACTCACAATATAAAAAAGTAGCTTAGTATAGAAAAGTAAAAAAAAACAATATTCAGACATTACAAGCCCTGAGTCTTGAAAGTAGTCAATATGACAGACACTATATAAAACACTTTCATTACTCCCAACTTAACTACTAACAATAGTAATTGAAGTAGTAATAGTAATTAGATAAATAGTAATAATAAGCATTATTTTCATAACAAAATCTTACCTCAGTATAAACACAGTAAAATCCTTGTGGATCATCATTAAAGCCTTTATAGCAAGAAGGACTAAAGTAACAAAACACATCTAAACTGTCATCATTGTAGGAGCTGCCTGCACCTCGGAGGAGCTGTTCACGGTGATCATCATACCTGATATATAAAAATCTAGATATTAAACCTCATAAACTAACTGCCTGTCTACTATTTAACTAGACTGTGATCAAATATATACTCTTTTTTATTAACACATATTTTATAATATATATTTTTTTTATATTACAATTCTATACTAAGCTACTAAAGTGCTTGTTTCATAGAAACAGGACAACCAAAGTACATATATCCAAGATACATTGGTACCGGTATTTTTGATATATGTCTCAAACTTGTGCACTTCGGTTTGCGCAACTATTGCACTGCAACTACATCACAGTTGCCTTAAAACTGATTATTATATATAAACTAGGAACAGAATAAATAAAACTAGGAACTGGTATTCCTAATGGTGTATTCATACATATTTATGATTATAGAAAATATGAAGTCTCTCATAATATATATATTTTGTGATACTTATGACAGCACCTCACCTGTCATGTCATGATAAGCTGGAGTGCAGTTCATGAAGGTAACTGCTACTACAGTTAAATAACTAAGTAGCAAACACATCCACTGTGCCAGCTTATTTAGAAGCGGCAACTTACAAGTTAATCCTGAAATTCAGTCTGTATACTTGTAAGTATTGGTTGTAACCCCGAATCGGCGGACCGGGCACAACTGCCTACCACTCTTTGAAATATGGCAAGGATTCAAAATTCGCCTTAATGCATAAATCTAAATTCAACTTACCATGCTCTTTCATGAGGATCTGAGAGTACTTCATAGGCATTCTGAACAATTTGAAATTGTTCCTTTGCTTCTTGTAAATTCTCTGGATTTTTATCTGGATGCCACTGCAGCGCTAATCGACGATATGCGGTTTTAATTTCATGACCTGTAGCCTCGCGAGCCACATTTAAAACTTCGTAATGACACTTCATTTTTATTCTATATTATTTCTTAACATTATATTTAAAGATGCGGCTATTAAACCAAATAAAATCAATAATTCAGTCAATAAAAACCCAAAATATTAATGTAACCCTATTTTTGTTAAGCAGTTTAACATTTATACGCTGTCAGAAAATTAAATTAATATTAAACAAAACGCTTTTATTGCAGTAATTTAAAATTCACAGTTCAGTTATAAAATAAATTAAATTGCGAAATTATCGATTTATTTTGACAGATGTGCTCTGCGGATTGTCGTCCATGCTTGCAGAACTGTTGCCAGTTGCCAATGTAAAAATCCATTCTTTTTTTCGTATTATTAGATTAAAGGCAAAGGAATCCTAAAAGTCCAATAGGTTTATACTCCAATAGGTTTCAGCCCCCCTAGCACGGCAATCCAAGAAGCAAGATAAAGGCCTGCAATGAATATCATTGCAACTCATAATAAATAACTTACTGGAACAGGCAACAAAATGTCCAAAAAATAAATATTTAAAGGTTCAGTAAATCTTAACACAAAACAACGTAGAAACTTTAAAAAATATTTTTAAAACATTTTAATTTGCTGGGCTAATAAGTCATATGTCGAGTCAAAATAAAAAATGCAGCCAAAGGCGAGTCGGACTCGCACATGAAGGGTTCCGTAGCAGCAAGTAACATAATATAAAAGTTCTTGTAGTTCGTTGATCGATTTTTATATTTGAGTTGATTGAATGAAAGTTAAATCGCGGTTTTCGACAAAAATAAAACTACTGACTAGATCTCGTTCTAATTTTCAATTTTAATTTTTCAATTTTCAATGGAAGTTTGCATGGTAATGTACATCATATATTTTTTAAAATTTTATCATTCTCCTATTTTAGAAGTTACAGGGGGGGGGACCAACTTTTTACCACTTTGTAAGTGTCTCTCGCGCAAACTATTTAGTTTAGAAAAAAATGATTTTTGAAACCTCAATATCATCAATGAGTTTTAGTATTAAGTATGGGCAACCACCATAATTTATTGTTTTTTTTTTTTCAATATATTTTTGTGTAAAAATCTTAATGCGGTTCAAAGAATACATTTATTTACCAAGTTTCAACAGTATAGCTCCTATAGTTTCGAAAAAAGTGGCTGTGACATACGGACGGACGGACAGACAGACATGACGAATCTATAAGGGTTCCGTTTTTTACTACGGAACTCTAAAAAGGCTGCCGTTTTTTTGCTTAATTATAGGCAGAAGCAATAGAGCACCACTTTTTACGATCCCAACACAACTCTCTCACCAACAATTCTTCTCATACAAGCTCTATAATTCTAGACCTCTGCAAATAATAACAAAGAATTCTTAATTGAAATGTAAATCTCGGTTTTTATTCATGAATTAAAGGGTCGTGTTTTTAAGTTAGAGCCTTGAGCTGCTTTTCTGCAATTATCTTTCGCAAAAATTAATGTAAAACAGCATAAACTGTCACGAGTGCTGGTCACGAGGAGCACCACTGCACCCATTCCTTATTTACCTAATTTATTATTGCTAAATCTGCACTAAGATAATAATTTGCGTGTAAAATGACGCATCGAAATTATTCACCAAAACTATCTTCATTTGGGTTGTATAATTTAAACTTTTACTATCATAATAATAATCTTAATTAATTAAATTGTCACGTCTTTTACTCACAGGGATAGGCAGAGACAATTAAGCGCCACTTGCCACGATCCTTACACAATTCTCTTTATACAAGTTCTACGGTTATGGGCACTAGGCAACCCAGCTTTCTTGAGGATATAATTTATTTAGGACTATAATACAAATAAATATATATAAGTTTTATTAAAAATGTATTAAAATGTATTTATTAAGTTGTAAAATACGTCAGAGAAAACATAAATGTGTGGTTTCTTTTTATCTCTAAGCATAATGGTCTGGGTTTTTCGACACATTTCAAAATTCATCTTCGGTACATAACTGCAACAATATATTTGGATAAGTTAAATCAAATCTCATCAAGAGCGACGACGACTGAAAAACCCGACTTCGTTTACGGTTGTACTGTGCCGGCCAAAGGTAAAATTACTTGAAAATAAGCTGATAGACGATAAAAATTACCTATGTGCTGTTTTAATTAATAGAAGTATGGAGATGGTACGGATACAGATACTGCTGGGTATATATATATATATATATATGCCTTTCCTAGCGTTCTCCAAAGCGAGGTGTCATGTGGACGTCAAACCACCACGGTCAATGCTGCTCATTATGCCCCCATTCAAGAACTTCTCGGGCTCAACGGCTATTAGTTCTACGAGCTATTTGTCTTGGAGTAGGTACTTACTTATTATTGTGACTCGACATATGACAGCACCTTGCCTGTTGTTAAGCTGGATTGAGATCTATGATTAAATGCAGCAGCTACTATAGCTTAAATAAGTAGCAGTCACATTCACTATGTCGGTCTAGTTGGAACCGGCAACTTATAAGCTGATTCCGAAACGCGACTAAGTCACTTTACGGTCTGTATACTTGGTGGTAATAACACGGATTGGCAAACTGGACACCACTGCCGACCACATATATTTAAACCAGACTTAGACAATAATTGTAGAAAAAAAGCATTATAGACGATTAAATAAATTAAAACTTTACCGAAACATCCAAATTTCTAAGTTTATATTTTTCTATAGGCACGCTGCGATCTGGGCCAAATAGTGGCTTGCTCCATTCTTCATAAAGATGTCTGCACGGTCCAATATTCCTTTCCGGCTTAGTACGACAATGATTCGTTATCCAATTCTGTTCTTGTGTGTGCGGTGTGCTGTAGACAGAGAAAAAATATGAATTATGTAAAATTTGTCAAAAGACATTCTTCATTTTGGGCTTTCATGTATTACCTACTTTTGTAATGTCCAATGATGAAAAAATATATAAATGGTAGATTCAATACTTGTATTGATAAAACTAATAACAATTTTGCATCTAATTTCTGTGCAATTTAGTTATTTGGAAAATAAAATTTGTTTTTTTATCGTCTGTCAATCAACGCCATATTTGTTCTGAGTTTTGGCGGGTAACTGCAACTGACAGGACGCGCAATTTTGAATTATTTGAAAAGCTTGTGTTTTTCATAAATATTAATGTGTAATAATGGTGGAATTGTTATCCAGTAATAATTTTTAAGTTGATCAAGTATAAACAAGTAATTTAAAGTTGTGAAACGTGTTTCTTCATGTTCCCTCCAAGACTCCTTCTGAAGTTTTAGTAAAGGCATTCCGCCGCTTTACTAAAACAATCATCATCAACCTCACTATCATCATCATCATTTAATGAATCACTCGCGTGGTTCATCTTCATCTTTACTTGACAATGTTTTAACATTGAACCATATATTTTTACTTTGACACTGGCAAGTTAAATACTAAAGCCATATACAAGAAGAAAGAAAAGAAACATATTTGTTCTGCTTTGAACTGTCATAATTATAGTTTGATCATTTTGCACACCTAAACTTTGCAAAATAAAGGGTATATTCCGATTACGTTGTAATCTTCGTACATTAAATGTACAAGGGAAATGATAATTTTGATGTTTGTTTACTACTTGTTTCGAGTAAGAAAAAACACAGTATAGAAAAATCGGACGAAGAATGTTCCGCCATATGCCGTAGGTATTATAGTGTTATGGGGCGTTCTCACGGGGCGATTTTAGTTGATCAACTGCGAAATCGTTCGCGATTTGAACCGTCTGAACAGACTTTCAATCAAGTTGAAGCAATAAATATCTATTCAACAAAAGTTAAAAACCTTTCGACTTTTGTTGATTCAATTGATAGCTGACAGCGAATCGACTCGTCTGAACTTGTTCGTTCAACTTGCATTGAATAATCAGTCAGTCAATCAGCGCGATTGAGTACCTATGTACTGTATATTGCATTCATCTATCACCAGTATTTTGTTTGTTTGTAAAATAAAATGTGAATTGTGGCGTCCACATCCACGAGAAAAATGCTAAAATGGACAAATAGTGTAATGACACGTGTTATATTGAGTCGATTATTATTGAACCGTGAGAACGCTACAGTCAATATATTTACTTTCAATTTTTTGTTAAACGATAAATATTGATCAACTGAAATCGCCCCGTGAGAACGCCGTATTACGAAGACAAACATATTTAGAATGTTTGCAAATATAAAATACTAGCCAAAAAACTTAATTACCGAAGGACTCTAGTTAATGTTCTATCATAAACTGAATGGGTTGCCTCTTTATAGAATCCATCTCCGGTGTCGTAATATCCATTCGGTATATTCCATGTTGGTTGAACATTTGTTTTGAACGAATTATTAGGTGGGCGCAGACCTTCTCGAATTTCAATCGCAAATCTGTTGAGTAAAATAATTGTATTAGACATGCAAATGTGGATATTTGTGTGTTGGTTCCTACATTAATGTATGGAAATTAATGCTGAAGACAAAAGAAGCGTGAAAGTAGGATTAATGCTGTAGGTAAAGGTGCATTCCTTAATGATCACATGGGATTACTAACAAGGAGGTAAACCGATATAATGTTAATAAAATTTGCTCTTCACAACAAATCATTAAATAGCCAAAAAATTAAAATAAATTCGTGATGTCTATGTCGTTCCAATTTAAGCGCCTGTAATTTACGGTGAAGATGTTTAACAATGCAGGTTTAGATTTAAAAGTTGACGATCTTACAACAAAAAGTATTTATAAGGGTGTTTAAATATTTGTATCGGTACACGTCCTTTAGTGGTACTAAATCGACTTAAAACTTGTTTATTGGTTGTCTAAGTCTAAACCGTGAGTGTCTCACATGGACCAACTCTATGTGGTAGATTCGCAAGTAACCTCCAAACAAAACATGTATGTTTGTATTGTCCAATGAAAAAAAAAAAACATCTGTGTACATAAAGATATTCTGTAGTATATTCTAATAATAATAATAATATTATTTATCGCGCCATAATAACAACACATTAGTTACTAAAATGCAAAGAATTAAGACTTAAGAATTTAAGTCTTTTTTCCAAATTCTTTGCTAAAATGAAGTATTTATCATAGAGATTGCACCCGTAGGAAGTCTAGTTCGGTAGTAGACAATAAAGTCTATATTCATTTTACTTTTTCATGTTAAACAGGTTTAGAACTCTACTGGCCTAAATATAAGCAGCAGAAATCTGGAGAGCGTCAGGGTTCTAAAACCAGCCGCAGGTACTCTCGCTCTGCTTAAAGGATCCCAGGGAGGAGGAGATCTCGCGGGGGTGTAAAATATAACGATCTTTTTCTTGATTTGTAATTTAATTAAAAAATAGGTTATCAACTAATTGTCGATGGTGTACTATACCTAAAATTAAACGCTTTTTTCATATGAGACGAGATTGCTAATGTTCTATTTATCGATGAGGTCACAATGATAAGCTTTTTGAGATGTACATAAATATTTATACAATATATTTTTCTCCGTTCTATACTAAGCTACTAATGTGATTGTATCATAGAAACAAGACAACCAAAGTACATAATATATCAAAGATACATTGGCACCGGCAAGTGGTTTTGAACCCGTGCTCTCGGTTTGCGTAACCATTGCACTGCCACTACACCACGGTCGCCTTAAATTACAACTGCATTAATATATTTTGCAAACAAAAAAACTTCGAATAGAAATCCACGCTTAGAGTAAATACCAGGGTATTACCGCTCATTTTTGTTTTGTCTGCGATAAATTGCCAGACATGAATAACAAGAGTGCTAAAATATTTCTTCGGAACTTCTTTTGTTTGGTTACGTTTGGAATTATTTACCAAAGTAATTCATAACGAGTAACACAAAAAAATGATGTGAAAACAGGAGCGCGATTTCGTATAATTTAAATATTTTTATGTAAGTACTAGAATATTTTTTTGTAAAGTGAGTTGTAGCAAAATTTTTCAGTTTAAAATTACGAAATTGTATTTACCTATATTATTTCAACTTGCACTAAAACTAAATAAAGCATGATGTGTTGTTAATAGAAATTGCATAAGTCATTATTAATTGTATTATTATTAGTTTACATTTTATATAATGTAAGATTCTGTTTGACGACGTAGAAGTCCATAATGCCCATAACCGTGGAGTCTGTATGAAGAGAATTGTGAATAAAAAGGAAACAAGAGAGTTTAATCAGAATCGTGAATGCCTGTCCCAATGTATACTTATATATATAATTAACTGTTTGCCTTAATAATGGACTTCTATCTATTTTGCTAACATAATAGATGTCAGCGCAAGTACGTACATCAGTCAAATTAGCTTGGAGACGTTTTTGCATTTGTAGTAGTGTGTGTGTAGAACACACGCCTAAGAGCACGTTTCCATTGTCGTGGCGGTAGATAAAGCTGTTACGATCTCCTATCATTATGTTTAGTTTTAGCTTGGAGACGTTTTTGCATTTGTAGTAGTGTGTGTGTAGAACACACGCCTAAGAGCACGTTTCCATTGTCGTGGCGGTAGATAAAGCTGTTACGATCTCCTATCATTATGTTTTGTTTTAGCTTGGAGACGTTTTTGCGTTTGTAGTAGTGTGTGTGTAGAACACACGCCCAAGAGCACGTTTCCATTGTCGTGGCGGTAGATAAATCTGTTACGATCTCCTATCATTATGTTTTGTTTTAGCTTGGAGACGTTTTTGCGTTTGTAGTAGTGTGTGTGTAGAACACACGCCTAAGAGCACGTTTCCATTGTCGTGGCGGTAGATAAAGCTGTTACGATCTCCTATCATTATGTTTTGTTTTAGCTTGGAGACGTTTTTGCATTTGTAGTAGTGTGTGTGTAGAACACACGCCTAAAAGCACGTTTCGATTGTCGTGGCGGTAGATAAAGCTGTTACGATCTCCTATCATTATGTTTAGTTTTAGCTTGGAGACGTTTTTGCATTTGTAGTCGTTTGCAATGTTTGTTCGTTGTTTGTTGCGTTTGTACAGTCAGCAAATAAATAAATAAATAACTTTTATATATTTTTACTTAAATATTTTGCCCGATTGCCCTTCGATATGTCGCTTTAAACCTGAAGTGCTTCCATCTGACCAGGATTTCAATAGGGTATCTGACGTATGTAAACATGTTTCGTCTGTAAAAACAATTGGTCGATTTTGGTGCACGATATTCTGCAATAGATTTTTATCAAATAGGTAATTCGTAGGTACCGAATTTTGTGCTTTTCTATTTAAAGTTACCGGTTATCTTCCGTTTGTTTCCAATTAAAACCTGTGACGTGCTTTCGTAACGTGTGTTAATAATGGAATCGCGCTCTTAGACGCACTACTACAAATGCAAAAACGTCTTCAAGCTAATTTGACTGTACATCAGGATAAAGCATACAAATAAGTGTGTCATGGCGTCCAACTCTTACCTTCTATCAGTCATTTTGCAGTAAGTCCATTTATTTTCCAAATAGGTAAGGCCGTCCGGAAATATTAGCTGTCTGTTATAAGCATGACCATCTACCCATTTTCCTCTAATGATTGTTCCATCTGGATAAATGAGGTCCCCATCTCCGCAGAACTCACCATCGCGAAATTCGCCTTCGTATTTTACACCTAAAAATGTATGAAATTAAATCTAAGTATTCTTTTTTTATGTTTCTTTTTTATTTGTTTGAACGATTAATAAAAGCGATATCTTCAAAAATTACATTAAGTCGAACGTGCTGTAGTGGCAGTGCAATGGTTACGCAAATACGAAAACTTAATATCTAATTGTTCTTCCTACAGATCGTCACGACATGTATTTTAAAATCTAGAAAAAAACTCCATAATTATTAATTATTCAATTTTTAAAGATATAACTAACAAAAAACTTTAGCCTTATACAGCCTCTAATACAATTCACGGCCTGTATACTTAAAAACTGTGGTACAGTGACCACAAGACCATTAGTTAATGCTGTGGTACTACCCATCGGTAGACGGGGCAAATGACCACCTTAAACAAATATACACAGAGCAAGAATATATGATTGTGACTCGACATAATATGACAGCACTCTGCCTGACGTCCGCTTCACTTCCACTATGCCGGCCTAGTTGAAATTGGCAACTTACAAGCTGATCCCGAAACGCGACTAAGTCACTTCACGGTCTGTATACTTGTAACACCACTAGTACTACCCCAGATCGGCAGACTGGGCACCACTGCCTGCCACTCTTTAACAACCAAACCCGGAGCAAATATCAGCCCCTTTTTTTATTATTACCCAATATTAGTAAATTTAATCAAATTAATAAATATTACAAATAAAAGCTATAAAACAAATATTTGCTTCGACCGGAAATCGAACCCGGGACTTTCGCGTAACGGACCGGTGTGCTACCACTACGCCACGCGTGTCGTCACAATTTATATCTTTTTTATTAACGAATGTATACGATCAAAATATTAAAAGCAATGAAATAAAAACTTTTTTTCCAAACAGGATTCGAACCCGGGACTGGTGTGTTATTAAAGCGCCAGTCGTGTCGTCATATTTGAAGTTATAATTACCATTTGGATAAGTATATGTTCCGCGTCCATTAATACCAAGAGAATCCCAAGTACCTAAGTAACTGCTGCCACTTATAAAAAGCTTCAGAGGTTCTTCTTCAATTTCGTCGCTCGATATCTGACTAAATAAAACAATATTATTAAATATATATTCCCTTGTATCTAAATCTTTTTTTTATTGATTTACATTTCTATACTAAGCTACTAAAGTGCTTGTATTATAGAAACAGGACAACCAAACTATAATACATATATCAAATATACATTTGTACCGGTAGTTGGTTTGTGTAACCATTGCACTGCCACTACACCACGGTCGTCTTATATATTTTAATGCTATGCACAATACATTACAAGACATACATACCTGATCAGATTGTCACGCCTCTTTCCCACGGGGATAGGCAGAGAACGGAGCGCCACTTGCCACGAACCTGACACAACTCCCTCGCTTCCTTCACATCCACAATTCTCCTCATACAAGCTTTACGGTTATGGGCACTAAGCAACCTAGTTTTCTTGAAAATGTCTTCGATTTGATCAGAAAACACCCCTCATTACATACCTACATTATTGTATATCTCCATACCACTCCATTAAGAGTGGTAGGTAGTGGTGCACAGTCTGCCGATCCGGGGTAGTACCACCACTTACAAGTATACAGACCGTGAAGTGACTTAGTCGCCTTTCAGGATCAGGTTGTAAGTTGCCGGTTTCAACTAGGCCGGCATAGTGGATGTGACTACTACTTACAGTTATTGAACTGTAGTAGCAGTCACCTTCATTCATGGACCGCACTCCAGCTTAACATCGGGCGGGTTCTGTCAAAAGAATAAAAAAAAACTATCATTATAAATGTGAAGTAACTGTTATCACTTATAAATAGCTTCAGAGGTCAGTCAATCAATCAAATTGTCACGCCATTTTCCCACAGGGATAGGCAGAGACAATGGAGCGTGGATGTGAGTTTCAGAGGTGTTCCTTCAATTTCGTCGCTCGTTAAACAATGACTAAATAAAACTATGTTTCCCTAAATTATTAATACTAGCTGTTCCCCGCGGTTTAATCATATATACGAGTATTATTATTTAGCTTTAAAGTTCGAACTTTCGATTGTCTAAGTCGAACTTTCGTTTGTTTCTTTGTAAAACAATCGACAAGTGCAATGCTTGCAAAGCCCATGTGATCTCCCATTTAAAATATTTGATACTTAAAATAAAAAGTAAAATGTTCACTTTTGGTCGGCATAGTGACTAGGGCAACCGTAAAATGAAACGGCGTTCCTCGGCGAAAAGCAGTTGAATTGCGTCGCGGTCGTAGGTGACCAATCAACGTTTAGCTATTGATTTGTTATTCGCTGATTGGTTACGAAGATATCAAATATCTATGCAGTTTGTCATTTAGCTGTGGTGTACGAGTATTAGTAGAATCAGGGCCCAGGCAGTGCCCTTTTTAAGCTGTTGTCCAAATATTAAACTAAAAACCTCATGAATTAAACCAATTTTATGCAGCCTACTATCGCGTTTATTTTGGTTATTGGTTTTACAATTTTCGTCCCTTCGTGACCACGATGCTGCAGCTTTCAAAATAGCAAAAAAATTTATGTAAAATCAATAACCAAAAATAAACGTGCTAATTAGTAAGCCGCATAAAATTTGTTTAAGTCATTAATCAATGTTCGCGCAAAATCTAGGTAAATATTATAAAAACCTAATTTTGATGTTATCTTGTTTATGCACGATTTATTTTACAGTAATGTAATATACGAATATACTCGTAAATATATAGATATCCTTACACGCATTCATCCTTATTATGTTGTTTCAACTTCGGAAGTTTATGACTCGAAATTGGATCGTCTACAGTGGTTTTAAATCTGAAACGAAGCTTATGTGAATAGGCCAGAAGAATTAGAGAAAATGGTGTAAATAATTCGTTTCAGTTAGCCATAGGTGAAAAAAGATGTATTTAATAGTAAGGAAATTAATTACCTCTGCGATTCCTCCAAAAATTAATAAACAAAACCTTGTTTATTTTTGGCAACCGCAGCAACCGCTCAAGGCAGCGCCACCTCTTATTAGTGCGCCGCTCAGGCAATGTTCGGTCATTGCCCGGGCGACTCACTCGCCTTTCCGTCCCAGCCAGGCGGACGAGGACGGAAAAGGATCCTCCGATGCGCCTCTGGTAGCCAGAGGCTAACAGGAAGAGGACGGGGTGAGGGCGGTGTGAAGATCACCGCGCTCGGGTTGCGCCACGCTGGCCGTAAGGCATATTTATTATTTGTTATTTAAATCCTTTTGCACCAAAATAAATTAGGTATTAAATTAGGTACATAGGCGAGTTTAATGCCTATTAGGCATTTTCTAACAACTAACCTTAGGGATGATGAGAAGTTAAGCATTCAACGTCATACAAATTTCTGAACAATACAATTTTAGATGTAAGTGAATAACGTCGTGACGTTTGTACTTATACAAGAAATAGTTCAGAATAAAAAGAGAAATTAACTTACTTGCTAAAGTCCAGAGTACATACTTTGTCAGCAACACTGAAAATATTTTAAACAATAGTAGAGTTTGTCACTAGTACTTTATTTAATTCTTATCTACAAGAGTAAGATATGAAGTGTATTGAAAAATATCTCTTCATATTGCAATATTTATGTCAGTTAAGAGAAAATAAAGAAAATGAGAATTCTCTTATTTGTTCTGTGGCTCAAGCATAAAAACTTTACAGGGACATGGACAAACAAATTAGTGGAGCTACAATTTTTCCGCCTATCCTTGTTGGAAAAAGGCGTAACAATTTGATTGATTGATATTAAAGGCACGTAGTTAAAGCAGTGCAAGTTCTGTGCTAAGGCATTTTGCTTTCGTGTATTAAGAGAATCGAAACCCTGTGGTTTAGCACTGAATGTTTGTAAACAAATGTGCTGCACATTATTTTGGTGGAATCGTAGCTTATAGATTACAACTTTTGGTTCACGTTGTCTTTTTTTCTACATTTCTATACAAAGCTACTGACGTGCTTGTATTATAGAAACAGGACAACCAATGTACATATATCATACATTGGTACCGGCAAGTGGTTTTGAACCCGTGCTCTTGGTTTACATGACCATTGCAACTGCTACTACACTACGGTCGCCTTATTTAGGATGTTGTAAATGTGAAAGACGCATAAGAGGTATGTCAGGATCGTGGCAACCAGCTACTTGTAAAAAAAATCTTTTTATATTCTTTTATTTTATAATAAAGAAGTTTTCCACATCTATTTTAGGTAGTTTATAATATTTCCCTTTTAATTTCAGACTTTAGTATTCAAAGGCATAACCTAAAAAATGCCATGTAAAAACAATAAATCAACTTGGTTGAGAAAACTCCCAAAACACTGGCTGAAATTTTGACGATGATAAACGGAAGGGAAAAACTTTATTTATGTCCCTTTTCCTGCATCACAGGTAGAATAAATTACGTTAGATGGACTAAATGACGTAGGTTCCAAGTTCAATTCCCAGTCGGAGCAAAGATTTATTTCATTGATTTTATTTGTAAGATTTAACAATTACATTACATATTACAGATACTTGTTAAAAAAAGGAGGCAAATATTTGCTTCAGGTTGGAGTGTTAAAGAGTGGTAGGTAGTTACAAAGAATTTGGAAAGAATAGAATCTGTGCCAAAATAAGAACTAATTCACTGTTATTTGTCTCAGTTATATTATGTTTATACCACGTGTGCCTGAAAGAGACAACTACTTGTACTTCAATTCTTTTATTTTAAAGGTTGACACTACTTTTTTGCAAATACAACTACTTGTATTATAATTGTGGTTGACTTTTAATACTGCTTAATTAAAAGTCACGTGGTAGTAAGAGTAGCGGCATATAATTGTTCCGTCACCCTTTTTTGAAATATTGTCATTTGTTATTCTGTCAAATTAGGTTGTCAAATGATTATCAAAGCTAGTGAAAACCTTCTAAATTACGAATGTAAAATGTATATTTATCCTCTTCTCACTTCTTTTTAATGCCATATGTGAAAATAGTATAAACTGTTGTATTTTGTCGCTATTTTTGAGCTCCTTCTATTTCTTAAGTCCAAAATCTTTGGGCAGTTAATAGCTATTCGTCTAGTCTGCCGATCTGAGGCCCACCTGTACGCATCACTTTCAAGCGTATAGACCAGACCGTAAAGTGACTAAGTGGCGTTTCGAGATTAGTTTGAAATTTGCTGGTTCCAACTAGGCTGCCGTAGCAGATGCGATTGCTACTTGCAGTCATTTAACTCTTAATTCATGGTTCGCACTACAGCTTAACATTAGACAGGGGCCGTCATATGTCGAGCCACAATAAAAAATAATAAGGTTCGTAAAGTATTCGATATAACCATCGATGTTTAACATATAATTCGATATAAACATCGATGGATATAACTCAATATTTTACGAGTAAACGTTCGGAATAAATAGTCGTTATAGTAAGATCTTTAATCTTGCTATTTGCAATGTGCACAATAAAACCAATGTAGTTAGGTATAAAAGCAAAAGGATGACTTGTTTTTTATAACTATACCAGTGGCTATGATTGCCGTTTTGACATTTGACACGAAGTCGTATAAATTAATAATTACGTCAGAATAGATGTGATTTGTAGTGACAAGGATTGACAAAGGGATGCTTCGATGGTTTGGACACATGGAAAGGATGAGTAAAGGTAGATTGACGAAAGCAATTTAAAAATCTGATGTAGATGGATGCGTTAAACAAGGCAGGCCCAGGAGCGTGTTTTGCGATCAAATCAGAGACATCCTCAAGAAAGCTAGGTTGCACTAGCCCATAACCTTCGAGCTTGTATGAAGAGAATTGTGGATGTGAAGGAAGCTAAGGATTTGTGTCAGGATCGTGGCAAGTGGCGCTCCATTGTCTCTGCCTCTCCCCATGGGAAAAGGCGTGATAATTCGATTGATTGATTGCAGGAACAATTATCATTCTTTATAGTGACAATAAAGAACAGCAGTTTGCTCCTTCAAACGTAATTATAAAATTATACGAAACTTCGTGAGCGGGTCAAACGTCAAAATGGTCCTCATAACGTGCTGCTGGTATAGTTAAGAAATGTTCATAATTAAGTTATTAAATCTTAGTGAGATTATGAAATGAATGTTTAAGATTTAAATGTAATTCATTAGGTCAGGGCCGGCCATTGTTCGACTCCAAGTCCGTATCCACTATGAAAGTATTCCCCGGAGACTCTATCTATTCTTTAAAAGGTTTTGATTCAATTTAAATACAAGTTCAATTGATATTACTTAGGTGTTGTTCAGAAGCAATAGTTTCTGAACGTTACTAAATTGACAATTCCCCCGCGCCCCTTTTTTACTGCGGTCGTTCGTTGTGTGAACGTGCTTTTCTACAATTTGATGGTAATAAATAATTTTCTATTAATAAATAAAAATAATATATATTGGTACTGGTAAGTGGTTTTAACCCGTGTTCTCGGTTCGTGTAACCATTGCACTGCCACTACACCACGGTTGCCTTTTAATGAAAATGTCAAATTAAATAAAAACGGCCAATACTTTAAATTTATATGATAAAAGGTCTCCATCATGCTTACCAGCAAGCAGATGGAGGTCAGATGTCAAGTCACACTAAAAAAATTAAAAAGTCTATATTTTATTAACCTCAAAATAAACATTATCTTTAAATAGCAATATATTTTTTCATGAATATGCCCATTGCACTTTTGTATACATAATGCATAAGCAAAGAGAGTGTACTGCAATGTGCAGTTTTCTAGATTTCCTATGCGAGTTCTTCCTTTTATTCTAATGTTTATGCTTTGAAAATTTATTTAAATATTTGTGGTTTTATTTTTAACCATTTTTTTTATTGTGGCCTATTTTTCAAAATTATATTTTAAACCTTATTTTTTTTATTGTAGAATTCGTCCATGAACGAAGGAAATAGTTTTTAAAGTCATCCTTTTGTTTTTACATTCATTCATTGATTGAATAGCAGCTTTCGCCAAGCAATCTTTAAAGATGCATCGTTTCTTTAAAAAATATATATTTTAGCTTTCTTGGCAACTTTGAGGAATACTCGGCCGTTGAGGCGACTACACTCGTCGTATGACTCTAAAAAAATAAGTATTGTTTGTGGTCTTGGTCTGGTTATTTATGTGCCTATCCAGGTTATTTGCCTTGTGCCTGGGCCCCGTTCTAGTCTTCAGCACGTCACTGTCTTCAGCACATCAATATTTATCACTTTCTAATAAATTTTAAAAGCAGTATCCAGATTAATAGTATCCACATTAATAGCTTTAAGCTACTAAAATGTGGAGTAAATAGTCATTGATTTTCGCTGCAGTTTAGATATTAAATTATATGGTCAAGTGCAGCAATTTGTTTACCATTGCCTAAGGCGTTGAGCGGCTTTCCATTTTGTTGAGCTTGGGAGTTTTATTAAACTCCTTAATTGCATTATTTGATTTTTCTAAACATTATTTAAAAGAAGATGTACTGACAAGGATTAAGAAGGGATATTGCCTTTGATTCGGCATATTGAATGTATGGATGAGGGAGGTTGGCAATTTACAAATCGACGATCGTGATGCAGGGCCACGCAGACGTACACGCATGGAGCTACGAAAAACAAAATAGAATGACGTTTACAAATTAGAAGCGAGTATAGGGGTTAGACAAGGATGACCTAAATGATATTCACTGGAATTCACATTGCTCGTCCCAATGCAAATAGAGGCGTTTAGTTAGTTAATATAAATTTGAGCGATCATATCTGAAGAAATAACCTCAAATGTAAGAACATGAGAATTGCAGAAACCAATGCAGCAAATATGCAGAGCTTTTATATTTATCGGTTGGAAGAATACTTTTAAAAATTCCGTCACGATTCCACGGAGACTAACAATTTTATGCGAGATATTTGCGTAAGTAGATGAACTAGTTCGAGGTTTCCATATTTTAATATGAAAGATATATGATTGCAACCGATTAAACTACCACGCATTCATTCCCACAGGGATAGGCAAGATTCTGATACAATTATGTTGCTTTTTTTTATTGTGACGGCATATGACAGCACCCCGCTTGATGTTAAGCCGAAGTGTGGTCTATGAATGAATGTCAGTGCTACTACAATTCAATAACTGTGAGTAGCAATCATATCCATAGATGAACCGGCAATTTACAAGCTGATCCCGAAACGTGACCAAATCACTTCACGGTCTGTATACTTGTAAGTGGTGGTACTACCCCGGATCGGCAGACTGGGTACCACTGCCTACCACTCTTTGATAACCAGACCCGAAGCAAATATCCATCTCTTTTTTTTATAATAACAAATATTTGCAATTAAATATTGCAAATATTTAATATAATTATTAAATATTACAAATAAAAGCTTTGAAACAAATATTTGCTCCGACCGGGAATCGAGCCCGGGGCTTTACGCGCAACAAAGCAATCGCTAAACCGTTCTCACAATTCTCTCCTCTGCGATCTCCGGTTATGGCACTTCTCGTATAAAATATAAAATAAATGTTTTTGTTATTTACCTTTCTAATCTTTTCATTAGGATTTATTGAAAGTAATATATTAAAAATAAAATTATTAGAACTTGCAAAATCAATTCAATCAAAATGAAAAATCACAATTTAAATGACATTTTAAGTCATTTTATTATTTTTTGGATATTGCCACTGTAAAAACATAGCGCAATATTATTATTATTATTTTATTTTAATAGCTGTGCCTTAAAATTAGGTTTATAACACAGTCATAAAAAGGGAGGAGGTTCTCAATTCGACTGTATATCCTTTTTTATATTTATAATTCGATAACTTATATTAAAATTACAGACGGAAATAAAAATAAATATAGAAAAATTCCAAACAGCTGAAACTATAGTCAATTGGAAACTATAGTGAAAAATAATTTATTTCTTTTAATTAAAAGTATCCTATGTTACTTCTAGTACCTCCAAAAATATGTGTACAAAGTTTCATAATGATCGGTTAAGTAGTTGTTGCGTGAAAACATAACAAACAAACTCACATTCACATTTATATTAATAGTAGGATGTAAAAAAACTATATTTAAATAATTAATTACAATGTCGGCTTTGTAGTACTCTCTGTGGTCTGTGAATGTAGACTTAGTTGGAACTAGCAACTTAAAGATGCTTCTGAAACGCGAAGTCACTTCACGGTCTGTACACTTAAAAGTGGTGGTACTACCCCGGATTGTCAGACTGGGAATGACCACTATATGTCTGCTTACCACTCTTTAAAATTTATCTTATTTATCGTATAAGTCTAAAACATTTGATTAAAACCCACATGATATTAGTTTTTTTCATTGTTGCCCAACATATAATATGAGTGCACCCCATCTGATAAAAGTTGAAAAAGCTCCATGTATGTAGGTGACATTCAATCAATCAAATCAATCAAACTGTCACGCCTTTTTCCCACAGGGATAGGCAGAGACAATAGGGCACCACTTGCCACGATCCTGACACAGCTCCCTCGCTTCCTTCACATTCTCTAATTTAATTAATTTATCAGTGAATTAACTTTAAATAGTAGTCTATTATTCTATCAAGGTTTTAAGCAATCAATTAAACTATCACGTCCTAATTCCCATGGGTAATTTTCTTTAATACATTATACATAATGTATATGAGAATGAAGCATCACTTTTCACGATATTAAAACAACTCTCTCGCTTCCTCCGCATATGCTTTAGGATATGGGCTCTTTGAGCCCCTGCTTTCAGAAGCGTTAAAGCCAATTTGTGGTTAAAATCCTAAACTATTTACGGCCTCGTTTTATTGTCAAACAAGGACAAGTGCAATACTTAACTCGCCGACTCGCCTGATGTTAAGCAAGAGGCTGTCCAAGAGCGGCGATAACTGAACAAATGGTCTCAGTTCACGGTTGCCCCAGTTGTCGTCACCAGCCTGCTTTTTAACGCTTCGTTTGAAAAACCCAGAGCCAAAAATATCGAATGATGGGCAAAAAAAGACCTAATAGTTTAGTTCGGCTGTCAACAGAATGCGGATGCTTTCCCTGACCCCGAAGATTCTTCGGAAAATTCTCCATACGATTAACGATAAAGAAGGCATAAATCTGACGTTTCTCTGCGAAGTTGCTTGCTCCTAATACTCGAACAGCTCGGCGCTGCAATATTTCTAGATACTGTCTAGTAATGAAAAAAGTACTCCGCGCAACAGCGAACTTCGCTCTCCGACGATGCTCCGGCGCGAGAAACTGTCGCTATATGTTCAGGATGACAAGTTTGTGCGAGGTGGTACTAAAATGTAGCCTTTTTTAAAATTTACATTTCTATACTAAGCTACTAAAGTGCTTGTACACATATCAAAGATACATTGGTACCGGTGGGTGCTCTCGAACTCGTGCTCTCGCTTTGTGTAACCATAGCACTGCCATTACACCACGGTCGCCTTAATTCGATGTGATCCCTGTAGTTCAAGTTGCAATAAAGGGATGTCCTAGCGTGTCTAGTCTGAAGGTGTTACGAAAAGGAGTTATGGTCACATGATTAGATATATATACTTATTATATATTTTTAACACTACATCACAGAACTGTCCACACATATTTCTAATGCATAGACGTTTTGTGTTACTAAGGAGCCGAATTAAAGACACAAATTGTCATGGCTTAATAAGGGATTCGTCACAGAGAAAGTCCGTCGGTCCGTGTGTTGTAAAACTGCATGTGGAACTCGTTCCTTTGTTTAAAAAAATCTAGTTAAAATGTATACCAGCTGCATATGAAGAAGTGTCTCACATGACGACAGGCGTGGACGAACGGTTTAGCGATTGGTTTGTTGCGCGTAAAATCCTGGGTTCGATTCCCAGTCGCCAAATATTTGTTTTATAGCTTTTATTTGTAATATTTAATAATTTTATTAAATATTGTAAATATTTGTTAATAAAAAGAAAGGATATTTGCTTCGAGTCTGGTTATCAAAGAGTGGTAGGCAGTGGTACCCAGTCTGCCGATCTGGGGTAGTACCACCACTTACAAGTATACAGACCGTGAAGTGATTTGGTCACGTTTAGGGATCAGCTTGTAAGTTACCGGTTTTAACTAGGCCGGCATAGTGGATGTGATTGCTACTCACAGTTATTGAATTGTAGTAGCAGTGAGATTCACCCATGGACCACACTTCGACTTAACATCAAGCGAGGTGCTGTCATATATCGAGTCACAATAATAAAAAAAGATTTATTACTTCTAAACTTTTTTCATGCTGCTGACAGCATGTTCTATAGAAAAGTAAATTAGATTGACACGTATTTTAATATTTTATAATAAATTATACCTATTATAATAAATTAGAGATCTTTACCCATGAAATTACCGTATTGTACGAAATAGATTAAAGTATAACTAATAGTATTTTCTTAGATTCTGCGCGAACATTGTATAATGAAATAATGCGGCTTACTGTCGCGTTTATTTTTTCTTTAGATTTCACTTTTTTTTTGTCAACATACCACGGTGGCTCCAAATCTCTAGACGCGTCGGAATAATAATAAAAAAAAAAAATTTAAACCAAGATAAACGCGATAGTAAGGCGCATAAAATTTCTTTAATTCATTAAAGTATAATATTATTTTTGGTTGGCATTATGACGGCGACACGTATGTATGTGGGATTTTTTTTTGCAACTGTTAATTAAATATGTATTAGTTATGATGATCAGTTGAGAAATGTGAGATCGGGCAGAAAGGACATCTTTCATTTTGTATGGGGCTTTCGGCTTAAATGTATTAACAGTTGCACATTTTAAAATAGTTAAATGTACAAAGTTTACAATGTAATTGGAATATATCCTTAATTTTGAATAGTTTTAGTGTGCAAAATGATCAAACTATAATTATGACAGTTCAAAGAAGAACAAATATGGCGTTGATTGACAGATAATACAAAATCCATATCTTATTTCAAATAACTCAATTGCACAACAATTTAAATCAAAATTGTTATTTATTTTATTAATACAAGTATCGCAACTACGATTTATATAATTTTTCATCATAGGACATTACAGAAGTAGTACATAAAAGCCCAAAATGAATGAGGTCCTTTGTTGTTTCGGCGGTTGCAATAGAAAACAAATCACGCCACATTGTATTATATAAAGATATGCCCTTAAAAAGTTGCTAAACCAATGTATATCACACAATATAATAGTATCATAAACATAATAAGACGCATCTTTTCTCACGACATGACGTTGTACTTACTTTGTCTAATACGTATAAGTTTGATGCATGCAATAAAGATACGCGTTTCCAGTTATAAATGAATTGTGTAATAAAAATTAAAGTAGAACATAGATTTTGGACAAAGATTTAGAATTGTTTTTATGGAAAAGAATTGTTTTTTGTTTTTATGTACGCATTTTAATATTATAATGTAGTTAGTACATTGAAAGCTTGACATAATAATAATATGATGTTAGGCTAAAGTACGATTTATGAATGGAGGCAACTGTCACTACTTACTGCAAGTAGCAGTCGTATTTACTATGCCAGCCTAGATGAGTTTTCAAGCTGATTCCAAAACATGACTAGAAGAGTTTTGCAATTCTGGTGGTCACTTAGAAATCGTGTTCCGGGATAAACTTGAAAGTTGCCGGTTCAACTAGGGCGGCATAGTGGATGCGACTGCTTCTTCCTGTTTTGTAACTGTAGTAGCAGCCCATTCATGGACGTAGCTTAGGCGAGTTCTTGTCACATGTCAAGTCACAATATTCTTCTTTTATTTTCTTTATCTTTTTTTACATAGTATAAATTGAATTCGCTTCCGCTGTCTGTTAGCTTAGGTCTTTAACTACTGACCGGATTTTCCTGCAGTTTTACTAATAGACAGAGTGATCCACGAAAAAGGTTTATGTGTGTAAATCGTTTTTGGGTAAATTGGTTGATGACGATGACGATGACGATATCGGATAAAATCAAGCCGCCTAGGAGCTTTCATCGAAGACGCTGCCTCATTCTTGATTCCTCATTATTAGCCAGCCGTCTATCAGTTTCTATCTCTCTAACTATCAGTCTATCTAACTATCAGTTTCCCCAGTACTGAAGAAGTGAGCGAACAGGCGGCACGTTTCTCTCACCTTCTGGCTGACACAGCATAGTTGCTTGGAAAGTACTTCTGTAAGATAGCCGGAGACGAGACTTTGTCGTATAGGTGTTACGTATGTCTATTAATGGAGGTATTTGATACGACAGTTAAATAACTACAAGTAGAACCAACAACTTTCTTGCTGATTGAGATGTTTGTTTTATTATTGAATTAATATTTACAGATGAAAGCTAGGTACTTGTAAAATGACTGTAGAAAAGATGACATTAATTAAAAACACACAAATCTACATATTCATTTCTTTTTATAGATAGTTAATAAAATGGCCCTAAGCTAAACCTTAACTAATAAATTTTAAATATAGGTTAATACAACGATGTATGCTGTCAATAAAGTTGTTTATTACCCCAACATTGATTGGAAAATTAACTATTTGTGGCACACATTCCAACACATAAAATTACATCTACAATATTTATTGTAAGAAATATTAAGGCCTACTAAAAGCACTTAAAAATTGAGATGATTTGACACAAATTCAAAGCTGTCAAAACACTTAAGCCTACATATACCTACTTAGGCAGAAAAATATTTTTTTTTATTGTGACTCGACATATGACAGCACCCCGCTTGATGTTAAGCTGGAGTGTGGTCCATGAGTGGATGGCACTGCTACTACAATTCAATAACTGTAAGTAGCAATCACATCCACTATGCCGGCCTAGTTGAAACCGGCAACTTACAAGTTGATCCCGAAACGCGACCACATCATTTTACGGTCTGTTTATTTGTATGTGGTGGTATTTTCCCGGATCGGCAGACTGGGTACCACTGATAACCAGACCCGAAGCAAATATCCACCTTTTTTTAAAACAAATATTTGCAATATTTATAAGATTTATTAAATATTACAAATAAAAGCTATGAAACAAATATTTGGCTCCGACCGGAAATCGAACACGGGACATTACGCGCAACAAACCAGTCGCTAATCGTTCGTCCACGCCAATCGTCAGACGTCAGAATATTGTTGAATTTTAGTTGGTATACCATATAACAAGAATAAATTGTAGAGAAAATATGGTTATAATATAAATATGATATATTGATATATCTCACCTCGACTTGCCCGATGGTAAGCGAAAGCGCCGACAACTGTAAAAAAACCCGTCTATTTCACGGTTAACTCATTAATAAATCTGATGTGGATGAATGCGTTAAACAAGGCAGGCCCAGGAGGGTGTTATTCGATCAAAGAGGAGACATCCTCAAGAAAACTAGGTTGCCTAGCGCCCATAACCTAAGAGCTTGTATAAAAAGAATTGTAAAGGTGAAGGAAGCGAGGGAGTTGCGTCAGGATCGTGGCAAGTTTGTCCATTGTCTTTGCCTATCCCCATGGAAAAGAGGCGTGACAATTTGATTGATTGATTTCACGGTTGCCTCAGTCATCGTCATTATACTGGCTAAAAGTTATTTTTCACGCATCGCTTAAAGGATCCAAGATTATAGGATGGAAAGAACAAATGGGCGCGCAAACTTTCGAGTTGTTGATTCTTCTACAAAGAAACTTTGAGCCGAATTTAGTTCGACTGCCAATTCGATCGACAAAATATACCTCGTCTTTTTACTTCTGTTTTTCCCGCACAGGTTGGGGGAAGCATCTGCATTCAGTTAAGCGAATTGGTAGACGTATTAAAAAAATATGCAACTAACACAAAAGTTTCGTAAGAACTCTAATAAACTTATTCGTGAGGTAAGTGGGTATACGAAGTTTAATAACCCAACGTTAGTTTTGCTGTTGTGAACGTTGTTTGGGATCTTATTTAATTATTTACGAGTACTTCCTACCTGAAGGATGGTGTTAGTGTGTCAGACAAATAGGGTGAGATTATTGTGCATATTAAATGTGTTTTGATCTTGCGACCTTCTAAATTATTTACATTTATTTGTTTATTAAGAATTATAAACAGAAAATACACTAATATATTAATAACCGAATTTCGCAGTCGATCTTGATAAGAATTTATAAATCTCATGAGATCTCAAATCTCTACGTTAAACAAGGCTGGCCCCGGAGGGTATTTTCCGACATCGGAGACATCCTTAAGAAACCTGGGTTGCCTAGTACCCATAACCATAGAGCTTGTATGAAGAGAATTGTGAATGTGAAGGAAGCGAGGGAGAGAGTGACAAGTGGCGCTCCATTGTCTCTGCCTATCCCTGTGAGAAAAAGACATAACAATTTGATTGATTGACTTTGAGTGTTTTTCTAATTATAGGCAATTACAACATGTTATTTATATATTTTTTGTTTAAACAAGATTATTGTACAATTTATTGCACAATCAAATGGTAACAAAAATAAGATTAAAATAAATTTGATTGATTGATTGATTGAATTTTTTAATAGGGGTGGCGCAAAAAAGATTTAGCCATAAAAAATGTACAGTAAAAGCTCCTTCCTTATTTCCGGTTCACTTATCAGCAGATTAAAAAAATGTGACCGTACTTTAAATGTTTTTCGAGATCAGCTTGAAAGTAACCAGTCCAACTAGGCCGGCATACTGGATGCGACTGCTACTTGCAATTATCTGACTTTAAATAAATGGAGAATGGATTGCACTCCAGCTTAACAGAGCGGGTGCTTACATTATGTAGAGACAATTAAAAAAACTAATAATCGGGCGTAGAGCATGTCATTGATACCGTACAGCAGCATCTACCATGACCTTTTAACTCAACTCTAAACCTTTGTTGAGCCCTTTAATTTATAATTATTCCACTTTGCCCCTCGAGTTTACACTTTGAGGGGGCAAAGTAAAATTCTTTTAATTGTGAAAGCGAATATTAATTTTATTCAATAAATCAAATGGTCACATCTTTTTCCCACAGGGATAGGCAGAGACAATGGAGCGCCACTTACCACGATCCTTACACAGCTCCCTTGCTTCCATCACATCCACAATTCTCTTCATACATGCTCTGTAGTTATGGGCACTAGGCAACCTAGCTATCTTGAGGATGTCTCCGATTTGGTCGGAAAACACTCTCCTGGGCCTGCCTTGTTTAACGCATCCATCCACATCAGATTTATAAATTCCTCTCGTCAATCTACTTTCACTCATGCTTTCCATGTGCCCAAACCATCGAAGCATTCCTTTGTCAATCCTTGTTACTTCATCTTCTTTCAAACCACATCTATCACGCAGTGTGCTATTCCTTATTCTATCCGCTATCGTCACTCCTTAACGACCGCATTTCTACAGCGTTAATTCTACTCTCATGCTTCTTCTGACATACCCAACCTTCACTTCCATACATTAAGGAACAAGCACTGCATTATGAACAGCCATCCGTGACTGTTTGGGACATTAATTGGCTGTTCATTATACTATGGATGGCACTGTTCACTACGTTACCCTTTTGCACTCTTCTCTCAATATCTTCATCACACTTGCCATCCCTAGTAAACATACTTCCCAAGTAAATATAGATATAAATTTTATTATGTCATGAAGTGGCCTAGAGAATATCGTGGTAGGGTTTCCAATAACTACAGAACAACTCAACCGGTAACTTTTAATGTAATGTACCGTAGTGAATAATAAAAAAAGCTGAGATACCAATTATTGGAGCGGAGTGTAAAGTTTAGCGGCGAAGTCCCGTAACATCATTGTACTGCGGTTTTTGTTACCATTTGTTTTCAATGCAACTTACAAACAGTACCTTATAAGTACGTGATCGGGGAAAACTGATTTACCAGCTTTATCACCGATTTATTATCCGATTTTGTAAATCTACTAAGTCTGGCATAGTGGATATGACTGTCAGATGCAGTTATTTAATTGTAGTAGTAGTCACCTCTACTCATTGACCGTTTTGACATCAGACAGGGTGCTGTCATATAACAGCCCACGTTTAAAATTTTAATTAAAAATAACAAACAAGAATATCATCATCATCATCAGCTGGAAGGCGTCCACTGCTGAACATAGGCCTCCCCCTTAGAACGCCATTTCGAACGAGAAGATGCAAGTTGAATCCACCGGTTTATTCGTAACGTTCACTATGTCGTCAGTCCACCTAGTGGGAGGCCTACCTACGTTGCGTCTTCCGCTTCGTGGTCTCCACTCTAGAACCTTTCTTCCCCATCAGTTATCCGTTCTTGCAGTGGCAATTGGCAGGCGATGTGGCCAGCCATTTGCCACTTCAGTTTGCAAATCCTACGAGCTATGTTGGTAACTCCGGTTTTAATCGGTTATCGCGCAGAGACACACCAAGCATAGCTCTTTCCATTGCCCGCTGAGCGACTCTGAGCTTTTCCAACAAGCCAACATTCAGAGGCCACGTCTCAGTGCCATATGTTATCACTGGCAACACACACTGGTTGAAGACCTTGTCTTCAGGCACTGGAGGTTTGACGAAGTTATAACGCAAGAATATGCTATTAGGTAAAACGTCAGTGTCGTACCTTGGTTAATAAATCAGTGAATTTGTAGGGCTTAGATGGCTATATGTAAAGACGTGGCAAGCCTTAGTAATTTGCATACATTTCAGGCAAAGACGTGCTCAGCATTCCGTATAGTGGTGGACCATCTGTCCTATATTGTCTATGTAGTAGTTGTAGTTTCAGTTGGGATGTGGGTTAGGTGAGGTGTGTATATTAATTAGTTATAGAGTTGTTAAAGGCCGAGAGAGGCCATGATCGGCGTTAATAGATAAGACGAAAAATAGGAGGTGGGTGGATAGATGAATGGGGATCAAAGTAAGAACTTGCAGGGATTCAGAGCTTTGAACCCTTTAAAATTAAATTTATTAAAAACGAAATTTGAGAATTGTTTATTTTAAAACCTTATAGGAACAAAATACCTATAAAGTTGGGGGATTCATTGTCAGTCCTTGAAAATATTTAGGTAGGCACTAAGATTTAAAAAAGATCAATATTTATCTACCGTACATTTATTAGTATATATTATTTACTTATCTATACTAAGCTCATAAGTATAATGTAAAAGCGGAATCTAACTTATTTTTGATATACTTACTTTTTTGATAGGGTATCTTATTGTCACGCGTCATCTGACCTTGAACTGCCTGATAGTAAGCCAAGATTTGTCCAAGAGTGCCGATAATTAAAAAATAACCGACCGACTTAGTTCAAATCAGCAAACCGGCTCAAATCAGCCTAAAGGATCCAACGTTATGGAAGGGTAGAAAAAATAAATAGGATGGCAAAGCTTCCTACTTGTCAATTGTTCGACAAAGAAACAACATGGCGAACCGTTTATTTCGACTGTCGATAAAATGCGATATAGCTTGTCTAACTATAAATGACGCGCCCATCCACTTTATTTGTTAATTTCAATGTGTGAATACAAATATTACTAACTATACTACTATACTTTCTTACCTTGCTCCTCCTTTTGTGTCTAACCAGCAACTGAATGACCAAATACATTCATATTTTATATTAGCACGTGTGCTTAAATGCAGTGGTGTTTATAAAACTCGTACGCATCAAGTTAGTAAGTATAGGCATTTATAAAAAAATAGACAAAAAAATATTCAACAGTTTGAACTATTTAATATATAATATACGGTGTAGTGCTAAAATGGTGATATTAATTTAAGTCACGGCTAATGGTTAGTAATTATTTAAAAATTATTTATAACCGTAGAGCTTGTATGAAGAGAATTGTGGATGTAAGGGAAGGGAGTTGTGTAGGATCGTGGCGAGCTATTGTCTCTGTTCTATGGGAAAAAAGGCGAGACATTTTTATTAATTTGATAATTATATCGAATTAAAAAAATAATCAAAAATAGTAGTCACCTGTGTCGGACCCCAAGTCAGACGCACCGCGCTTCTGGCCGACAGCGACATCAAATGACTATCTATCTCTTTCATGCAATGCGGTACTTATGCATGTATCTCATTCTAATAGCAGTTATTTTTATTTTTTTATTTAATAAATATATAATATTTATATTACTTCTGACCTCGACCCGCCTGATGTCCAAGAGAGTCAGTTCACGGCTGCCTCAGTCACCGTCACTATGCCGCTGGGCTGGTAAAGAACACATGGGTTGGTAAAGTATTCCATTTGTCCAGTATTCCATTCCATTGACGCACCAAATTTTTAATTCAGTCGACGAAATGCGTATGCTTTTCCCGACCTGTGCAGGTGTAAAGACTTTTGTAAAGACAGACAAACAAAAAATTTAAATTCAAAGTAATGTTTGAATATTATCAAAGTTTTTCTAAAGGAAGAAAATGCTAAATCTTACGTCTTGTAAACTGTCGTGATGAAAGCGCCACCCTGTATACGTAGATACGTCTGTGAGAGGCACAATAGTGTTTTATATTCACAAAGGAATAGCGCGGCAACTTTGCCATACAAATGGCCGATTCATTGATGATGTATTCAGGTTGGCCCATTAGGAGAAATTCACTTTCGTCCAATACTCCTTTGACAATGAAAGTTAGGACAATGAATTCTTTTCTTATAGCGCTTATAGGATTTCTTTGTTTTTTATTTCTTTTATACGAGTTTCACATATGACCGCACCCCGCCTGATGTTAAGCTGGAGTGCAATTGAGGCGACTGCTACTTTAATTGCAAGTATTAGCCGCTTCCACTATGCCGGCATAGTTGGATCCGCCGGAGTTGGCGTATGTCGGCAGACTTGGCACCACTGCCTACCACTTTCTATACTACCAGACCTAGATTCCGCCTAATTTTATTGAAAAAATAAATAAATGCAATCTAATTAAAAATATCACAAATAAAATCTATGAAACTAATCTTTGATCTGACCGGGAATCGAACCCGAAACATTACGTGTAACCGAGTGGTATTCTAACCAATGCGCCACGCGTGTTCACAGAATTCATCACAATGTTGTTGGTTCGATATATTGAAATATTTGTTTCATAGCTTTTATTTGTAATATTTAATAATTATATTAAATATTGCAAATATTTGTTATTAAAAAAAGTGGTGGATATTTGCTTCGGATCTGGTTATCAGAGTGGTAGGCAGTGGTGGGTACTGCCGATCCGGGGTAGTACCACCACTTACAAGTATACAGACCGTGAAGTGATGTGGTCACGTTTCGGGATCAGCCGTTCCCAATTAGGCCGGCATAGTGGATGTGATTTCTACTATTAGAAATCACTAATTATTGAATTGTTGAATTGTAGTAGCAGTGTCATCCATTTATGAACTATACTCCGGTTTAACATCAAGAGAGGTACTGTCATAAGTCGTCACAATAAAAAAACAGCTTAAACCGGCAAAGAAAGTAGGAAAAGTTGCCGGTTTCTAATAAGTTGGCATAGTGGATGCGAATGATAATGGACCGCACTCTAGCTCGCATTCGCACTCTAAATCGGAGACATCCTCAAGATCCTCATCCTCAAGCTGGGTTGCCTAGTGCCTATAATCGTAGAGCTTATATGAGAAGAATTGTGGATGTGAGGGAAGCGAGGGAGTTGTATCAGGATCATGGCATGCGGCGCACAGGGATTGTCTCGACGTGAAAATGTTATTGATTGATTGATAAAATCGCTATAGAGGTTGCATGGCCAAATTCTCAGTAAAGCTTCTGTGTTATCTTTAAAACGTCTATGAAACTGTTTAGGTTAGGTTTATATAAAATAAGCTTATGGTAGATTGGAACAATATTGTATAGGTAAAATTAAATAAGATATAAAATTTTATAGACGACGCGGAGGCAATCGATATCTTAGTGCATTGCGGTGTCTGTGGTTTATGAAGAACTAAATCTAACATCCGAGATGGGTACAACTTTCTGTCATCTGCGGTTTTTAGTTTAATAGCCTTTTTTTATATTGGGAGATTAGTGACCATTTCTTGTCGGATATTGTATATTTTATAAAGTCAAGTTATCCCAAATCGGCCATCAATTGTTCAGTCGCGGAGAACTTGAGTACGGACAGCTAAACAAAACACAGCCGTGATAAATCGGCCCTCCTCTCTCAGGAGAATTACCGAAAGTGGTGTATAGTCGGGGGGATCTCAACCCAGCTTGGCGCAGCCTTCACTGTGTATTCAGTTCTAGTAGGAGACGGACCCGCGCGCGGCAACCTCCGCTCGAACCGGTAAAAGATCGATTCAAATATAAACACACTAATTTAGAGTCGCCGTAAAGTTTTTTTTTATTATTTTGTGTTTGATAACTATGATGCATTTGTAGTTGGAGATTTTTTCTTGTAACTGCAGTATTGTTTGTGAGTATTTATATATATATATATATATATATTTTACATATCGTTTATTAATAATACTAAAATAATAAAATAGTTGATACATACTTGGAGAACATCGTAAAGTAATTCGTAGGTTTTAGATAAATTCATAATTATAAATTAATTATGAATAATCATTGGTAACGATAGTAGTCTATTTAAAACTTTAAACTGTTTAGGTGCGGTATATCTGCTAGTACTGGAAAAAAGCTTTTATATTCATAAAAAAATAATAGTATAGGTATTTACAGTATTGGTAAAAGCTTTAATTTTTAAATGTTTATTTGACCAAAGTACTTAATATTTTCTTTTTCTCTCCTATTTAATTATTAATCTTTGACATATACTTTATTCGCTAGACTTGTTACAAGCCTTTATCTGTACAAATTGTATTGTGCCTTTTTAGATAGTATTATGTCGTCTCCCCACACTTACCCATACGGATTTTATTAATGAGGGCTGACACATGACAGCACCCCTTCTGGGGTTAAGCTGGAGTGCGGTCTATTGATAGATCAATAACTGCAGTAGCAGTCGCATTCCCTATGCCGACCTAAATAAAACAGCCACCTTCAAATTGAACACTGTTCACTTGAAGGTGTACAGTGTTCAAATAACCAACAAAAATCTGCCTACGACTCTTAAAATTAAGATGCGTTAGCATTAAGAAATGCCAAATTTAGGACGTCTTAAGCCCGGTTCCTAAAATAAACTATCTATCATCGGTAACAGTTACTTTTTTTTATTTATTTATTGTGACTCGACACATGACAGCACCTAGCTTGATGTTAAGCTGGAGTGTGGTCCATAAATTAATGTCAGTGCTACTACAATTAAATATACTTAAGTAGCAGTAACTGGCAGTAACTCTACTATGCTGGCCTAGTTGGAACCGGCAACTTACAAGCTGATCCCGAAACGCGACTATATCACTTTACGGTCTGTGTACCACTGCCTACCATTCTTTACTGTTCCTTGTTCACTTTACAATTCACTGACGTAAGATTACGGCTGCTATAATGTAAAAATCACTTTTACTCCTTTTCTCATTTTATGCTAGTAGTTGTCAGTAACTTGAGTTACGAAGGATATTTTAAAAGAACGGTTTTCGCCTAAGACTGGTAGTTAAATGTTCGTATCAAAAACGATCCGTTTGATAGATATAGGAACCGGGGGTTAAGCGCCATCTAGTGATAACGAATTACAATTTATCATTTCATCTCAAAAAAAGTGGGATCAAGATTTCTTTTTACCACAGTTAGTCCACTAAAGACCGCGCATGCCATGACATAACCCGCATTTTTGATTAATCTGGTTGTTAGCCACATTCGACTACGATCCCACTAAGACTCTTGCCGGCATAGTGACAGCGATTGAGGCAACCGCAACTTAAAAAGGTATCGGTCGTCAGCAATCTTGTACTTCCTCGTGCTTTTACTATCAGGCAAGACGGGGTCAGATGTCGAGTCTCAATTAAAATTAATAAGTACATAATATATTACATATATAAAATGTAATAAATAAAAACTTTTTTATACATTTCTATACTTAGATACTAAAGTGCTTGTATCATAGAAACAGGAAAACCAAAGTACATATATCAAAGATACATTGGTACAAGTGAGTGGTTTCGAACCCGTACCACTCGGCTTACGTAGCCATTTCACTGGGCCACCACACCACGGTCGCCCTATTTTTATTATTAAAAAACAAATTAGGTAATAAGTATTTAAGATATTATTATAAATATTTACAATAAATACAATATTAGGTATAAATACAATAAAGGTATAAATTTTTAATACCGCGGTTTGCAACGAGCCAAAATTAATTATTAATTTTACTATACACAGAGAATTATTTTGGCTGTGTTTTATAATATTTATACATTTAAAAATAATTTATTATTCTTAGACTTGTTAGAGAGTCGTTGGTTGATATTGTTGGTTGCTAGATCGAAATAAATGAACGATTGATTGATTGTTTTGCAAAATTATCCAATGTAAATATATGTAAACATATTTACATTTAAGAAAATTGCCTGTATTTTACACTCTAGCCCATCTTTGGCCGGCATAGTAACAGCGACTGAGGCACCGGCGCTTTCAGTCCTTAGCGCTCTAGTCTAGGACCACCCCTGGCTTACGATTAAGCAAGTTAAACACATATGTTACGCCTTAATAAAAAAATGAAAGGAGCTTAAGGCTGCCTGTCCATTGAAGCGGAGCAAGCTTGCGGAGCTGAGAAACGGACCAATAGGTTTGCATAAAAACTCGATTTGCGAGTTAGTTTAAAAATTCATACAATCCTATTGGTTAATATTTCTCCGTTTCTCAGCTCCGCAAGCTCTCTCCGCTTCAATGGACAGGCAGCCTAAGGCAGTTGTAAAAAAAAGGATTTCAAAAGACTTGAAAAATGTCCCCGCGGCAATGGCAGAAAAGCTTTCGAAACGTTGGATTGAAATATGTCATTTAAAAACGCTATAAGAAGCACCACTTATGTTTTCCATTCCAAAAAAATCCATGTCGGAAAATCCCTATTTCAGAAAATTCCATTAATAATTGACAAACATTTTCTCTTTATACTCTTTAAGTATTGGCCTCAACTATTGTGAACTAGCTTAAACTATAAAAATAAGAAAATCGTTCATTGTACAATAAGTATTTACATACATATAAGTATTTTATTATTAAACATTTATATACTAAACTGCTTGTATCATAGAAACAGGACAACCAAAGTACATATATCAAAGAAACTCGTACATTGGCACAAGTGGATAGTTCTGAACTCGTGCTCTCGGTTTGTGTAACCATTGCACTGCCACTACACCACGGTCGCCTTAGAATGTAGTCAATATTCAAAAATAATCACGAAAGATCATAACAAGCAATTAATGTGTTTTAATAAATCGTTGTTTATTATTACAAGATATTTATTAAATGTTATGTATTGATTTGATAATATTATTGTACATTGTTTTATTGTGTATTTGTTTAATTTTAAATAAAACATAATCCTACACAAGCACAACCCTAAAGTCAAAATTAAATAATAATACAATTCGAAATACGAGTATTTCATTCGTTTTGAATGGGGACTTGGGCTAAATTGTATTAACAGTTGCATATACATTTTGAAATAGTTTAATGAACGAAGATTACAATGCAATTGGAATATATGCTTTATTTTGCATAGTTTAGGTGTGCAAAATGATCAAACTATAATTATGACAGTTGAAAGCAGAGCTGTTAATACACGCCATATTCGTGATTGAGAGACAATACAAATTCTATATTTTATTTTCCAAATAACTCAATTCCACAGCAATTAAATTCAAAACTGTTGTTAGTTTTATAAATATATGTATCGAAACTACAATTTATATATTTTTTCATCATTGGGCATTACAAAAGTAGTGCGAAAATAGCCCAAAATTAATTATGTCCTTTGGGATAAATTGATCTACCAGCTCATGTTTTCTCTTCATCATATATTATCTTGAATCTTTCATCCTTCAAGCTATGACTGAGGCAACTTTAAGATGAGATGCTATTTCCAGTCGTCTTGGACTGCGCGCTCCTCTTAACATTAACAGTTAATAGCAGTCACATACACTATGCCGGCCTAGTTAAAACCGGCAACTTACAAGTTGATCACGAAACGCGACTAAGTCACTTCAAGGTCTGTATACTTGTAAGTTTTGGTACTACCCCTTCTTAGCTAACCAGACCCGGAGCAAATATCCACCTCTTTTTTATAAACTAATATTGATAATTTTATTAATTAGATTAAATAAAAGATATGAAACAAATATTTGCTCCGACCGGGAATCGAACCCAGGACTTTCCGCGTAACGGACTGGTGTGCTAACCACTATGCTAGGCCTGTCGTCACCTTCCTTTACTTACCATTAGGCAAGATGAGGTTAGATGTCGCGTCTCAATAAAATGATGTAATGCAACTCGGCAACTGCAACCCGGGTTAGCGTTCTTTTCAACTCGGTTGACCCGGGTTGAATAATTAACGACCCGTTACATCACTACTGCATGCTAGTGCCGGCATCTATACCTATGTACACAATTTAATTTGTAGTTAATAATATCTATACATAGGTATATTCATATATGAAAGATTATATCACAGATTATAACTACATATTTACATGTGACCTGTCGCAAGAGATTTATAATCGAGTTAGGCTAATATTAAATTATAGATAGTCACGAAACCTTACCAAACTCATGCTTGCTTCATCTCATTGTTTAAAACCGTAGCCAACTATAACAATTTCTTTCACACAATATATTTTATATAATAAGTTTTTATTACTGCAATGCAGTTTCTCTTCCTAACAGGTCATGTGATCTTCAAAATTGGGTCAATATTCAAGTTCATAGTTTTTCCTATCTTTAATTATGTTATGTTATTACGGATCTAATGCAAAAACGGGATCGAACTAATGTTTTTGGGCGCTCAATATCTCTGATACAAACCTGTTTGGTACCATAGTTAATACAATAGTTTTTAATGTGTTATTTCTAGTTTTTTTAAATGATTCCAAAAGATTTGATTATGGTCACATTTTTTTTATCTTTTTTTTTATTGTGACTCGACATATGACAGCACCCCGCTTGATGTTAAGCCGAAGTGTGGTCCATGAATGAATGTCACTGCTACTACAATTCAATAACTGTGAATAGCAATCACATCCACTATGCCGGCCTAGATAGAACCGGCAACTTACAAGCTGATCCCGAAACGTGACCAAATCACTTGACGGTCTGTATACTTGTAAGAAGTGGTACTACCCCGGATCGGCAGACTGGGTACCACTGCCTACCATTCTTTAAAATAGAGTAGTAGTCCAATAGAGTAGTCCACCGCGAGGGATAGGCAGAGATGATCAAGCGCCACTTTCCACGATCCTGACACAACGATCCTTACATCCACAATTCATACAAGCTCTGCAGTTATGGGCACTAGGCAACCCAGTTTTTTGAGGATCTCTCCGATTTGGTCTCCCTCGTTCAATGCATCCATCCATATCAGTTTTAAATTTAAAAAAAAGCATTCCTATTTTAAATATTATAATTTTCGTAAAATTATATATTGCAGAATTAACAAAATTCGTAATACAGCGGTTTTAAACAGTACTATACTTGGAGATAATGTATGATTTTAGTGAAGTTTGTAGCGATATAAAGTTTAACGACAAAAGTTGTTTCGTAGTGAGTGAGGATACTGTCAATGTTATAAAGTTGCAATTACTACTTTAAAGTTTTTAATATGGTATAAATCCTCCTCTAATTTAAAACTATTATTATAAATTTTAATAAGCAATATTATTATACATTTTAGTTGGTTTGAAGAAAGCTAAGTTGCCTAGTGCCAATAGATCTTGTTTGAAAAGAATTGTGAATGTGGAGGAAGCGAAGGAGTTGTGCTAGAATCGTAGCAAGTCTGCCTGCCGTGGGAAAAAGGTGTGACAATTTGATTGATTTTAGTTGGTCTTTTTTATGGAGCTGCATATTATGTAAAAAAATGAAGAAATCAGAAAAATAATAGAATCTGAAAGAAAAGTAGTAGCAATTAGATGCGATATTTGACGTGACGTGACGAGTATGCAAAGGGGATAACCGATACAGCTTATGGTGCCTCACTCGCCGTACGGTGCCCACTATGCCACTTTTCACGTAATGTTAAACAGATCCTAGGTTTTAGGATGGTGAGAACACATACAAGAGAATTATTCATACTCTATTGTTTTTGGCACTGAGGACCCTTGTTTTTAAAACAAACCTAATAATGGCCTTAGCTTTACATAGCTTCACAAACATATTGTATATAATTATGTATTATTATGTATATGATTATGTAGAAGTTTGTTGTTGAATAAAGTTTAACGATAGAAGTTATATTGCGGACAATAAAATTGCAATAAAGTGGTCCGACGACTAGTACTTTTTTAGATGGAAAGGACTGAGATTGTGTGTTGTCATTCAGTTGTTCTTTTTTTGCTGTAAAATTCTTGAAATAGGGTTATAATAACACGTTTAGATTCAAATTACAATTTGTTCTACTTTTCAACATTTATTATTATTTCGATGCTGCCGAATTGTCTGGCCACGGTGATATACTATTGTAGTCAGTCCACATTCAATGGCAACCAAACTAGTTAAAATCAAATTGATTCTCTTGCCTTTTGTCTGAATTATTTAATAGTTATCCATTAATTTTAAATCAATCTTGACATTATGACTATACAAGGCGAAAATTGGCTTTTGGTCGGAGAGCTATTAGCACCTCTGGGACGGCTCTGCTAAATGTATTTATTCATTGCAGCTCTCCGAGTAATTGACAATGCCGATGGTACAAAAAATTTGGATTTATGTGTCATCTTTATCACCATATCATTTTTAAACTCATTTTTTTTACCTCTTTTTTACTCTTGTAATATTATTTATTTAGGGCAGGAGAATTATTCTCAATCTTTCGATCAAATCGATAACATAACTTATCGTTTCAGTAATTTGTTTCTTCGACGATTTTACTCTGCCCTTGCTATAATCTTGGATACTTCAAGCAAAGCAAGAGAATGGAATACCTCTGGGCGGCATAGTGAAGAAGAATAAGGCAAACGCAAACTGAGTCGATTTTTATGGTCTTGCCGCACTTAAACCTTCTCACTATCAGACAAGTCGCGGATATTTTGAAAATAATTCGGCAACACGAAAATATTTTATTTCATTTTAAAAATAAAATTATTAGACACACCTTAAAACATAATTAATGTCAAAGCGTGCAAATCTAGGCTCCGAGTATGATTTTGTCCCATTCGGTGTCGAGACCCTTGGTCCGTGGGGTCCTAGCGCTTTAAGGCTTTTTAAGGAAATATCAAAAAGGTTAGTCGACATCACAGGGGACCGAAGAGTTGGCAGCTACCTCAGACAAAGAATTAGTCAAGCTATTCAAAGGGGGAACGCTGCCAGTATCTTCGGAACTTTGCCGAAGATACTCCTTAATAATGTAGTCCCTTTTAATAATGTATTTTAGTATTTTTTTTATCAATATATGTATTAAATGTATTATATATAGTATATTAACCTACTAAGGGCAACGATTTCATCTGAAAATTGACAACCCTGAGCGAATGATTTATTTGTATGAAGTTGTGGCTTAAGTAATTATGAAGTAGCTACCAAGTTTATTCGAAAAAAAAAGTTACCCATAAAAGTAGGCGCCGACTCAACAATCGTTGTAATCGAATCACGATTGGTTTTTTTCTTTAACATCTGAGCAAGATAAAAATAGTCAGAGGTCATTCACATCAAATAACTTAAATAACCGGCATCTTGTGTTTTGTTTCTTGTTTTTGCCATACTCTGAGCGGTATTGTAAATGCGCGACATGCTTTCTTGCGGTAAACGGTTTTTGGAATCGACGAGCGACGGCTGTAATTTTTATTGTAAATATTGGTCTCTAAAAAAGCCTGTCTGTTTGGTTTTTGATAAAAAGTTTACTGTTGCTCCTATTTTGTCTATGTCTAAACGGTCAGCGGTTTTCTTGTTGACTTGTCCCAGTGGTTTTGATTTTGATGTTGTAGAGACGGGCTTTGGTTTCAAACAAAACTATTTATTGCACAAAACGGAATACAATAAATATAAAACATAAAGATATACAATTTTTACAGTCGTTGGGACGTTTAGAGCCCTTCTTGTTTACCACCAGACAAGTCGAGGTCAAATATCGAGTCCCAATTAAAAACATATTACACGCGATAGGTAACGAGTGCATATTTTTTTATATCAAAATTTTCGCAACTAAACATTATTATATAATAGCTAAGGTTATCTCTTAATTATCTAAATCTTTCAGAAATGGAAATTGCAAGAATATAGACAAAATCTCTAAGATTATAATGAAAGAAAAAGTTACTGGTCACGTCTCTAAGTTCAGTAGGAAGGCCTTTATTACTATGCTAAGCAGGTTTTGCTTCTAACTTGTAAAAACGATGCCCAGGAGACACTTAAAGACGATATTTTAAGAATAAATTAACCTAGAATAAGTTAAGATTGACTTATGGAGACCACGATACTTTTTGCAAGAAAATGTTTTTTCTTCGAAAATTTTAACTGAATTTAACTAAATTTTATACATTTTTTTTTATTTTACTAAAATTTTAACTGAATTAGTTTATACAGCCTAATTATGATTGAAATGTTAATTATAAATTAGTAGAATAAGTTTATTTTTGCGTTTATTTGGAGTTAATAACATTATTCGTACTACTGAAGTTATCTTCATTTAACTTCTTCGAGAGTTTCGAGTCAGTGTTAATAGAAATATATATATTTTTACGTACTGGTCTTTAACTGGAGGTTCAACAATGTTAGGTCTTACCTTATAAAAGACATTTAAGTATTTTATAACTTGTATTTTATAACACAGTGCAGCGAGAGGCTCTTCAATGGTTTGGGCACATGGAAAGGATGAGTGAAAATAGATTGATAAAATAAATTTGTAAATGTGGAAGAAATTTATAATTTATAAAGTTTTGATGTGGATGGATTCGTTGAACGAAGCAGATCCAGGAGGTTGTTATCCAACCAAATCAGAGACATCCCAAAGAAAGCTGGGTTGCTTGGTGCCCATAATCGTAAAGCTTGCATGAAAAGATTCGTGTATGTGAGGCAGACGATGGAGATGTGTCAGGATCTTGGCAAGTGGCTCTCCATTGTCTCTACCTATCCCTGTCAGAAAAGGTGTGACAATTTAATTGATTGATTGTATTATTTCTTAACATTTTTTTTAAATCTGTCTTGTCTTATAAAAAAGTATTAAACGTTACATTTTTAGAATTTTAGTGGGATTGTAAATGACAATAATAATGTCTTTATTGGGTAATACATTTATTAGTTCAATAGTAATACAGGCATATTAAAGATAGTTTAGATCTAGTGTCTTCAACCCGCGGCCCGCCAGCTAATTAATTAACCAATAAGTTTTTTTTTTTACATTTCTATACTAAGCTACTAAAGTGCTTGTATCATAGAAACAGGACAACCAAAGTACATATATTAAAGATACATTGGTACCGGTGGGTGGTCTCGAACTCGTGCTCTTCGGTTTGCGTACCCATTGCACTGCCACTACACCACGGTCGCCTTAGATTGACTTTAATTAACCAATAAAGATTATTGAAATTTGAAATTATGTATGTCTTTTATTTTATTGATAAGGTGGTAAAGTGTCGTGAAAAGTTGTGGCCCTTCGGACGATGTGAAATCGATGTTTGGCCCTTGCACTAAAAAAGGTTGAAGACCTCTATGGTTTAGATAGATACACTTTTACACACCTGGCTTGAAGGATTCACGGCTGTAGGCTGGGGAGAACATATGGGCCCATATTATGGGATATGGGAAGTTTATTCTCATCATATTAGACTAAAAAACTTCGCGCTAGTTCAACTATCGATTCGGTCGATAGAATGCGGATGCTTCTTTCGACCATGCAAGTGTCAATGTAGTAAAAATATGAAGTAGAATTGAGGTAAAAGCATTTTATAGGCGTATTAGGCATTTATTTTGCAGGAAAATATTTGTAACAATTTCATTTTAAACATAATTTTTGTGATCGGCATATTTTCAACTGAGGCAAGAACTAAGTCGGTTTTTTCAGTCGTCGGCACTCTAGGCAGTCTCCTTGCTTACCATTAGGCAAGTCAAGCTCTGATATCGAGTCACATCAAAGTCAAATCAAAAGTCTCTGCATTCAGAATAATAAAAAAATTAATAATAAGCCGGTCTAAGTATATCACGAGCATCTCTTGGGCAAAGAAATCACGTAGAGCTTTTATAATGAGTTCTGTGTGGCAAAAACTCACTTTACTTTATGACAAGAACTCGGCCATAGTGACGTGTGACCACGTTTTTTGCTAATAAACAAAATAAAAAGATTTATATAATATAATAAATTATTTTTTTAAAGAATTTCACACAGAATGTTCATATAGGTTAAGAAAAAGTTTTATCGCATTTTATATGAAAATTGAAGACATTTTTTTTTTCAAAGTATATTTACATTAAAATAATTGTAATATTATATAGTTTTTGTGATGTGATAATGGTGTAGCAAATAAAGAATAAATTGTAATGTTAATAAAATATTGCAATGACGCCAAATATTGTAATAAACCTAACCCTGTGGAAAAAGGCGTGACAATTTGATTTGATTTAAAATTTAAATTTATTTTGTAGTAGTGTTTTCTAAGTGGTGCCCCGTCTGCTGATCCGGGGTAGTACCATCACTTACAAGTGTACAGACCGTGAAGTAACTTAGTTTCGCTTCAGGATCAGCTTGTAAGTTGCCTGTTTTAAACTAGGAGTAGACGGCCGTAGTTAATGTGACTGCTATTTAAAGTTTATAACTGTAGTAGCAGTCACCTCAATTCATGGTTCGCACATCAGGCGGGGGTGGTAAAATATGACGATTTACAAAAAAAAGTTTGTATGCGCAGAGAGTGATAGTTCCGTATCAGAATCGTGAGATGTGGCGCTCCGTTGTCTGCATATCCCTTTATAAACTAAAACTATAAAATAAAAAAATATATTCATGTATAGGAGAGTTTTTCTTTTTCATATAAATCATGGTCACTCCAATGTACAACACAGAGATTCAATAAAAAGGGAAATGTAGTCACAACACTCATTAAAAGGATTGGTCACGTAAGAGGTTGCAATTCAATAGAAACTATTATTTCAATATTGGTCCATTTAGAGCCACTACACACTACCGCATTCGTCGCTCGTTGTGTTTTTTTTTAATTGTGACTCGTCATATGTCAGCACCCCGCTTGATGTTAGGCTGAGTGTGGTCCATGAATGGTGGTACTACCCCGGATCGGCAGACTGGGTACCACTGCCTGCCACTCTTTTATAACCAGACACATATAAATATTAACAAATATTTGCAATATTTAATATAATTATTAAATCAACAGGGAATGTTGGTTTTCAAAACCAGTTCACTATCACTTGACGACGATCGCCTATAATATTCTAATCAATTTCTAAATAAAAAATGAAATTGTTTTTATAGGCCGCTAGACTATCGAACAAGATTTGGCGCTTATCCTCTGTACACCGAATCATTTTATTGGCCGGCACAGTGACGACGACTGAGTTAAACGTGAATTGAGTCGTTTGCTTTAGTCGTGTGCACTCTAGGATCTTTCTTTGCAAGACGACTTCAATTTATAGTCGAGTCCCAATTTAAAAAAAAAAAACATTAAAAATGAATGTATTTTTAATTTAAATAAAATCAGAACAAGGTTTTTTAGTCTGATCTCGTCCTTACTGATCGTCTATTCATCTCAAACTTATCCACACGTAACTATAGTAATAGAAATAATGATTTTATCGTCGTTATTTCAATTGTAGTTGATATTAAAGATCAATAGTTCGAAGGCTTTCGCGTATAGTGCTGAAACTTTAAAGCTGTAATTATTAAAGCTTTAATTTATTTGACAATTCGTCACGCGGACGTCTGGGGACGATTCTCGGTCGAAGCAAATATTTGTTTCATAGCTTTAATTTGTTCATAATCAGGTTGATTATTTATAGATTTGCTTCGGGTCTGGTTTTCGAAGGTAGGCAGTGGTGCTCAATCTCCCTATCTGGGATAGTACCTATACTTACTTAGTACACGTATACAGACCGTGAAGTGACTTAGCGTGAAGCCACACGGTGCGGCGCGGCGCCTGAGCGGCGTCGCTGCGGCGTCCTGCATATAAAAACCGCAGGCACGCCGCAGGCAAACCGCACTTCGATTGAGCGAGACGCGAGGGGGGAGGATGTGTTGCTTTAGGTCCCCGCTCCGCATACTACGGCGCCGCATACCACGTGTGTACATTGGTATGCGGCAAAATGTTTGCGATGCGACGCTGCACCGCACCGTGTGGCTTCACGCTTAGTCGCGTTTTGAGATCAGCTTGTAATTTTCCGGTTCCAACAAAGCTGGCAACGTAGATGTGACTACTATTTGCAGTTATTTAACTGTAGTAGCAGTCACCTCTACCGCACTCCAACTAAACATCCGGAGTTTATATGTCGAGTTAATATATAATATATACTTACAACCTGTATCATTGGCTGTTACTATACAAGGCTCTAATCAATTCTTGCGCGATGATCTAATGTGTCATTTTTCCTATTTATTGTTGCAAGAAGATACAATAAATAGAATAAATAGAAGGCTCTAATCCATTCTTGCGCGATGATCTAATGTGTCATTCTTTCTATTTATGTAGCAAGAAGATAGATAACATATAAAAATAAGTGACAGAAAGTGGGCATGCGTAATTGTTTATAAACACTGTTTCTGTTATTTATTCTGTTGTATTACTATTTTTATTTTGAGGAGACAAAGTAAAAATAAATTATTAAAGGCGACCGTGGTGTAGTGGCAGTGCAATGGCTACGTAAAACCACGAAACAACTCACCGGTACCAATGTATCTTTGATATATGTACTTTGGTTGTCCCGTTTTCTATGAAATGTATAAAATAAAATAAAAACAACTAGGCCGGCATAATAGGTGCGATGCATAATAGTAGCAGTCGCCTCTTTTCATGGACCGCACTCCAGCTTTACTTCATGAGGGATGGGTCATATATTCAGCCACAATAAAAATACGTAAATCTCCAAACAAACTAAAGCAAGCGAACCGTTTTAAACAAAAGTAATTTTGTAGAATTTTGGGCATAATAATGCTTTCTTGCAGCTATGTGACTCAAGAGGTCACAATAATTGTGGGAATGTTTTTAAATGCAGATTATAAAAAAAAACTGTACTGTACTTTTTATTGAGTCACCTCGACCCGCCTGTTAAGTAACAGGAGTAGGGTTGTCAACCATACTTTATAATAACGTATCTTACGTTATTTTTGGTAATTATACTTTATACTTTTGCATACAAATAAAGTATGTGGAAATACTTTATTTTGATTGCGTAGCAAACGAATTGCTTATTTAAGTATATAAAGGACATCATTCATTTTGTATGGGTCTTGGGCTTAAATGTATTAACAGTTGCATTTTAATTTAATCTACGAAGATTACAATGTAGTTGGAATATATCCTTTTTTTGCATAGTTTGGGTGTGCAAAATCATCTAACTATAATTATGACAGTTCAAAGCAAAACAAATGTAGCGTTGATTGACAGCTGATACGAAATTAATATTTTATTTTCCAAATAACTTAACTGCACAGCAATTAAAAGCAAAATTGTTATTAGTTTTATCAATACAAGTATCGAATCTACTATTTGTATATTTTTTCATTATCGGACATTACAAAAGTAGTACATAGAAGCTCAAAATGAAATGTCCTTTAAAAGATGATTGTCAAACAAGCTTTGAAATATTTAAAAATAGCAAAAAAATGTTAGCATTTTGAAAGCACACAAAATACGTTTTTAAGGCATAAAATTTGAAAAATACTTTATTTTTCTTCCAAATACTTTATTTTTATCCTATTCCAACAATGGTATACGTTTTTTTTGGTCAAAAAAGTTGGCAACCCTAAACAGGAGGTCCAAGAGTGATGAAAAAACTGAGTCAATCATGGCTGCCTTAGTCGCCGTCACTATGCCCACCAAAGGTTCTTCACGCATCGCTTGAAGAAAGGATCTCAGGTCATAGAATGCATAATTTGTTAAAAGACGACCGTGGTACTACACCATGGCAGTGCAATGGCTATGTAAGCCGAGTGGCACGGGTTCATAATCACCAGTATCAATGTATCTATGATATATATACTTTGGTTGTCCTGTTTCTATCATACATGCACTTTAGTAGCTTAGTATAGAAATGTATAATAAAAAAATTACGAGTACCTACGAGTTGTTGCCCACGCCGCTTATTAAACTCCCAACCTTTACTTTATATTGTAGATTAATTAGCGTATAGCCTGTATTCACACCCTAGATATATTATTGAGGAGTCGAGCATAATTATATTACTAATTATGCTACTGTATTACAAAGGTGCAAAAGAAACAGTTCTAATTATTGTTATAAGAAATAACCTTTGTAGGGTTATTTGTAACGAGTTATTGCACGGTTAAGTACGAGTATATTCTATTTAGAAATATCAGCTTGTAAGTTGCCGGTTCCAACTTGGCCAGCATAGTGGATGTGATTGTTACTCACAGTTATTGAATTGTAGTAGCAGTGATATTCATTCATGGACCACACTTCGGCTTAACATCAAGCGAGGCGAACCGGCAACTTATAAGCTGATCCCGAAACGTGACCAAATCACTTCACAGTATGTATACTTGTAAGTGGTGGTACTACCCCGGAGTGGCAGACTGGGTACCACTGCCTACCACTCTTTGATAACCAGACCTGAAGCAAATATCCATCTCTTTTTTTTATTAACAAATATTTGCAATATTTGTTATAATTATTAAATATTACAAATAAAAGTTATAAAACAAATATTTGCTCCGACAGGGAATCGAACCCGGGACTTTACGCGCAGCAAACCAATCGCTAAACCGTTCGTCCACGCCTGTCGTCAAATGTCAGGCTATAATAATAAAAAAAATGCTTTTTTGTTTTTCTTTTCCTCATTTCACATCCGCTCCTTGGCCGTCGACTCTGTAGATGATTTTTTTTAAACTCTGACGGTCTCAAGCGGGAAAGTAATGACATCTCCTAATGATGTGGTGTGGAACAACTTTTTGTAGTTTGAAGGCTTTTTGTTGTTTTGTCCTTTTTAATAATAGTTTTGTTATCTATTTACATATGCGTTTATAATAACAGTAACATAAAATTTTTGAATAAAAGTGGCCACTACATGTATTTTAGTTTTTGGATTTTTTGTCTGATTGTATCAATTGATTTCACCAATTTTATTGAAATTTGGAATGGCGATAACTTATCATCACAATCGTAATACATCATTATCCTGGAAAAAATACATAAGTATGGATTTTTGCATATGAAGTCGCGCGTACACAGCTAGTGAAAAATAAAGGACATCATTAATTTTGTAGGGACTTCGGCTTAATTGTATTAACAGTTGCATTTATATATATGCATTTTAAAATTTGTTTAGTAGTACGAAGATTAGAATGTAGTTGGAATTCATCCTTTATTTTGCATAGTTTAGGTTGCACACCTAAACTATGCAAAATAAAGGATGATGATTAAATTATTAACTCGACAACTGACTTCGACCTGCCTGGTGGTAAGCATTAGGAGATCTAGGAGTGGCGACGACTGATAAATTCAAGTCAGTTAACGGTTCTATCTCGCATCGCCAGGTTGATTTCTATAGAAAGTATTATTAATAAATAATATTAACAGCTCTTCAAAATGCATGAAGTTAGGAATACGCAAAAGTTTCACAACACTAACTTAGATAAATGTACATATTAATTTACCGCAGGGACTCAATCTACGGTAGAAATACATCAACATACATCCGACTCGTGTGTCAACGTTATAAACTTCTTCATTAGTGCGCCTGCATGATCATTATAGCTATTAGGCTGTATACACACTGTTTAAATGGTTATATACTAATTTATTCTTACATTGTATTTTCTTAAATTTTGCGCGAACATTGATTATTGAATTAAACAAATTTTATGCGGCTTACTATCGCGTTTATTTTGGTTTTGATTTCACAATTTTTATTTATTTTTTGTATTTATGACTCTATAACTCATATAAAAATGGCAGACGGAAATAAAAATAAATATAGAAAAAAATCAAACAGCTGAATCTATAGTCAATTAGAAACTGTAGTAAAATATATTTTTTTTTTTCAAATTAAAAGTATCCTTTCTCACTTCTAGTACCTCCACAAATATGTGTACAAAGTTTCATGATGATCGGTTAAGTAGTTGTGGCGTGAAAACGTAACAAACAAACTTAATTCGCATTTATAAAAATATATAGTAGGATTCATATTCCAACCAATTATCCAACTTTTCATTTTAAGCAGAAATCTACAAAAGTGAACTAAAACACGTTTCTTGAATGGATACTTTAATACTCGTATAGCGTGTGTTATCTGCTTTAGAAAAGTAAACTCACGTTCTAGTTTTATTATGTTTGTACTCCTGTTAACTTGAGTCTTGGAAAGCCAGTGTGAATAAGTCGTTGGCGGTAATGACCTTAAGAGTAAGCAGTATAAGGCGCATACACAAGAATGGCATATAACAGAATAGGAACAGTAAAATTTTGTATGAACACGATGTTTTTATTGGATGTCTACAAATAGATAATTTTACTAAATATATTGTTTGAAAGTGATTTGTCTAACGTGCAGAATTGTTTCTTCTCGTAAAAGTAAAAGTAACTTTTGTCAGGAAACCATGTTTCTTTGGGAATAGGCGTAAGAGTTAAATTTATTTACTGATATCGAAGGCAATTAAATATTAATTCAGCCATTAATCCACTCGCGATGCTCCCTTCCTTTTACTGCCTCCTACGCTATGAACCCGGCACCCGCACGGAAATAATTCATGGATGCTAAGAAATTGTCCCTCCCTCCGGATTGTCATATAATCACAATATTAGTGCTATTTTATTAACACGCTTTTATTACCTTGACTTGTATGTATGTAACTATGTAAGTCGGAATCTTTCAAATTAATTTTTACACATTTCTAGAAGTCAGAATAATTTGAAAATTAGTACATGTATTAAAACCGGTGACTTTGACTTGACTTTGACTTGACTTAGCTAGGGGCCCCTTGAATCCACGGGCCCAAAAAGCCTTATGGTAGATCCGGCCCTGACCGTGAACTGACTAGGTTGTTTCAGTCGTTGGCATTCTTGAATTATTCACTTTTTAGTTCACATTGTCAATATAATTGAACGTGTTTTTTAGTTTTTATAAACTATAGTTTTATATACATATTTATGTCTGTAGTAGGTACTGCTTACAGTAATACCATTGAAGCAATTTGCGCTCTATATACTTAAATATATGCGCTATAGGTATATATTTAAACGTGAGCTACCGGCATAGAGTTACTTCCGTTTAAGTAGAAAATTAACCATCGTATTAATGCTTATCGTATTTAGAGATTTTTACTTCTGACAATTATCACACTGCAAGGTAATGACTAGGCAATTTTCTACACGGGGCGACTAAGAGTGAAGGTCTGTGTTTATAACTTTCTATAAACATAAATTCCCCAATTGCAGCGTAAAAAGGATTTTAGGCCGGTGTAGAGGAAATCTCAATCGTTTCCCGAGGTTTTACGCGAACTGTAATAAATTATTTTTGCGAGTTGCAATTGCGTTTGTTTCGATTGTTTTAATACGAAACGCAATACTAAACCACAAAACAAATTTTAGCTTAATTGATTTTTAGGTCTCAATAATAATCGTCAATAATAAAATCAGGGATAAGAAAATATAAGTAGTATTTTATGAGTAGTACTCGTATAATCATAGAACTTGCAGGAAAAGAAATAATTGTGGATGTGAAAGAATCAATTGATGTGTCAGGATCGTGTAGAATTATTGTCCCTAATTTTTTAAGAAACATATAACCTCTACATTTTATATTCAATCACAAAAGTATAGGTAAATAAGATACTTATATAAAGTGGAAAAAAGGACCCCTATTATTATATATAAATAGATAAAAATATAATTGACACAGTTAAGTTTGTTCAAAGTTTAACATTAAAAAATACATTATTCTTCTACAAGCAAAGTTACTTTTTACTTATGATTGATGATTAAGATTTAATTAATTAATTTAATTATTCTAAAGTTTATTTTAATAGCCCAGTAATAATGAAAATCCTTTTGTTTAAAAGGAAATTAAATCGCCAAGTGGAGACTTAGTTAAGTTTCCTTTCTTAATAAATCTCTACTTTCCATATTCAAAACGGAGATTATACTAAATTAGCAACGTAAATTCCCGCCGTATTTATTTCTATGTGAACGATTATTTTTCTATCTAATTGGAATTGCTAATTAAATTAGTAATATGCTTTAAATCATCTCGCAAAACAGCAGCCTCAAAACTAATAATACTTGCCGGTATACTAATGTTACTTAGATTTACTAATGTAAAATGGTCGTTATTAGCCTAAATATATATTTTATCAATTTTAAACTAAGCTTCTAAATGTGCTTGTGGTACATAGATACGGCAAGCGGTCTGTGAGGCCATTTCACTACCACTATACCACTGTCGTTTTAATGAAATTACAATTAAATTTATTTGTTTGAAATAACTTGCTTCATAAAATAATTGTTTTTTCAACCATGGCTGACTTCTGCAATGTAGACTGTTGCAATTTAGAGAAAATAAACATGAGTATAATAATAATTTTAAAATATTGGCGGCAAAGGAGCGCTAATTTCCACGATCCTGACACAACTTTTTGGTGCACTGCAGGGCTCTTATTTTATTTGAATTCTTAAGGTTTTTCTTGTGATTATAATTTTGATCAAAACATCAGTTGAGGTTATTTTATATTTTAATATGCCGTATTTATTTCCCGGATAAGCATTATAATTTAGCCATATAAAATAGATTGTAACCGTTTTATATTATAGGTTTAAGTAAACATTAATAATTTCCTTATGATTGGTGCTCTTGGGGTAATTGTAAACTGTTCTGCTTGATGTAAGACGCCTGTATTTGACGACAGGCGTAGCGCTTTGTTTAGCACACTGGTTCAGACTGCCACACTGTCAGTTATAGTAAAGTAACGTTCGATTCCCGGTCGGAGCAAAGATTTGTTTTATTGCTTTTATACATTACATATTTATTTAGATTGGATATTTGCTACAGGTCTGGTTGTTTAAGAGTGAAGCTCTTTTTAACACGCTTCTTTAACGCGATAGTAAGCCGCATAAAATTTGTTTAATCCAATAATCAATGTTCGCGCAATATTTAAGAAAATACGCATCTATTAGCTTGACTTGTATGTGTGTAACTATGTAACGGAATCTTTCAAATTAATTTTCACCCACTTTTAGAGTACTGATTATTTTGAAAATTTGTACACATATTAAAAACCAATGACAATACAATAATTTCATTAAATATTCTTTGTGGCCGGCATAGTGACGGTGACTGAAGTAACCGTGAACCGACTCGGTGTTTTCAGTTGTCGACAGTCTTAGACCTATTCTTGCTTACTATTTATTCACTTTTTAGTCAAATTGTCATTTTAGCGTGTTTTTTAAGCTTTTTAACTATAGTTTTAAATTATTTATTTATTAACCAAATATTCGTAATATCTATTTTAGACTCTAAACTAATACTTAATTACAATAAATGCTACAAAAGAAATCTACATAACTTTTAGTCTTTTATACTGATATATTCGTTTTAAGTATATAATTTATTTTAAAGTTTAATTTCTAGGTCAGTAAAGTCTCATGCTTGATCTAAAATTTCGTTTAATACGCGCATAAACCCAGATCACGTAGTTTTTAAAGGTCTAGAGTAAAAAATAAGCTTTTTATTTCGTGCGTCTAATAAAAATGACTTTAATAAAAAGATAATTTCGGTTGGAGAAAGTAAATGGGATTTATAACTTTTATAATTAAATTTCAGTTTTTTAGACTAGTTTCACAAATATGGCGACTGACCAGTTCATTTCAATGTAACCTAACGCCTCATTTTTAGACTTTTCGTACTAAACTACTAAACGTGTTTAAATCATAGAAACAGAAATACAAAGTACATACTCGTATATCAAAGATACATTGGTACCGGCCAGTGGTCCACCCGTTTAGGAGTTCAGTGACATACACAATAAATACTCTTAGATATAAGAATTTTATACCTATATAAGGATTACCAAATCGGAGATAACCTTAAGAAAGCTAGGTTACCTAGTGCCCATAACCGTAAAGCTTGTATGAAGAGAATTTTGGATGCGAGAGAAGCGAGAGAGTTGTGTTCTGACACAACACCCTCGCTGTAGTGTACCCTTGCTTATGTACTACTACATTGTTACATTGACAACTCTACTTTATTTCGGGCGTTTATATAACATTCATAAAAACAATAAGTATCTAATTAATCAATCAAATTGTCACGCCTCCCTCCTACAGGGATAGGCAGAGACAATGGAGCGCCACTTGCCACGATTCTGACACAACTCCCTCACTTCCTTCACATTCACAATACTCTTCATACAAGCTCTACGGTTATGGGCACTAGCTTTCTCGACGACAGCTCCGATTTGGTCGGCAAACACTATCCTAGGCCTGCCTTGTTTAACGTATTCATTTACATGAAATTTATAACAACTTTTGTATTTACAACACAGCCTTTAAACAATCAAAATGCGAATTAATCATGTAGAAATTGATAAGTAATTGAATAATGTAGATCTATAAATTGTTAATGTAATGTTTTACGAAATAATTATGTCGGTGTGTTTTGTAATTACTTATATTATTTTTAAATTAGGTCAAACTAATTTGTTGGCGTCATACGCCAATCAACATTTACCACATACTGTGAGAAAGATGACTTAATTGTAATTACCATTAATGTAAAAAGGTTATTTATTGTTAAGAATTAAACAAATAAATTAATGCGGCTTACTATCACGTTCATTTTGATTCTTATTTTTACATTTTTTTTATTATTCCGACGTTTCGAGAGCTTTCAGCCTTTGTGACCACGGAGAGACTGAGGTGTTGGTCGTCCTATTGGTTGATGCTGTTAATGTTTCCAAAGCTACCCCGTTTTATGTTTTAATTTTGTTTTTCTGTTCCCGGTTTATTTTGCAAAAATAACTGACAGTGTCATCTGTAACGGTTGTTTAATTCATTAATTCGCGCAAAATCTAAGAAAATACTATTACTTATTATTATTATAATAACTTGTAAACATTTTCTTTACTACCTAGTTAACCTTAAGAAATACATAGGATTTATCTAACAAAAATCATTAATATAGGATTTTTTATTACGAAAAATTACGAACGTTTATTACGTTTAATTACGAAAAAATAATGTTTTTATTTTGTCAGGTGATGCTTCTAATAGATAGCGCTGTTTAAAATTATTTATAAAACATGTTTTCTGGCCAGATTCTGTCTTACGGTTGTCCTAGTCGCTGACTGTTTTAACATACATACATATAATGTTTTTATTTAACAATATCAATTCGATTTTGACCACAGGTGTGGACGAACGGTTAGCGATTGGTTTGTTGCTGGTGTTTAATACCCGGTTCGACCGGGTTCGATTCCCGGTCAGAGCATATATTTGTTAATAATAAAAAATAGGTGGATATATGCTTCGGGACTGGTTATTAAAGATTGGTAGGCAGTGGTACCCAGTCTACCAACCACTACTTACAAGTAGTATACGGGCCTTGAAGTGATTTGGTCGCGTTTCGGTATCAGCTTGTAAATAGCCGGTTCCAAATAGGCCGGCATAGTGGATGTGATTGCTACTCAAAGTTATTGAATTGTAGTAGCAGTGACTTCCATGACCACTCTCCAGCTTAACATCAAGCGGGGTGCTGTCATATGTCGAGTCAAAGACCATTTGTCACTATTAGTTTAAACAATTAATCTTACTGGTTTTCTGTTTTCGACAGCTTATGAAGTAAGAAAACCTATACAAAGAAAGCGTGTCTCCCAACGGAGACAGAAAATAGAAGTCGGGAATGTAATCGGCGGCTCTCAGTTCCATTTCAAATAGTTCGGCAGCTCTTTGACAAATTATTAAATCGATTGGTTTGTTCGAACATTCCAGAATACGAGTAGTTTTCTATATTTATTACACCCGCTTTTTTATAAGTTATACACTATAATATGTATTCAATTCAATTTAATTCCAATTTGACAGATTATTACTATGTGTGACTAATTAAATTTAAATAAAAAGTATAGATAGATTTATTCTCGAAGTAAAATTATTGCTTCCGAATTAAAAAACGAAATGAAAATAAGGCGACCGTGGTGTAAGTTTGTAGTATAATAGCCAGGCAATGAGTCCCCAGTTCGCTTGATATACATACTTTGATCGGCCAGTTTCTATGATACGCCAGTTTTTTTATAATAAATATTTTTAAAAATCTTAAGGGTGAAATGAGTTCTTTTCTAGATATCAATCAATTGTTACGCCTTTTTCCCTCAGGGATAGTCAGAGACAATTGAGCGCCACTTACCACGATCCTTACACAACTCCCTTGCTTCCTTCACATCCACAATTCTCTTCATACAGTTTTCTTGAGGATGTCTCCGATTTGGTCGGAAACAGTCTCCTAAGTCTGCCTGCCTTGTTTAACGCATCCATCCGCATCAGATTTATAAATTCCTAGACATTTATTTATTTATTCTAGACATCCTGGTTCAAAAACACTTGCCGGTACCAAAGTATCTTTAATTTATGTACTTTGGAGGTCCTTAAAAAGATTTTTTACTAAGTTCTAATAAGTTTTTTTACTAAGTCCTAACAAGTTTTTTTTATTGAGGTATGTCATACTTGAGTGCAATCTGTAAATAGACGCACCTGCTTCCACAGATAAATATCTGCTAGCAGCAGTTGCATCCAACATCAAATTGATCCCGCGACGCGACTGAGTCACTTTACAGTACTTACACATTGACAACCAAAAGTTATCTGTCTACCACTCATATATGATTGTTAAAAGTAATGACCACAAAATATATTCTTAACAAATAAACAAATAAAAACATCTACGTAATTCGTTCTTGAATGAATGCTTTCGAATGAATAATAAATATTCGAGTACCTACTAAATTCGAAATGAGAGAAATAATGTTAGCTCAAATCTAAACATTCATTTGTATTCGATATTCGATTGGAAATTCAAATTCCTGGTGAACCGTTTAGCATATTCTGAGTAGAAGGACTTTGTGAAATTGATTGATACTACAGAGTCAGACTCTAGAGTCTAGAGCTTCGATGGAGGGTGTTCAACCAAGTTGTAGCTATTAATTTTCCTTTACTATTGAGTTAAATTTATTGACCTTACTAATAATGTTTTCAATATTTACTATTATATATACATAAATATAGTGTGTCAAATCTACTTTAATACAATTAAATTTCCAAATCGGAGACATCCTCAAGAAAGCTAGGTTCATATAGAGCTTATATGAAGAGAAATATGAATGAGAAGGAAGCGTATGAACTATATGAAAACTATTTTTATATAAATAAACAAATGATTTTGATTGATTTTAAAAAATATGTATTTAACTATTTTCTATATTAAGTCAGAGAAACAGAACGACTAAAAATACATTGGTACCGGCAAGTTATGAGGTGCTCTCGGTTTGAGTGACCATTGCACTACCACTACACCACGGTCGCCTATATACCTCATATTAGTATACATATAGGTTTATTTTAACTACTAAACTACTACTACTATTAAAAGACTACTAGAAATTTTCTAAATCTATTACTTTATGCTTTATTATTATGCGACAACCCTATTATAGAAATACTTTCCTCAAGAAATGCAATGTGTAAATATTTAGAATATTCAATACAAGTGCATTGCATATTATCTTAGATAACAAGGCTAACAGGTTACGTTAACAAGCGTACAACTCTATACGATGTAGATGTTTCGATAAGTCAAGAATCCACCCAGTCAGAGTACCTTTAAAATTGCCCGAGGGAAGAATCTTGCAACAATCGGGAAGTCTAGGAATATCTGCAGCGGTACAGATAATAAGACGATACTAAAAGCTCGTTTCACGTGTAATAAAATAAACGCTTAAAGTTTATTGGAGAGAATTTATTTTGTTAGGTCATGGATGAGGGTTAATGCGCAGATCACTTGTTTTTTTATTGTGGTTCCACATTTGATTTCGATCCGTTTGATGAAAATTTCACAGTTTTCCCAGTCGCCGTCACTATGTCGGCCAAAGGTGCTTCTCTTCATGCATCGCTTGAAGGATCCAAGGTTATAGGATGGAGAGAATTAAATTGTTTACGCATTGTTTAGAAATAAAAGACGCGGTCAGTAGTTGAATGGATGACCGCTAGTGGAAAAGAAGTATCTCGACACCACTGGGCTTCGATTCTATTAATACATCATAGCGTCGAAATAGCAGTGAAATTGCGTTGCACTAATATTTGATATCTTCGTAACCAGGAGTGTTTGCAGAAATATTTTAAAGAAGCTGCCCCAAACAATCTGAACTATCTGCGCAATTTGCACTCGCGTTTCGTGATCAACTTGAAAGTTTTCAGTATCAACTAGGCCGGCATAGCGAATGTAATTGCTACTTGCAGCTATTAAGCTGTATTAGTAGACGCTCTTATTCATGCACGGCACTCCAGCTTAACATTAGTTGTTATGTCATGTCATAATAATAAAATAAAACAATGAAAAACGGGAACGTTATCTCAGAGCTTTCTAAAGCTTAATTGCACTACACGTCCGAGGCCACTGAAAGGTACTTGTACTACAAACATAATGAATCGTTAGTGTCCCCATCACTCAGACATAGGTCATTTGTAGGACACTAGATTAAGCACTATAATTTAACTTAACTTCTTAACTTAACTTGAACTAGAAGTATATCAACTGTAATAAAACTACAAATAAAAAATATCATCTATATCAGAGATAATCCCAAAGAGACTGGAACATTTTCCCTGTGTAAAGCAAGGCTAATATCAAACAAATTGTCACGCCTTTTTCCCACAGGGATAGGCAGAGACAACGGAGCGCCACTTGCCACGATCCTGACACAACTCCCTCGCTTCCTTCACATTCACAATTCTCTTCATACAAGCTCTATGGTTATGGGCACTAGGCAACCTAGCTTTCTTGAGGATGTCTCCGATTTAAAATGGGTTGGCATAAATAATTGCCAGCCTTCCTGTCTCCAGACTTTTCCGTACAATAAAATTAAAAAAAAATGTAAATTAATATCGGTAGGTATTGTAGCGCTGTAATTATCTGCCCTCAACAAGCCAGATATCTATTTAACAAGGCAGATTAAAGATAACTTCAGTCCACCCCTGCTGGTTTTTCAAGCGATTATCTATCTACGAATTAATAAACTGCGCATAAGTCATTCTATGATCATACAGAAATACTTAATTTAAATGAAAAAGTTTCTTTATTTAGCGCTATAACTAAATAACCAAAATAAACGCGATAGTAAGCCGCATTTATTTAATTCATTAAATAATAAAATAGTTTTTTTTTAGATATTGCGCGAACGTGGCTTACTATCTCTTCGTGACCAAAATGGCTGCAAAGTTATAGAAACGTCGGTATAAAAATTGTACAATCAAAAATTAACAAAAAATGATCGCGATAGTAAGCCGCATAAAATTCTTTTAATTTGAAAAAAATTAACAAAACTTTTAGCACTTTTAATAAGTCAACTCTACAGTTTATATTGTTATACAATAAAACTAAACATATTAAAATTATATAGAAAACCAATATAATTTAGAAAATGCAACCATCAGTATTAATTACAGAATCATCTTCTTTTTTTTTATTGTCACTCGACATATGACAGCACCCCGCTTGATGTTAAGCCAAAGTGTGGTCGGCCTAGATGGAACCGGCAACTTACAAGCTGATCCCGAAACGTGACCAAATCACTTCACGGTCTGTATACTTGTAAGTGGTGGTACTACCCTTGATCGGCAGACTGGGTACCACTGCCTACCACTCTTAGATAACCAGACCCGAAGCAAATGTCCATCTCTTTTTTTTATTAACAAATATTTGCAATATTTAATATTATTAAATATTACAAATAAAAGCTATGAAACTAATATTTGCTCCGACCGGGGATCGAACCCGGTACTTTACGCGCAACAAACCAGTCGCTAAACCGTTCGTCCACGCCTGTCGTCTATAAACGATGTTTTCGTCAATCACTTTTAATTTATATAAATTATATTTAAATTTATAACATAGAACGTTTTCCAGAAGAAACTATACAACATAAACTATACAGTAAACTGTAGAATTAAAGGAAGTATCAACTTGGAGCATACAAATTGTATTCAAACTTTAAAATCAAAACGGTTTCATACATTTTGTCACATTATTATTTTTATTTACGTTTTAGTAGTTATTGGAACACGTCTGACCACATACTTACTTGTATCATAACTAGGTAACATAATGATAGTCTAAGCTAGAGCATCGACACCTCGATTTTCCGGTGTACGCCTACTTGCCTTACTGTTCGTCCTACTAGTAGCACTATATGAACACACTGGAGATTAACTTTGATATACCAATACCTTTAATAACCTATAAAAAGATTAAAATGTTATTAAATAAGTCATATTCCAGTCCTATCAAAAATAATTAATCAATTAATCAAATCTTCGTATTTTTCCCACAGGGATTGGCAAAGACAATGGAACGCCACCTGCCATGATTCTGATACAACTCCCTCCCTTTTCTCACATCCACAATTCTCTTCAACAAAGCTCTACGGTTATGGGCACTAGCTAACCCAGCTTTCTTACGAATGTCTTCAACTCAAAAAAAAACACGGTCTGTACACTTAAAAGTGTATCACACAATGTTGAGGCCGTGAATTGACTTCGTCGTGTTTTGGGATCAAATAAAACTGGTCTGCACCAACTAGGCGGGCATAGTGGATGTGACTGCTACTTGCATTTTTTATTGAGACTCAACATCTGTGTATGACTCTCCTGATGGTGAGCAAGCACTCTGATGGTCCAAGAGTGCCAACGACAGAATAAAACAACCCAGTTCATGGTTACCACAGTCGCTCCGCAAGGACCGCAACATCCAGCCAAACACCAAGCTATAAGCCTCATAAGTCGTGCCACAAGAAAAAATAAATAAAAAAGTTGATATTGTTTATCCGAGTAAATGCCATTTGATGAAAGAAAAACTTTGTTAAGTGTCTACAAAGTAGAACTGTCTGTAGGGTTAATATGATCCAAATGACTTCCCGAGGTTAATGACATTTATACTGCACTATTAGTGAGGAGATTGCATCGATATCCTTATAGTCACTTGAACGGTTGTCACATCCCTAATTATGCGGTATCGATTGAAACGTGAGAATGTTTTTAGTTTGTTAGCGCATTTTAGTTTTTTTAATTCGACTTGTTAGTTCTTATTTATAAAACGAATATGTTTTTAGTAAAGTACATTTAAAAATTATTTGTTTTTCAGTGATAGGGTGTTTATAACCATAGGACTTGAATTAAGAGAATTGTGGATGTGAGGGACGCGAGGGAGTTGTGTGTGGAGTTGGTCACTCCGCTACCACCCGACCTCTACCATTTCAACAGCGAATGAAAATCATTATCAATTATCAATTATATGCGTCCATTCCCACAAAGATATGCAGAGATAACGAAGCGGACTTGCCACGATCCTGACACAATTCCCTCATATCCACAATTCTCTTCATACAACCACGACGGTTATGGCCACTTTTTTTTTGTTATCGCTGGAGAATCCCTTCGGATACCCTGCCACCAAAAGGGGAGTGACGGGGTTATGTGGTGCACACTAAACTCCTGCGGCGACCATCTCGGCGCTTATACGAAGGGGGGCCCGGGAGTACCTGTAAGGCTTTCTACGGATCACCCCCTCCACGCCAGCTATTAAGCTCCGCCTACTTAAGAGAAGGAAAACCGCCTGTTTTTCTTCTCTTTTACGGCAGCTCTATGATCGCACTGCGTTGCCATCCTCTCGGGGCCGTGTGTCCGGGTGTGCAGCGCCCCTACACGTACACGACCCCAAGGCACCCTAGCTACTCCACACAGTGCCCTCTGTTCTCAGAGTGGAGCAGCGCCACACGTCAGACTTTAGCCATCAACCAACAGGAACCCCCTTAAAAGAAGTTATTGACTGATGCCCAGGAAGCACCGGCCCATCTGCTTTCCGCATCACCAAAGCGATACGGTAAACAGATAGACACACGAGGAGGTAGTCTGACTTAGCACCCCACGGTTATGGCCTCTAGGTCAACCCAGTTTTTTTGAGAATGTCTTCTGTTCGGTCGGAAAAAATCCTCCTGGGTCTGCATCGCTTAAAATAACAATGAAGAAAAAATAAAAATATATTAAAATCAAGAATGAAATAAAATATTACTGTCAACATACATAAAGTTATCAATATTTTAGGTTTTGTTTAGAAAAAGTGACATTTTCATAAACGACAGGTGTCTTATAGTCCGGGAGTTTTGAACTTTTTCTGTTATGCTTAAACAATGAAAAATATCCGACATCTGTGCTCCAACAGGAAAACCCCAACAGTTTTATATTTTTTTATAAGCTTTTTACCGCAGTGAGTCATGGAAAAAAAGAGGCAGGCCATTGTCCAGCAGTGGCACAGTTAAATGGGCTAACAACCAATCAAACTGTCACGCCTTTTTCCCACAGGGATAGGCAAAGTTAATGGAGCGCATAACTCCCTCGATTTCTTCACATCCATAATTGTCTTCATACAAGCTCTGCGGTTATGGGCACTAGGTAGACAAGCTTTGTTTACTGTCTTTCGTATTACAAGTTTAAAGTTGTAATACGAAGCTTAAAAATTGTTACTTCATTAAAACAGATGTCAATTTGTACTTTTCTCGATAAATATAAAGTGAATTTCAGCGACTTGGGCAGACGTAAACAGGGTCAGTTTTTTTCAGTTATTGGCGTTTTAGATTTTTTCCTTGCTTACTTCTTGCAAGTTTAGGTTAGATGTTAAGTTCAACATAAAAAACATTTGCTAGTAATGTCTTGTGAGACATTTTAAAATCTGTGGCCACTTGTCTCATTACTATAGGTAATTTTACAACGTCATTCGAGCCTTATAATAATAATATTCCAAATGGGCCGGCATAGTGGATATGACTGCTACTTCATAATATAAATATAAATAATAAAATTATTGATATTATTGTATTGTATTGTATTATTGTATTGTCATCGGTTTTCAATACGTGTACAAATTTTCAAATTATTCAGACATCTAGAAGTGGGTGAAAATTAATTTGAAAGATTCTGTTACATACGAGTAGTTACATAAGTAGTTACATACATACAAGTGAAGCTAATAATAAAAGCGTGTTAAATATGTCCCAAAACCATTGAAATAAATCTATTACATGTACAAGTGAGTTACTATAATATAACAAGTGCATTTGCTCCCTTTACCTACTTGTTACTATGTACTCTCCACTCTGCACCGGCTAATGCATGTTTAACCTGATTTCTCTTACATTTTAAAGTACTGACACTTTTAAACATTATAATTTTTTTCTGTGACGATTCGGACACAATAACCGTTTTGTACAATCAGATAAAAAGTTTAAAAAAGGTAATATGGAGATAAAGATTTACGCAATTCAATGACAATAAAAAATAATGAATAAATGAATAAATTAAAATCATTCCCATGTGTCAAAAATTTACGCGGTCGCTGTTAGTGTCAAAACCATTTTTTATTTATTCTGACAATGAGTTTTAATGAGCTGGAACTATTATTGAAAATTAACATCGATGTTGCGCTGTCGCAATTTTGATTTTGAAGCTCATTAATAGAGTTCAACTGTCGAAACAAAGCCTATTCTCAATTTGTTATTAAGTTACGCGATCGACCCGCTGACTAATTTAGAATAGCTTTGGGATATCGGCAGAATAGCTTCGGGATAGCGGCAGAATAGCTTTGGGATAGCGGCAAAATAGCTTTGGGATAGCGGCAGAATAGCTTTGGGATAGCAGCAGAATAGCTTTGGGATAGCGGCAGAATAGCTTTGGGATAGCGGCAGAATAGCTTTGGCATAGCGGCAGAATAGCTTTAGAATAGCGGCGTCTTTGGTTAATAAAATGCTCTGTGGACTTTAAAGGTATCATTGTAAGTCACCACATCACCACCAATGTATTCTTTTAATGTGCACAAACCAAAGCAATATACCTTTTTTTATATTAAAACGCGACATCTGACTTGCCTTATGGCAGGCGAGAGGAGTTTAGGGGCGCCGAGGTGTGAAAATACTGTTTATACGGTTACAACAGCCGCCGTCACTTTGCCGATCAAAGGTTATTGGATGGGGAGAACACATGGGCCGGTGAAGCTTTCCATTTGTCGGTTGTTTTACTAACAAACAACGCGCCTAACCTAACCTAAACTTTTAGTTCGGCTGCTGAATGCTTCCCCCGACCCGTGCGAGATCTTCTTTTAAATCATATTTTTAGCGCATATATAACATCAAAGTTACGAGTAACTGATGTTTTCTATTATTACGCCTGAAAACCTTAACCTTATTATAACTTAACTTGAAATAACTTTATTACGTACAATATGAAATTGTGAGAAATGTTTTCATTTCCCCTAATCCGAGTACGTCACCCTTTGCGTAGGTAAGAGGTATTATTAAATTATTTGTATTTTCTTAGATTTTGCGCGAACATTGATTAATGAATTAAACAAATTTTATGCGGCTTACTATCGCGTTTATAACAGCATCAACCAATAGGACGACCAACACCTCAGTCTCTCCGTGACCACGATGGCTGCAAAGCTCTCGAAACGTCGGAATAATAAAAAAATGTAAAATCAAAACCAAAATAAACGCGATAGTAAGCCGCATAAAATTTGTTTAATTCATTAAATTAGTTACTTACAACTTACAAAGTACATACTTCTATTCAAGTTTATTTTTTTTATTTTTTTATTGTGACTTGACATATGACAGCGCCCCGCTTGATGTTAAGCTGGAGTGTGGTCCATGAATTAATGTCACCGCTAATACAATTCAATAACTGTAAGTAGCAGTCACATCCACTATGCCTGCCTAGTTGGAACCGGCAAGCTGATCCCGAAACGCGACTAAATCACTTCAGGGTCTGTATACTTGTAAGTGGCAGTACTACCCCGGATCGGCAAGCTGGGTACCACTGCCTACCACTCTAAGTATTAGTATAAACTTTTTAATGTAAGTACGGGTTTTTCAATGTAATGTTTTAATGGTAATTTTATTTATGGCGCTTTTTCCTGCCTTTATGTACGCTGGGTATGGTGAAAATAATTAACAAAATCAAGTCAAAAATTAATAAAGCCGACCGTGGTATAGTGGTAGTGATATGATTACACCAACCGAGTACTTTTCGCCAATATTTTAAATTTATTTTTTATTGTGACGACATTTGATATCTACCCGCCTGATGATAAGCAAGAGGAGGTCCAAGAGTGACGACGACTGAAAAAAACGAGTATCAAAGTATATTTGATATAATACATATATTTTGTCGTCCTGTTTTTAGTATCTTGTATAAAAATAAAGAAAAAGTACTTAAACATTTTACTAAATATTCCTTTAACGGAGTACTAAAAAAATAGTTCCTAGTTTTTACATATTCGTGACCAATAATTCGAAACTAATGAATGAAATTTAATTATTTCCACTGAAATTAATTTAAATTGGTTTTTCATTACACATGGCTGCTTTTGAAAAGTGCATTCGTCGGTTTGGTGGTTTTACAATTCAGCGTATCTGCTTTACCGAATAAATACTCCTATATTAATATTCATTAATTAAACCACAGTACCACAATACGAGTATAAGGTAAAAGGTATTTAAATAATATTTTGATAGCGTAGTGAGAATACGTCGTCTCTAAAACTGGCCGCTTAAACCTAGCACATATACTCAATTTTTATCAATCAATCGACAGTTTAGTTGTTTACTAAAAGACCACAGGTTTATGTGGGAGTGCGCATATTATCAATGCGATCGTAGCTCGACAGAATAATCAAAAATCTATCAATGAAGTCCTCATTGATAGATTTACTAAAAAGACGAACAACTATCGATACAACTATGTGTCTATGTTCTCCAGACTAAATTGTCTTTCTTATTGCAAAAAGGCGCGACAAGATTGAAACAATTGAGAGCAAATGCTGGGCCTAACTAAAAAAACATGTAGTTCTACATTGAAGAGAAAGAAAGGAATCACAGAATTAAAATATTTCAAATCAAATTCAAAATTGTCACGCCTTTATCCCACAGAGATAAGCAGAGACAATGGAGCGCCACTTGCCACAACTCCCTCGCTTCCTTCACATTAACAATTCTCTTCATACAAGCTCTATGGTTTTGAGCACTAGGCAACTTAGCTTTTTTGGGGATGTTAAACAAGGCAGACCCAGGAAGGTATTTACCCACCAAATCAGAGAATTAAATTATTTATTACTCAAAAATTTTATTTTCTTTTTGTATACACCAGTCCACTACAGGTGGCGTACCGATTTAGATTCCCGCTCGGAACAAAGATAATACATACCATATTATTTTGTAAAATTCACTAATAAAAGAGTATAATATAATTTTAAAAAGCAAATAAGATAAAGTTCTAATGTAGACAAAGTATTTGTATTGTGGCTGCAATTTAATTTTTAACGGTGCTATCAAAAGTACAACTCAGCACAATGATGGGAAGTCATAAAATGAACTAAAAACAGACCATTTTATGATAACAACAGCTATTTTCACAACACGATGCTGCTCTTTTAGTAGTTTAAAGTAAATGTCTGTTCCTTTTAGTTTTATGTTAGTTCACTTTTCTTAACAAGTTTTATAGTCTGATAGCCAATTTAAACTAGTTGCCTTTATTGTCACGCGACTTGAATTGGATGACAGTGAAGATCCAAGAGGATCGCTAATTAAAGAAAAAAATAATAGTAATTTTTTTAATACAATCTTTTATTAAAATACTCTAAAAGAGAGAAAATAAAATGAACATTGCAAAGGAAAGAAAGATGAAACCCTAAATATAATTTATATTAAGCTGGGGGATGTTAGTGATGTGGCTATTTAAGACGCTAAAATACGGTTTAAAAATATCAACAATATATCAAATCTTTACTTTACTAAAGTGCTTGTATTATAGAAACAGGACAACCAAAGTACATAATATTAAAGATACATGGGTACCGGTGGGTGGATTCGAACTCGTGCTCTCGGTTTGAGTAACCATTGCACTGCTACTACACCACGGACACATCCTAAATATCGTATTTGATTGGTAGGTAATAAGTAAATCGAACATAGGGATATATTAGGGTTATATAGGGAACAAGCTCCAACGTTATAAAAGTAAATAGTAAACATCAAAATGGGATGGAGTTACGGCACTAAGACATTTTGCAGACAATCGAGATCACGCTAAAATATTGGTTATTCGATTTATGATTACAGGCACTTTATTTTATGCGATTGTTTCGCTTTGCCTTCGAATTAGGTCGTTTGTTTAAATCCAATTTGTTCAAGGCTGGTTCTTCAAATATCGCTAACTATAGATTTACTATATGTTAAATATTCTCATTCTTAACAATATGTATAAAAATTTGCACTGAAATCGTTTTTTTCAGCCGATTTTTTTTTGTCGTTTTCGTTAGTACTATATACTATACTAGTACTATATACTATACTAGTACTATATACACTATATCGTTAATACTATTTATATACCTAATTATATAGTAGCCATCGGCCTTACCATTAGAAAAATTGACAATAGAAAATTTTAACAAGATAAGAAGTTCTTAAAATATTTTTATTCTCTTTTTAAGCGGTGCTTAGATAGCTCGAGTTATGTAGAAGTTAATTGGGGACTTTCAAGTATATAATATGCTCATCTCTTTATATTTACTAGGATTTAGATTTTTTAGATTTTGTTCCTTCTAGAAAGCTAAGTAACTATAAAGTGCTTACTATATTTGGATAAAACAAATATGAGATTACCTTCTTTTATACATTTCTATACTAAGCTACTAAAGTGCTTGTATCATAGAAACAAGACAACTAAAGTACATACTTATATCAAATATACATTGGTACCGGTGAGTGGTTTCGAACCTGTGCTCTCGGTTTGCGTAACCATTGCACTGCCACTACACCACGGTCGCCTTTAATTGCTATGTTAACGTTGTTATTTAAATTTATATTACAAACATACATAGAAATAGGTACGTTATACCTTCTCTTATAAATTTAGGTAATAAATTGCGACGCCCCTGCTTTCATATTTGCACTGAAAACGCTCGAACCAATCTTTCAATATCCTCGCTACTTAAATTGAAAATCACCGTTGGAAGACAGCCAAACATTCGTGGCATTACTTCGTATTTCCTGACAGGTCATATTTTTTGCATATCAGACATGGCAAAAACATTGTAGCTATGATGTATAGCTAAGATAAACTTTTATTCGCTCACTATATAAATAATGTATACTAAATAATGTATTATTTAGTATACATTATTTACACTATATATACACTATATGTTTTTTTTTATTGTGACTCGACATATGACACCACCCCGCTTGATGTTAAGCCGAAGTGTGGTCCATGAATAAATGTCACTGCTAATACAATTCAATAACTGTGAGTAGCAATCACATCCACTATGCTGATCCCAAAACGTGACTAAATCACTTCACGGTCTGTATACTTGTAAGTGGTGGTACTACCCCGGATCGGCAGACTGGGTACCACTGCCTACCACTCTTTGATAACCAGACCCGAAGGAAATATCCATCTCTTTTTTTTATTAACAAATATTTGCAATATTTAAGATTATTAAATATAATTAAATATTACAAATAAAAGCTATGAAACAAATGTTTGCTCCGACCGGGGATCGAACCCGGGACTTTACGCGCAACAAACCAATCGCTAAACCGTTCGTTCACGCCTGTCGTCAATATATTATAAAGTGTTGTTTAGCTCGACATTATGACAGCACCCTGCCCGAGCTGGAGTGTGGTCCATACACAGTGAAATAACTAAAAGTAGCAGTCACATAATCACATTAATTATGCCCACTTAGTTGGAACCGTTAACTTACAAACTGATCCTGAAACGCGACTAAGAAATTTAACCAACCTGGAGAAAATATATTTTTAATTATATTTGTTTATTATTTAGTTGTATTATTAAAAATTAATAAATATAAATAAAAGCTAAGAAATAAATTTTTCCTCCGTTTGGGATTCAAGCCCGGGACTTTACGCGCATCGAACTGGTGTGCAAACCAAGGCAACTCCTGTCTTCAATGTATCTATGCTCAGATAAGCATCTACAAGCTTATATATGTATACCTAAGCTAGTAGAATAAACTATAAATTATAACGAGTTGCCTATATTCGTATGAAGTTTTCTATTTATTATTGCAGCCGCAGTCGCATCCATTCGTGAACCGCACTGCAGCTTAACATCAGCTACCATAACAATAAAAGTAGATTTAAAGAAAATATTATTAGAAGCAAAGTCTCTCCGTGACCACGATGGCTGCAAAGCTTTCGAAACGTCGGAATATTAATCAATCAATCAAATTGTCACACCTTTTTTCCACAGGGATTGGGAGAGAGAATTCTCTATGCGTCCTCTATCGCCTATACCACGGGGAATGTTCCGAGGAGCTCTTTAACCTTGTCCCTACCTCGTCTTTTCACTCCCGTAATACCCGCACAGGTCGGGGAAAGCATCCGCATTTTGTCGACCGAATCGGCAGTCGAACTAAAAAGTTCGGTGCGTCTTTTCTTTGTAGATCAATCGACAAGTGGAATGCTTTGCCTGCCTATGTGTTCTCTCCATCCTATGACCTTGGATCCTTCAAGCGATGCGTGAAGAAGCACCTTTGGCCGGCATAGTGACGGCGGCTGAGGCAGCCGAGAACAATACTCGGCTTTCTCAGTCGTCGTCACTCTTGGACCTCCTCCTGCTTATCATCAGGCGGGACGAGGTCAGATGTCGTGTCACAATAGAAAAAAAAAAAAGGCTCTGTGGTTATGGGCACTAGGCAACCAAGCTTTCTTGAGAATGTATTCGATTTGGTCGGAAAACATCCTCCTGGGCCTGCCTTGTTTGTTGCATCCATCCACATCAGATTTATAAATTCCTTTCGTCAATCTACTTTCACTTATCCTTTCCATGTGCCCAAACCATCGAAGCATTCCTTTGTCAATCCTTGTCACTACAACTTCTGTCAAACCACATCTATCGCGCACTGTGCTATTCCTTATTCTAACCGCTATCGTCACTCCACATACACTCCTTAACGACCGCATTTCTCCAGCGTTTATACTCTTATGCTTCTTCTGCCATCCCCAACCTTCACTTCCATACATTAATGTAGGAACAAGCACCGCATTATGAACAGCCTTTCGTGACTTTTGTGACATTATTTGGCTGTTCATAATACTATGGATGGCACGGTTCACTACGTTACCTTCTTGCACTCTTCTCTCAATATCTTCATCACACTTCCCATCCCTAGTAAACATACTTCCCAAGTAAACAAATTGTTTGACTTGTTCCACTTTCTTTCCGTCTATCATTACATTCTGTCATTTCATCCTCTCTCTCCAAAACCATTACTTTAGTTTTACTTACACTCACTCGGAATAATAAAACATTGTAAAATGTAAAATCAATAACCAAAAATATACGAATATAAATTTGTTTATTGCATTAGAACCAAAGAGTTTTACAAAGACACTCATGTCAATGGTATTGTGTTAATACAATATGAACTTTAACAATTGAATTACACATATTTTATCACACATGTAACGGTCTTTAACATCAACAGTTGTTGATAGCTACTTAACTATAGGGTCGTCGCACTGTCTGACATCTGGGACTCGATCCTCTTAATACAGAATAGGCAACCATTCTCGTAGTTACTTATTGATTTGTTACCCGTTGATTGGTTACCTGCGAGAATGCGAAATATCAACGCAATAACACTGATTTACCGTCGCCATAAATATTATTACTAAAATTTGTATAAAAGTCACATTGATAAAGCAGTGCAAGTTTGTGGACAAGTCATTTTGCAGTCGTGTATTAAGTAAATCGAAGCCCTGGATAATTGGCAGTAAAAATCTAAAAAGAATTTTATAATATTTTTAAATGACTTACTACGAATTACACTAAGCGGGTGTATGCAAACTGCTGGATACGAGAATGTTTTGCAGGCGACTGAGACAACCGTGAACTGAGTCAGTTTCTTCAGTCGGCGGGACTCTTGGAGCTCCCCTCCACCAGTCATAAGTTTACCAAAATAAACTTAGCAAGCATAAACCTACTCATATTTTATTAACATCCATTAAAGAAGGGTAATTCTATGTTAGATTATACTTTGTCATATTAACTGTAATAAAAGAGGTCTAATGTTTTCAATTATCGCTTAACGGCTTAGCCCGATCTACACGTACTCAAGTGCTTAGTGCAACTAACAAGCGACCACCCGTTGTCGTTCATTCTGAATTAAACAAATTTTATTCGGCTTACTATCGCGTTTATTTTGGTTATTCATTTTACAATTTATTATGCAACTAACAAGCGACCACCCGTTGTCGTTCATTCTGAATTAAACAAATTTTATTCGGCTTACTATCGCGTTTATTTTGGTTATTCATTTTACAATTTATTATTCCGACGTTTCGAGATCTCTGCAGCCATCGTGGTCACGGAGAATTTCAATAATTTAATGTAAGCGCAAAATCTAAGAAAATACTATGTCGGTCATTCTTTTACAGTATATTTTTTGACGATAGGTATGCGCTTTAGTTAACACACTAGTACGTTACGCAAGGAATTCCGGGTTCGATTCCCAGTCGGAACTAAGATTTGTTTCATAGCTTTTATTTGAAATATTTCAAGATGATTTATGATTCGCACCCTGGTTTAACAGTGTATGCGAAGAGCCAAGTCTAGCCATGATGAATTAACAGGGGCATTGAAGAGTCTAATCGACTGCAGCCACTCGCATCTGCGGCCTGGCTTACTGGCTTAGTTAGAGTGTCATCAACATCATCATCATCAGGCGTCCACTGCTTAACATAGGCCTCCCCCTTAGAACGCAATTTTAAACGACAAGATGCCAGCGGAGTTACGTTGGGAAAGTTAAAACGATAATAGTCTCTCGTCGACGATTGGAAAGATAATAAGAATTTGACTATTGACCAAATTGAGACTATTGATGATAATGATCAAACGTGTCGTCGCACAGACGATATTCGTCACAACGATTAGTAGTGACGAATATCCAATAGACGATATCTCGTTTTATTGGATTTAGCCTAGCTTTTATTATTTTGACAATCTCCGACGAGAGACGATAATCGTTTTATCTTGCCCAACCTAACCCGCAGTTGCATTCACTGGTTAATTGTGACTTTTACTATGTCGTCAGTCCACCTGGTGGAAGGCCTACATACTCATCGGTTTCTTCCACATCGGTCGTCGGTTTTTCGAGCGATAGTTAGTGTAACTCAGCGATAACATAAAAGTGTCAATAGTTGGTTATAGCGTTAGTAATTTCCGTCGACGTTAGAGACGTTGATATTTACTATATCTAGCACAACGCAATCTTGGTTTAATGACAAACTATAATTAAAACTCCTTAACTGGATATAATATTTACTTTACTTAGTTATTAAACTCTAACAGCCGGTTGTACTAATAATTATAATTTACGAATTTGTAAAAAGTATCGTATAAGTAAAAGAAAAAAAGTAAAATGGGTTGCACCACTCTTTACATTTTACATTTACGTTTAACGGATATTTTATACAGAGCTAAAGGACATCATTCATTTTGGGTTTCTACTACTTTTGTTATTTCTAATGATAAAAACATATATAAAAGGTAGTTTCGATATAAAAATTTTAACAACCCAACTCACGGTTTCGTTATAGTAAACGTAATAGAATAAGTATAAAGTAAAACTAAAATCGTAAATTGAAACTTTTTTGGTACAACCGGCTGTGACTTCAGACTGCACTACTGGTTTCAATGAATCTGTATGGCGCGGCCGCACACTGCACTGTCGCCTTGCACGGAATCAATCTACACAGATTCGTACATACCAGTAGTGTGGTCTGCAGTCTGCGGTCGCCATCGGAATCACACCTTAATTGTATAGTCTTTGTTGTATAATGTTCATAGTTCACTCTTTTACATTGTATTCTTATAAGCTGCAAACTTCTTTTATTATTTTTTAATTGTTGCTGTCGTTTGACATATCACAGCACCCTGCCTGGTGATAGCTGGAGTGCGGTCCATGAATGGGGGCGACTGATAGTACAATTAAATAACTGCAGTATCAGTCGCATCCACTATTTATTTATTTATTTATTTATATTAAGACACACCAACAGTGATACATGTATAACTCTTATAAACTAATAAATATTATAAAGAATAACAGACTTACACTACCACCAATTATAGGCGTGTACAACATTCAATAAAAAAAAAACAAAAATAATATATTCTAAACATAAAAACTAAAAACAGTGCTTCTATTACTTAAAACCAAAATAAAATCTGAACTAAAAAACTATAATCAGTTGAATAAAATATTATTTATCAATAAAATAGTTAAAAACAGTTTTCTTAAATATATTAATTTTGGACCTGAATACATCTATGTCAGAATTACTTATAAGTATCACAAATACGCAAAGCAGGAGAGTTTTTACGACGACAGATATGACGACATAGCTGGCACTAGCAACTTTTTATCTAATGCAGAAACGCGACTGAGTCATAATTGTTTGTGTTCGGTTCCAAATAGACGGCATATTGGTTGCTACTGCTACTTGCAGTTATTCAACTGTATTAGCAGTCACTTCTATTTATGTTATTTTTTTTATTATTGTGACACGACATCTGACCTCGTCCCGCCTGATGATAAGCAAGAGGAGGTCCAATATTGACGACAACTGAGAAACCGAGTTTGTTCACGGCTGCCTCAGTCGCTGTCACTATTGCGGCCAAAGGTGCTTCTTTTGATTCTCTTGATCCAAGGTCATAGAATGGAAAGAACACATGGACAGGCAAAGCATTCCACTTGTCGATTAATCTACAAAAAAGACGCACCAAACTTTTTAGTTCGACTGCCGATTTGGTCGATAGAATGCGGACCTGTGTGGGTATTACGGAAGTAATAAGACGAGTTAACGAGGCGCTGTCATAATGTCGAGCCACAATAAAAAAACAATTGACGACAGGCGTGGATGAACGGTTTAGCGATTGGTTTGTTGCACGTAAAGTCCCGGGTTCGATTCCCGGTCTAAGCAAATATTTATTTTATAGCTTTTATTTATTTAATAACATTAAATATTGCAAATATTTGTTAATAAAAAAAGAGATGGATATTTGATTCGGGTCTGGTTATCAAAGAGTGGTAGGCAGTGGTACCCAGTCTTCCGATCCGGGGTAGTACCACCACTTACAAGTATACAGGCCGTGAAGTGATTTGGTCACGTTTTGGGATCAGCTTGTAAGTTGCCGGTTCCATCTAGGCCGGCATAGTGAATGTGATTGCTATTCACAGTTATTGAATTGTAGTAGCAGTGACATTCATTCATTGACCACACTTTGGCTTAACATCAAGCGGGGTGCTGTCATATGTCGAGTCACAATAAAAAAATAAAAAATCAATTTTCCAGTTTGATAAACTGACATATTTACTTAGGCCCGGAATTAATCAAATAATATCTATTAATGAACGTAAATTGTTTTACCTCCACAAATATTTGTTTAGGTCCTAAGTAAATTTTAAAATATTTCATCTTTATTTAGCTTGATGAATTTTTTTATTGTATATTAATTATTTATGATAGGCAGAGACAATTGAGCGCAACTTGCCACGATCCTGACACAACTCCCTAGCTTCCCTTACATCTACAATTTTCTTCATACAAGATCTACGGTTAAAGGCACTAGACAACCCAGCTTTTTGTTCTGATTGTCTAGGATTGTCTCTGCCTATCCCTGTGTGAAAAAGGCGTGACAATGTGATTTTAATTTGATAATTATGAAAAGTTGTAAAATCCTTTAGTGAGAGAGATTGGTAGGCGACTGAAGTAACCGTGAACTAAGTCGGTATTTTTCAGTCGTCGGCGCTCTTGGACTTCACCTTGGTTCTCACCAGGCATGACGACGTCAAATGTCGTGTAGCATTTTTTTTTTCTTTTTGTGACTCGTCATTTGACAGCACCCCGCTTGATGTTAAGCTGGAGTGTGGTCTGAATGGGTGTTAATGCAACTACAATTCAATAACTGTAAGTAGCAGTCACATCCAGTATGCCGACCTAGTTGGAAACAGCAACTTACAAGCCGATCCCGAAACAAATCCAAATCACTTTACGGTCTGTATACTTGTAAGTGATGGTACTACCCCGGGTCGGCAGACTGGGTACCACTGCCTACCACTCTTAGATAACAAATAAATACATATAACATTATGTATTTATTTTATGCAGAAGTTTAACAAAGGACATAAAATTACCTTTGTAGGTACTATTTTGTTTGTAATATATGTGTATTTATTCACAATTAACTATGAATGAGGAATTTCGCCGAAACTCAAATGGGAAATATTCATTACTGCAAATTCATACAAACAGTTAATAGTTTTATTTTAATATTAACAACCTTTTTGATATTCATTTCAATTTAATATTAAAGTGACTCTACAAAGCTTATAACTTTTTATTATTATTATATTACCTGTACATATTATATATTAATATTATACATTTCTATACTAAGCTAAAAGTGATTGTATCATAGAAACAGGACAACCAATATATGTACATCAAGGAATATATAGGTGCCGGAGAATGGAGTTGAACCAGTGCACTCGGCTTGCGTAACCATTGCACCGCCACTACACCACGGTCGCCTTATAGCTAACCTTATACCTTGTGGCTCTGTCAATTTTGTAAACTCCGCCAACATTGGCATTCGCAGCATTCGTGGACAGTTAGCGATCAAGACATGATGATACTTTCGATCAATATACTTCCTCATTATAGTTTGAAAGGTTCATAAAATGATCATTAAATTATAAAGAAGAAAACTGAAGCTAACAAAAGTATAGGAAGAAGCAGCGGCGATAATTTCCGCGAATAAAACTTTCTATGAAAATGTTTGTTCTAATAACTGGAATTTATATAAGAGAAGTATAACAGAAGTTCTATGACGTATTCGACTTCATAAAGTAGTAGAAACTTATCCGGTAAAAGTTGAATCTTCGGAGCGAGATAAAAGCTAGGTTGAAGATAATATAGTTAACCACAGCCAAAGACATGCGCGTATTGTAATGGATTCTTTTATATTTTTAATATTGAGGCTTAGCATAGCACTCCGTCTTATATTAAGGTGGAGTGCAGTCCAAAAATGCCTCCTACATTTGAACAACCGAGCTGGCAGAATTATACGCCGGCATAGTGGCGGCGGCTGGGGCAGCCGGGAATTGACTCGGTTATTCCAGTCGTCGTCACTCTTGGACCTCCTCTTGTTTATCATCAGGCGAGTCAAGGTAAGATGCGGTGTCACAATAAAAAAAAAGCTAATGCAGAGGTCACGCCTACTCTGTAGCCGCAGAGACATGGCGGCATTGTGCGTCCTCTATCACCTATGCCACGAGAGCTCTTTAACCTTGTTCCTACGTCGTCTTGTCACAATCAATACCCGCACAGGTAGGGGGAAGCATCCATATTCTGTCGACCGAATCGGCAGTAGAACTAAACTAAAGGTCAGCGCGTCGTTTCTTTGTAACATCGACAAGTGGAATGATTTACCCGCCCATGTGTTCTTTTTATCCTATAACCTTGGATCCTCCAAGCGAGGCGTGAAGCACCTCTGGCATAGTGACGGCGACTGGGGCAACCGTGAAGACTCGGGTTTTCTAGTCGTCGGCACTCTTGGACCTTCTCTTGCTTACCATTAGGCGGGCCGAAGTCAGATCTCAAGTCACAATAAAAAATACAAAAGGACTTCAGTAGACTCTGTGGCATTTTGATTGGTGACTTGTAGATTAAATCTGTGTTTTGCGATTTATCTTTCTCTCATAAATCATGGTCGGCTAGTGATACTTTGTACGGAAAACGTTGTCTCGGCCGTGGGAGTCCTACATCCACGCCACTCGATCCAGCGACGAAGATTATAAGATATCAGATACATAACGTCTATACGGAATCAATTAGAAAGAATTATGGGTGGTACAATTTATATTGTAGACGTATAATATACTTAATATAATATAATATAATATAATATAATATAATATAATATAATATAATATAATATAATATAATATAATATAATATAATATAATATAATATAATATAATATATACTAATATACTAATATAATAAAGCGGAAGAGTTTGTTTGTTTGTTTGTTTAATCGCGCGAATCTCAGGAACTACTGGTTCGAATTAAAAAATTCTTTTTGTGTTGGATAGATCAATTATCGAGGAAGGCTTTAGGCTATTAAACATTACGTTGCGACTTATAGAAGCGAAGAAACAGTCGAAAATGTGGAAAAAACAGGGAATATTATTCGTCTTTGAGGGTTTCCGTTGCGTGCGCTGCGAAAACCGTTCGAGATATCCAAAAAATATGTATGAAAGAATTATTCCTCTTTAAATAATCCAAAAAAATGTCCGCGACCGTATATGTCTATCTTTTAAGATTAACTCACAATAACCGTTTTCATGATAGTCAAATTTGGTCTAAATTAATGCATTATTACAAATTATTTGTCAGAGTTTTATTAACATAATAATATTATTCTTTATCGAAATAAATGTGTTATTAATTAAGAGTATTTAACTGTGAACAAAATTGTCATTGACATCACCTAATTTCAATAAACATCTTATAAGATAATACAATTTTAAAATAACTCTGAAACAAAATTTACACGCGTCGCATGATGAGCGCTAACCGGCGGGCGAGGAGAGGCGGTGCTTGCGGGCGAGGCGGAGGGGGGTGTAGCTCTACGAGGTATAGTCTGTCTAAGCCGAAATGACGCGTCCCTCCACTGCATTTACGCATACGAGCAAATATAAAATATGGATAAAACACACCGAAAATGCAGTCATTGGTTATTCAGTTGCTGGTTAGACACAAAGGAGGAACGAACGTGATGAAGTTTAATAGTATAGTTAGTAATATTTGCATTCACACATTTAAATAAACTAATAAAGTGGAGGGGCGCGTAATTTATAGACAGACAAGCATACTATGCGGTCGGCTCCCTACTGATCGGTTGAATGCAGCGTTAATTTGTTTTTACGATATAATATCATCGTGCAAAATCCTTTTTTATACAATTTCATTTTGTAGTAGTTTTCTCTATAGTAGGTAGTGTTTGTTTTAAGTATAGTATTTTGTTTCTAATATTTTCACAATAACACTTTTTTTGTTTTGTTGTAAATAATACCTGTAGGTGTCATCTACATTCTTTCAAGGTTAGGTTTCACAATTCTTATTAGATTAGGTTTTAGTTTAAGCATACAGTTAGTTTGGTTAAGTTTTCATTTCCTTCGTTCTTTTATCGTCACTGTAATGCCTAGAAAAAGGACTCAGCGTTCTCGGCAGACTGCTGCTGCAAAGCGGCTGCGAGTTTTGCGCACTAGAAAATAAAACTGAAAATATAATTTACGCAGAAGTACTTTAAAATATTCTTTTTAAAACTACTTTAAAATATATTCTATTAGTTACGTAATTTATACGTCTAAAATAAGTCGCGGGTAACAGCTATAGGTAATTTATAATAAAGCTGAGCAGGTAGGTAAACAAAAAATTAATATGATTCCCAAAATAACTATTCCACGCGGACGCAGTCGCGGGCACAGCTAGTAAAATATAATATGAAGGGATTTGGTCGCGTTTCGGGATCAGCATGTAAGTTCCCGGTTCCAACCACTAGCCCGGCTATGTGATTGCTACTTACAGTTATTAAATTGGAGAAGCAGTGACATCCATTCATGGACCACACTCCAGTTTAACACAAAGCGGGGTGCTGTCTTATTTGACATATTAAAAATGTCAAAATAAAAAAATACGTTAAAAAATACTTTGTTTAATGTAATTATTAAAAACGCCATTGTATAACAAATAGACATAATAAGTAATTGCGTAAGAATATTTTGCATGTCAATCATACGAGTACAAGGTTATTAACCGCAATTTGTATGCGACTAAGGCTGGGAATACACGTCCGATTTTGTTTCCGATTGTCCGATCAGACTATCGGATCGTATTCATTCTATACACATCAAATTCTTGCGTCATACTTTTTCTAAGTCGTCTTTTCGATGTGAATTCTTGCTTGCATACGGATTACGTAGCAAAAAGAAAAGATGGACGACGAATTTTTGTTACTTATTGCATATTTGATCGTCTGCATATTGTATATTGTCGTAAACATAAGGCTTAGTTGCTAGTGCTTTTGAGATAAGAGCACTAGCAACTATGCCTTTCTTAAGAGCATATTTGCCGTAGTTCACTTCCCGTTAGCAGTCAGTAACTTAAGCCAATTCACGAATTGAATTGGCTCAAGAAACTGATTGTCTATTATCTCCTGGTATGAATAGTCCACAATTTTCGGACCCTTATCCAACTTATGTATGGTACAAGCGAATCGGCAACGGGATTACAGTCTTCCGTGCCATATTTATTAAGCGAATTATTTACGGAAGGAGGAATCAGACGTCTATTTTGTCTCTGTATTCTGTATGCAAACTGCACCTTCAGACAATCAAATCGGGAAGAATTTGGAATTAATTATAGGAATTAATTAATTATAGGAAAGAATTTGACATGATTTAGATACCTGGCGTCTATGACCCAGCAGTTGAATGCACGATGAAAATACAGTACATATACACTGTATTCAGAACAGTCGCTTGTTAGTGCCTTCTCAGTAACTCCTTCGCTTATGAGCACTAGGCGATCCAGATTTTTTGAGGATGTTTCCGCGATATCTGCAGTTAGCGACCAAGATCCGTGTTTAGATCGTGCTATATTTTATGTCACTCCTGTGTACGACGTTCTTTACAAAGTGACGCATCCAAATCATTATTGCGTACAAAATGTGTTACAAAATAAAAGTACAATTGTTTCATTAAGGCGTTTTAATATATTGTGAACCATTGTGGTTGATTTGTGTAATGTATTGCGTATTCTTTTTTACCAACTTTAATTATTATTATTAACTCATTTAATTGTCTCACTGCTGGGCAAAGGCCTCCCTTATTTCTATGACTCACGACACTTTGCGGTCTCTCGCCACGAACTTTTGTAGGAGTCTATCTCCGTTTGGGCCAAACGAAGATATTCAAAGATTTTACCCATAATGCACCATTAATGACCACCACCTCAGTTTGTGTTTTGGAGTGCAAAATAGTGTTTATATTTGGCGCTCTTGAACCTTTATCATGTTTACCATCAGGATGGTCGAGGTCAGATATCGAGTCACCATTCTTTTCGAAACCATCTTATGAGTTGTTTTACTGTAGTAGCAGTCGCCTCTATTCATGGACCGCACTCAAGGTTAACATCAGGCGGGGTGTTGTCATAATATGTAGAGCCACAATAAATAAAAAAAACATGTATTTTTTAATCATTTTGACGACAGGCGTGAACGAACGGTCAGAGATTGGTTTGTTGCGCGTAAAGTCTCGGGTTCGATTCCCGGCCGGAGCAAATATTTGTTTCATAGCTTTTATTTGTTAATAAATAAAAAGAGATAGATATTTGCTTCGGGTCTGGTTATAAAAGAGTGGTAGGCAGCCAGGCAGTGGCACCCAGTCTGTCGATCCGGGGTAGTACCACCACTTACAAGTATGCAGCCCGTGAAGTGATTTGGTCGCGTTTCGGGATCAGCTTGTAAGTTGCCGACTCCAACTAGGCCGGCATAGTGGATGTGACTGCTACTCACAGTTATTGAATTGTAGTAGCAGTGACATCCAATCATGAACTACAATCCAGCCTAACATCAAGCGGGGTGCTGTCATATGTTGAGTCACAATAAAAAAAAATATAAAAAAGCAGCAATGTACCATTTTATCGTAATAGGAAAATGTGGTATCTAGACATCGCAATCTTACGTCTTCTCAGAGGAGACAATGACCGTGTCGTTCACTTGTTAGACAGGTTTATTTGTGTATTTACTGTTGGTTTTCCGTGATTTTACGGTATTTCGACACAGTTTTAAGAATTATGAACGATCAATACTGCTTTTTATTCAATTGTCTCTTTAATATAGTTTTTCTTTTTTCATGTCTTGTGAGATACGCTTAAAACATTATTTAGGTAATAAATTATCTTTATGTTTTTTCAAGCATATTCCAATGCTAGTGATAGGATAGAAGACATCGGGTACGATCTCTGCGGGGTTAGGTTGGGCAAGTTAAAACGATCATCGTCTCTCGTCGGCAATTGGCAAAATAATAAAAGCTAGGTTAAATCCACCAAAATGAGACGATGATAATGATAAAACGTGTCGTCGCACAGACGATATTCGTCACAAGGATTAATTGTCTCGTTTTATTGGATTTAGCTTAGCTTTTATTATTTTGCCAATTGCCGACGAGAGACGATAATCGTTTTGACTTGCCAACCTAACCCCGCTGCTCGCAATTATATACCGATGTGCACGCGTGAATTTTTCTATCAAAATTTTATACCTAATAATATTTTTTTATGACTTTTGAATGAATTCTATATTGATAGATGTTAAAACAAATTACGAAGCCATCTATAAACTCGTGATAATTGAGTGGTATCGTGGTAAAGAGTATATTTTGTAACATACTCTTTACTTAAAAATAATTAAAAATTAATGACTCCTTGGTCAGGTTATCAAATAGTGGTAGGCAGTGGTACCCAGTCTACCGATTCGGGGTAGTACCACTACATACAAGCTTTGCACTACAGACCGTGAAGTGATTTGGTCGCGTTTCGGGATCGCTTGTAAGTTGCCGGTTCCAACTAGGCCGGCATAGAGGATGTGATTACAACTTTAGTAGCTTAGTATAGAAAAAAAGCTTAAAAATGTTTTTAAGTACCTTAAGCTTATGTGAACATATTTTAGTTTCAGGTGCCTGGTCTCAGTTAATGAGGCGTCGAAATGCAGCCAAATATATGGCTGTGTCTATTACTAGCCGTCAGCGTGTGGGCTGACAAAAGCGAAACTCAAAATAGGTCAGTATTATCTTTAATAGTAGATTATTAATTTCCATATTTATAATTCCTAATATTTAAGTTTGAGTATATTTTCGAGCATTTCTAATCAAATCATTTTTTTTTTAAATTGTGGTTAGTCATATGACAGCACCCCGCTTAATGTTAAGCCGAAGTATGGTCCATGAATGAATGTCACTGCTACTACAATTCAATAACTGTGAGTAGCAATCACATCAACTATGCCGGTCTAGTTGGAACCGGCAACTTACAAGCTGATCCCGAAACGTGACCAAATCACTTCACGGTCTATATACTACCACTCTTGGAATTGTCACGCCTTTTTCTCAAATGGATGGTGGATACAATGGAGCGCCACTTGTCACGATCCAGGCACAACCCCCTCGCTTCCCTCACTTCCACAAGCTCTACGGTCATAGGCACTAGGCAACCCTACTTTCTTTAGGATGTCTCCGATTTGGTCTGAAAACACCCTCTTGCACCCAATCTGCAATCTGATGTGAATGGATTAGATTTGTTTATAAATCTGATCCATCTACTTCAGATTTAAAAGTCCTTATATTATTATTAGATATAATAAAGTATTTTTTCTAATAAAAGCTCCATGTCAGTTTTTGTCTTAGTAGTATGTCAGGATCGTGGCAAGTGGCGCTCCAGTGTCTTTGCATATCCCTGTGAGAAAAGGAGTGACAATTAATTGATTTATTTATACCTAACAGACCTACAAAATCTTATGTAAACTTTGTCCATATTAGTGGTTCCTTAAACTGTTGCCGTTATAAATATAACAATTTTAGTTTTGTTATTAGTAGTCCCTGGTATTAGTAAATATATTTACTATTTACTAAATATATTTTATTTACTGATAATAAAATATTTAAAATTCTATTTTTCAGACCTCTGAACAAACCATATATTGCCGATGCTGTGGGAAACACTTTACCTCCACCAGTCGATGGACCAGCGACCGTTGGTAGCCCAAGCAATTTATTAACACCTGACAGATATGAATTCTATACCTTCGATGAATCTGGAGAGCTCGTAAAGAGATTAATGACTTTAGAAGAAATACAAGCTATAGTTGCTGCTGGTGAAGGAAACGATGGTCACTTGGTAACTTTATCTAATGATGAACAGCCCTCCATTGCATTTAACTTTAGCCAACCTCCTTTTACAAAAGTACATAATGTGGTAACAAACGTACAAAATGTATTAAAAGCACAAATGGAAGCTCAAAAGAACAAACCACTGAGTCCAACAGCATTTGATACACCGGATGTATCAGAATCATGGAGTTTAATTCTGCCATCCATTTTCGGAAACACAGGAGTTGATATCGTACCTGATAAAACATCAAATACATTTACTACGCCAGAAACGGAAACCATTGATGAGGAAAGTGTACCATTGACACCAATTATTGAAAGTTCATTAGGTAAAGAAGGTGTTAATCAAATATTGACTAACACTATAACTACTGAAATACCTGAATGGAAGAGCAGTCCCTTAACTGAAAGATCATCAACAACCTCTTCTACTCCTTCAACTTCTACCACCGTCGTCATCACCTCATCTACCACTACAACTACTACTTCAAAGAAACCATTATTGACCTTAACAAAAGTTATACCTAATGCCACAACTACTACCAGCTTACCACCGACAACCAAATATATACCTAAAGTTACAACATTAGCCCCAAGATCGACGTCTACTACGATTAGATTCAAAGCAACGACAAAAAAACCGACAACAGTATCTTCAAATTATGTAACAACTCCACAGCAGAAAAATAATAACAGTTATACTGGACAAGTACAGAGTACGAAAACTAATACATTTTCCACCACTGAAAAAGCGTCTACAATTAAGTTCGAAAAAATAAGTACAATAACGACACAAGGTGCAAGTTCCGTTAAAATAACTACTAAACCGTTTTCGTTGAAACCAACAACCACCACCAAGAAATATACTACTACCACGACAGAGGCTTCTAAGAAAGATCAACCAACAACTAAACCTCAACCGCCAGTTACTACTTATACTCCTGTTCAATTTACGCAGTCACTATCAACAAACAGTGATAAAGATGATAACATAACCACACTAACTACCCAATCTGTCTCTCCATCAACAACAGTATTCACCACTCAATTCATGAATGTTGAAAACAATAATATGAATCAAGATACTAACAATAAATCCGTAAACAGACCCAGTACTGAAACTGTTAACTTTTCAGAATTACCGGAACTTCCAATATTTGATGTAGCACAAAGCATTAGTCAAATAGCTTCAGATTTGGGAAATGATTTTTCAAATCCTACGACAAGCAATTTACAAGAAACCTCCAAAACAAGCTCTTTAAATATTGAAAGTAAAGAAAATTTTGATACAGACATACCAATTGACACCAAAGAAGAATCCTCTACTTTAAAAGTTAGCACAACAAAAAACGAGGATGATAATGATATTTTTGTTAAAGTGTCAACAATAGATCCGTCTACAACATTAAACTTTGAATCAACTCAGAAACAAAACATTTATCAAGCACCAAATACAACTGTGGCCAGTGATACTACAACTACCGATGAAAAGATGGGTACAACGATTGATCCAATTTTGTCTGAATCAATGGTTGATTTGCTTTCGCAGGTTGTTAATCAGGTGCCTCAAAATATTATATCAACGACAGACGATAAAAATTTTGAGCAAACAACTATAACAACACAAAAACTAAGTGAAACTGTTAAAGTTAATCAAACAATTACAACACAATCGCCCAAAAACACAAGTCCATCTACGACACCTATTATTGAAAAACATAACATTAAAAATTCTACTAATAATCAGACGAAAGCGCTCATTGTAAAAAATAATCTTACTGAAAATATTTCAAACTCAGATATTTCTGATTCAATAAACGATAAATATGTTAAAATTTCTGACCCAGTTGCCTCTAGTATCGATAAAATAGAAATTACTACTCCTAGTATTATTAATAGTAAGGAAAGTAACGAAAAAAACATCTTAATAAACAATAGAAATAATTTTGAATCGCATAAACATGATGACAGTAAAATTCTTGAACAAATAAAAGAAAACATTGCAAATAATTCACCAATTGCTATAACAAGCACTACAACTATTAATAAATTCGTAACACAAAAACAAGAAGAAGAGACTACTACAGTCAAACAAGAAACACTTACTAAACTAGAAGTTGATAAACCGCAAATTAATAAAGTCGATCCTAGCACTTCTAATAAGTTACAAAATAATGATAAGTACAATACAGTTTTTGAAACAAATAAAAAGGAAGACATTAAAAAAAAGATTCAGAAAGTAAATATTGATGACAAAGAGTTAATTAGTAATGTGAGAAATAATTCTTGGAAATTAATTTCTACAGTATCTCCTCCCAAATCAAATGATTTGCCAAAAGAAAAACTTAAAAATGATAACCATGTTGATAACGAATATCAGAAGGAAATAATTTTAGAAGGATTAAAGGAAAATCAGGGATTAGAAGTTACTACTAAAGATTTAGCTGAAGACATTCTGCAATTTACTGATTTATGCAATGAGTTAGCTTTCAGGTACTGGAATACTATTGTTGATAATGTGGATAAAAAGCGTAGTTTTGTTTTATCACCTTACGCTATTACATCTATGCTCGCTATGATGTTTATGGGAGCGCGAGGCGCAACTTCTGGTGAAATGAATGAAATCCTAAAACTTGATGACATGGTGACTTTTAATCCACATTTTACATTCAAAAATATATCAGACTCTATAATAACGTCACCAGAAAGTGGAGTAGCTGTATCAGCATTTGTAAGAGAATTATATAGTGACATTGATAAAGGCAAGATATTAACATTTTACAAAGAACGGGCTCATCATTTCTATAATGGTCACGTTCAGGAGGTTAACTTCAAAGTTATTAATGATATTATTAGAAGGCGAACGAATTTACTTGTAAAAAGGTACACCTGGGGAAAAATAGGGGAATATATGAAATCCAACAGCATCTCAGGACGGCCACCTTTAGTAGCATTTACTGCAAATATATTCGAGGTGAGTTATCTAAAAATCTATACAGGTAATATATCTATAACTGTAATTTTAATGTGATTTCATACAGTAGAGTAGTTTAATAGTATTTTTGTATTTTCTTTTTCAGACTGATTGTTCTGGTTCATCTGTTGAAGGACGTGATGGGGAAATGTACTTCGTTGTTTCTCCTAACGTGCGCCAACGTCGACTAGTTCCAGTACCTGCTGTCGTTTATAAAAATGGATTTTTAGCTGGATATGATCCGGTGCTGGATGTCACTGCTGCAGCTCTAGGCACAAGTAATTCTGTTGTAAGCACATTATTTCTCATGCCAGGCCAACAAGGAAATGTGGTTCACGCTGAAGATTTAGATGCTTTAGAACGTCGATTTTTGGGCTCCATTCCTACTACACCAACATGGAACCGTTTACTCCGCACCTTACTTCCTCGAGTTGGCTTAGAAATACAAATCCCGCGCTTTTCCCATAAATCTACATTAAATATTTCTTCGACACTAAGAGAAATGGGATTAAAGGACTTGTTTAATCCCGAAAGCGCAGATCTTGGAGGTATAAATGGCCCTTCAAAAAATTTATACTTATCTGATATGGAACAAATAACAACATTTGCAACATGTGGTGAAGGTATTATTGGAGAACAACATCATGTTGAAGAGTATCCAGAAGCCCCAGAATATTCCAGAAGACACCGAACTTCAAGGTGGGCAACAGGTTGGGACGAACCGCGTGACTATCAGCGAGCATTCCATGATCCTCATGATGTTGGCGAAGCAATGCATTTGCCGCTGCATTTGCGACCTCGTCAAGCGAGACTTCCAGCCAGAAGTGCCCAACCTGCTAGACTAAAATTTGATCGGCCATTCTTATACATTGTAAGACATAATCCTTCTGGAATGATTCTTTATGTCGGTCGATACAACCCACGACTTCTTCCATGAAGCCACAAAGACTGTTAGATTAGTTTAGTAAAAATATTTTATCCCCTTTTTGAAAGGATAGTGATAAAGGAGAACTATTAGAAAGTGTGATAGTGTGTCGTCTGTAAAGAGCATTTACTTGACAGTATTAGTAGGATGTGCATATAGCTTGCCAATAGTACAAGCAATGCTTAGGATAATAAATAACATTCGACATTGACACATGTCCGGCAAAATTTTCGCCTGACCACATTTTAATGTCATTCAAAATCAAAGATACATAAGTAAGCTAACAATAAAAATACAAAATGAAAATGTGTTCAGCCGAAACTTTTGTCGACTGTACCTATTATTATCATATTATGAATGATAATATACATTTCATTTAAATGTTTGTTGTTCTAGATTAATCTAGTTTGTATATTTAAATTGAGTAAATATAGGTAATTAATAAAATTAATCTATATTATTATTTCGTTAAATATAATCCACTTTTATATAAGAAACGATTGACATTCGTCGTAGAAATTTTTTACAACTTTGCATTCAGGAGTATCGACGTATTTTGGACAATCCTGAAAAAAGAAAAAAGCATTGAATTAATAAATTATTCTGAGTCACGGCGATGTTAACGTCACGAAAACTCTGTAGCCGCTACAACTTTGCAGACATAGCAGCTCTATGCGTTCTCTATCACCTATACCACGAAAAATGTTTTGAGGAGCTCTTTAACCTTGTTCCAACTCGACTTTTTAGTCCTGTAATACAGTTCGGGGGAACTGTCCGCATTTTATCGACCGTATCGACAGTCGATCTAAACGATGAGGCGCGTTTCTTTGTCGAACAATTGGTATACTTTGCCAGCTCATGTGTTTAACCCATTATTTATTCTTGAATCCTTTAAACGAGGGTGAAAAATCACCAGCATTGACGTCCGAGTTACCCGTAATCTGAGTCTGCGTTTCAGTTGTCAGCACTATTGAACCTACCCTTGCTTATAATCATGTAAGTCTAGGTCAGATATCGAATGACAATAAAAGAAATATTACTAACCGTAACAATATAATTCCTTATACATGTATTGAATAGGTAAAAATCACATATCGGTATTGGAAATTCGTTCTTAAACGATCGACTGCAATGTTTTTGAGCATCTCTCATCACTTCTGTAAAGTCAGTGTTTGAGCTCACCCACGTATCTAAATGTACGAAATAACTTTTTTGATCCACATATTTGCCACTGGTCAATGCATATGTTTCGAGAAGGCATTTCCAAAACTCGCACTGTAGATAAAAAAAATAGTAGATTAAAATATACTACCACTTACAAGTATACAGAACGTGGTGTGACTTAGTTGCGTTTCGGGATCAGTTTGCCGGCATAGTTGACTTGACTGCTACTTACAGTTATTAAATTGTAGTAGTAGTCACCTCCATTTATCCTCCGTACTCCAGCTTAAGATCAGCCGGTGTGCTGACATATGTCGAGTCACAATAAAAAAGATGCCTACTGTTGTGCCGCTACCATCATAACCACCATAATTGTTATTATTAACAAGGGTTCAATTCAATGAAAGTGGTGGTTATGGTACAGTCCGCGCGGTCTAAGCTGAGCTTCGCATTTGTGAGAGTGATGACCAAAAGAAGATTAAGATCACAAAGGATGCGTCACACTATGTGCACTCACACAAATATAAAGCTTAGCCTGGGCTTCGCGGACTGTATTTGCATATCTCTAAGAGAATTTAGAATTTGTACTTACTCCTGTAAACGTGTGTCGTCTTATAACTGTCATTTGAGTTTTAGAATTTACATAACTGTATGAAGTGACAGCGCCACACTTCTTAGCCGTGGCTCCTTCGAAGAATGGCGGGAATATGCAACAGGTTTTACTCTAAAATATAAATATTATTTGATGACAAGACATCGTTCATTTTGTATTGGGACTTGGGCTTAATTGTACTAACAGTTTAATATGCATTTTAAAATAGTTTAATGTACGAAGATTACAATGTAATTAGAATACATTCTTGATTTTGCATAGTTTAAGTGTGCGAAATGATCAAACTATAATTATGACAGTTCAAAGCAGAACAAATATGGCGTTGAATGACAGATACTACAAAACTCATATCTTATTTTTCAAATAACTAAATTGCCCTGCAATTAAAAGCGAAATTGTTATTAGTTTAATCAATACAAGTATCGAAACTATAATTTATATAGTTTTTCATCATTGGACATTACAAAAGTAGTACATAAAAGCCCAAAATGAATGATGTCCTTTCTATCTGTCTATTTAATCAAAACAAAGCAGTATTTCACTTATGTGTGACACTAAATAAATATTCACCTGAAATTGATTTGCATTCCGACATGATTTTGGTATTTTTAAACTCTGAAACAAATTTATTAAAAAATAAATTATTTTTACTTGTAAGTGATAAACCACAGTCTGGCATTAGACCGCTACGTGTAAGAAGTACCGTGACGTGACTTAGGCGTTTCCAGATCGGCTTGACGTTACCGGAGTTCTGCAAGGCCAGCGTACTGAATGTGGCTGCTGTTTGCAGTTTGCTTCCATTCTGGATCACTCTCTGGTTATCATTGTATTAGTTAAACAAAAAAAGCTCCTAGTAGACAAACTGTAATGTTTACCAGGAGAAAATTTCTGGCTAGGCAAAGTACCACCACAAGTGCACTTAGTGTGTTTCAGGATCCGCTTAAACGTTGCCGGTTCCAACTAGACTAGCATAGTGAATTCGACTGCACCTTGCAGTTATTTAACTGTTCTACGTTGCACTTTAACGTGCTGTCAAATGTCAAGCCTTAAACAATGAAACTCAAAACTACAGCAACAGTTTTTTAAATAAATATTATTAATAAAAACAGTTAACTTACATAACCCATAGGTATTATTGCAATGAAAATTATTGACTTTAGGGTTTGCATATTTTTTGCCTAATAAAATAACACGACCGAGGCGAAACATTAAGGTATTATTACTGAGCTGTTTTAGTAATATGAACAAACTAGTAAGTTTAGGTAATATGAACTAATGTTTTTTATTTATAGATATTTAATACGCTTGTTTGAAGTTCATAATATTTACTAATTTTCGACTGCCTTTTTTGTTTGTTGTTATTTTTAAAATTGTTTGATTGTTGCTCGACAAAATAATCTTCGGACGGTAGTACTTTGCGCAAAAGCGAACTTGTGTCTTATATGTACACTGTGCTATTAAAAAAGTATAGACTTATCTATTACACAAACGTAATCAAAAGGTAAATAAATGTTTAATCTAAAATAAGAGCCATTATTTGTGTGTGTTTTTTTATCGAGTAGGATGAATAGAACTGTAAATATTTATTTAAAATCTTATTCGTATTCGAGACCTACTAATCGTTGTCACTCTTGGATCTCCTCTTGCTTATCATCAGGCGGGTCGAGGTCAAATGTCGTGGTCAATTTTTCTATGTTATTCAATTTTACTGCTTATTTTTTATCTTTCATTGTCCATGGTAAAACATTAAGTGATATTGAAAAACAAAGAAATGTTGATTTGAGAAGCTGTGGAAAAGCATAAAGAGAAATGCAGTCATTATTGCTAGATTGCAAGTGTAATGAAAAATTCGTTTAAGTCGGACATCGAAAAGTATGATAAAAAAATAGCCACCGGGACTATATTCTCGATTTTCCCTCACCGTGAAGCGAGTCTTTTTACCGGAATTAACGGCTACCGGAGCAACATTATTATAGCTTGACTAACTATAATCAACGCGCCCCTTCACTTTGTTAGTTTATGTAAATGTCTGAATACAAATATTACTAACTATACTATTATACTTTATCAGCGTGCTCCTCCTTTTGTGTCCAACCAGCAACTGAATGGCCAATTACAATTGCATTTTCGGTGTGTTGAATTCATATTTTATAGTCGCACGTGTGCTTAAATGCAGTGGAGGGGCGTGTCATTTCAGCTTAGACAGACTATAACACTGGTGCGTAGATTTATTTTGAACTGTGCTTAAATTGAAACAATACATGCTTCGGCGTCTACAAAACTGATGTTTTAGGACTTTGTAATACATTTTATTATTAGAGTGGCCAGCAATTTTTCCATGTTTAGGGGATCCTAGCGAGTTAAATTCTATTGTTATAGATAATTTATCGCAACTTATTATGAATGTTTTTGCCCTTACTATATGTCCATCAAAACTATTTTCGAAAATATTCATCAGTTTTTCAAGTAATGAGATTTTTAAATGAGTTTTATACTATATTTTTATAACACTGTATTAGAATTGTTATATACTATTACTAACAGTGTATATCAGGATCAGGGGGCCAACCGCGCAACTTCAATGGGTATTAAAATGAAATTTATTCCCATTTGTCAAAAAGTTACGCGATCGCTGTTGGTGTCAAAAACAACTTTTATTCATTCGGACAATGAGTTTCGATGAGCTTGAACCGTTAATGAAAATGAACATCGATTCTTAATCCTAACATCATTTTGGAGATAATTAATAGAGTTTAACAGGATGTTAAACAGACGACGTAATGTTTGAACAGTTCGATATGATCCCTATGAAAACCGAAAGGAAAACCAATGTCTAGTTTGACCGAGATACCGTGGAAGGTATTACAAAGAGGAAACTGTATTACAAAACTAATTATTACAAAGAAATAAACGAATAAATTAGTTAGTATACTTCTTTTTTCATTATTAGGAAACATGGGGATTAATAAAATTAATGTTTACATAGTTCAATTAATCATTGTAATATATATATAGTACCCGCAAAATGTATGAATTATTTTTTATTATTATTATTTTTTTTAAATTGACAATGTAAGGTCCCAAGAGTGCCAAAGATTGTAAAAGCCGACTCAGTTCACGGTTTCCTCAGTCATCGCCACTGTGACGGCCAAAAATGCTTCTTCACGCATCGATTGAACGATTCTGGTAGAGTGGGGAGAATATTTGGACTGGTAAATCATTCCACCTGTCGACTACTTTATAAACAAATGTAGCATCGAACCTTTTAGTTCCACTGCCGATTCGGCCAAAGGAGTAAAAAGACTAGTTAGGAATAAGGTTAAGAGGTTACACGAATACTTCGTGGTTTAGCACATCGATGGATATAGCCGATAAAGGATGCATAAATCCGCCATGTTTTTGCGAAGTTGCAGGGGCTCCAGAGTTCACGTGATACTATCGCATATATCTCACACAGCTCGGTGCTGCAACAAATTTAGGGCATCGAAAAGAGCCTTAGATTTGTCCGCAGTCCCAGTGATTCGAACAGTACACCGCGCAAGAGGGAATTTGTGCCTTGTATCAGCTTAATGTAGGAACGACCGCCAATGCCTTTTTGGCTTAGAGTATACATTTCTTAGTAATGTATACTGAAATGCATTGACCCCCAGGTGTCCACGTGAGACTCGACGGGGGTCTACGTTAGCGTGACAAAAAAATGGGAGTTTGCAATTCGTAGTGAAGAAGTAAAATGTTGGCTTGACTTCATATTTTAAGAAGCTCAGATAGACTGTTCTTTTGAAAACCTTCATATTCCATCTTCAGTACAACGTGTCGGGACTTGCGAAGCACAGCTAATTTTTCATTAGATCCAATCTTCACATTTTTGTCGAGTTTCGGAAATATGGTAGAAACGTGAATTTGCCGGTTCCAGGGTGGTCCATTGGAACTGGCAAAATTTTTATGGTGGTCTATGAGGAACAAAAGTTTGGGAACCTCGTCTTTAATGTATACGGCTAATGTATACTCTAAGCTTTTTGGCATAGTTCGTCTGCTCGAAAATATAACAACACAAATAAATGTTAAACTTTATTTTACAAACAACAAATGAAGTGTATACATAACACTATTTAAAATGTGTAATTTTTAACAGAAACATCTATGTATGTATAATATTATTAAAAGTATTTTATCAATACATCGCTGCATTGGTCGAAGAAGTCGCGCAGTTCCTTGCAGCTGTAAGATGTAGACCACGCACTTTTAGGGCATTTCTGAAAATATTACAGTTAAAAATTAATACATACATTATTTTATTGCCACTCGACAGCATCCCGCCTGATGTTAAACCGTCAGTTAAATAACTAGGCCGGCATAGTGACGGCGACTGAGGCAGCCGTGAACTGACTTGTTTTATTTTTTAGTCGTCGGAACTCTTAGACTTCCTCTTGCTTACTATCAGGCGGGTCGAGGTCAGATGTGGAGTTACAATAAATATTAAAAATACATTGGGAAACCGACAGTCCCCGGTTTAAACTGGTAACTGTCGGTTTACGTGACCATTTCACTACCACTACACCACGGTGTATATCGCATAGTGATAATTATTAAAAAAATAAATATAAAATAGTAGAATCCAATAATGAGCAATACTAATAAAAAGAAAAGTTCATTTCAAAACAAATACTTATAACAAATATAAAAGTACAGTCTCCATAAAACTTACCATGAAAATAACAGAACTTGAACACATCAAGAACCTCGCAGCTGGGCATGGACTTGGGTTGGGTCCTTGTGCTTCACTAGAACATCTATCTTTAGCAATATTAATAGCTTCTTTAAAACTTGCAGGATCCGTAGTACTTGTTGCCCATTTCTCAAAGAAATCGTTTGAGCTTACAGGATCGATTTTTCCATTGCTTCTCGTTAGATTATTTTTTTGGAGGATACACATATGTTTCTCGCACTAAAACATAAAAACATTTGAAACAAGATTCATCAGGCAGGATTTGTTTACTGCTCCCCTACACCTGCCAATACGGATACAATCTAGTGACAAGGACTAAAGCGTACAGTCTAAATGCCCTTCTAAACTCATGTGAATCTATACTTTTTGTCCACTAGCTGTTTACCCATTAATTATTGTAAAAAAATAAGCAGTTAGGTCCCGGCAGAAAAAAAGAGCACTGACTTCTAAACTGGGCATTATAAGGATCGGCAGATTAGAATTTTGTTATTAATGTTTTATACTTCATGTACTATGTCATATAATTTACCATAAAAAGGGGGAACGCTGCCAGTATCTTTGGAACCTTGCCTAAAGGGAATGCTTTTAATAATGTATTTTAGGTTTTTTTTTTAAATAAAGTATAATTAAGTATAAATATTTAGGTGTGTTTTACCTCTGGGATTAAATAATCACTTTGTATAAAACATTGCTTTATATTAGATGTAGCTTATCAAATTATAGGTTAGTTTTTAAATCAATGTTTAAATTCCTTAATTAGTATATTTCTAGACTAGCTTACTTCAAGAGGTCCAGGGGGTCCTCTAGGGGTATCAGTCTTCCTAAAGTTACATTGGTTGTAATCCTCTTCCGGAATCAGAGGAGGCATTGCGCAGCACTCTATTGCTCTATCCTGGAATATAATAACATATGCTTATTATTGAAACCTAATTTGTTGGGTGGCCTTTTGGTGAAATGCTATCTCTTTCTTTTCGTCTTCTGTCTACTATTGATACTCATACTACTTTAATTGTCCACTATTTGTGATAAGGCACAAGTTTTTTCCTAATAAAAATAATTGGAACTTTAAAGCGTTTAAAGCTTAGATTAATGATTAGTCTTACTACAGCGTTTTAATCTGTCCGTTTTAAGTATTATTTTTAGGCACATTTTAAAACAGAATTGTTGTGAGTTGACTTGAAAGTATAAGATGACAGCATTTCTCCAATAAAAAAAATTCAAAATAACTTTGCGGCTTATTCTAATTTTAGGCTGAAGATGATACACCTAGGCGCACTTCGGATTCTAGCCGTAACACATTCCAGCTACACATATAAGATACATGTTATGATAATCTATTAGTATACTTGTAGTTACCCAATGCGGTAGACTCTATTCTCTAATTTTACTCATAAACCAATTATACTTTTAAGGTATTTACTACGAGGCGCGTTTATAAAGTAAGGGCCGTTTGCTTATATTTATATATTGGCGCTTCGGAGCACAGTTGTACTCCTGCAGGACCATCTATTGACTCATTGCGAAGCTACAGCGTAATTTGTTTTGATTCTGAAGTCATATTGTTGTCCGTGAATGCAAAGAACAATTGCCGCGAAAATCGTTGCACCCGCCAAATGTGAAGTGCGTTCTGTTATTCGTTTCTTATGTGCAAAAGGATTGTCGGCTGCTGAATTTCGACGGTTGTTATGCCTGGTTTATGGACCTACAGTTATGAGTGAAGGAAAGGTTAAACAATGGTGCCGTGATTTTAAAAATGGCCGAACAAATGTCTATGACGAAGAGCGGAGTGGCAGGCCCTGTATCCAGACCGATAAAATCGTTTCACAAGTGGACCAAACACTGCGATCTGATCGTCGATTAAGGATTAGTGGCCTGGCTGAAAAATTTCCCCAACTTAGACGCACTACTGTTTACAATATTGTCACGGAAAACCTCGCATACCACAAATTGTGTGCAAGGTACCAAAAATTCTCACCGACCGACAAAGAGCAAAGAATGTCTAGTGGACAAAAGTTTTTGGCCCGTTATTTTTTCGATTTTCGTTGGGAACATTTTGACCACCCACCGTACAGTCCTGACCTTGCACCTCTTCTTGATTCCTCTTTTTGCATTTTAAACAGTGGCTCGGCGGTGGACAACGTTTTAAAATAGAAGAGGGACTCAAAAACGCTGTTGTCAACTGGTTCAACTCTCAGGCGGCAAGTTTCTATGCAGAGGGGTTAAAAAAGCTGGTGCAGCGGTACAAAAATTGCTTAGAAGTGAACGTCGATTATGTAGAGAAGTAAAGTAAGATTGTACCTAACCAAATATTACAATAAAATTTGTTTCTTATAAGTATATTATTTTCTATAAGTATATTATTTATGAACGCGCCTCGTATTTCACCCTTGAAAGTATACTCTGCTAGTATACCATACTGTATTGATGTATAATGGCCCAGTATATCTTCTTTCAATAAACGACAGGTACCATAATAAAAAAAACACGTTCACTACACCTTCAAACACGCTAGGACGGTGTGGTATTTTAAGATGCGTACGGAACAGATAGAGCTTAAAAGTAATTAGGGAAAAGGCGACTGTGGTATAGTGGCAGTGCAATGGTTACACAAACCGAGAGCACGGGTTCAAGCCACCTGGTACCAATGTATCTTAGTACTTTGGTTACCTTTTTCCTCTTTGTTACCCTGTATGGTTGTCCTATTTCTATGATACAAGCACATAAGTAGCTTAGTAAAAAAACGTAAATTTAAAAAAAAACTAAAACTCTGATTATAAAATTATGTAAACAAAATACATTGGGCATCTCTGGTTAAGCCTTAGATCTCTGGAGATATAAATAAAATTTAATATAAAAAAACATTGATTTTAAAATCTTACCACACTTGGAGGAGGTCGTCTGCATACTTCTGCAACTGCTGTTGGTAATTGTTGTTGGGCTGAGGTTATCTAACACAAAAAATAACATCAAAACATGCATTTTTACATTTCAATTAATTAATCAATTAAATTGTCACGCTTTTTTCCCACAGTGATAGGCAGAGACAACGGATACAACTGACATAACTCCCTAGCTTTCTTCATATCCACAATTCTCTTCATACAAGCTCTATGGTTATACGTACTAGACAACTCAGCTTTCTTAAGGATGTCTCCGATTTGGTGGGAGAACACCCTCCTGGGTCGATCAATCAAAACGGGGATAGGCAGAGACAATGGAGCGCCACTTGCCACGATTCTGACACAACTCCCTCGCTTCCTTCACGTTTACAATTCTCTTCATACAATCTCTATTGTTATGGGCACTAGGCAACCCAGCTTTCTTGAGGATGTCTCCGATTTGGTCGGAAAGCACCCTCCTGGGCCTGCCTTGTTTAACGCATCCATCCACATGAGATATGTCATATGTAGGGCATAAAAACTAGCGCATGAAATTAATAAATACTGGTGAATATAAAAAATCAAATAGTTTCTTTATCTTTAAGAAAAACTGTCATATGTAACCACGATAAAAAAACTGACATATTTCATTCTTTGAACTTTATAATTAATATTGTAATTATTTTAATATAGTTCAAAAGAATAATGTATGGTTAAACAAGACAGGAAACCAAACACCTACTCGTATAAAATGCTTAATAAATAATTGAAACATTTTCACACCTGAATGATAGCGGCAACTATACCCCAAGTGTACAACATTGTGTTAGCCATCTACACACAACTGATTACAATTTTTTATTGCAACGTGACATTGAGTATCAATGGTTTTTATACTATAATGCCATGTCCATTACAATTGTGAGAGAAACAGGAAGCCGTCAAAGAATAATAAGCATTATATAATAGAAAGGACACTCTTAGGTTCAGGTCAAAAATCAAATAATATTTTTCATGAAACAATTTTGTTACAAAACTATTGGTATTGTTATATCATAGTACTGTTTATTTTAGCATGGGTTAACCTTCACAAAAAAATTATAATAGTTAATCAATAAAGTAGTTTATTTAAAAACACAGGTATGGTAAACTCAGGCGGTAAACCAAAATTAGAGATTTTTTATAGGATAGCCCTGACAAGTAAACTTTTTACGATCCTGATACAACTGACCAAACATTTTTAAACCTATCAATATGCCTTGCAAGTCGAGTTCAGATGGCGAATCAATTAAATCAGCGGTATTTAATTTGTAATCTATATCTCTCCCTGTCTCATCGCCTTTTTTTATTGTCACTCGATATTAGACAGCACCCCGCTTGATGGGGTTTGGTCCACTTCATGCTTCTGATTATCACCTCAACTATATTCTTCGGCATCTTTATTTTTTTCGAGTGCAATGACGTGCTCGTCGGAACCTCTAGTAATGAGTAATTGGTGTCACGATTCTGGCACAACTTTCTCGCTTCCTTCACATTTACAATGAAGCTTGTATCTATGGTTATGGGCACTAGGCAACCTAGCTTTCTTGAGGATGTCTCCGATTCGGTCAGAAAACACCTTCCTGGGCCTGTCTTGTTTAACGTATCCATTCACATGAGATTTATAAATTCTTTTCGTTAATAATTTATTTAATAAAAGCAAATAAATATTAACCAAAGAGTATGTATAAAAAAAATTGTGCATGTAAAGGAAACAAGCAAGTTGTGTCAGGATCGTGGAAAGTGGCACCCCGTTGTCTCGGCCTGTTCTCGTGGAAAATGAGGCGTGAAATTGATGATGCTAATGATAAATATTGTAATTATTTTTAAAGTATTACACATCCTAACTTTTTAATTTTTATTAGGTATTTAGAAAATTTGTTTTATATCTATAAATGATTAATATCATTTTAAGACCTAATTTAAGACTACCTCTTTTCTTTCCTGTACTGACCTATCAAAAATGACCTGTGAAAAAAAAAACAACACTTGCCTTGTACTTGATGTTTTACTCTATGACATTATTACATCTGAAATAATTAGCGTGAAAGGATTGCGATTAGAAATAGTAATTAATTATAGATAAAAAAATATATTACCATCTGATTAAATTAAAACACGGCGTTCACACGAGGCGAATTTAGTTGATCAACTGCGAAATCGTTCGAGATTTGAACCGTCCCAACAGACTTTCAATCAAGTTGAAGCAGTTTATATAGGTTCAACAAAAGTTAAAGACTTTTCAACTTTTATTGATTAAATTAATAATAGAAAGCGAATCGACTCGTCTGAACTTGTTCGTTCAACTTGCATTGAATAATCAGTACAATCAGCCAGTCAATCAGCGCGATTGAGTACCTATGTATTGTATATTGTATTCCTCAGTCACTAGTTTTTTTTTGTAAAACAAAATGTAAATTATGGCTTCCATGCACATGAAAAATGTTAAAATGGACAGATAGTGTAAGAACGCTAGGGTTCAATAATAATCTATCCTCGTTCCGGATTCTATCGCGCAGACACACCAAGATAGCTCTCTCCATTGCCCGCTGAGCGACTGTGAGATTTTCCAACAGGCCAACATATAGGGGCCACGTCTCAGTGCCATATGTCATCACTGGCAACACACACTGTTTAAAGACCCTTATCAGGCACTGTGGGATGTTTTGACGAGAAGATACGAGTATAACGCAATTTTTCGAACGCCGCCCATCCGAGTTGGATTCTTCGAGCGGCCTCTTTACCGAAGTTCGACCTACCTAACTGGACAATGTGGCCGAGGTAATGGCCACATTGTCCAACATGTGGTCAACAACTTCGAGAGTTCCCAACGATTACCGGTATGGACACAACATGAACATTGGAAATTATTTTCGTCTTGTCCATGTTCATTTTAAGGCCTACCTGTTGGGAAACGTTACCCAGGTCGCTTAGCATAGCATTGAGGTAGCGAATCGGCCATAATGACTTTATCATCGGTAAAACAAAGGTAAGTGATGTATTCGCCGTTGTTGTTGATGCCGATACACTTTCTACATTTTTGTTATCGAGGCCTGACATCTCATCTCGACTTGCCTGATGAAAAAAGGCGTGAATAATTGCTTTTTTTCTGAAGAAAAATCTTAAGTTATCTTATTAATTTGTTTTTTTTAATTGTGACTCAAGTGCGGTCTATGGATTGAGGCGACTGCTTTTACAGAATAACTGCAAATAGCAGTCGCAACCACTATGCCGGCCTACTTGGACCCGACAACTTTTAAGCTAATCCCGAAACGGATCAGCAGACTGAATAAATTACCACTAATTATTTGCCTACCACTCTTAAATTAAAAAAAAAACGCATTCTCAGTACAAAAATAATATTAATTTGAAAGCGTAAACGATTTATAATATAATTTGTATGGTTAATAGTTATATAATTATGCTGTGTCACACAGAGCTGTGTCGGATGTCCTCAAGGCTCTATCGCGTCTATCAAGTCCACGGTACGCTGAATTAGTGTCAAGAACCTTATATCCATGCAAACAATGAATTAGTACCTACTACCTACTTATATAAAATATATTTATATATAATATATTTTATAAAAGTATATAAAAAATATTTTAAGTACAGTATAATCTCAAAGGTGACTGTGGTCTAGTGGTAGTGAGATGGACACCTAAAGTAAAACCCGTACACATCGGTCAACTGCTACCGGGAATCGAACCTGGTGTTTGTCACTAAGCGTAGCGCCTATGTGTTTGCGTCGGAATTTCACTATCCCATTTCCATTGTCCAGTTCTCCTAACTGTGGGTCCACATTGTAATTGCCGGGATATTTTCTATTCAATTTTCATTACTAAAATAAATATTTCTGACTATAATTCATACGGTTACAAAAAAAATCGTAACCAAAAGAATTAATATTATTCTTATTCTTTTTTTCCCCTAGACATAGAAAACATACAATTACTTAACTAAACTGTTGTAAAACTGTATTTTTTAATAATAAAAATAATAAAAGATACTATATGTATATATTATATATAACCTAGGTACTTATAATGTTAAAATAAATTGTCCAAATCTAAATTATAGGATGTAAAATGTCAAAGCTAAACATCATAATTTTAGGTAAATTAGTATCAAATTATTTTTAATGTAGTCATTTGATTAATTTCATGAATGCAACCTTGTTTATGAACAAGGTAATTCAATCACTTTTGGAAGGATAAATTAGAAGTCATTCAAAATCAAATCACTGTTCACAACAGATCTGCGGGCGTACCACCATTTCTTATAGCATTATTGTTTTATTCGTCAAATGTCAATTCATTCGTTAAAAATGCTTGTTTGAATAAAATTACTATTAGTTTTGTGACGTCACATCAATATTCATTCTTCCAAAGCGTACCACCGCGTTAATTACAAAGATAATGTTAGGTTTTAATACTCAAATGCGGCAGCAATACATTTCTGAACATAAAATCTATGCGAATGTAGGAATGAATTTGAAGGTATACAACAAAATTGCAAAAGATGGTGGTACGAAATTGAGTAATCTTGTTTTATACATCAAACAGTACTGTCTTGAATCATGCTTGATTTTAAAAGTATGTGGAAGACACCTAGGCCCCGATTCTTTTAATAACTTGTCCACGAACTGCCATTAAATATTTATATTTATAGCGACGAAAAGTTATAAATATTATGATGACATTTAGCAAAGGAGTTGTGGCAAGTGGCGCTCCATTTTCTCTGTCTATTCCTGTGGGAAAACGGCGTGACATTTTTGATTGATTGGGGAATTGACAATTGGCATTCTCGTAAGTAACCAATTAACGGGTAAACGTCATAGATATAAATAAAAAAGTTATCTATGGTAAACGGTATTTCGCTGTTGAGTATAACGCTGAAAATAAGGGCTAAACCAATTTGCGTAATAACATTTTCATAAATCTAAACAGCCAAAAGGCGTATCAACGACCAGCCACTGATCTAAAAATGAAAATGATCTAATTGTAAAAATAAAAAAATACTAGATATCATTTTTACAGTATCGTATTTTACTAGATAATATTTGTGAGGATGCAGTCAGTAGTCTTTTAGCGTCATCATTTGGTATTCTCATAGCCAACTGTTAACGTTAATTCTTGTTATATTTTGTGTTCAACTTAATAGAAATAACGACTTTTTATCAATTAAGTCATATACTTGTTTTAAAAAAAACACGAAACCCTATTATAGGCATTAATATAACATTACACGTTATGGATGTGAGGGAATCGAGGGAGTTGTGTCAGGACCGTGGCAAGTGGCGCTCCGTTTTCTCTGCCTATCCCTGTGGGAAAAAGGCGTGACTATTTGATTGAATGATTGAACACGTAAATCACGTAATTTGAAAAAATCTTCAATTGAGATTTAAGGTCGTTTTAAAGAATTCCAACGGAACTTCGGCAATGTACTAATTGGTATTCCAGTAGTATAAAAGTCACTGTCTCTGCCTAAAAAAGGAGTAACAATTTGATTGATTAATTGATAAAAGTCTCTTTGACATATCAGTGGCCGGCAGTCAGCAAGCCATTTATGACAATTGTGGCCCTGGCACATTCTCCGGTTAAACAATAAATTATAGGGAACCAAGAAAAACACAAACATATTAAGAAGGTATTTTAATGATTTCAAACTTCTTCCTTGTTATTCTCATAGTAGTTGCCACATTTCCAAGCTGACGTGGGACATCTCTGAAATAAGTTTTTTTTATACATTTCTATACTAGCTATTAAAGTGAAACATGATGTCCTTGTATCATTGAAACAGGACAACTAAAGTACATATATTGGTACCGGTCAGTGGTGTCGAATCCGTGCTCTCGACTTGCGTAACCATTGCACTGCCACTACACCAAAGCGTCACGTGTTTTTCTTACATACACATTTTATTCAAAGATCGTGGACAAGGTCTACCCAAGTTATAATAAAAATAATATATTTATATTATTGAAATATACTTGACGAAATTTTACGACCAAATTTCATTATAAATTCAAGTACTCTTACTTTCTTGTCATAGTTTGTTCATAGGCGACCGTGGTATAGTTATACAAACCGAGAGCACGGGTTCAAAATCATTTGCCGGTACTAATGTATCTTTGATATATTTACGTTGGTTGTCCTGTTTTTATGATACATATGCACTTTAGTAGCTTAAGATATGTAATTTTAAAAAAGGAATTATTCGTAATCTTTAGTTATTAGATTGGATATTATTACAATAAATATTTGTTACTAAAAAAGAGACAGATATTTTACCCAAGTCTGGGTAATTAGGAGTAGCAGGTATACAGTTGGTGGTCATTTGCCCAGCCCATTGATCGGAAGTAGACTTCTTAAGTATACAGACCGTGAATTTACTTAGTCGCGTTTTGAAATTAGCTCGAAACTAGATCAGCATAGTAAATACGATTTAAGTGTAGTATTATGTCGCCTCTGTTTATGGAGTGCACTCCAGCTTAACATCAGGGGTACTATCATATGTTGGCCTTGATAAATACATAAAAAAGCATTAGGTATATTCTCAGGGTCACTTTTTACTTACCTTAAGCAAAGAAATTCCAGTACATCTAAATACATCGTTTGCTTTACAAGTTACATTTAAAAATCGTGGATTTTCATTTTCGACACATTCTTCTATGACTTTGTGTACAGCTTTCTTCCACGCTTGATTTTTCTCAGACCATTTTTGTAAATGTTCTCTGAACGCGTCCTTGTTCAATGTTTCTTTGTCTATTAAAAGGCCTAGTTTATCAAACGCGCATTGTACGTCGGTGCACTGAAAGAATATTACAAATTAATCAAATCACGCATTTTTACCACTGGATAGGCAGAGACAGTAAAGCGGCTCTTGCTACGGTCATGATACAACTCCCTCGCTTCCCTCATATCTATAATTACTAGGCAACACAGCTGTCTTAAGTATGTGAAAAAATCTGCCTCGTTTAACGTATCCACATCAGATTTATCCTTTCGTTACTCTACTTTCACTCATTCCTTCAATCTAATTAATCACGAAGGTAATATTTATCTACGAATTAATCAAACAGATTTTTATCATTTTTTTTAGTGTGACTCTACATTGACTTCGCCATGCCTGATGGTAAGCAAGAAAATGTATAAAAGTGGCGACGACTGAAAAAAACGGTGTTATTTCACGGTTGCTACAGTCGCCGTCACAATACCGGCCAATATCTTTCATCTAGTGTCTATCAGAGAATATAATAACGTTCAAAAGCTTAATTGAAATATTAAAAAAATGTACTTGATATAACTTACAGTTGCTCTTTCGGGACCGTGTGAACATTCTTCAAAAAGTTTAGAATCGGCCAAATCAGGTATATCACAGCATATTGAAAAAGGTTTCTAAAATCAGGATAAAAGATAATTAGCTTTATGGTATAATTATATTGAATTAATATATTATTTATTGTACATACCAATGAAACAGATTTTTCAACAAATTCTAATCCATTTACCAAAACCTGTAATTGATAAAGTTGAATCTATAAATTTCAAAATTTATTTAACTTTGAAGTGAACACTTTTTCCGAAGTTAATTACAATAACGTCTCTTTATCCGTATAAAGAGACGTTATTGTAATTTAATCTGATCCAGTGTTTTCCAATCAAATCGGAGACATCCGTAAGAAAGCTGGGTTGCCTAATGCCAATAACCACAGAGCCTATATGAAGAGAATTGTGAATGTGACGGAAGTAAGGGAGTTATGTTAGGATCGTGATAAGTGGCGCTCCATTATCTCTGCCTATCCCTTCGCTTCCCTTACATCTAAAATTCTCTTTATATAGCTCTACGGTTATGGTCACCTAGCTATCTTGAGGATGTCGCCGATTGATGCGACGTCATTAGATGATATTTTTATTTATAGTTAATATACTTTTAATTTTATCTGTTTCTCCAATAAAGGATTTATAAGTATAATAAACTGACTAAGAAAAAAATATAACTTTTTTGTGACTCAACCAGATCTCTAACATAAAAGGTCCAAGAGTACCAACGACTAAAAAACCAACAGAGTTCACGGTTACTTCATTCTTCACGCCTCGCTTCAAAGATCCAAGTTTATATTATAGGATGGCAACGTATTTAATTATAATTTAAACGAACTTATTTATTACCTTAGTATCCTCATAGTAGTTGCCACATTTCCAAGCCGTCGTGGGACATCTCTAAAATAATAAAAGAAGGCATTAAACATTAAAGGCATTAAATATTTTTTAATTACAATACTGTCTGTTATATAGTGTGGACGAGTTATATCCAAGTTACACTTTTAAATTGATGAAGTACCTGATGAAGTAAAAGATTTCTTCGATTAAGTGCCATTTCACATGTTGCGGTTTCAGTGTTGTCGGTGCTGGATACCCCGCGGCGAAGTGTATGGTAACTTTTACACTTACCGGCGTATGCGCTGGGTATACGGCACTGAATACATGGCACCCGAAAGGTGTGAAAAAATACTTACTGTCGCGTTTATTTTGACTATTTTAAACCGACGTTTCAAAAGCTTTGCAGCCAAAGCTTTCCCACAACCACTGTGGGCAAAATAGGTGTTGGTTATTTCATTTCACACTTTTATAAAGGTTTCCAGAACTACCGCTAATGTTTTTCACTCTTCAACAATTCTAGTTCTTTATTCATATTTTTGCTAAACAAAAAGATTTGCAATTGGGACTTAAGTTTGTGTATTACAAAGTGTCAGGTGTTTGTTAACCGCCAACCACCTTCTCCATTGAATCAGGATATTTTTTTATTTCAATAACCCCGCAGTCTACCCTATGATTTAGTCGACTTCCCCTAGTTCCTTTAGTTGATCGAATCTGGTCACAAACTGCAGACCACCCAATTCAATTACAATCAATAAAGTGGAATAACCCGATAAATTGTGTAAACAATAAATTAATGTTATCTACAATGTAAAACAGTTGCTCTTTTAGTTAGTGACTGACTCATATATATGTGTTTATTATTAGATCGTAGTTCGACATGAATCCTATAAATAACTTTGCATAACATCGGTAACTTTTGATAGTCACCAATTAATATTCCAGTAGGTCAGTGCCGGATTAGCCACGATGCCGGATAAGAGTAGCAAATGCTACGGGCCCCACGAATTTGGGGGCCCCGCGATCCAACCGCCTGTCTGACCGTAATGAAAAAATATTAATTTAAATAGGAGCGTGTTTAAGGCAAAATAGCATGCCTTAAACACGAAGCGCTTACGCTACGCTTCACTTCCAATTTTGCCGTATTAATTTGCCCGTATTAAATCCAGAAAACTTTATTTGTAATAGTTTTGTTTTGTACTAAACTTGAGAACCTAAAGCAAACCAAGGGCCTCTTGACAGAATTTGCTACAGGCGCTGGCTTAATCTGGCCCTGCAGTAGGTATCCAATAATGATCCTCTCTCTGACATACGAGTATCTAGCAATCAGCTTTCAGACGGTCCCTAATACACAGGTCATTTATTGGATTGTGGGCTCCGCGCACTTGACCTGTCCGGAGAAAGATCATTCTTTATCACAGCGTCTCCAAAAACGTGTTTATGCGAGATTTGGGACTGATAGCAACATTTATATTTTTCCTAGACTTCCCAAAGACCAGGAAAATATACATGTTGCTATCAGACTGTTGACCCCGATATGATTAGAACTCACGAACTTTTAACAAAAATCCATATTAGATAAGGCGACAGTGTTGAAAATAACTTACAAATGACAAGGTAAAAGATCCATACCTGAACCAACAAACCTTAGATATAAATATTTTAAATCAAAAAAATCAAATTGTCACGCCTCTTTCTCACAGGGATAGGTAGAGACAACGGAGCGCCACTTGCCACGATCCTCCTCACTTCCTTCACTTTCACAATTCTCTTCATACAAGCTCTATGGTTTGAATGGTCGTAGTTTTTAATACAAGTAGTTTATAATTAACTTAGTATAAGCAAAGAAATACATTTTTTATTTACCTTAAGCAAAGAAATTCCAGCGCATCTAAGTACATCATTCGCTTCACAAGTTATGTTTAAACTTCCTGGATTTTCTTTATCGACACATTCCTCTATCACTTTTTCTACGGCGTCTTTCCATCCTTGATTTTGTTCAGACCATTTTTGTAAATGTTCTCTGAACGCTTCTTTATTTAATGATTTATTTTCTATTAGAAGGCCTATTTTATTAAATGCACATTGTACGTCGGTGCACTGAAATAATATTTCAATCAATTTATTCAGATAACATATCAATTAGGTTGCAATATCTGCATTCTCTCAGGGATAGGCGACAGGCGTGGACGAACGGTTTAGCGATTTGTTTCTTGCGCGTAAAGTCCCTGGTTCGATTCCCGGTCGAAGCCAATAATTGTTTCATAGCTTTTATTTGTAATATTTAATAATTATATTTACATATGACATATGACAGACTGGGTACCACTGCCTACCACTCATTGATAACCAGACCCGAAACAAATATCCATTTCTTTTTTTTATTAACAAATATTTGCAATATTTAATATTAATAAATATTACAAATAAAAGCTATGAAACAAATATTTGCTCCGACCGGGGATCGAACCCGGGACATTACGCGCAACAAACAGTCGCTAAACCGTTCGTCCACGCCTGTCGCCAAACCTACCCACCTTATACTTAAACAAATATTTGCTTAACTAATGAAATAAATAAATTTTATAGGGATTGTTACCGCGTTTACTGTTTTATAATTTATTTTATTCTCATTCTGTTATTCTGTTATTCTTTGTACTCGTATATGGAAGTACACCCCCTTCGCCGAGTGATCGCTTACACAGAAATATTGCGTAGTGAATTTTTTTTGTATTGTGACACGACATCTGACCTCGACCCGCCTAATGATAAACAAGAGGAGGCCCAATAGTGACGACGACTGAAATAACCGAGTTAGTTCACGGCTGTCTCAATCGCAGTCACTGTGCCGGCCAACAGTACTTCTATATTTTTTCTTTAAATATTTAGAAAAAAATATTGCGAGACGTGCTTTAGTAGCTTAGTTTAAATGTATTTTTTTTTTAGATATAACTTACAGTTGCTCTTTCGGGACGGTTTGAACATTCTTCAAAAAGTTTTGAATCTGCCAGTTCAGGTATATCACAGCATATTGAAAAAGGTTTCTAAAGTCAGGTTAACAGATTATTAGTTTATTATTATAATTATATTAAATTAATATATTATTAATTGTACATACCAATGAAACAGATTTTTCAACAAATTCTAATCCATTTACCAAAACCTGTAATTGATAAGGTTGAATTTATAAAATTAAATATTTGTTTAACTTTAGTGATCGGTCTGTGACTGGTCGGGGGAAGCATCCGCATTTTGTCGACCGAATCGGCAGTCGAACTAAAAAGTTCGGTGCGTCTTTTCTTTGTAGAACAATCGACAAGTGGAATGCTTTGCTAGGCCATGTGATCTTTCCATCCCCTTGGATCCTTCAAGCGATGCGTGAAGAAGCACCTTTGGCCGGCATAGTGACGGCGACTGGGGCAGCCGTGAATCAATTCTCGTTTTTGTACAGTCGTCGTCACTCTTGGACGTCCTCTTGCTTATCATCAGGCGGGACGTGGTCAAATGTCATGTCACAATAAAAAAATAAAAAGTGATTTTATTTTTCTAACTTATGTGCAGTGCAGTCTCAATTTTCTCTTGAGACTGCACTTTTTCGTGATTATCGTATATCAATTTGATTGAGTGATTGATATTATTGGAGTAACGCATGTTACTAAGCTGTTATGTGGTCTATGAGGTGACAGCAGTCAAATCAGTCGACGTTGCTGATCCATAATAAATCATAAGCTCAGGGCCGGACCTACCATATGGCTTTTTGGGCTTCAGCCCAGGGCCCCGTGAATTCAAGAGGCCCCGAGCTAAGTCAAGTCAAAGTCAAAAATAGATGATAATGCGAAAAAATCCATAATTTTATAAAATTAAACAGATCGTAAAGTTTGCAGCCCTGCAAATCCTGCGATTCATCAAACCTATTTAACTCATTTAATTCAAGTCTACGTTCAGGTGTTGTTACTTCGAACTAACTTATTTTTTTCTTATACTTTGAGTAATTATGTGGGCCTCTAAGTAGTATTAGCCCAGGGCCCCCTAAACTCACGGTCCGGCCCTGCATAAGCTTTACGTTTCTACTAAAATCTCTTATAAAAATTCTTACCCCAACAAAAAATAGTAAAAGTGATAATTTAAAAAACATTTTGAACGAGTTGTCTGCGTTCTCTTATTAAAACAATAAAGACTGATGCTTTTAATCACAACTTTTATTTTAATTACATCGTAAGTATTAATAACTTATCTATGGGGTCAAAGTGGACACAAACAATACATTTTACTCATTTGATATTAAACTTTATATTGTTGTAAAAAGGGCTATTTTTGGTAACACAATAAACTGGTAAAACGAGACATGAAGATGCATTTGATCTTACAATTGTGTTATTGAACTCTATCAAGTTTATTCATTTGTTTATTTTATACAGAGTGTTCAAATATTATTTTAAATAATTATAGGTTTTTTTTTTTGCTACAAACATTTCCCTCATTCTTCAGTATTTTATATGCTTGACTTAGGGTTGGCCACTATTGACATTTTGCAGTTCCAATTTTTAGTGGGTACAGTTAAAAATCAAATAATACACAAATAATCAAATTACTAGTCTGTTAACAAAAGACTGAAACTAGCAATAGAGTCAATCGAGATTTTAGTGCCGTGTTAAGATGACTAAAGACTCTCTATCTTGTTTTTTTTATAATCGCGGCCCGACATACGACATCCTAATATTAAGCAACTACTTCTATAGTATTATGTATTATGACTCGACATCTGACCTCTACCTGGTAAGTGCCGACGACTGAAAAAATCGAGTGTGTTCACGGTGAGCTCAGTCGCCATCACTATAAACAATATAAATAAATAACAGTCGCATCCACTATGTCGGCCTAGTTAGAACCGCCAACTTTTTAATATTTTTTATTTTGTGACGACATATAACCGTCGATGTTAAGCTGGAGTGTGGTCCATGAATGAATGTCACTGCTACTACAATTCAATAACTGTGAGTAGCAATCGCATCCACTATGCCGGCCTAGTTGGAACCGACAACTTACAAGCTGATCGCGAAACGTGATCACTTCACGGTCTGTATACTTGTAAGTTTCAAGCTAAACCTGGTTTCGGTCTGTACACTTAAAAGTTTCAGTACCATCCCAGATCCGCAGACTAACGGATCTGGGATGACATGACCACCAACTAATCAGACGCCTACCATTGCTCAATAGTTTTGTCTATGCTAAAATAATACTGAAGTTTGTTTTTGGCTTAAAATAACCATCGGTCTACAGAATGCGGATGCTTCCCACGACCTCTGCGGGTATCACGGGTGTAAAAAGACGAGATAGGAAAAAGGTTGAAGAGTTCCCCGGAACATTCTAGAAAAGGAAACGCCATCTACTATATATATGGCCAAATACAAGCAAGCTATTGTATACACTTACAATTTTCACCAACTAGTTACTATTCTTCCTGCAGTTCGTAGTTACAACATTTTTAACAAGATGGCGTACGAAAACAAAAGTCTTTCAGATCTTTTTTATTGTGACTCGACATCTGACTTTGACCTGCGGGGTTAGGTTGGGTAAGTTAAAACGATTATCGTCTCTCGTCAGCGATTGTCAAAATAATAAAAGCTAGGCTAGATCCAATAAAACGAGACTATTGCGACGACACGTTTGATCATTATCACCAATAGTATCAATTTGGTGGATTTAGCCTAGCTTTAATTATTTTTACAATCGCCGACGAGAGACAATAATCGTTTTAACTTGCGCAACCTAACCCCGTTGCTTGATGGTAATTATAATGAAGGTCCAAGAGAGCTGACGACAGCAAAAACATCACAGAATCAATTCACGGCTGCCACAGTCGCCGTCCGTCACTGTGCCGGCCAAAGAAATAGAACCGGCAAAATGAATAGAACAACCTGCCTAAACACGTTTATTTGTAGAACAATATGTTCTACTCACTGTATATAAGGTATATATTTTATTAAGAGTAGACCGCACGCACCGCGACCGCACGGTGCGTGCGGTGGCGGCGCGGCGCCTAAGCGATGTCGCTACGGCGTCCTGCATATAAAAACAATGATATGCCAGGGTACAGCGCACTTCGATTAAGCGAGACGTGAGGGGGAGGAAGTGTTGCACCGGCGTATGTCCTTCGCTCGCAACGCCGGTTCAACACGGTGCGCAACGGTGCGGAGCCGCATAATGCATGTGTACAGTGATGCGGCAAAATGTTTGCGATGCGGCGCCGAACCGCACCGTGTGGCTTCACTCTAAGACGTGACATCTAACTTCGATTTATTTGACCGCTTAATGTTAAGCTGGAGTGCGGCCCATGAATGGATGTCACTGCTACTACAACTTAATAACTGTAAGTAGCTGTCACATCCACTATGCCGACCTAGTTTGAACCGGCAACTTACAAGCTGATCCCGGAACGCGACTAAATCACTTCACGGTCTGAATACTTGTAAGTGGTGGTAACTATACTACTATACTTTATTAACGTGCTCCACCTTTTGTGGCCAGCAATTACCAATTACAATTGCATTTCGGTGTGTTGCATCCATATTTTATATTTGCTCGTGTGCGCAAATGCAGTAGAGGGTCGCGTCATTTCGGTTTAGGCAGACTCTAAATATTAGGAAATAAAAAAAGCAGCGCATTTTTGCTTCGGGTCTGGTTATTGAAGAGTGGTAGGCAGTGGTACCCAGTCTGCCGACCCGTATACCACTTACAAGTATACAGACCGTAAAGTGATTTGGTCGCATTTCGGGTTCAGCTTATAAGTTGCCGGTTCCAACCGTTGCCGGCATAGTAGATGTGACTACTACTTACTTTCAGTTATTGAATTGTAGTATCAATGGCATCCATTAATGGAACACACTCCAGCTTAATATTAAGCGGGGTGCGGTCAAATGTCGAGTCACAATAAAAAATAAAAAAGTTTTTTAGATAGTATTTTCTTTAGAATATCATTAAATCTAAGTAATAAAGTTAAAAACGCTTTGAAGTTTTGCTATTAGCCTTTTAGTGAAAAAAGAAGCAGTCCTATCATATTCCCGCTATAGTTATTTATTCAGTCATTTCATATTGCCTTGAGAAACTGAAAACATGATTATTCCATATCGTGCGTGCTCGATGCACGAGTTGGAAGACTTTCTAGTTTACAATCCCCTTCTTACAATAAATATTATTGCACTATTTTCTATCAGTAATAGACGGCCCATTGTGCTGAGATGCATTTTTACTCTAGGTTGTCTAATTGGTAATATTTGTCTGGTTGTCTTGGTGTAGGCAGTGGTACCAAAATAAGGAATCCTTTACGCAAGGGGCATATTTTATAACAACTTTTATGAAATTCGTCCTCTCTGGACTGTTTTAATTAGATTGTTGTTAAATATTTAAAACAAATCTCCAAAAAGTTACAAAATTATATTTCAAAGTTGTCGGTTAGGAAATTAAGAATTCGCAGTAGAAAATTAGTTATAATTACTTTTATTAGAAGTATTAATTTTTGTAAAATATTTTTTTATTTCTTTAAGCATGTTTAAGGAATTAGGTTGGGAATGTAGGTAAGGAATGTGTTAGGTTGGGGAAAAAGTTTATTCGCATTTTATATGAAAATTCAAGACATTTTCTTCAAAGTTTATTTGTAATTAATTACAGTATACATATATGTGCCATTTTGTTCGTAGACTTTCTGCCATCTTGTGTAGACATGATCCACTTCCTGTAGAAATTTTGAGACTTCTGATCAATAAAACGCAACAAGTAGTTTTGGCAGTCCTCCCTTGATATTGCCTAAAGAGTTCTAAGGAGACCGAAACTGGTGGAAATCTGAAGGTGCAAAGTCTGGGCTATATGGCGGATGCATTAACATCTCCCAGCCAAACTCTCTTTATTTTTGCTGAGTGGCCGAAGATGTATGTGATCTAGCGTTATCGTGATGAAAGACCCCACTCTTTCTATTAATCAATTCCGGCCACTTTCTCGAAACTTCTTGCTTTAATCTCATCAGTTGTTGGCAGTAGAGATCGGAATCGATGGTTCAGCCCGGCGGTAAAAGCTCATAATGAACAATGCCCTTCAATCCCACCATAGACACAGCATCACCTTATCGCGAGTTAACCCAGTTTTTGCCGCAGTCTGTGAAGCCGGACCGAACTTTGACCACGACCTTTTTCGTACGTTCTTGTCATACGTGATTCACTTTTCATCACAAGTTATTACATGGGGCGGTTATTACAGTAGTCGGGGCTCTTGGACCTTCCCGTCAAGCTGGTCGAAGTCAGATATGTTACGTCTCAATAAAATCAATCAATCAAATTGTCACGCCTTTTCCCATGGGGATAGGCAGAGACAATCGTGACAAGACGCCACTTGTCACTTGTCGCCGTCATTATACCGGCCATCTATCTATACATACATATAAATAAAATTGGTCTCTTTGTAATATTGAAATAACCGTTTTTTACTACATGTATATGAATATATATACGGTACATACACCAAAATAACATTTTTTGCAATTTTTGTCTGTCTGTCTGTCTGTTTGTTCCGGCTAATCTCTGAAATGGCTGGACCGATTTTGACGGAACTTTTATTGGCAGGTAGCTGATATAATAAGGAGTCACTAGGCTACGTTTTATTTTAGAAAAAATCCTTTAATTACAAATAAAAGCTATGAAACAAATATTTGCTCCGACCGATAATCGAACTCAAGACTTAACGCGCAACAAACCAATCACTAACCGTTCGTCCATCTAGGTTGATATGATATTAAAAAACAGGAGTACCTGATGATGGACCATGAGGACCCCTTTCCTGTCATGTATTAACATTGCGATTACAGTTTATAAGAGCGGGTGAAACTACTAGGAACAGCTAGTACATAGATAAATTGTCACGACAATGGAGCGCCACTTGTCACGATCCTGACATAAATCCCTCGCTTCCCTCACATCCATAATTTTATTTAAATAATAATATATAATTCTCTAATACATAGCTAGTTTTATGACAACAGGGATTTGCCCATATCTTGTATATGGTATAAATAGACCTAATAAATTGAAATCTCACTTCGTAGCCAATTTAATCAACTTAACAACCACAATTTCCCTTTACTTAAGTACTATTAGCACAATCTTGAATAGTCATGATAGTTGAGCAGTTTATCGCTCGTAAACTTTCAACGGATTTGGTTGTCATTCAGGCAAATGTGCTTGTATTCCACTAGGATTACGACCTTGTATTATCTGCTTTAGCAATGGTGCCCAAACTGTTTCTTGGAACCGTAAAAAATTTAAATCATTGTGTAAGAGAAACGATTTGTTTCATAGCATTTATTTGTAAGATTTTATAATAATTAATTTTATTGTTATTATTTATTTACATTTCTATACTGAACTACTAAAGTGATTATATTATATAAACAGGACAACTTAAAGTACATATATCAAAGATACATTGATAACGGCAAGTGGTTTTAAACCTGTGATCTCGGTTTGCGTAACCATTGCACTGCCACTACACCACGGTCGCCTTAATTAGATTGGTTGTTCTATAAATACTAATTCTTTATTCAAAATAATAATTTTAATAATATTCCTTAAGAAAGCTGGGTTGCCTTGTGCCCATAACCATAGAACTTGTCTGAAAACCACCGCTTACACCTGTACATACAGAGACTTAGTTGCGTTTTAGAATCAGCTTGTAAGTTGCCAGTTCCAACTAGGCCGGGTTAGTGGATGCGACTGCTACTTGCAGGTTTTACCTGTAGTAAAAGTCGCCTTCATCTATGGACTGCACTCCAGCTTAACATCAGGCGAGCCGCTGTCATATGTCGAGCTCTAAGAAATAAAAAACATAAATATTATATAGCAAATATTCTCGTGTTTAGAGAAATGTTAAGTAAAAGTACATTTGTTTAAATTATGACGCATAGAAAATCAAGTTTGATAACGAACTAAACAGGAAAATCTGTTTGAAATGAATTTCAGATAAGAATTATTGAAGAGAATTGTAAATGTGAAGGAAGCATGGGAATTGTGTCAGGATCGTGGCAAGTGGCGCTCCATTGTCTCTGACTATCCCTGTGGGATAAAGGCGTGACAATTTGATTGATTGATTGATTGAATTATTGTAAGTGAGTTGTGTAAAATTCGTGGCAAGTGGCGCTTTATTGTCTCTGCCTATCCCTGTGGGAAAAAGGCGTGACAATTTGATTGATTATTAAAATTATTATCTTTGTATATTTAATGAATTAAACCAATTTTATGCGACTTACTATCGCGTTTATTTTTGGTTTATGATTTATTTTATTATTCCGACGTTTCGAAAGCTTTGCAGCCATCAAGATAATTCATTAACAAATGTTCGCGCAATTCCTAAGAAAATTCTTTGTATATTTATTGATTTTATTAAAATTGTTTTATATTGGGGAATTGTTGAGAATCATCGAAAAGATGACGCAAACTCCTAGACATTTATCTGACACTTGTCTGTACGCTTCGGGAAAATTGTTTGGGTTTTCGAACAATTCCTTTTTTTTATATTGATTGAAAGTTTGCGCTATTCCAAATTAAAAAATAGATGCACTAACACAAAAATTTTCAATAAAGAGGCGATCGAATTCTACCGGTAATGGAATGGTCTCGCAAACTAAGCATTGGCACCAATATATACTGTATATACGTTGGCCGGCCAGTTTCTATGTTGCTTAGTGTAAAATTTAAAAAGAAAAATAATCTTTATACCTCATGCCTTGGTCGACCATTTCTGTAACTTTTTGGATCTTTGTATAACATATTTTAAAATGTTATACAAAAACTATTTTGAATGTCAATTTTGGTACCCCTCTTCGTGCATCTGTCTGCTTGCTATGTCGCTTCGGTGATACGGAAAACAGATGGGCTGGCGAAACCTGGTCATCAGTCAATAATTTTTCTTAAAGGTTCTTGGTTTATTATTTACTTAATCATTATTCATTACTCGATATAATAACCTTTTTGGCATTTTTGCCTATACTTGACACTGGCAGAGTGATATTGTTGTATCAGTACAAAGAGCACAGGCGCCAATAATTAAAATAATAATAATAAAATGTTAATATAACCATATGTACAGATAGTAAAAGTTAACAGCTGTATAAGGGCATGTATATCAAAAAAATAATCAGAAATTAGTATACTGATAAGGGTGATGTAATAATGTAACTAAAAGAAAATATGTGTCAATAAATCGTTCTTTGCTGCTTAGACAATAAATGGGACGTCTTTTGACGACACAGACTGGGTGCAAACAAAAGACTATGATTGGAATCTTAGGCGCCCACGTTCCCATACTTCCTCTATTATACGCGTGTGTTTACATTGATTAGTTAAGGTAATATTGTTTTCATATTTACCTCAAGAAAAAATATCATTTAATAATTTAATGCAAGATAAGGATACGTAGGAAGACCCCTATTAACTTCATCCATGGGGACGTAAGTAAATTCTCCATACACCAGATTTACTCGACTTCAGTTTCAACTTCAATATTCTAATGGATCGCCACACGGACAAGCCACTTATAAAAAAAAAACAGAAATAGTATAAAAAAATTAAAAAAAAACAATAAAGTCAGTAATAGAAATGTTTTAAGGCGGCTATGTGCTTCCTCTATCGCCTATACCACGGAGAAAGTTCCGAAGAGCTCTTTAACCTTGTTCCTACCTCGTCCTTCCACACCCGTAATACTCGCACAGATCGGGGAAAGCATCCGCATTCTATCGACCGAATCGGCAGTCGAACTAAAAAGTTCGGGGCGTCTTTTCTTTGTAGAACAATTGACAAGTGGAATTCTTTCTCAGCCCATGTGTTCTCTCCATCCTATGACCTTGGATCCTTCAAGCGATGCGTGAAGAAGCACCTTAAACCGGCATAATGAAGGCGACTAAAGCAGCCGGGAACTGACTCGGTTTTTTCAGTCGTCGTCACTCTTGGACCTCCTCTTGCTTATCGTGAGGCGGGTCGAGTTAAAATGTCGTGTCACAATAAAAATAAAAATAAATGTAAACATCAAAAGAATTCTATAGTTATCTGAAAGTTTATAGTTTTACGATGAATTAAATACACTATAGTGTGAAAATGAATTGTCGAAGCGAGAGAGTTGCGATAGGATCGTGGCAAGTGGCGTTCCATTGTCTTTGCCTATCCATGTGAGATAAATGCGTGACAATTTGATTGATTGATTAATTGATGAATTGACTCTAAAAATAGATTACCTAAACTTACCAACGTATGTTGATATCGACGTAACATCAGCGAACCATAACGATCGACACTCGAATATCTATGGAGCGTAATACCTACAATCTATATATTTTTTAATAACGAATCGAACTATTTTGGTGGTCTGCGATAAAGTAAAAATCTTTACATAGAAACTATTGTGATTAAATTTGCGAGTAACTAAAGGGAATAAGCAAAAACAACATGCAATCTTAGTGCATCTTATTGCATAGCTCAGTATTCAGATAACTAGTCGATTAACTGCAATGTCTCTTTCGTTTTATTGTGTATCAGTTCGTATCAGAACCGTATCAGTTCACTATGACGGCTAATTCTTATTCCTTAATAATGAAGTTCTTTCTATAATTATGTTGCTGTCAAACACTGTCATATTTATTGTGACTCGACATATGACAGCACCCCGCTTGATGTTAAGCCGAAGTGTGGTCCATGAATGAATGTCACTACTAATAAAATTCAATAACTGTAAGTAGCAGTCACATCCACTATGCCGGCCTAATTGGGTATTCCATATATTCCAACATGACGCATTATACACTGTCAAAAATACCATCAAATATTTACCTGGTCATCGCGATCGTCAGACCTCAACATAATTAAACCATTATGGGGAGTTTTAGAGCAGAGAGTGAGCAGCAGATTTCCATTTCCAACAACATTGAAGAAATTGGCGGATGATTTGGAAAATGGGACAACATTCTACTGGAAACAGTCTACGAATCTATTCCCTGAAGAAAAGAAGAAAACTGAAACTGAACTGAAATAAGAAAGACTGGTTCTTTCGTCTAATTATTGTAGAAAATAAGGCCGCTAAAAATAGCTAAAACCCGAGTATTAGGCCCGGTTTCTTGATGGATAGTTATCTCAACTAATCGTAAAATAATGACAGATAACTTACTATTGACTGAATTTCGAAAAAAATGCGTTTCTTGATGGATTGTTAGGCATGCTATTTATTATATGACGTCACTAATAACAATTTATTTTGACCACTCAGATGTGAGTGGTCAAACTATTTAATCTCTAGTAGTATGCGAACTAGTGTCATAATTGACATGTTTGTATTGCGTTTTTTTTTGCAAATTATCTCAATTAAAACGAATTTGAGCATTGAAAATGCATTTTTCCTATTGTGAAAATTCATCATTCATTCACAAACAATTTTCGGATGAAGATTGTTTTATGGCAAAAAGACATAAAAAGACTTTCCGTCCCAGGAAAGATAATTTTGGATTGTGGGATTAACATGATGTCAAAGAAAGATTTCGGATTAATAAAAAAACATGCACGTGGCTCATAAAAGAATTAAAAATGTTTCTTGAACGCCAAACAACAAGGTAAGAAAATAACTTTATATTCAAACTGATAGGAGAGGTTATTTAAAGTGTCCTATATCTAATTAGGACAGGGTCCCCATAAAAGAGGTAATGCTAAGAAATCACGGCGCAATTTAAGGCGACCGTGGTGTAGTGGCAGTGTAATGGTCATGCAAGCCGAGAGCACGGGTTCGATACCACTTACCGGTACCAATGTATCTTTGATATATGTACTTTGGTCAATATAATTCTTAGCCTTAAAATAACATAAAAAAAACCTATACTTTTTTGTATGACCCATTTTATGTTCTTATTGGTCATGCAAAGTTTTAAATAATCATTAACATACAGTTCCAACCAATTACTGAATATTAATCTAAATTATTTTCTTACAGAATTCATGATGTCAGTATAAAGGATCAAATATTATTAACAATAAGATTTAATGCCACTGGAAATATTGGCCCTGGAGACATCCTCAAGAAAGCTGAGTTACCTAGTGCCCATAACTGTAGAGCTTGTATGAAATTGTATTGTAAATGTGATGGAAGCAAAAAAGTGATGGGAGTTGTTTCAGGATCTTGGCAAGTGTCACTTAATTGTGTCTGCCTATCCCCGTGGGAAAAAACTTAAAATTTGATGGAATGATTATTTTTTATTCAAAACTAAAACATTCCTGAACCTTACCTCAGAATATGATCCACATTTACATTGCCACTTACAAGTATACAGACCGTGAAGAGATTTAAACACGATTCAGGATCAGTTGTATGTTGCCGGTTTTAACTAGGCCGGCATAGTGGATGTGATTGCTACTCACAGTTATTGAATTGGAGTAGCAATGGCATTCATTCATGGACCACACTCCTGCTTAATATCAAGCGGGTGCTGCCATAATGTCAGTCACAACAAAAAATATATACCTAAATATTAATATCATTTCAGATTGGAAAACGTAAGTTAATGCCAAAATGGCTACAGAGCTCACACCAAGATCCTGGAGATTTAGATTGAACAGCTTACCATTGAGGAAGCTTGAAGTGCACATTAATGCACAATTTGTCTCCGGTGCTTATTAAGTTCTAATAGTCTTTCAAAAGTCCCTACTAGATCAAAACAATCTAGTAAGGTCCCCACCTTACTAGATTGAAGCTACAGATATTGTGAAAGGTCTATAACCCCGCTTTGAGGGCCAGTTTTCTATAATGTTCATCTACAAAAGTATATAAAATAAAATTATTAATAATAATACAGGTTTTTTTAATCTGAATAATCCAATCAATCAATCAATCAAATTGTCACGCCTTTTTCCCACAGGGATAGGCAGAGACAATGGAGCGCCACTTACCACGATCCTTACATAACTCCCTTGCTTCCTTCACATCCACAATTCTCTTCATACAGGCTCTGTGGTTATGGGCACTAGGCAACCTGGCTTTCTTGAGGATGTCTTCAATTTGGTTAGAAAACTCTCTCCTGGGCCTGCCTTGTTTAACGCATCCAACCACATCCGATTTATAAATTCTTTTGTCAATCTACTTTCACTCATCCTTTCCATGTGCCCAAACCATCGAAGCATTCCTTTGTCAATCCTTGTCACTACATCTTCTTTCAAGCCACATCTATCACGCAATGTGCTATTCCTTATTCTATCCGCTATTGTCACTCCACATACACTCCATAACGACAGCAATTCTACAGCGTTAATTCTACTCTCATGCGTCTTCTGCCATACCCAACCTTCACTTCCATACATTAATATAGGAACAAGAACTGCATTATGAATAATCCAGCCATATAATATTGCATAAATATAACATAAATTGATGACTTTAGATATAAAAATCAATCAATCAATCAAATTGTCATGCCACAGGGTAAGGTAGAGACAATAGAACGCTACTTGTCATGATTCTGACATAACTCTCACGCTTCCATCACATTTACAATACAATTTCATACAAGCTCTACAGTTATGAGCACTAGGTAAGCTTTCAGCTTTCTTGAGGATGTCCTTTACTATTATGTTATTCTATATAATATACAAAACCTATACATATAAATACTCATTATAAAAGTTTTGAAAAATAAAAGATAGGATACAGAGAAATAGGTATAATTAAATTGTCATGCTTTTTTCCCCACAGGGATAGGCAGAAACATAGAATAGTATCAAAACTGAGATATAATATAGATGTGCGCACTTGCTTCCACTGCAGACGTCCAGCGCTCTTTTAATCTTCCTATATTTCATCAGCTCAAAAGTCAGCGCTCTTTTGCCGGAAACTGTACTAGCTGTTCCCCGCAGTCAAACCCGCGTTTATAAACAGTAATTCGTAGCTTGAGTACATTACAGGACGCCTTGCATCCCTGTGGTCCATCATCAGGTACTCCTCAACCATATTGTCATATCAGCCTAGGTATGAGCTTAATGTAAGAAACAGTTTGTTAAATCAGCATAATTATGTCTGTTACATATCCCCTGCATCCTCATGATCCATCATCAGGTACTCCAGGCTTTAATTTGATAACAGCACAGCTAAAGGCGCATAGTAAGAGACATTTTTAGTTAAAACACCATAGTTATATCTCTTGCGGTTTTACCTATGTGAGATGATCCATCATCAGGTTCTTTAGATCCAGAGGGTTTCCTACCTATTTTTATCCATTATTATTGCCATAATCCACTAATATATCTACAAACCAATAAGATATCTAAAAGAATATTACATATGTATTGGGAAATAAAGTTTGACTTTGACAATATTTTTTTTATTGGCATAAGGATAGAGTATTTAGTGCATTTCTGACCCAATTAATTTTAAAAAATAAGAAAGTCGCAACACTATATGTCAAACGGTAATCAATGCCTCAATGAATTTAAAAATATTAATTATAAATAGTTACGATCTGTCTGTTGATAACAATAATAATAATTTTTTTCAAGAAACACATTTCGCTGATTACTATTTTTTTGTGAATTTACTATAGTTGCTTAACTAATTATAAAAGTTACAAATAGACAAATTTCACCAACCATCAAGAAACCGGCCCTTAGTGGTAGATAAATGATCTGGCAATCAAACACTCTCGGTTCAAAAACCACTTGCTGGTATCAATAAGGCGACCGTGATGTAGTGACAGTGCAATGGTTACGCAAGCTGAGAGCACGGGTTCAAAAACACTCACCGGCACCAATGTATTATTGATATAATATGTACTTTGGTTGTTTTGTTTTTATGATACAAGCACGTTTAGTAGCTTAGTATGAAAATTTATATAAAACATATATTATATTCTTTTTTCTATGTTAATAAACGTTGACACATACCACATAAAATGTAATTTTTAATTATGCCATTCACGTTCATTTGATATACTTTGTATCTGTGCAATTTAAAAGCAAGAGTCATGGTTTACTGTCGTCCCAAGACATAAAATGTCGTGCTTGTATCTTTTCTTGAAAACAATGTGAAAACGATTTTATGACTTGTTATATAGGTGTGAAATTTAAGAGTGGTTGGCAGATAGTTGGTGGTCATTTGCCCAGTCTGCCGTAGTACCATCATTTGCCCAGTCTGCCGTAGTACCATTATTTACCCAGTCTGCCGTAGCCTGCATTTTTTTTTTTTTTTTTTTTTTTTTTTATTGTGACACGACATTTGACATCGACTTGCCTGATGATAAGCAAGAGGAGATCCAAAAGTGCCGACGACTGAAACAACCGAGTTAGTACGCGGCTGTCTCACCCGCCGTCACTATGCCGGCCAAAGGTGCTTCTTCACGCATCGCTTGAAGGATCCAAGGTTATAGGAGGGAGAGAACACATGGGCTGGCAAAGCATTCCACTTGTCGATTGTTCTACAAAGAAAAGATGCACCAAACTTTTTAGTTCGACTACCGATTCTGTCGACAAAATGTGAATGCTTCCCCCGACCAGTGCGGGTGTTACGGGTGTGAAAAGAAGAGATAGGAACAAGGTTAAAGAGCTCCTCGGAACATTCCCCGTGGTATAGGCGATAGAGGACGCAAAGAGCCGCCATGTCTCTGCGTAATTGCAGAGGCTCCAGAGTTCGCGTAACCTCTACATCTCCTATGATCCGGACAGCTCGGCGCTGCAATGAATCCAGGGCATTGAGAAGATACTTGGCAGAGCCGTCCCAAAGATGCGAACAGTACTCCGCGCAAGAGCGAATTTGAGCCTTGTATAAAAGCAGGCGAAGCTCTGGCGCGAAGAACCGCCGCACCTTGTTCAGGATGCCAAGTTTGCGGGAGGTGGTCTTAATAGCCCGCTCAATGTGATCCCTGTGATTCAGGTCGCTGCGAAGGGACATCCCTAAGATATCCAGTCTGTCCGAAGTACCAAGGGAAATGTTGCGAAGAGAAGGAAGGGGGATAAACGGGGATTTTTTCGTCGAGAACGCGCATACCTGAGTCTTGTCTGCGTTGAACTGAACCAGGTTCTCGTCGCCCCAATGGGTAATACAATCAAGAACCCGATTCAGCCCCGCTACAACAGACTCTCTCATATCGGCTATCTCCTGTTTTCCGGCTGCGGGGCGGGCAGTGTAGCGTCCATGCACCGTGCTGTCGTCTGCATAGCAATGAATGTTGGATCCAAGGTCCAACATGTCATTGATATGCAGTAGGAACAAGGTCGGCGACAGCACAGAGCCCTGAGGAACGCCAGCATTCACCGACACCCTACGTGACGCGCTGCCATCCACAACAACGCGTATGGAGCGGCCACGCAGGAAGTCGGCTATCCAGCCACGCAGACGGTCAGGTAAACCGTATGCCTCGAGCTTGGAAAGAAGGGCCATGTGCCAGACCCTGTCAAACGCTTTGGAGATGTCCAAGCCGATGGCAAGGGCCTCTCCGTTACCGTCCAACGCTTCACCCCAGACGTGCGTGGTATACGCCAGAAGGTCACCAGTTGACCGTTTCGGCCTAAAGCCATATTGACGGTCATTGATCAGCTGATGACCCTCCAGGTAGGCCATGAGGCGGCTATTAATTATCCGCTCCATGACCTTGCACAACACTGAGGTTACAGCTATCGGACGGTAGTTTGCAGGGTCCGAACGGTCACCTTTCTTCGGGACCGGTTGCACATTGGCCCCCTTCCAAGCCCGAGGCACACAGCCCGACGAGTATGAGAGTCGGTACAGCCTCGTCAAGACGGGAGTCAATTCCGCTGCACACATTTTAAGCACAAGCGCTGGGATACCATCAGGCCCACTGGACTTCCGGATATCGAGCAATCGTAGCTCCATGCGGACATCGCGTTGTCTGATACGGATATCAGGCATCGTATGCCCGCATGGACGCAAGGTGGGTGGCCTTGCACCACGATCGTCGATCCGTGAATTAACGGCAAAGAGCTCAGCCAAGAGATCGGCCTTCGCTTTTGCCGTATGCGCCAGTGAGCCATCAGGCTGTCTCAGCGGTGGCAGTAAGGAACGACAGAAATTAGATTCCACAGTTTTGGCGAGACTCCAAAAGCTGCGACTACCCGTTGGGTGCGCTAATAGACTCTCGCCAATCCTGGAAACGCGCTGTGCCTCCGCTCTTCTAAAGACTTTCTTACAAGACTTGGTGGCACGATTAAAAGCTGCTTTCAACTCATCCACGCGAGGGTCATGATTTCTTCGACCCTTGACCCAGGCACTGTGAGCCGCGTTTTTTGCTGATACAGCAACCGCGCACTCACCATTGTACCAAGGCCTGCTCCGGTCGTTGCGAGATGCACAGTTGGATGGAATGTAATATTCCATCCCCAGTGCAATCTCATCAACAACGGCCGAGGCACACGTAGAAAGGTCCTCAGAGCTGAAGCAGCGCTGCCACCAAGGGAGCGAAGCGAAGTAATTTCGCATTCCCTCCCAATCCGCTGACCGGTAGTGCCACAAACGTCGCACCTCCTTCCTGGCAGGAGGAGGCACGGCGCGCGGCACTGTCGTCTCGACCAGGCAGTGGTCAGAATTTCCTAGGGGGGCCTTGACCGAAATTTTATACCCGGTCGGACGATTGGTCAGCAGAAGGTCTAGAAGAGAGGGGGCATGACCGACAATATCTGGTACCCGGGTGGGCTGGGTCACCAGCTGTGTCAGGTCATGCAGAAGAGCGAAAGCATGAGCGGCCCTTCCTGCGTGGTCAGTCCTTTGGGACCCCAACCACACCTCGTTGTGTGCGTTGAAGTCCCCCAAGACTACAACCTCAGCGGTCGGGAACCGCTCCAGCGCTTCGTCTGTCGCCCGGCTTAAAAATTCGAAGAGCCGGGTTGTCTCCGAATCCCCGTGGTGGGAACGGTAAAGGCACCCGTAGACCTTGGCTTGAGAACCCAGGTCCACGTGTACCCATAGGAGGGACAGGGAAGGATCCTCCAAGTAAAGCAGACGGCGACAACAGATATCGGACCGGATGAACACGCATACCCCGGCTTTCGCTAGGAACCTTTCCTCAAGCGTGTAGCCGGGGTATTGTAGATATGAAGTGTCCACCGGGTCCTTTATCTGTGTCTCCGTCAGAAACAGCAGTGCAGGCCGTGCCGTCTCAAGGTGGTGGTGGACGGCACTGAGATTGGCGTGGATTCCACGAATATTCGTGAAATCCACTCCAAGCTCATTAGTGGTGGGGATTTTAATGCCCGCTGAGCAAACGTTAATATTTTTAAAAACTTTCATATTGGAGGGGTTGGGGGGGGGGGGGGCGTGAAGATGTTGGGGGTTGTTTATTCGGCAGGGACAAAAGTGCAGCTATCCGCTTCGCCACATGTAACCCGGCGGTGTGAGTCTGCTGATCCGTCGGACGGAAGGGCCCCCGTACCCTCCCGGAAGTGATCGCCTGGACCCCATATCCGATCACCAATCGGCTAGACGACTCACCCCGGGATTATGCGCCGCATGGTGGGGCAGCCTCCCTCCGTGGTTAGCGGTGGGCTCAGGCCCCTGTACTGTGCGGCGGGCGGCCAGCGGTTAGCCGTTGCTACGGGTCTCCCTGGCCGACGGGTCAGCAAACTCTCACCGGAATACAGCAGGTCAGCAGGATGCTACTGTCCCTAACCGCATCCACAACCCCCAACGCAACTGGTGCTACACAAACTAGTCCCCGAACGCGACGTAGTCACTATGGGGGGATTTGCATCTGTGTAGGGTGGTAATTGCAACCAGCTGAGAACACTTAATAAACCGGAAGTGTTCTCTCCCACTCGGAAAAAATCCATGCCGGTAAAGTGGCCTTCTAATATACAAATATACTTTAACTTCAAAAATATTTTTTTAAATAGAGATATTTATTTATTTAATTCGGTATATACGACAGGTCGCAAACTAAACACACCAAACAATGAACATTTCAAGATTTATGCTGGTTTGCGACCCAAGAATATATACACACAAAAAACATTACAAATTTCACAATACACAACAAAAAAAAAACAAAAAAAAATGATAGTATTAGAAAAAGTAATAAATTAAACTTTAATAAAATTTAATTTAATAAAAAAACACGATAAATAACTTCTTACCACAAATTAAATAATAAAAACTAGTGTTAAAGTAAAAAGACTTTAAATGGACTGTCGTAAACGCCCCAATAAAAAAAAGTTAAGCCTAATGTTAAGCTAGAGTGCGGTCCAAAAAATAGAGGAGATTCCTACTACAGTTAAATAACTGCAATCATCTAGTCACATCACATGCCGGCCGCAAATTACAAGCTAATCCAGAAACGCGACTGAGTCACGTTAAAGTCTTAATACCATAAATAACCATTCTACAAATAGTAAGATAACCAAACCTTAATAAATCAATGATATTCGTACGATGACTGTGATAAAATAAATATATAAAAGTATCTAATATATTATATTATTGGTTTGACAAATCATACTCGTACAATAAACAAATGACAATGATTTTTTAACATAATACTTCTATTTATTTTCCACAAAATCAAACATCTGCGATAAAGAAAAAAAAGACAAATTACTGTTACAAATCGTATTTATTTTATTGATAGATGATAGAAACACATTTTACTACAAATAATAACATTTTTTTTAAGTTTAAAAGTACTGAATTAAATGTACATTGAGAACAATTAATTAAATTGTCACGCCTACATTCTCACATAGAACGGCAGACACAACAGGGATCAACTAATCACGCTAACTGCCTAGCTTTCTTTACGTGCACTCTTCTATAATAATACCGCAAAAAAGTATTCGCACAAATCGCAAAATAATCGACCACGGTGCAATGCAGTGGTCATGCGAACCGAGAGCACCACTTTCAAAAACCACTTACCGGTACCAATGTATCTTTGATATATGTACTTTGGTCGTCCTGTTTCTATGATACAAACACTTTAGTAGCATAGTACGAAAATGTAAAATAAAAAAATAAAAATAATTAATCACTTAGCATTATCTTTTTAAAGTTTCATAAAGTATTATTATGACTTGAGAATTGTGAAATTGAAAATGCAAATCGTGTTAGGAATGTATGATCATTAGCTACTGTGGGCGGTGCAGGGCTGGGCGGGAGTTAGGCGGGACGAGGGACTATATAAAGTTGGGCTTCAGCGAAGCTTCGTCAAAAGCTTATCACACTTGTTGAGTCTAAGGTCGAAGCTGTATCTTGTGTGCTTTCTTTCACGAAAATAAACAAGTTTTTAGGTAAGTTGTTTTAATATTATAATTAAATTATGAAAAACCTGAAAACCTGAAACCTGAAAAAAAATCTTTTTATATATACGTTTTTTAAAAATATTAACACTAACAAATTTTATTAGATATTTAATTTTCCTTAAAGTATTTAATTAAGTACAAGTAATATTTTTTGTATTTTATTAAAATAAATTCAATAATACTTTTATAATACAAATAATTTTCGAGTGAATTTAAAAAAAAATAGTGGCAGAATTTATGATAACTTAAATTTCACTGTTGTAAAATTTTATTATTTGGTATAAAAAAATATAAGAAGAGGAATTAATATATTTATTATGACAAATTTATGTAATCTTCCAACAACTTTAATTTCTAAATAGTATAAATATTAGACTTTATGAAAAGGTGGCATTCTTGGACTCTTACATTTACATTTCTTGATTTTGCAACTACTATGGTTTTTATAAAGACAGCCCAGAAAAAAACTGTATGAAACTGGACATCATTATCTATGTCTAAATTGTTAGTGAATATTCGTACATTCACAACTCAAAGAAAAACATATAATTAGTATAAAAAATTAATAGTTAAGTCCAAAATACAATACAACTTAACTACTTTATCTCAAAAAGGACAAAGAAAACTTATAATTTTATAACTTTTGAAGGGTATTCAGGATGCGTACCCTGAAAAAATCAGATAACAAAAATGCGACATAATTTTACATTGTCTTGGTTTTATGTTTTTGACATGAAAAAGAATATTCTTAACGTTCTCACTGACTTCAGTAAATTAATTTTCCAAAATCAACTTTCATTATGAAAAGTAATGATTTTCTCTATTAAATAAAATACAAAAGTACTTATATTGTTTTCATTATCAACAATAAAAAACCAAACACTCAATCAAATTGTCACGCCTTTTCCCCACCAGGGTAGGTGGATATAATTGAGCTTCACTTGCCACGATCCTGACACAACTCCCTTGCTTTCCTTACATCCACAATTCCCATCATACAGCCTGTTGTTGTACAGCCTACGGTTGAAAAATCCAAATATTTATATTTTTTATAGTTTATAATATTTTCTATTTGGTTCTGATAAACCATTTCTTGCCGAAGTCTGCACCTAAACATTTATTCCAAACTATGCATCGTGCAAACATAAAATAAGTTTTATAATAATTTTAATAATATTTAAAAAAATCATTGTGATAGTTTTCTTAATATAATATACTTAATTGTTATGGCTCGACAAACTCGACTAGATCACCCCACGGTATGTTTTAGAATAGTGGTACATTAATTAATGTGGTTCCATTAGTTCTGTTGTTCAATTCGGTAATGGAAGGTTTTTTCTCTACTCTCAAATAAAAACAATTCTACTGTGATAAATGTAATAAATTAAGGAAAATTAAACATCCGAAAATAGTCCCAAAGGTAATATTAGAAAAACCATTACCTAAATATCATTTATAAAAGAAAAGCATAGTACGAATTCATTTCAAGTTCAGCGTTTTTCAGTTTTAATTAGAGATACGCGATAAAAAATACCATTTAGGGAATTCATCTGGAATGGTTTGGGTTCTTTTTTAATTGGAAAGACAGAGGACTTTTACTTATTTTAAATCTGGCTACGTGTTTAAATATGTTTAAGAAACGTTTTAATTACTATTAGAAATATAGAGACAAATAAAAATTACAAAAGGTTTGTTTTTATTTAGACAAGATTTAGACGCAACATTTGATTTTGCCTGACCTTGTCGTAGGCGCTTTTTAATTTCTCCAAATAGGCCATCAAAGTGGCTGTGTTATTTAACTGTGAGTAGCAGTCACCTTCATTTATTTATGTTGACATAAGTCATCATATTATGTCGAACCTTAATAATAAATAAATAAAAAACTTTGCCAATAAACGTTTTTTTATTTTGACTTGACATATGACAGCATCCCGCTTGATGTTAAGCTGGAGTGTGGTCCATGAATGGATGTCACTGCTACTACAATTCAATAACTGTGAGTAGCAGTCATATCCACTATGCTGGCCTAGTTGGAACCGGCAACTGAAAAGCTGATCCCGAAACGCGACCAAATCACTTCACGGTTTGTATAATTGTAAGTAGTGGTACTACCCTTGATCGGCAGACTGAGTACCACTCTTTGAATATCCCTTCTAACTGTGATTATTATTCAAACATATTTTTTCTGTTAAACATTCACGACAAAATACTTAACCTGTAACCCGCTAGCTTTTTTCTACGCGGCCCGAAGCCTATTACAGCATTCTTAGAATAAAAGAAGTATTTTACGGTACAAATATGGTGTAAATGGCCAGACTTATCAATAATCATATTAATTTTAATTAATCCTAATTACAAATGTTGTGTTTGATTTTAGTGTAGTAACCCACAGGATATAAAGGGTATGTCTGCTTTAGACTGACAAAATACGGCAATGTCTATTACTTATTATACAATATTTATGTCAAAGATATGTTTAATATTTAATAAAAATAACCTCGCAATAGCAGGTTTATCATACAAGAAAACGCCTGTCCGTAAATCCACTTAATTGTATTTCGTACTGTCGCATGTTATCCATCCCTAGTTGATGATTTTACTCCTCTATTCAACATTATAGGTTATAAAATAACATTATTTTACGTGTTAGACCATAATTTGATTGAATCTTTTAATATCTTTTTTTTTTTAGCACAGTATCCTATTTTGTTTCAATTTTTATTTTGTTTACACTGTATGACTAGTTTTATATCTACCACAAACTGTATAACTTTTCGGCACTATCTGGTATTGTTGTAAAATTTATTTTTAAGTTACTTGTTTGTCGATTACTGTTTGTTGCCTTAATAAATAAAAAAAAAAATTGAAAAAAAAATTAAAAAAATTACTTATAATAAATAGGTTATTTACCGCAATCTCGGCGACTGCTACTGCAGGTAAATAACTGAAAGTAGCAGTCGCATCTACTACGCTGACCTAGTTACAACAGATAACTTTCAAACTAATCCCGAAACGGGACTAAGTGATTTCACGCTCTTTACACTTTTTTTATTGTGACTCGGCGTATGATAGCACCTCGCCTGTGCTACATCCACTATGCCGGCCTATGTGGAACCGGCAACTTAAAAGCTGATCCGCGAACGCGAACTACGCGACTAAGTCACTTCACGGTCTGTATACTTGTCTGTACACCACTGCCTACCACTCTTCTTATTCTGACTGATGCAGAATTTATTCAATACTAGCTGTGCCCGCGGTTTCACCCGCGTAAAATTTGGTTTATAACACAGTCATAAAAAAGGAGGAGGTCCTCAATTCCACTAAATTCAATTCGAAAAATTTTCTTGTCTAACAACTTTTTTATTTCTGGTAATTTTTTTTTTATTAAAAAGTATTTTATGTTTCTTTTAATACCTTCAAGAATATGTTTACAAAATTTTATAATGATCGGTTGAGCAGTTTATGCGTGAAAGCGTAACAAACAAACGGACATTCACATTTATAATAAAAGTAGGATAATAATAATAGTATTAGGATAATAATTTGTTTTCAATTCTCAGCAGCTTGATATATTTTCCTTAGTTTACCCAAATAAATTTCTGAACGCACGCAATTTTGTATGGGAAAATGTTTTTTCTTTTATTTTAATTATTATAAAAGATTTTTTCTAAAATAAACGTGGCCTAAGTTACTTTTTATTACATCAGCTACCTGCCAATAAAAGTCCCGTCAAAATCGGTCCAGCCATTTCAGAGATTAGCCGGAACAAACGGACAGACAGACAGACAAAAATTGTAAAAAATGTTATTTTGGTGTATGTACGGTAAATACATATTCATATACATGTATTAAAAAACGGTTATTTCAATATTACAGACAGACTCTCCAATTTTATTATATGTATAGATCATAAACACTTTTTGTACATAGCAGATATTGGTTTAATAAAGACGATATTATCTTTTAAATTTATTTATATACGGTTATAATCTGTGATGTGATGCCTGTATGTGTCACTTCCTTTTGTTTAAAGTATGCTACAAAGGTTTGCCCTCGCATATCTAAAATACTCAGTTTCCTCACTCACCCTTACCTACGTATGCTTTGTCGTACTGAAAAGGTCTATTCTTGTTGTTAAATGTGAGATGAAATTGTATTCGTTTTTTGAATTAAAATCATCTGCCAATCCGGGATAGTACCACCACTTACAAGTATTTAGACCGTGAAGTAACTTAGTCTCTTTTCGGGATCAGCTTGTAAGGTGCCGGTTTCGACAAGGTTCAGCGCCGGATTTAGACTTCGGCGGCCCATAGGCAAAGCATGTGGTGAAGGCCGTCAGATCGTTTGTGGTTAATTTTTAAATGTTAACTTTTCCCGCTGAAAAACTTGTCCGCGTTTTTCGCGCCTTCGTTTTTTTTGTGGTGTGGTGGCGGCCCTCTTGTGGTGGCGGCCCCCTTGTGGTGACGGCCTCCTTGTGGTGGCGGCCCATAGGCAACTCCCTATGTTGCCTATGCTTAAATCAGGCACTGACTAGGTTAGCATTGTGACTGCAGTTATTTAAACAGTAGAGCAGTCGCCTTCATTTATTCCTTATGTGCTGTCAAATGTTAAGTCAATGTAAGTCAAAAGTTAAGTCACAATTGAAAAACAGTCGGTTTGTCAAAGTGATTAAGAGTGTTGTATTATTCGGAATCAACACAATAAATTACAATAAATTATAAAATATTTTCGATACAATAGACTAGAGTCTGTCCGAGCCGAAATGACGCGCCCCTCCACTGCATTTAAGCACACGTGCAACTATAAAATATGGATGCAATATACCGAAAATGCAATTGTAATTGGTCATTCAGTTACTGAGTAGACACAAAAGAAGGAGCACGATGATAAATTATAATAATATGGTTAGTAATATGTGTATTGACACATTTAAATAAACTAATAAAGTGGATGGGCGCGTCATTTATAGTTAGACAAGCTATACTTGATTCTATGGACATTTTTTTAAAATTATATTAAAAAATATATTTTATTACAATTATTTATTAGGCTACTAAAGTGCTTCAATTTGTTGACAACCATAGTCTGTGTTATACTATATTATATCAAAGATACATTAGTACCGGGCTTAGAATCCGTGCTCTTTGAATTGCGTACCTATTGCACAACTACTATCGTCTTAAATATATTGAATAATATAAAAAAATATTGTTTAACACTAAGAAAGTTGTAACACTAAGAAAACATTAAGTTACATTGCAGATGAGTAATGGATTTATTCTTCAAAAAACGTAGGAATAAGCCTAGGTATATAATAGTATTTTCCTAGATTTTGCACGAACATTGATTAATGAAACAAATTTTATACGGCTTACTATTGCGTTTATTTTAGTTAAGATTTTACAACTATTTATATTCCGACGTTTCGAGAGCTTTGAAGACATCGTGGTTACAGAGATATTGTAAAATCAAATCCAAAATAAACGCGATAGTAAGCCGCATAAAATTTGTTTAATTCATTACGTATATAATGTTTACGTGTATTACATCATATACCTACGTGTAAAGGTAATATTATTATAGGCCAAAGGATTTACATGTAAATTAAAAAGGGTTATTTAAATATTTCACTCGAAAGTATTTTTTTATATTTTTCTAAGAGTAAAGAACATCCGCCGGGTAAAGTTAAAAACATTATTTTGGTGTTCTAACGTGCTGTAAAATAAGGTATTCATATAAAAAAAGAATAATGATTTACGCAACTGGTGTTTTATTATAATATTAGGAAGGTTATGATGATCAGTTAAAAAAATTATCGAATGCTTATTTGATAGCGGTTGCTAAATTAATGTGACAGCAAGCAGTAAATATTCAGTCTCTGATATTGATAATATTCAATTATCATAAATTAACGCGATAGTAAATCATTATCATCAGCCAGAAGGCGTCTACTGCTGAACATAGGCCTCCCCCTTTAGAACTCCATTCCGAACGACAAGATGCCAGTTGTATTCACCGGTTATTTGTGAGTCTCACTATGTCGTTAGTCCACATGGTGGGAGGCCTACCTACGCTGCGTTTCCGGTTCGTGGTCTCCTAGAACTTTTCTTCTCCATCGGTTGTCGGTTCTTCTTCCATCGATAACCTATTTTATTAAAATGCTTCTGATTTGAAATTTGACCAACATAGATATAAGAAAATAGAAATAGTTAAATATAAAAATTGTTAATAATTTTTATTTTTAAAAGCCTCTACATAATTATTATAATTAAACTAAGCTCGTTAAAGAGTTAACGTATTTCATTAAGTAGGATTCGCGATACAACTAATTAGGAACACTTGAGACACTCCTTGTGAAGATAAATTATATTACGTACCCTAAAACAATAACATGAATTATGAAGTTAATCTCAAGAAAGCCCAAATTGTTATTTTAAGAAAACAACATAAAATAAAATATCAAAAATTTATTTTTTGGCCGGCATAGTGACGGCGACTGGGGCAGCCGTGAACAATCCCGGTTTTCTCAGTCGTCGTCACTCTTGGACCTCCTCTTGCTTATCATCAGGCGGGACGAGGTCAGATGTCGTGTCACAATAAAAAAAATTTAGGTAATAGCATAAACTTTTTTTAAATGTTATTGTGACTATTAACGTATAGTATGTATGTATATATATACTTTATGTGACATATATATAGTATGACAGCACCCTGCCTAATGTTAAGCAAAAGTGCGGTCCATGAATGGAGGCGACTGCTACTTACAGTTAAATAACTGTAAGTAGCAGTTACTTCCACTATGCTGGCTTAGTTGAAACCGGCAGTTGGCTTAGTTGGACTGTGAAGTGACGCGACTAAGTCACTTCACAGTCTGTATTCTTGTAAGTAGTGGTACTACTACCACTTTTATTGTTTATAGATTTACTTTATTTTATTGGGGCTTGTCGATATATGACAACACCTCGCTGAATGTTAGGCTGGAGTGCGGTTCATGAATGGAGGCGACTGCTACTACATTCAAATAACTGTAAATGTCAATCACATCCACCCTGCCGGACTATTAAAACTGGCAACTTTTAAGCTGGTATAGAAACGCAACTGGGTTGCTTCATGCTTCACTTTGCACCTTTAACTTGTTGATACTGTCACTTATATTTGTATAACTTGTTAACTAGTTTGTACAAATTCCTCAAAAGACAACATTAACTTTGGCATAGTTGATAAGTTCTCCACATACACTAAATTGTTAAGAAGCAGTGTTGCATATGTCGAGTCACAAAGGCGGATATTTGCTCGAGGTCTGCTCGTCAAAGAATGTTAGGCAGTAGTTTCCAGTCTGCCTATTCGGGCTAGTACACATGGATAATAATTTGTAATTAATTGTAATCGTATTGATCGTATTATATATCAGCAAAAGAACGTAATTATGCTATTATTATTAATGTAAAATATGTTAACTTTAAATATGCTAAATAAATAAATATCATCATCATTATCAACTAGAAGGCGTCCACTGCTGAACATAGGCCTCTCCCTTAGAACGCCATTTCGAACGACAAGAACTTGCCTGTAACTTTCACTATGTCGTCATTCCACCTAGTGGGAGGCCTACCTACGCTGCGTCTTCCGGTTCGAGGTCTCCACTCTAGAACCTTTCTTCCCTATCGGTTGGCGGTTCTTCGAGCGATGTGGCCAGCGATATATATCACTTATACCAAAATTCGAATTTGCAAGTATTATTTGATAACGTTCAAATAACTCGTAAATGTCACATAGTTGTATAATATCCACTTTCGAAGGGATCTGTATTGAAAAGCCTTTCCTCGTGAACCTCTAAAAGTTTATTTATTTCTGAATAGAATATTGGAATGTCACTTATAATTCCGAAAATATTTTGTCGCCTCTCAATAATTCTGAGGCTGTGAGGCTTAACTTATTCTTATACTCTGAATTAGGAATTTAGGCGGCCGTGGGCTAATGGCTATAAAATGGTCTCACAAATCAAGAGTCGCCAAGGTTCGAAAACACATGCAAGTACCAAAATACCTTAGTGGGCCAGTTTCTATGATACAAGCACATTAGTAGCCTAGCCTAGTATAGAAATGTAAAAGTCAGTTTAAAACCTTTTTATTAAACCGTTTAAGGCAGTATTTTTGTTTAAACTATTTAAGATAACTAGAAAAGTTTTAGCAACTAAAAGAGATCCTTAAAAACAGTAGACATATCTACAACATGGTCACATTGATCATTACTTACTCGTCAAGATTTGATGTAGAGTCATATTAAAAAAAATGTATCTCTTTTATTAGAAAACAGGTCACAAGGTCACTTCACCTCATAGAAAACAGGTGATTGTTGTAGACGGGAATGCTTTAAATAGCTCACAAGCTAGGGTTGTTATGAAATGACTAGTTATCTTCTTTAAGAAGCATGACAATGCAAGATTGTGGTTATCCAGAAAACGCTTTCTTCGAGTAAGACATTTTACTATTAACATCTTCAATATTATTTAAACATAAGTCTTACTCCAAATTATTTAAAACCGTGTTTAAAGATTAGTACACAGTCGAACGTCATTTTGTAGTACTTAATTGACTTAAGAGTAAAACATATTTAATGCCTGTCTTAAGTTTACATTCTATACTAAGTCACTAAAGTGCTTGTATCATAGAATCAGGACAACCAAAGTACACATATCAAAGATTCATTGGTACCGGCAAGTGAATTTTTGATCACGTGCTCTCGATTTGCGTAACCATTGATCTGCCACTACACGTTTTTCCTTTAATAGACGTCCCCCTTTGCTTTAACCTGGGGAAATTCGGAATCTATATTCAGGCTACTTGATTGCTCCACATTGCCTAAAAGATCTCAACTTTATTTTATTTAAATGACGAAAATGACCTCATTATTATATTACATTATTATTTTAAATTATGTATTTTGACATTGATTTTTATTTATTATTTGCATTTATTGATGAATTTATTTCACATTATTGTTTTTTCCTATTTTAATGTTCAATATGTTATTATATTATTATTGTGAATGATTATTTATTAAGTGAGAATTTGGAATATTTTATAAACACCATATATTTATACACCTAAATGGGTAGTGGATGGAGAAACTTAGTAATAAGACCAATGTATTTACTAACCCATAACAATAAATAAATTATTTGTATTTAAGGCACCACTAGGAATGATATGTTATGCCCAGTAGACGGTTTTTTTAATCAATCAATCAAATTGTTACGCCTTTTTCCCACAGGGATAGGCAGAGACAATGGAGCGCCACTTACCACGATCCTTACACAACTCCCTTGCTTCCTTCACATCCACAATTCTCTTCATACAGGCTCTGTGGTTATGGGCACTAGGCAACCAAGCTTTCTTAAAGGTGTTTCCGATTTGGTCGGAAAACAGCCTCCTGGGCCTGCCTTGTTTAACGCATCCATCCACATCAGATTTATACATTCCTTTCGTCAATCTACTTTCACTCATCCTTTCCATGTGCCCAAACCATCAAAGCATTTCTTTGTTTAATCGGTAAATCATATTGGCAGCTCTCTAACTATTAATGTCCGACTTCAGATTAATCATTCGGACAATTGAAATGGCATTTTTGGCACACTGTAATTTCATCAGAAGTGAATAGTTGACTACATTCAAAACACATTTAATATTTTGATATGAAATGTATTAATTTTATTTGTTTTATCTGACCTTAGCTCTCCTAAACGTCTTACAAATTGCAAATTGCGCCAAGAGTTGGATATATCAAAGATTAAGCGTAAAAGTTTTTAACATCGTAATTAAGGTGGCGATCTAATCGTGAGCTAGTTAAGCGCGATATTACCGAAGGTTATCACTATAACAAGTAATGTTTTAGGTTCCTGTTCTATATACCTTTTTTTTATTGTGACACGACATAATATGTTAAACAGCACCTCGCCTGAAAGAGACTGCTGCTACAGTTAACGGCTACACAATACCGACTTAGTTGTAAACGGCAACTTTTACTGCACGATCTTTGCGGCCCTGGTATAGCTTGTTCAAAAAATTACTGTAATAGAAAAATGTTTGCAACCCTACTACGAGTACCTATAAACTTTGCCCCAATTTCTGTTATTAGATTAAAAGCTAATTACCCACCAGAGCACCTTATCTTAAGCTTATCTATCTTGAGTGCATTTTCATCTGTATTTTTGTAAGGCCTTGTGGTATCCGCCACAGTGCATTAAGTTTTTTCAGATATAAAAATAATAATAAAATCAATAGAGCTGTAGGCAGTGGTACCCAGTCTGTCGATCCGGGGTAGTACCACCACTTACAAGTGACTAAGTCGCGTTTCGGGATCAGCTTGTGAGTTACCGGTTCCAACTAGGCCTACATAGTGGATGTATGTCTGCTACTTACATTAAAGTCCCATGAGCTATGCCTGCCTACAATAAAAACATATTTTTTTTATAAGACATGATATCTGACGTCGACTTGCATTTTTCAGTAAGCAACGACTGAAAAAGCCGATTCATTTTACGGTTGCTTCAGTCGCTTCCACTATGCCGGCTAGTATTTTATTTCTAGTGAGTGAGCTTATTAATAATGCCATTTTGGCCTATAATAGATACCACGTTTGTTTGCTCACGTAATAGCCAGATCAATTTCCTATTTTGTAAAGTGTTTATCGATTATTTTGATGTATGATACAAAATAATGTGAAACTCTGTCTAACGTTGAGCTGGAGTCCATTAATGGTGAAGACTGCTACTTGCAGTTAAATAACCGGCAACTTACAAGCTGATCCCAAAACGCGATTAAGTCACTTTACGGTCTCTACATCTGAGAGTACTACCCCAGATCGGCAGTCTGGGCAAATGACCATCAACTGCATCCCGTGATTTTTGGATAGTTAAGTGTGGAATTCACCATGTTACTAAATAAGAGGGGTAGGCAATGGTGACCAGTCTGCCAATCCGGGGTAGTACCACCACTTACAAGTATACTGAACATTTTTTTTATCTATATTTATTGGGAGCTTTTGTCTATTAAGACATGTCAGCTCTATAACATCAAACATAACATCAAATTCATCTTAAGTCTATTTGGGAGGAAGTCGCCGTAGAAGGGAAGAAATAATATTGCAAAATTTATAACATATCTCTGATGCTGGTTCAGATAAAATACTCTGCGCTAAACCAACATTAACTACATTCAGTTTAAATTCCTTCACCAGCGCTTCCCTCCCCTTCTTGCCCTTAGAGCACTCCATCATCATATGTTGGACGTCATCTAGAACACCACACGTGTCACAGTTTGAAGACTCAACCACATTCATCAAATGTAAAAACTTTGCAGAGTATACAGAACATGAAGCGACGAAAATGTTGCGTTTCGGTATCAGCTTGTAAGTTGCTGGTTTTACCTAGGCCTGCATAGTAAATGTGACTGTTACTTAAAGTTATTTAACTGTAAGAACAGTCTTCTTCCGCCTAACAGCAGTCGGGGTGCTATCAAATGTCGAGCTAAAATAAAAGTAAAACTGAATAAGCGGGTACCCAACATGAAAACCTAGCTTTACTTACAAAATAACCGATCAAAGAAACTCATTTCCAATAACCATATGATTAATACGTAACAAGAACATAAATAAAAAAGCGGCCGAGTGCGAGTCAAACTCGCCCATGAAGGGTTCTGTAGCAGCAAGTAACATAATATAAAAGTTCTTGTAGTTCGTTGATCGATTTTTATATTTGAGTTGATTGAATGAAAGATAAATTGCGGTTTTTGATTTATGACGTAAAAAAAAACTACTTACTACTTCAAACCAATTTTCGGTGGAAGTCTGCATGGTAAAGTACATTATATTTTTTTTTTTAGTTTTTTCAGTCTCTTATTTTGTAAGTTACAGGGGGGACCAACTTTTTACCACTTTGGAAGTGTCTCTCGCGCAAACTATTCAGTTTAGAAAAAAATGATATTAGTAACCCCAATATTATTTTTTAAGACCTATCTATAAATACCCCACACGCATGTGTTTGATGAAAAAAAAATTGAGTTTCAGTTCTAAGTATGGGGAACCCTCAAAATATATTGATTTATTAAATTTTTGTGTGAAAATCTTAATACGGTTCACAGAATACATTTATTTACCAAGTTTCAACAGTATAGCTTTTATAGTTTCGGAAAAAGTGTCTGTGGCATACGGACGGACAGACAGACAAACAGACAGACATGACGAATCTATAAGGGTTCCGTTTTTTACTACGGAACCCTAAAAATAGTAATTTTACCCTTTGTACTCTTGCCATCGAGTAAATATATTTGTATTCGTGATAACTTTTCGTTGTATTGCCAATTTACGCAAACTTATCGCTCTAGTAAACATTACGCCATATTGCTGATAAATATGAATGGTGACGTCATTTTCTTATCTTACAAAATGTGACCCAATATAAGCCCTGTACGTGAGAGCGCCTTGTGTTATTTATTATTGTATTAATATAATTTTACTTAAGGCTTCCGTAGCGTAGTTGTAGATAAATGGTTCCCAAAGGCAAACCAAGGCCGAGCGGGGTATAAAATCACTTGCCGGTAACATTGTATCTTTGATATATTATATGTACTTTGTTCGATGTTTCTATAATACAGGCGTATATCAAAGTACATATTCAGATACATTGGTTTTGAACCCGTGCTCTCGGTTTGCGTAACAATGGCACTACCACTACACCATGGTCACCTTTTACTTTTTTTTAATGTGACTCTACATAATATGAAAGCACCTAGTTTGATGTAACGCTGGGGTGAGGTCCATAAATGGATGTTACTGCTGCTACAATTCAATAACTGTAAGTAGCAATCACATCCACTATGCTATACTTTTAAATATTTATTTTAAAATGAGATGTTTTCAAAAGAAATAGTTTTATTTATAATTATTAATAGTTTAAAACTAAACGCACTCAAGCTCAAAACTTGCTTTTAAAATTAAATGCCAGCGAAGTTTTAAACATCAAAGTTTTAACTTTTTTATTTTGCAAAATAACATTATATTAAACTGACCTATTTAGATTTTTTTTTCTTGCCAGGTTTTTCTTAATAACGAGTGTCAAAGAAAATAACTGAAATAATTCTAACATACAGACAGACAGAGAGTTATCTTGGTGATATACAAAAAGAATCCAGGCCAAGTGCGAGTCGGACTCGCCCATGAAGGGTTCCGAATATAATATTAACAAAAGTTCTTGTATTGTTCGATTTTTATATTTGAATGAAAGATAAATTGCGGTTTACTATTTATGACGTATTAAAAAAAACTACTTACTAGATCTCGTTTAAACCAATATTCGGTGGAAGTTTGAAGTTTGTAATGTACATCATATATATTTCTTTTGTTTTAGAAGTTACAGGGGGGTTTGCCTTTTACCACTTTGAAAGCGTCTCTCGCGCAAACTATTCAGTTTAGCAAAAAATGATATTAAAAACCCTAATATCATTTTTTAAGACCTATCCACAGATAGGGTTTGATGAAAAAAAATTGAGTTTCAGTTCGAAGTATGGGGAACCCCCAATTTTTTTTGTTTTTTTTTTTCTATTTTCCTGTGTAAATCTTAATGCGGCTGACATAATACATCTTTTTAGTAAGTTTCAATAGTATAGTTCATATAGTTTCAGAAAAAAAGTGACTCTGACATACGGACGGACACACAAACAGACATACAGACATGACGAAACCGTTTTTTCTACGGAACCCTAATAATGTGCAAGTATAGTATTAAATGTATAATTAGATGTCACAAGTCGTTATAGTAGTCTAGAAGCAAGCTCATTGTTATGCCTTAACAGGCAACAGTACTTTAACACGCTATCATTAAAATGCTAAATACAGTTGCAATTAACATTATAAAATAAAAATGAACTTTTAATTAATAGCATAAAAGTTTGCTCGTCTTTTAATTAAAAAATAATTAATAACTTCTTCAGTGGGATAAATTTAATTAGAACTTTAATTATTATAACAGTAATAACGCGTGTTCAGAAAACTTTAGGTAGTTATTTAAAGAAGATCGGGGGGCTAGAAAGCGAGACTTACAGGCAGAGACAGTGGAGCGCCACTTGCCACGTTCCTGACACAACTTACTCGCTTTCCTCACATCCACAACTCTACGGTTATGGGCAATAGGCAATAAGCTTTCTTAAGAAAAACACCGTCTTTTCGGAAAACACCCATCAGATTTATAAATTCCTTTCGTCAATTTACTTTTACTTATATTTATATAATTAGTACTTACATAAAATAAAATATAAATGGAGTGAATAAACTCAAAAATGCCAATCAAATTGTCAAACTTTAATTAAGCCATTTAAACGAGCCTGACTAAATAGTGAAAATAGATACCAAATGTTGATTTAAATAATTTGTGTCGCCTCTGAAATTCATAGATTTATTATTCCTGAGGTAATAACGGGACGCGGCAGCCGTTTTGCATTTAATTTTAGCTGATCTATAATATCAGAATAGAACAGGATATCTATGAGATAATTGCAAATTACCCCAAATATTTCAAGTCACTATACAGTCAACTTCAACTGTGGAGAATCCGTGTTATGGGGCGTTCTCACGGGGCGATTTTAGTTGATCAACTGCGAAATCATTCGTAATTTGAACCGTCTGAACAGACTTTCAATCAAGTTGAAGCAATAAATATCTATTCAACAAAAGTTAAAGACCTTTCTACTTTTGTTGATTTATTTGACAGCTGACAGCGAATCGACTCGTCTGAACTTGTTCGTTCAACTTGCATTGAATAATTAGTCCAATCAGTCAGTCAATCAGCGCGATTGAGTACCTATGTACTGTATATTGCATTCCTCTATCACTAGTATTTTGTTTGTTTGTAAAATAAAATGAGAATTGTGGCGTCCACATCCACGAGAAAAATGCTAAAATGGACAGATAGTGTAATGACACGTGTTATACTGAGTCGATTATTATTGAACCGTGAGAACGCTACAGTCAATATTTACTTTCGATTTTTTGTTAAGCGACAAATATTGATCAACTAAAATCGCCCTGTGAGAACGCGGTATTACGCGGTAATTTTAAATTCAATAAATATACTTAAGTATAATGTCATTCAGAGATTTGTAAAGATTAAATTATTCTGCAATTTTATTTTATGCTTATATATCAGTATTTTTTATAGTTTTCGCGAAATCACTAAAGGTTTTTTAACCTGCGAACTAGCTTCATACATTTATCTGTCATATGTGACAGACACATCGTTCCTTATTTTTCAAGGCCAGTGAATTGTAAAGTGAACAAGGAATCGTTACTGTTACCGATGACGGATAGTTTATTATAGAAACCGGGCATATGTGGAAGCCAGAAGACGTGCTGAACATAGGCCTCCCACCATCGATGCCTCCCACTTCTGAACGCCATTTCTAATGACAAGATACCAGTTGCATCCACTGGTTATTCGTGACTTTCACTGTCGTCAGTCCACCTAGTGGGAGGCCTACCTACGTTGCATCTTCCGGTTCGTGGTCTCCACTCTAGAAGCTTTCTTTCCCATCGGTTATCGGTTCTTCGAGATGACCAAGATGAGTCGTAAATAACCAAGATAAAATTATAATATTTTCAAATTATACTACGAGTGTATGCCAAATGTCGCAAAAATGACGATTTTTTTTCTATTGTGACTTGACATCTGACCTCGACCCGCTGATGTTAAACAAGAGAAGGTATAAGAGTGCCGACGACTGAAATAACTAAGACAGTTTATGGCTGCCCTCAGTTGCCGTCACTATGCCGGCCCAAGGTGCTTCTTCACGCATCCCTATATTGTAAAAAATACTGAAAACTGATATATTTATTAAGCCTTGCTATCAACAGAGAAAAGCAGAGAAAATGACGAGCTTAACTTTCCTTGATCGTGTCAAATCACTATCTCTTTGGTCACGTGAACATTTAGCACAAAAAAGCAGTGCTTGTAATCAGTTTATATAAAAATTTGTACATCATAATAAAATTTATCCTATAAATAATATTATCAATTAATAAACAAGGATTGTTTTAGACAAGTTGTGAAATGAGGGACAGATTGTAATGACACTTTCGATTAAAACCGATGGCTCATGAATAATTAAACACAATGGCTGCGTGAAATAAACACACACTTATTGACTAAATCAATTTAGAGTGGTGATACCATAGAAACAGCAGACTGGACAAATGACCACCAAATATCTGCCTATTAATCTTCAACATAATAAACAACCAGACCCGGAGCAAATACACAGACTGGTCCTAAATACTGTTACAGAAAAAAAAACAAAAATACGATTATATATGACATTTGAATTTGGACTGTGAAGACTGACTCATTCGTGTTTCAGGATCAGCTTGAAAGTTGCCAATTGTGGGAGAAGAGCTTCAATATGTCAAAAAAGTTCTTGCTGACAACAAGCTAAAAATCCATCCCGCTCGTCGCAGAGGACATGTGAAAACACCGACAGTGGATCGTGCCCCCCTCATCCTGCCATATGTGAAGGGTGTTACAGACAAGCTCGGCCATGTATTGAGAAAAGCATCGGTTAAAACATATTTCAAGCCGCATAAAAAGCTACACTAATACCTGAGACCTGTGAAAACTAACATTCCTTTACAAGATGCAGGGGTGTACCAGTTAGAATATGACTGTGGACTCTCATATATAGGACAGACAAAAAGAAATATATGCACACGCGTACGGGAACATATCGCGGATATAAAACACCAACGTAGTGGAAAGTCTGCAGTTTGTGAGCATCAACAGGACGGCGCCAATCACTACATCCGTTTCGACAAACCGAAGATCCTCGCAAAGGAAAGTCGACTGATACCCAGGATGGTACGCGAGGCTATTGAGATTAAAAAACATCCTAATTTCAATAGAGAAGGTGGTTGGCGATTATCTTACACCTGGGACCCCATAATTTACAAACTCAAGTCCCAAGTCCAGCAAACTGCCAAACCAGATGACACCGTCAGTTAATTTTGCAAAAATTTGAAATAAACCGGGAACAGAAAAACAAAATATCAAACGGGGTAGTTTTGGAAACAATAACAGCATCAACCAATAGAACGACCAACACCTCAGTCTCTCCGTGACCACGATGGCTGCAAACGTCGGAATAATAAAGAAATGTAAAATCAAAACAAACGCGATTGTAAGCCGCATAAAATTTGTTTAGTTCATTACCAATTCCTACTAGGCGACTGCTACTTGCAGTTATGTAAAAGTAGTAGCAGTTGCCTTTATTCATAGACCGCATTCCAGCCTAAAATTGGGAGGGTTGCTGTCATAAGTATGTCATAAATACATACACATTTAATTAACTGCCTGATTTTAAGTTGAAGTGCATTTATGACTGGACGCGACTTTTGGCACAGAGAAATGTATGTCTGAAAGCCCTCTCAGTGCGACAGAGAGCGCAGCAGGTGGCGTTCTGCTCTCACATATTATTGCCCCGCGGGCAACTAGGGTTTGACATTATAGACAGACAAAAGGAATTTCCTTTATAAATAAAAACTATCATTATTTTTTTTGTGCTAACATGAATTTCCCTATAATTCAAAGACTCTACCAACCTAATCGTACAGGTAAACAATGACCGCAATTAAACATAGTCTGTGTTTCACAAAGTGTGAAACACAGACTTTTGTGAAACACAGACTATGTTTAGATTAATATCCTTTACATGAAAATTTTCTTATTATTGGTTGCACGTGATTAAGTCATGATAGTAAAGTTAATTACATACCAATATATTCCCTCTTGTCATTAAGGTAATAGTAAACATAAGGCTATATACCTGAGTCAATTTATTCGTTATGCTTGCTTGTACTTATCCTAATTTGTTTTGGTAGCAGTATAGTGTTCAATATAACTTTAATAAACTCTTTCTTTTACGAAATATTACTTTCTGTAGAAGTGACTTCTGGGCAGCAGAAACATTGTTTTAATTTTGCAATTTTATTTTATTATTCCGACGTTTCGAGAGCTTTGCAGCCATCGTGACCACATAAAATTTGTTTAATTCATTAATCAATGTTCGCGCAAAATCTAAGAAAATATTATCTTGCAGTTATTTCACAATAGTATCACACTCCAGCCTAACATCAAGATGCTGTCATATCTATAGCTGTCATTTTTAACATAGGCAGAGAAGTTTTCCGATTTTCTGGCTCTTCACGAGTACCACATAAATTATTATGAAGTAAGTTAACAAGTTAAACCAATTGGAAAGTTACTAACAATACGTGAATGTCGATACTTGGAAGATTAATTACTAATTTAGCCCTCCGAATACTTTCAGAGAACAATTACAAGTATTGCCTATATTTTCTTGTGCCTTATGTATTGTAACTAAGATAAAAATATTTTATACAACTACTATTAAGTTATTTAAATAAAATTTATTTTCTCCCTCAAACAATTTATTATTATTTTCAAAATCGAGTGTCAAAATATGTTAAACAGTGATGAAGTAGAATACTACTACTCAGTGGCGTAGCGTGGCGGGGGCGGAGGGGGCGGCCCGCCCCGGGCGGCACATTTTGGGGGCGGCAAAATTTAGGAAAACGAAAGTAAATCGTTAAAATTTGAAACTGATATTCATATTTTTGTTGTACCTATGATTGAAATTCCTAAATAAGGGGGCGGCAATTTTTTTTTCCGCCCCGGGCGGCTGACTTCCACGCTACACCACTGCTACTACTACAGTACAGTGACGATCGTAAAAAGAGCTACGAGCGCCCGGTGGAAGGGATATGTTTGCGCATGGATAATAGCGCACAAAAACACTTGGTTATTTTATATTGTTTAATTAGGTCAATATTTTATTATTATTGTAGAATAACTTTAGTTAATACGCTTTTCTAACAGGTTAGAAATAACAAATATATTATATGCTATAATGCTGCTTTCAGTGTTAGTATGCCGTTACCTACTTTATTTTACTTTTATACATTTTGTTACGTTCATTAAACATTACACAATAATAAAATCTTTTGAAATTCATAATATTAGGACAAAATAAACAGAATATAATTGTACTAAAAAAACAGGCCAAGTCGTAATTTTTTTATTTTTTATTGTCACACGACATATGACAGCACCCCGCTTGATGTTAAGCCGAAGTGTGTTCCATGAATGAATGTCACTGCTACTACAATTCAATAACTGTGAGTAGCAATCACATCTACTATGCCGGCCTAGATGGAACCGGCAACTTACAAGCTGATCCCGAAACGTGACCAAATAATCACTTCACCGTATGTATACTTGTAAGTGGTGGTACTACCCCGGATCGGCAGACTGGGTACACTGCCTACCACTACCCCGGATCAGTAATTTTTCTTTTCCCTATATTAATTACCATCGTTGCAAATACTTTTGTGCGCGACTGTACTTTTTAGAGTGTTGACGTATTTCCCCTGTCGCGCCGCAACTTATTCACCGATTTGGTCTGTAAATCGTTTACTGTGCAGGTAAGTCGCTCGGAGCTCTTGTTATATAGTGTCTGTAAATATATGAACTACATTTTTGAAGACCTGTATAGCATACTTGTCAACACACAAGTCTGCTACGAGCAAATCCCGAGTTTGATTCTCAGTCGGAGCAATGATTGTTTCATATCATTAATCCGTAAGTCAGAGTCTGGTAATGCTAGGCAGACAGTTGGTAAGCATTTGCCCTCCGGATAGTATCACCACTTCTAAGTTTACAAACCGTGAAGCGACTCAATTGCGTTCGGGATCAGCAATAAAATTCCAAATTCCGGTCCCAACTAGTTCGCACAGAGAATGCAACTTGGAGTTATTTAACTGTAGTAGCATTCGCCTTCAATCGTAGAACCACACTCCAGCTTAACATGACATGGTGCAGTCATATGTCAAGCTGCAATAAAATACAGATATTAGCCAAAAATAATAAAATATAAACCCGTTTAAGAAATCATGCAGACAATAAAAAAAATATTAAATTTATTTAACGAAAAAATAATATTCTACAAAAGCAGTTGCCATTTTGAAGTATTATTCTAGGAAAGAATGAGAAAAAGTTTTATATTTAAAGTCTACGTTTCACTTATTATGAATTCGAAACGTAAACTCAGAACTTAGTCGTAAATCGTAAAAGACGATTTATTTAAAATTAGTTTTATTAGAGTTTTACCGGCTTTTTTCTAAAACTATTATCATCTTTTTCGCCTATATAATATTTACTGCAAGAGGAAGTCCAAGAGCGCTGACGCCTAAAAAAATCACTGAAAATTATTATCAAACTGAAAACTAGGCTGTAGATAATATTTTGACTATAACATGCTACTTGCAGTTAAATGACCGCAAGTAGGAGTCACTTCCACTATGCCGGCCTAGTTTGAACCGGCAGTATACAAGCTGAACCCGAAACGCTGGATCTCTTTGACAAACAGATCCAGTAAATATCCGCCTCCTTTTTATTTACAAACATTTGTATTATTCAATCAAATTGAATAATACAAAATACACAAACAAATCTTTCCTCGAACGGGAATCAAACCCGGGTCTTTACATAACTAAACCTATGCGCAACGTCTGACTTTTGTCTTTATTTAACAAAAGTAATAATAAAAAATGTGTCACTCGTGATAGAAGCAATAAATTTTTCTTCCATCAAGTTAACAGTCGTTAGTGGTTTCCTTCTTAGTGGGTAACTTAAGATGCAATAAAATTTTACAGTAAAACTTTTAATATTTTATGAATTTCCTTCTCAAGTTGCAGTGTTGGTAATATAACTTGCCATTTGAAATTCATTCGCTTCCCAACACTTATACTTCTTTTATTATTCTACCTTGGAATTTTATAAATTACATTTATATAAGTACACTTAAAACGAATTATTCAAGTTAAGAAATGCGAAAAAAGATTTAAATAATTATCTTATTATATACAAATAAATTATTACGTTTTTACTGAGAATTTTAGGCTGATGATAAGCTGAAATTCTGCTGCTACATTGAAAAAACTTCAACCTAGTTTGAATCGGCAACTTTCAAGTTGACCCCGAAACGCTACTGATTTGACCTACTGACTGAGACGACCGTGGCGTAGTGGTAGTTGCCCTGTTTCTATGATACAAGCACTTTAGTAGCTTAGTATAGATATGTAAATGAAAAAAATGCTTAACAGAGTGCGCAATTGACCACCAATTGTCATCCTAACACTCCTAATTACTCAGACCCGTAGCAAATATCTGACTTTTTTTAACATTTTTTTAAGTCCAATCTAATTATCAATTATTAAAAATAAATCTTTTGAAACATTTTTTCTCTGGCAGAAAATCAAAACCGGAACCAAATTACGCACAAATTAAGTTGCCAATGTGCTTTGATACTACTCGTAGATACCAAGGAAGTATAGTAGGTACTTATATATAATATAAAATATAATATAATTATATATAATATAAACTCATATCATTTACATTATATGACAAAGAGCTTGTTGACCAAAAATGATATAATGCACGTATTATATAAGCGAACAAAAAAATCTAAGCAACCACAATTGACGTCATCACAAATCCCCAAAAATTGGCAAAATTCCACAAAAAAGGGTTTATTGAATAATTCCATTAAACCCATTATGTTTTTATGAAAGTTCAGAACTCTATGAAATTGAGAAACTTAATCCTCCACGTGGGAAAAAAAACTATAAATTGAACCTATAAATTGAAAGTGATGGTTAAGTAGATGGCTCTAGATGATTTCTGCTAAGGGCTATAAAAATCAAAACAAAATAATTTTAATTGTAAACCATCTAGTAAAGAAATTAATTATAGCCGTATTATAAACCGTGTTGTAGCAAAATGAGTGGTTTTAAATCTGCTTACATGCTAATGTATCGTTAATATTATGTTATTTGGTCGTTCAGCTTAGCATTAAAAAAATATATATATAATATAATATTATATAAGTAAATAACTATTACGATTCCTTAGAAAGAATAGTCGGTTCGCCATAAATGAATAAAATGGTAAATACATTGTCTCTGCCTAGCCCTGTTGGTGAAAGGCGTGACAATTTGATTGAGAGAATACATCAATAGCCCTTACAATTAATTATAACTTTGACTATCTGACTAATTGGTAATTAAAACATGATGCTATTAATCAACATAATCTTTTGTAAACCTGTTAGATTTAGGATAGGATTAGTTAATATTAATCGACGGGGAAAACAATAATTTAAAAGTGGTAGGCAGACAGGAAGTGGTAATTTGTGACTACTTACGAAAAGTGGTGCACCGATTTCAATTATTTAGTTAACCATTTAATTATCACCAAATTTCCAAGACGGAAAAGGTCCGAGAAAAATAGTAGGAATATCCCGGCAAATATTGAATTAAATTTGCGGGTAATTTTCCTCAAATAACGTTCCGTCTTAATTGCATTTCTCCCAAAACATGCTCGCGGCGAATTTGTTTTCCCATAGGATTAATAGGTAAATATAACGAAATAATAATGATTATATGTACCTACAAACCTAGCCTTTACGTTATATATTATGTTATATTTTCTTTATTATAATACAAACCTATAGCTTGTCTAACTATAAACGACGCGGCTCTCTACTTTATTAGTTTATTTAAATGTGTGATTACAAATATTGCTAACTATACTACTATACTTTATCATCGTGGTCCTTCTTTTGTGTGTAACCAGCAACTGAATGACCAATTACAATTCCATTTTCGGTGTGTTGCATTCATATTTTATAGTCGCACGTTGAGGGGCGCGTCATTTCGGCTTGGACAGACTCTACTTGCTTTTATATCTTAAATAATATAATAAGTATTTAGTATATTCGGAATTGTTATTTTATTGTTATGCACGACTCGATTCAGTACTTAAGCTCTTTGCGGCTTCTTAGTGGAGCCACCCAAATCTTCCAAGAGGGCCAGGAGTCGTCCTTAAGTTACCGAGGAACTTTTATCTTGCTTCGGCCACTGTGCAGCAACTGAAGAGCAAATGCGTGGCTATTTTCTCCCCTTTCAGGTAGCCTCTACAATAGGGGCTATCTAAAATGTTTATATTGTAAAGATTGTGTTTGTTTGAAGCGTGATAAAAGAGTGGTAGGCAGTGGTACTCAGTCTGCCAATCCGGGTAGTACCACCACTTACAAGTATACAGACCATCAGCTTGTAAGTTGTCGGTTTCAACTAGGCCGACATAGTGAATGTGGTTACTACTTACAGTACAACCACACTCCAGCTTAACATCAAGCACCCCGCTTTCGCTGTCAAATGTCGAGTCACAATAAAAAAAGCACAGTGTCTCGTTGTGGCACCTACCATGATGCGGAGCTTAGCTTTGTCAAGATTTAGCAATCGGTCAAATGTCTATCTGTGTGGGGAAGAGCCTTCGAGACTCCCTACAGTCTCTGGTTTGGAATCATACACTTTCATGCAAGTATATGAAATTATAGAAAAACGAGCGATTTAATATTTCTTATATTCTCAAGATGACCGTGGTGTAGTATTAGTGAAATGGTCTCGAAAAACAAGACCTAGGTTTAAAAACCCATTCACTGTCACTGTCACTGTTTGTGATATCTAAATACCAAGTAAAATCACCAAACATATTTTAACCTGTTGTTTTAATGCAATAATAAATAATTCAAGGCCTTTAAAAAACTCGCTCTTCAAAAAATATTTTATGACGTTATAAATATAAATTTTAAATTTTCAAGCTACCTTTATTTTCATGTAATATCGACATCATTTTCACATTATCGATCCTTTGGTCGGCATAGTGACGGTGACTGAGGCGACCGTAAATTGAATAGATTGCCTTGCCTAATGGTAAGCTAGAGAAGGTAAAGAGTGCCGAGGACTGAAAAAACCAAGTCAGTTTACCATTGCCTTTGTTGTTATCGATTTGAGTTATCGATTGGTTTGTTGCGCGTAAAGTCCTGGGTTCGATTCTCGGTCGGAGCAAATATTTGTTTAATAACTTTTCTTTGTAATATTTATTAATTATATTAAATATTGCAAATATTTGTTAATAAAAAATAGATGCATATTTGCTTCGGGTCTGATTATTAAAGAGTGGTAGGCAGTGGTACCTAGTCTGCCGATCAGGGGTTGTACCACCACTTACAAGTATACAAACCGTGAAGTGATTTAGTCGCGTTTCGGGATTAGCTTGTAAATTGTCGGTGGCAACTAGTCCGGCATAATGGATGTGACTACTAGTTACAGTTATTGAATTGTAGTAGCAGTGACATCCATTCATGGACCACACTCCAGCTTAACATCAAGCTGGGTGCTGTCAAATGTAGAGCCCCAATAAAAAAAATATGTCGAGTCATAACAATAAAATACAGTATCATAAAGCCAGCTCTAAACTTTCATCAGACAATGAGAGATCAGTGTCAAGGTATAATAAAAAATAAAACTATACATAGTTGAAAAAAGTAAAAAACAAGTGAGAGGTCAGGGAATGCCTACCACTAAAAAAACCGAGTCACTTCACGGTTGCCTCAGTCGCTGTCACTATACCGGCCAAAAATAAAAATAATTCAGACCTCTAGAAGTGGGTGATTTGTTTGAAAGATTCCGTTACATGGTTACATACATACAAGTCAAGCTAATAAAAGCAGGTTAAAAAAGGAAATTTGAAAGGTTAAAATTTAAATAATTCAACTGAAATCTGACCTCGACCTGTCTGATTTTAAATAGTTGAACTACATTAAAGGCCCAGAGAATTTTTATAATAATCAATCAATCAATCAAATTGTCACGCCTTTTTCCCACAGGGATAGGCAGAGACACAACAAAGTAATTTACACAACTCCCTTGTTTCCTTTACATCCACAATTCTCTTCATACAGGCTCTGTGGTTATGGGCACTAGGCAACCTAGCTTTCTTGAGGATGTCTCCGATTTGGTCGGAAAACACTCTCCTCTCATCAAATTTATAAATTTTATAATAAAACATTTTTATTATAAATTATAAAAATTTATTTATTTAGGTAATTTGAATAATTTGAATGGTAAGGATTTAAATTAGATAAAAAAACAAGATTAGGTTTCTAATTTATTTTAATGCAACTTGACATCTGACCTCGACCTGTCTGATTTTAATTAGGGGAACTACATTAAAGGCCCAGAGGGTTTTAGGATCTCTATAACAATGAAACGCTTGGGACGACCGCTTCGGGGTTATGAAACTGGTACTTTGTAACAGATAATTTTGACATTCTAATTTCAATTCAAAGGTTTAAGGGTAGTTAGAGGAATCTTCAAAATATCTTATTTAAATAATCCACATAACTTTTTGCCTGTATTAATATTCTTTGTGGGACATTTTTTTTCTTTATTAGTTATTAATGTTCTTTGTCTTAAATACCACTAATATTGTTTTACAGAAAATTTATTTACCATTTAGGAAACAACCAATTACAAAAAAGTTTTAAATTAAGCTTCACGATCTGAAAATTAATTACGAGTAACGTAACATAGTATTTTCTTAGATTTTGCGCGAACATTAATTAATGATTTAAACTAAACAAATTTTATGCGGCTTACTATCGCGTTTATTGATGGCTGCAAAGCTCTCGAAACGTCGGAATAATAAAAAATTGTAAAATCTAAACCAACAAGGGATTTTTGTAACAATTTTTTGTAACAAGGGATGTTTATTTTTATATTACTTCACTTAAATGACATCATTCATTTTGTATTTGGACTTGGGTTTAATTGTATTAACAGTTGCATAATATACATTTAAAAATAGTTTGATGTATACGAAGATTACAATGCAATTGGAATATATCCTTTATTTTGCATAGTTTAGGTGTGCAAAATCATCAAACGATAATTATATAACTAAGTGATTAATACAAACAAATTCCATATCTTATTTTCCAAGTAACTCAATTGCACAGCAATTAAAAGCAAAATTGTTATTAGTTTTAGCAATACAAGTATCGAAACTACCATTTATATATTTTTTCATCATTGGACATTACAAAAGTAGTAAATAAAAGCCAAAAATGAATGATGTCCTTTTGTATAAAGGTTTGTTCCAACTTGTTTTTATTAACTCAGCAACTGACCGCGACTTGCCTAATGGCAATGCTCACCCCAGGCGCCTTCACTTTGCCGGCCAAAGGTGCTTTTTCACATTTCGCTTGAAGGATTCAAGATTATAGAATTGGAAGAACACGTGGGCTGTAAAGCATTCTACAAAGCAACAAGGATTTTAATGTATCTTTATGTACGAGTATACGTATAAGTTTAGTATTTCTATATATTTTAACATGGAAAAAAATCACTTATGTTTTGTCACAGTTTCTCAAATAACGTCAAGTATTTTGATAGATGAACCAATCACGTTTTTTGCTGTGATGTAGTTAGAAATTGGTTTTTGCACCTAACTATAATATAATAACGTCTATATTATATAATCGTTATTTGTTAATTGACTATTATATAATAGTATATTTTGTTTATTTTCTGCCTATCCCTGTGGAAAAAAGGCGTGACAATTTGATTGATTGATTGATTGATTGTTTATTTTATGTTTGTAAAACTTTTTATTGCAACATTTTTTTTATTATAACTCAACATCTGACCTCGACCCGCCTGCAAGAAGAGATCCAAGAGTGCCGACGACTGCGAAAACCGAGTCTTCACGTTTACCCCAGTCGCCGCCACTATGCCGGCCAAAGGTGCTTCTTTACGCATCGCTTGTAGGATTCAAGGCTATAGGATAGAGAGAACACATGGGCTGGTCAGCATTCCACTTGTCGATTGCTCTGCGCGCACCGAACTTTTTAGTTCGACTGCCGATTCGGTTGACAGAATGCGGATGCTTCCCCCATAATCTGTTCTTTTCTCTACAAATGTAAAGTTGTGTAATTACCTATAGAATGTAAAATTAGTTGTTAGTCTTAAATAAATAATAAAATTATGTATTTCTTAGTTTTTTAGGACAACAAAAAACTAAGTAATATATAATGTATTGTATGCTGATTCCGAAACGCGATTAAATCACTTCACGATTCAAACAGACTGAGCTATTTGAATCGCTATATTTTACGAATACGCTGCCGTATCATTTAAGTTCTAGTTTATATATCATTAATTAATTAATTATTATAATGTCTGTATTTGTCATACTATTACTATCTATCAAAATCTTATGACGTAAATAGAGAATAAAATAAATACAGAAAAATCGTAAGTGTACTTCAAATCTTCTAGTCTAATAGAAACAGATTGATTCCGTTCTAAGTAAGACATCCAAGATAAAAGACAGCTGACAAAGTAATTTGATTATCGAGTCACCACAAAACAATTTTCTTGGAGTTTTTCCCTTTCCCTCTCTCTTATTTTTTCCCTCACAATGAAAATCTATTTAACCAGATTTACAGAAAAAATGTCTAAAAAAAATGTCTATTCATGTTAATAAATATCTACTTATATTATACGAAAAGTTGCTAAGAATAAATGGTCTACATGCCCAAATGTCATCGCTTATTTTTATTTCAGAGTTACAACCATGGTATATAATTTGGAGGGCTTTTAATAGAGGCGACAGCTACTGCAGTTAAATAACTGCAAATAGTTGTCTCGTCCACTTTGTAGGCTTAGTTAGAATCGGCAACTGATCCCGAAACGCAACTTAGAAAATCACTTCACTATCTGTACACTTGAAAGCAGTGTTACTATAGGGGCCGACCGCGCAAATAAAGACATTAAAGAATCATTCCCATTTGTCAAAAAGTCACGCGGTCGCTGTTAGTGTCAAAGCCTAAGAATTTGGAAAGAATAGAATCTGTGCTAAAATAAGAACTAATTCATTGTTATTTGTCTCATTTATATTATGTTTATACCACGTGTGACTGAATAAAACAACTACTTGTACTTCAAATCCTTTATTTCAAAGGTTGGCACGACTTTTTTGCGATTACAACCACTTGTAATTGTGGTTGACTGTTAATACTGCTTAATTAAAAGTTACGTGGTAGTAAGAGTAGCGGCATAATTGTTCCGTCATCCTTTTTTGAAGTATTTTAACGTCAATTTAGTCCAATTAGATTGTCAAATGATCAACATAACTAGTGACAACCTTCTAAATTACGAATGTAAAAATGTGTATTCATCTCTTTCTAACTCATTTTTAATGCCATAAGTAAAAATAGTATAAACGGTTGTATTTTGTAGCTATTTTAGGCCTCCTTCTATCTCTTAAGTCCAAATTCTTTGGTCAAAGCCAACTTTTATCCACTCGAGTTTCAATGAGCTTGAAGTGTTGATGAAAGTAAGTTTCGCGGTCGAAATTTTGATTTCAATGCTCATTAATAGAGCTCAACTGTGAAAACGAAGCCCATTGTCATTGAGTTACGCGGTCAACAATAGCTGGACAAATGACTGCTTACTACTTTTAACATTCGGTCTTCAGAAACAATTGTGACCCAATTGTGTGTATTAACCCAGGCCAGAGAACTACGAATTTTCTCCCAAAGTTAAGGAGATAAAATTGCGCATTTTAAAAACAAAATTATAGCTAACATAAAAATTAATTTTCCCTTAAGTTGGTTACGCAGTAAACTTCAACTATCGTGTCTGCTGGTTCAATATAAGTTTTGTAGCTGGCCTCATTTCCCATGGGTTTTACTGTGTACGAACATTATTGTACAAATGAAATATATTTTGGCAATCAATCATTGATATAAAAAGAAGGTAGTAATAATCTTAAGAATATTAAATCGATAAATTCTAATCCTTACAATTTTATGCGGGGGGCGATTACAAAAACAAACTTTTACTAATAATATTGACAAAATATTGATTTTAGAAAATCAAAATTATGTAAACCAAAAACATATATCAATTTACTAAGAAATACTAAAAGAATAAAAATAAAAATTCGAATACATTTTTTATTGTTACTCGTTTTTCATGTTTTTTTTTCATTTTATTTATGTCTATCTATTTATAGATAGATCCTTTAATTAAATACGAGCAGTACAAAGTCTACAAACAACTTCAACAAAAACATCTATCCTACAGAGCAAACTGTTTGGTAAATAATGCAGGCGGCGTATTTTGAAGTGAACCGAAGTGGAGAATCAAAGCCAACAGTTATGAAACTGTAACGACGGGATGCGAACACAAACGAACCAGTACATTTCTAGGGGCCCTATTCTCGTTAATCTAAACAGTTGTAGTTATGAAACTGTTACGACACGTGGTGCAGACACAAACTAACCAGCATATTTCTAGGAACCCTATTCTCGTTAATCTAAACAGTTGTATAGTCTCTATAATTACAATTGCACTGAAAATGCAATTGTAATTAGTTATTCAGTTGCTGGTTAGCCACAAAAGGAAGAGCACGTTAATAAAGTATAGTAGTATAGTTAGTAATATTTGCATTCACACATTTAATTAACCTATTAAAGTGGAGGAGCGCGTCATTTATAGTTAAACAAGCTATAGTTGGTTATGTAAATTTTCTAGGTAAGGCGAAAAAATCGTTATAGTATCTATAATTTCTGAATATTGTACCCATTTTTTTCGCATAGATCGTAAGTTGCCGGTTCCAACTAGGACGGCATAGTAGATGAAACTGCTACTTACAGTCAGTTATTTAACTTTATTAAAAGTCACCATTATTCATGGACCGCACTCCAACTTAACGTTAGACGGAGTGCTATCATATGTCAAGCCACAATAGAAATAATATGAAAGAAAGTATACATATATTTAAGGCGACCGTTACTGGAAGTGCAATGGTTACGCAAACCGAAAACAACCAAAGTACATATTTGATATATGTACCTAGTACAGAAATGTAAATTTATAATATATAACCAAACCACGAACAATCATTACAAGCTGTGCCCGCAGTTTCACCCGCGTAAAATTAGGTCTATAACACAGTCATAACAAAGGAGGAGGTTCTCAATTCGACTGTATATGCATTTTTTGTATATGCCACCTCACCCGCCGTGCGTAGGATTTACGTTAAACTATTTTGGCTATAATAGCATACACATAAGATATAGATATATACTGTCGCGGACTTTTTTGTAGGTCTATTTAAGATACACATTTTCATCATACATTACATATGAGTAACTCTAGCTGTTTTGGCAGCGCACGCCAGTATAACTCGCAGATGGTAGATTTTTATCCTACTTACTTGACAATTATCGTCATATTTTGGACAATTCACACAATATCTTCATAAATTGTAGCCTATGTGTTATTCTGATGTATAAGCTATATTATTGTAAAGTTTCAATAAAATCCATTTAGTAGTTTTTGCGTGAAAGAGTATCAAACATCCATCCATACTCACAAACTTTCGCGTTTATAATATAAGTAAGGATTATAAACCTGTAAAATGACATAAATAAACTTTAATAACATTTTTTTTTATCGCAAATCACTAGCTTTATCAAAACAAAGGCTGAAATTAATTTGCGTAAAATTGGGAATATATGCAAGTATCGTGTTATCGTAATGGCGGCTATATCAGTGTAACACAAAAATCCTCTCTGGGGAACTAATAAGCGCAGTTTGAGATCCATGTCAACCATTCATGAATGATAACCAATATGGCGGCGGTTTTATTTGATGTCACAAATGTACACTAATTCATATTTTTATTTATTTATTATTGTGATCTCGACATATCACAGTACCCCGCCTGATGTTAGGCTTGTATGCGGTCCATGAATGAAGGCGACTGCTACTAAAGTTATGCAACCGCATCCACTATGCCGGCTTAGTTGGAACCAGCAAAGATTTTTTTGTGACTCGACATCTGACCTCTACCCGCCTGAGAGTAAGCAGGAGGAGGTCTTAGAGTGCCAACGTCCTAAAAACGAATCAGATCACGGCTGCTACTACGAAATTGGCAACTTACAAGCTGATCCCGAAACGCGACTAAGTCACCTTACGGTCTGTAATACTTGTAAGTACTACCCCGGATCGGTAGACTAGGTACCACTGCCTACTACCACTCTTTGACAACTAGACCAGATAACCGCCTCTTTTTTCCTTAACAAATATTAAATTACGATAGTTTTTTCTTTATTGCGACTCGACATATGACAGCACCCCGCTTGATGTTAAGCCGAAGTGTGGTCTATAAATGACTGTCACTGCTACTACAATTAAATAACTGTGAGTAGCAATTACATCCACTAGGCCGGCCTAGATGGAACCGGCAACTTACAAGCTGATCCCAAAACGTGACCAAATCACTTCACGGTCTATATACTTGTAAGTGGTGGTACTACCCCGGATCGGCAGACTGGGTGCCTACCCAATGTTAGGTAACCCAATAGGTAACAATCTACCCAATGTTACCTAATTACTATATAATTATTCTATGTTATAATGTATCATGGATAGATTATAAACTATCGTAAATTAATACGTTATATTGTAAGCAGTATGGTACAGTTTACAATTTATCGATAGTTTACAAACTCGCGAGATAGATTGTAAACTAACAGTATTCACAATTATACGGTGACATGTATATATGACACCTAAATTTGAATCTCGTTGGAAACTTTGGGATCGTTGTCAAGCTATTTGCATGGAAACTACACTGCCACAATCTCCGCTATAGTAATGATAGTTTGTACTCGTATTAGTAGTTCATTTGCAAATATAATGCTTTAAAGTTCCCAGCATTTCAAAACCACTATGACCTAACTTAGCCGTGCTAATAAACCAGATCGTTACGCGTAAAGTTCCGGGTTTGATTTCCGGTCTGAGCAAATATTTGTTTCATAGCTTTATTGTAATAATATCTAATAATTTACAAACACTTGTTAATAATAATAGAAGAAAATAAATAATTAAATATTTGTTCCGGGTCTGGAGTCTGCCGATCTGGGGTAGTACCATTACTAACAAGTATACAGACCGTGAAGTGACTTAGTCGCGTTTCGAGATTACCTTGTAAGTTGGCAGTCACATCCACTGAACGGCATAGTGGATATGACTGCTACTTACATTTAATCAATTGTACTAGAAGTCACTCACTCTAGCTTAACATCAAGCTGGGTACTGCCATAATTAGGGTTGCCAACCATACTTTATAATAACGTATCTTACGTTATTTTTGGTAATTATACTTTATACTTTTGCATGCAAATAAAGTATGTGAAAATACTTTATTTTGATTGCGTAGCAAACGAATTGCTTATTTAGGTATATAAAGGACATCATTCAATTTGAATGGGTCTTGGGCCTAAATGTATTAACAATTGCATTTTAAATTAATTTGATGTACGAAGATTACAATGTAGTTGGAATATATCCTTTTTTTGCATAGTTTGGGTGTGCAAAATCATCTAACTATAATTATGACAGTTCAAAGCAGAACAAATGTAGCGTTGATTGACAGATGATACAAAATTCATTTCCAAATAACTCAATTATCGGACATTACAAAAGTATTACATAGAAGCTCAAAATGAATGATGTCCTTTAAATGATGATTGTCAAACAAGCTTTGAAATATTAAAAAATAGCAAAAAATTATTAGCATTTTAAAAGCACACAAAATACGTTTTTAAGGCATAAAATTTGAAAAATACTTTATTTTTCTTCCAAATACTTTTTTTTTATCCTATTCAAACAATGGTTTACGTTTTTTTTTGTCAAAAAAGTTGGCAACCCTAGCCATAATATGTCGAGTCACAATTTAAAAAAAAGCTAAAATATCAATGAAAAATACTAATTAATAGTTAGATTAATTGATTAGACGAACATTGATTAATGAATGAAACAAATTTTATGCGGCTTACAATCGCGTTTGTACAATTGTTTGTTATTCCGACGTTTTGAGAGCTTTGCCGAGTTACGGAGAGACGCGATAGTAATAAGTTGAAAGGTCTTTAACTTTTGTTGAACCGATATTAATTGCTTCAACTTGATTGAAAGTCTGTTCAGACGGATCATATCGAGAATGATTTCGCAGTTGATCAACTAAATTCGCCTCGTGAGAACGCCATGTAAGCCGCATTTATTTTAAATTTAAAACTAATTAAGTTTTCCATTTCGATCTATTTTCAGGATGGCAAAAGTACGCCCCGCTTGTTTGCTGCTAGCGTGTGCATTGATCTTCGTGGTAGCCACCGTACCAGCCGCTGCATATACGAGGTAGTTGTATGATTTCTTATTTATTACGTTCAATTTTAATTATACAAGTCATCTGAGCTCGACTTGCCTCATGAAAGGTCCAAGAGCGTCGACGACTGAAATAGACTTAGAAGACAACAGGCATAGTGACGACGACTAAGCCAACCGTAAACTAAATGTTTTTTTTTTCAGTCGTCGGAACTATCATTGCTTACCATTGGGCTAGTCGATAGCTGGTTGCAACTAGGCCGGCACCCTAGATGTGACACAGTTATTTAACTGTTGTAGCCTCACATTTTGTAGGTGCTGCCTAAGATTTTGTAAGATTTGCAGGCGCCTCGTCTTATAAAATCTTAGGTGCCGGCCGTAAATGCCGCGCATCATCTTACAAAACATTAGGTTGTAGTAGTCACCTCCATTTATGGATTGCTCTCCAGCTTAACATCAATGTCATATATCGAGCCACAAACATCATTATCGGCCTCGGCAGACTAGGAAAATGACTACTATGTGTCTGGCTACCAGTCTTAGAAGCTTTAATTGTTTATAAATGAATAAACGCTTATTAATGTAATTTATTAATTGTTTAGCATTGGGAATAACTATCGCGACATGGACGGTTATGAATCCGAGGACGTTATGGATATGCTGAACAGGCTCACTAGTCTCCTACAGATGGAACGTAAAATAGATAAGTATGTTTTTAAATTTTTAAAAATATTTCAATCTAAATCGTTAAAAAAATGATTAAAAATTCTGTTACATAGTTACATACATACAAGTCAAGCTAATAAAAGCGTGTTAAAAAGATCCAGCCCACATAGTTACTATTAAAATACTATTTTTCTTTACATTTCTAAATTAAGCTACTAAACGTACTTGAATTAAAGAAACAGAACGACCAAAGAAGAAAATATCTAAGATACATTGAGATCGATGAGTAGTTTAAACTTTAAAATTTAAACCACTGGTGAACCATCATGTTGTGGTACCTATTCCAGGGTCCAAAGAGTAAGGAAACTCTATTGTATAGTTGACAGCTTGTTCCTCAAAACACAAATGATAAAACTGATACGATACGAATGACAGATCAGTGTTTTTGTGTTTACAGTCTGTATTATGCGCTACCTTTACAATAAAGTTTTATTTTCTTTAAGGGATTAAAAATTGTATGAAAAACGTCGAATATAAACTTCGCCCGAGTGTCCTAATGCATTGTTTTAGAGGTCTTAAATCAAATTCGCATATTTGCATTGCAAAACCAATGCATACTGTGTTTTTTCTTACTTGGCAGAAGTAATATTATATCAGAAGTAATATCTGAGGAAATTGTTTACTACTGTTTTATTCTATAGAATAAACATACACAAATGCACAAAACTTATTAAATTCATACACATATACATAATTTTTTTATCAAAAACCCTTTGGAAACGATAAATTCACAGATGACAAATGTCTTGCCCCAAGAATAATAATGAAAAACCATTTTCACAGAAATAATAATAATCATTAATAATAACAATAATAGAAGATTTATAGATATTTTTATATATTCATTTTGATTCCCGTCACTTTTTTACGTTGTCATGATGCCGAAAGTTTGTTTACTACTTTTGCCTAGTAAGGAAAAATGTACAGTAGGTGCTTTATTGTAAATATCGTATTGCATGTTTAAATATTTTATTATCTGTTTCAGCTATCAAAATGATATAACCAGGTATATTTTATTTTCTATTTTTTTTATTTCTGACGAGACATATGACCACATATGACCCGCCTGATGTTATGCTGGAGTGCGGTTCATGATTGAAGGCGACTGCTACTACAGTAAAAAAAAACTGTAAGTAGTAGTCACATTCACTATGCCGACCTAGTTGAAACCGGCAAATTACAAGCTGATCCCAAAACGCGACTAAGTCACTTTACGGTCTGTATACTTGTAAGTGGTACTACCCCGGTATCGGCAGACTAGGTACTGCTGCACTACTTGTCGAAAATTATCATTCTAATAATACTCGTATACTTGTAGCGAAAAACGAACATTGGATCTTGGTCTAGGCCGCGGATATTCTGGAGCTCTTCAGGCTAAACACCTCATGGGCTTGGCTGCTGCAAACTTCGCTGGAGGACCTGGCAGAAGGCGACGCGATGTATCCAAGAATTAAACAACGAAACTTGAACCCAAACCAGGCTGTCATATAAAAAAAACATAATTGTATAATTTTCTAATATGTATGCGATTCTTTTTTAATAGTAATGTTCCAACTTCCAAACATATATATATATATATATATATATATATATACGAGAGGCACGCTATGATGGCTGTTTTGATTTTTGACCGATCATGAAGTTTTGTATTAATTATTAGTAACGTTTCCTTCAAATTTCTGTTCTTGATTGTCACAATAAAGAACAACAATTGTTCCTTTAAACATAATTAATATTAATACAAAACTTCATGAGCGGGTCAAACGTCAAAACGGCCATAATTATATTCCTTAAGCGATAGACACCGGGATCGATTCCTGGTCGCAGTTAACAGATGTGCACTACTCAATATTTTCCAACCAATTTTCATTAGGTACTATTCTAAACTGTATTTTGTTTTTTCTACAAACTTAGTATAAAACTAAGTTAAACTCAATCGACTGCTTACAAGTAAAAATTTAATGAAAAATAATTTCATAATTCGTCCAATGAAAATTTTCTAGAATGTGATAGAACTGTAGTAGCAGTCACCTACATTCATGGACCGTATTTCAGCCTAACATCAGGCGAAGTGCTGTCAGATGTCACAATAAAAAATAATAATTAAACAAATATAAATAATTGTCATCTATTTTACGCATCTAGTAAAATTCCGTAAGAATTAAATATTGTAGTAGCACCCGTAACTTTATTTAAAGGACAACATTCATTTTGGGCTACTTTTGTAATGTCAAATGATCAAAAATATATAAATTTATTAGTTTCGATTCTTGTGTTGATAAAACTAATAACAATTTTGTTTTTAATTGCTGTGCAATTGAGTTATTTGGAAAATAAGATAATGGATTTTGTATTATCTGTCAATCACAAAGACACGCCATATTAATAGTTCTGTTTGAACTGTCATAATTATAGTTTAATCATTTTGCACACCTAAAATAATAGTTATATTTCAATTACATTGTAATCTTCGTACATTAAACTATTTTAAAAAATATATGCAACAGTTTATACAATTAAGCCCAAGTTCCCATACGGAATGAATGATGTCCTTTATCTTTTAACTACCAATAAAAATTGCACAATAAAGCGGTTGTAACACGAAATGTTTAAGGAAAAGTAGGACGTATTCATATAAATTGTCTTAATAGTTATAATTGTACCACAAATTCACAGCATACCTCAGCACACACCAGCCAGGATTGTGTTGTAGTATAATTAATGGTCATGAAGCTCATTTGCATCAGACCGCTCCCACTCAACTAAGGAATGAACATTCAAATATGGACTTATGGACTCTAGATACATTTCACATCTATAAAATAAAAAGATAAGATATCCATTTAATAGAGTTGACGGGTCGCGTACGACTCGCGCGCTACCATTAGCCAATCTTCCCAAATTTTTGGCCGGCATAGTGAATATTACTGTAGTTATTTAACTGTAGTAGCAGTCACCTTCATTCTTGGACCGCACTGCAACTTAACATCAGGCGGGGTGCTGTCATATTTGAGCCACATAACATCCTGCTTTGTTACCTTTCCGAGCAGGGCGGAGCCGTGTAAATAAGCTACGACCTTCAGTCATGACTTAAAATTTTAAATTATCAAATGATTATGGTTGGACTATGTATCAAAACAAAACATAATTCCATTACGCCGTATTTTTATTATATTAATATTTTTATTCATATATTTTACTTTAAATACTTTAGTGCGAATATCGCAAGTAAACAGTCCATTTATTTCCTAGTCTTAGAATTGTAGTTTAATTTAGCTTACATACATAATTATATATTTGTTTAAATTGACACCATCTAATGGAGCCTATTACACGGTGAAGATTACAGAAAAATATTTTTTAGACTCATTGTCGAGTGCATTTTAAGAGTTATGGCCAATTTAACATTTGTTTGTGGCAGCCTTAACAGAGTAGCAATGTGATCTGACCTTTACTAAAATACAAATAATCCGTTTTTAAGTCAAACCGTGTAATATGTGCCATAAGAAAATTACATATTTGGTACACATTATGTGTTTAGAAAAAAAAAACATACTAGTAAAGACTTTATTATCAAATGGATAATCAAGTATTTTAGAGATAATATTATTAAAATATATTACCTATTATAATACGTAGGAATAAAACAATCTGCTTTTAATTCATAGATGTAATATTTCTATGTTTAATTATTCGCGTTTGCAATTTCTAATTAGATATTATTATAGTGTTGATTACCCTTCGATTACAAAATAAAGGTGTATTAATATTCATATGTGTTTTATATTGATAAAATAGATAACTATAATTACCTACGCTACTAAAATGTTAAAAATTACAAAAAGAAAACAAAATTAAAATTTTAAAGGAACCCCCAAATCGCTTGAAACCACTTTAGTCTATCACCAGCCTTACAGTAAGTTAAAACATTAGTCATGGTTCCTTAATTCATTATATTCCTTGGATCCTCATGGTGCATCATCAGATTGGAGTATTTTTAATTTGATAACGGTCCAGCTAATAGCTCATAATGAGTAACAGTTTTAGTTAAAGCTAAAGTTATATTTCTTGTTGATTTGCTAAGCTGAGATGATTCATAATGGTGCATCATCAGATACTCCCGGTCTTCAATTTGATGACGCCCCAGGTAAAGGCTGGTAAGTAACAATTTAAGTTAAAGCACTATGGTTCCATTTCTTGTTGATTTGCTGATCTGAGAGGATCCATGATCAGTTTTTTCAGATCCACAATGTTTTATTTAATCGCACTTACTTTTCTACACTTAGTTTCCTCCAGTCAAGACGAATCTAATGAGCCAAAACTTAGTAAACCCATTAGGTTAAACCCATCCAGGATTTCGTCTCTTACCTTCATCATCAGAGTAGCTCAGTCCAGTGGTGCCAGTTAAGACACCCATATATGTGTGTTCGTTTGTGTTTCAAATGTTAGGTCACAGATATGTTTAAAAGTAAAGTAAATACCAATTATTTAATTTACTTTTAAGATCGCTACCGCAGCTAACAAAACGAGCTGATGACCTTGAAACCCCTGATTAGGTCTTCATCAATTGTAGCTAAGAATGCTTGGCTTTCAAATTAAAAAAAAACACATCGTAATCGGTCCATTCGTTTAAAAGCTACGATGCCACAGACACACAGATACAAAGACACGTCAAACTTATAACACCCCTCTTATTGAGTCGGGATTTACTCCAAATAAATTATCACAATAATTATTAAGAAGACAGAGACATCTATAAAATTTTGTTCGAACTACGTGTTCTTCATTTTGACATGCTTAATATTATGATTTTCTACTAGATGGCGCTACTATTATCAAACGAATTGTCACGCCTTTTTTCCACAGGGATAGGCAGAGACAATGGAGCGTCACTTGCCACGATCCTTACACAACTCCCTTGCTTCCTTCACATCCACAATTCACTTCATACAGGCTACTATTATTGATATACTAATGCATTAACCAGTTTTAATACCATTATATGAAAATTGATAGTGTTGAGTAAAATAATAATTTAATAATAAATCAAATAACTATTTGATTTATCGTATTGTAATGATAATCGGCGAAATATCGAATTAAATGATAAATTTCAACAACCTCCACAACTCCCGTATGGTCTAGTGGCTAGGATACCTGGCTTTCACCCAGGAGGCTCGGGTTCGATTCCCGGTACGGGAAATTTCTTAACTTTTTTATTTCTTTATTAATCCAATTTTCACGGAGTGCTACTATTTTATTGTTCCTCAAAAGTGTTATTTAGAAAAACAACTTATTTTAATATCATATTTTTCACTATGTTAATTTTTTTGCGAGTGCAATTATAATTTATTAGATTTTTTTTAACTGTGTTAAGGAAAAATATTTTTCCTGGATGATATATTATTATTATTCCCAAGAAACTTAATGACGATTAAGGTGCAATTCCGTTGGCGACTGCAGACTACACTACTGGTTTGTATCAATTAAGCGCAAGGCGACACTAGCCAGCCTACGTAGTACCTCTATGTAGTCTGTGGTTGACACTGAGTAAAAAATCACATAGTTTTTTTATTTAACCGACAATAGTCTAAACTTTTCTTCATTGTGGATCAAATACTTTTTAATTCGTAAAACTTCCTTTGTGTGATCTGCATTTAATAGGATCAGCTGATTTTCTATTTCTTGTAGGAAAAAGTATTTATTAACATAATAACAAAAATAAATCGTCGTCCTCCTCTTCTAATATAAGTAGCAAAAGATGAGTGAGACATCTTTTATCACGTAAAGCACAGACTACAGAGAGTACTATAACGCAGTTTTATAACGACTGCACAACTGTGAACTGTGTAGGTGTCCGCGTAAAGCAGTCTGCAGTCGCCATCAGAATCGACTGCATTTAGTATGTAATTGTAAGCCTTTAGTACTACGATTACATACTAAAGGTGTTAGTGACTATACCTTCACAAATTGGTAATAGTGATAAAAATAATACAGATGTAATAAATCAAAATTAAGAGGACATTATTAATTTTGGGCTTCTTTGTAACTTTTGCAATGTCTTTATAACTTATAACTTTTATACCATTTATAACTTTGAAAAAATATATAAATGGTAGTTTTGATACTTTTATTGATAAAACTAATAACAGTTTTGCTTTTAATTGCTGTGCTTGGATTTTGTTTCGTCTTTCAATCACGAAGAGACGCCATAGCTTTGTACTGTCATCATTATAGTTTGATCATTTTGCACATCTGAACTACACCGGAAAAAAGAGAGTTTGCTCAAAAAAAAAATGCGAACCGAGATATTTTGACGGATTTAGGTTCGTCTCCGGACGTATTAATAATGAACCTAAAATCCAACAGCTGAACTATTGCAGATTTTTTTTTATTCGCTACTTAAGTCGGGAAAACATAGTTTTTCGCAATTATAATTTTTTCTTGACTATTTATATAAAAATATTACGAAAGGAACTTGTAGATAATAAAAATATCTACAAAATGAGACCAGTTAGATTCAAATTAGTTTTTTTTGTTTTTTTACAAAATGCAGAAAACCCCTAAAAATCGATGTTTTTTAAATAATGTTTTAAACAAACATTTTTATACCTAGACATCCCAAATTTTAATAGACTGTAGACTTTGACGTGTATTATTAGTGGTATTTCTTTAGAATTTTTTTCTTGCATATTTTTTGCAAAAATCCATTTGTTCTTAAAAAAAGCACTTTTTTGCAACCTAATTTTTACCTCTTCGGTAGGTCCTAGAGTGTTGTATTTGGGCTCATTCTCTTCCTTAAGAGTTGTACTTTCAGTCTTTTTTTTAAGGTAATCAATTTTAGCAACTAGGGTCTTGCAAATCGAAGTGCAAATATACACCGAGAAAAGGGGAGTTTGCTAAAAAAAAGTGCGAACCGGGATATTTTGACGGATTTAGGTTCGTCTCCGGACGTATTAATAATGAACCTAAAATCCAACAGCTGAACTATTGCAGATTTTTTTTTATTCGCTGCTAAAGTTGGGAGAACATAGTTTTTTGCAATTATAATTTTTTCTTGACTATTTAGATAAAAATATAACGAATAGAACTTGTAGATAATAAAAATATCTACAAAATGAGACCAGTTAGGTTCAAATTAGTTTTTTTGTTTTTTTACAAAATGCGGAAAACCGCTAAAAATCGATGTTTTTTAAATAACGTTTTAAACAAACAATTTTATACCTAGATGTCTCCAATTTTAATAGACTGTAAACTTTGACTTGTAGTATTAGTGGTATTTTTTTGGATTTTTTTTTTTTATATTTTTGGTAAAATTCCATTTTATAATTAAAATAGCACTTTTTTGCAACTTAATTATGACCTCTTCGGTAGGTCCTAGAGTGTTGTATTTGAGCTCATTCTCTTCCTTAAGAGTTGTACTTTCGGTCTTTTTTTATAGCTAATCAATTTTAGCAACTAGGGTCTTGCAAATCGAAGTGCAAATATACACCGGGAAAAGAGGAGTTTGCTAAAAAAAAGTGCGAACCGAGATATTTTGACGGATTTAGGTTCGTCTTTGCTGCGCCTGTGTGGTAGAGACTTTAATCTGGACCAAAATGCACTAGCTTCTATTTAAAAAAAATACCCTTTATGGGTTTCGTTATTCCTAGTATTAATATTTCATAAAATCCAATAATTATACAGCCCGGTAGCATATAATATTATGTATTTAATGGCATTTATATGTAACTGCATAAAGAAAAAAATTCTCCTACTAGTACGATATTTAGGAACTAAATGTACGAGATAAATGACAACCCCTGGTACGAGAAAAAAAATTCGGCGTATGGCAACCCTTTGACCAATCGCATTTATTGGGCTGGCAAGACTAAAGAACGAGACACACGGCCTCCGCTCTAACTATCTCTTTCGGCTCGAATTTATATCTAGCATTGAAAAATAAACTTAAAGCCATATGTATAAAGTTAATTTTTATAAATAAAGCACCAAAATAATCGGTCCTGTTAAGATTTGTAGGCCATTTACTAAGGTTATAGATGGCAGCACTTTCCAAGACTTTTCTTGACATCGGCAGTTGTCACTTTCCGACCCGACCTCTGCGTCCCATTGTTGGGCAGTCGTGTTTTGTTATGTTTACTTTTGTGATAATTTGAGTGCATTTTTATATTTATGTGAACTATTAATATGATATCGTCTATAATATCCCGATTGGTCATGTAAGATGTCTATTTTATTTATAACGTTTTATTCTTAAATTAATTTTTAAATTTTGAAGGATCATGTTCATTTTTGCAATCGTTTCTTTGTTGTTTAAATTTATTTTATTTTTATAAACATAACTTATAACCGAAGCGTATATTTCTATTTACATTACATAATTTTAAAACCGCAGTTGCTTTTGAAGTTTTTAAAATCGATCGGTATCATTTGGTGACGAACATTTATTTTCTTATTAAAATACGTTTTATTTACAGTTATTTATACAAACATTACTTTATAAGCTACCTGACATTGTCGTCCTAATAAATATGTGAAATTATAAATATTTTACTAAAAGTCATTGTTCAAAGTCATGGAATAAATTGCCAAATACTTGAACTTGAGTTATGTGATTATCGTTTCCATATCATTTGGATTATTTCCAAAAAAATCACAGCAATTTACAATTGTCGGACTATCATAACTTACCTATTATATATGGGTAGATTTTTACTAACAATATTATTATAGGATTTACAATATTATTAGAAATATCTAACAGCCCTCTTCCATGAGTTTGGTGCTCCTTTTTTGCATCTGATTAGCATGTCTGTACAATAGTATTCCTGAGTTTGTGTGTATCTGTAGTACATATGCTATTAGTCTAAAAGGAGTCCCTATAAAGGATGACTGTTTATATAGTGTGATGTAGGAGAGCTGGTATAGTCTCATCAAAAGAAGGGTCAATGCAGCTGCATGCATTTTAAGTACCAGAGCTGGCATTTCATCAGGACCACTGGACATTGTTCCATAAGTAGACCTAATGGCAGTAGGTCCACTTATGGAACAATGTTGAAGTCCACAGTTTTGGTGAGACTCAAAAAGCTGCAACTATCCAACTATCCGTGCAACAGTTGACTCGTCAATCCTGGAAACACACTGCCCCCGCTTCTTTGAATACTCTTGCAAAACTTAGTCACACAATTATAAGCTACCATTAAACCATTTACGGAGGAGTCAAGCTCAAAAAGTCAAGCCTATAACAATAAAGTCTATATGCAAAGAATTGTGAATGTGAAGGAAACAAGAGAGTTGTGTCAATATCATGGAACTGGATACTAGTGTCACTGGCTTCTATTACATATAGGTTTATTACAAAATTAAGAAAAAATGTCCTAATTTTGTAATTATTTGGTCTTTTTTATTTAATTCATATAGTTGAACTACTATAATAAAGAATAAATCTCTTATTCTACAAAGAAATAAAAGTTTAAACAATTAAAACACTAAAGTTTGGAACTACCAGTTGGATTGAAAAGTTTATTCTTGTATATGATAGCCACAATTGAGTAACGAGAGCAAAGTTCCTCTATACAAAGCAATTTTAAAGCCAATATGGACTTATGGTATCCAACTATGGGGTATGGCTTGCAATAGCAAAAAAATCTTGGCCTCCCAAGGTCCGCTGTAACCACATTTTTAGATCATATGTTGAAGGCGGCATTGGTGAGTCTTACAATATTTGGTTGGGTAGAGGGGATAGTCAAGGCAGGGAAGGTGAGTGTTGACATGTCACAAAAAGCTTTGAAATCTACATTTCGGTCACAAGTCCGGAACGCGGCCTTTATTCTCCCGCCTGCCACGCGATGGACCCGGCACCCGCACCTACAATCCATGGATGCTAAGAAATTTTTTCATTTTATTCTTGAAAGATTTCAGAACAAATCAATCAGACAAATGCTAAACATCCCATTTTACATCCGAAATCAGCAGATACAAGATGACCTCAAAATGAAAACTGTCAGGAGATAATGTCAAACAGCATGAAATACCAAACGAGGCTGCTGACACATCCGAATGAACTTGCCTCTGGATTGAGAGGGACTGATAGTGCTCAATATAGAAGACTAAGGATTATACATAGCGTCCCTAATTTAACGATCTATAAGAAGGTGAAACCAATGGGTTTCTCTCTTTTACATTACATAATAAGGACTAAAAGATTCCAGACGCTTTAATGGATAATTGTATAAAATACAGATGGCCACGCAAAAGGAAAACAAACAAAAAAATATGATTCAGATTCAGTAGGAATACTGTAGGCTTTCCAGTCCAGGTCTAGGATACACCTCTTAGCTAGCTTAAAGTATTGATATAATTAAGTTGGATAAAAAAGGTCATTTGAACAGATTTATCTGCATGGCCTAATGGTTAGTGATACATGAATACAATGTTCTACTAAAATATTAAGCCTTACTACATCTAAAGGAAAGTCTATGATGCCATATATGTATGTTTAATAGATAAGCCACAATGTTGTGGTTGCCTGATGCAAACCGAGCATTGCTGAGAATAGACAAACTGTAAACGTCTATGTCATCAGAATACCATACGTGTTTGTAATTCTCAGGACAAGGTTTGTATGAAAGAAAACTTTCTGGATCTCAAGAACCTGATGAAGCTTAGATCAGCAATACTACAAAAGATATAATTATAGTGCTTTAACTAAAGTTGTTCCTTACTCTGAGCCTTTTCTTGGGGTGTCATCGAATTCAAGGCCAGAAGTACCTGATGACAGACCATGAAGGAATATGATAAAATATATAATTATGGTGATGTAACTAAAAGTGTTTCTTACTATGAGCCTTTACTTAAGCTGTTATCAAATTGAAAACCTGGAGTACATGATGAATGACCAGAGGATCCAAGAGATATAACTATGATGCTTTGACTAAATTGGTTCTTACTTTGAGCCCTTAGCCCAGCTGTTATGAAATTGAAGACCTGAAGTACCTGAGGATGACCATGAGGATAAAAGTAAGAGATATAACTGGTGTTTTGACTAAAATTGATTCTTAGAATGAGCCTTCAGCTGGGCTGTTATAAAATTGATGATCCAGTGTGTGTATCTGATGATGATAGTGATAGGAGTGATAAAGTGATAATATATTATGTAACAGTATACAGTTTTTATTGGAAAAAAACGAGTTTAAATATGTGTATTTTATGCTCCATTTCATACTTGACAGCCTAATACAAGGATGTTTAGTAGCTTGGTATAGAATTACAAAAACAATGTATAATAACTCGTGAAGACCGGTTTTAATCTATTCAAAATTCAAAATAATCCAAATTAAACACAGTCTAATAAGAATCCGTAATTCAAATATTATTTTACTAAATGTACTTTGAAAAGACGTTCATGTCATCCCAACTGTGGGCTATTTATCCCACATGCATCCCGCGTTTGGCATCGTTCCAGTCGCTCGATTTCAGAACAAGCTCAGACGTTTGGCAACATTAGTTTGTGCTGCTTTTTAGTCGTTTTTCACTTACGGTCCTGTACACACTAATCTTTTGTCTTAAATTAAAATAAAAGGATTGCGAAAATCTACATACACAACAACAAAAAACTTTATAGTAAACACTTTCAAGATTAGCCCTATTTGGGTAGAAAAGGGCGAAGTTGCTACATTTGGAGAGCTGTTGTGACGTCACTACGAGATTCCTAACGTGATCAGAGTATTCGTCGTGAGGGTGTCCTAGCAACGGGCCACTGCCGGGTGCTATTTTGGGGTTTGAGCACGCCCGAAATTCGAACGTGAAAGTTAGTCTTCGGTGGTCGAGCTTGCATTCGCCCGCGCATCGTTTCAGTAACGTATTGCGATCGTTGACACCTAACTGTAGTGAAGTGATTCATCATTATTGCGTGTTTTTACACAAGTTATTATTTTTGTTTGCGTGTATTGTCCGAACGAGGTTGTATACCTTGAGTTAAAGTGTAGTTTGTCCGAGATCACTTGTCTTACCATTTTAAGATTAACCTCGACAATATTACGTGTACATTTACCTAGTTATAAAAGGTGTTATTTTTATCGTAAAAGCTCAATGTCGTACCCCACGAAAGACCAAATTCGGATAACAATTTATTATGAAGACAATACTTATGTTGTTATTTATTTATAGGATAATAATTTGAAAGGATTTTATTAATATATTTATTTACAATTAAAATCATATAAACACAATACTTTTATTTTATAGTCTACGCATAAAATAAAGGTGTAAATAGGAAAAATGTAGGTATATATTATTAAAAAAAAGTATTGTAAGATGGCGGAAATACAACTTCTGCCTTTCCTCGTACCCACACGGCTAGTACATGATACTGTTTTAATGTAAACGTACTATTAAAATAATAATTGAATAAAAACACATTATGCGCATCATTATTATTCCATTAATACACTAATATTTTTAAACTTAGCCGGTTGTAACAAAAATATTAATTTACGAATTCGTAAAAAGTTACGTATAAGTAAAAGAAAAAAAAAAGAAATAAGGGGTTGCAACACTCTCTCTACACGAGAGAGTGTTGCAATCTTTTAGACTATGCAATCAAAATAATGTATTTAAATTATGTATGGTATATGCATCTAATGTGTATGTAATTTGTATATTATATATATCTATTTTATTTAGCAAATTTATTTAATTTTATCTTTCTATACCCAAAACTTAACTGGTAGAAATTGGCCTAAGAGTTGAGGCATTAAGTTCGCCTCTTAACCCTTTCCGTACGGCGCACGCCAATTGGCGTAAATTTTTTCCTATTTACCGTACGGCGCACGCCAATTGGCGTGCGAACTAAAATGATGATATCTTCGCGAAACAAGTTTTGTTGATAATGTCCTTTCTATACAAGCTTATATACAATGTTCTTAATAATATACTAGCCTTCGTTTTGTAAATCACGATATTTAAAAATATGATCTTTTTTATCCACATACGGCAAAGGTAAATCAGAAATTGACAACATTTTGTCTGAACATGATAATGAAATAATATAATTAAAATAAAACATATTTATGTTCCTCATAAATACCGGTCGCATTTATTGATGGATAAATATAATGGCAGATAAATCATAACATGTCCGAATTTGTTTGGAGATGATATATTTTTTTGCCAGGGATCTTATACAAAGTCGTTATTATTGAATAATAATGACTTTGTATTTATGCAATTTAATGTATATTAGTATACCGTCACGGTATTATATACTTTGGGGGATTCCTGTGGTAGTGCCTTACATCATACCGACATCAAGTTCAATGCCACTACGATATGCATGAAGTTACCTCGGGTTCCGCAAACATTTCACAATGGACTCGCTAGGCGAGTTAGCGGTATTACAGTTTGAAATCAAAGGACTCGCTAAGCATTAAGTAAGGATAAATTTAAGTTTTTGCTATTTTCGTGGTCAAATAGTTATTATCAAACGGACATGAATAGCTTGGTCACATAATTAAAACAAGTAATTTAATCTTGTAAAATTTATTAATTCAGGCTGATACCTTAAATAACTAATTATAATTCCTCTAAGAATTTCATTGTTATGTTTATAATAACATAATATATTATAAATAATGTTAAAAGTTGTTTTGTTAAATAATTTATTGCTACAGGTTTTTTTTTGTCGGTGACTCTGATAGTGTAACAAAGGCAATTCTTTTGAATATGAATTCTTTTTGTTACTTGCGCCATTTCTCGATAAATTTACTAATGAAATTATAGAAACGCTTTCTTTAGATAAACATGGTTGTTTGGTGAAAACAATTACTTTTTTTATTACTGCTTGGTTATAAAAATGAAAAAAGACAACAAATAAAGCACCGCTTCGTTTTACCCGAATACGGCGAAGCACCCGATAATGGGGAATGATTCAAACATAATTTTTATCCAAAACTACTTGAAATAAGCATTTCATTATAAACTATAATACACTTGTTCAAATTATATTTACGTGTGTAACACAAGTTTTACCCGAATACGGCGAAGCACCCGATAATGGGGAATGATTCAAACATAATTTTTATCCAAAACTACTTGAAATAAGCATTTCATTATAAACTATAATACACTTGTTCAAATTATATTTACGTGTGTAACACAATGACATAAGATGGAACCTCTACATATTAAAGGCGGTAGGTTAAAATCTTAACAAGTGATATTTTTTTTAAAGCGGATCTGCAAATTTTTTACCACAAAATTATAACCCCGAAAAAAATGTAAGTTGTTTATTTAAAACACAATAAATATCGAATAGTTTGCACATAACAATATCAGATGAGAATATTTTCTTGATTTTTGTTTTAGAGCGTGATTTTCCAGTACTCGGGTTTAAGATTTTGAGCTTACTTTTTATTAACGTAACTTCTCTAAAGGTCTTGGCTTGAACTTGTGACTGTGAACGTCATTGCCGCTTCTTTTTAACCCCCGACCCAAAAGAGGGGTGTTATAAGTTTAGCGCGTATGTGTATCTGTGTGTCTGTCTGTGGCATCATAGCTCCTAAACGAATGGACCGATTACATTACGGTTTTGTTTGTTTGAAAGCTGACGTGATCGAGACGGTTCATAGCTAAAATTGATGAGGGTTTTGAAGGTCATCAGTTCGGTATTTACTTTGCAACATATCTGTGACCTCACGTTTGACACGTTGTATATGTATATGAATATATGTGTGTTTTAACTGGTACCACTGAGCTACTCTGATGATAAAGATAGAACTATACGAACATCCATCTACACTCAAACTTTCGCGTATATAATATAAGTAAGGATTAGTATTCCGTTGCGGTATTATATCCTATGGGGGTTTCCTGTGGTAGTGACTTAAATCATCCCGACATCAAGTTCAATGCCACTACGATTTTCATGAAGTTACCTCGGGTGCCGCAAACATTTCACAATGGACACACTAGGCGAGAGAATTAAAGAATTGTCTTTGTTTGTGCTTGTAACTGTGACCGTCATTGCGAGATTTTTCTAGAGATCCCACAACTGACCCAACTTTCCCTGTCGACACGACGTCAATCGTATGTCCAAATCGACATACGATTGACCTAGCTCTTACAAAAGGTTGACAAGATCAATTTAAAATATTGCAAGTATTAGATACAGACGGTTCTTCCAACGGTGATCGATAACTAAACTTTAAATAACTAATTATAATTAGATACAATTAGCTCATTAAAACTCACGATACAATACATAGGTATATTACTTAAGCAAAATTTAACTTTTATAGAAACAGAATTTTATGGCTTAACACGTTTAGTGCCGGCGACTCGCCTAGCGAGTCCACCTAAATGTTCACTCAGGTGCCGGGAACTCGCTAGGCAAGTCCATTGTTTTTCTGTATTATTTCGAAAACGTATTAAACTTGTTTTATGGCTAGGATTGTGAATACGAATTTTTTAAATAAATACCTAAGCCATTTCCGGGTAAATTCACTAATGAGATTGTAGAACTTTGTTCTGATATACATATTTAATTTATTTATTTGGTAAACACAATTACTGAGATTTTGAGGAGAAAATACATACGGATTTGTTTATGTTATAATACGGAAAAACTCAGAACTCGCCTAGCGAGCTTTCGGCACTGTGTTGTAATTTATAACCAAAACTATTTAAATTTAATACTATTTAAACAAAACTATTTAAATAAATTTAAACCAAAATTATTTAAATATAATTTACCATAGATGGTAAATTGACAAAATGTTTACCATCTATGGCGTAAATAAAATCTTTACCTACGATCGGCGCACGCCAATACGCGTGCCAGCGATAATAGCGGGCCGTACGAGGGTATAATCTGCGTTGTTGAGCGTCGTGTTGAAAGGGTTAATAAGTGCAATAAAGAATTCTAGTGAAAAGATTAAACATAAAAATCATCTACTGGTTAATATTATGCTAAATATTAGCCTATATAAGACTAAATCTCTTGTCTATTACGAAATAACATTCTTTATATACTGCTGAACATAGGCCTCCCTCTTAGAACGCTATTCAAAACGACAAGGTGCCAGTTGCATACACTGGTTATTTGTGACTTTCACTATGTCGTCAGTTCACCTAGTGAGGAGGCCTACCTGCGCTGCGTCTTCCGGTTCGTGGTCTTCACTCTAGCTGTTCTAGAGTAAAGAGCTATTTCCCAACGTTTTTTAGGCCATGCCCCACCTTAACATTTCTAAATTTTTTATGCTCTCCGTACATAATAATTAAAATTTAAAAATTGTTGTGTTTCCTTAAGAAATAAAAATGATTACAGCAATTTGTCTTTATTGTTAAATTTGTCACTGATATCATCTAGCATTGCATTTAAATAACCTAAAGCGAAAGGGTTACAGTCGTGTCGAGTCCATTTTAAAATTTCCCTCTTTAACTATCAAATAGGCCACCTTTGGGGCGTGGGCACCACGTTGGGAAGCACTGCTCTAGAACCTTTCTTCCATCGGTTGTCGGTTCTTCGAGCGATTTTAATGTAGACTACAAACAAATGCTAAATTTTTCAATACGCTACGACGATTTATCCGCTAGCCTGTAATAGAGGTCAAGTGCTTCTGCCGCTTTTAATCACCCTTCCATGTCTTTAAAATTGTTCTTTGTGTTAAGAGTGGTAGAAAGACAGTTGGTGGCCCAGTGTGCCAATCCGGGGTAGTACCACCACTTTTAAGTATACAGACCGTTAAATGTCGCGTTTCGGTATTGTTGAAAGTTGTCAGTTAGATGCGACTACTATTTGTTGTTATTTAACTGTAGTAGCAGATTCATGAACTGCAGTCAGCGTAACATCAGGCTGGGTGCTGTCATATATATTATAAATATTATTAGCCTATTTATTTGTCCCACTGCTGGGCAAAGGCCTCCCTCTCTTTTTTCCATGACTCACGACATTTGGCGATCTCTCGCCACGAACTATTGTAGAAGTCCATCTCATCTCGCCATCTTCGTTTGGGTCTTCAAGTCTTTTGCAATCTGGAGTCCACTCAGTAGTGGACTTGGCCCATAATGCATCGGACATGCGACAGAGATGACCTGCCCATATAATTATGTAAAATACTTCATTCATACCAGACGATGCGTGTATTCTGTTAATCTGTTCTGTTGGCGTTTAGTGTAATTACGAGCATGAAGTAGGTAATCTTAACTAGACATTTTGTGTCAAGGAATGCACAATTTGAGTTCATGACCTAAAAAAATTACCTTAGATATTGTGCTCTTATGTTTTTCGACACAAAGATATTAATGATTCATGCAGATTTATTTTAAATGATTCACAGAAGTATTTACAAGACAGTTTTAGCGGATCCGTCGCTACTGGAGGTGATTTTCTTACTGTTTTTACTGGACTGTTTTTAGGACCGACGTTGTCGTGTTTACTGGATCTAGAATACTGTCTTTGGTATGAGCTCGCTTATATAACTACATAAGTCATCATACTAAAGCGTACCTGAAAATAGAGCACTAACCAAACCAACACTGTGTAGTGGTAGGTCAATACGCAAACTGAGAGTACGGGTTCAAAACTACTTGCCAGTATCTTAGATGTGTGTACTTTTTTTATTGTGACACTACATCTGACCTGATGATAAGCAAGAGGAGGTCCAAGAGTGACGACGACTGAAAAAAACGGATTGTTAACGGCTGCCCCAAGCGCCGTCACTATGTCACTATGGTCGCCCTTATAAAAAAAGAAACTTTATGTTAACATAAATCTACTGTGGATGGATGGGTTAACGAGGCACCATTGTGTTTTCCGAACAAATCGAAGACGTCCTCAAGTAAGCTGGGTTGTCTAATGCTCATAATCGTAAAGTTTGCATGAAGAGAATTGTGAATGAAAAGGAAGCGAGGGAGTTGTGTCAGGATCGTAGCAAGTGGCGCTCCATTGTCTCTGCGTATCTGTGTGGAAAAAAGGGCTTGAAAATTTGATTGATTGATAGTATGAAAAGAATTATGGATAGGGGGGAAGCGAGGGAGTTGTGTCAGAATCATGACAAGTGGCACCCAATTGTCTCAGCCTGTCCCTGTGGGAAAATGGCGTGACGTTTTTATTATTAGTTTTTTATTACAAAAATATACAATAAAATGCAGATATTTATTCCGGGTCTGGTTGTTGTTAATTGCGGTAGTACCAGCGCTTACAAGTATACAAACCGTGAAGTAACTCAGTCGCGTTTCGGGATCGGCTTGTAAGTTTCCGGTTTCAACTAGGCCGCAATGCAACGAAAGAGGTTCTCATTATAATTCGTAATGCGTATGTTACGCACCAGTGAGTTGTTACGTTGATCGTTGCTAGGATGCGTATGCACCCGTATTTGGGCAAACGATAGCTGTAGTCATGACTGCTTGCGTGCGAGCGTGTGGGTGTGGAGGAGGGGAGTAATTAATAATTCAGCTCGTTTTTATTCACATGTCTATACTAAGCTACTAAAGTGCTTGTATCATAGAAACAGGACAATCAAGGTACATATATCAAAGATACATTAGTACCGGCAAGTGGTTTTGAACCCGTGCTCTCCGGATCTCTGGAAATCTTTGGAATTTGCGTATCCATTGCACTACCACCACCGTTCAAATGCTAAGCTGAAGTGTTGGCATATATTAGGAGCCACAAAGGTTTATCAGACTGTCAATCCTATAGCTTTATGACATTCACTAACATGTCAGTCATATCCACCATTCCTGGTCCCAACATAATCGATGTGCATGCGTAAATAGTTTCTACCCAATTTTCACTACTAATTTATAAAGGCATAAGGCATTGGATTATTTAATCCTATGCCTTTATAAAAAACTCACTATTTTGTTTTACCGGAAGATAAATAAATTAAATCAATCAATCAAATTATCACGCCTTTTTCACACAGGGATAGGCAGAGGCAATAGTATTTATAAATCTCATGTGGATAGATGCGTTAAACAAGGCATGCCCAGGAGGATGTTTTCCGAGTTGGAGGCATCCTCAACCAAGTTGGGTTGCCTAGTGCCATAGGATGGTGTCAGGATCGTGGCAAGTGGCGCTCCATTGTGACCACGATGGCTGCAAAGCTCTCGTAACGTCGGAATAATAAAACTAAACCAAAATAAACGCGATAGTAAGCCGCATAAAAAAGCCGTTTAATTCATTAATCAATGTTCACGCAAAATTTAAGAAAATTCTAATTTGATTGATTGAAATATATTGTTTTGTGAAACAAAATATGTATGTAAATACATTTTCACAAACTTTTGGAAGTAGTATTTGTGAATTATGCCAAACATGTGTTTCCGACGCCACGTGCCTTGCAGTTTCTTGACCTATGCGATTTATGTTGTGTTAAATTACATTACACAGAGATGAGGAAACTGACCTATTTTCAATCTATATTAATCTAAATTGTGATGCAGCAACGTTCATCTATCCATCAAGGACAGGCGTGGCGCATCGGTTAGCACGCCAATCCGTTACGCGAAAAGTCCCGGGTTGGAATCCCGGTCGGAGCAATTATTTGTTTTATAGCTTTCATTTGTAATATTTATTAATTAAATTTAATAATAATAAAAAAAGAGGCGGATATTTCTTTCAAGTTGGATGTCAATCTGGCAATAGTAGTGCTTAATCTGACTATGCGGGGTAGTACCACCCCTTATAGTATAAAAACCGCGACCTATTTGCCGGTTTCAACTAGGCCGGCATAGTGGATGTGATTGCTACTCACAGTTATTGAATTCATGGACCACACTTCGGCTTAACATCAAGCGGGGTGCTGTCATATGTCGAGTCACAATAAAAAAACAGTCACCTCCATTTATGGACCCCACTCTAGCTTAACATTAGGCAGCGTGCTGTCATACGTCTAATCACAAAAAAAACTGTCTCAACAAAATTACTTTTGCTTTGATTTTAGATATTTTTTACCCCTTAATTCTTACAAGGATAGGCAGAGATAACGGAAAGCCACTTTCGTTCCTGACAATCATATTTTAATTGTTTTCACCATCCTGATACAACTCTTTTGCTTCCTTCACAACCACAATTCTTTCCTTCGTGTTCTTTGTTTATGGGCTTTGCAGACCCCTGATCTTTTATCAAGGAACCATCTTCTAGGTCATCCCTGTTTAATCTTTCCACTCGCTTTAGATTTACAAATCACTTTCTTCAATATCCTTTTGTCCCTTTTTACCATGTGGCCAAACGTTCGCAACATGCCAATCTTTGTCACTAACATCTTATATTGTGAATTAAACAAATTTTATGCGGCTTACTATCGGCTCTCCGTGATCACGATGGCTGCAAGGCTCTCGAAACGTCGGAATAATAAAAAATGTAAAATTTAGTAAGCCGCATAAACTTTGTTTAATTCATTAATCAATGTTCGGCAATATCTTAGAAAATACTATGTTATATAGTCTTTAGCATCATTAACTTCACTTTTTTTTATCTTTTTGTGTCGAGTCTAAAATAGCATTACAAGTGGGTATTACTAAATATGGATATTGAGAGTTTTAGAGCAGTCTTTATTGTTCCACTTTCACATCTATGTTTCTTATTTTACTTTCCTCCATCCTATTATTTTGGATCTTTCAAGACCAGTGTGTAGAGGCATCTGACCAGCGCAGCATCTTCGTGGCTGCAGACGAATATGGTTTTGTATGAGATTGATTCCGTGCATGGCGGCACTAGTCTGCAGCCGGCCGCAATAATATTGTTTCCAAACATCATATTTATAATCTATGACTTAGCAAATTCTAATTGTCGCATAGTTTCGCCTTGCACGGAATCTATCTCATACAAACAAGTAGTGCAGTCTGTGCCTGCGGAATGACGCCTTTATGGAAAACGCTCTAGCTTAACATCGGGCGGGCTTATCTTGTATCACGCTATTTCTTGCTATATCTATTCGAGTGTAGTATTTATATTTGTATATATAAGGCAATAATTAATATTTCGTTGAGAAATGAAACCAAATTTGTTTCTCTGTAGAAAGAGGTTGTTTATTTATAATATACATCTATTATATCTTTCTACAATATTTTCAAATTAAAGGATATCTTACCTGTAAAAAGAGAAACGACAATTAAAGTCTATTTCTCAAACAAATTAACAATTTTGAATATTATTTAGTTTTATCACATGTACAAACTTTATTACGGTTACTGGGTTTCTATCCTTCAAACAGCTATCATCGTAAGTGCCGCGTGAAGCGTGGCCAGTTAAAAAAAACAAATATGCGTGATGCGCGCCAAATTCAAATTAAAGAAAAATTATATTATATATATATATATAGTGTATTATAATAAGTAGTAAGTTTATGTCTAGTCGAGTCTTCTAATTATGCATTTTTAATACCTTATTGGGTATTTGTACTTTATACTGTGTGGGAAGATCTTGCACTCATGGTCTTTTGTGCGGTGATTCACGATTTTGTCAACAATGGCACGGCGTTGTCGTTAGTGCATCCAGAGAGACAACGGATGTCATACGTAACATATTACGCTCTTTAAGATGTCTGTTTTTTTCAAAAGTAAACTCCAAAATGAAAATGAAATTTTACAGAAACCCCACGAAGATGTTTTATTAAGTTTTTTTTATTGTGACACGACGTCTGACCTTGTCCCGCCTGATGATAAGCAGAAGAGGTCCAAGAGTTACGATGACTGAGAAAACCGAGTTTGTTCACGGCTGCCTCAGTCGCCGTCACTATGCCGGCCAAAGAGTATGACATCAGTCCTCTTCTGTGTACAAAATAATATATCCTAACGCAACGGATATTCATAGAGAAATGGGCATTATACTATACTTTGATAGGCCTCCTTATCACCGTTTTGAATATTCAGCTTTCTAATGTAGTTCGGGATCAGGTAAAAAGATGATTATTATTAAGAAGCTAATAATTTTAATCTCAGTTTTTATTTACTGTAAAGGACATCATTCCTTTTGGGCTATTTTTGTACTTCTTTAATTTTGTAATGCCCAATAATGAAAAGATATATAAATAGTAGTTTCGATACTTGTATTGATAAAACTAATAGCAATTTTGCTTTTAATTGATGTGCAATTGAATTTTTTGGAAAATACAATAAGATATTGATTTTGTTTCGTTAATATCACGAAGACACACGCCATATTAACAGTTCTGCTTTAAACTGTCATAATTATAGGTAGTTTAATCATTTTGCACACCTAAACTATGAAAAATATAGAATATTGCTTTGTAATCTTCGTACAATAAACTATTTAAAAAATGTATTTGCAAGTGTTAATACAATTTAGCCCAAGTCAGTCAATCAATCAATTAATCAATCAAACTGTCACGCCTTTTTCCCACAGGGATAGGCAGAGTCAATGGAGTTAGCCCAAGTCCCCATACAAATTGAATGATGTCCTTTCTTTGTATAATATCAGTCACATTATATGAGCTCTCGTACATTGGGTGATACGTTTTGTGATAACGCGTATTATAACTATTAGAACAATCATAAAGCTAACAATTTATAGTTTGTTCGTTGCACCGTGATCCATTGTTCGAATTATGTATGTATGTACTTATATATTCATGTGGTAATTGGTTCTATATATAACTGAGCGCGCCCCGGCAATAATCACGATATTACGTTCTATTATTTTATTGTTTTATATAAAGATTTGCTTAATTGTTTAAGGCGACCGTGGTGTAGTAATTGTGGATTGGCCTCGCAAGCCAAGAGCATCCGATTCAAAATTACTTGCCGGTACCAATGTACTTTGTTCGTCCTGTTTCTATGATACAAGCACGTTTGGTAGTTTAGTATAAATATATGTAGATGAAATACTTTAGAAATGTTGCTGTTCACAAACGCAATACTATTAAACAAAGTAAACACCCACCCCGCAGATGTTATTCGTTATACTTATAATAATTATTATACTAAAATAATATAGGATATGTATTTCTTTACTCATTATTAAGTAGCAATCAACAAATTATTTAATAATATTAATTGTAGAATGTAGATTAATAAAAAATAATAAGATTATGTTGGCCTGTTGGAAAAGCTCAGAGTCACTCAGCGGGCAATAGAGAGAGCTATGCTTGGTGTGTCTGCGCGATAAAATCCGGAACGAGGATATTCGCCAAAGAACCGGAGTTACCGACATAGCTCGAAGGATTTGCAAGCTGAAGTGGCAATGGGCTGGCCACATCGCTCGAAGAACCGACAACCGATGGTTGGAAGAAAGGTTCTGGAGTAGAGACCACGAACCGGAAGACGCCTCCCACTAGGTGGACTGACGGCATAGTGAAAGTCACGAATAACCGGTGGATGCAACTGGCATCTTGTCGTTCGAAATGGCGTTCTGGCTGATGATAATGATGAAGCTTTCTAACTAATCTGACACTTCATATTAACCCGCTAATATTTGCCAATGAAATGTTATTAGTAATTTACAATCATGGAGATAACACTAGACTATTCGTTGTCGTTTATTAAATTGTCGGTCTGCAGCCACTTGATTCCATAATTCTCCTTGACCGTCAATTGCAACGGTAGAGCGAACTCGTTCGGACGTCTATTCATACACGAATCATTAAATAAATTGAAATTACTTCTTTCTATCAGTGCTAACCATAATTGACTGATGGCGTCACCGTCATGCAAGGCCGTCGCCACTACGGCTTTCGTTGCAGGCCCAAGGTTTTACAATTACAAAAATTGAGCCTTGGGTTGTCTAGTGTCAAATACATTGTCGATAAATTCGAAGATTACACGCGAACTGTTGTTAAAAGTAATGGTAGGGAACTTGTCAAATACGATCCGAATATCGATGCGTACTACGATGACTTCCCCTTCGAAGAATCGAAAGGCCGAGTTTGGAAGCTTTTTAATATATACGCTGCGGTTTTGAGTTTTGTACCTAGTGTATCATATGGAAATATTGGTGTTTTGTTTGTGTTTATAAGTGCATTCGGTCCGAAAATGTTGTCTTATTTGGTGCTGTATCCACTTTGCAGATTAGTTTTCGGGACCCTCTACCCGGCATATGCCTCATACAAAGCTGTACGGACGAAGAATTTAAAGGAATACGTGAGTGTTATTTTATTCTCTATTATCAAGACTTGATATCTCACCTCGACTTGCCTGATGGGAAGCAAGAAGAAGCCCAAAATCGCCGACGACTGAGAAACTCATTTTGAATACAATTTCCTTAGTCGCCGTCACTATGCCGGCCAAAGGTGCTGTTTGCAATGGGCCCGTAAAGTATTCCACTTGTCAATTATTCTACAATGAAACGACGCACCAATTACTGAATCAATTAGTTATATATTGTTTTTTGTGACTCGTCATATTATGATTATACCCCGCCTGATGTGAAGCTAGTGAGAGTGACTAATGAATGGAGGTGTCTGATACTACAGTTAAATAACTGTAAGTCACATCCACTATTAAGGCGACCGTGGTGTATTGGTAGTGCAATGGTTACGCAAACACACCCGGATTGGCAAACTGAGCACCACCGCCTCTTTGACAGCTAGACCCGGAGCAAATAACCACCTCATTTTTATGAACAAATATTTGTAATAATATTACAAATAAAACAAAGAAACAAATACTTGCTCCGACCAGGAATTAAATCAGGGACTTTAATTTTTAATTTATTTATTGTGACACGACATATAACAACACCCCGCCTAATGTTAAACTGGAGTGCGGTCCATGAATGGAGGTAACTGCTATTTACAGTTAAATAACTGTAAATAGCAGTCACATCCACTTGTTACACATCTGATATTATTGTTTATAATATGAAGTTTAACAACAATTAAATCAGATGGAAAGGATGAGTGAAAGTAAATTGACGAAAGGAATTTATAAATCTGATGTAGATGCGTTAAGGAGAGTGTTTTCCGACCAAATCGGAGACATCCTCAAGAAAGCTAGGTTGCCTAGTGCCCATAACCACAGAGCCTGTATGAAGAGAATTGTGGATGTGAAGGAAGCAAGGGAGTTGTGTAAGGATCGTGGTAAGTGGCGCTCCATTGTGTCTGCCTATCCCCGTGGGAAAAAGGCGTGACAATTTGATTGATTGATTGATAAATCAGATGTGTTTGTTTACTTTATACACTTCAATAGTTTCATCACTTTAACTTTATTGTATGTAGTGTATGTACTTTTAGGCGAAAATATTACATAAAAAATATAATAATTGGACTTGGGTCTTGCAACCAGAAAATAAACGACTACCGTTGACAAAATTAAGTTAATAATACAATGTTTTGCTCTGTTTAACTTTACATGATACGCAACACAGAACAATTTAACATTTATCATCTTTAAGGTTAGGCGCAATTAATATTATACTCGTATCATAATGTGAGTTCTGTTATCGACATTTTAAATACATCGTTAGGGTTTGTTTGTTTGTTTGTTTATCTTTGCTTTGTATTATTTGGTTGTTGACATCCTTCTTTAACTCTGTTACACAAATTTATTGTTACCTTTGATTCTTATAATAGTTAAATATATTATTAACCGTAAAATATTCTGTTTCTAAATAAAACCTCTGTCAATCATTTACACACATCATAAAGTTGGCGATCACCTTCGAAAGTGTATGCGCTGAAAAATCAATTTGAAATGTTTTTGTTTAAAAACACATCATTTGAAATCTCGAAGTAACAACTTTTCTAATGTTTTTTTTATATAATTTTTATTTAAAATGAAAAGTCTAAAGAACGATTATTCTAATTTATCATTAGAATTCCATTCAAGTTATTAATACGAGTTAATACAAGTTAATATTAATCGTACGAAAAATCATTTTACTCACATTAAAAGACGTAAGTTAGTCCAGGAGATTATCTGAAATTCAATATGCAATCGTGTAAGTTGCCATGGTGATTTGGCATCAGTGACTGATTAATAAACAGCCTGTCTATATCAACGATGTCCCTATTGAAAAACCCTTTATATATCTTAATTTATATCTCGACCACAACGATATCAGCATGATTTCGAGCCAGGGGAGAAGTTATTTTCATTCATTTAGTAGGTATATTAATTATAGAATGTCATACAACTTACATCTATAGTTACATACATACAAACATACGTATATTCACACATCCTATATTTACACCTAATTATATTTAAATATTTATTTACAATTATTACATTTGTATGTGAGGTCCCCTACAAATGAATCAATTAATTTTTAAAATTAATGTTTACATTTTATTCAATTTTCCATAAATACTGCTTCTTTCTTTTTATTTTCTTTATTGTTAGATGTTATGTAACATTTTATTTTAACGTATCAAAACCTTTTGTACTCATATTTGACTTTTTTAAACCACAAACAAATACTAAACATATTAACACAATAATATCTATAGCTTCCTCTAACCTCCTTTTGACCTTAGTTTCGGTTTATGCACAGATAATTTGCAATGCTTCACTTATTATGTCCTTTACCTTGCTTGTAGTATTACTTGTTTATTGTTCTAAATTAATACTTTAATTATGTCATATATGCACTCTTTTTTATTTTATTTTCCTTATTATCTAATCTATTAATAATAGAAACCACAGTAAGTGAAATTAATGTTGTTTCATGCATACTTCCGCTAAAGGACATCATTCATTTTGTATGGGGACTTGAGCTTAATTGTATTAAAAGTTGCATATACATTTTAAAATAGTTTGATGTACGAAGATTACAATGCATTTGAAATATATATGTTCTTTATTTTCATAGTTTAGGTGTGCAAAATGATCAAACTATAATTATGACAGTTCAAAGCAGAACTATTAATATTGCGTGTCTTTGTGATTGACAGACGTCACAAAATCCATATCTTATTTTCCAAATAACTTAATTGTACAGCAAATTTGCAATTAAAAGCAAATTTGTTATTAGTTTTATCAATACAAGTATCGAAACTACCATTTATTGTATTATTTCATCATTGGACATTACAAAAGTAGTACATAAAATAAATGATGTCCTTTATAAGAAACTGTTAAGTGCAGTTATTTATTCTTAAAAGTTGTTTTGTCCATTTAAAGGACTCTTAAAAATCAAAACACCCTATTTATTTAAATCGGTATAAAATAAGTTACGGTTAAGCCTTTTGAACTAAAAATGTACACTAAACAAAGTCTGTAGTTGGACACCTTAAAGCGAAATACATTTTGCGTATAATAAAACCACAAAGTATAATTTCGTTATCAAAAATAATTATAATAATAATTTCTACTAATGTCTATTTATTGTGGTAATCATTTATTGTTCGTTGTATTTGTTATTCTATTGAGATACTATTAAGCCTAGCTTTGTTAATTGTTGTTAATTTAGCTTAGTTAATTAATTTGCTGGGAATGTATTTTCAAAACTGGAGACCTTTTTCTTTGCTGGCTGTACTTAACGCGAAGTAGGGTTTAATTTTAGGGTATTTTAATCAATTTATTTATTTATTTAATTTTATAAAATCACAGCTCATATTCCTCGTATAAAGTCTTATAAATTAGGTCTTAACATGAGCCAGTTTGACTTAATATTTTATATCAAAGACATGAATAATACTAAAAAATAATACATTATAATAATATACATGATAAAAAATAATAATTTAAAAAGTGATAACAATAATAATGAAACAAGATAATGAAAACTTAATGGCGACTCTAAAGTTTACGCATATACATAAAATACAGTATAGCAAGGCTCAAGGTAGGCGAGAGAGTTTATTATTGTGAAGTCGCGCTCGCTGTTAACTTCGGACATGACATACAGTTTAGAGCTGTAAAGCCATTGTTGTTCTAAATAATTTAAACGCGAAGGCATTTAATGGGACAAACTTTAGGTCTGTCTTTAGCACTGGACTTCTGTTCAGTGCTTGCCACTTAAACCAATTTAAAAACATAAAATTTTCTTGGATTTTGCGCGAACATTGATTATTGAATTGAGCAAATTTTATGCAGATTACTATACTAAACGCGATCTAGTAAGTAGTAAATTAGTTTAATTCATTAATTCAAAAACATTTAATTTCATAATTCGACTGGTTGGTCGTAATTTGAGTTTTTGTTTTTGTTTACTAAGTGTTAGTAATTGTCGCCTAATAAACTGCATTCCAGCTTAACATCAAGTAGGGTACTGTCATATGTCGAGCCACAATAAAAAAATCGTTACTTTCTCGTAACGATTTCATCATTTTACTTCGACATCTTCTGATTATTATTTTTTCTGTGCTTCAGGTAAAATGGATGATGTATTGGATCGTGTTTGCCCTCTTTACCTGCACGGAGACCTTCACGGATATGTTCCTGAGTTGGTTCCCATTCTATTACGAAGTGAAAATTGTCTTAGTCCTCTGGCTTTTGTCGCCGGCGACAAAGGGCTCGTCGTTCCTCTACAGAAAGTTTGTGCATCCAGCGCTATGCAGACGTGAACAGGTAACAACATATTTTTGCGTGTATTTATATATAAATCTAATGTGGATCGATGCATTAAAGCTGGGCAGTCTGTTCCCATAATCGTTGAGCTTGTATAAAGAGGATTGTGGATGTAAGAGAAGCAAGGGAGTTGTCAGGTGTCAGGTAGCGCTCTATTGTCTTTGCCTGCCTGTGGGAAAGAGGCGTAACAGTTTGATTGACTGATTTAAAATAAAGTGTTGAGGCATTTGGCAGCACCCCGCCTCATGTTGAGCTGGAGTGCGGTCTATTAATGAAGGCGACTGCTACTGTAGTTAAATAACAGAAGGTAGCACTTGCATCTACCATGCCGGCCCAATTAGAGCCGGCAACTTGCAAGCTGATCCTGAAACGCGACTAAGTTTCATAAATCACCCTATTATTTTCAGGAGATCGATGAATACATTGCAAAAGCCAAAGACCAAGGTTATCACACAGTTCTCAATCTGGGCACAAAGGGCGTTAATTATGCCACTACTGTTATTATGCAAACCGCTATCAAAGTAAGTAATTATGAAACAAAATTAATATTTGTTAAATAAAAGGGGTTGAAAGTGGTGTGGTTGAATGTGGAAGCACCCGAAATCACTTAAGGTGTGATTCCGCTGGCGACTGCAGACTGCACTACTGCCCCCCTAGCACGGCAATCCAAGAAGCATGATAAATACCTGTAAGGAATATCATTGCAACTCATTTTAAATAACTTAGCAGAACAGTGCATCAAAATTACCAAAATAAAACTTTATACAAAACAACGTTGAAAATTAAAAAAACATTTTTTCAAACATTTTGATGTGCCGGCCTAGTAAGTTATTTAAAATGAGTTACAATAATAGTCCTTGCAGTTCTTTATCTTGCTTCTTGGATTGCCGTTCTAGGGGGGGGCTGATTTGTATGAGATTAATTCCGTGCAAGGCGACATTTTGCGACAATTAGCATTTGCTAAGTCATAGATTATAAATATGATGTTTAGAAACAATAATAATGGCTGGCTGCACACTAGTGTCGCCTTGCAAGAAATAAATCTATACGAATAATTAGTGCAGTCTGCGGTCTGCAGTCACACCTTTAAGTGCGATTATAAGTGTGAATAAAATAAATAAATCAGCTCTCTAAACACGGCAATCCAAGAAGCAATATTTTAACCGGCAACGTGTATAGTTTTTTATTATTATTGTGACTAGATATGCGCTGGAGTGCGGTCTATGAATAAAGGTGACTGCTACTACAGTTAAATAGCTGCGCGTAGCTGTCGTTTGTACCTAGGTCATTTGCCCTGTCTGCCAATCCGAGATGTACCACCACTTAAAAGTATACAGACCGTCGGTCGCGTTTCGGGATCAGCTTGTAAGTTGCCGGTTCCAACTAGGCCGGCACAGTGGATGTGGTTGCTACTTACAGTTGTTGAATTTCAGTAGCAGTGACATCCATTCATGGACCACACTCCAGCTTAACATCAAGAGGGGCGCTGTTAAAGGTGTCGATTGCCTCTTTGATTGCCGTGCTAGGAGGGCAGCATGATAGACATCCGTGTTTGCAATTACTTTAACTCATACTAAAATGCCTTATTACACATTATCTTAGTTTAGGAGAGGAGACCATCATTTTCTACTCAGAAATGTCTACCTTCTAACCATGCTTGTAAAGGTTAAAGCGTCAATCGTCAACCGTAATCTATTCTTCTAATCGTAGAGTAGGGCCTTAACTGTAAAGTTTTAAGAGTGGTAGGCTAGATAAGAGTGATAACAGTTGATTTGCTTTTTATTTTTATTCAGACATGATATCTGATATCTAAGAAGATGTAGTGACAAGGATTGACAAAGGAATGCTTCGATGGTTTAGGCACATGGAAGTAGATTGACGAAAGGAATTTACAAATCTGATGTAGATGGATGCATTAAACAAGGCCGGTCCAGAAGGGTGTTTTCCGACCAAATCGGAGACATCCTCAAAAAAGCTAGGTTGCCTAGTGCCCATAAACATAGAGCTTGTATGAAGAGAATTGGGCATGTGAAGGAAGCGAGGGAGTTGTGTCAGTATTGTAGCAAGTGGCGCTCTATTGTCTCTGCCTATCCTTGTGGGAACGAGGCGTGACAATTTGATATCTGATCTCCCCTTGCTTGGTGGCAAGCAAGGGGAGGTCTAGCCCCACGACTGGAAATACCGTTTCAGTTTACGGTTTCTCTGTCGCTTTCACAATTTCGGCCTAAAGTTTACATGTAATAATAAGCATTCAACTTGTAATTGTGTTATTGGGCCGGCATAGTGACGGCGACTGTGGTAGCCGTTGTTTGTTTTTTTCAGTCGTCAGCACTCTTGGACGTCTATTATGCTTACCATGCGACCGGTCGAGGTGTGATGTTTAGAGACAATAGTAATAAGAGTGGTAGGCGGTGGTACCCAGTCTGCCGATCCGGGGTAGTACCACCACTTACAAGTATACAGACCGTGAAGTGATTTGGTCATGTTTCGGGATCAGCTTGTAAGTTGTCGGTTCCAACTAGGCCGGTATAGTGGATGTGATTGCTAGTCACAGTTATTGAATTGTAGTAGCAGTGTCATTCATGGACCACACTTCGACTTAACATCAAGCGGGGTGCTGTCATATGTCGAGTCACAATAAAAAATATAAAAAAAAGTAATAAAAGCCTTATAATCAACCAAAACTATTTTACCCATTAAAGTATTTGAAAGCACGGTTTTAGTTTATTTATAGATGTTTAGATTCCAAATACTGTTAGAATACCTAATTATTATGGCATGTAAATGTAAATGTGTAAATGTACAGTAAACGTAATATTGTTTATTGTGTTGCGATTATTTTTAATTTGACTAATTTAAATCCTCTTTTTGGTTTTTCCTTTTATTCTGATATGCCACCAATAATGTCCAAGTGTCTCGTGACATGTTTTTAGAATAGTTTGTAAAAGACATAGAATTGTTAGTCTATTTATTAGTAAAATCCATTTAAGTTGTTTTTAACGTCTAGAGCTTCTGAAATTGTATTTGTATTAATGGATAAACAACTCATAAAGTCAGACATAAATGTACTGCTTTGATTTCACACTTGATTGAAATGTTGATACATCATCCAATGTTGAAATCAAATCGGAATCATTTCTGTTTTTAGCAAAAGCAAAAGGCACAATTAACAGTAATAAATTTAAAAAAAATAGCTAAAGGCTCTAAAGACAGCACGCTTTTAATATCACTTTTTTATTTTATTTTTATTATTAACACGCTTGTTTAATCCCCCACCTTTCCGCTTCCAAACTTCCCGCCTTTCGCTTTGCACAGAATTTCCAACAGCCGAGGTATGATGGTGACTCCAGAGCTGATACACGGGGAATCACCTCGCACGATCAGCCAGACGGCTACCAAGATTATCAATACGAGAACGAATACAACAATATGCAAGATATTCATGATGATATAATTATGGAGCAGGATAATGACAGTGATATTCAAATAGATTATGACATAAATTCCGCGGCAAGGAGTAGGGGAAATGTAGTTCGTAAACGCAGAGTCGCTAGTAAGGAACGCAAACCTAGAAGTCGCTCCAGCGGAAGGAGGACTAGATCTCAGAAAGATAAAGAAGTTGTTGTAGATTAGATTTGTAATAAATAGAAAGACTGGGATGCAATGTTTAATAGAATGAATATTATTTAACCCTTTACGGCGCTGAGTTGCAGTTCTGCATCATACTATTCGAACTCTCATAGTACTTCAAACAAACGAATAAACACCTTATAACGCAGCAATGCATATTTACAACAAAGCTCTCTATCGAACTAGTTACCCACATTTGTGCTAAATGGCATAACTTTTATTTTATTGCTACTCGAACTGAGAAACACGTTAAAACCTTTTTGTGCAGTTTGCGTGCGAATTCAATAGCGTTTTATTGTGTACTGGAACAGCCCAAACAGAATGTGAAAAGTGTGGTGTAGCTTTATTTTTTAATAAGAATAATAATTTTTATAAATCTTTTCACACTTCGTAATTTTTCACTTTGTTTGACACCAATTTACACGTCTGCAGCGTCTGTTTTTTTTTTTGATAAATAAATACTTTTTCTTACGTATATTTTTTTAATTATTTTTCTCATAATTTATATACCGCTTCTCACCTATTTATAATATAATAAAAAAAAATAAAACAAATCTTGCGCTGTAAAGGGTTAATTATTTTTCTAATTAATGATAATTGAGTAATTTTAGATTCATCGAGCTATCCCCGTCTTTTTGTTTCTAACGCCGCATTTACGTAATGCGAATTATTCGATAGTATTAGTACACTTTAATCCTTAAGTTGCATGCTATGCAATTTAAAAATATTAAAGCATGGATGTAATATGAAGTTTACCATGACTTTATTAGTTGAGCATAGATGTTTAGTAAAAGAGAGCTTATCTATCTCTCAGAAAGACACTGTGACAGTTATTTATAGAGACTGTGTTAAATTGATGGCAATATTTAATCTTTTGACAATATACAAAATAATGGTAATTTGTAGGCAGGAATGTAAGTCATGACAAATGCTTACAGTAACTGCTCATGATTTTGTTTAATCGGTTAAATTTAGAAGTTCCATTAGCCAAAGTTTAATTAGATAAACTCTGCTACATATTAATAGTATTTTCATAGATTTTGCGTCAACATTGATTAATGAATTTAACAATTTTTAAGCGGCTTACTATCGGGTTTATTTTCAATTATTTATTATACAAATTTTATGCGATAGTAAGCCGCATAAAATTTGTTTTATTCATTAGATGAGGCTTGCTATGTTAAGCTGTAATGTGGTCCATAGATGCCGGCGACTGCTACTACAGTTAAATAGCTGTAGGCAGTGTCATTTGCCCATCAGTAGTACTACCACTTTCGAGTATACAGACCGTGAAGTGACTTACTTGGACGCATTTTGAAATCGGCTTCAAAGTTTCCGGTTCTAACTAGAACGGCATTAGTGGATGCGGCTGCTACTTGGAGTTATGTAATTATACTAACAATCGCATTTATTCATGGATCACACTCCAGCCTAACATTATGTCGAGCCTTATTGATATTAATAAAAAAACAGAACATTATCAGTTCCCTAGATTATGTTATGAATTAGTCAAAAGTATAACTAATTAACTTTGGTTATTTTTAGATGCCAATTTAAAATAATTTTAGTTTTTATTATTTTTACTCGTAATTGTTAGGTTAGGTTAATTTTAGAAAATAAAAATTCAGTAAATCAATTGTAGATGCGTCCACCGACTTCTAGGGGTTATAAAATTTTGTACATAGGACTTAGTTATTGCTTCTTTATGCTTGAACCGCATCTGTGTAGTGGTTCATCCTTCAAACGTAGCGAAAAAAGCACGTTTGACCACGTTCGATCATTACCATCAGTCAAGGCGAAGTACACATGTTAGGTTTCCATAAAAAAAAAGTTATTTCGAGTTAATCGGAAACATCCTCAAGAAAGCTAGGTTGCCTAGTGCCCATAACCTAATAGCTCGAATAAGGAGAATTGTGGATGTGAAGAAAGCGAGGGAGTTGTGTCAGGATCGTGGCAAGTGGCGCTTCATTGTCTCTGCCTATCCCCGTGAGAAAAAGGCGTGACAATTTAATTGATTGATTTCGAGTTAATGACGCATCTACAAATGATTTAATTAAAGTAGCATTTATTTCGAATATTATGTACGTGGCCCAATTTAAACCAAAGCTAATAGTTATTTTATATATAATATTTTGTCCTTAACTGTTTATTATGATAAAAAAAGTGTTATTTAATCGGTGCTAAAATTTGATAGTCAAATAGATACACGTACCTACGCTCCTTACCGCGTGAATCGTGTTTGAACGCGGGTTTTTCAAGCTTGTGTCTGTTTAAGTGGCGAAATGCACGGGCCTCCGCCCGTTCGCCCAGAGGGGATTCTATTTATTTTTATAAAGGACATCATTCATTTTGTATGGGTACTTGGGCTTAATTGTATTAAAAGTTGCATATACATTTTAAAATAGCCTGGTGTACGAAGATTACAATGCAATTGGATAATATCCTTCATTTTGCATCGTTTAAGTGTGCAATTTGAATAAACTATAATTATGACAGTTTAAAGCAGAACAAATATAGCGTTGATGGACAGATGATACAAAATTCATATCTTATTTTCCAAAAAAACTCAATTGCACGGCAATGAAAAGCTAAATTGTTTTTAATTTTATCTAGACAAATATCAAAACTACCATTTATATATTTTTTCATCATTGGACATTACAAAAGTAGTACTTAAAAGCCCAAAATTAATGATGTCCTATTAATATTAAATGATTTTTAATTAGTTCTGTTTTGAATCAGTTACCTACTAAAGTATATAAACATTTGTAAGAAAACAAAATCCCTCACTTTCCGAACGCATAGTCTGTAACGTCATAAATCCTCACCACTTACACTTACAGACTTTAAATTAGGAGTTTAAAATAAGATGCAGACAATATAACGCTTTGTATTTTGTGATTTATTTAAAAGAATCTACAACTTTGGGTGAACTTATTTATCTTAAGAGATGGCCCCGTTGTCTGAAATTGCCACGGGACTCAACGATATCGTAACGTCACGGGTCTGTTCCCTCGTTCAGTCGCAAGAACGCGTGTAAAAAAGGAGCTATTGATCCAATAATTTAAGCAATACAAAAATACTTTTGTTTATTAGCTGTTAAATTTTAGCACCGCTAATTTATCGAACGCACGCGTAGTGTTTTGTTAGAAAATTATTATTTATGTTGATATTGCAATACGATTTATGTCAGTTTTAAAATATTTATTCAATTAAACTTTTTGAATTATTGAAACTATTAAAATTTTATATTATATCATGAGTCTAATGCGATATGCGAAAGTGTAAAAAAATGATTTTTTTGTCTCGTTGTTAAGTTTAGTCAAACGATATATAATGTATAGCAACATCGACGACGATATAGTTTTTATTTAAAAGTTGTATTTTATTAAAAGCAGGATTTTTAATTTGTAACACTTTTTATGGACTGTTTGAATGTATTTTTTTTGTGTTCGTAGTTTCTTTTTTCTAGCAATAAATTTTTGTATCAGTACATTATTATTTTTTGTTTTATCCCACTTATTATAATTGCATGCGCTTGGCTTTTAGGTAACATTTTTGTCATGTGAGTATTATTTTTTTTATTTTAACATTAATAACTAATATCGACTTAATAATAATACAACTAAATCTAATATCATTTGCATAGATAAAAGGTTTTTATTACCGCAAAAGGATTAATAAAATTTCCTTTCTTATCTCAGAAGAGACTTAAATCGCTCCAAGAAATAACTTAATTAAAAAGAAATATGCTGATGATGATCAACGTCTTCATCATCAGCCAGAAAACGACCACTGCTGAACATTGGCCTCCCCCTTAGAACGCTATTCCGAACGACGTTTAGATTTTGATATCTGATTTTAAAGATCGAACCTTGATCAAATCGGAAACATTTCTAAATAATCAGGGATCTGTAGTGCAACAGTCTGTCTTAAGAGAATTGTGGATGTGAAGGAAGCGAGAGAGTTGTGTGCAAAGTGGCGCTCCGTTGTCTTTACCTATCCCTGTGGGAATTATGGCAGATGATTGTGATTTATTTTTATTTATTTATTTCTAAACTAAGCTACTAAAGTGCTTGTATCATTGAAACAGGACGACCAAAGTACATGTATCAAAAATGAATTGGTACCAGTATGTGGTTCCGAACCCGTGCTCTCGGTTAGCATGACCATTGCACTGCCACTACACCACGGCCGCCTATTACAAATACCTATTACTATAAGTTTATCCCTGTTTTTGGATGTAAGATATATACTCGTACAAATTTATACCTTTTTTTATAAAGGTTTTCGTATCATTAAAGTAGTAAACAGAAATACATTCAAATCGGGTAAAAAATAAAATTTAGCATCAAGATAAGAGATTATTAAATTTTATGCCGTTTAACTAGCCACGACTATTCTTAGTTTGCTCAAACGTATTAGAAGCGCTTGAGCATTGAATTCTCAATCTAAAAGCAACTACACAAAGCAGTTTATTGTAAATGATGTGCACTTTATCTTCTTCAGGGAGGCGGTGGCTTAGTACAGCAGATTAGAAAGAGTTACAGCCTTTCGGATTTGAGTGAGTGTGAGCCTCAGGGTGATCGTTCTCAAGATGAAGCTGATGACGTCATGACTGAACCTAGACTGATGAAACGTTCAACTGTACGAAGGTAAAAGAAACAAATAAAAAAAGTCTTATATTCATTGCTCTTTCTTTAACTGAGACGACATCAGCGAGGTTAGGTAGGACAAGTTAAAACGAAAATCGTCTCTCGTCGACGATTGGCAAAATAATAAATGTTAGGCTAAATCTACCAAATTGAGACTATTGATGATAATGATGAAACGTGTCGTCTCACGGACGATATTCGTCACAACGATTAAAAGTCTCGTTTTATTGGATTTAGCCTAGCTTTTATTATTTTGACAATCGCCGACGAGAGACGATTATCGTTTTAACTTGCCCAACCTAACCCCGCTGGACTCCGATTCTTTTAATACATTATTTATTTATTTAGAAACTTAATGCACAATAGTACAAAGTCGGACTTAATGCCAAAGGCATTCTCTACCAGTCACTCTACCGTTAGAATGTTGATCCGACGATATAGATAAGAGGTAGGGTGCAAAATAAAAAAATAGGTAACCAAATACATTATGAAAAATATATAAATTAATTCATATACTCGTATACATAAATATAATCATTATAGCGCCGAAAAAGCAGTGAAATTGAGTTGCACTTATATTTGACATCTTCGTAGCCAATCAGTAAATTACAAATCCCCCACTCGGGACTGCGACTCAATTTAACTGATTTTCGCCGCCATAATAGTAATAAAAGAATCGGGGCCCAGATCTCGCCTTACCTGATGATAGGCAAGAGCGGTGACGACTAAAAAAAACGTTCTTTTGTCGATTCGGTCGATAGAATGCGTATGCTTCCCTCGACTGGCGGGCCGACCGCGTAACTCAACGACATAGGGCTTCGTTTTGACAGTTGAACTTTATTAATGAGCTTTAAAATTAAAATTTCGACCGCGCAACACTAAGAATTTCATTTTCATTAACAGTTCAAACTCATTGTCCGAATGAATAAAAGTTGTTTTTGACACTAAGGCTGGGAATACAAGTCCGATTTTGCTCTCCGATAGTCGGATCCGATTGTCTGATCAGACAATCGGAAGGCACTCGTGCCATACATTTGTTTGAATACATAATACACGTCCGATCCGATAGTCGGATCGGATGTCAGAATCGGAAGCAACGCCAAGGCGCTTCCGATTTTATGGCCGATCCGATTGTCTGAAGGTGCAGTTTGCATACAAAATACAGAAACAAAATACACGTCCGATTTGTACTTCCGATTTGTACTTCCGATTTGTACTTCTGATTCGTACTTCCGATTTGTAAATAATTTGCCCAATAAATATGGTACGAAAGACTGTAATTCTGCTGCCACTCCGCTTGTACCTACATTAAGTTGGGTCCAAAAATTGTGGACTATTCATACCAGGAGATAATAGGCTCTATATTGTGCTTATCAATTTGTACACGTCCAGTCAGTTACTTGAGCCAATTCTATTCGCATTGGGAAGTGTGAACATAGCTGCGGTAAAAGGCTCTTAAGATATCTCAAAGGCACTAGCAACTATGTTTCAAGTAAACTTGTAAACCTATTACAATTTATGTTAGTGCAGATTGGGTCTTGAGTAGCAGTGATGATTACCATTCATATACTGGTCATGCTGTGATGTATATGCTGGCAATCTCGCAAAGATTTTTTAACGACAGACGTGGACGAACGGTTGGCGAATGGTTTGTTGCGCGTAAAGGGTAAAGGGTTCGATTCCCGGTCGGAAAAATAATTATTTATTTGTTATTAAATAAAAAGAGATGGATATTTGCTTCAGGTCTGCTTGTCAAAGAGTGGTAGGCAGTGGTACCCCGTCTGCCCATCTGGAGTAGTAATAATTATCCTTACTTCCTTACTTATATTATAAACGTGAAAGTTTATGAGTATGGATGGATAGATAGATGGATGTATGTTTGTTACTCTTTCACGCCAAAACTATTGAATGGATTTTAATGAAAATAATATAGCTTATACATCAGAATAACACATAGGCTACAATTTATCAAGATATTGTGTGAATTGTCAAAAATATGACAATAAGTGTCAAGTAAGTAGGATAAAAATCTACCATCTGCGAGCTATTCTGGCGTGCGCTGCCAAAACCGCTAGAGTTACACATATGTAATGTGTGATGAATATGTTTATCTTAAATAGACCTACAAAAAAGCTCGCGACAGTATATATCTAGATCTTATGTGTAAGCCATTATAGCCAAAATAGTGTAGCGTAAATCCTACGCACGGCGAGTGAAGTGGGGGAAGAAGTCGGAACGCGGGCAGGCAGACGCGTGAGGGCAGACGTCATTGACGGTTGTGTCCGTTTTGCGAATTTTCAAGTATATAGGTATATACTTAAGTATACTATATACTTAAAGTAATATAGGCCCAAGGTTAGTTATTGGCAGGTTTTTTTTTGGTTAGGTGTTACACGTACAAAATGATACTTCATTTTTATTTTATTTTAGTTTATTAATTTTTAATAGGTGCATGGTATTATAGAGTACTATAATACCATCGCACTATATTCCAATCCAATTAACTATACTGTGAAGACTATAAACTATACTTTCCATAGACTATACTTTCAGGTGTTTGGAATTTTTCTTTATTGTTATTACCTTCTGAATATGCATATCCTACTATTATTATAAATGTGAATGTGAGTTTGTTTGTTACGTTTTCACGCAACAACTACTTAACCGATCATCATGAAACTTTATACACATATTTTGGAAGCACTAGAAGTAACATAGGTTACTTTTAATAAAAATATTTTTTTACTATAGTTTCCAATTGACTATAGTTTCAGCTATTTGGAATTTTTCTATATTTATTTTTATTTTCGTCTGTCATTTTTATATGAGTAATCGAGTTATAAATACAAAAAAGCATATACAGTCGAATTGAGAACCTCCTCCTTTGTTATGTCTGTTATAAACATAATTTTACGCGGGTGAAACCGCGGGCACAGCTAGTATGCAATAATTCGTCGTCCATCTTTTCTTTTCGCTCCGTAATTCTTGACAAGCAAGCACTCACAGCTCGGGAACAACTGACTTTAGAAAAAGTCTGAAGCAAGAATCGGATGTATATTGTGTGCATCCGATCCGATAGTCTAATCAGACAATCGGAAGCGAAATCGGATTTGTATTCCCGGCCTTACAGGAATGAATTTATTGTCATTACTATTGATGTTGCGCGGTGGAGTTTTGGCGGGCAACTGCAAGTGACAGGACGCGCAAATTTGAATTATTTGAAAAGCTTGTGTTTTTCATAAATGTTAATGTGTAATAATGGTGGAATTGTTATCCAGTGATCATTTTTGAGTTGATCGAGTAAAAGTGTTTCTTCGTGTTCCCTCCAAGACTCTTTCCGAAGTTTTAGTAAAGGCTTTCCGCCGCTTTACTAAAACGATGATCGTCAACCTCACTATCATCGCCATCAACGATGATATCATTGATATCAATAGATGATATCATTGATCAACCAACAATCAACACGCGTGCTTCATCTTCATATTTACTTGACAATGTTTTATCATTAAACCATATATTTTACTTTGACACTAGCAAGTTAAATACTAAAGCCATAAACAGGAAGAAAGAAAGAAAAGAAAAAGTTGTGCGGTCTGTCCCCTGTGCGGAAATCGTAGCATAGTACGGTTTATATGATCCTTATTAGGAACGTCCCCTTCTGGAAAGTTCTAAGCTCATTGTTATTATTACTTTTGCAGTGGCTACACAACACGTAGAAGTGCTTCGGAATCAAACAACAGATCTCCTATTTATTTCTCAGAAGTGGATGTTGATGTGCGACCAAGGAATAGAAGTGAAGAACCTGATTTTGGGTAAGTCATTTTACATCAATAAATCAATCAAATTGTCACGCGTTTTTCCCACAGGGATAGGCAGACACAATGGAATCACTTCACATATATCTATATTTACATATATATTATTATTTCCTGTTTTTGTTTTGTATGGACACAACAGAGTGGTCTCTCTAAGTTTTAACAGATTCGACCTGATCGGACGTACACGCTTACCTTGGCCGGTCTGCGTGTCCTTTAGAAAAAGCAACGTTGACCGTCTCTTCTTGATGGGGATGTGATTGCTACTATAGTTCAATAAATAAGTTGGAGACACATCCAATAAGTGACCTAGTCGGGACCGGCAACTTACAAGACGATCCTGCGACCAGAATAAGTCACTTCACGGTCTGTATACTTGTAAGTGCTGGCAGTCTGGCCCAGTCGAGCACCACTCTGATTACGAGACCAGCAAACATCCGCCTCTTTTTTTTATTAACAAATACAGTGTAAACTCTTTATGACGTTATTCTTTATAACGATAAACTCTCTATAAAGTAGAAGTGAGCACAACTTGGTTGGTTTGTGTTAATACCCATATATGTATTTGTTCACTCCATATAACGAAAACTCTCTATAACGATGAAAAATGCTCAGTCCCTTGAGTTTCGTTATAAAGAGTTTACACTGTATTTGTAATACATAATTTAATTATTAAATATTACAAATAAGAGCTTTGAATCTAAAATATTTGGCCTAACCGGGCATCTAACCCGGGACTTTACGCGTAACTGGTATGCTAATCAATGCCTGTCGTCAATTATTAATTAGAATACCGCATCATTTCAGCCATATAAAATCATCAGAAGACATAAGTTCAGGTTATTCAAGTGCTGACAATTCTCAACACCTATCACGTACCGGATCCATTGGTGCATCATCCGGGAACCGAATCCGAGCTCGACCCACGACAAGAAGCACGATTACATCAATCAAGAGGCCACAAGCTGCTGAGGTCTGCTAATTACCAATACATTATTTATGAGGTACAACGCTGTGTCGCGCGACGGGCTTACGCCGTGCCTGTGGTCGGTGCTTCTATGGCACTGTACTGTACATTTTTCCTTACTTGGCAAAAATAGTAAACAAACTTTCGTCATAATGACGGATTAACGATAAAATTTTAATACTGATGCGAATCAATTCGAATATTTATATATATCTATGTGAAAATATATTACTGTGCAAATAGTTTTTAATATTACAATTAGGGCACAACATTCGTCATTTGTGGATTTACAATTTCCATATGTAAATGGTTTTTAATAAAAATAATATATATATATATATATATATATATATGTGTGTGTGCGATTTAAATAAATTTTGCGCATTCGTTACATTGTGTATGTTTATCCTATAGAATAAAACAGTAGTAAATAGTTTCCTTAGATAACGGGCATGGGAAATTGTGATTTTCATGTTTGTTTACTACTTGTGCCAAGTTAGAAAAAACACAGTATAGTAAAAGCGTGCATTTTTCCGAGCAGGACGACATAGCGTTGAGCCTAGTCATTTCTGGGTGTTTAAGCAGTTATTATTATACGTTTCTAACGTAAAGTGGTTTGGGGAAAGCGACACTTAAATTTAGCTACTTATTTAAAAACACTATTTCATGTTTAGCCATCCATATATTGTATATATAATGTAAAAAAAATTTGCTAATCGAAAACAACAAAACCATTTGTGTAGTTTGTCGAAAAGTTTTTAAAACAAAATATTTCAAGCAGTTTCTGCTTTAAAATAACATCCAAAAGAAATTTAATTCTTTTTTATTTTTGTTAAGCTGGTCCATTAATCGAGGCGATCGCTACTACACTTAATTAACTGTAAGAAGCAGTTGCATTCACTATGCTGCTTGGTTATGCTGGTTGGAATCTGGAACTTACAAGCTGATTCCGAAACGCGACTAAGTCACTTCACGGTCTTAACATTCATAAAATTGTTAACTACCTCTGAAACTTCACTTGTACAATAGCCTTTCTTTGTTGACATCTCGAATTTTATTTCATAGTATACTTAATATTTGTGCCCAAATTCGTTTACCATAAAAAAAATATAAATATAAAAAAAATCTTTCTCTCCTATATAGTCAAAAGAGAAAAATAAGTTTGATGCATTTTATTTGTCGCTTGGAAGCATTTACGTTGCAAACTGGGCTTTTAGATGTAGACGTTAATAATAACTAAGATTTTAAACAAATTGAAGTTTAAAACGAGGAAAGATAAATACCCAGAAATAACTATACTAATAGCATTTAACTGAGTAGTTTCCTGGAGTAGTGAGTAGTGTGAAAAGCGTGTGATTTCGTCACCCCTCCCACACGGCTCCACTGCCGCGGAAAACTACTCAGTTAAGCGCTGTGCGCCTCTAGCATTTATTTGTATAATTACAATATAGTTACTATTAATACTACTGTAATCAAAAAGTACTGTAAGAATACTACTTTCTTTCACTAAAAAGTAAAAGAAAGTAGTAAAATATTTATTGAAAGGTTAACGTTGTCGCGTGACCTATTCTCAGGCCTCAATTTAATTTTTATATTTACTTTTTATTATTATGTCAATGTTACTTTGTTTACGTTTTGACAGTAATGAGTTGTAACGAATAAAATATGAAGATATTTTTACATGCATTTATCTATTATTTAATTCCTAATCACATTAGGCATATATAGAAGGCACAACGTCAACAAGCGTAACTTATAAACTTTTTTTAGTCGTGTCACAATAAAAATAAAAAAATAAAAAATTGACACTTCTTCCACTTAAATTAGGCAGAGACGCCAATTTAGGTTGTGTACAAAATAAAAAATAAGATTATGCATTTGGATAAACCCGAGATTTTTGAATTGAATTTATTACATTTTGATCGCAGTGTTAAATAACCTAAACGACCAAATTCATTGTTAATTTTTTTTTATTATTCACATATAGTTTTATTGCACAAAATAAAGTAATGTTTTTCATTTCATTTTCTCTTGATATTTTATTGTCTCTTGATTTTAACTAATCTAATAACTGTAATAAAACTCTATGTGATTAATAAATAATTTATTCATGTCATTGTATTCCTAAAACTATTTAGTTATAGTTCTACTTATAAGTTCATTTTGTATTTATATGTGTGTGTGTTTAAATGAAATATTCATAATTATTGGCATTTATAGATCTAAGTCGTTGAGTATATGCATGCATTCTTTTTATTCCATGTCTTCACATTTATTCTATAAGTCTGTATTTGTGCATTTATCACTTATTATTTTAGCTTAATTTTATTCTTTATTTAAAGGACGATGACGTAATCATCGAGGAACTGCCCGAGGACGATAATTTCGAATATACAAATATGCCCCCACTACTTAATCTACCCTCTTGTCCACCACAGCTATTTATATCCAAAACTAATCCACCTTTCATATACCAATGTATTGGTGACCAAATTAAAATAATACAAGTATTAGATAGTGTAGAAAAACAAGAAAATACTGAATCTAATGAAAATTATCAAGATAAGAATATTTTGAAAAATGGCGTAGCTAAACCAATAGATTTAGCTGATAAAACTAATAAAGACATTTTCATTGAAGTTGATATTAACAAAAGCAAAGATACAGTACAAGAATCTTCTAGGGATGTAGATACTCTAAAAAATAAAGACGAAATAAGTTCGATTGATAAAGAAACTATAGATAAATCTCAGACGTTACAGAATATTGATTTAGCAGATTATAAGAATGATGAATGTATTAGCATAGATACAACATCAATACTTGAGAGCTATTCCGCTGATAGTGATGATGAAGCGTCGTTTGGTACACCGGATAATTCACCACGAACTAAAAGGAAATTATCACCCAGGATTGGTAGATATGGTAAATCAAAAGCCCCTGCACCACCGCAATTCGAACCGAATGAAGATACAGATAAAACTGATGAAGAAGTCGTAGTGAAAGAAAATTTGACGGAATTTGTTGATACTCTGTCCAAATCTATGTTATCAGATATATTGACAAATGATAGTAAAGTTCTAAACCCAATAGTTGAAAACAAAATGAGGCATAAATCTAAATCGCCTAATAGAAAATCTAAAAGACAAGGGTCTACTATTGGAAAGTTACTGCAGATACCTGATAAAATTGCTTTTTGGAATAAGGGCTCATCAAAATCTGAGGTGTCTAACTCATCAGAGGATAACAGCAGACGTTCATCTACAATCGATAAAGCAGACGAATTTCAAACTATAACCGATCTAAACGCAGAAACGACTAGTTTACTAGACGACCAAGTAAGCTTTAAAGACGCGATTGAAATCGAGGAAAAAATATCAAAAGAGATTATTGATAAAAGTGATGAATTGCAGAAATTAATTAAAGCTAAGTTGGAAAGTAACCCTGAGTATAAAATGATTTCTCTGCATCCCGAAGATTTAGTTGGTAGTTCAAAGAGCACTGATGTCTAAGGGTTTCTTAATTTCCTGTATACAATGATTTACGTCAGGGGGCGATTATAGTATGTAGCTTTTTATCGTGTGCTTTTTTGCATGGATATTGTGGCATTTGATATTGTAACAGGTTTGCTCTAGTGCTGATAGTCCAGCAACCAAGTTCTTGATCCTACGTATAAATTAAAATGTATTGTAAATGTACAAAAAATCGATACGCTATTGTTTCTCTCAAGATAACGATTTTGTGTTTTTGCTATTTATTTTTTATTCGGCATCATATATACTTTGATTCGGCATCTGACCTTGTCTTGCCTGATGCTAAGCAAGAGGAGGTGCAATAGTGTCGACGACTGGAAAAACCGAGTCCGTTCACTGTAACCTCAGTTGCCATCACTATGCCGGCCAGAAAATGTTGTATTTTTTGTGTTTATTGTTTGTTTATTATTTTTGTTCGTTTGGGTTATTTGATTTATCCTAACTAACAACTTGCTTTTAATATGTTTTGTATGAACGAAGACAAAACCAGAACTTTAATAATGAAATGTAAAAATCATTAAAGAACAGCGCCCTCTGTCCGCCAACTTATTTTGGCTTTACGTTAACTTCTCCCTATACCTATCTTATGGTGTGAGGAAACAAGTTATAAATCAATGAATTATACAAATCTTATGCGGCTTACTATCGCGTTTATTTTGGTTTTGATTTAGCTGCATAAAATTTGTTTAATTCATTAATCAATGTTCGCGCAAAATCTAAGAAAATACTAAGTTATAAATCATTTGTTAACACGCCGACCAAGAATTAATTGTCAATTTACAGCATGATATTTGTTGTAATATTAATAAAATAAACATAAATTCACTGAGGCTATTTATTGTTGACAGACATTTTTTAAAGGATACATTAGACATCAATAACAGCTACCTACGTCATAATAAATTCATATAAAATATTATTCTAAAAAAAAAAAAGTAGCAGCATACCAAAAAGATAATATTTACAACAATATTGTTACTTTTTTTACCCCATTAGGCCGGCCTATATACAAAAATGCAACCAGCCATATTTTCGGAGCGTATAAACTCGTTTTATTTATACGAGCGTACGTGCCTAAAAAAACGCATACACGGAGCGCCATGCGCGCGTATAAAATTCATACGAGCCTATACGCACCGAAAATACACGAGGGCTCCCGAGTCTTAAATACTATACGACGAAGAAGCGGTCAACCAGCGGTTTATTTATTTGTTCGTTTGCTGATTGGTTGAGAAGATGTCAAATTTCAATGCGACGCGATTTCACTGCTTATTTGACGCCATAATGTATTAAGAGAATCGATGTCCTAGTTTGTAAACGTACTTGGACGGTCTATGACGTTTATGGACGGATGCGCTTACGTTTTATTAATACTTTCCAATACCTAGTCTGAGTAGAAGCATGAAAACTGTCCTTATTTAAACGCTGAATGATAATTTTTTGTCTTTTTTTACTTTCAGGCTATGCTGACGAGCTCGTCGACGATTCCACGAGTAAAAAAGTCTAGTAAAAGGAAAACTAATTAACTATACATTTAGAGCTCCTAATTATAAGGAATTTGTTATGTTATCCCGATGCCTCTCGGAGTGTTTGGCGTACGAGGGAAATGCCAAATGATTTGTCACTAACAGCCTATAAAGAAAGGTAGGCGTTGGTGGTATTTGTCCAGTGTGCCAACCCCAGGTGGTACATCTACTTTCAAAACCGTGAAGTGACTTAGTCACGTTTCGTTACTCTTGAAAGTTGCCAGAGTTAGAGTCCACTTGGATCGTACACCAGCTTCAAGCTGTATACCACAAAGGAAAGTACATTCGGGTAACTGACCATTATTACCATAACTAGTCTGTTTTATTAATTTTTACTCGTATATTATTAGTTTTTATTATTTTAGACAAATTTTAAGAAATTGTCAGTCTGGAATGTTTAATAATAAATCACTCTAGGAAGCAAATTGTTTTAAGAGTGGTAGGCACAGTTGTTGATTGTTTGCTCAGTGTACTAATAAAAATAGTACCCCACTCTCAAGGCTGACCGTGAAGTGACTCGGTCGCGTTTCATGACTTGAAAGTTGCCGGTACCAGTCAGGCCGACGTAGTAGAGGCGACTGCTACTGCAGTTATTTAAAAGCAAGTTGCAGTTGCCTACGTTTATTGACTGCATTTCAGCTTAACATCAAGCAGGGTGCTGTCAAAAGTCAAGCCACTATATATTGTTTTTTTTTTATTGTGACTCGACATATGACAGCACGCCGCTTGATGTTAAGCTGGAGTGTGGTCCATGAATGGATGTCACTGCTAATACAATTCAATAATCGTAAGCAGCAATCACATCCACTATGTCGGCCTAGTTGGAACCGGCAACTTACCAGCTGATCCCGAAACGCGACCAAATCACTTCACGGTCTGTATACTTGTAACAAAGTAAACAACAAAGTTACACTAAAAAAGTACGTGACTGCGGAATCAACAGTCATCAATTGAAATTGCTCTCTATGGTTTTCACAAGTCCTAACTTAATAACGGTCTATTAAGAACTATCGGTAACCTTATGCACTCAGTGTAAATAAATTGTTAAATGGATTTCAAGATCAAATATGTTGTCAATAACATCTTTAATAACATCGCTCGAAGAATAACCGATGGGGAAGAAAGGTTCTAGAGTATAGACCACGAACCGGAAGACGAAGCGTAGGTAGGCCTCCCACTAGGTGGATGCAACTGGCATCATGTTCGTAATGGCGTTCTAAGGGGGAGGCCTATGTTCAGCAGTGAACGCCTTCTGGCTGATGATAATGATAAACGTCTTTAAGAAAAGATTTAAATATTTTAAAAGTCGCATTAGGTCTTAAAAGCCTAAGAACCAAGGGTGTAAATGCAACGCGCAACAATGGATATCCTTTGCATCAATTCTCTATGAAAATGTTGGCAACACCTGAAACGTCACTTTGAAAGTGATATAACTTTTTATCTCAAATTCTATTTAAAAGGTAATATAAAAACCTCATAATAAAAAACGCTAAAGAGCTCAATTTTCTGTTATCGAAGAGAACGACGATGGATAAATAAATCGTTATTAATGATAGAATAGAAATTAATGAGGCGACCGTGGTGTAGTGGCAGTGCAATGGTTACGCAAGCCGAGAGCACGAGTTTGAGACCACCCACCGGTACCAATGTATCTTTGATATATGTACTTTGGTTGTCCTGTTTCTATGATTTGGTATCTTTAGTAGCTTAGTATAGAAATGTGAAAAAATATCCTAAAATCTAAGAATGTTTAAAAATAATTACACAAATGTAATTTGTAAATTAATATTATGTCGAAATGTTTAAACTTTATTATGTTATACAATGAATTAAACAAATTTTATGCGGCTTACTATTGCGTTTATTTTTGGTTGTTAATTTTACAATTTTTTATTCCGACGTTTCTAGAGCTTTACAGCCATCGTGGTTACGGCGATAATAAGCCGCATATTTGTTTAATTCATTAATTAATGTTCGCGCAAAATCTAAGAAAATTCTATGTTATATATAATAATTTTAAAAAATGTAACTAAATAGCTATCTATTTCTTTTCAACTGGAAGATAAAGAGATTTCATCAACCAGTTATTAATCTGATCAAAGGATGTATGTCCATCTAATGTAAACAAAAATAATAAGTAGTTTGGTATTATGACGTAGTTAGATAATTTAGAAACAATACACGTTATTAATTAAAATATGTATGTTTAAACATAATTTATTTTATTATTTCATTTTTGTGCATCCTAGGCCAATAAAAAAGTAATTCAATCAAATTGCCTTTTTCCCACAGTGACAGGTAGATGCAATGCAGCGCCACTTGCCACGCCCCTGACACGACTCCCTCGCTTTCTTCTCATCCACAATTCTCTTTATACAAGCTCTATGGTTATGGGCACTAGGCAACTTAGCTTTCTTAAGTATGTTTCCGAAAATAAATATAAAATATATAACAATAAATATACTAATAATACTAGCGCACCTGACAGACGTCCTGCCCAAAAAAAAAAACGATTGGAGCGCATTGTCGATACCGGCATTGGTAGGGGTCTTACTGTATTTGATTGGATAGAAAAGAATGTGAGTGTTGATGTTCTAAAGGCCACTTACTTTCCGGTCGCAAGTTCTGAACGCTGCCTCCACCCGAACCCGGCACCCGCACGGAGAAACCATGGATACACCATTCTCGACGTACTCTTACAAATACGGGAAAATTTTAGAAATTTACGATATACACCTTTCGTCATATGAATTGGTTAAGGGATGGATACAAATGGGATGTTTTTTATTTAATGAAACGCGATTACGATCTGACTACTGGTAAGTAGGTGATGGGAGGTCTAGGAGCGCCGACGACTGAAAACATAATGTCAGTTTACGGCTGCATCAGTCGGTAGTCAGCATACTGGCCATGTAGCCAAAATATTTCTGTTTAAAAAGAAAGATATGTATTTCAGGCTGTTTCCTATTAAGACAATTTGTGTTATAACAATTGCTTTTGATTTTATTCAATAATAAAATTATATGTTATGAATTAGCTGTTTTTTTTATATACCTGCATCTAGGTATAGGTAGAGTCTGACTAAGCTAAAATGACGCGCCCCTCTTTTTTTCGACATATGACAGCACCCCGCTTGATGTTAGGCTGGAGTGTAGTCCATGAATAGATGTCACTGCTACTACAATTCAATAACTGTAAGTAGCAGTCACATCGACTATGCCGGACTCGTTGGAACCGGCAACTTACAAGCTGATCCCGAAACGCGACCAAATCACTTCACGGTCTGTATACTTGTATACCTCTGATGCATTTATGTACACTAGCAATGCAATTGTAATTGGACATTCAGTTGCTGGTTAGACACAAAAGGAGCACGCTGATGAAGTGTAGCAGTATAGTTAGTATTATTTGCAATAATCAATCAATCAAATTGTCACGTCCTTTTCCCACAGGGATAGGCAAAGACAATGGAGCGCCACTTGCCACGATCGTGACACAGCTTCCTTCACATCTACAATCCTCTTCATACGCTAAGAGAACGAACTCGTATGTGTCACAATAAAAAAAACATGATCTAATATTAAAATATTACAACTGCATTTAATTAAAATATTACAATATAGCATTATTTTTACATTGGATAGCTTAATTTCTTATAATTATTATAATTTACACAAATATTCCTTGACTCTTGACTGTTAGAACATTTGTAATACATTTTGCATTATCTTGGGTATATTTATTGTCCATTATCTGCTTCTCAATTAGGCTTATTCCCTCATCGCTAAAAGAGATCCAGTATAGCAATCCAAACAACTTGATATAGCCCTGTGAATTGATACTTGGCTCTATAACTTTTATATTTGGTAAATTGTTAATGATTTTTATTAATAGAGGTTGAATTGCTGAATTAAAAACAGTATTGTTGCGTATAGCAAAATCGCGTAGTACATTTAGGGTTTTGTGAGTTATTGTGTCTTTTAACAGAATTCCCGGCAGACTGACACCCACCCACTGAAGCAATAATTCATTTGTATGAAAATATGAATATTTCTCATTTAATGCAATGTTTGATATTAAATGAAATAAATCCTCATTTAATGCTTCTGTTTTGTTTGAATTCGTAATAATTGTTTTGAATAATGAATGTAATAATTCAGGTTTTCTATTCCATCCTATGACCTCATTACCAAAAATAGTATCTAATATCTTAGAGATTAATTCACAAACATTATTATCCTCAATATTTTCGTTCATAATCTTCTCAATATATTTTATAACTGAACCTAAATCATGGCCATTCCTCTGAGAAATGTTAGGATTTAACAAAATAAACAAATAGCATACTACTAAATTTTCCTTAATCATTTTGGGATCATTAACTGTGTCACTGAAATAGTCTACAATGTGAGATTTGTGAGACTTTTTAGATTTAATATGTGCTACGTAAGGAAATGATTTAAATATATGTTGAGCATACAGCATCCTACTTTGCTTTTGAAATGATTGCATAATGTCAGAATCTGGATGTTTGTCTTGCATTATTTGTACAAACTTCCAAATTGTGTGCAACAATCCCATTATGTTTTTCAATAAAATAGCTGCATCATATGGTAGTACTGTTTCAATATTATCGTTATTTGATTTTGGACACACTTCAATCCAAGTCTCAAATAAAAGTGGCAATAATGTTTCTAATAATTTGGAAAACTCTTCAGTTTCATTACAAACAACTTGAGTGCTTAAATCAAAATAAGATATATTTGACATTTTAATAAACTTTGGATTAAATAATGGAAATTTGTTGACTTTGTTTATATCGTAAATATGTGTTATTTTATCAAGTGATTCAACGGTCTTTTTTGGTGTATTTAATTCAACATATTTTTCTAAAAATTGATGTAAATGATGTAAAACATTTATCCTCCATTTTACACTTTCAATTCTACTGTCTAAATTAACAGTTAAAGTTCTCCCAGGTTTGGAATCAACTCTTACTGATGATATCATATCAAGAAAATTTGGTACAATTTTATGGAAATTCTTAGCCATAATACCTCCAATGCAGGACAGAAGAATGTTTAATAAGTTAATTGAATCTTCTCTTATTTTAATATTAATATGTGTCATAGCACTTCTTAAGTATGTGCATATGAAATCAAATTGTGGCTCAACTTTATTATCTGGAGCATTTGAAAGTAATAAATGTAACGTTTTTAATGTTTCACTTCGGACCTGAAATTAAAATATTTATAATGTAGCAAATATGCTTTCCGTACAATACTTGACCCCCAGAATTGTTATTGCCTTCTTATATTAACAATATTACAAATATTTATTAATAAAAAAAAGAGTTAGATTTTTCGATCCTGGGTAATTCGATCAGTTACAAGTATACAGACAATGAACTGACTTGGTAGTGTTTTGGGATCCGTTTGTTTCCCAATGATCAGTTGTAGTTTGGATCTTAACGGCAATATTAGATTAGGTAAAGAGAAAAGTGGAGGCAGTAGAGGTGAGTGTTGACCATACTTTCTAGTGGTAAGTCCAGGACACACCCTTACATTTACTTTGCAGCCTGCCCTGCGATAGAAGGCATCCACATATAGAATCCATTATTGCATAAGCTGAGATTATGCAATAATGGATTCTATGACATGACACAAGTATGACATTCTTTGATTGTCAGATCCTTATAGTTATAGGATGGGCTCACCACATGCACGTGAGATTGACTATTGGGTGGTGATAGACATCCACATATAGAATCCATTATTGCATAATCTTAGCTTATGCAATAATGGATTCTATGACATGACACAAGTATGACATTCTTTAATTGTCAGATCCTTATAGTTATAGGATGGGCTCACCACATGCACGTGAGATTGACTATTAGGTGGTGATACTATCATTGCAAGACTATTGGGTCTTGCAACGACAATATGCAGATAACTCAAAAGATTGATAATCAAATTGGGGATATTATTAAAAAAGGAGGGATCCTCATACTTATCGCCTATAAATGTAAAGCGTGTAACAGAGTTGCCAGTTTTATATCCAGAAATTTATCTTAAGCAAAGATGATTGGTTTAATATGTATGCAGTGCCGGATTAGCCACGTAGCAAGAGTAGCAAAAGCTACGGGCCCCGCGCTCCAACGCCTGTCTGACCGTAATAAAAAATATTAATTTAGATAGGAGCGTAAAATATCTTGCATGCCTTAAAATGCTATTCTTCACTTTTACTTGAAAATTTAAGTCGATATTGAAAGTGTTATCTCTAAATTTGCCCATATTAAATACAGAAAACATTATTTGTAACATTTTTTTATTTTTTTTTGGCTCGTCCCCCCTGATGATAAGCAAGAGGAGGTTCAAGAGTGACGACGACTAAGAAAACCGAGTTTGTTCTCGGCTGCCTCAGCCGCCGTTACTATGACGACCAAAGGTGCTTCTTCACGCATCGTTTGTAGGATCTAAGGTCATAGGATGGAAAGAACACATGGGAAGACAAAGCTTGTCGATTGATCTACAAAGAAAAGGCGCACCGAACTTTTTAGTTCTACTGCTGATTCGGTCAATAAAACGCGGATGCTTTCCCCGACCTGTGCGGGTACTACGGGAGTGAAAAGACGAGGTAGGAACAAAGCTAAAGAGCTCCTCGGAACATTTCCCGTGGTATAGGTGATAAAAGACGCACAGACCCGCCATGTCTCTGCGTAGTTACAGTGGCTCCAAAGTTCGCGTGACCTCTGCATCACCTATGATTCATTGGCCCCCTTCCAAGCCCGAGGCACACAGCCCGATGCGTACGAGATCTGGTATAGCCTTGTCACCCCGAGATTATGCGCAGCATGGTGGGTTGTAGTTGTAGTTATTTGCGGGCTCGTTTCCGCACTTGAAGTCCTCTTCGGTATCTTTGTGCGTTCTTCAATGGTTCTCCTTCAGTGGAGCCACTCGATCTCCTCTAGGAAGGCCAGGAGACCCTTCTCGTTCCTGCAGACCTCCGGAAGCGTCCTAGCATTGCTGAGGAACTTCTGTCTTGCTTCGGCCACTCCTGTACTCCTGCAACTCAGGAGCACATGTGCAGCTGTCTCCTCCCCATTCAGGCATCCCCTACATAGGGGGCTGTCCAATATGTTGAGGTTGTACACAGGGCCGTCTTAAGCATATTCAGCGCCGGGGTGCGAAAGTCAAGGCTCCGCTCGCGTGGTCTCATTGTAGTAGGTACCTATCGAAATTTATGGCGGTCGGCATGCGCCCCCTAGGACTCTGCGCCCGGGTGCACCGCACCCCTTGAACCCCCGGGTAAAGACGGCCCTGGTTGTACAGGTGCTTATTAAAACCACAATGCCCCCAATGGGTTATGACACCCTCCATAGTGCGGAGCTTGGCTCTGCTAAGGTCCAGCAGTCGTCCAGTCAAGCGTCTGTCAATATGAGGAAGAGCTTCCCTGGACTGTCTGCAATCCAGGAAGGAGAACCGTTGAAGAACGTACAAAGAAACCGAAGAGGACTTCAAGTGCAGAAATGAGGCCGCAAATAACTACAAATAACTAGCGGTGGGCTCAGGCCCCTGTACTATATGGCGGGTTAACCGTTGCTACAGGTCTCCTTGGCTGACGGGTCTACAAACTCTCACCTGGATACTGCAGGTCAGCAGGATGCCACTATCTCTAACTAAATCTACAACCCACACAAAACTGATGCTAGACAAACTACACGAACACAACTTGGTCACTATGGAGGGATTCGCATCTGTGTAGGTAGGGTGCTAATTTCAACCAGCTGAGAACACCTAATTCACCGAAAGTGTCCTCTCCTATCCGCAAAAAGTTTATTTATTTTATTAATACCCTCAACTTAAGAACCTAAAGCAAACCAAGGGCCCCTTGACAGAATTTGCTACAGGCCCCGCGCTGGCTTAATCCGGCACTGTTTACTGTTTGTGCACTGTTTACCGGCACTTATTTACTGACAAGATTTTATATTACCTTAGATTCTATATCCACTATCAATGGTGTTAAAGCTTGTATTAATTGCATCAGGTTATTTTCTATCACATCTTCATATGATGTGATTATTTCTTTGATTCCATTCACTGCATCACAACGTGAACTAACGTTATGATGGTGCAATCTATTAAATAAATCAGACAGATTTAGCTTCCTAGAATTTAAAATTTCATAGTCTTGATATTTCTTTAATTGCTCTCTCAAAATAATTTTCTTCACTTTAAAATTGGTTTTTGTTACATTTGTTCCTTTGGGTAATTCTTTCTTAGATTTTAGTTTTGTTTTAGCTTTTTCTGATTTCAGAAACTTTTGGTAGCGTGTTGCACCGGTCTGCGGCATTCTTCTTAGACAATACGTGTATCTTAACCCGAGTTTTTTTAGAAATATTTATATTAATAGATAGGTATAAAAATTACGACTTTTAAAAAGCACAGACTAATGGATCATAATGGATACTAACGTAAAAAAGTAAAAACGTAAAATAAACGTAAAAAAGTAGGGTTAAGTTTTTTAGTCTCCTATTCTCCTATTCTCGGAGGGCAAAGGAAACCTAGTCCATGCTGCCGGGTCTACGGTAAAAAGTCAATTCTTTAGAGGATAAAATAAACCAGATGAAACACTATAATATTACATCCGTAACACTAGGATAAAGATGATTGTAATGGTATTAGTAAAGCAGTGATTTTTTTACTAAAACTTTAAAAATAACTTAAAACACGCAAACAAAAAATTAAATAATAAATATTTATATTTCCCAAGCTTCAATTATTTGTCTATGATAAAATGTCAAAGTGAGATTGATGCTTGCTTTACTTTGACATTGGCAAGTTAAAAACTAAGCCATTATAAGAAAAAAAAAAGAAAAAAAAAATTGATGCTTGCATATTTTCTGTTTTCAGCGGTGCGCACGTGGGTTAATTTCTTTACATTTGAAAAATATATACCTACTAATAATGAAAATTAAAAAGCAACATCGCAAGAAGAAATATTTGCACATATTGAATAGAAAACGAATGAGAAATCAACAACGTAGTACCGGTGTAGTTGCGTGGTAAAGTATTACTTAGTAAATCTTTTCTGTATTTATAAAACTAATAATTAATAAAGCAGCAAATATCCTAAATATAATAAGGTCAGATTCTCTCTTGCGCGGAGTACTGTTCGCACCTCTGGGACCGCTCTGCCAAGTATCTTTTCAATAGCCTGGATTCATTGCAGCGCCGAGCTGTCCGAATTATAGGTGGTGCAGAAGTCACACAAACTCTGGAGCCCTGCTACTACGCAGAGACATGGCAATCCTGTGCGTCCTCTATCGCACAGAACTGAGTAAAAATGTTGCAATAAAGTGCAATAAAATTTGTATTATAAGAACTGGTGGATTGTTATTTTTTTCCGGAAATGTACATTTTATGGTTGTTGATAGGTAATCTACTTATTCTTAGAATAAAGTTGTGTAAGGATTGTGGTAAGTGGCGCTTCATTGTCTCTGCCTATCCCTGTAGGAAAAAGGCGTGACAATTTGATAGATTGATTGATAATCCTGGACGCCACAGGCTTTTTTGTGCCGGAAGTGCTGGCCGCATTCCCTATCACGCGGCACTTAATGATCTTATCCGAAGGGCTCTTTTCACTGATGGAGTGCTCGCAATTTTAGAACCCTCTGGTATTGCACGGAGCAACAGCATGACTGTTGAGTCATGGAAACTTGGCAGGTCTCTGATGTGGGATGCGACTTGTGAAGACACATTAGCCCCATCTCACATCCAGGAGACCTCGTTAAGCACGGGAAGTGAGGCGATTTCTGCTGATAACCTCAAACTGCACAAATCGCCAACTTCGGTACTGGTTACAAATTTGCACCGTTTGGGGTTGCAACAATGGGCCCTTTAGCTAAACGGCTGATGGTGATGTCTGAAGACAGAAAGGCTGGCAATTATTTCTGCCAACGTATTATTGTCATACAAAGTGGAAATGTTGCCAATCCCTTTGGGACTATCTCTGATGCGACAGCAATAGATGATATTTTTTGCTTATGGTTTATGGATTTATGGTTTTCATTAAAAATTAATTTATTTTATTATTTTTGGAATTATTTTAATATTTAAGTAATATTCCAATATTCTTACATTAAAATCTCTCCAATTTTTATTACTACTTTTTGAAGAAAGAAAATATTTGATAAATATTTTTATGTTTTGTTTATGTCCATATTTTATACATAGTCTAGTCTATAGTATATTAAATCTTTACAAAGTATATTACTTATTTCTTTAGCAAAGTCCTAAAAGAAGCATGGGATGATAAAAAATCTTCACTAAGAAATCTTAAAGATATGGGACTAGCTGATGATCCAAACAAAGTAATAAAAATACCAAGTTATAAAAAAGAACAACTGAAGAAAGCTAAAGAATTATACAAAGGCACAGAATCTGAGGATGAAAATGAGGTTTTGACACCAAAAATACATGTTAGGCAGGTACTGGATGCTGAAGCCAGGGCTCCCCGAAAAAGAAAATTTATGTAAGTCTTGATAATATTGGATTTATTTTATTGAATTTTAATTACCTAATTTTCAGTTAATATCTATAAGTTAGGATATATATTACCTAGTATTAAAAGAGGTTTATGGGAAACTACATGCATCAAATATTGATTTAAATACAAATTTCCTAATTTCAGGTTACCAAAAGGCCAAGTAGAATTCATAACATATTTATTAGATAAATACGGACATGACTACAAATCTATGGTTAAGGACAAAAAGAATTACTATCAAGAAACTTGGAAGCAATTAAGAGCAAAAATTAAAACATTTATGGGTATACCAAAACAGTACTCACAATATTTAGAATCAAGAGGATTATTAGAAAATGAAATTGATGATAATGAACTTAAGAAACAAGCTGAGGCATTGGTAATGGATGACAGTGATTAGATTTAAACCAATTTACTATATTTAAAATTATCTATATAAAAACCTGTAATTTTAATACAGATTTTACAATTCACATTCTTTTGAAAAGACTTAATTAATTTTGGGCTTTTTGTACTACTTTTGTAATGCCCAATGAGGAAAAAATGTATAAATGGTAGTTTAATTACTTGTAATGATAAAACTAATAACAATTTTGCTTTTAAGTTATATCCTGTTAGATAATTGACAAAATTGTTGTAATGTGTTCGATATTATACAGTAAAATCATATTAGAACATTTTTTACTAGTGATTTTTAGTAAAAAAAATCACTAAATAGTTATCAGAAGTCCATAATTTTGGATTATTCAATTTTCAACATTGATTTACTACCGTTTATATCTATCTTAATTAACTGAAAATAAAAAAGATAGGGGGAATTTTAGTTTGCAGCGAGGCAGAAGTTTTTAAAACTCTAGTTATTTTGCTAGACAGAATCAACATAAACTCGGGTGAGGCCGCAGGTAAAAGCTAGTATTGCCAATTATATTTATACAGTACAACTGAGCCTCACTGACATCACGTTTTGTGACTGACAAGGGTCTAGGTAGTGCATTAGCAACTGGAATAACAATTGACAACATGAGCGTAACAATTGTAAATAAACAATTTATATTTTATTGTTATTTCATTTATTGTGATTTGCATTGATTTGGTATATCTGTTGCTGGTTGCACTTTCTGCAGTTCCTTATACCACGCCTTTTCCATTTCAACCAGTCCTTGAGGTTTTTTATACTGAAAAAATATATAATGAAATATGTTTTTTTTATTAGCACACCAGTTTCTTACACATAAAGTTCGGGTAAGATTCTCATCGGATATTTATTTCATAACTTTTTTGTAATATTTAATAATGATATTAAAAATAATTATTATTGAAAAAAGATAGTTTTACCATAGTAGAAGTTCTATAAGTAGATGTCGCTGGTTTTAACTAGGCTGGCATGATAGATGTGACTGTTGTTAGGAATTGGATTTCTTCTTTATATAAATCAAACATTATAATATTCCATCTTATAGTTTTATTATCTCAACGTGCAACTTAGATTAGGTAGACTCACTGACGCGCTAGTGATGGGGCGACACATTACAATTACTAGTGTTGTGTATGTATCGAATTCTAACACCCACCCTCAATTTTTAGGTATAACACAACAAAAAAAATTGCTTCAAACAAAACATTGCAAAAACAAAACTTAAAATCCAAAAAGTTACAAAAACAAAAAAAATATTTACTGATTATACTTATATTCTATACTTATAACTAAGCAATATTGAGCATTAAACACATTTGAATGAATTTATCAAGTGTTAAACTTTTTGTAAATAAATCTGCTAAATTATAATCAGATTGTACATAATCAATAGTAAATTCCTTCTTTATGACCAAGTCCTTTATAAAATGTGTTTTAATGTCGATATGCTTTGCCCGTTTGCTATTTTCAAATGTCTTTGTTAATTCTATAGCACTTTTATTGTCAATATACATTACACTATCACACTTCACTTTGTTAAAGTCTATAAACAGTCCTTGAATATTTATCAATTCACATGCACTTACAGATGCTGCTATATATTCTGCTTCTGCAGTCGATAAAGCAACACAAGTTTGCTTCCGAGTTAACCATGACACTATGTTTCCATTATACAACGTTATCGATCCACTTAAACTCTTTCTGTCTTTTTGGTTTCCTGCCCAATCCGCATCTGAATAAGTTTCTATTAAATCTTTATTCTTTGATTTCTTAAAAATTAATCCCTTATCTTTTGTTCCTTTCAAATATCTCACTATTCTTTTAGCTTGCGTCCAAATAGCTTGTGTAGGTTTGTCCAGGTATTGACTTAAGAATGATGTTGCATAACATATATCCGGTCGTGATGTGCAGGCTATATACATAAGGCTGCCTATTAGTTGCCTGAATGGTACATCAATTATAATGTTGTCATCTGCTTGAAAACCTTTAGTTGTTGGTGATTTACATGGGTTACATTCATTCATTTGAAATTTATTCAAAATTTTTTCAATTTGTTTCGTTTGTGTAATTTTCAATTCATTCATATTTCGATTAATCTCCATTCCTAAAAATAATTCTATTTCTCCTAGGTCTTTGATGTCAAATTCTAGTTTTAGTACTTGTATTATTTCTGCCACATTTTCTGATTTTCCTGTCAATAAGATATCATCCACATAAACTACTATCCAAATTTCTTTTACTTCATCAATATATAAACAAAAATCATTCAAAGATCTTTTGAAACCTTTGTCTTCTAAAAATTTGTTCAGTCTGTTATTCCAACATTTTCCACTTTCACGTAAACCATATATTCCTCTATTTAATTTAAGTACTTTATTTTCTTCTATTTCTAATCCTTGTGGAGGCTTCATGTAAATTTCTGAATCTAGTTTACCATTTAAATATGCAGTTGGACACCCGTGCAACCAATCTCGCTTTTTGCATACCATTTTCTTTAGTCTTAAATATCCACTTTGAATCAATAATCTTTTTATTTTCAGGCTTTGTTACTTCTGTCCATGTTGACATCTGTTTATGAGATTTCAATTCTTTGTCAATGGCCTTCTTCCATCCTTTCGTTATGGCTTCCTCATATGACTCAGGATCATTTTCGTTTACAAATAGACAATACATTTCATACTCACTCAAATATTCTGGTGTCCTTCTTATTCTTCCACTTCTTGATGTGTTATCGTTTTCTTCTCTATTATTAAATTGGTCACATCCACTTTTTTCTATATTATTTTCTCTCAATACTTGTCTGTTTGGTTCTTTAATATGATTCTCTGTTCCACTCTGATCAATTTTATTTAATTGTGTTTCGTTTTGTTCTTCATATTTTATATCATTTTCATCAAAATATACATCTCTTGTTATTATTATATTTTTTGTTATTGGGTCCCATAATTTGTATCCTGCTTTGCCATATCCTACCATTCTTGCTGGTGAAGCTCTGTTATCAAATTTATCTCCTTTTGGCAAATTAACATACCAGGCTTTGCATCCAAAAATTTTTAACTTTTCCATATTAAATTCTCTATTTAATATAATCGCTGGAATCTCATTACATATGGCCTTAGATGGTAATCGATTAATAAGGTAAGTTGCAGTAAGTATAGCTTGTCCCCATAAATATCTTGGGAGATTGGATTCATTTAGCATAGTTCTTGCCTTTTCATATATAGTCCTATTCATTCTTTCTGATTTCCCATTACTCTGTGGACTATAAGGTATAGTATATTCAATAGATATTCCTTTATGAAGACAAAAATTTTTCAATATTTCAGCTGTAAACTCTCCACCGTTATCACATCTAATTCTTTTCACTTTGCTGTCTTTCTCTCTTTCAAGTGCATTAATATAATTAATAAGATTTGTTGTTGCTTCTGATTTTTTTGTTAGAAGGTAAGTTTGAGTAAAATGAGAATAGTCATCAATAATGGTCTGGAAATATCTCTCATTATTATTTGTTGGTGTTCGCATTGGTCCAGAAATATCAGTATGTATCAATTCTCCAATGCGTCTTGATTGTTGATAATTTATTCTTAAAAATGGTTTTCTGGTACTCTTGTTTTTAACACATTCGTTGCAGACTTCATTACTAAATGGCAATTTTAATATTGATAAACTTTTTCTGTTGGCATGACCCAACCTTTTGTGCCATATATCCGCTGAATTAATTTTACTTGTATATGCACTGTTATTATTATGATTTAATTTAGTTTTTACTATGTATAGTTTGCCAATTTGTTTGCCATAATATGTCTTACATTTACCTTTTATTTTAACTTGTGATTTTTCAAATATAACTTTAAAATTTCGTTCCATTAGTTTATTCACTGACAATAGATTTCTAGTTAGTCCTGGTACAATCAGTCCTTCAATAGTTAATGGTCTTTTATTATAAATAGTTTTTAAATATCCTCTTTTTGTACTTTTTAATGTTTCTCCATTTGCAATTTTTATATAAACTTCTGTGTTTAAGTTTGTAATATCAGTCATATATTGCTCATATCCGTCTTGAATAAAATGATCGCTCGCTCCGGAGTCAACAACAAATTGTATTTCGGTATCATTTTTACAATCGGTGGTGTCTGTAGTAAATGCCACAAAGATTTCATCTGTCTCTGTCTCTGATGATAAATGAGCCTGTCCTCTTCTTCTGTATCTACCTCTAAATGACCTTCGCACATATCTTCCTCTTCCTCTTCTACTATTATGGTTCACTTCACTATTATTTTTAAAATTATTCATATTATTTAGTTCTCGGTTAAAGCACTGGAAAGCTTTATGCCCCTGTTTTCCACATTTATAACATGCAAGGAAACTGGATTCAATATTTGATAAGTATTCAGCATTTTTGCCTTTTAACTTTAATTCTGTATCTAGTATTCTAGACTTCACAAATTGCATAGTAATTTCCTTGTCTTCACTCATCGTTTCCATTGCTGTAATCACGGTTTCATAGTCTTGTGGTAAAGTTAATAGTAAATGACATACCTTGTCACTCTCCTCTATTTGACAATCAGAGGCTTCCAGTTCACTAATGATACTGTCAAACTTCAAAAAATGATCTTGCATCTTCTCATTGTTATTACATCTTAGAGTTAGCAGTTTTTTCTTTAGAAATAGTTTATTACATATGCTCTTACGTTCAAATATCCTTTTTAATTGGTTCATCATTTCTGTTGCGGTGTTGCATTTTTTAATAATCTCAATGTACATATCAGATACACAATTCACAATTATAAGTTTGGCTTTATTATCCATGTCCACATTCTTTTTATTTGTCATATCTACTTGTTCCGACAAAATCTCGCCACACCCCCTTTCTTGTAGAAAAATTTGTATGCGAAATTTCCAGTTAGAGAAGTTAGTTCCTTCCGCCAATTGTGGATAAATATTATTAATATTACTTGCCATCTTGTTCTTTTTGCCAATTTACAATATCAAACTTTTCTTTACAGCTTTTTTCTTATAATCATTATTTTTATAACCTTCAATTTGGTCACGCGATTTTTACACATATTTCAACTTTATATATATATACCATACTGTTGTGATCTTTAACCACGTTCTGCTGTTAGGAATTGGATTTCTTCTTTATATAAATCAAACATTATAATATTCCATCTTATAGTTTTATTATCTCAACGTGCAACTTAGATTAGGTAGACTCACTGACGCGCTAGTGATGGGGCGACACATTACAATTACTAGTGTTGTGTATGTATCGAATTCTAACAACTGTTACTTACAGTTATTGATTTGTAGTAGCAGTCACCTCCATTCATTGGACTACATTCCTAGCTTAACATCAGGTGGGGTGCCGTCATATGTCGAGTAACATAAAACAATATATTAGGCTAGCTAAAGGATTCAAATAGGTTAAGCAATGGCAAGGCTTTATACTGAAACTTCCGAAGAAGTTTTGGAGGGAACACAAGAAGCAAGTTTCACAGCTTTAAATCGTAAACTTTGAAATGATTACTGGATAACAATTCATATACAAGCTTTACCATGGTTACGTAAACCGAGAGCACGGGTTCAAAACCACATGCTGGTATCAATATATCTTTGTTATATGTACTTTGGTTGTCCTGTTTCTATGATACAAGCACTTTAGTAGCTCAGTATAGAAATGTAAATAATTAAAAAATAAAAATTATTTTCTACAAATATATCAACATGACATGAACTGATACTTAGTTGTCTACTAAAACTGTACCAATGGTTGTTAAATAATGGAGACAGTGCATACTTTAGGATAAACAAATCTTTGAGAATGGAAGCATTATTTTATTCTTTTATGATAAAATATGATTTTACAGCTCATGATTACAGGGCTATGAGGATTTGCATATAATATAATGTCATGCATCTGCATAACAAGATATAGATTGGTCCCATACTAATTTATCTTTGGTACTTTGTTTCTATGATATTTAGCAGCTTAGTATAAAAACACATTAGCATGGCCCTTTTAATGATCCAGACAAAACTCATGCATTCTTCACAATACAAGCTTTATTATTTTGGAAGTTATTATTTTGTTAGCTGACGATAATATGAACATTAAACAAGAATGACCAGGGCCTCAATTCTTTAAACCAATCAACAAATAAGTAACTATATTGGATTGGTTTATTATGATATTCCAAATATCACATATCGACGACAGGCGTGGACGAACGGTTTAGCGATTGGTTTGTTGCGCGTAAAGTCCCGTGTTCGATTCCCGATCGGAGCAAATATTTGTTTCATAGCTTTTATTTGTAATATTTAATAACATTAAATATTTCAAATATTTGTTAATAAAAAAAAAGAGATTGATATTTGCTTCGGGTCTGGTTATCAAAGAGTGGTAGGCAGTGGTACCCAGTCTGCCGATCCGGGGTAGTACCACCACTTACAAGTATACAGACCGTGAAGTGATTTGGTCATGTTTCGGGATCAGCTTGTAAGTTGCCGGTTCCATCTAGGCCGGCATAGTGGACCACACTTTGGCTTAACATCAAGCGGGGTGCTGTCATAATATGTCGAGTCACGATAAAATATAATAAAAAAAACAGTTAAGTTTGTTGCCAAGCCATTTCGCTGTTGTGTATTAAGTGAAGCAGAATCCTGGAAGATTGTTCTTCCAGGTTATCTTGTGCACTTTTAAAAAAGCACATCATAGAGTATGTATGAAGAGAATTGTGGATGTGAAGGAAAAGAGTTGTGTCACATTCATGGAAAGTGGAAAACTTTTGTCTCTGCTTATCGCTGTGAGTATGAGGGTATAACAATTAATGCCAATGAACTGATGAAATATGACAAGACAAGAAAATATACTTACAGATATTATTAAAGTATTATATTGATGAGCTACATTAATATTCATTTGGTCTAATTCTATATTCAGCCTTTCTAATTCAATAACTTTGAGTTCTTTATAATATTTTTTATTGGAGGTTCTTATTATTATACATTTTTTATCATTGTCTGCTGATATTGAATAAGTTTCTAATGGGTATGGCATATTTCTGATTCTCCATTCTAGATTCACTCTGGTATTCCGACGGCTTACTGTGGGCTGAAATTGTTAATTAGAGATTTTTGAGAATCGAATGTAACAGCACCCTGCCTAATGTTGAGCTTGAGTACGACCTATGAATGGAGGTCACTGCTAGTACAGTTAAATAATGCCCGCCTAGTTGAAACCCTTACAAGCTGAATGTGTCATTACACAGTCTGCATACTTGTAAGTGGTGGTACGACTCCAGATTGGCAAACTGGGCACAAACATGTGTTTTAGTATCCTAAGATAGGTGGCTAAACTGGCTTAGATAAGGATATAAACTATTGCCTTAGAGCCTGGTCCAGGCAGCGACATTACTATGCTTTACTACTAGCCCCCTTTGTAGAGGATGCCTGAATGAGGAGAAAACAGCTGTGTATGTGCTATTAAATTGGGGGTCTCCTGGCCTTTCTGGAGAATAGACCAAAGTGACAAATAATTGCTATTTGCATTTCATGAAACAATTTCTTAGCATCCATGGATTCTTCTTGCGGGTCTATTACATGGCAGGTGGGAGAATAAAGTTAGCATTCTGGACTCGTGACCCAAATATAGGTTTCAAAGCTTTTTGTGACATGTCAACACTCACCTTTCCTGCCCTCACTATCCCCTCTACCCAACCAAATATTATAAGACCCCACCCACCAATGCCACCTTAGACATAAAATCTGAATAAGTGCTTACGGCCTTACATAATTCACCATGAACTAAATAAGTCCAGTAATTGAAAAATTATAGTATACAGTAATTAGATTTTTTTAAATTTAAGTTTTATTGTGACACGACATCTGACCTCAACTCGCCTGATGATAAGCAAGGGGAGGTCCAAGAACGCCGTAAACCGAAAACCCCGACTCAGTTTTCGGTTGCCTCAGTCGCCGTCACTATGCCGGTCAAATGTTATAGGAACTTGTGTAAAATCAATACAAACATTGTAGATTTTGCTTGAGGTTACTAAAGAAACTAAATAATATAGATCTAACATGGCTTTACCTCATTTTTAGATTCAATCAGGGACTCAACTTCGGCAGTACGATTGCCTATTATAATAGGGTCTCCTAACTCTACTTCCCATTTACCATCGCCTTTGAAATTTGTTTTCCCACGAACTTTCCAGGCTCTCCGAAGCAATACCTCAGTTTCCAGGTTATATTCCTCAACCATTTCTCTTCCATCAATAAACTTATAATGAATTTTTTTTATAGTTTGTTCCTTCAGACATGTTTTTTCAGCTTCAAGTAGAGATTTCCACCAAGGAGTATTTCTATACATAGTTAATGTTGTAAGAACTTTCTTGATAGTTGTTTTCCTTACAGAACACTAGCGGGATTTCCTTCTTATTGGATTCTATATTCTATAACTCGAAAACAATATTCGTTGCTAAGCATTGCTTTTTTTTTATGGCACAGTACAATGGTATTAAGTAAAAGAGTTAAAATATCATTGACATAGTATGTAACTTGCTAGTATCAAATATTTTTTTGTAATGTTATTTGTATAAATAGAAATTAAATTAAATCCTTGTAAAACGTAAAACAATGTTACTATATAAGAAATATAAATAAAAACACCAGTGCCAAAATAGTAACAAAAAAATAACGTCATTGGCAAATTGTCAAAATTTGACAGACGCCATTAAAAAATTCTAACTTCACTTTAAATTATAAAAACAAGTAAAATCGTCTTATTTATTAAATTGAAATGGCACCAACTATACCAGACCGGTAATATTATTTGTTAACAAAACCTGACGCCTGTATTATAAAGTACTCCTAAGATAAATGTGATAAAAGATGAAAAAACTAATATAATATTATGGTGCAGGTGGTTGGAGTATTCTACGGTTGGAAAGGTTATTGAAGATACAAATATTATTTGCTTTAAAGTACCACTTAGAAGGGTAAGTAAGATTTGATGCATAAAATTTTAGAATAACAGTAATGTTAGTTTGTAAATAATAATATAACTTCAGAATTAGATTTGTTGTATTATAAACAAATTGAAACATTTATTGTAAATTGGGCTTCTTGGACCCCTTAAATTGTCAAACGAAACAAACAAAAAATACAAAATGGATGAAAAAATAGTTTAATTTATTGTATCCACTATGCTGGTCTAGTTGAAACCAGCAACTTACAAGCTGATCTCAAAATACAACTAAGTCACTTCACAGTCTATATACACAAGTGTACAAAGTACTGCCTTTTTGTGACAATAAAAGGTATTTTTTACCAAAGTTTGAGCTTGATTGCTTTTGTTGAAAAAACAAAATTGAAAACTGAAGAACCAGTTTTTGATAATTTGAATTTTTGAAAAAATATGTTTAGTTTAACGAACTTGAAACTATTCTTTTTATATATTTTGTATTGCCCTTACTTGGCCTGATGACTTCCTGGGCCCCGATTCTCGTAATACACATCAGCAAATTGACGTGTCCATGAACTGCTACCTGCTTTATCAAAGTGATTGTGACTAAATCCTAAATCTAAAACATCCAAATATGTATTTTCCTAATAATCAAATTTATTTTATTTTATATTTTATTTACATTTCTATACTAAGCTACTAAAGTACTTGTATCATAGAAACAGGATAACCAAAGTACATATATCAAAGATACATTGGTACCGGTAACCATTGCACTGCAACTACACCGCGGTTGCTACACAATTGTCACGCCCTTTCCCCACAAGGATAGGCAGAGACAATAACCACTGTCACTCCCTCGCTTACCTCACATCCACAATTCTTTTGATACAAATTCCATGGTTATGGGTACTTGACAACCCAGCTTTCTTATCACAAATTAAATATGGTATTTACCTATACCTTGGACACTTGAGGATGGACGGGTCAATTGTGCAGCTTGGTGTATATTGTATATTTTATAATAAAATGTTTGTTAAATGAACATAACTAAATATATTTATTTACTAAGGCGCCATCTAGTGGTAGAGTTTAAAACTAAGGCGTGCCATGTTTCTAGTTCTTACTTTTTTCACTAGATGGCAATAGTGGTACCGAATTAAACAACATACTCTTATAAGATTTGTTTTTGACATGCTCTGCCCGGCGTTTTCACTTGTGTTAAAAACTCGTAACGTAAGTACATGACAGCATTCCATGCATCCTCATGGTCCATCATCAGGTACTCCAGATCTTTATTTTTGTATTAGCTTTAGTCACTTTACGGTCTGTATACTTGTATGTGGTGGTATTATCCCAGATTGGCATACTGACAACCAGACCCGGAGCAAATATCTGCCCCTTTTTTATTAACAAATATTTGTAAATTTAAATAAATTATTGAATATTTAACTATATAAATATTTTCTCCGACCGGGAATCGAACCCGGGACTTCCGCGTAACGGACTGGTGTGCTACTACGCCACGCCTGTCGTCAAAAAACAACATCTAAGAACCAAGCTTATATTGACTAATAAAGTCTCACAGTGTTAAGACAGGACAGCTCTCGTAGTACCTTAGTATCAGTCTAAGACTGATAAATATTTACTTTTGATTAACTTATTTCAGTTCTTTAAACATTGTTTTGGTTATTATTACATTCGCAAATACGTGTTGAAGGCGACTATGGTATAGTGGCAGTGCACCGAGAGCGCGATTCAAAACCACTTATCGGTACCAATGTATCTTTGATATTGTAGTATTCTATACACTTGTTCAGTATAGAAATAATTAAAAAAAAAGCGATAAAAATAAGTAACTAAAATGGGATAGAAAAGAATTAGACCAATAATGTAAAAAAATAAATAAATAAATGTTTGCTTATAAAATTCGCAATTATATTGTTAATTCTGTCGTCGGCGCTGTCGAATTTGCCATTGCTTACAGGCTAGTCGAGGTCAGATGGCAAAAAACATCTCGTACAAAGGTCGTAATCGCCTTAGTTCGTGAATCGCACTCTAGTTTATATCTAGGCGGTCTGCGGTCATTAAAAATTAAACGTTTTCAATTCAATAAAAAGACACAAATGCAACTATAGCTACCTACTTATACACATACCTTCTAATTTATCTCCTTAAAAAGATGAATCCAATTAGATTTCTATTCCCAAAAATATGATAACGTTACATGCTATTGAACAATAAATTACAAAGTATAAGAAATAGATAATTGCTTAAAGTAATGAACGAAATTGGAAAGTTGGTAATGTAAATAATGTTCTTATTAATGCACTCACGATCATCACATCCGAGACTGCGTACTTGGATTAGTCACAATAGGGAATATGCATGTGGTTTAAATATTGCTGCAAATTTTTCCCCCGATTCTTTATTGTACTAACATCATGCTAAAATAATTATATTTTTAATTTTCTTTGTATATATTGCATAAAAGATTAAGCAAAAAGTGAAAAATAAGCAAGTGAAATTCAAATGAGTGAAACGCATCACCATTGGCCGAATGAAATGTGACGTCACATGACACGTTCGGGGTCGATGCTCATATTGTGCGCGTAGTGTTTAAGAGAAAAAATAGCTGTTCTTTGTGTTTATGCAGTGTTTTTGTTTAGCTATTACAACTTAAAAATCCACATAAATAACAGTAACACTTGTAGTAAACAAATACTGGTCGTGACGTGTGACGTAATCAAATGCCCGCGCTAGATGATGGCGTTCGTATGTGTCAAATTTAATCGAAGTTTTAAAATTATTTTTAAAAAATAATTAGAACTTTTCCAACAATATTTATATTTTTTATTATGTTATAACGATGTAATAAGTGAATTAAACAAATAAAAAAACTACATGCATATACCCTATTGAATCACCTTTAAAAGTTTTTTTATAAAGACGCATCTTTTTTTTATTGTGACTCGACAATTGACAGCACCCAGCTATGAATGGATGTCACTGCTACTACAATTAAATATCTGTAAGTAGCAATCACATCCGCTACGCCGGCCTAGTTGGAACCGGCAACTTACAAGTTAATCCCGAAACGTGACCAAATCACTTCACGGTCTGTATACTTGTAACAGACCGGGGGAAGCAAGGGAAGGTCCCGACGACTGAAAATATTGATTTTTTCGGTTGCCTCAGTCTCCAAAACTTTTAAGTGTTAAAATTTATCTATTCTGTTTTTGGATTTAAATAATTGAGGATGGGAAGGAAGTGAGGAAGTTGTGTCAGGAACGTGGCAAGTGGTGCTCCATTGTTTCTGCGTATCCCTGTGCGAAAAAGGCGTGACAATTTGATTGTTGATAAACTTTAAAATCGAAATAATTCAAGTTGCCGGTTCCAACTAGGCCGGCATAGTGGGTTCGACTGCTACTTTCTGTTAGTTAAAAGTAGTAGCAGTCGCCCTCATTCATAGATCGCACTCCAGTTTAATATCAGTTAAATAAAAATACATCAATCACCTTATTTTACCTTTCGGCATTTTGCAGTTAGAGCATTAACCACATAATTACTTAAATTTCTTATTAAGAATTAAATTTTTTAGGTTAAATGGACCTAAAATGGTGTCGTTTAAAATTAAGCAAATTTAGTTTGACGTTTTTAATTTTACACCTAAAAGTGGTACAACAGAATAGGAAAACTGCCTAAAACTTTAAGTTAAGTAACTAAACTGACCTTTAGGCCTGTCAAAGCTTTGACAGCTCTAAATTAAAACTAATATGGGACACACAGAATAGCGAAAGTCCTTTGACAGGTCTAAATTAATTTTAGGAGGATTTTAGGATAATCGTGTGCCAAGAGAATTGACACCAGTGTCAATGTAATTATATCGTTAGATTTTTCAAGGATCACAGTAATGTTTTAATGGACCTTAAGACTAATTAGAGTTTTCTACAACTGTCTGTAAATGTTGTAATGTATTTTTGTTAGTTAATTATGACTAATTACTAGTTAAGTTAATTTATACAACGAAAATTTCAACTTATATACACTGATTATAAATTATATAATATAAACTATATCGAATCAATCGATAATAGAAATTTACGAATTCTAATGTAATTCTAATAACCCGTTATATACACATTAATAGAATTGTATTTTATGTCATTAATATGACATATACAGTATAATATGTTAGATAAATTTATAGTAAATGGCTGGTTTTGTGTTTTAAAACGTTATAAACTATCTGTTACTTTCGGATGTCTTAAATAAAAACTCAGCGTTCGATTCAGTGATTGCATCCGAGTCATTTTGTATTTGAGAAAGAAGCATTTGAGTGCGATGAGATTTGATGCGGGGTTAGATAGAACAAAAACCTTGATATATACATTAGAACTGTGTATTTTCTCTTAATAAATGATGTTTAAATTTTCTTTGTAGAACCATCGACAAGTGGAATGCTTTATCAACCACTGGGAAGGAGCACTGTATGCTGAAATACAGGCAATGGCATCAAAGCTACATTTTCATATGTAAACCTTTTTTACATTAGTTGTTCTTTTTATGCATTAGAGAATTGTGGATGTGAAGGCAGCGAGGGAGTTGTGTCAGGATCGTGGCAAGTGACGCTCTATTGTTTCTGCCTATCCCTGTGGAAAAAAGGGCGTGACAATTTGATTGATTGATTGTTATTTTTTCTTCAAAATTGTCATTTTTTTATTATTTATATTTCTATACTAAGCTAGTTAAGTGCTTATATCATAGAAACAGAACAACCAAAGTACATATATCAAAGATATAAGTACCGGGAAGTGGTTTTGAACCCGTGCTCTCGGTTTGCGTAACCATTGCACTGTCACACCACCGTCGCCTTAGTTGTAAGACACGGTAATTGTCATCAAGTGAAGCTTTTGCTTTCATAATAGTGTCTTACTTATTTATTATTTATTCGCTCTCTATGTTCTGTATTTTGATTTCGGTCAACCGCCTCATAGCCTACTATATTGTATCTGGTTTCAAGTTTGAATAGTTAATTAAATTTGTATTGCGATTAATAGGGCTATAAAACTTGTTTTAAATAGCATCGCAGTATTATTTCGTTTTGTAATTTTCAAAATATTATTATGGAATACCAAATTGGTACTAGAAAACTACATTATGAATAAACAATTAACTTATATATCTTATATTATGTCGGGCTCTAATATATATAATTGTACGTGTGTTTGTCACCTAACTCCTCCTTAACTTTTGTATTCGTATATAGTAAATTGCGCGGTTACAGCTATACAGCGGGGTTAGGTTGGCAAGTTAAAACGATTATCGTCTCTCGTCGGCGATTGTCAAAATAATAAAACCTAGTCTAAATCCAATAAAACGAGACTATTAATCGTTGTGACGAATATCGTCTGTCGAACACGTTTTATCATTATCATCAATTTTGGGGTATTTAGCCTAGCTTTTATTATTTTGCCAATCGTCGACGAGAGACGATAATCCTTTTAACTTGCCCAACCTAACCCCGCAGATATAGCTGCTGTGAGGTATATAATCCTGTGCATAAAACATATTCCATGCAAGGAGTGATTTAAAAAGTATTTCTTGGATAGTAGGATTTTCTTCTTATTGTATTGTTTTAATAATTAATTATATTAAATATTGCAAATATTTGTTAATTAAAAAGAGGTGGATATTTGGTTCGGGTCTGGTTATCAAAGAGTGGTAGGCAGTGGTTACAAGTATACAGACCGTGAAGTTATTTAGTCGCGTTTAGGGATCAGCTTGTAAGTTGCCGACACCAACTAGGCCGGGATAATGGATGTTATTGCTACTTACAGTTATTTAATTGTAGTTCTTTATTCATGGACCACACTCCAGCTTAATTTCAAACGGTGTGCTGTCATATAGTCACAATAAAAAAAATACTAAGTCATCAATCGATACAAGTTCTGTGTGTTGATTGAATGTGATAGTCTTTCTCAAGTAGATCTTATGTATATTAGATTCAATTTATTAAATTACATTGACTATCCTATTTAAATTCATTAACTATTGTCTCTCATTGTTAGGGCTCTCAAATGAATAATACCTTCGTCCGCCTCCGCGTATCTCTTTATAAACCTTTGAAAGAGATTCAATAGATTCTACAAGTAATCGTCGTGAGAGTTCTCCGGACATACTTTTTGTATTTATGTTCCCGTCAGTCAATGATAGACGAGACTAAGAAGATTATTATTCCATAAATGCGTATGGTTTTTCGTGATATAAATTTTCTTTTTGAATCATTTTTGTATTTATTGAGGTTTTTCGCGGTCTATGTAATAAAAGATTTTGCACCTATCGTAGTCTTGGTAAGGCTTCGAGAGGAAGAGGGAGATTTGTTTCATAAAATTATACAAGATAACCAAATAAACGCTTAAGTGGGCCTCAGTAATCTTTTTTCAATTTGATTATAAGTCTATATAATTTGATTATAAGTCTTTCCATGAACTGCTTTAACTACTGTAAAGATTACGAGTATATTTTAATATGTTATTTCTCGGGGGATAAATGCTTAAGTATACTTTGAAATAGTAAATGGGGTTGAGGAAAACGGATACGCCAAGGCAAATTTGTTGATGGTTCATCGTGAACCAGTCTTGAAGGGGCCTATGTTCCGAAGCATTGCACATACTGCATTATTGGTCCACGAGTGCGTCCCAAGAAGTGGATTGTTTAGATAACTGTCGCCGTAACAGCATGGGCGTTCACTTAACCGGACCACAGTTAGACAGCAAACAACCTCTGTCGCCGATCCATGTTAATTTGTTGTGCACAGCACTTGCATTGCAAAGATATCAGAAGTGTGTTTGTCAGCGGAAATGTAGGAAGCCCTCTCTTTAAGTTAAAAGTATTTATTTTAATATGGACTATTTTTTATATTTTTTCCAATTCTTGCTGCTTGTAAATGTGTTCATATTCTTCAATTTCTCTACAATTTCATAACGATATTTTTGCTTGTTTTTTTTTACTTACTATACAATCTTATTGTTTTTGTCATTATGTTTTTTTCTATTGATGTTAATATATTATATAATCGAAACTGAACATTTTTACTAACCTATAACTGTATGCAATTAATACCTATATGCATATATATGGATATGTACTTAGATATCGAAATAAAAGTGTAACGCAGCTGAACTTGAGACAGCTACAAATAGGAGTGAAAATATTAAGCGGCCATAGAGATACGATATCTATTAACATTATAAACTTTAAAATTAAGTCTGTTATCTCAGTTCTCGGCGCTCTTGGACCTCCCCTTGCTAACCATCAGGCAAGTCGAATTCAGATGTCAAAAGGCGCTTAAGAGAGTTTATAAGAGATGTGCAATAGGCGAGGTAGCCCTAATACAATTGCATCAACCTACTGTTTATAACAATTATTCCGTGTTTTATTATTCGCTTGTTATTGTCTGCACATATGTCCGTCCGCAAGAACGGACACTAAATATATATAAAAGCATTAGTTTGCATTTTATTTGCGGATAGAAGTGCATTTGGCTTCCACTATTCATGGTTACAATACTGTTGCTTCGTAACTTTTGATGTCGCGGCTTCTTGTGAGATCTCAGTGTTTGTTAAAATCGTCGGCGTATTCCTTGCAACAGCATATTGTTTTAGTAAATAACAAGATTTAATCGACACAGTTGAGCAATCCCATGCGTTAACGAAAGCGCAAATTAAAATTCATGAGTTATCAGTTTACCTCTATAAAATACATTAGCCTATGATTTTCTTTCGTAATAAGATTTCATGAGACGCTTAATATAGAGGGAGTTGTATTGCACATTATTTGAATGCCACACTCGGATAGAGAATTTGTGGTACGTGAAGTCGCTCACAACCTCTAGAATTACGTCGCGGTAGTGAAGTCACGTAAGTTATGCGACAGGTCGGAAGAAGACCCTAGCGTGAGAAAGGCGCACGTGCGATCCGACCCAATTCTAGAGTGGAGGCTTATAATAGGAGAGCTCCTTTGATGGTATCATGCCGCTTACGCATACTATTATAAATAACTCCAGTGTTAGTGTTCGTCTTTTGTTGTTTCATAATAAAATATATGCGAATCGAACCGGTACCAAACTAAACTGTGAGGGTAAGAAGAATGGTGTCGAACGAGCTGATCTTAATCCATAATTCTCTTCTACCCTTTATTTGCTCAGGCGCATGTCATAATATTTACACAGATTAAAGGAAAAGGCCTGCCATCCAGGACTAATCTCGTATTTGATAAAACAGTGGGTACCTCGTTCATACTGTGTCGACTTATACTATGAATAGTTTATTTTTTTTATCTCTTCATCTTTGGGCTTTATACTTTTTTTTTTCCTCAAAAATAGTCCTTTATTTTGTTTCCAAGGCGCTTTGATTCCGCTTCTTTATTCAACGGTATTTGGTCATAAATTTTGATAGTTTTGTTCGGTTTGAATTATAAAGGGATATTACCTTAATGGCAATCGGTAGGTGTAATTTGATATAACTCGCGGCCATTCAGATGTTTAGTTATTATGATTTAGTATTCATTTCTTAGTTTCTCATCCGTTTTGATGTTAAATTCTTAAGCTTGAGACATTTTAAAATGCAATACTGTCCTGCTCCTATTGTCTGTCTATAAGTGGGAGTAATTTTTACTTTGTGGATTGTTAATTGAAAAAAATGTATAGATTTTTGCCTTACTTAAACTATGAGTAATGGTAACATGGGTGAGGGATGATTGTGATTATAAAAGTATAAGATCAAGAGAATGCGATAGAAACGTTGAAAGGGAGATTAGACACGAGTCAATCGATGCATTGGTAATTTATATTGTAGTGTTAGGTATTCGTGAATAAGACTAATATATAATAAGTTGTTTGCTTGATCAGACCCATAAATAATTCCATTAATTTTTATGATATTGTTTTGTTGTGCCCTCTTCCAACGTTCTTGCAAATTAAAGTATTAACGTTATGCTGATGTGTATATGTAATTATGCATACCCACGATCGACCTTTTGTAGTCTGTATTCACAGTTGTTGAAATATGACTTGTTGAAAATACTCTTTTACATTCTCACAAAGTCCTCGTAGTGAAATTCTATATGTTAATCCGGTCAAATACAATACAATCTTTATTTAATTTGAATGCTTTCCCAAACCGGTAATTTGAATTATTTTTTTATGAAACTCATCTCCGCCCTTATGTCGAGTGTGATCGAATCGCTAATAGAATCGATACTTTAATGCGATCTTGTCACTATCTTATGCTGTTAATCGATTTAATAAAGTGTTGGTATGCAGTTGATAATTCGATATGTCGTGGAAATCGTGTCAGTGTGGTTTCGTTTTAAGTTTTATAGCAAATGTGTGGTCCCTAATGTATTAACTCTAATAGTTCTATATAGAAATATATTATGATTTTCATGTCACTATTTGTCTATTATCAATATATTTTCTTATTAATTTCATACAAATAGTACAACGGGAAACGTTTGACATTTTAATTGTATCGTTTGATTAAATTACATAAATCTACATAGAACTAAAATTGTATAATGTTAGATTATGTATTTCGTAATATCTCCTATCGTTTAATGTCTCAGATGTACATATTACAAGACAGGGCACATAACAAAGTCATACTTATTGCCGGATATACTCGAATGCCGATGTACCGAATACTTTACGACCATAAACAGACCCTTGTGCTTGTACTGACATCTCTTTTTCAGTATTTTCTTATTGTATTAAGCCCTTTGTTGTTACAAACAAATCTTAATTTACACGTAATAAAATGTTGTTGGGAGTGGTGTTGCATATCTCTGGCCAAGAGGTCGAATAAAAAAGTCATAAAATAATGACAGGCTTGAGAACTCCGATTGAGAGGGGGTGTGCGTTAGATATCGGCTGGTCATCAGTTTATGGAGCTCACCATATGAATTCAATGGTGTACGAGCAAAGTCGCTTATCGACATGTAATGATATAATGTTACTGCTCGTAAAAATCCAAACAGAAAACGAGTTCGTTGGGACGCCGAACGGATTAGTAGAACCAAATTAGTTGTTACATGGTATTGAATATTCATTGGGGCGTAAAACTTTACTAAGTAATTATTTTAATATATTCGATGAAGAAGTTTGTGGTAAACGATCATTATTTCACATTAGCTTCAATAAACTTTATAATTAAGCTCCTATATCCTTTACAAAATTTTTATATGAAATTGCAAACAGGATCAAAATCTCCCAATTTGTGTGAATGATGGCCCGCTGTTTAGATTGACGTAAATCACGACGGGCCAAAGTACGCCAAACAAGAGACTTTCTAATGCTATTTAATTCTATTGTGTGTTTAGAAGCATTATGAGGTCTCAGCCGCAGAGTTCCACCGGTATGTCTCGGCTGCACAATTGTTTGCCATTGTACGCAAAATTACACCTCAATTATACCCAGAACAGTTAAAAAGGACGTTTTCTTTTATATTTGGGTAGCGGGAGATAATAATTTATACCTTTTCTGGCTTCCGCGTGGTAACACCGATAAAAAATACTGCTCTATATAGGCACATCTGGTAATGGTGCTTAAAGTAAAATATCAAAATAACTCTTAAACAACCATTATAATGACATCGGGAGAATAGTTTGAAGTTTAACACCTAACCGTAATTTTATATGTTTAGAATGATAAGTAAACGTTATTAAGTAGATGTTCTGAGAAATGTTTATTAGTGAGTAGTAATTGATAATTAGTATCTAAGTGCTAAAACTGAATTCGCTACCTTCTATTAGCGTCACATGATTGCAGTGACATCGACGCAGTGCTAATGGTCTCCTATTTAGTATTTTGTTTGTCTATTTAATTGCTAAGTAGATGTTTTTGTTCTTGATGCGTTTAGGCTTGATAATGCGTAAGTTAAATAATCGACAGAATACGATTTTTTTAATATTAGAGACGATTGCGTCAAACGGATCGAATTACCACTGCTGTCATCACCTCATTTTGATGTCAGTTGTGTTTTTTCCATTGTAATCCAATCATAATGGTGATGTCAGAAATCATTTATCCATCAGACATGATCGTGATGGTAACGCTTTATCTGGCTTATTACCATATTAAGTTATGAGTTCATTTGTCCTTAAGTTTGATCGGGGGCACTTATGAGATCTTTCGTGTCTGGTCGTGCGATATGTTTTAATTTGTCAAGACAAAATTAATATATCGAGGTTGAGGTGATATAATTAAAGACGACTTTTAAATCGATCGACCGCACAAATGGTTTCTGTCTGGAGGATTAACCGCAAATTACTGCCCGAGTATTAATGCGAACAATTTGTCGCTGATATATGTTCTTTTGATGCTATCTGGTTAATTCGCTTGACCCGTACCCACAATGTATATTGTACTCTAATGTACTTTCATTGGATTTTATTTCTTTTCATCAACAATAATGTGTCTACGGGTAATATTACAAATACAGAAATAATGTATTATTCTTCTGTGGTCCATAAATCAACTATTATAATTGTGTGCGCTTACTTTACATTGAGCCAATTAGAATGAATTAAAATTTATAGAGTCGTCTCGAAAAGAGAATTATACAGAAATATTCAATCTATTCACAAACTTTATTAATGACAAGTTTCCTGTATTTATAAGTATATTTTTATGCATTTGTTTTTCTATGTAGATAAGTAAAGACATTTAAATTCCGCACATGGCTCCTAGTACTAAGAATATAGTTCTCTTATCGCTTTCGTTTCTGGGAATCTGCCATCAATTGGCAACCCTACATTGGAGTGGACTGTTACAATAAAGGAGCTAGTGCGAATAAATGACAATAGAGACCATATCCGTAGGTGGCACCCGCTTTATGTGCTACTCAATCACGGTTGGCTATTGGTCGCACGCGTCACTTCGGGCAAATTATTGTTAGACATGCATGACACAAATACGCACACAACTCTATTTAGTTTATTTTGCTAATAGAAATGTTTCTACTCATGTAAACCAAACGAGACTTACAATGTTGCATTGTTATTTAATACTTTGTCTGTGCAGTGAATGTTTTGTTTTATGTAACAATTCGTTTGAGATTGTATTAGGTTTTGTTGAGCGATAAAGGTTTGACCAATTCTTATGGAACCATAATTAGAATGTAGTGTATTGACGTAAAATCCTTCATGTAAATTGAATATTGAATTTATGATGGCGACGCTCGCCCTACGAGAGGGCTCCTACCCGTATCAATTACGCAGATCAACTGATAAAGAAGTAATAAATTGTAAATGTGTGATAAGATCTTTACATGCGATACTAAAGCATTTAAAAAATGTCTTTGGACTTTTATTGTTTTATTTATTGTGAATCAATTTTTCTTAGAACATTTAACACTATTATAACTTGTTTTTTATAATTCAAATGTTATATTTGTAATTGTATAGAAAGTGAAAGTCTCATTATTTGTGAAGGCAACAAGGATGGAAGCTGGGACCACACAGCCTGACCACAATAGCCGCTCACCCAAAGCCCCCACTCCATAATCACGGCATCATTACCTCTAATGACGTGTTAACCGTCCTTTATGGGAATGCCAAACATGACGTTCACATTTTGGTCATTTACATTTGTTTGTCTACTATCTATTCGTTGTTTGCTTACGTTTCTAAAACATAGGGCGGCGTCTCGGTCCAGTCGCCACCGGAGTGCTTCGCTTCCTAAATGCTCGGTGTCAAGTTACCGGGTTGCTGTTGTGCTTTTCTCAGACCGCTTATTTCAATCATTTACGCAATATGAAAGGTGTATGGAAAAATTATATTGTTAGATTTTGAGCGAACATTTATTAATAAAAGAAACAAATTTTATGCAGCTTACTACAGCGTTTATTTTGGTTTTTGATTTTACAATTTTTTTATTATTATTCCGACGTTTCGAGAGCTTAGCAGCCATCGTTATAATTTTAGTACAGAAAGTGTTCGACTGTTTGTGCGTGGTTGGTCTGTATCCACGGTGGCTGTGCAAATAACGTGATGTTTGACAGACACTGTGACCTAGTTGATTCCGCCGTTTGTTTATGTTGAGGAAAATATTGCCAAGGATTTCATTGGAATGGCTATACTTGTATCTTCAATGGCTTTTGACGTTCACGGTTCTATTGTTAATTTATTTATATTACTCACAGAGTTGACAATACCATTCATACAAGTTATTACGGAAAATTCAAGGAATGAAGTAATATACGCAGTTTGAGAATTCTAATGTAAATGTTCTTCGGCTATAATAGTTGCATGTTTCAACTAACGACGTCCTAACAAAAGTAATAAAACTTGTTTACACTATAACAGGACAAAAAGAGGAATAGCTTTTAAACCGTTACCCGTAAAGCACAGGTGACAGCGTCATCGATAGTGGGAAACCATATATTAGGCAGAGACCTTTGAAAGTTCAATTGTATCTGTTTACATTTCGTGTATCCTTTGTCATATACAAATATTTAACACATTGACTTACACATGAACAAAAAAGTTAAATCCAAATCCACAATTTTGACAATACTACAATACAATAAGAGTGGTAGGCAGTGGTACCCAGTCTGCCGATCCGGGATAGTACCACCACTTACAAGTATACAGACCGTGAAGTGATTTGGTCACGTTTCGGGATCAGCTTGTAAGTTGTCGGTTCCAACTAGGCCGTCATAGTGGATGTGATTGCTACGCACAGTTATTGAATTGTAGTAGCAGTGACATTTATTCATGGACCACACTTCGGTTTAACATCAAGCGGGTCGAGTCACAATAAAAAAAAACAACTTCCAGTAATCAAAAGTGTCGTAATAATATTTGCTTAATTTGATTTTCATGAAAACTAATTAAATAAACTAAAAATTTGATTTGCGTTACTTAGACCTACCTATAACGCAATAAATAGGATGCACGCAATTTGATTTAATATTTTTCATATAGAAGATATTTTTAAAAAGTAGGTAACCGCCCGATGTACTCTTTATTAGCATGAACTCAATTGAAGGAAGCAAGAGAGTTATGTCAGGATCATAGAACATGGCGCTCCATTGTCTCTGCCTATCCATGTCTGAATGAATGTCAAGATAAAAGAGAGCACAGTTATAACTCACAAAAATAAAGTTTACAGGAATAATAAATTAATTATTAATAATAGAGTTATTTTAAAAAATGGTTTTGGTAAAATAACTCGAGGGAGGACGCACGAAATAGAACTGTTAGTATACTGCTAGTGTACCCGCTATATAATAGTAGTGTTTCAATTCACTTTTCTAAACATTAAGTGTAGCTACTTGGTATACTAACAGTTTAATTTGTGCGTCCTCTATCGCCTGTTCCTACCTCGTCTTTTTATGCCCGCACAGGTCGGGGAAAGCATCCGCATTCTATCGGCTGAATCGGCAGTATAATTAAAAGTGCGTCTTTTCTTTGTAGAATAATCGACAAGTGGAATGCTTTGCCTGCTCATGTGTTCCCTCCATCCTATGACCTTGGATCCTTCAAGCGATGCGTGAAGAAGCACCTTTGGTCGATAGTGACGGCGATTGAGGCAGCTGTGAACAAATCTGTTTTCTCAGTCGTCGTCACTCTTGGACCTCCCCGACCCGCCTTATCATCAGGTGGGTCGTGGTCAGATGTCGTGTCACAATAAAAAAAGGAATAAAAGAAATAAAATGAATTAATACTTATGTTTATTTTAACTTTAAAAATCAAAACCATACTAATCGCATAATTTTAATAAATAACACTTATATAGATATACATACATGTATAATATTTGAAACTGTTCCGTACACCATTTCTAATAAGATCTGATAAGAACAAAATAATAAACGAAACGATTTTTCTTTTAGTTCTAACTTCAAATCAATCAAATTGTCGCGCCTCTTTCCCACGGGGATAGGCAGGGACAATAGAGCAATTAGTTAGACAATTAGTTCTAAATAAACAACTAGGCCAACACAGGGGATTAATTACCATTATTGCAGTCGCTTCCATTTCATTGATGAACCGCACTCCAGATTGCTTTAAGGCTGGTTGCTTTGTGTCAAGCCACAATAATAATATAAAATATAAGTTATATTTTATTGTGACTCGAAATATGACAGCACCCGCTTGATGTTAAGCTGGAGTGTGGTCCATGAATGGTTGTCACTGCTACTACAATTCAATAACTGTGAGTAGCACCCACTATGCCGCCCTAGTTGGAACCGGAAACTTACAACCTGATCCCGAAACGCGACCAAATCACTTCACGGTCTGAATACTTGTAAGTGGTGTTACTACCCCGGATCGGTACCACTGCCTACCACTCTTTTATAACCAGACCCGAAGCAAATATCTCTCTTTTTTTATTAACAAAATTTAATATAATTATTAAATAGTACAAATAAAAGCTATGAAAAAAATATTTGCTCCGACCGGGAACTTAACCGAACCCGGGACTTTACGCGCATCAAACCAATCTCTGACCGTTCGTCCACGCCTGTCGTCAAAGTCTAGTCAGTTCTATTAATAGAACTAACAGTAGAACGAAACCGGACTCGACCGCCATTTTGACTGCTCAATCACTAATCGTGATTATTAAAGTACGTGCTTTGTTGTCAAAAATTTCAATTATCAAGTGTAATCAGAAAGGTACATTAGTTCTGATGCAAGGCCGGAGATACAACCAGTGTTAATATTATTTATTACAATAAGTATTTTAAACAATCGATTAATCAAATTGTCACGCTTTTTCCCCACAGGCATAGGCAGAGACAGTGGAGCGCCACCTGCCACGATCCTGGCACAACTCTCTCGCGTCCTTCACAATATTTTAAATTTAATAATATATAGTAATTTTGATTAAGTGGCATTGCAGAATCTTTTTTAATTACGTTTTTATTGTGGATCGATATACAACCGCACCTTGCCTGATTTTAAGATAAGGTGATGTTAAGCTGATTGTACTGTCATAGAACTGTAAGTAGCCACCAGGCACTTGGTTGGCACTACTTGGTACCACTTTTTAATAACGCCGAAACATTCTTTATTTTTTATTAAAAGCATAATATTTTAGAAACGATGGGTTCCTATAAAAAAACTCACTTCCTATTTCACTTCCTTTAAGTTTTATTTGTAGGACAAAAAGTAACCTATGTCCGTCTCCAAGTTCCAATTTATCTCTATACCAAAATTTGTTTAGCAGCTTAGACGTGAAATAGTAACAAACAAATAAACAAAAACAAATAGAATAGCTTTTGCATTTATAATAATAGTATGGATTCTTTCGCCGTTGGTGGCTAGTTAATTTACACGAGGTATTTAGCTATGACTTGTGAAAGAGTGGAATGACAACACATCTTCAAGTTCAATACCTGTGTTGATAATTAAATTATCTAATAGGATGGACTTCCGTTCATTTTGTAAAGGCATTTGCTTTTTTATTCTTATACTATTTGGTTCCCTCGTACACATTTATGTGTTATGTATTATGTTTCCAATCGTTTTGCCTGTGGATTATTAGCAATACAACAGTATAATTATAATTATGTCAATGAATCGGAGTTCAATAAACAGTTACATAATATAATTTTAAGTCTCAATATTCTAGGCATGTTCTTGTATGATAAAAATCGATTATTTATTAACAATCCGACTTCACAACTCGCCGCCGGCGCTTAAACAACACGGTCACGTTCCTTCGATAAAAATTGTGAAGCGAAAAAATGTGTAAAGAAGCGATGGGATATTATAGGTAGTGGTCACGAAAGTCATCGCAAGTGCCCGAGATGATCGCGTGTGGTGCGATACCCGCTGAGCTTTCCTAAAAGGCTCCGACAATAAAAATAGCCATGCATTTCAATATTTAAAAATACATACCCCTTTGTATTTGTTCCATTTTCGTAGTTTTAACGTATGATTTTTGATAATTTTAAATTTCGCTGGGTTTTCATATTCCTAACGTAAACGTATGTATATATTTTCATTTGATGCATTATATTGTTGACGCATGGTAGTTGGTTGTGACCAGGAACAAAAGACCAAACCTACCCTAATGACATCTCATGTTGTAGGCAATTGAATTCATACTCCCTCTCCTATTATAAATCATCCGCAGGTACGGCTCCGTCGGGTGCAGTCGTGTGTACATGCTCTCGACGTCCTTACCACTTACGACTCCCACAACGTCTATGCACTTTATTACGAAGGCAATATGCTTTTCCGTAAATATAGAAAATTTATAGCTAGTTAACAAAGGGTTCATATATATACGTAAAATATACGCACACTTTTAAGACTCATTTCTCAGTAGATGTCTTATACTTTGTAAGTTTTAGAAGAAATATTAAAAATCTAGTTTTATTCAGGAATTTTCTCATAGCTTTGACCTCAATTTTGTAGTTTATAGCTTTAGAAGAGGAATTCGTCGATAATTTACGAATTTATTACAATCGTATTCGTAGTAAAGCGATTTCGACAATAAATAAGAAGATTATGTATGAATAAAGTTCATTTGGTTACGCTTTAATGTACTATGACCGATTTTAAATGTTTGTTTTCATAAACAAGTCGTAAACTATTAAATTTGTTTTATTAAAAAACATTTTCATGTAACTAAATTAGTTGATCGTAAATCATTGGATTTAATATTAATTCTGACTAATTGTATATATAGAACAATATTTTGTAATGGCGTCTCGATGCATTAACAATAAGATTGCCAGTCAACGACGTCAGCCCACCTCGCCTATCCTTAACCGACTGACAGCTAGTACATTTGTTTATACGCAGCTGTGTCTGCCAGTGCCGACAACATATTTATTGTGCTCATTAACCTTCAAGAGCGCTATTTAATTGTCGGCCGTTTTTTATTTAGTTCACCTTTGACCGAAGAAGACAGCGTCTGCGACTTATTGCTCCTCAGCCGCACTTTGAAAGCGAGATCGGCTTGTTATTTATGACCCCCTCGGTTTGGGATGCGTGTCGCTTCTATCTTTGTGGTGCATTGAGAACTTGCGGTTATGATTGTCACAAGGACAATCTCATAAGGACGTGATTACTGTCACACGAACTAGACCTCATTATAAGAGGAGAGCTTTGTGTAGATCTTTTGTCAAACGACTCGCTTGTAGATCTCTTTTTTTCTTTTTGACAGAAAACTCGTTCTTTATACCTTAGAATGCAAACATATCTAGTCTGTTTACTAAGTACTTCTTATATTTCTTTCAATATGTTATTATGGCAATAATATCACACTTAATGCATGTTGTTACATCTCATTCGTTTACCGGACCGGCTCGCTGCACAGTATATGGTTTGTAAGTAAGATGTGCCGCTACGAGATAATGAAGTCCTGGTATGATAATGTACTTGAATATTGGTCGAGTAAGGTATTTGTACCGACGATAATGTCAAATGGGTCTCTATTTCTCACCCAGCATGGACTAGTACTGGTGGGGGTCTAATATCTGAGGCTAATGATCAAAACACACGACGTACAGCGGGAATTTGTATACGAATGTGTTTATTGAATAATAAGAATAGTGTAATTTGAAATGTCTTAGTCGGAGCTTATGATGATTCTCATGGATATTATATTGTCTTAAATGACAGAACTTTCTCGAGTTTGCTGACTTCTTTTAATGGTTTATTCATGCGATAAACAGATAATTTTGAAACAGTTTCTGTAACGTAATTATGGGTGATAAATTGCCATACGAATCGATCGTAGTTTAATTCGACCAATTTACGTTTAAATGCGCAATAAACTGAACTTATGAACTGTTGTTAGGGAACAACTAAAAAGCAATTTAAAGGCCTAAAATTCATGTAAAATTATTACAACCATGGGTGCTGCTAGGTTCGGTCGTATTACATCTTTATACCACACTATCAGCAACAGTAAATTGTGATATCATGTCGGCTCTGTCGACGTCGGTATAGAACCGTTTATTGATTGTATCGTAGTTTGTCCGCTGTTCACTTTGAATAAAATTCGAATTATAATTAATCATGCTTGGTTCGCGTGGGAGAGAGTCACACCGCGGTGGACGATCTATCATATTTTGTGATAACGCCATACGAATGCTTCCAGTTTTGGGATCAGACTGCAAGATGTTAGACAGAACATTAAGAAGTTTGTGATGCTAATACAAAGAAGTAGATGCATTTGGTTTGACGTATCTTTATTTAAATTCTTATAGTTTGCGTAGATTTGTTTCTGACATTACAATTTTGTAATGTCGTTAAAGTAGTGTTCTCTAACTTGGTTCGCGATGACACCCATAAAATCAAGTTATAAAGTTACTTCGGCTTCCTTTGAGCGTTCCTCTGCAATGTCGTCTTTCAATTTTATTTTCACTATAGGCGTAAATAGATAAGGTGGTAGATGTAAACGAGAGACGCCCCGCGGGTCTCCCTCGCTGGAGGCTTCTGTCAATTGAATTTGTCTGCAAGCGCGCTGTGTATTAATAGCGCCGTAAACTTCGATAGATACGCGCCTCGATTATTGATATTTCATAAAGACCGGACGCTTTGTATACGTACTATGGTAAATACCTCCGTTTTACTAGATTCTCTTATTTTGAAATTCTTGTGCTCTATTGCTTTCTCTTTAAAACGACTGTAGGCTGTTGTATTATTTATCCTTGTTATATGAGATAATTTATATCCTTAAGTATTTGCTATAAGTCCTTTATTAACAAATTTTACCTATTAATTAAAGTAAGTATACATGCCCAAAACAGGTATGACCCAGAAAAAAATGTGTTTATAGTACCCATTCCAGCGTTAATAAAATATAAAAATAACAATGGATCATACATAGAGTTCGTAATGAATTTTAGATGTAAAGGAATTTAGAGATTGCTTTGATAAATCCTATGTTAGGTCCAGTTTTAAAATGTAAGAAAGGATGTCGACTCTCATGAGGACTAGTCTACGAGGTGGTTAATCTTGTTGTCATCACTCTCACGCCTAATAACGAAGTTAATTGTATTTATCAAGCGTTGTTCGTTTCAAAGACGAGACCATTTTGCAGAGCAACATTAGCTTATTGGAACAACCACACATGCCACACATTACTTATCTTGTAAATAAAAAAATACCCAAATAAAACTTTTACCATTATATACAAAAGCATTATAAAAAAACGTGTTGTATATTTCCGAATGATTAAATTTACTAGCAGATCCGGTAAAATTTATTGCCTTAATTTTAAGTTGCAACACATAATTATTTAACTTATTAAATAAAACGTGTAAATTTCTACTCCATACAACATGAACTGTGAGAGAGTTTGCAGCCTGCTTTCTTTACATTTTGTCACAGAGACCATGAATAACACCGTATTAATTATCTCGCGAATGTTTGTTCACATTTATTCATGAACGCCTATGCATCTCTTTAAATACACAATGTTGCCCTGTTGCCTATTCGTAACAAACAAATATTTTATTTCCATTCAATTCTACATTTCTCTTTTAAACTATTAAAAATGCATTCGTTTAACTCTGTTTGCCCAACCATTATGTCAACACGAATGGCTTAATCACCGTAAATAAGTTATGGATCGAAAGTGTTTGATAAATCTACGCATGTCGCCATTACCGCTCGTGATCTACGTCTCTCATTAGCTTCTTCTAAATAAGATATCTTTCATGATTAACTGCCAACACGGTATAATTATTTTATTGCATTCCATTTCTTATATACTACCGTACGATTGGAGTTTGTCCCCTTATAAAGATTTTTGATTTCTAAATGTTAATAGAAGCCTGTGGGGGACACAGAATTAATAGTCGTATTTAGTTGTTTTTGTTACGACGGCGTCGTTAATGTCTGGTCTTTAGTAGATGGGATGCAAATTAAGATATTCAGTTAGAATTTGTTTTGATTTATACTCATATAAATACTTCATTTCCGCCGTCTACTTTTTCTATCTAGTTTGTCGGGCTAGTACCAAATAATTAATAGTAATAAAAAATATCTAACGACTGTGTTATAATATTTCCTTCAACTTGCAAATAAGTTACGTATATTGAATATTTATGCCAAACATATAATATAGTTTACGAGTGATTTTATTGTCGAGTTTAATATGTTAACAATAATATGTGCTATAAATATTCAAATTAGTTTGCCAGCAATTTTTAACCTTCGTGTTGATTGAACATCGTCGTCACATAATTAATTAATTAACGAACATTTAATCGTGACATTAATTTATTATTTATACCATTTTATTGCTCTGTTCGTAAATATTAAGAGAATTAGGAAATGGATATAGTTGTATGCTTAACTCGTATATCATATTGGTACATGTATAAGTTATGTTGCGAGGAAGTTATTATTGCCTAATCATTTAAATAAGTTTGAATAACGCGAACGTTTACGCTTTTCAGATAGTAGGCTTTCTTTAAAAGGAAATATGTTTTGTTTTTTGTTGATTTTACATGTGTAGTTCAATTATTTTATTGTTTTTCTTAGATTTTGCGCGAACATTGATTCGGCTTAAAACCAAAATAAATGCGATAGTAAGCCGCATAAAATTTGTTTATTTTATTGTTATCATTGTGGATGTTATCAATAGTTCTTGTTTGTTGTTCTTTACACAAAATTTTAACATCTTCCTAAAAACCTCGTCTCACCATCGACCTCAATCTCATCAACAGTTTCATCAAAAGGTTGGCGTTCAGGGCCCCGATTCTTTTGATACACGACAGCGAATCGACTTGGCAACGAATAATGCATTGATATTTGGCATTCTTATAGGTAACCAATTAACGAATAACAAATCAATAGGTAACTACGTTTCTTGGTTACCTGCGAGAATGTCATATATCAGTGCTAGTTTGTTGCCGAGTTATTTCTTACGCTTAAGGTCAACCATATTAATACTCAACTGCCTGAGAAAGCATTATTTTGTTATTAAGCATTTGTTGTGTTCACTGTCAACGCGTTAGTTAGGGTATTTAACTGTTTTTATCAGTGAATTTATTTAGACCTTTTTCAAGTCTTATATTTGTCGAGTTTGTTATTTATGGCTATGTTTTAATAAAATTAAATGCAGCCTGATACATAAATGAAAATTAATTACGGAATTGTGTTTACTTTTTCATTTTGTTTTATAAATTGTTTTGGCAAACTAGTTTGAAAATGTATAACCAATAATTTATAATACATACTCATTACTAGATTTTGTTGTAGTTGTTCAAATTGCGTTGACAATTTTTTTACCTTTTGAGCGATTTATAAAACAAAATAAAAATTTAAACTATCGTATTTCCTAATTGCAAGTTGTAGCGAATTATTTCCCATCTCTTAATTTACTTTACTAGTGTCGATGTGAGTACACCTACTAAGTGTATATTTTGTAATTTATCGGCGATGAGTCAACGGTTATCATGTAATGATCTTAATTTCTTTATTATCTCTTCGTAAGTTTTATTAGGAGGCATGTTAAAAGATTGTATCACATGTGGTATGGTTGATTTGTGGATGTATTTGTTATTATTAAAGTTAAAAATATTTTAAACAAATGTTCTATCAGTATACAATTATATAATTTAATTAGGTTCTGATACTGTCGGTTGCATTAAATTCTTTAATTGCATATTTGGTGTACTTGAACACAAAAATATGTAATGTAAATAATTGCTTTTAACCTTTTTGGGTGTGGTCGAGTAATTTAAGAGTGATTTCACTCTGAGACTTGAAGCATTATACGTATTATTATTGTAAAATGAGCGGCGCATTAACTACAGAAGGAGAAGTGTGAATGAAAATATTTTAATGAAGTTCTTTTAGCTATGTATTTATAAAGTCTAGGCACACCTGTTATGCACCTCCGGTGCTGGGTAATGGGGAGGCGTGGCGTTACGCCCAAGCATGAAGGCTTGGTGACAGCATCGCAACAATTACTCTTGTCGTTTGTGTACGAACTTTAAGGTCGTCGTTCAAGTGTTTATTTTTAATATATATTTGCAAGACTTATTTTTGACTCAAGTATTCCCTTCCTCATTGTTTTAATTACTAGTGATGATTTTATAATTGTATATTATCAGACTAGTGTTTTGTATATTATCCGAAAAATACATTTAAATAGCTTTTTTTAGTGACCTGATGATAGGTGATCAGATTCAAAAGTATGTTGACGAAATGAAATAAATGGCACTAAACCATGGATGGCATCGGTTTCCTCCTCGTGATTATAAGGATGATCTCCATAATGCCCTTAACATTTTTACTGAAAATTGCCTTTAAAACATTTAATTTCCCTTTTTAATAAAGTCTTATTTGAATAACTTTTTATTATTAACAGATGGGTTAATAATCCTTGGCACTTACTGATCAAACCTGATCAAAGTAACAAAACGTGACGCATTCACGATGTATTTTTTATTTTATTTTATTAGCTAATGCCAGTGCAGACTTTAAAGTCATCCGTCGTGTGACGTCACGATCAAAGCGCATACGCAACTGGCGGGGATAATATTCCTCCCTTACATTAGTATTTCTTATTAGCTTATTCTTTAGTATGAATGAATTGTTTTAATCTAAGGGATTTGTTATGTTGGTCAGTTATAAAGTACGTATAACTTGAGAAGTTAAATGACGGCGTCGGGGTGCCTATACACTATGGCAGTATAACATATTGTGAATCTCGTACGTTTCCAAGAAAGCAAGGTCGATCGCGTCCTTTTATTTACATCAAAGATTACCGACTTTGTAGATGTAATTAACTAGGTGCTTAAGTATTAAATATTACTTTAGGTTAATTATATCAATTAACCTAAAGTAATATTTAATTTAAATAAGATGTTTATTTTATTTAAAATCATGTTAACAACTGCTTGATTAGTTCTGCTTTTAATTTTCATATTTTTGTTTAATTGGGAAAGTCAGTGTCTATACACATTAATTTATAGAAAATTAGGCAATAGATAATTGTTCCGGGTCATTTGCATAGTCTCCGGTCTGAGGTAGTGTCACCACTTTCAAAGTTCCAGACCGTGAAGTGACTCAAACGCGTTTCGGAATCAGCGCGAAGTTGCCAATTCGAACTAGGCCGTGCATGCAAAAAGTTATGTATCTTTGATATAATTTTGTACTTTGATCGTCCTGTTTCAATAATACATTTTGGTTGCTTAAAATATAAAGAAAATAAAAAAAAATTGAATCAAAAGAATCATCTTTAAAATGATTTTGTTTTTCAATGTTCTCACGAATTGAGCGTCGCGGCGCCTGCGTGTGGGCGGGCAATCTTTTACCGCCATCTCAGTGTTTGGACGAACGTGCGTTTGCGCTTTGTTGCCTAGTGCATCTAATTAGTCAGCCTGCTTAGGCTGGCTCGCCGCGATTAACCATGATCTATGTCTAAACGATTTCAGGGTGGTTTCATACACAACTAAATGACCATTATAAGCGTTATCCGTGATTTATCGCCGCTTTGTCTTCTTAGCTTTGTATTATTACTAATGCTAGTGTTCTTTATTCGACTCTAATTCATTAACACCTGGTTTCTAGATGTCAAACGGATCGTTTTTGATACGAACAGTTTAGTTATCTACCAGCCGTAGGTCAAAACGTTCTTATAAAATACCCCTCGTAAGTCATGTTACCGATAACTACTAGCATAAAGTATGAAAAAGCGTAAAACTGTTTTTTTAAATATAATTTTTATGATAAATCAACCAATAAATCAATTTGTTATGCCACAGGGATAGGCAGAGACAATGGCGCGCCACTTGCCACGATCCTGACACAACTCCCTCGCTTCCCTCACATTCACAATTTTATTCGTTTATTTCTATAAACGTCAGTGAACTGTGAAGTGAACAACGAATGGTTACGGATACCGATTACGGATAGTTTATTATAGGAACCGGGCATAAAAGTATAATTATTACCAAAGAGTGGTAGGCCGTGGTACCTGGTCTGCCGATCCGAAGTAGTACCATCACTTACAAGTATACAGACCGTGAAGTGACTTAGTCGCGTTTCGGGATCAGCTTGTAAGTTGCCGGTTCCAGCTAGGCCGCAGTCAAACGCACGCAGGGACATGGCGGCGGGGAAGCATCCGCATTTTGTCGGCCGAATCGAACTGAAAAGTTCGGTGCTCTTTTCTTTGTAGAACAATCGACAAGTGGAATGCTTTGCCAGCCCATGTGTTCTCTCCATCCTATCACCTTGGATCCTTCAAGCGATGCGTGAAGAAGCACCTTTGGCCGGCATAGTGGTTCAGCCGTCTACTGACTCAGTTTTTTTGAGTCGTCGTCACTCTTGAACCTCCTCTTGCTTATTATGAGGCGGGTCAAGGTCAAATGTCGTGTCACAATTAAAAAAAACATTGGTACTGGTAAATTTTGAACCTGTTCTCTCGGGTTTTCGTGATCATTGCACTACCACTACACCACGGTGCATAAATAGGTACTTACAATAATATATATTATTTACAATAGGTCGCAAAAAAATATTATATATGAGGTTATATTTTATTATGCCTCACGCCGGCATCATGTCCTCTGAATAAGTTTGTATTGTGTGCCTTTTCCTTGTATCGTCTTTATGTGGGTTCGACTCGTCTGCACGCTTCGATTCTCATCGATGGTATATTAAATACTTTAACTTGTCATACACACACGATAATATTGTGAATTTACTGTATTACATGCGTTTCATATCATTTGTGAGGTTGTATTCTGAATCTGATATGTTTTATGTACAGCATTGTTAAATGTTGAAAGGAGTCACAGGCCAGTCGGTCAGGTTGGTGCGTCTTCACAAATGAATGTTGTAATGGATTTGATTTATATTTAATTCAGTTTGATTTGATTTAATTTAACTTGGTTTGATTTTTTTTTATCTTAGATATAATTTTCTCTTATTAATATTTCATGTGTTTTTTTATTTATTTTTCAATTATAAATAAATTTGACACAATTGTTAAAGGTTCGCGAATGGAAATTGCTTTGATTTGATTTAACACGAATGCTGTGGTTAACTATAATTGAAATAACACTCAGACAATAGACATTGTAATGTTACTTATTTTAGGATTAGTGCTTATTTTGTTGTTAACCTGAATAAATAAATAAAGAACGTGATTGTACCAAAATATGGCATCGAATACGTCGGCAGTGTGGCGCCACATCGCGGATTTACAAAAATGAACACAATATTGATATCCGCCAAACAAATGTTGCGACATAAACATATATCACATTATTATAATTTGTTAACATTATAATGTGTCTAATAAACTACACAAATCCTGTTTTTTTTTTTACATTATATCCATGTTTTTTCTACGACACATTTATGTAAGTTCTTTTAAGATTCATACATGTATTCAAATCTCTTTACTTTGCGTACGTACGTAGTGTATTTTTATGCGGCTTAATATCGCGTTTATTTTTTGTTATTGATTATATATTTTTTCTTAAATTTTGCGCGAACATTGATTATTGAATTAAACAAATTTAAACGCGATAGTAAGCCGCATAATATTTGTTTAATTCAATATATCTTTTTTATTATTCTATCGTTTCGAGAGCTTTGCAGCCATCTCTCCGCGACCACAATAAAAATAAACGCGATAGTAAGCCGTATAAAATTTGTTTAACTTATTAATCAATGTTAGCGCAAAATCTAAGAATATTGTACGTAGTGTTTTTTTTATTGTGGCTCGCCATGACATGTGTGTACGGTTCACTACACGCGACTTTTACTACAATTAAATAACTGCAAGTAGCAATTGCATCCAACGTTTCAAGTTGATCCCTAAATACGACAAAGTAACTTCACGGTCTGTACGCTTGAAAATGGTGGTACTTGTTTAAAGGAAACAGGACGATCAAAGATATATTGGCAAGTGGTTGTGTACAATGTTTGCGAGACCGTGGTCACTACCACTAAACCACGGTCGCCTTTAATACGGCACCTTTATTTCAAGTTATTTCAAATTATACACAAAATAAATATGCATATTGCTTCAATTATTCTTTGACTTATTTAGTTATGTATTTTTACTGTACTCATCATATTATACTGTTGATCGCCTGTAAGACCATGTATCCCTGTTAGCTCCTTAAATAAAATAAACAATTAACTAGATGACATATTTCGTTCATGAATCACTCTTCACACTTTTGATATACTTGTATATACCATGTATATGTACGTATATATATAGGTATAATATAGACTAATACATATCAGAAGTGTGAACTTTATTAAGCTTCTGATTCCGCTCGATAATATGATTTATCTTTAATTTTATCGCTCAATCAACGTCGTGTCGCCTCGCAACGAGCTCTCGTGAACATTTCTCGCATCCGCTGATTGGATTTCATCGTAATTACATCTTTTGACACGTACGCGCCAAGTTTCGTATCGCACCATGCACCGACACGGTCAGCACGAGATCGTGGGAGCTGCATATAATCAGCTTTCTTGACTGTCTTATTTTCATTTGGCGGTTGTATGAATCGGCACTGAATTAAATTAGACTTGTGAATCTCCCTTCTAAGCGAAATGGAATTGTGCTTTTCATTAACTATCTGCGATTACATGTTATTATTTCACGTTGAAATTAATCCACTTGGACTGGTTATACGAGATGTTGGGGCGGTGCTGATAATCCAGCTTTTAAAAAACGGTTATCTACAGGCCTACCATGATATATTGTGTTAGTATATTATGAGAAAATTACATGCCGTGTGTCGGTGAAATGTGTATGGAACAATATTTTCTACCGGCTATTTTATCTATCGTTAAAAGTCTCATAGTAGCGGTGTTTATATCGTCGGAAGTTTATAATGAACTCTTGTAATTTCTCACCTAAGAGGACCACGCCCCTTTAAGTAGCCTCACGAGGGACTTTCAATATGTGACGATCTTGCATATGAAAACTGGAGCGACTTCTATTGAATTTTACTGTCATTCAAGTTTGTACCTTCAATCATGCTATTTATTTGTAAATTAATAAAAAATAAATAATGTCATTGATACCTTTATAGATATTACCCATTTGTTCCTAAGAGTTATAAAATCATTTTTCTATATTAATCAGTTAAAAAACTGATTATCCATATGAAATCCAGACACCGCCGTTCATTGCCTCACTGCTGCAAAGTAGGTTTATATTTTACAAGCGTATTATGTATGTGATGTAACGAATATTGGATTTTTCAATGCCAATACGAATATTTATCTTCAATGTTGACTTTCTAATAAAGCGCGCGCCAAATGTTAGACAAGATATTATTTTGGGGGCAACTGCAAGCGACAGTTGTTCAGGATGCCAACTTTTTTAAGTGTAGTTTATTTGTCTTAAAGCAATGTGATATTTTGCACTTAAAGTACAGCAAAAAACAATTAACTCTTAATTTGGCAACACCCGAATTTCGATAACGATGTAGGGTTGTCTACTGCGTTTCTTTTTTATTTAATTCACTGAACTGTATTTTTATATCTTAGGTCATCATGCATTTTAGCTGAGTTGCCTAGTGGCCATAACCGTAGAACTTGTAGGAAGGGAATTGAGGATATGAGGGAAGCGAGGGAGTTGTGTCAGGATTGTGGCAAGTGGCGCTCCATTGTCTCTGTCTATCCGTGGGGGAAAGGCGTGACAATTTGATTGATTGATCATTCAAATAATGTTATTTGTGTTACTCAGAGCAACAAACTGTCCAATGTGTTATATACTATTTACAGTTTATTTATTTGTTGTAATAAAAAAAATATTTTTTATTTTACTGCTGCCTAATGGTAAGCTGGCCATCTAAGAGCACCATGACAAAAAAAAATCTATTCAGCTTACTTAGTCTCAGTTAACGTCACCATGTCGACCAAAAGTAGTTATTGCTATTCTTGAAGGATCCCAGATTATAGAACGGAGAGAATAAGTTTCATCATCATCATCATCAGCCAGAATAAGTTTGCCAATAGTTAAATTTATAAGTTAAATAGCATAAATTTGCCAATATTTATGTCAAACTTATTAGCAAAAATGATAAACATTTTGTGGCATCCTCACTTAATGTATTATCATTTCTCCATCACTAACGACTCTGGTGCCACCCAGCTTGAACGAAATTCGGCTCGGTGGCCGTAATTAGGCACGATAAACGTCATCGGTACGTAGGTTGCATCTGATTAAACGTCACAATAGCAAGGAACACAATTAAGGCATCCTTAAAGTGATAGTGATATTCCTTGGGTTGACACAACTTATTTTATCATTTCTATACTAAACGTGCTTGTATCATAGAAAAGAACATATACGCACCCAAAAGCAGATAACATAACTTACGTAGCACTGATATTTTGCCATTTAGTATTTTTTTTTTCTTTATTTTTTTTAGCACCCCGCATAATTTTAAGCTGGAGTGCGGTCCATGAATAAAGGTCGCTTATAAGCTGATTCTGAAATGTAATTAAATCACAATGACTTAGTCGCGTTTCGAAATAAGCTTCGGTTTCGGCATATTGGAAGCGATTTACCTGTAGTAGCATTGGCCTCCATAAATAAAACGTACCTCAGCCTAACATCAAGCGGGGTGCTGACATATGTCAAACCACAATTGAAAAAATATGGCTAGTCAAGGTGAAATGTCGCCTTACAATATTTTTTTTCCTATAATGTATGGTACAACCATCTTGACGTTCAATAAATCCGATCCTTTCATTAATCGAACGAAACGAATTGTGACTTATAAGCTTCACTTAACTTTTTATTTGTCGAAAACTTTAAATGCAGTTTAAAAAAACGTTAATTCTAAAAAATATTGTATATAAGTATATATACTAGTAGGTACATTAATATTTTTAGATTCAGTTTTAGGCCAATTGATATCATCTATAGTATTTATCTGTATTTTTTAAGGTATTGTTTGAATATCGTTGTGTACTATCCTTATTAAACAGCCATTAATCTATTGGTGACAATACTCCGAGTGACAATAATTTAGATAGAATTTGTTTATCTATTTTATCGATTCTATTCTAAATGTTATGGTGAAAGTGACCAAAACATTGAAATGTGTTTCGGATCTCGTTAGGCAGTTACATGTCTACTCTTGTAACCTCGTAAATTGTATTGAATCGTTCCTCTATGTTTCTATAAACTTTATACATATTTGAAACATAATCTATTTGTGATACCAAATTAAATATATTTGAAATTTTTTAACAAATTTTGGTATATTCAAATGCTAGTACTGTTATTGTATAAATACGTAAGTAATTAATTTGTATCGGTGTATACTGTATGCATAATTTGTTCTATACATCTTTTATTATTATTATGATTATTTAAAGATAGTTCGTGGCGAGAGACTGCAAGATATCGCGACTCATGGGAAAAAGAGAGGGAGGCCTTTGCCCAGCAGTAGAACAAATACATATAGTCTAATAATACAGTATAAATAATATAGTCTAATAATAATAAATAATTATGCACAATAATAAATTATTTACATGCATAATACATACAATAAAGTTTGTTTTTAACTTTACGTAAATTACATTTTAGAATCGTAGAATGTGGCGCTTCATTCTTTGCTTGTCTACATAGGAATTGAGGTGTGACAATTGGATTGATAGAATGACAAAGTTCAGTTTTCCTATTTTTATTTTACCGCAAATCTACCGCGTAGATCCGAAATCTGTAGAATCGAGGATTTATTGGACCCGTTGTCCTTACGCCAACGTTTGGTGCTTCTTTTGTCTCATCTTGAGAATTCAAAGAGGATAAAGAGGCAAAACGCGTGAGTTTGTTAAATGATTTGGAATAAGTTATAAATCACTAACATTAATTGGAACTGTTTTATATATTTCAAGAAAGTGTCTTCTAGCTCTTATGACATAAGCATGCGGGGCCTTAGTCTAAAATATGTTAACAAGTACTGCTCAATAGGGGTTTACTAACGAGCATACAATATCAACGGCTTCAGTTTCTAATGACCAAAATAATTGTTAACGATAATTTATGAAATTTTAAATTGACATTACTTTGACTTGCCTGATCGAAAAGTGGAGATTCAAGAGCTCCGACGACAGACAAAACGGTTATTCACGGTTATTCAAGGTTATTCAAGGTTATAGGATGGGGAGAATACATAGGCTGGTAAAGCATTCTAATTCCAGATTTCTTGATATGCCTTGTATAATTATAGTTGTATTATTAGACCGTGAAGTGGCTCGGTCGCTGATTGATTTTGAAATCAGCTTTCAAGTTCCAACTAGGCCTGCATAGTGGATACGACTGTTTGCAGTTATTGAACTGTAGTAGCATTCGCCTCCATTCATAGAGGCACTTCAGTGCTAATATATGTCGAATGACAATAAATTACACGTTTTATATTTTATTTTTCCTTTAAAAATCCGTTTTAAGGGTTTTGTAGTGAAGTGTTATTAATATAACTGTAATTTCGAATCAATAAATTTATAAGTAATTGATATCTCGATGTAATCTTTGTAGGCGGTAAAATGTGATTAGTGGAAGTCAGTACTTACAACCTGTGTGTAACTGATCGGTGTTACGCCTCCTGAGCGGTTTTCACATGTGTAATTTAATGGTGCTGTAAATTATACTTTCAATTAGAATTAATCCGCGACTGCCAATTCACAGATTATGGCTGTATATCCTCATTTATGTTCGGATTGAAATTTTGCGTTGTTCATTTTTATAATTTTGTTCTGTATTGTGGCTTCACATATGACAGCACTACTCACCGCACGTTAAGAGGACGATGCTGCTCATCCTCCTGTGAGACTGGTCGAGTTTTTCGACATCCCGGTACTTTTACGGTGTGATTCCGCTGGCGATCGCAGACCGCAGACTGCACTACTTGTTTAAGATTGATTTCGTGCAAGGCGATAATTGTCTGCAGCCGCCGCAATAATATTGTTTCCAAACATCATATTTATAATCTATGACTTAGCAAATGCTGATTGTCGCAATATTTTCGCCTCGCACGGAAACAATCTCATACAATCCAGTATTGCAGTCGCCGGTAGAATCACACCGCAATACTCATCTAAGTATTAATATTTATGGCTACAGAAAAGCAGTGATATTCCGTTGATATTTGGCATTGACATCGCTATTTGAGATCGCTCGAAGAACCGACAACCGATGGGGAAGAAAGGTTCTAGAGAGGAGACCACGAACCGGAAGACGCAGCGTAGGTAGGCCTCCCACTAGGTGGACTGACGACATAGTGAAAGTCACGAATAACTGGTGGATGCAACTGGCATCTTGTCGTTCGAAATGGCGTTCTAAGGGGGAGGCCTATGTTCAGTAGTAGACGCATTCTGGCCGATGATGATGATTTGGCATTGTCGTAGGTGACCAATCAATTAAACTACGTTGATTGGTCACGGAATAGCACTGCTTTTACGTGCCATAAATATTATTTAGATCAGTATAATAGTCACGTTGATAACACAGTCTGTTGACAAGTCATTTCGCTGTTGTATATGAAGAGAATGTAGCAATCCTCTAAATTGCATGAACATGCAGTTCGAATTTAATTAACACAGAATCATTGTATTACTAAATTCAACGGCGCCGTGTCTATAAATGATTTATAGGGATAACTGTTAACAGTGAATAAAAATGCAAGATCATCACCTTCCTTTGTAATGAGATTTAAACCTTAAGGTATTATGTTTAGATACACATTTGTTTGATTAGGGTAGATATCAGGTTGTACGACACATCATAGCGTTGTCATCTGGCCTGTTACGCCATTTCTTCGAATAGTAATGATGGCTTAAGTGACAGAGGACAACCATTTTTCCCATTGTGTTCTAGTCGTATTAGTTTTGTCGCCTTGTAGTCTTTTTCTATTGTTTTGAACTTGGTATTTTTATAAACATTGTGAAGCCTTTGATATAGAGCCAAATATTTAGGGGATTATTTTGCCCAGTCTGCCTATTCGGGGTTCTACGACCGCAAAAGTGTATGGACCATAGCTTCCCAAAGTGGGGCCCACGCCCTACAGGGGGGCAATAAATTATAAAGGCTAAAAATTATGTATGGGGGGCATAAAATATTTAGAAATGTAAGGTGGGCTTAAAAAGGTTGGGAAAAACTGGTAAAGACCGTAAGGGGACCTTTTTGCATTCAAGTTTTTGGAATCAGCTTGAAAATTTCCGGTTCCAACTAGGTTGGCCCAACACTCCATCTTAACATCAGGCGGGGTGCTGTCATATCATGGCGAGCCCCAATAAATTAATAAACTATTGTGTTTAAATTATTACTTTTCAGTATGATTTATTTATTGAATTACTTTAAAAGTATGTTATTCTTCAATAGAATATTTTGTTTAAAATTAATTACATCCAGCCAATCAACGTTTAAAACAACAAAGGCTTAAGCACATTTAATTATGCCTGTGTACTGCGCCAATTCCAATAGTGTTTTATCTTTTTGTGATAAGAATTTGACGTGTAAAAGTTTAAATATTGTTTAATTCTTTTAAGTTTGCGATAAAATGGCAAAAATCCTCGCGTTTGTCAAATATGATCGAGGTCTGTGGAGGTGTTATTCGTTTCGTCGACACGCGATCGTGCGATAAGTTGGTGTAGCTGCCACTTGTAATTTCGTGTAAGACTTGTCGGCATTCTGTATGCGGGTTGTATTCTTCATTTTTAACAAAGTGTTCGTTTAGATTAAAACTGACATTATCTTCGATCATTATTATGACTGACACATGTTTCGCGGCACGTATGTTAATCTGGATTTTATTATATTTTTGGTTTATTATTGGATTGGGTTTATTACAAAATGCCATTTGTATATCAGTTATGCTCATTCTAAATGGCATATCATCAGTAAGTCATTTTTTTATTGTGACTAATAGGCTAATGTGGGGAATTCAATGAGTTTTTCCCCTTTCTATAATCTTGGATCCATTTAAGCGAATCGTGTTCAAGCACATTTGGCCGATACTAACCGCCGAAGTCGCGTCTCTGTAATAGGTATTTTTGCACTACGTATATGGCAACTCAGCTCTAGATTGATTTTATTAATCCTAACCTAACCGAATAAACGTGATGTGACTGTAAAATTATATTGCGTAGAGAAATGTAGTAACAGTCTAGACTAATAGACGCCAACAATTAATTCAAGTAACATACGTAGTATTCAAAGAGGCTACACATGGTCTGTTTATAATTATTCATTTGCCTTCTGTAATAGGAATAACTTGACACAGTACCGTCAGCAGTTTATTAAAAATAATAATGCATTTATATTAACAATTATTTAAGCGTGATTTATTGATATTATTGAATTAAACAAATTTTATGCGGCTGACTATCGCGTTTATTTTGGTTATTGATTTTACATTTTTTTATTATTCCGACGTTTCGAGAGCTTTGCAGCCATCGTGGTCACGGAGAGACTGAGGTGTTGGTCGTCCTATTGGTCCTATGCGATAGTAAGCCGCATAAAATTTGTTTAATTCGATAATCAATGTTCGCGCAAAATTTAAGAAACTATTATTGATATTATGTTAATCTTTTTAAACGAAACTATCACATACATAATTTTCATCTTAAGTTGTCTATCATTATCATTAAATTCACGCTTTCGCAGCAGAGATAACGGAGCGCCACGTTCCACGGGATAAATAGCAGACAATGATTTTTGGTCAGCATACCGGCCGGATGTTAAATCGGTTTTATTTAAGTTTTAGTCGTCGGCGCTCTTGGCTTTCCTCTTGCTGACCATCAGGCCATCATCTTTATAAAAAAAGTAATTAATGAAAAATATTTAGTTTCCTGTAATTCGATGTTTGTATATTTAAATACTTTGAAATAGTATATTTCATTACAAGTGCGGAAAGGCTGTCATTGCAAAGAGTTCCGACAAATGTCTACCTGAGCCGAGGCACGTGTTCTGAACGACTATTTTTAATACAGTTGCGAAAAAATGAAGCAATTTAATAAAATAATAAAAACACAATAAACTCAACTAACTAATCATTTATTTCTTATAAAAGTTATAATTCACATATACATTGAAATTGGTACAGTTTTTGATAATGGAAGTTTTAGGTTGCATATTTACTGTTTTAATTTAATTCAAAAAAACTAGGGTCGAAATTACTTATTTTGTGCAACAAACAACTAAACTCGCAAAGAAAATTTCTGAGATTGGATAGGCAGAGATTTTTTTTTTTCACCCATTCTGGTAGGCAAAGGGAACTATGCCCATACAGCCAAGTCTTCAGTAGATTTTTTTTTATTAATATGAAATGAAATGAAACCTAACCTAACTCATTCAATCAAATCATTAAATTTGAAACAAATTAGTAGCTTCTTTTTAGAAATATACGTATTTGCATGAATCATAAAAACTTTTTTTAGTAAAAACTTCATGGTTAGTTTTTCTTTTTAATAGACATTATTTTGACAGTTGGGAAAGAGAACGCACGAGTTCGGGAAAGGTAAAAAAAAGCACGAGTGTGTAATAGAGCCCACATCCCGAACGCTATACGTCCCTGTAATACGCCACTTTTTGAGCAACTGTATTAAAAAATTAGATACAATATAATGATTCTAATTTACAATTTGTATTTGTAAAATAGAATCATTAGTAAATATTATTATTATTATGCCTTACAGGGATAGGCAGAGACAATGGAGCGCCACTTGCCACGATCCTGACACAACTTCCTCGCTTCCTTCACATTGACATTATTAATATTATTATGTATAATTATTAAAAATGAATTGCAATTATTATTGCTGACGTTACAAATTGATCTATATGATCTATGTACTCATGTAGGTGTTCATGTACATTTTTCTACCAAGTGATTGAGAGTTACGATTGTCATTAATATCGTAATGGAGCAGATTTATGCTCGTGGATCATCATCTTGTCCATTTTATTGCTATGTTGGTGCTGTATTTAATTCTAGAGTAGATACAACACTCTGAAGGTTTACCTTCAATCCCGGTTTTTATCCAAACTTGTTTGGCTCGTTCTGAATAATGCTCAAATTAAATTAATTCAAATGTTATTTTTATACCTAATTCAATTATTTTTATAGACGACCAGGTTATCGGTTCATAAATGAATTTTTTCCTATTATACAAGGAAATTAAGGGCAATGCATAAATTAAAGAGTGGTAGGTATTGGTGCTCAGTCTGCCGATCTGGGGTAGTACCACCACTGACTAGTATACAGGCTGTGAAGTGACTTAGTCGCGTTTCGGAACAGATTGCAAATTTCCGGTTCCAGGCCGGCATAGTGGACTGCTACTTACAGTTATTGAACAGTCACTTCCATTCATGAAACGAACTACAGCTTTACATCAGGCGGGGTGATGTCGAGTCACAGTAAAAAAATAAAAATAAAGGTTTTGATAGGTAGCTCTTCTAAACACGCTTTTATTAGCTTGAATTCTATGTAACTATGTAACGGAATCTTTCAAATGAATTTCCAGACCCCACTTCCTGACGTCCAAATAATATGAAAATTTGTACGTATTAAAAACCGATTGGCGTAGTGACGGCGACTGAGGAAAATGTAAACTGACTCGGTATTTTCAGTCGTCGGCACTCTCAGACCTCCTCAGGCAGGTCGAGGTCAGATGTTGATTAGTTATTTTTTAGTTCACATTGCCTTGCGTGTCTTTTAGTTTTTTTTTAAACTATAGTTTTATTAAACATGATCTTATTTATATTGAAATTATTATAATTGTGATTGTGTTCGAGTGTGTAGAGTATCTTCGTTGTTGTTCCCTCGCTAATTTGTAATGTTGTTTGAGTTACTCGATTTTTTTCATCTGTGAGTTATCGGTTGGCCATGCTCGCCTGTGGTGATTAGTAGTTTCTTTTTATTGCTTCGCGAAATTGAAACGATTGCTAATGTGGTTCTCGTAATAGTTTATGCAAACGTACCTATGTGAATATTTTAATGGAATCGTGGTGTAGTGGTAGTGCAATGGTTACGCAAACCGAGAGCATGGGTTCAAAACCACTTGCCGGTACCAATGTATCTTTGATATATGTACTTTGGTTGTCCTGTTTCTATAATACAAGCACTTTAGTAGCTTAGTATAGAAGTGTAAATAAAAAAATATAAATAAAACATTAGACCAAATTAAATGTATCCTTATATAAGAAATGCATGAACATTTAAATATAATAAACGATTTATGAAGACACGTAAATAAATTAATCATTCGTAATCAGTATTCATTTCTTGTTGATTAATAAATATGAGTATTTAATAAGGCTTGTTGGCTTGCGAGACTAAGATGTTGAATGAAGAATTCGGCAGCTTTCTCAAGCAACCGTTTAATTTTAATCGATCACATAAAATGTTAATCGAAAGATTGATCAAGTAGCAATGTCCAATATTTATGCACGTTTTCTTCTCAGTATCGCATGACATGAATTTATTTAAATCGGCTTCTTTTAATTTACGAAGGCCACCAGCGTATCCAAATTGAAAATTAACCCACTTTACCACACCTCCTGGCGCTCCCATTTTTTTGTCAAAATTTCTTCTTATTGTACCCTGTCAACACCGCCGATAAATTATTAACAATCTAACAGTCTATTATTAACTCCCTGACATTTTATTTAGGGTGATTTTAAGCTTTATTGAAAATTTTACCAAAATTTCTGCCTGCGGTGCAACGAGATGAGATTCTAAGATTTATATCCCATGGGAATACCGCGAGGCGTATTTTTCAATTAGAATAATAATATATTTCTATAAATATTACATTTTTAAACATATCTGGTAGCTTTGAAGTAAAAGAATATTTAACTAGTGTTACATGATGATTCGATTTGATATTGAGTCGATACTAGTGTATAATCTCATGTCCCATAGTCCGAGGTCATTGCCTTGTCCACCGGTCAGGTAGGCTAATGTGATTGATCTGGTGTGTTATCACCACCAGCGGCGTCTCAAAGCTGCATTGTCCCAACAAGCAAGGTATGCGTTAATGAAGCATACAGTATAACACGCTTTATGATTTTTTTCTCTCTAACCACCTTCTTTTTCTTTTGTTTTAGAGTATACAAGTAAGAAATAAGGAAATTCCAGAAATGTAAGTATTTTATTTTATTATACGCATTGTATTTGAAAATTATAATATTGGTCATACGAGTATAATAATTTTTTTCTACACAAATGATAAATCTCTTTCAGTTGGTCTGTTGAAGACGTGTTAAGAAAAATACCCAGACTAGTTGGTGTAATAGATTTGACAAACACTGGCCGTTACTATGATCCTACGGTAGGTAAGATTTTTTTATAATGCATAACGGAAGAAGCCATTTTTCTATTAAGTTTATTAGGCAATATTTCGTTCAAACCCAACTTACGTCATTATTCTGACGTATGATATATCACATTGACATTCTTATTAGTCAATAAACAGCAGAAGATAATGTGCTTGGAATATAATTGACACGTAAGGTGTAACACTTGAATAATAACAATGTTCAGTTGTCTCAATGGTGATGTACGCCCGTCTTTCTAAATGTTCGCGATAAAACGCGTGGAAACAGTAAAATTATGTTCACTTTTACGATTGAACGTCACATTTCCCACTACGACGCTTTGTTCGTACTTAACTCTGATTGCCTTGCATTTATCTTTTGGCATAATCCGGTCATAAACTCGATGTTTTCATGGACTCCACTGTGAAGTCCCACCGTTTACTTGATTACATTAGAAGTTTGCACCTGCGCAGGCAATATTACATTTCTAATTTTACGATTGCCGCCTTGTCGCCATTAAATACTAGTCAAATCAAAACGTGATAAGTATTAATTTGAAAATTTGTTTTTAAGTTTTTTTATTTAAAAAATTCGGTATTTTCTAAGTATTCACTCTAATAACTTAACTTATGGCTAAATGAAACATATAATTTGCACATAGGTTAACTGCGTCCGTGCCTCGAACCCAGTGTCTATCGCTTTACGCGCGGAACTTTATTCTTGAATTTTTTTCTATCCACATTTTTCAGTTTTTTTTACACATTTTATACAGTACTAGCATTGGAATTTGCCAAAAGTCATTTAAATAATACCTAAAAGGAGCACTTTTGGAATATTTACGCGATATGTGTTGCTCAGTGGTCAGAACGGTCACGCTTTAAGTGAGACACCGGGGTCGATTGATGTGTGAAATTTAATTCTGTCCAATTTTCTAATTTCAAAAGAGTCTTGTAATTTTGTACAGTTGCCTATTCTAAAGCTTTTAACGCATATCAAGTTTCGATGGCGCCTCCGACGCGTCCTAAGACCTCTCAACCTGTTTTGTTTTTACGTTCATTGCAATAAATATAAACTCGATTCATATTTGACTCAATTAAGTGTCAATCACAAAGAAGTTAATTTTAACTTTTCCATTCATATCAATTAGAATCATTTCATTTTGTCGTCCATAATAATTTATTCAATTACATTTCTATGATCGGGCATTAAATATGTCATGTCTTTTATATTCGATTGCGATGCTCGTTTGAATAAGTTGATTGTCACCGACTGTCAATCGTGTATTTACCACTTGATTATTAATTTTCATGTTTCACACTTGATTGAATTATATTATATTGAATTATACTTTAGTGTATATATTTTGTAATAATAAACTTTATTAATATTTAATGTCAGATGGCGCTTCCTTAAATAAGACAGATTAATAAAAAAAAATGTGCGTAACGGCCAACCAATTCTTTGTTTTATATTGTTCTAGAAATTTCAGAAGGCTGGGGTACTCTACAAGAAAATTCCGATGAAAGGCAGAATTATTCCTCCAACAAACCAAATTAGAGAGTAAGTTATTGATAAAACCTAATTTACGTGTGAGTAATTAAGCCGCCTTGATGTTCAGCGAATTGTGTTCACATATATAAAGCGTTTCGTCTCCTTAGCTCGCCCAAGCTGAAGGGCGTCTTTATTAATACGACTTCGAGCCTTTGTCGAAGTGCGCTGTAAATCACAATCTTCACAATAATCTATCAAAAGCTTCGCTAGACACGATGTTTCATCGTTTTGTATTTGCGGTGGTTTTAATTTAAAGCGTCGAATTGGCGCCATTCGTGGTCCGAATATGGGTAATGTTATAAATCTCGATGAGAGCGCCCACGCATGGCGCGGCGATGTGCCTCAGGGCCCGCAACTTCTCCGCTGCCGTACTCTCCGTTGGTCTTATGAGCCGCTCGATCGCCGGATTCAATTGAACTTGGTCACATCCATGAGTGCGAGTGACTATCGTGTTCGACCCCGTCTGCCTACACCCACGCACTGCGCGCTTGACTAACTTTCGGAATTCGAAAGGCATTTGTCGCTACGCTAGTGTCATTGGAGTAATTTTGTGATACTCATTAGACAGCCCGAGTAAATGTTTATTAGGTAATTCATTAACGTATCAATTACGATATATTATTACAAATAGAAAACATTCATTTGAAAATTTCCTTTTCTTTAGGTGTTAGGTGATGAAACGTACGAAACGTTTCGTTATCAAGATCATTTGTCTATCTTTTGTTATTCTGTGAGGTTAAGTGTTCGCTTCGTTGAGAGCTATAAATAACCATCCTCTTTTGTGAGATAGTTTACCCTTGTTATCGCGAGCAGGGTTGTCGCATCTGTTTGTCAGTTAAGAGAGACTAATTCACCACCCATAAAACTACTCAACTAGTTGCTCGCAACGGACTTCTATGATAGAAGAGACTATTTCGATTTTTATTGAACGTACCACTAACGTTCTAAACTACGACTAAATTACTATTAAATCTTAATTAAAATTAAAATACTATTAAACTTTAGGAGCAGTCGCCTTTATTCATGGTCCGCACTTCAGCTTAACAGCAGGCGGGGTGTTGGCATATGACGTATCATAATAAATAACAATAGTTCGACGCATCATTCTTGTTAGAAACAAATCAATTAAAATTTCCAGTTTGCGGATGTTTGCTTGAGATTTACATCGAGACAATTTAACAAAGAATTAAGTCATTCTCTGTATTTATAGAAGATTTCATCACCAAAGGTGAATATTGGAAAATCCAAAATAACACTTGAGGTTTTTGTTTTTGACAGTCTGTGCAAATGGCCACCAACAGTTAAAGAGTGGTAAGCCCATTCTGACGATTCGGGGTAGTACCACCACTTACAAGTATACAGACTTTGAGTGACTTAGTCGCGTTTCAGGATCAGCGTGTAAGTTTACGCTTTCAACTAGGCCGGCATAGTGGATATGACTGCTGATTCTTTATAATGACGACTTACAGTTATTTCACTGTAGTAGCGCAGTCACTTCCACTCATGAACTGCACTCTAGCTTATTATCAGGCGAGGTGCTGTCTTCTAGACTTTGTCAAGGGCCCTCCGCAGGAACACCTTTTATCCACGGCAGTTGCTAATGCGCTATTACCATGACAAAGTAATGACACGTGACGTCATTCGAGCGATGTCAACAGTTAACTTCACGGTTTTGTATGATTATGATAGGCAAGTATTTATTTAAATATATAAATATATACAAAGCAATTCTGCAAAGCTTCTACAAAGATAAATTTGTTTTGCCGATGGTATTGGACAATGCTGGTACAGTGATACGTCACTATCTAACCGCATGAGCAACTGCCGGGGTAGTACTTTTTTGGCACAGAATTTACATAGATTTTGCGCAAACATTAATTAATGAATTAAACAATTTTATGCGGTTTACAAATATTTTTTGATTCCGACGTTTCGAGAGCAATAGTAAACCGCAACACAGACAGTTCAACAATTCCGTTTTTAAAATATAAACATCAGAGTATTAACAAGAACCCTCTTAAAGGAAGTTATTGACCATCTGGATGCACGCTTTTCGTATCACCGAAGCGATTAGGCAAGCAGACAGACACACGGGGAGGTAATGTGATATCGCGCTCTACCAATATTATTTAGTTTAACATAGTTCTTTAATACCGTTTTATTACTCTTACATACTAAGATACTAAAAGTGCTTATATCATATAAACGGCCCCCCTAGTATGGCAATCCAAGAAGCAAGATAAATACTTGCAAAGAATATTATTACAACTCATTTCAAATAACTTGTATCAAATAACAGTGTATCAAAAAAGATATTTAAACGTTCTGTAAAACTTTACACAAAACAACGTTTAACACTTTAATAAATATTGTTTAAACATTTTGATGTCCCTTCTAAAAAGAGCTACAATAATATTCCTTGCAGTTCTTTATCTTGTATCTTAGATTGCCATGCTAGGGGGGCTGGACAACCAAACTACATATTTAAAATATAAATTGGTACCGTGCTCAAGTGGTTTTAAGCACCACCACTACACCACGTTCGGTTTCAGTAGCTCACCGAATCTCTCCGAGTATTGATGCCTGACACAGACTTCTTGGTGGTCCTAATAAAGCCATTGGTTGCCCAAATAAACTTAATAACATATTTTAAACTTAAACAGCATACTTTCGTAATAATGAATATTGATATTCTGGACGGAGAGCCAAGTCGGTGTTTATAAAACCCTATAATAAGTGACCTATTACACGTTGTAGCAGTGAATCGTTTCATTCTACTCGTAATAACTAACTTAAACATTGTCCAAGTATTATGAGAGAAACTTGGACGTTGTAATTTTAGCTAATTATATATTGTGTCTAATGAAATATTTTAATAAGATTTACGAGTATAACATATGCTTATTCTAAGCTTATAGATACCGAGCGATCTGAATACATATAACATAAATACATATTCTGCCCGGCATAGTGACATCGTATGATGAAACGGTTTGTTTAGGAGGTCCAAGAGCGTTGATCTTCCTTACAATCAGATGTCGCGTCCTAATATAAAAGGGAGCCGCCGCAGGACGCCTGGCAGTCTTAAAAATGAAAAAAAAAAACTATTTAGTATAGAAAATATGTATGGATAGACGATTTATAAAATAAAATGAACCTTGACCTTTACCTAAAATGTAGTTTCCTGAATAGGCGGTAGCGGTGGTATTCGCCTTCCCTCCCTTATACATAACCACGTAGGTTAGGTGAGTATCAAGGAGAAAAGCAGGGTACACAGAAGTAAATCGTGTGTCGCTTCCTTATATGATTTAATTGTCATGTCTGAGTTCCCACAGGGACGGACAGCGAAATTGGAGCTTCACAATTATCTTCATATAGACTGTGGTTATTGGCACTAGCTAGTTTTTTTTAGTCCCCTGCCTTTTTACTGTCCCATAATTTATCCCGAAATAAATGCCTGTGTAGTTTTTAATTAGAAGTCGTAAAATGTATTATTTTTTAACTAGTACAATTAATCTAAAAGAAAAATCGTACATGAAAATTATTCCTCTGTTGCAGACCCTTTAAATTTTTTAATGATCTATTCTGCTTCATAATAATCGTATGATAGGACCACACAAACATGCATAATAGAAACAACTATTACTCTAATATTAACACGAATATACGGTTTCGAAAATTGAGAATAGTAACACATTGGGAATATATAATTTGACCCATTAAAATAGACTACTCTTTAATTAATTCAATTTAAAATAATTAGCCTTTAAACCCTTTATTGTTTTAGAATATGTCATTTCATTTATAGAACGATTGTGGACGTAAAATTAAATAGATTGATTCGTCTTAATCCACGGGATGTCTTTTCATACTTTCTTGTTTGTAATCTATTTTCGCATAATTCTTTGTGATGTTTAGTAACAATGTTATTTAATGTTTAAAAATGGCAGACTACATGGAACGAGAACTTTAGGACTAGACTATGACTCAATCGTGTTTTGGGATCAGTTTAAAAATTGCCGGTGTTTAGAAAGGCAGTATTGTAAATGCTTAGGAAATGTGAAAAAAGTAAGTTATTCAAGTTAAGTGTATAATAGGTCAAAATATATAGGTCTAAATGGGTACATGGTAATAATGAACTGGTATTATAATTAATCTTTCGTAACTAGCCTTAAGTATAAGCATTGATAAAAAGCAACTTCTCGTTCGCTTTATGCATAATAATGTTAATACGTAATTAGAATTCGTTAGTTCTCATTGCATTCTTTAAAGATTATATTATTTATATTTGTTTATATCGCTTTGAATTTAATGGATTTGTTATGTTTTAAGTTTAAATTTTATGGTTGTTGTTTGGAGTTAAAATTGTTAGTTTTAAGTGTGGACGTTGTGATGTTGAATTTACTATTATTTTATTCAAAACATATTTTGTAGTTCTTTTATAGTAAAATTATAAAGTCCGAAAATTAAAGTTACTATTAGAAGTTACTTCAACGCAAAAATAGTTTGGCACTAAAACTAATCAAACTATTATTTGTGTAATAATTTAGGTAGTAGCAGTCGCCTCTATTCACGGATCACACTCCAGCTTAACATCAGGTGGGGTGCTATCACACATCCGTCCAACCACAATACATAAATAATAATATTACGAGTAATATAATCGCAACTTTGGCCACTTTTTAAAATAACCATCACTTTAATGACAGACGGGACGTATTGGTAAGCACACCAGTGTGTTACGCGTAAACCCCGGGTTCGATTCCCGGTTGGAACAAATATTAATTTTACACATAAATATAACTAAATTTTCATGTTCCATATACTTAACTTTCTAATTGACATGAATTAGAATAAAGAGTGGTAGGCAGTGGTACCCAGTCTGCCGATCCGGGGTAGTACCACCACTTACAAGTATACAGACCGTGAAGTGATTTGGTCACGTTTCGGGATCAGCTTGTAAGTTGCCGGTTCCAACTAGGCCGGCATAGTGGATGTTATTGCTACTCACAGTTATTAAATTGTAGTAGCAGTGACATTCATTCATGGACCACACTTTGGCTTAACATCAAGCGGGGTGCTGTCATATGTCGAGTCACAATAAAAAAAAAAAAAAAATGGTTTTCTTTAAATATGGATAATATATTTTAATTGTTAGTTATTTGTTTGTTATTATATTTTTATATATTGTTAGTTATTTGTTTACTGTGACGCGACATCTGACCTCGACTTGTCTGATGATAATAAAATGAAAATAATTTATTAGCATGAGCACGGGGCTTAGCATGCACTTGCTCATCGTCTGATTCTACCATGGCTTCGGAAATGCCTATGACGAAAAGAAAGCCACAAGAAACTCGTTAAGGGCAGGTCTATAAAGATAAATCTAAAAATATCTAAATTATAATTAGTAATAAAGTCCTATTCTAAGCTATTTTAAGATTGGTTGTACCATCACTTTCAAACGTGAATCGTGAAGTGATTTAGTAGCGTTTCGAAATCAGTTTGTAGGTTGCCGGTTCCAACTATATGCAAGCCAATAGTGGTAAAAATTAAGGTAATTATTCACCTATTCAATTACCAGTATTGGTAATATTTTAGGTTTAAGTAAATTTTACATAGGTTTAAAACTAAAGGACATCATTCATTTTGTATGAGGACTTGTATATACAGTTGCATATATATTTTAAAATAGATTGATGTACGAAGATCACAATGTACTTGGAATATATCCTTTATTTTGCATAGTTTAGGTGTGCGAAATGATCAAACTATAATTATGACAGTTCAAAGCAGAACTAATATGGCGTTGTTTGACAGATGATACAAATTGTATATCTTGTTTTGCAAATAACTCAAGTGCACAGCAATTAAAAGCAAAATTGTTATTAGTTTTATCAATACAGGTATCAAAAATACCATTTATATATTTTTTCTTCATTGGACATTACAAAAGTAGTACATAAAAGCCTAAAATGAATGATGTCCTTTCCTGATTTAAACATTTTTTAGGTTTTTATTTTACAAAAACGCTTGCTAATAATAGAGAAAGAAAAAAGATTCTATTTATTTATCTGTCACAATGATGTAATTATTTTTTATAATATAATGTGATTAGCACAGCCTGTAGGCTCGTCTCTTGCACTGGTAATTAACTTGTAGAGTCATTTACACTGTCACTGGCCACTACCGCGTAATAGTACCTATTTCTTTATGATTTATATTGTGTGAAGGTATATTTCCAGATGATCAAAGATCAATGTTTTGTTAAATTGTGTTGTATTTTGTCAAATTTCATCAATTTATGTTGTATTAAGACATGTTTTCTGATAATCAAAGATCAATGTCTTATTAAATTGTATTGTATTTAATCAAATCCATGTAACATTAAATTGTGTTGTATTTTGTCAAATTTTATAAATTTATGTTGTATTAGGATAATATTAACAAATGATATTCCAGACCAATGTTTCATTTAGTTGTGTTGTATTTATTATATTTCTTCAAATTATACAATAACGTAATTGTATGTTTTTTGGTAAAATAGTAATCGTTAATTAGTATTTCATCAAATCAAATCCAAAGTCCAAAAGTGGCGACGACTGAAAAAGCCGAGTCAGTTTATGGTTGCCTCAGTCGCCGTCACTATACCAGCCGAAAATTTACCGCTCTTGTTTTAATTTGATGTTGCTTTTCCGAGAAAAAAATCTTGTTCCAATTGAATGTTTTTCCTTATACATCATATTCTCCTTACACACCATCCGTATCTGATCTGTTGAATATTTTCACGATCGTGAGTAACTTTGTTGATGTCTATATATCATCGACTAATTACTTCCCGTCGGCATTCTGCAACTAGGTATGCACATAATAAAGTGTGCTGACACAGCGTCTCTCTATAAATCGCACTTTACGGCCAACATTGAATCGGTCTATAAATTATAAAGTTTACAGATTTGCGACTATTCTATTTTGACTAGTTTTTCTATTCACGCATAAATGTAATTACAGTAATACCTGAACTGTTTTTACATGTAGAATCGCAGCAACAACTAGGCCGGCATAGTGGATGAGACTACTACTTACACTTATTGATCCATTTATTTACCGCACTCCAGCTTCACATCAGTGTGCGGTCATATATAGAGTCAAAAAAAAAAGATTATTAGGACCAAATAGATTTTAATTTATTTTGTTAGTACTATACACTTAATACCCAATTTGATCACGCTTTTTATCTACAAAGATAGGCAGTGACATTGCAGCGCCACCTGCCACGATCCTGACACAACTCCCTAGCTTCCCTCACATCCACAATTCTCTTCATACAATTCTATGTTTATAGGCAATAGGCAGTTTTTCTTGGGGATGATTTGGTCGGAAAAAAACCCCTGATCCTGTCCCGTTCAAAGCATTCTACCACATCAAATTCATAAATTCCTTTTGTCAATCTACTTTCACTTATCATTTCCATTTTTTTTATTTTTTTATTGTGACTCGACATATGACAGCACCCCGCTTGGTGTTAAGCTGGAGTGTAGCCCATGAATGGATGCCACTTACAACCGGCAACTTACAAGCTTATCCCGAAATGCGACCAGATCACTTCACGGTCTGTATACTTGTAAGTTGGCAGTCTGTGTACCACTGCCTACCACTCTCTATGTGCCCAAACCACCAAAGCATTCCTTCATCGATAACCTAACGTAGACAAATTTTAATTAATTCTCTTCAAAAATCTCGAAATATTAAAATAAAGAACTTTTTGGCAAGAGTTTGTGGTACGGGGTAGGATACAAACACTTGAAAGTCTGGAACATCAAATAAAAAAATGCGTCATTGTATTAAATTAAGTTATTATCGACATACAGATACAAAATATGTAAACGTGTAAACACTTTTAAAGCCATGGGAGTATTTTAGTTTGGCATAGGAATTCAATGGTTTCTTATCTTTTGTATCAAGATGTCGCCCATTATCTCTGTTTCGGGCACTTTCGGTGCTTGTCGCCGGCGAAAGGTCTCGTTCACCATGATGGATGCGTGAGCGCTCTTTTTGAGATCCTAAACGTAGACCATACTTTCTCAATGTTTTACTCAGTCGTCTCGCAAGATGTCACGATGGGAATGCACTAACCTATTTCTTGCCCTAAAAATATATATGTAAATAATGAGTATGTACGGTTGTAATTTTTAGTAATGTAAATAGAGTTTTATAAAATATATGGACATTTTTATACAAATAACAATTTTCTGATATTATTTGTTAAAATGTTTTTTTGAGAATTAATTCCAATTGCGCCTATATCAAAGAGCGTGTATGAATACAATTGAGTTTTTTTTAATATTTTTTATTGTGACACGACATTTGACCACGACCAGCCTGATGATAAGCAAGAGGAGGTCCAATAGTGACGACGACTGAAAAAACTGAGTCAGTTCACGGCTGTCCCAGTCGCCGTCTCTATGCCGACCAAAGGTGTTTCTTTACGCATCGCTTGAAGGATCCAAGGCTATAGGATGGAGAGAAAACATGGGCTGGCAAAGCATGTGAAGAAAATAAGAGATCTGTGTCAGGATGGTGGAAAGTGTGGAAATCATGTCGTGTATTTTGTTTCTGGTGAATATTTAGTTTTGTCGTTCCCGTTTCTAGTTTTGTAATAATTCGTCATAAATCTATCTTAAAACATTAAAATGTATATTTTAATAATATACAACACTTCTATTGCAATAAAATTGTACGCGACATATGACAGGTACACGCATAAATTTACTAAGAACCTCGTGTGCTACACAGACACCGCCGCCTTGTATTGCATGAAAAACATCCGGATTAGAAGCTGGTACCAGATCTTCGAATAGATAAACTTATAAACCACACGTACGAATATAAGTAATTTTTGTACTATCAGAGTCTTTGGTGCGTAACCACTTTAGCCAAATATAATGTTTTTGATGTAAATGTTTGTAAAGGTACATAGTACACAGAAATTCAAATAGATAAAAAAAAAACAATACCTAATAATATTAGCAGTCTTGTGCACAATACAGTTTGACCTAGCGTGATTCTTTATTAATAACTATAGAAAGAAACAAACAAATAATATAAACTGGGTGATTTGAAATAAATATTAAGATCCAGATGATTGTTCACATAGCAGGAGTCCGAAACTTAGAGTCTGCATGAGGAGAATTGTGGATGTCCAGAAAACATGTGAGGTGTGTCAGGATCGTGGAAAATGGCGCTCCGTTGGCTCTGCCTAATCCGTGGGAATTAAGGCGTACAATTGATGATTTGAAATTCATGATCGTTCTAAAATGACGACCCTCATAAAAGAAATTATATTTTTCCTAGTGGAAAAGTAATAAACTTTGTGATAGTACATTAACTTTAAGCTATACAATTGTGATTGAAAATTCAATATATATGTAGTTTTTTTTGTATAACTAAGTAATGTGTAAGTTAATAAATTACGGCATTAAACGAATGACTCGTAGGAAAATTCTATAATTTACGTCGGAGGTAATAGTTTAAGCAATATAATTCAGAAATTTAGATTTTGATCAACATGATAGATATGGTTTCAAAGAAGATGTAGTGACAAGGATTGACAAAGAGATAATTCGATGGAAAGGATGGATGGATGGAGTGAAAGTAGATTGACGAAAGCAATTTATAAATCTGATGTGGATGGATGCGTTAAACAGAATCGTGGCTGTGAAGAAAGCGAGGGGGAGTTGCGTCAGGATCGTAGAAAGTGGCGCTCCGTTGTCTCTGCCTATCCATGTGGGTATTAAGATTTGGCAATTGTTGATGATGATAGAGGTTATTATTGTTTAAAGTAATAATAACTTATTTACTCATAGATGTTATAAAAGGTAAATAACTTTGTTCAAACAATGCGTGAGGCAACACCACACAATAATATATTATTTCATTAAAATATGTATTTCGAAATAATATGTGTCCTTAGCTTACACGATGGTAAGCAACCATAAAGGTCCATGGGTGTCGATATCTAGATTTTTAGTGGTCCTAGATACATCTTAGAGGTTTCGAATGCCGCCTCGCACGGTTTTTTCATTCATACATACGAGTAATATGAAATGTTTTAAATAGGTATATTTTTAAAATTCAGCATTGACGACAGACGTGGACGAACGGTTAGCGATTGGTTTGTTGCGCGTAGTCCTGGGTTCGATTCCCGGTCAGAGCAAATATTTGTTTCATAGCTTTTATTTGTAATATTTAATTATGTTAAATATTGCAAATATTTGTTAATAAAAAAAAAAGAGATGGATATTTGCTTCGGGTCTGGTTATCAAAGAGTGGTAGGCAGTGGTACCCAGTCTGCCGATCCGAGGTAGTACCACTACTTACAAGTATACAGACCGTGAAGTGATTTGGTCACGTTTCGGGATTAGCTTGTAAGTTGTCGGTTCCAACTAGGCCGGCATAGTGGATGTGACTGTTACATACAGATAATAAATTGTAGTAGCAGTGACATTCATTCATGGACCACACTTTGGCTTAACATCAAGCGGGGTGCTGTCAATTGAATTTCGAAAACTTAAAACCAATTTAATGTTTTATGAATCACTATCATTTTTAACAAGTTGAAGCTTATACTCGCAATATTACGTGTGTCGGTATGTATATCCGCTTTAAAGTTTCCAAAATTTACCCGAAAAATGTTTGTGCGAAACTTTATGAGTCACAAGTCTTTAAATTGTTTTATTGAGGATGTGAATGCTTACACATCAGAATTTACAATGAATGTTCTCTAACATACATAGTTTCTGTGAATTTTTATAAACTCGTTTGATTCAACCAATGTTTTGTTGCCCAAATGAATTTTATTATGATAAAAATTTTGAATCCCCCTTTCCTCAGATATGTTTGTAATTTCCTAATTCAATCAATCATTCAATTTTTTCCCACAAGGATAGGCAGAGACAATGAAGCGTCACTTACCACGATCTTTACACAACTCCCTTGCTTCCTTCACATCCACAATGCTTGCTTCCTAATTCATTGAATTTAATATTAATTTTAGTCCTTTTACATAAATAATTTATATACAAGCTCTATGGTTATGGGCACTAGGCAACCTAGCTTTCTTGAGGATGTCTTCGATTTTGTCGGAAAACACCCTCCTGGGCCTGCCTCGTTTAACGCATCCATTCACGAGATTTATGAATTCATTTTGTCAATTTCATACCATAGAGCTTGTATGAAGAGAATTGTGAATGTGAAGGAAGCGAGGGAGTTGTGTCAGGATCGTGACAAGTGGCGCTCCATTGTCTCTGCCTATCCCTGTGGGTAAAATGCGTGACAATTTGATTGATAATTATATACAACATGGCGTCTATAGATAATCTAACTTATTTTATATTTATTTGGAGTATACGCGTCAATCTGCCCAGATTATATTTGTGCTATGACGTTAATAATAGTGTCCATTAATAGAATCAATATTATTACGATATTTGCGCATCATTTCAAGTTAAATATTTAAATTGATCAAGGTTTTCGTGACGCAAATTTTCAATTAATGCAATAAAATATTATTGATGCAATATGATCTCAATATTTACGAGTTTTGTACGAGCTGTGCGAAGTTTTGTCTGGATCTTGGAAAATGCGTAATTTAATTGTTTCTATTCATCCCTGTTAGAATAAAAAGAATTGTCGATTATATAATAATTATTCCAGAAGCTTCGGATTAGGATCGTCCAGACAGTTCATAATTTAATGGCCTAGAATAGAACATGTAAATTGATTGAATGTTTATCTGCATATTTTGAATCTAACCGGTTAAGGTGTAGCGATTTATTAGTAAATGTATCATTTATTCGACTGCGTTCTTATTGCGAATTTCTGTTATGTATAATATTAACGAATAAGAATCGAAAGAAACCGCGCTGTTTGAATGCAATTAAATCATCATTAGTTAAGCTTTAGATTTAGATTAAATTTGATATTTCGTGTTCTTAGTTAAAGTTCATTTGCACCGCTTTATATGTTAATGTCGATTTGTATCTATACAAATGTAAATTGTAAATTGCAACTTTTAACTTGACTTTATAAATACAATTTGGGCGTAAGTTAAATATTTAACACAAAAATAGGGTCTTGATTAATATTTTGAAAACACAAACTCGATTCAGCGTTTGTCTATTTTAATGTTAAATTCTGGATACAATCTTAAATTTGAGACCGGACCACCCCGAAAAGTTATTTTGAAAAATATTTAAAATATCCCAGCTTCTTGTACCTAAAGTATTTTACGCTACCCCATACAAATATTTAAGAAATTCTTTAAATGAAAACATATATATATGATAAAAAAAATTGGCCGGAATGCATTTTAGCCGGCACAAATGCCTTTTAATTCAAACGCCCATCAATAAATGCGGTTTTGGGTGTAAAAAAATCGATTACTAAATGGCGACACGCTGCGATTGATACATGATAATAATTCATTTGTGGACGTGACAGGTGCTGTAGATTGTTGGTTTTTATGAAATTCAATTAATGTTTTATAGGCACCTAACTGTTCCAAAATAGTCTTCATATTTATGGAAATTTTAGATATCACATTATTTAATGCGGTTTCAATTTAATTGCTAACAGGAAATTTAATTTCACCGTCCCATGGATTTATAGTTTTATTGACGCCATAATAGAACTTGTAATAAAATTTGGTTACACTTATTATTATTATGTTCAACATTTTGTATTTTTTTGACACAATTTAATTTCTTTTCTTGTCTTTTCCAGATTCTATGGAACAGTTGAAAGGTTTTCGAAATTATCAAAAAATGGTGAGTCAATTTTATATTTGCGCAAGATTTTCACACTTCGAATTATTCGACACATAAACTAATGATGGTAAATGTGATGTTGCGGTTATTCGATTTACCAAATATGTAGGTAGTCAGTGGCATTGTTTATTCAGCATATACATAAATGTTCTATTTTAGTGTATGCAATCAGATGTTGTGTTTCTCGAAGGTTCCTTGAATGGCATCGCACGGGTCGTATAACTGTCTTCGGAATGAGTGTGTGTTAAATTCACGAGTTGAACGGTTAAAGTCTGAAACTGTGCGTGGGCGCTTTGCCATCGGTTGCGGCGAGGTGTTAATGTACATTGCCTAATTGTATTGCTTTGCAAGTACACTCATAAATAATGCTTGAAAACCGCTTTTATAGTCACTAATCGTCTCCCTTTGTGACTGCAGCAGTAGATAAGTAGGACCAAATGTGTCACATTTAACGGCCATGTTAAGATTGGCGCCTATACCGTTTACGTTGTAAGTCTGGTTGTGTGCGCGCATAGATGTGACGTAAAACTTTATTTGTAGATCACTTTAGGCGTTTCTGGCTTATCTCGTGGCTACATACGATTTCAATTAAAAGACCGCTTCACTTTTAATGAGGAATGTAAATCATAGTAGTCAAAACTAGTAGGACCAAGTCCACACGTCACTTTATCAGCAGCACAAGTTTTAATAACAGACATTGACACAAATCGTAGTTATCGTAAAACTTCTCACGGGTTGGATTTTAGAAAATACTATTCATTAAGTTCTAATTACGAATGGGCGCCCTTGTTTGTCTTGTGCGCCGAAATGTAGATTAGATGGATAGTTTGAATTAATTGTGTATCTGTCGGCTTCTTGTTAGAAGGCGATGTTATCTGGAGGCGACGATGCCTTTCAAGTGAGCTGTTTATATCAAGTGCTTTATTGCGATTTGGATTAATTCTTTATTTGATATGTTGTTTATTTACTAAGTGTCGTTCATGGTTATGTTACTTATGTTTTATTTATATAAAACCTTAAATAAAATACATTTTGTGTAATTTTATCAAAAAAAATCTATATACAATTTTCGTTATTATACTTTTTTATACAATAAGTATATTATTATATTTCGAGCATTTGTATGTATCCTTATACTGTGAACTTTATAACCCTACCTCTCCGTCGTAACTTACAGTACAGAAGTAGAGAAAACTTTCTGAAAAGTTTGTGAAAGTTAAAAATATATAAATTGGAATTGTTTTGATATAGAAAGGCTGAATCTGCAGTTGAAGTTTTCTTCTTAGATCGAGAGAGTTCGTGATAAACGACATTGTGGCGCAATTATGTTACAGCTAATAAAAATAATATTGGGTGCACATTATCGCTTGATAACAACTTTAAAATTAACGTTCTAGTTCATATAAACTCTTGAATAATAAGAAGGGCACAGAATGTCCATTAAAATCACCTATCTATTGTATAATAAACAATTAAGTTTAAATTAATAGGTAAATAAACAATCAATCAAATTGTCATGTCTTTTTCCTAAAAGGCACAGACAATGGAGCGCCACTTGCCACGATTCTGATACGACTCCCTCGCTTCCTTCACATTTACAATTCTCTTTATACAAGCTTTATGGTTATGAGCACTGGGCAACCTAGCGTAAATAAACAAGGTCTTTTAAAATATAAAGTCATATATACTATAGGTACATAATAAGCCTAAATAATTGCTTAATAAATAAATGTTAAAAATAAAATTAAATACGTGTATGGCGAAATGCAGAAGAGAATACTCGTATATTCTAAATCTGTAAAATTTAATAGCATTCAAATAGAGTTCCCGACGCAAATTAATAATCGTTTTATTTTCAAGCCAATGACTATACGCAAAGGCCTCACAGAAATAAATAAAAAAAACAATGTACGTACAACAATCCATCAAGAAAGAGAGATGCTGTGAACTCAATTAAGCCTGTTTTCAATTACAGAAACAAATAAGACCTTTTTTCAACTGTCAGACAAAAAACATGTGAACCTTGATGACAACGTAATATATTTGCATATATAAATGAGTAATTGTTGCGAATCAGAATTTCAATATGTGATACTCCATAATAGGTATACTTGTATATGTTATATATAGCGAAAGTATATAGTTTAAAAACTGTATCTCGTAATGTGAGTACAGGATAGCATTACCCTGAATCCTTATGGTCCATTATCAGTTCACCAGATCTTGAATTTTATATATTTATACCAGGTATAAGCTCATTTAATTTAAGCACCGTAGTTCTATATCTTACATAAATATCCCTTACATAGCCCAACTTCAGGTCTTTACTTTGATAACAGCTCTAATAAAATATAATTTTCTTGAAAAACCTTTTGTTCTATCAGCAGAAACTCTTTCCAGGTCTTTTTATTTTATGAAACCCGTAGTACTTAATATAACGGCTTCTAGGAATTGTTTATATATAAAGAAATATGGTGTTACATACACCATACTGCCGTGCACCGTAGACAGCTTTAGGGTACGCACGAGACTTGTTAAGGTTTAGAGCTTTGCTGGAAGGAGTGGGCGGCTACAGGAGTCCGGACTTAGTCCGGGCGAGGGAAACGCTGGTACAGACACGCTGACATTCAATCAATCAATCAAATTGTCACGCCTTTTTCCCACAGGGATAGGCAGAGACAATGGAGCGCCACTTACCACGATCCTTACACAACTCCCTTGCTTCCTTCACATCCACAATTCTCCTCATACAGGCCCTGTGGTTATGGGCACTAGGCAATTTAGCTTTCTTAAGGATGTCTCCGATTTGGTCGGAAAACACTCTCCTGGGCCTGCCTTGTTTAACGCATCCATCCACATCCGATTTATAAATTCCTTTCGTCAATCTACTTTCACTCATCCTTTCCATGTGCCCAAACCATCGAAGCATTCCTTCTTCTTCAAACTGACATTCAGAAGGAGATATATCAATGCACACAGGTGACCTCGAAGCGCCTGAACCTTGAATATTTTAGTGTGTTCAGATGGAGTTTTGTAGTTGATTTCCTCGATCATTATCAGCTTGGAGTTACTTTAGGATATCTAATTACTTTTTACGCGAGGCAGCGTCCCAGGATTAGCTGGCCCTAAGTCGTTATTTTAGGAATTAAGGAATTAGGTCGACTGAACGCAAAACAGAAGGAAGAAACTGTAGGAAAACTGAAGGAAGATCTAGTATATTTATAGTGACATTTCTATAAGTTCCAAAAATATATTAAATTTTTAATATTCAAATATAAATAAAGTTTCAGAATGAACTACAGTTTCCTAAAGGCCCGTGCTCAATATACCAGCGTATGATGTGTATATAGTTTAATGAAATAAGGCGTCACCTAATTAGAATATCGAATAGTAAACCAACCAAGTCATTTTTATCGGTGATGTTTTCATTATTGCGTAATACAAGAATCTTACACGAACCATAGATATTAAAACACATAGTGACACACATTTTTTAACAAAACATATTTATGTTTTTTTAATATACGCAAATATAATTATCTTGCATATATATTATTTTAATTTCATTTTTAATTTAATTTCATTTTCATACTAAGCTACTAAGTATATATATTAAAGATATATTGGTACCGGCAAGTGGTTCTGAAGTGGTTCTTAGTTTGCGTAACCATTACACTGCCACTACACCACGGTCGCCTTCTTTATAGTTGCTGTATAATTAGAACTTTACATACTTATATTCACAAATTCCTACGTAGGTCTTATCCATGGCCGTAAAGGGTCGAAGGATCCTTTTATAGACTGTAGTCAACCAGTGTTCCCCTTTCTTTCCATTTTGTTTCTGAGCCTGTTGAACACAGAAAGATTGATATCGTACAGCATATATCAAGCTGGCGATCATTAAGTTCGTGAGGCAACCATTTGTCAAGCTTTGGTACCTTGCCAATTTAAAGCAAATTTACCAATGATGTTTTGTACTATTGACGTCGAAAGCTGCTGCTAATCCAGACGGATTTTGAGTATCATCAGCTTCCATAGTTACCCTTATTTCGACAGTTTGTCATTTATCGAACAAAGTTTACGGACGACCATGAGGTTCATTTTCAACCAGAACAGAAGCAGGTAAATCAATTGTAATCGGTTGTGCGTTCGTTTGTAATGTTCGCGATGCTGTCACGATGGTACTTATTAATTTTTGTTTTTTACTGATTTTAACGCATCCATGATAATGAAAAAGATTCAGATGTGATGAACATAATGGTCCATGAGCCAAGGCATTTTTTGACGACCTAACTGATTTGGCGTTTCAAAGTGCAATTACAAGATAGTTTTTCTTATTTTGTTTTTATTGTGGCTCTACATATGTCATTACCCCGCCTAATATTAAGCTGAAGTGCGGTCTATGAATGGAGGCTACTGCTAATAGAGATGAATAATTTCAAGTAGCTGCTTTTGCTGGTAGTTTAAGATGCTGCGACAGTCGAGAACATTTTCTTATGTGGTAGCTTTTTTCCAGTTTTTTTTTATCAAAAACTGACTTGATCACTATCACTAGATTATATTGACTTATTTTTCGAAAACATTGCGTGCGATTATTATAACATATCTAAAAGTTTTATTTATCTGTGGTAAGCTAGAGTTGCTCGCGGATCGTTACTTGATAGATGCATTGTTAGCATCGATATCGATAAGGGAGACGACCACCTACGCGTGACCCTCATACATGGTAATCGGATTATTAAGGTCTACACGCGTGGCCATCTACTCATATATCAGAAATTATTGCACATAATAAATTAATGGCGCTACTAAGTATTTTCGATAGAGCGTGCGTGGTGAAGTGGTGAAATGTTCGCGTAAAACAAAGACTCTCCGGTTGAAAACCACTTGCCTTTGAAATATTAGGTACTTTGATCGTCCTGTTTCAATGATACAAGCTTAACTTAGTATAGAAATATAAGAAAAACTATTTGCAAAATCTACCCAATTCGGATGAAATTATCTCGCACTGAGAATAAAAATATTATGTACGATCGCACGACAGGTTAATATAACATGATTATTGTTATAATATAAACAATTTTTTTTATGGTGGCTGGAGCAACTGTAAAACAAAACGGTTTCTTTAGCCGTCAGCACTCTTAGACCTCCTTACTTACCATCAGAAAAGTCGAGGTTAGATGTCAATAAAAAAACATAATTTGACACATTATTTTTTATTTACATCTCCTTGGTTATGGACACTAGGCAACCCAGCTTTCTGTAGGATGTCTCCAGTTTGGTCGGAAAACACCCTGGGCCTGCCTTGTTTAACTCATCCGTCCACATCAGATTTATAAATTCCTTTCGTCAATCAACTTTCACTCATCCTTTCCATGTGCCCATAACCATAAAGCTTATACCAAGAGAATTGTGGAATTGAAGAAAGCGAGGGAGTTGTGTAAGGATCGTGGCAAGTGGCGCTTAATTGTCTCTGCCTATTCCTATGGAAAAAGGCGTGACAATTTGATTGATTGATTTTTTTATTTAATTTTAATATGTTTTAATGCCTGGTATTGCTTATTTATAAATTAGTAATGAAAATGGGATATATTTCACATGTGTTCATTCAGTTGAGACTTGTATTAGGTTTAGGTTACGCTTGAGCTCTTTTGTAAGCCGATTAGGTTTAACGATTTCAGTCTCCCTCAAGGTCGAAGGGGTCACATAGTTTTCACGCGATCGCTTACGACGCTGTTTTTTACAAATTCGAAAATACACATTTTCGCTATCAGAGAATTTATTTAGAATATAATCCTTTATTAAGAAACAGATAAAAGTATATTACCTATAATTAAACTATAAATAAAAGAATATCATCTAATGACGTCACATCATAGATAGTCCCAACGAGACCGGCAACATTTTCCCTTTGCAACATACGCTGGCAGAAATAATTGCCAGCCTTCCTGTCTCCAGACTTCTCCGTCAGCCGCTTGGACAACTCCTTGGCCAGGCGCTTAGCTAAAGTTTCCTAAGGGCACATCGTCTCGACCCCAAACAGCGCAAATTCGTATCCAGTGCCGTGGTTGGCGTATTTGAGAAACGATAAATTGGAATAAATGGAATTTAACTAGGTGGACTGGACGAAATAGTGAAAGTCACCGGTGGATGCAACTGACTTTTTGTCGGTCGAAATGGTGTTTAAAGGAGGAAGTCTATGTTCAGCAATGGACGCCTTCTGGCTGATGATGATGATGATATTCATTTCGCTAATTTTAAGTTAGCCTTACTTACTAAATTAATATTGTTTAAGACTCCAACAAATACGCTCTCTGAAATAAAGTATTGGCGCTTACGTGAAAAACTAACGCTCTCGCAAATTAAATTAGAATTATTTTGTATTTATATCGTCATAATATATTTTGACAAACAGAACTTATTGAAAAGGTGTGCGTTACTATGAAGGATAGGTAGAATGCCACCTATCGCGCCTTGTCCCCCTGTCTTGGGGGAAGAAGTCAACGACCCTCGTTCGATGTTTGCGGTGCGATTTCGAAGACACAAACATGCGGTTGTGGTTTATTTTTCGTGGATCGTCTTCATAGTTATCGATTTGACTCGTTTCTCTTCAAATATTTTACAAACGTATTTGTACTTCTATTTTATAAGATTTTTTTGTTTTTCATTTTTTTGTTTAGGTTTTACACACTTTAATACTAGGATAATAATTAATTAATAAGTTTTTGTGATTTAAAAGTTTTTTTTGACGACAGACGTAGCTCATTGGTTAGCACACCAGTTTATTATGAGTAAAGTCCTGGGTTCAATTCCCGGTCGGAGCAAATATTTGTTTTATAGCTTTTATTTATAATATTTAATAAAATTTGATTAAATATTACAAACATTTGTTAATAAAAAAAAAAAACGGAAATATACTCCCCGCTCAAAGAGTGATGCCCCTTACAAGTATACAGACCGTAATGTGACTTATTCGCGTTTTGGGATCAGTCAGTTCCAAATAGACATATCAGGGGTGGGGTGCTGTGGTATGTCGAGTCACAATAAAAAAACTTTCTGAAGTTGTAACCTTCACTTAATAGTGTCCGCATGATGAACAGGGCCATGAGGCCCTCCCTACAACGCATTAGCAGCTAGGAGTTTAGGTTACTAGTACCTAATTGCCGACTAGTTTAGTTAAGTTAAATATTATAGTTAAGTTGAATATTATAGTTAAGTTTAATTTCAGGTCTGATTGGAGTACATTGCACACATGGATTAAATAGAACTGGTTTTATGGTTTGTAGTTATATGCGTGACGTCCTCCAAATGAGCCCCCAGAAAGCCCTCAAAGGTAAGATTTTACTATAAATATTTGTTCCACAGGGATAGGCAGAGACAATGGAGCGCTACCCACCACTATCCCGACACAACTTCCTCGCTTCCTTCACATCCACAGTTCTCTTCAAGCAAGCTCTACGGTTGTGTGCACTAGACAACCCAGCTTTCTTGAGGATGTCTTTTATATTTGGTCGAAAAACATCCTCCTGGGTTTGCCTCGTTTACTGCATCCATCCACATCTGATTTATAAATTCCTTTCGTTAATCTACTAACAACATGAAATATAACAAAGAGGCAAAATATAAATATGTGTATGATGAATCAGTAATTTAAACAAATTTTATGCGGCTTACTATCGCGTTTATTTAGGTATTGATTTTACTTTTTTTTATTTTTCGATTTTTCGAGAGCTGTGCAGCCATCGTGGTCACGGGGAGACAAACGCGATAGTAAGCCGCATAAAATTTGTTTAATTCATTAATCAATGTTCGCGCATAATCTAAGAAAATACTACAAAATCAGCAATGTTTACAAAGAATTATGGTGCATGAAAATCACAACAGAGAAAAGAAAAATGTGTAATTAATAAATCGGTATAGTGTGCCCTTTGGCCTCACGGTGGCGGCGACTGAGGCAACCGTTAAAAGAAATGGTTGTGCCAGTCGTCGGTGCTCCTTAACCTCTCCTTGCTTACCAACAGGCAAGTCGACTTCAGATCATTAACTATTAAAAAGGGCAATTATATAACCAAAAGTTAAGGCGACCGTGGTGTAGTGGCAGTGCACAGAAACCGAGAGCACGAGTTCAAAACCACCCCCGGTACTAATGTATCTTTGATTTACGTACTTTGGTTGTTCTGTTTCTATGATACAAGCACTTTAGTAGCTTAGTATAAAAATGTATATAAAAAATGCAAATGTTAAATTTTTTAAATGAAAGTAAATTTGATAAAAGTGATAAGCTGGAGTGCGGTTGAAAAATTGCGGGGCGCAATCGCATCCTTTATGCCGGCAATTTTCAAGCTGATCCCGAAACGCGACTAAGTCACTTCTCGGTCTTAATTCTTGGAAGTGGTTGTTACTTCTTTTATAAACCACACTATCATTTAAACCGTTAAGAACTCATTTTTGATTAGTGAATCAGTTGCAAATTATTGCATTCTCAAGAAAGCCAGGTTGCCTAGTGCCCATAACCACAGAGCCTGTATGAAGAGAATTGTGGATGTGAAGGAAGCAAAGGAGTTATGTAAGGATCGTGGTAAGTGGCGCGTCATTGTCTCTGCCTATCCTTGTGGGAAAAAGGCGTGACAATTTGATTAATTGATTGATTGCAAATTATTTTTGTTTCAGAATTTGAAAAAGCTCGCGGCCATAATATTGAACGTCAAGTTTATGTTAGAGGTATAACAAAGTCAATAACAAAACGACGGTAGTGATAATGTACATATTTATATAGGTTGGTGTATACAGAATGAACGTTACAAAATATAACAAATAAGTTTTTATTATTTTTTGGCTAGATACTGTTATGACTGTATGAAGTGGAAACTGAATAGAAAAATAGTGAATAACTCTGTTTTTGATCCCCGGCTGGAATTAAATCAAGATGGCGTATTTAATTACAATTTCAAAATGGCCACTTATTATAAGACTTGACAGAATATATTTAATATTCTGTCAATGTGCGCATTAATTTTTCTTTACTTACATTTTTTTATATTGTGACACGACATCTGACCTCGACCCGCCTGATGATAAGCAAGAGGAGGTCCAAGAGTGACGACGACTGGGACAACCGAGTCAGTTCCCGGCTGTCCCAGCCGCCGCCACTATGCCGGCCTAAGATAGATTTCTGCAAATCCTATTTTTATAATGCGTTAATAATTAATTTTCTTCATTATATTTTTTCGCCATAAACACATCAATCAGCATTAATTACAAGTACAATTTTGTAAAAATCATTCCATGTAGTATGTATTGATTGCATCATTGCATACGTACAACGAAAAATTTATTCTACGTTTCATTTTGCGCTATCTAACCTTAAGGCTGGCAACACAAAGTATTAAAAATATTTGACACTCGTCGTGACTCGTGTTTTACAGTAATAGTAAAATTATAGGATTAAATAAAAGCCCGTGGTATGCTATGTTTATAATGTTGTTATAATAATTGATATTATTATAAACATCTCAAAGACAATATTAAATTTCTATTTAATAAAATCAAATCTAAACAAGCAAATTTGGCCAATATTTATAGTATTATGGTCAAATTTGTATGAATGGGACAATTCTATTGAATTGAAATTGACCAATCTGAAAATATTCGAAAAATGAATGTTTACCATTCTAACAATATATTTAGGGGAAATCCCGCGATCTAAATTTAAGCATCGCTGCTTTAAAGAATATTCATTACTTGTGATTGATGGATGAACAACGAAATTCAAATCTTAGATGGTCATATTCATTAAACGGATAAGTCCTTAAAAATTAAATATTCACAAAATAGGCCTTAATAAGGATTACGTATGGCTTCAGAGAGACTTTGCCGAAGAGACATAGGAAATGTCTGTTAGATTTTATGACAAAGTTAATGTATGAAAATGAATCAAACATACTTTCTAATTAGATTTAAAAGAAGATAGAAGAAGTATTTTATATACAAATGTTTTGTTAGTGTTATTTTTTTATAAATAAATATCATTGTATTACGTACACCTAGGGCCAACCAAACGTGATAAAAAAGGTAAACAAGTTTTTGTTTATGAAAATTTTGCGTTCCGATTGACGCAGTAACAATAATAAACAAATTACAACCCAGTGTCGTTTATAATAAAAGATTAAAGCTTTGATGCAACTTCGTTTAAAGTTAACTGCGGGGTTAGGTTGGACGATAATCGTCTCTCGTCGACGATTGGCAAAATAATAAAAGTTAGGCTAAATCCACCAAATTGAGACTATTGATAATAATGATCAAATGTGTCGTCGCACAGACGATATTCGTCACAACGATTTATAGTCTCGTTTTATTGGATTTAGCTTAGCTTTTATTATTTTGACATTCGCCGGCGAGAGAGGATAATCGTTTTAACTTGCCGCTGAACTAACTGACGTTTTTTTTAATATTTAAATGGTTAATTCATTACTTACGATATCATTTGTCTACAATTACAGCTGAATAATAAAACAATGTAGTATACATATTTATCGAAATCTATAAGGGTAGTGTTTAATTTTGCGAAGTAAAGTTTGTTTACCTTTTTATCACGTTTGGTTGGCCATCGGTATACAGATGAATTTTACATGTGACAACCTAAAGTTTACCTGCCCACCTAGCACGGCAATCCAAGAAGCAAGATGGAAGACCTGCAAGGAATATTATTGTAACTCATTTTAAATAACATAATAGGGCCGACACATCAAAATGTTCAAAAAATATTTTAAAGTTTTCAACGTTGTTTTATGTAAAGTTTTACAGAACGTTTAAATATCTTTTTTGATACACTGTTCTAGTAAGTAATTGAAAATAAGTTGGAATGATATTCCTTGCAAATCTTAATCTTGCTTCTTGAATTGCCGTGCTACGAGGGCTGCTGTGCTCCAATTTAACCTCATGGAGGTCGTACTAGCAGTAAGATTGAGACCTTTGCGCGATTATTTTGGTCGTGGAACGGGTCTGAAATTTTTAGTCGTGGTCTTGAAATGTTTAGTCGCTATCCTTTAATTTCTTACAAGTACATTTTTTTAAGAAAGGTGATTTATTTTGTTAAATAAACTTTTAAAATATTATAATTGTTTTATTTTTTAATACCTACTAAGTGTAGATACTCTAAGTCCTTTGATTTCTTGCTGGTACAATTATTTTTAAGAAAGGTAACTAATTTAATAAATAAACCTTAGAGAAATAATATACGGGAATGGGAACTCTGTGAAATAAACCTATTGGAATATAGTAATTATTGTTTTATTTTTCAATACCTACTAACAGTCGGTTGTACCAAAAAAGTTTCATTTAACGAATTTACTTTTACTGTATACTTATTCTATTACGTTTACTACTACGAAATTGTGAATTGGGTTGTTAATAATTTTATATCGAAACTACCATTTATATATGTTTTTATCATTAGAATTAACAAAAATTAGAAACCCAAAATGAATGATGTCCTTTAGCTTTGTATAAAATATTCGTTAAACGTAAATGTAAAATGTGAAGTTAAAGAGTGGTGGTGCAACCCATTCTCTTTTACTTATACGATACTTTTTACAAATTTACAAATTTTTGGTACAACCGGCTGTACCAAGTGTGGATACTCTAATCTTTGCGGGAATAATAAAGGTATGCACAGGGCCGTCTTAAGCATATTCAGTGCCGGGGTGCGAAGGACAAGGCTCCGCTCGCGTGGTCTCAATGTAGTAGGTACCTATCGAAATTTATGGCGGTCGGCATGCGCCCCCTAGGACTCTGCGCCCGGGTGCACCGCACCCCTTGAACCCCCGGGTAAAGACGGCCTTGGGTATGCATTTATGATACTAAATACGCAATGCTACTTCTAGTTGTAATCCTTGTAGTCAGACAATTGGTGGTCATCTTCCCAGTAACACTCCGGTATTGTACCACTTTCAAACGTATAGACCGTAAAGTGACTCAGTCGCGTTAAGGGATCAGCTTGAAAGTTGCCGGTTCTAGCCCGGCATAGTGGACAAATCTGCTACGATACATGCTGTTTACTGAAAGCTGGGGTAGCATCCATTCATAAACCGTTGGTTAGATTAGTCCAGTCTGACCGTTGGGAAGAACCCAGATTTTCATCGATTGGGTGTGATAGTTTTAAAACATGCCGGCGCCTTGAAGACCGTTATCCACAGCCTGACGTGCTATTCAAAACACGAGTTGGGTTAAAATAATATTTTCCACTAGCGGTCACCTATCCAAGTACTGTCCCCGCTCCTCATTGCTTAACCTCTAGTCTTAAGTACTCGGCTACGACACCACTGCCTTTTATTCATCAATAAGATACCTTATAGTTACTGCAGTTCATAAATTGCATAGTTTTTGGCCGTCATAGTGACGGTGACTGAGGCAACCGTAAACATATTCGGTTTCTCAGTCGTCGGCGCTCTTGGATTTCTCGCTTATCAGATTTACCTTTTAAAGACCGACTTAGTTTACGGTTGCCTCAGTCGCCGTCACTGCACCGGCTGGAGGTGCTTCTACCCGCTCGAATGATCCAAGGTATAGGATGGGGAGAATTTTTCGATTGCTAACAAAGAATGACTCACTAAACTTTTTAGTTCGACTGCAGATTCCTTCGTCATAATGCGGATTGCGGATGTTTCCAACAACCTGGGCTTCGATTATTTTAATACACGACAGCGAAATGAGCTCCTCAGAACATTCTCCGTGGTATAGGCGATAAAAGCCGCCATAACTCAGTAAAGTTGCAAGGGCTCAAGAGTTCGCTTGATCTTTGCATCTCCTATAACTCGGACAGCTCGCAATGAATCTAGAGCATTGAGAAGATACTTGGCAAAGCCGTCCCAGAGGTGCGAACAGAACTTCGCGCTAGAGTGAATTTGAGCCTTGTATAAAAATGTGGCCCAGGTCCGCACTTCCTGGACCACCCTCCATCTCCACGTGGAGTACGGTTCTTTGTCCTTAAGTTATAAATGCTATTTTTAACTTGATAATAATAAACATTTGTTATATTTAGCTTTACGTCCGTGATCTTGTGACCGAAAAAGGTAAAAATAAAATATGGTTATTCACGTGTATGGATCCTATTCTCGTTAGTTATTAAGTGGTATTTTTATTATATATATGACATGCATTTATTAGACTAAGTCACTTTACGGTCTGTATACTTGTAGAAGGTGGTACTACCTTGGATCGGCAGATGGGCATTATCAAATGCGGTTATTAAGGATAACCGCATTTCTACTATGTGGAGTGACGATAGCGGATTGAATTAATGTGGTTTGAAAGAAGATGTAGTGACAAGGATTGACAAAGGAATGCTTCGATGGTTTGGACACATGGAAAGGATGAGTGAAAGTAGATTGACGAAAGGAATTCACAAATCTGATGTGGATGGATGCGTTAAACAAGGGAGACCCAGGAGGGTGTTTTCTGACCAAATCGGACATCCTCAAGAAAGCTGGGTTGCCTAAGTACCCATAACCGCAGAGCCTGTATGAAGAGAATTGTGGGTGTGAAGGAAGCAAGGGAGTTGTGTACGGATCGTAGCAAGTGGCGCTCCATCGTCTCTGCCTATTCCTGTGGAAAAAAGGAGTGACAATTTGATTAATTGATTAAATTAGTAAAAAAGTCACGTTGGTAAACATGATCGTGGACAAGTTTTGCTGTCGAGAACAACTGAGGGTTTCTGTTTCTAAACTGGCTAGATTTACCATAATAAGGATCAATTACACAAGTATCGCGAGACGCATTACCCAAGCTGTGGAAACGGGACGTCTCGCCTCATTTGGAACGCTTGGCAACCTTAGTCACAGCCGAACCAGGCAGCACCTTGGACGCAGAGCTACAGTTGTTTCTGTTAGAGTAAGGCCCATGTGAACAGATCTAATTATGGAGAAATTTTTGGATCACGTATATCATAATCTAGTAAATCTCCGCGCGTGCCTTCATTACACGATGACATCGTAGAGATTCCTTGACGACAATCGTAATATTTTTAAACTTTAGATCTAGTTCTTCTTTTGTTATAGTAAGGCGACCGTGGTGTTGTGGTAGTGAAATCGCCACACAAACCAAGAAACCCAAAACCATTTGACGGTACCAATGTATCTTTGATATGTAGTTTGATCGTCCTGTTTTTATGATACAAGCACTTTACATAGTCCTAAAAATACTTCTAATATAGGTATATTTTACTTATCGTATAATACATATCTTACTTAATGGTTTTAAATGCTTCTCTCTTTGGTCGCCTGCTTGGTTTTTCAATTTAGTTTGGTTTTGCGAGTTGGGACCTGTGTGGTTGCAGCGTGGGCTTGTATTTTTATTATTTATTTGCATTTTAATGCTTGTTTCATAGAAACAGGACAACTAAAGTACATATCAAAGTTACAATGGTACCGGCAAGTGGTTTTGAACCCGTGCACTCGGTTTACGTAATCATTGCACTGCCACTACACCACGGTCGCCTTAAATTATTTTCAATCAATCAAATTGTCACGCCCTTTTCCAACAGGGATAGGCAGAGACAATGGAGCGCCACTTTTTTATTATGACTCGACATATGACAGCACCCCGCTTGATGTTAAGCCAAAGTGTGGTCCATGAATGAATGTCACTGCTACTACAATTCAATAACTGTGACTAGCAATCACATCCACTATGCCGGCCTAGATGGAACCGGCAACTTACAAGCTGATCCCGAAACGTGACCAAATCACTTCACGGTCACACCCCGGATCGGCAGACTGGGTACCACTGCCTACCACTCTTTGATAACCAGACCCGAAGCAAATATCCATCTCTTTTTTTTGCTACGATCCTGACACAACTCCTTCGCTTCCTTTATATTCACAATTCTTTTCATACAAGCTTTATTTTATGTATTCAATTATTTTGGTTGTCCATAATTTACAGCTCAACAAGAGTGTTCAAAGTACAGGTTTCTTGTGACCTTCATATGCCGAAGTCATGGTAGAATCTTATGATGAGAAAGTGCGAGCCATGTCCATGCAAATAAATTATTTTCATTTCATAATTTTATTGTGTGGTAAGAATAATAAAATGGCTGTTTCTTTATAAAATCATTTATGAATAGCAGGGGTCTGCAATGTATAAAACCATAGAGTCTGTATGCATTAAGATAATTGTAGAAGTAAAGTAAGCAAGAGACAGTTGTGTAAAGGTCGCGGAAAGTGGCGCTCTGTTTTTACTGTCTATACTTGTGGGAATTAAGGCGTAAAATCTATGATTTTTAATGAGACTCGACATAGTCACAATAGGCGGGCACAGTGGATGTAACTGCCTCTTACAGTTATGCCGGTTTCAACTACGCCGGCAGTCATTGAACTGAAGTAGTAGTCATCTCTATTAATGGACCGCACTCCAGATTAGCATCAGGAGGGTGTTATCATATGTCGAGTCACAATAAAAAAATCTGACCTTTGACTAAAAACTGACTCAAAGTTCACGGTTGCCTTAGTCGTCGTCACTATGCCGGCCAAAAGTACTTTTTCACGCATGGCTAGGATGCAAAGTTATAGGATAGAGAGAACATGCGTTAATAAAGTCTGGATAATCTTGATGTAATCAAAATCACTTTATGTACTGTAGTTAAAAAAACAGTGTTGAAGGATCATAACAGATAGATACGATCGATAACATTAAACATTTTAGGCCGGCATAGTGGATGTAAATGCTACTTGCAATTATTAACCTGGATCCGCCGATCCGGGGTAGTACCACCACTTACAAGTATACTGACCGTGAAGTGATTTGTTCGCGTTTTGGGATCAGCTTGTTAGTTGCCTGTTCCAACTGGGCCGGCATAGTAGATGTGATTGCTGCCCACAGTTATTGAATTGTAGTAGCAGTGACATCCATTCATGGACCACACTCCAGCTTAACATTAAGCGGGGTGCTGTCATAAGTCGAGTCACAATAAAAGATAATGAAATAAAAAAGTACTTACCTAAATTGGTGAACCACCTGCTCGCAAGCTTGTTCATCTTTTTGGTAATGTTTACGAAATAATACGTGCAACAATTTTGTATCTATTTAAAGCCAAAATATTTTATTTTTAAACCTAAACACATAAATGTATGTAGGTTACTTCTTATTAAGTTTATTGTTCTGTATATCTTGTTGGTCATAAACGTGGGGTCATTTTGTGGTGGAAAACTTTATGACCTTTATTTAATTGACAGTATTTTTTTTATCTAAAATTACATAAACAGAGCTATAAACAAGTTCTAGCGTAGTGAGGAGCTTCTGGGGAGCCGCAGTTCACTTATTGTCATCGTCGGCGCTCACGTCGGTCTACTATAGTGCGCGACACGTAAGTTGGCAAGATTTCAACGTTTGCGCATGTACACTGGCGTGCAATAAAAAAGGGTCTCTTTAGATTCATAAAAAAAAATAGCTTAAGTGAAAGTAGATTGACGAAAGAAATTTATAAATCTGATGTGCATGGATGCGTTAATCGAGGCAAACCCAGAAGGGGGTTCTCCGACCAAATTAGAGACATCCTCAAGAAAGCTAGTTTGCCTAGTGCCCATAACCATAGAGCTTGTATGAAGAGAATTGTGAATGTGAAGGAAGCGAGGGAGTTGTGTCAGGATCGTGGCAGGTGGCGCTCCATTTTCTCTGCCCATCCCTTGTGGAAAAGGCGGGACAATTTAATTGATTGATTTTTGAGTTTATCGCAAATAGTCAGACGCGGCGGGGGACTAAAATGTGGTAAAACTATTAGTATGATACGAAAACCAGTGGTCAAATTTCAGTGCACCCAAGTGTGCTCGGGAGCGAACGGAGCGTGGATGCCACGCGGGAGTCGATGATCGACTAGCCAGCAAATCGCGCGAACGGAACTTTGTTACCTCATGCCCCGCGTCCCTCACGTACCTAAACACACCTAAAAAACGACTTCTGCGCATCTGACTACTCTTGCCAACTTACGTGACGCCAACTATACTAAGCTGGAGCGCGGTCCATGAAAGGATGTGACTGCTATTTATTTATTGTGACTCGGCATACGACAGCACCCGCCTGATGTTAAGTTGGAGGGCAGTTCATGGATGGGAGTACGATAGTAAGCCGCATAAAATTTGTTTAATTCATTTATCAATGTTCGCGCAAAATCTATAAATATACTAGGTGTATATTACTTACAGTTCAATAACTGTGGTAGCAGTCATATCCACTATGCCAACCTAATTGAAACCGGCAACCTACAAGCTGATCCCGAAACGCGACTAAGTCACTTTACGGTCTGTATACTTGTAAGTGGTGTTACTACCCTGGTTCGGCAGACTGGGCACGACTGCCTACCACCCTTTAAATAACTGTATGTAGCAGTCACAACCAGTATGCTGGCCTAGTTGGAACCTGCAACTTTCGGTCTGTATATTTGAAATTGATGGTTTTACCACGGATCGGAATTTCACTATCTGGCTACTTCTCTAGGCGTTAAAAATAGCTTGAAGCCCTTTCCTTATTGAATGTAATTTTTTTTTTAAAGCTACAAATAATAGGTACTAATCTACGTAATTTTTCATTCTTCCAAAAAATAATCTCTACGTCTTGTTTTGTAGAAATAAGATGAATTCGATCTGTCACATAATATAGCAAATAAATCAGTGAAAAGTTTAGATGTATCTTGACTTATGTTCTCAATGATTTTTGTCTCCAGACTAATGTAATTAATAGCTATGTCTTTTGGTAGACTACAAAGTTTGATACTTTTGCTTTTGATATATTTTTACTCTGTGAACTATCGTTTGTTGGCGATATCGCTTTAGGGTATTTTGTGATTTATATGTCGTCGATATGGGTGTGCTTTCTCAACTTCACGAGTATTATTCTCTTTATTGTTCTATTGTTCACACTTTCTGAATGCTAGTAAAAGTTTGTTACTTAAATGTATCGTCTATTTTTGTTTGTAACTTTTATTTTTATGTTTTAGAAGTAATAAAGCCTTTTGTCTAACAACTTTTAAATCGTTGACTTCTGTTAAAGAAATAGGATTACTTAGAAAAGACTTATAGATTTTAATGTAAGTTTACTTTTCTTCCAAAACACGATCAGACGCTACTTGTCAGAATCTTGATAATTCACGTCATATACTTCACTACATGTTCACTAAAATGGCACTATTTCTTATAGAGATATAGAGAATATAATCTTTCTATTAAGAGAAACAAGTACGAGTATTTAAATGTTATTTATTTATTTATTTATTGTAAAAGCAGCAAATCTTTTTGTGCCAATCCACCTTTAGGTTATGCAGAGAGCAAAAGTAGTACCCTAATAATTTTAGCAATAACAAAGAGTAGTTAAATATCTTTTTATTACCAAAACGTTCTACGAATCGGTCAAATTAATTTACAGATTTGTAAATAAAGAGGTGCCGACATTGACATCCTAGACATTATCTATTAGTAGAAAAGTAATAAATTAATCTTTAACCGTAATGTCTTAATAAAAATAAAGTCTTCGGTTTTATGTTTTGTTTTTGTATCTCATCTTAACTACCTGGCTTCCGTCAGGACACATTTCATGCGACTCCCATGACTGACATGGATGGCTATTTAATTTATGTGTATTACTTAAAAGGCGCCAACTTTTATGCCCATCTACTGTGTCACAATCTGTGACGCGATTGGCGCCATTTTGATCACTATCTTGCGCGACAAATGTTCCATAATAATTGAAATGTCTTATTTGTGCATAAACGATTTGTTTACTTAAAAATCTAGCTAATTATAAAGATTTTTTAATTGTATTTGGTTATGTTGTGTTTTTTTTATTATTACTATTAGAGGTTATTTCTTTTTTCTCATTAATAGTTTCCAAAGTTCACTTAGTTATTAAAATCTTGACACTTGGGTACTTAGTTGCCAATGGACCATTCGGTTCTTGTTATGCAATAGACGAAATTGTGAGGAATCGTGAAGAAATTGCCAGCCTCACTGAAAACACCGATTTAGTTTATGGTTGCGACAGCCAGGCCGTATGTATTTTTATAATAAAGGATTAAATAAATGTTTGCCGGTATATAAGCTACCAATATCATTCAATAATTGTATCTGATAAAGCCTTGAGGCTAGAGCCTCCGTAGTGGAAAGTGCAACGCTTCTGAGGCTGTACTAATTTTATACAAAGACTATTAAACATTATAGACAGATCAAAGAAATTATTATTATATATAATTATTTTGTACGTGTGTTCACCTAACGTCTCCCAAACGGCTGGACCGATTTGGATGACATTTTGTGTGCATATTTCAATGGGTTTCTGGATGGTTCGAAAATACAATTGGACCCGGTAGGTAGCTCTGCTGTCGGTATGCCACCAAATTTAATTTTCTGAACAAAATTACATAATTTTGAGTGATACTTATTATTACACAGCGAGAAAGAATAGAAAATTATAAGTCACTAGCCATAACTCTACCATAGAATATTTGGAAGAGCATGAAGAATTGAATAATTTAGACGAAACACAGGCGTAGATTCGTTAGAAATGATTATAGAAATATATTTAATGCGGTACTGCATTTACGGGCAGGACACCGTCTGCCAGGTCTGTTCGTTATATATTTGCTAAATCCGAATTATGAACATGTCTAAATTTGAAAATAAGATTAACTCATTAGCCAAAAGATTATTTATATATATATAATCTATGGATAAATTATAACATTCAAAACAATATAATAAAAGTGAATGTATTCCAAATTATACGAGTATTGTACAAGTGGTTCATTGTTGAGCACGGACTGGCCGTTACAGGTAAAGTCCCGGGTTCATTTCGTATGTTTTTTTATATTAAAGATTAAATAAATGTATGCCGGTATAAGCTACCAATATCATTCAATCCGAATAATTGTATCTGATAAAGCCTCGAGGCTAGAGCCTCCGTAGTGGAAAGTGCAACGCTTCTGAGGCTGTACTACTCTTATACAAAGACTATACATTATAGACAGATCAAAGAACAGGCTAATCCCGAAACGCGACCAAATCACTTCATGGTCTGTATACTTCTAAGTGGTAGCATTCCGGATTCCGAGCATTCTTAAAAGTTAGTGTAGTAGCAGTCGACTCCATTCATGGACTGCACACCAGCGGGGTTAGGTTGGGCAAGTTAAAACGATTATCGTCTCTCCATATCCACCAAAATCAGACTATAGTTGATAATAATCAAACGTGTCGTCGCACAGACGATATTCGTCACAACGATTAATAGTCTCGTTTTGTTGGATTTAGCCTAACTTTTATTATTTTGACAATCGCCGACGAGAGACGATAATCGTTTTAACTTGCCAACCTAACTTTGCAGCTTAACATCACGCAGGGTGCTCTCATATTATGTCGCGCCACAATAAAAAAAAGATTAATTTTATATATAATAAATAAACAAGAACATCTATTACTGATCTTTAAAACAAATCGATTAATAAATTGTAAGATCAATTAAAAATGTCTGATGGAATAATATCATAGGCTTTGATTTAAAGACAATTAAAGGGCTACCATTCACTTTATAATGCAATTATATTAATAGGTCATTGTAATAAATATTGAACAACTTATTTCAATTATAATTACTATTATAACTGTATGGTCTTGTATTATAACTGTATAAAATAGTAATAAGAATTGGATAGAAAATCACGCTCATCAAGTGAATTGCGACCAGAGATCGGACGGCGTTCTTTTTTATTTCCACGTTTTGGAGCACGGTTTTTGGAGTTGTTGGTATGTTAAAACTGGAGAAAAATCTAACAATAAAAAACCTATGTTTATAACACGTTTAGCATTAGGGGATTTTTAGAATGGTCAATTTTAGGGGCCCTTAGGCACATGCAAGAAAAATCCTTATTCACATTGTGTTCTATGAATCATATGAATTCGTACAAATCGCAAGAATTATAACAAACAGGTAACATGGCAATCAAAATTATAAAAAAATATTGAATGCCATATCATTATTTAATTACCGTTTGATATGCAAAGACAATGGATCGCCACTTGCCACGGTCCTGACAAACTTTCCTGACATCCACAATTCTCTTCATACAAGATCTATGGTTATGGGCACTAGGCAACTCATCTTTCTTAAGGATGTCTCCGACTTGGTCGGAAAACACTTCTGGTTAGCCTCGATTAACGCATCCATTCAGGTCAGATTTATAAATTTATTTTGTCAATCCACTTTCACTTATACTTTTTACTTTTCTTCAACTTTGGAAATGCTTTTATCCAATTTTAATTTAGGTAATAATCTAGGTAATGAAGTGTCACACTAAATATGACAAAAATTAGGAACAAAATAGTTGTACAAATAGGACCAAAGGATTTTTTTTTAAATATTATTGGATTTTCGGAAATTTTAAGTTTTGTGCAATAAAGATTCTAAATAAATAGATCATGTCTATATCGAAGATGACTTTAATAGTAACCAGAAACAGACATATATTTTTATCGTTAATCAAAAATGTTTAACATGTTTTTTTATTACAAAAGGAGTTTTGGGGCGTTATAAAATTGATAGTGGATACAGGAAACGATACATTATAGTTTGATCATTGTCATGGGAGAGGAAATCATAGAGACCAACCCGTGGTCAATAATCTTGATATTGATACGTATAATTATTTATAGTTTAATTTCTACGTATACGTAGTTAGTTATAGTTAAGTTATATAAACGTTTTCAAAAATTGTTCTGTTCTACCACACACGGGGTTTGATCTAAAAGAGATAACATAGCGCCACTTTCTACGATCCTGACTTGACATAATATACATCCAGAACTCTCTTCATACATGCTTTACGGTTATGGACACTACGAATCCAAGTATTGCAGCAATTCCTCTACGGCGAGCGCCTTATCTTACAAAATCTTAGCGTTTGTTACTCACTTCGCGATGCTTGACTCTCAAAATTAAAAAAAAGTCACTCACTTAGCAAGGGGCCCAAGAGCGCCGACGACCAACATAACCGACTCACTTCACGGTTGTCTTAGGGCCGGTTTCTTGATGGTTGGTCAAATTTGACTATTTGTAACTTTTACAATTAGTTAAGCAACTATAGTTAACTATGTGTTTCTTGAAAAAAAAAAATGTTATCAACAGACAGAATGTAACCATTTGCTATTATTATTTTTAAATTTATTGAGGCATGATTTCCATTTAACAAATAGTCTGCCTAATAATCCGGGCCTTACAGAGTTCACAGAATATATTCAAGCCCAGAAAATACTATTTTTTATTCGTAGTTCAATAATCGCCCTAATATTTATTCGTAGAGTAGTAATCGCTTTGATTTTATGCAGTGTGGTAGTCGTTTGATTATACTATCGTTTTATTATTCGTAGTGCACCAAATAAATCAGAGTATAAGGTAACGTTAAACTGTGACCTGGGAGAAAACTGGAAGAGGATGACTAAACAGTATTAGCTTTCAAGTTGCGGTGAAAACACGTAAAATAGGCATAGATGCGTTTATGATGGTTTCGTGTAATAAATTTGAAGATTTCATCACGAGTTTTGCGGTTTTGTTTTCTAAGGGCTTGTATGCACTTGGTCCCAGAGTAAATGAACAAATAAATCGGTGCAATCTTTTTTTGTTAAGACCTCAATTCAACTCGGCTGATGGTAACCTAGGGGAGATCCAAGAGTGATGACGAAGACGACTAAAAATCCCGACTCCGTATACGTTATATTTTTAAATTAATGTAATACATTGCAGTATCTTTTAAAGTATCTTGACAGCTGTAAGAACATTTCGTCCCAAGTCGAAGGTGATTTCTAAGTCGAGTCGAGTGATTGCTAAATGTGTGATTATATAACAGTGTGTATTTAAATAAATTTAAAGTGTATACTAAGCTTAAATTATAAAAGAAGATACAAGGATGGGAAATTGAGACCAGAATGAAGGATTGAAAAGTATTAGTTGACATTTCCGCTTCTTACGTAGATACTCCTAATTTCATAACATTACCTTAACGTTCGCTTTATTATATATCTAGGATAAAATACATTTAAAAAACATAAGTATTTTTGTAAAATAATACCGCAAATTTTCACATGGTTGATCGATACACGGGCGACGCATGTTGATATCTTGTTTCCATGACACAATACTTCCTTAAATTTAAGAATATATATCATTAAATATTTGATTTGAATATGAATAGGTAAAGACAATCAATCTCCACTTACTTAAGGCGATCGTGGTTTAATGGTAGTGCAATGGTAACCAAACAGAAAGCATGGTTTCAAACCACTTGCCGGTACCAATGTATCTTTGATATATGTACTTTGGCTGTCCTGTTTCTATGATACAAGCTCTTTAGTAGCTTAGTATAGAAATGTAAATAAATAAAACATGTTAAATATTGCCATCAACATATTTTGCTTTGTATTTTTGTAAATCAAAGCTTAAATAATAATTGAAAAATAGTAGCTATTCATTTCATTATTAAGAAAAACACAACTTGGGAAATACTGTTTAAATAAATGTTCCTTATTTTACATTTGATCACCAATCTTACAAGTAGGTAACTTATTTTACATTTGATCACGGCATAAAAGCAAGTCAGTTAAATTGGCATTCACATTTATTAACCGTTGTAATGTTTAATGAAAACGACCATAAGTAGCAAATAGACAATCGTAGTTTACAATAAAATACCGGAACAGAGTCCTCTATACGATTTTTCTTTGACAAATTACTATAATAACGTTGCACTCTTGTCTCTTATTACAGCACATTTGGATCAAAGCCATCCCGATGACACGGTGCTTGCACATTTACCTACTTGCATTTGAAATAACAAAACGCAACCTTATTTCCAGTTGTATAAGTTACTTTTTTCTGTAACAATTAAGTGTAAAGAAAGGACCTTTTCCTTCTAAATGCTTGTTTAGAGCCTATGAGGTCTCTGAACCCTGAAGTCTACATATGATGTGACTTTGTTGCCAAAATTGGTTTATTTAATTAAGTTGTCGATGGCGATTTTGTTTTACATTTTTATTGGATGCATTCTTTCGCTCGTTGCAGTATTTTATTTTTTTAAATATTATATTTAGTATAAACTACTAGGGGATCGTAAGTTGTGGGTATAGTATTAATATATTATTAATACTGTTTATGGAAGCCAACAAAACCCTAATTTGAAAATATTAAGTTTCATACGAGTGTACCTTGTGTAAAAGCTTATTTTTTATTGAGCTTATATTTTCATCTGACTGACATTCCTGAATGCTAAAATGAAATGAAAAAGCTTTCATTTTACGAGTTACTGAAGGATTACTGAATTATTGTTACTATATATAAATAGCTGTACATATATATTGGTAAATATTCTGTTTTTCGATCAAATAATATTGTTTCTTCTAGATGCTCACAGGAAGAGTCATCGAAGCTCCAATTTCCTGTAATCTGACAGCTATGATACTCTCCACGATCCCCTTCATGCAAGCTCTATGGATATTAACTATGTTAATAAAAATGGTTACCGAACTGCAACTTCCTACGGCAGTTACCGTATGAAGGCAATAGCGGAAAGACTGTGAATTTTGGCACATTTCAACCTATTCAAAACCAAAACTCTCGCACCATACAATCTACCGTTTATTGGCAAAATGATAAATCGAATTCCAAAATGATGAATGGTATTATTAACAGCCCATTTGTTCTTTCCAACTAATTGCCTTGGCATCCTGTAAGCGAAGCGTTAAAGAGCAACCGCTGTATCGGCAACTATTATATTCAATCTTCGTTACTTTTTTATTGATGATTGGGACGTAATATTTGACCTCTATTTGTCTAATGGGAAGTTAGAGGAAGTCCAGAACCGCAATGGTATGTAGGCTTATTGCAAATCGCAGGCATACCTAATATATTATAAATCAAAATGAAACCATTTATTTCGCACTCTTGCGCATTGTCAAAATCTACCATGTTTTTGAAAACACGAGAAGAAATCACAAGAAACTCGTCATTGAGCTATAACAAAAATTAACAAAGTAAAAAAAAATATTAATAAAAACAATATAATATCAAAATATAGTCTCCCAAACACTAAAAAAAGTTTTTACAAATAATAAAACCTGGTTGCAATCACACGAATAAAAGAAAACAACAGATAAGATGTGAGTAGAAAGCATGCACACATGAGTCGATCGTCTCTACTGCAGCACCCAATTACGAGTATCACCTAAAGTTGTGATTCCGTCGGCGACTGCAGACAGCCTGACTGAAGTTAGCAACATTCAAACTGATCTAGAAACTCGAAAGCAACTTGAAAGTGGTAGTATTACTGGCCGGGTTAACAGGAGACAACCAACTGTCAGCCTAATAATCATAAAAGTCCGTCAGCTTTGTTTTTAATTAGAGAAAACAAACTCATATTTAATAAACGTATTAAATGAGTTACTAAATTTTGCCATATAGAAACACTGATCCTAGGGAAATCTCCCTTATTAAACTCTTGGAATTTTCTGTGCGTTGTCAAGCCCAGTCAGTGCTTTATTGGGCATATCGAATAGTGCATGAGAATAACATGAATAAAGTTATAAGAAACAAGTGAAATAATAACAATTATTGTAATATTTTATACTTACGCAATTTTAATGCATAATAAAATTCATAAACGGGTTAAATCAATTAAATTTAATTAATTTGATTAAATTAATCCAAGCGACCTCATTAAGCGCGGGAAGTGTGGCGATTTCTGCTGAGAACCTCAAGTTGCGCAAATATGAATCTCGGCACTGTTTACGATGTTGCGCCGTTTGGGGTCGAGACGATGGGCCCTTGGAGACCTTCAGCTAAGTGCCTGGCCAAGGAGTTGTCCAGGCGGTTGACGGAGAAGTCTGGAGACAGAAGGCTGGCAATTATTTCTGCCAACGTATTAGCCTTGCTATACAAAGGGAAAATGTTGACAGTCTCCTTGGGACTATCTCTGATGCGATGTCATTAGATGATATTTTTTTATTTAAAGTTTAATTTTTGTTAATGTACTTTTAATTTTAAATTAGTATTTTGTAAATAAATAAATTTATTAATAAACGGGTTAAATTGATAATTTCTATATCAAAGCAAAATTCACTTAGTTAAAACTAAAATATTTGGTTGCGCTGGTAGTTGAATCCGGTCCCTGTCGCTTAACGAGCGATTGGTGTAGTTTTATTTCTTATCCAATATTGTGTCTACCCCTGCTCTATTGTTTATATTTGTATATTAGCATAAATACGTTGACTTGAGATTGTTTTGAAAATACTTAAATAACTCGTACAAGTGTTTCTTATGCGAGATCACGGGCGTTCATTAGCTTTTTGTGTGAGCCAACACCTATACAATTGGAATTACCAATAAATATTTTTATTATGCAATTCTACAATTTGCATATATTTTTGTTTTACGGTCAAATGTTAAATAATTTTCGTTATGACTCGACAAAAGTACTCTTTGTTTTCAAAACACTCAGTATACTTTCAACACATTACCGATTGATTTATAAATAAAAAAGCTATTCTTATCTCTTTCGCGCACAAAGACCACTAGATTGTTGTCATTCTAAAAATGTTAATAAACAATATTTGTATTACATTACTCGTTTTAAATTTATTCACCGTTCAATTTCAAGACAAAACGGTCTATGTACGACAAAATATAATATTGTGAGTGGTAAATTTCATATAAAGACGGTTGTAAAATTGATGCAAAATCTTGTGGTGTATTCAAATCACTGTTAACAGTGCCGACTCCTAACCGCAAAGTTACGACTTACACACGTTGACCCCTTAGACTAGTTACGTCAAACATTCAAAATATCAACTTTTCTCAAAATTGTTTGTACTTTTATGGCCAGATACAAAAGCCAGTAAATATTTTTTTGCTAATACATCATTTGACGAGCTGTTACAAGTATATATAATGAATTAAACAAATTTTATGCATGCACTCTCCGTGACCACGATGGCTGCAAAGCTCTCGAAACGTCGGAATAATAAAAAATTGTAAAATCAAAACCAAAATAAACGCGATAGTAAGCCGCATAAAATTTGTTTAATTCATTAATCAATGTTCGCGCAAAATCTAAGAAAATACTAAGTATATATAATATTAATTTGTATCTAATATCAAAGAGACAGATTACAATTAGAGCACAATGACATTTAGTTATTTGAACTAAAAATGCTTCTAGTGTTCTTAAAAAAATAATTTTGCCATATTTAATGGATTTCAAAATTAAATTTCTTGCAACTGATTATTCGATTGCAATACACATATATGCAATACAATAACATGGATTTTATGGATGGGCAAACAACTTAAATAAAAAGTATTACCAATAGCGATGGAGGTTTTAGAGTGGTAAGCAGTGGTACCCTGTTTGCCGATCCGGGGTAGTACCACCACTTACAAGTATACAGACCGTGAAGTGATTTGGTCACGTTTCGGGATCATCTTGTAAGTTGCCGGTTCCATCTAGGCCGGCATAGTGGATGTGATTGCTACTCACAGTTATTGAATTGTAGTAGCAGTGACATTCATTCATGGACCACACTTTATTTCGAGTCGAGTCAAAATAAAAATAAAATAATAATAATAAGTACAACAGCTGTAGACCAACCGCAGTAACCTGATGGTAAGCGATAGGAAGAACAAGCGGTCGTGTACCCCCCGTACACGAATTTCAGTACCATCGACTGAATAAATCGAGTCAGTTTACAGTTACCCCAGTCTTTTTGGTAGGTTGGTAGGTACTTTTTCGCCTTTCGTTTGAAAGATCCAAGGTTAATTTAATGGATAAGGAAATTTAAAGAGCTGCTAAAGTATTCAATATGATTCTATTGATAAAACCATAGGATTTGAATAAACCGATTATAAAATCGAACGATTGGAGCATATGTTGTATTCGAGTGAGTGGTCGATGTATTCACATTTATGATGTTACATGGAGATTCAACGCTTGAGGCACAAAATACTATGTACTACGTAATGTTGTAATGTACGTACCACGATAGTAAATATCATTATAATGTATTTAAATTAGAACATTATCATTTGAATAAATAATAACAAGCTAGCAGTGCTCCGCGGTTTCACACATATTTAAAAACCATGTCTCGTAAAGTAACTGGTAATACATAATCCCCTTGTCTGTCGTGGTCCCAAAGCTCAATAAAATTTTGTTGTTATAATGCGTAAGTTTAAACCTACAGTTATAAATGAAAATAATTATTTAACTAAATACCCATCTGGAGGAATGCGCAATTGGAATGGCTTTACAAATTAATTGGAACACATTATTCTGGGTCATTTTGTTGTTTTGAATATTTGAAAAGAAAAAAGAGATTTCGTTTTCTATATTAGCTGATATGTTAGTTTATTTATTTTAAGGTAAACAAGCAAATATACAAATAAATTACTTAACATTTAAAATAGTATTTTGTCGTTCATTCAACACCGTTACGGTACTGAGGATTTTTTTATTGTGACACGTCATTTGACCTCGACCCGCCTGATGATAAGCAAGAGGAGGTCCAAGAGTGACTACGACTGAAAAAACCGAGTCAGTTTACGGCTAATAATAGTTCAGGATAATTTTATATTGTAGTAATTTAATCGGATACAATCTAGATACAAACACATAACATTATGTTTTGTATATGTATTAAAATAAAATATCTAAATAAAACATACAAGCAAATATTTGGAACAAAACAATAATATACATACATACTCGCACATAGGATATATGTAATATTAAGGCGACCGTTGTGTAGTGGCAGTGCAATGGTTACACAAACCGAGAACACGAGTTCGAAACCACCCACCGGTGCCAATGTTTCTTTGATATATGTACTTTGGTTGTCCTGTTTCTATGATACAAGCACTTTAGAAGCTTAGTATAGTATAGCTTAGTAAATAAATAAATAATAGGTATTTAAGTATTAGTATATTTAAAATTAGATTTTAAAAAGTATTATTTTATTTTGGCTGTTAACTATGCTCAGAATTTTTAGGACAATAGTTTTGTAACCATGTCTATCAATATCTATTACGGCAAGCTATGATGGCCGTTTTGTTACATATAAATACGTTTGAAGGAGTAAATTGCATTTTTTTATAGTGAGAATAAAGAACGACAATTTTCTCCTTCAAATGTATTTATTAATTTAAACGAAACTTCATGAACGGTGAAACGTCAAAACTATCTTATAATAATGTGTTGCTGGTATAAATAATAGTATTTTCCTATACGAGTCTTTAACGCAATATATTTTTTAAATACTTCTACCTATTCTGTAATGTTATTAACTTTATATCCCAAGGGAATATAAATCTAATAACAATAATTAAAACAGGTTACGCTGCAGATTTATAAGTTTGTGGGACAAAAAGTGTCCTACCTGCAGCTCCCATACTTCCGAGAATATGAAATTACTTACGCAAATATACGACTAAACCCAAGCTGTTTATTAAAAACGGAAAAAATATACATGACATATGAAAGAAATGTGTTTTTAACAAATAAAATGAACAAAGCAACGTTACCATACTTGTTAACACTAAATTTTACTTTTTCTTTTTTTTAAATTATGGCTGCTTATAGCTGGAGTGCGATTCATGAATGGAGGCGACTGTTACTACAGTTAATAACTGTAAGTAGCAGTCGCATCCCATATGCCGGCCTAGTTGGAACCGGCAACTATCAAGCTGATTTCGAAGCTTTACTTCACGTTTGGTAGAATCGAAAATGGAAATACCTAGGGGTGTTAGTTGAAGTTTGCCGGTTTTACCAGTAGATGTTGCTAGCAATATGTATAAATTTCTCTGATTTGGCATGTATATCTTTTTTTTCTATTGACATTAACCTACAAAAATTCGTAAGTCACATTCCGCCAAAATAATAGCGTCATATTTGTTTACCTCAGTGAATATGTCGAGTTTCGTTCCAAGTAAATCGCATTTGCGGCATTCGTTGCTTTTCTTATTTCATCAAAAGAAAAAAGCAGCCGAAGCTCACCGGTTGCTGGTAGAAACTTATGGTGAACATGCTACAGTTATTAGAACATGTGAGACATGGTTTCGTCAATTTAAGATTTTAAGATTCAATTGGAGATTTCGATTTGACAGACAATGAACATCCTGGTGCAGCGAAAAAGTTCGAAGACGAGGAATTGCAGGCGTAAGCAGGCGTGTTGATCCAACCCAATCGCAACAAAAATTGGCAGAAACACTAAATGTGACTCGAGGAGCAATTTGCCAACGTTTAAAAGCGATGGGAAAGATCCAGAAGTATGGAAAATGAGTGCCACACCAGCTGAACCGTTTGTGAAATGCTGCTTCAACGATTCGAAAGGAAATCTTTTCTGCATCGAATTGTCACGGGGAACGAAAAGTGGATTTATTTTGAGAACCCGAAGCAAAAAAATCATGGCTTTCACCTGGTGAAGCATGTATGATATATGTTTGTATACCTACGAGTATATATCAAATGTACATACAAAACCGTATCCAATATATGTCAAACAATACGGATAACGGAAATGTAAAACTATCCTCTGAAGCTGCAAATGCGTTTTGATTGTGACGTCACACGACGGGATGACGTCACAGTTAGGGTTGCCAACCATACTTTATAATCTTACGTTATTTTTGGTAATTATACTTTATACTTTTGCATACAAATAAAGTATGTGAAAATACTTTATTTTGATTGCGTAGCAAACGAATTGCTTATTTAAGTATATAAAGGACATCATTCATTTTGTACGGGTCTTCGGCTTAAATGTTACAATGTAGTTGGAATATATCCTTTTTTTTGCATAGTTTGGGTGTGCAAAATCATCTAACTATAATTATGACAGTTCAAAGCAGAACAAATGTAGCGTTGATTGACAGATGATACAAAATTCATATCTTATTTTCCAAATAACTCAATTGCACAGCAATTAAAAGCAAAATTCTATCTACTATTTGTATTATATATTTTTTCATTATCGGACATTACAAAAGTAGTACATAGAAGCTCAAAATGAATGATGTCCTTTAAATGATGATTGTCAAACAAGCTTTGAAATATTTAAAAATAGCAAAAAATTGTTAGCAAATGCTAAAAGCACACAAAATACGTTTTTAAGGCATAAAATTTGAAAAATACTTTATTTTTCTTCCAAATACTTTATTTTTATCCTATTCAAACAATGGTATATGTTTTTTTTGTCATTGGCATTGGCCAATACCATCAGCGAATCGTCACAAATGCTATTTGCAGTTACCTATTGATTTGTTATTCGTTGATTGCTTAGAGAATGCTAAATATCAACGCAATTTCCTGCTTGTCCGTCGCCATAAATTGTATTACCTACTTGGATTAGTACAAAAGCCACGTTGATAAATTAGTGCAAATTCGTTGTCGTGTCATTTCGCTGTCGTGTATTAGGAGTCATCATCATCATCAGCCAGAAGGCGTCCACTGCTGAACATAGGCCTCCTCCTTAGAACGCCATTCCGAACGACAAGATGCCAGTTGCATCCACCTGTGACTTTCACTATGTTGTCAGTCCACTAGTGAGAGGCCTACCTACGCTGCGTCTTCCGGTTCGTGGTCCCCACTCTAAAACCTTTCTTCCCCATCGGTTGTCGGTTCTTCGAGCGATGTGGCTAGCCCATTGCCACTCCAGTTTGAGAATCCTACGGGCTATGTCGGTAACTTTGGTTCTTTGGCGATGGCGAATATCCTCGTTCCGGATTCTATAGCGCAAAGAAACTCCAAGCATAGCTCTCTCCATTAAGAGTATCGGGGCCAGAATAAAAGCAAATCCAGTTCGATAAATCTGCCAGTACTTTATTATATTTAACATAATAGAAATAAAGTCAAAACAGTTTTACATCTCTTTAGAATTGATACTTGAATCTATTGAAGTATTTTTTGCACATCCGGCCTATACAAAATGTTGAAGATCTTTTTCAAGCACACTTTGTCAATCCCTTGTCATGACGTCACTCCCGTTAATCCCATCTCTATTGGGAACCTGTTTGACCTAGAAAAGGGTGTACCGTTAACGAATGAATGGAGATAAAAGACCTTTTATAAGTTAAAGAGAATACATATCTTTTTTTATAAAAAATAAAACATCTATAATGTAGACCCGCTTGGCGCAACACCCAATCAGCTAAAGAAAGGCCAGTTTTTGAAGGAGTAAGCCAAAAACTGATTTAAGTATTATTTCCCTTTGTTTGAGTAAATGCACTGACATTCCGGTGACCGCGTTTGTGTAGAAAAAAGTTACAAACGAGGAGGAATCGGAATTTTAATTTTAGTCTTTTAAGTTCAATGCGTATCAATGCATTTTATATCATTCACGGTTTGTATTTGCTTATTTTTTACACGTCCATTTATAGCTAATAACAAATAATTTTAACTAATTCAAATTGTTATAACACAAAAAAACTATGACCTATGACCTTGGATCCTTCAAGCAATGCGTGAAGAACCATCTTTGGCCGACATAGTGAAGCAGCCGTCAAAACTTTCTTACGGCTTAAAACTTTCTTTTCTTAGTCGTCGCCACTCTTGGACCTACTCTTGCTAATCATCAGGCGGGACGGGATCAGATGTCGTGTCACAATAAAAAAAATGCAACAACACAGATAAATCAAAAAGAAATAAAAATAGTATAACCACGTAGGCGAATACCAAAGGGAGAAGCAGGGCACACAGAAGTATATAGTAGTTCTTACCGCAGTGCCCGATAACGAGTATCACGCCCTGGACCATAGAACTTATAAAGTTTTATTCATATGTTCCGTGGCCTGGATAGTCATCACCACCAGGGAGAGGGGAGAGTAGGTCATACATTTAATTTGTTTCACTAATACTTATATCGAAACAAAATGATACCTAATAGTACTATTAAAATTCTGGTAGAAAAGGCACGATAGTTATTAAATCAATGGCAACATTTGTACTAAAAATAGCACCACTATTGTGAGGGGGGTTTGCAACCCGCCTACGCGCTCTGGGGGTGTATATCCCGTCAATGGAAAGTGTGTCGCCGGACGAGTCGAGACGACGCCGCCCGCACCGACTACAGCTACAGCGTGTTTAAAAATGATAAATGAAGCGTTACGTAATCGATTGACTATGGCAGAAGGTTTGTGGTGAATAAAAACGAGCTAAACATATCATAGAGTTTAAAATACACAAAAGTCGGTTATAGTTTTTTGCTGCAATCGTACTCAGGCTGAAGATACACTAGGCAGCGATTTACGATGCGACTGGAAGAGCGAAACGAGATAAACCTGGCATGGCTACATTATAAACGTAAATCTGGCGATGAAATGGCTACACCATGCTTCAAACTAATCAGTAGGAGCGATAATGTAGCCACACTTATATTAAGTAGCACTATTGAATTAGTCGCGCAAGTGAGAAATTTTCTAATTAGTTCGCTTCTATTTCGCTGATATATTGATGTAGCCGATACCATGATCACAATAATTTTGTTTCTGTCGCATAAATAAATCAAAGTTCCCTAGTCATATTGTACAAATAGTGTAAGTTGTTTTAATCGTTCATGTGTCGCAGTTCACGTCGCGGCTTATTGTAGCCTCAGCCTTACTGGTAAAAGAGTAAACGAGTTGAAGTTAAAAGAGTTGCAGGAAACTGTAGGATGACGGCAGTTTCTATCAGACTACTGTTTTATCGAAATCGCTGGGAGAGTACAGTATGGCTCCTGATTGATCTAATTGGCAATTTGATACGATGATAATGTTGGTAATATGTAGTGTTCTTTTTTTATTGTGACTCGACATATGACAACACCCCGCTTGATGTTAGGCCGAAGTGTGGTCCATGAATGAATGTCACTGCTACTACAATTCAATAGATAGCCTAGATGGAACCGGTAACTTAAAAGCTGATCCCTAATCGTGACCAAATCACTTCACGGTCTGTATACTTGTAAGTGGTGGTACTACCCCGGATCGGCAGACTGGGTACCAATGCTTACCACTCTTTGATAACCAGACCCGAAGCGAATATACATCTCTTTTTTTATTAACAAATATTTGCAATAATTGATATAATTATTAAATATTACAAATAAAAGCAAATATTTGCCCCGACCGGGAATCGAACTCGGGACTTTACGCGCAACAAACCAATCACTAAACCGTTCGTCCACGCCTGTCGTCAAAATCGTGTTCCAATATCGCCCAAAATTACACCCTATATATTTAATAAAGCAAAATATTTGACCGCCTACGCGGATTTTCGCGTTGTGGGCGTTCAGATTATGTATTCATAATAATAACAAAGCTGTACAAGAATTCGTCTAAGCGGCATTTTCAGACAAAATGGCGGCTGACGTCATAAGAATTGTGTATTTTCATGCTTTTACGTATTTTTTCTAGTAAACTGAATTGTTTTTTTACTTACCACCGGCAAGCCTTGGTCAGATCTTTAATATCTATAATACGTGAATTCTAAACAACTTCAGAGGGAATAAATTGCACAAAAATGTATAAAAAGAAAACTAAAAGTAGGACAGCTACTCGTCAATTGAAGCAACGATTGAACAACACGTGAGCAACAAAAAATATCAATTTAGTAGTGACTGTGGATAGGAAAAAAAAATAGACTCGTTTTTCAGGTGTGAATTTAAGAGATAGAGCTGCCTGGTTATTTTTAAAATTAAATTGGCGACTTCCATACGATTTTTTTATTAAGACTTGACATCTGGACTCGACTTGCCTGATGTTAAGCAAGGGGAAGTCCCAAAGCACCGTCGACTAAAAAACTTAGATTCAGTTTTGCTTTAAGCTGGGATCAGCTTATAAGTTGCTACTTACAGAATGCGATTGCTACTTACAGTAATTAAACTGTAGTAGCAGTCGCTTCTATGCATGGACCGCACTATAGCAACCCTATGCGGGCTGCTGTTATATATCGAGTTAAATTTAAAAAAAAATGGCATTCAATTTACGGCTGCCACACTATGCTAAAATAATATAACTAGAAACATAAGTTATGAGTTACTGTTAAGCTTTTGTGAATACTTTATTATTGTATACTAGTTCGTTTTTTAGTTTTTATCGATACTTTTAAATAAAAATAAAATTAGTTCGAACAGGAACCGACAAAAGATTCTCTGGCCGGCGGTATAATTACCGGACTTAGGCAACTGAACTGAATCAGAATCTTTGGTCGTCGTCTTTCTTAGGCAAGCCGAGGTTAGATTAGGTATGAGAAAAATAAATTAGGTATGATTTTAATATAAAGAATATTTTTAATATGAAAGATTATTTGTTGAGTAGATATGTTTTATGGTTGTGTTATTATTTGTAGTCCATCTAAAGAAAGTCGTAAAATGTGGTCAACTTTAATCATGAAATAGTTTCACAGATATTTTTATAGATCATAAAATGTATTATTAGATTCTTTCGACAGTGACTTTCATTGATTTTATCGAATTTTCCTGCATTATATAATAACCGTTGCTACACATTTGTCAAAATTAATACAGAAATGTTACATAAGTAATTGCACTCAAGACTGGCAGAACCTATTTTTATTTTCATACAACACACTACACATAATAAAAACGAATGAACCAAATTTATCACTAACACAAAAGATTAAGAATAACTGTGCTGTGAGCTCCTTGCCTTCTCCCGCACCTCTTGCGATTACGAGGAGCATCAAACATGATGCCCCTCGTAATCGCAACAAACTCATAGAAAACAAAATCAGTGACGGAGATCTCAAAGGTGCCGCTCGCCTTTTGTTCTCCAACGATGTGCTATCACCAGATACCCCTGACACTCTTCAGGCCTTACGGACAAAACATCCTCCAGCTCGATTAAACCCATATTTTTTCGACCCACCAACAGCAGGGCAAGCATGCCTTCAAATTCAAAACAAAGATGTTACGGATGCTATTTTATCTTTTAAACCAGGTTCGGCTGCAAGTTTGGATGGAATCTCACCCCAACATTTGAAAGACTTAACGTCGCATTCTGTGGGTGATGCAGGCGAGCAACTTGTAAATTCTATCACAAAATTAATCAACTTTATGTATTCCGGTAATGTCAATCCAGAAATTGTTCCTATTCTTTTCGGCGCGAACCTCATTGCTCTCACCAAAAAGGACGGAGGGGTGAGACCAATTGCTGTTGGATCAACACTACGACGTCTGGCCTCCAAAATTGCTGTTCGACATATTTTACCAAAATTAAATTCGGAATTTGAACCCGTACAGTTAGGCTTCGGTGTAAAAGGAGGGTGTGAGGCAGCCGTCCATGCCCTACGCTCTTTCCTAACTTACGGAAAGCCTGACGTGTTGCTCAAAATTGATGTCAAAAATGCTTTCAATTCGGTAAATAGGGATACCCTGCTGACGGAAATAAAACAACATATACCGGAAATATACAATTATCTTCTTCTCAGTTACGCTGACCCAACAAAATTGTTATATCGTTCTAATGAACTGTCCTCGGAAGTAGGTTGTCAACAGGGTGATCCCCTTGGGCCTGCAATTTTTAGTTTGGCTATAAATCCTATAATCAAAAATTTAAATTCTAATTTCAACGTTTGGTATTTGGACGACGGGACCCTAGGAGGTGATGTGAATACTGTGTTTTCGGACCTTTTTTTAATCAAAAGTAAATTTGAAGCCATTGGTTTGGAGCTTAATTTTAGCAAATGCGAACTTTTTATAAATAACTGCGCCTTAAATTTAAACGACGTAAAACAAAAATTTAATATTTTGGCTCCAAATATTAAAATAGTTAACAGTAATTCACTTTACCTTTTAGGTTCTCCAATTTTTGATGAATCTATTTCTGAATATATTAAAAATTCAATTACTAAATTTCAAAATTCTGCTGATCGTCTCCTTGAAATTAGTCCACATTATGCACTTTGCATCTTAAAATTCTGTCTTTTCGTCCCAAAATTCACGTATGTGCTCCGTTGCTGCTCTTTTTGGAATTACCCAGATCTTTTAAAACATGTAGACAACTTAATAAAAAATAGTTTAGAATCAATTCTTAATATGCAGCTGAACGAGCAATCTTGGACCCAAGCATCCCTACCCATCCGTTATGGTGGTTTAGGGATTCGCAAAATTTCCAGTGTAGCTTTACCTGCCTTTCTATCTTCTGTCCATAGTTCAGCAAATCTCATAGGTAAAATTTTAAGGGCAACCCCTTCAAACTTTGAGATTGCTGCCTTGGAAGAAGCTAGAAACGCTTTCTTAATTGCATGCCCAGGTCAAAATTTTTCAATTTCTCCAAATTCACAGAGGAGCTGGGACGACATAAACTGTAAATTGACTTATGACAATCTATTGAGCAGTAGTACAGGTTCGGCGCGTGCTAGGCTTTTGGCCGTGGGTACGCATGAGGCCGGCTACTGGCTTCACGCGTACCCTTCGTCAAATACAGGAACATTTCTTGAGCCTGACACGCTCCGAATCGCAACCTGTCTACGGCTTGGGGTTCCGGTCTGCGCTCCTCATAAATGTCCCTGTGGCAGTGATGTCGACAAGCTAGGACATCACGGACTGTCATGCCAAAAAAGTGCAGGCCGCTTCTCGAGACATGCCGCACTTAACGATATCATACGCCGGTCTCTTGCCTCCGTCAACGTGCCAAGTCTACTTGAGCCGACTGGTATTGCAAGAGATGATGGTAAGAGACCGGATGGTATGAGTTTGATTCCATGGAAGATAGGCCGGGTGCTGGTATGGGATGCAACCTGTTCAGACACGCTGGCACCTTCCCATCTACATGGAACCAACAGCAGAGCTGGTGCGGCTTGTGAAGCGGCTGAAAAAGCTAAAGCGTGCAAATACAGGGGTCTAGGCTCCGAGTATGATTTTGTCCCATTCGGTGTCGAGACCCTTGGTCCGTGGGGTCCTAGCGCTTTAAGGCTTTTTAAGGAAATATCAAAAAGGTTAGTCGACATCACAGGAGACCGAAGAGTTGGCAGCTACCTCGGACAAAGAATTAGTCTAGCTATTCAAAGGGGGAACGCTGCCAGTATCTTCGGAACCTTGCCTAAAGGGACTCCTTTTAATAATGTATTTTAGTTAATTTTCTTTTTTTTTTCTTATCAATATGTTATATTTCTGTATAGTTAGTAGTATATAATATTATTATTGTGTTTATAATATTTTATTTAAGACAAAACGGTTTATGAATTAAACAAATTTTATGCGCCTCACTATTTTTTTTTTACGCGTTTATTTTGGTTCGAATTTTACAATTGTTTATTATTCCGATGTCTCTCCGTGACCACGATGTCATGAAGCTCTTGAAACATTGGAATAATAATAAAATGTAAAATCAAAACCAAAATAAACGCGATAGTAAGCCGCATAATATTTGTTTAATTCATTAATCAATGTTCGCGCAAAATCTAAGAAAATACTACAAAACGGTTTGAATAAATAAGTTTAAAAAAACGTATATTTCGGTGTCGTAATTTAGGATTGTGGTTCAAATTTTGTTTTCTTATATTTATTTATCAAATAAATCGTATTAATTTATATATAATAAATAAATTGCTTAAAATAAATAATGTACAAATACAAACGGTCGTATGTAATTATTTTTTATCGTAAACATGAATAAAAGCAGTACGAGTGAGTTTTCCTATAATTGCGTCAGATGTGTTGGCGTTTGGCATTGTGCCAGTGTTAGCTTTTCAGTGTGGGAAGTATCCGAGATGGTTTCATAGGTTAGAGGTCACTATTATAAGCTCTGATAATAACATTACTTTAATAGTTTTGGCAGTATATAGCCAAATAAATTGTGAAGAGCTATATAAGTTTTTTATTATTATTATTTTTATTGTGCCCGATGATAGGCAAGAGGAGGTCCAAAAGTGACGACAACTGAAAAAAAACCTAGTTAGTTCACGGCTGCCTTAGTCGCAGTCACTATTTTGGCCAAAATGACAACCGTTTTGCGGTAAAACCGTTTGAACAGAAATTCATATAATTGAACTAATATCACCTCTAGCGCTCACTGACTTTTCAAGATAACCAATTATTTTTACACTCTACATTTAATCTCGATTTACCTGATTGAAGGTCAAAAATGACTAAAATAACAGATTCGCTTTTAATAAAATAGCATTATCTTAGGTTTTGCGCGGACATTGATTAATGAAATAAACAAATTTTATGCGGCTTACTATCCCGTTTATTTTGGTTTTGATTTTACCTTTTTTTATTTTAATTCCGACGTTTAGCAAAGCTCTCGAAACGTCTTCGCCTACGTGGTCACGGATACACTGAAATGGTATTATTTATTTGTCATATACATGACGTATATTTTTTAATTATTGTTATGTTACTTTTAATTCTTTCCAGTATCCTGCAAAGATAGGCTGATAGTCAGTTTTAAACTTAATATCCATCGCAGCATTCCTTTGTCAATCCTTGTCACTACATCTTCTTTCAAACCACATCTACCACGCACTGTGCTATTCTTAAAAGTAATTGACGTAAGCAATTCATAAATCTGATGTAGATGGATACGTTAAACAAGGCAGGCCTAAAAGGGTGTGTTCCGATCAAATCGAAGACATCCTGAAGAAAGCTGGATTGCCTAGTGACCATAACCGTAAAGCTTGTATGAGGAGAATTGTGGATGTGAAGGAAGCGAGGGAGTTGTGTCAGAACTCTGTGGAAAAGAGGCGTGACAATTTGATTGATTGATTGAAGTACAAAAATGTATACATTTATAATTACATATGTACTTAAAATGTATATTTTACTGAAAACTATTTCTAACTAGTTTTAGTTATAGATACTAACAACAATCCTTTAATCGTTCTGTGTTTTGTGTATGTATATAATGAATGAATCAATCAAATTGTCACGCTTTATTCCCACGGGGATGGGCAAAGACAAAGGAGCGCCAGTATATATATATATATGTATGTATATATACAATTTATTAGCTGGATGAGTATTAACCTAAGCCTTACCTACCACAAGCCATAATAAAGAAGCGCATATATAAAAATATTTTCCATAAAAGACTTTATAGATGTCGTATTTTATTTTAGTCTCCCTCGCAAAGTAATAAACATTTTCAGGTGTTCCAGACAAATCAGGTTATGTAGCGTGTGATTCAATTTTTGAAATTTTATCGTCCTGTTTTCATCGCTTTTCCAATCGAGTCATTTCCGCTCTCGGTGCTCCGCCATTTTGAATGGAAGTGACATGACTATTTATGGTGTAGATCTATTAATATAATGTACAAAATTGAATGTTGGGATTTTTTACATTTCATTTTTTATTTATTTTATTATTATACAATTCTATACTAAGCTACTTCAGTGCTTGTATCATAGAAACAGAACAACCAAAGTACATATTTCAAAGATACATTGGTATCGGTGAGTGGATTTGAACCCGTGCCACTCGTACACCCGTGCGAACCCGTGCTTACGTAGCCATTGCATTGCCACTACACCACACGGTGTAGTGGCAATGCAATGTTCAAAAAGAAATCAAATGGTCATGCCTTTACCCCATAGGGATAGGCAGACATAATGGAGCGCCACTTGCCACGATCCTGACACAACTCCCTCGCTTCCTTCACATTCACAATTATCTTCATAAATGAAATATAAGTGAAAATTGGTTTGATGAAATATAGAGCACGTCCATATTAAAGAGGGAATCATTTTCATTTCAACGTTTTCCAATGAATATGAATTATTAGATATGGAATATGGATTAACAGTTGATTTGGTAATTAGGTTGCTATTCACATTCTCATACAAATGAATATACATTCAACCTAATATGTGCGCATTCATTTTGAGGTACTTTTGACGATCAAATAACTTTACTTCTTGAAATGTTAAAACTCAAAAATAATGTGTAAAGAAGAAATGCTCAAAAAACACTTAATCGAACAGAATTTACAAATACTTTATATTGTTTAAAAAAAATTATGCAACTTTATCACAAGAATAGGTTTTGATTTCCAATTTCTCGGTTTTTTAAGCGATAACCATTAGATTTTTTTTCGTAAATATGAATAGTCAATTACTTAATTTAATACTTAATGGGGCAGATATTTAACTAATTACAAGGTTGTCTGAAAATTAACGAAATGTTGTTATAGAAGGTAAACTATTCGTACGAAAAACATCGCACGCTCAAAAGTGCTGTGCAAATCTCAACCTTATTTCGTCTGAAACACGGCCTAAACTATTGTTAAGGCGAGGGGATTCTATATAAATGAAAATATAACCACGCTTTGAATACAACACTTCAATTTTAAATTTTAACAATTTTAAATAACAACAATTTTAAACAACTCACAATCAATTAAAAGAAAAGTTAATGAATCTACTTTAAAATATCTAAATTACATTTTAAAGTAAAGTTTTGTTTTGTTCGTGTGTTATTTAACTAGTTGGGTTATTTGACTAGTTTGATGGATGTATTCGTTGGCGGGCGGCGTTAAATTTTTATGTCGCCACTAATCAATCAATTTTAATTCAGTCGCCTAAAGTTGTGAGGAGTTCAAAACCGACATAACATAGAGATGTATGTACATTCATAGAATATTATTTTTAAACAAATGTATTTAAATATAGTATAAGTGTACTTCTCTAGCCGACCGCGCAACTTCAATGGGAACAAAAATGAAATTAATTCCCATTTGTCAAAAATTTACGCGATCGCTGTTAGTGTCGAAAACAATGAGCTTAAGCTGTAAATGAAAATGAACATCGATTCTTTGTGTGTTGCGGTCGCAATTTTAATTTTAATCAATAATGGAGTTTAACTGCCAAAACGAAGCCCGTTTTTCAATTGTCACGCCTTTTTGCCACAGAGATAGGCAGAGACAATGAAGCGCCACTTACCACGATCTTGATCCTCGCTTTCTTCACCTTCACAATTCTCTTCATACAAGCTCTACGGTTATAGGCACTAGGCAACCTAGCTTTCTTGAGGATGTCTCCGATTTGGGCCTGCCTTTGTGCCTGGTACATAAATATATTAGTTGGAACTTATGGTATGTATGTACATACACTAATTAACAATTCGTAAATATAAGTATCAATTGAAGAAAGCTGATGTTGATTTATTATATAGTTAATGTGCAAATGATTTTTATATAACCTGTTATTAGTTTATTTTGAGACCTTACTATCAACGATCATTAGTTATCGTGATTTATACGCCATATTATTATTTAATTATCATCATAGTAAGGATTGTGTCATTAGGTTGATTGTACACGTAGTTCTTTTTTAAAATTTGTATTCTCTACATTCTCATTGGACGCCCTAATAGGGCCACTGGCATTGCAAAAAACATATTGTAAACATTGTAAAATCCAAAACAAGCGAATATGAAAATGTTCTTTTTGGTAGCAATAAAGTTTCTTAAACCTCAAGCCTCAAATTGTGACTCGACATATGACAGCACTTCTCTTGATGTTAAGCTGGAGTATGGTCCATGAATGGAGGTTACTATGCCAGCCTTGTTGCAACCGGCAACTTACAAGCTGATCCCGTAACGCGACCTTATCACTTCGCCAATCCGGGGTGGTGGTACTACCCCGGATTGGCAGACTGGGTACCACTGCCTACCAATCTTTAAAAGTTCTATGGTGTTTCGCAGGGTCCCTACTCTGTGGTTTTGAGTGGGGATGTTGTGGATATGGAATTTCGGTTATGGATACGGATATAGGAATAGTATTATACCGGTTTCATATACGGTTACGGATGTGTAATTATTTCGGAATATCCGATAGTTTCGGATAATTTCGGTTACGGATATTATATTTTTAAAAAAATTTAAGAGTAAAAGCTTGACATACCTCGTACCACATGTTTCATTTAGTCTCCGCCTCTATCCAAAATTATCCGAAAATTTTATAACGGATTCGGATAGGTTTTAATTTCGGATATCTGATAGTTTCGGTTACGGAGCTCCATCCCTAGTTGAGAGGTAGATAAATAGTGTCACAAGCCGAGAACCCCCGGTTCCGAAACACTTTCCGGTACCAATGTATATTTGATACAAGTACTTAAGTCGTCTTGTTTTTACGAACAGACATTATCGTTATCGCCAGTTTTAATTATTAGGCCTTTATTTCCACAGGAATAGGCAGAGATAATGGAGCGCCACTTTCCACGATTCTGACATCTTTCACTTTCTAGATATTAACAATTCACTTCATACAGATTCTGTGGTTATGGACACTATATCCCTCAGCTTTTTCTTGAATGAATGAAATTGATAGACAAACAAATCTTTTTAGTTGTACTCTTCGCAACATATCTTTCTCAATCTTTATCACAAATACAGAACATTTTCTTTGTCGTCAAAAGTTAATATTATTAAAATAGTAAGCTGGAGTGAGCTATGAAAAGAGTACTTTACTGCTACTGCAGTAAAAGAATAGCAAGTTTCAGTCGCATCCACTGAGCCAGCCTATCTTCCCCCGAAAGGCGATTAAGTCTTCAGAGTCTGTACACTAAAGTAGCAGTACTTCCCCGAACTATTTCTAACTCTAAACTAATATTTATAACTAAAACTATATTAAATAAATGATTTCACACGCACACATGCACAAAATGAGTGGACAAGATCAAATTATAATAAACATCAAAATACAATTCCTGGTGACCTTCTGTTACCATTATGAGATTCATTTTAGCTTAACTAACAATTTAAGTAGTTTATAACAGTTATATAGGAAGTTTTTTTGCTCTCTTGCTTCCCATTCAATGATACATTTTTTGTATACGATGATCTTTAATGATACATGAAATCGTTTATTAGTTTTTGTATGCACTTAGTTGTTTCCTCAATTCTCAGGCCTTGGTTGAGTCCAGATGTTCAATTATTCCTTTATTGGTTAATATTGCTTATAATCATTATAATGCGGTATCGATATAAATCAACATAATGTTCACAGTGCGGTCCTTATTATTACAATGGAAGTCAATGTATGGATGGTACAAGCATGAAAGTGAGTAGGAATAGTGTGGCAGAAATGCGGTGAACATTCTAGAATCTAGAATAACTTTAGGCAAACGGGTATTAGAGACTAGAGACTATAGTTGCTTAAAAAAGGAGACTTACAGCCGGTTTTATTAAAAAACTTTCAATTTACGAATTTAGTTTTACTTTATACTTATTCTATTGCGTTTACTATTACGAAATCGTGAATTGGGTTGTTCATAATTTTATCAATACAAGTATCGAAACTACCATTTATATATGTTTTTATCATTAGAAATAACAAAATTAGCCAAAAATGAATGATGTGCTTTAGCTCTTTATAAAATATCCGTTAAACGTAAATGTAAAATGTGAAGTTAAAGAGTGGTGCAACCCATTTTTCCTTTTTTCTTATACTTATACGATACTTTTTACAAGTTTGTAAATTATAATTTTTGGTACAACCGGTTGTTAGTATGTTCTATTTATTGTATTATAAAAAAAACTAAAACAAGACCGTAGACATTTTTTGTAAACTTTAATGATAGCGGCAAGCTGTCTGTTAGATTTGTTTTTGTGGAACTGTATTGTGCTAGTTTTTTCTGTGTCTAATCTTATACAGTATAATAAACTCCTAAATAATGATACTTCATTATGAAACGATGAAGATCTACAGACAGGTGGCTTGAATTTTTGTATGTTAAATATTTTTTGCGTAATTAATAATTTTAATATGTCTCTTATAGTGCCATAAGTTTTTAGGAGAATTAAATAATAATAATAGCTTCAAGATGATATTTACATTATATTTATTTTTAAATTCTAAGTTTGTATTTCATTTGATTAACAAAAATGTGTGTAAACTGACATTTTGCATGGCCGAAATATCTTCTTTTTGCTTAATTTTTAAAAGATAAAAGCCAATTGATTTTAAAATATTAAAAACTGACAAATAAGTCTTTGTATAATTATATTAATTGAATATTCTTTTTCACGTTTTACTTTCAACATTGTATGGCAAACTCGCATCTGGCAATTGCGATTGATCACAATTTGACATAATTTAGTAATGGTTTGACACCTTTTGTGTTAATAACCGTTCGCAACACAATTTATTGCCATTCACGCACGACACGTGGCAAAATCATTTCTTTGAAAGTCACTAGCAGATGGTGAAAGCGCAGTTCAGTATTTAGTATTACAATAATAGGTTATTGGGTTATTCGTGACCACAAAAGAACATCACCCCCTGATTTAAGCAACAATAACAATGACATATCTTTCAATAACCGTTGAGCGATATAACTTCTTATGTGTTTGATAATAGAGTAGATAATATTATCGGCTTAGCTAAGTGAGCAGAAAAAAGCTGTCCATTCCGTATCGAATTGAGCCATAGTTTTGGGTGAAAATTGGAGTAATTTAGTGAGTATTTAGGCATTTTGTATATAAATTCAATTGATGATGGAATTATAAATGATTATGCGGACTATAAATATTTTACTTAGGGCAGTTGTGAATAGGATCGTCGTGGTGGCCTCATTCGTTAATAAATTATTGCTGCTTTTGTAGTTTGGGGGAATTATACATATAACAAGAAAATACAATACAAATGATTTGCAAGATAGTTTTGTGGGAGTAAAGAAATGTTTAACGTTTTATGGTATATTATAGGTTGGCTAAGATTTTGGGTTAAAAGAACTTCACGATGAAAAGATGAGATAAGGATTTCAACGTGAGCGCATAGGCGGTTTGTAGCGTAGCAGTTTAAACTGTCGAGCTTTAAGAAGAAGTGCAGTTATCATAAAGGCGACTGCTACTACCGTTATAGAACTGCAAGTACTAGTCCTATATACTATGCTGGCATAGTTAAAACCAGAAACTTTGAAGCTAATGCCGAAACGCGACTAAGTCAATTCACATTTTGTACACTTGAAGTGTACAAAATGTCTACCTCGATCGGCAGACTGGCCATATGACCACACCCGGAGCAAATTTTTGCCTCATGTTTTTTTAATAACAATATTTGTAATATACGAAATATGTAATATGCCCAATGCCCATAATCGTAGAGTTTATATGAAGAGAATTGTGGATGTGAGGGAAGCGAGGAAGTTGTGTCAGAATCGTGGCAAGTGGCGCTCCATTGTTTCGGCTTATCCTTTGGGGAAAAAGGAGTGACAATTTAATTAATTTGTTTGATGTAATGTTTTTATAAAATATTACAATGAATTGCTATTAAACAAATCTTTACTCCGACCGGGATTCGAACCCGGGAATTATACGTAGCAGACTCTTGTGCTATTGCGTTACGCGAGTCGTCAAAATATATACATAATTTTTTTAATATGTTTCAAAAGAATGCTGTTTGGACTTTTTATATGCACGTACGTCGTACATTAAAGTGAAATTACTAATGAATCTTGGGTTTATTGTATATTTTCATACAAAGACTAACCATGGCTTTTATAATGTCTGAAGCTGGAGTGCGGTCCAACAATGGGGGCGACTGCTAGTACAGTTGAATGACTGCAAGTAGCAGTTGCATTCACCATGCCGGCCTAATTGAGAATGGCAACCTACTAGCTGATCACGAAACGCGACTAAGTCACTTCACGGTCTGTATACTTGTAAGCCTACCACTCTGAAACAACCAGACCCGAAACAAATATCTGCCTTTTTTTATTATTAACAAATATTTGTCTAATCTAATTGAATATTAAAAATAAATACTCTAAAAAATATCAGCTTTAATCGAAAATCGAATCCAGGACTTTACGCGTAATGGACTGGTTGGTTGATTCCCACAGGGATAGGGTAAAACAATGGAGCGTCTTTTCACTCCATCGCTTTTCTCACATCCATCTATTTTTTTTCATACAGACTCTTTGTACTTCAATAATTACAGTAGCAGGGGCCTGACCGCGCAACTTCATTGTTAATAATAAGGCGACCGTGGTGTAGTGGCAGTGCACGCAAGCCGGCAGCAATGGTTCAAAACCACTCAACGGTACCAATGTATCGTTGATATATGAACTTTGGTTGTCCTGTTTCTATGATACAAACACTAATAGCTTATTCAATCCACTCACATTTGTTAAAAAGTTATGCGGTCGCTGTTGTGTTACATTACAAACAACTTTTATTCATTCGGTCAATGTGTTTCAATAAGCTTGAACTGTTAATGAAAATGAACATCGATTCTTAGTGTGTGCTCGCAATGGTCGCAATTTTAATTTTAAAGATCATTAATGGATGAAAACGAAGCCCATTGTCATTGAGTTACACGGTCGGCCTGCAGAGTCTAGTAGGTTTATTGTCTACGTTTAGATGGGTGTCTTGCAAAGGCCCCCAACATTTCTCTATTACTGTTTGCTATTAGGAAATTGGTAATATATTTTTTTTAACCGCTGGTATTTTACTCGCATTAAATGCTATACTTTTAACAGTTGAAAATTAATACTTAAAATTGTACCTAACAAAAGAAGTTTGATAACATGAGCTAGAGGCTAATTGATATCTGCAGCACATTACAAGTATACTGTGTTTTTTCTTACTTGATTTGGTCAAAGACATCCTTAAGAAAGCTTAAAAAAAAGAGATGGATATTTGCTTCGGGTCTGGTTTTCTAAGAGTAGTAGGCACCCCCCCCCCCCAGTCTGCCGATCCAAGGTAGTACCACCACTTACAAGTATACAGACCGTGAAGTAATTTGGTCACGTTTCGGGATCAGTTTGTAAGTTGTCGGTTCCATCTAGGCCGGCATAGTGGATGTGATTGCTACTCACAGTTATTGAATTGTATTAGCAGTGACATTCATTCATGGACCACACTTTGGCTTAACATCAAGCGGGGTGCTGTCGTATGTCGAGTCACAATAAAAAAAAAGCTAGGTTGCCTAGTGCCCATAACCATAGATCTTGTATGAAGAAAATTGTGAATTTGAAGGAATCGAGGGAGTCGCGTCCGGATCGTGCAAGTGGCGCTCCATTGTCTCTGCCTATCCCTGTGGGAAAAAGGCGTGACAATTTGATTAATTGGTTAATTATAACCTGTTTGGTAATATGCCATTAGAAACTAAGTACGAGTGTGCTTGTATATATTTTTGAGTTTGTATAATGTATTAAATTAATTAATTTTTAAATATATCAACATTGATAAAATGCAGAACAAGTAATGCAAGCAATGACGCACGCTGATAAATAAATGTGTGTAATACAATAAGCTATTTATTATAATCAATTAGATCTTTACGATATTGCTGCTCAATCATACACTTTAGGGATGTTATGGAGCTCCGCAACCGAAACCGAAACTATCGGACATCCGAAATAAAAACCTATCCAGAACTGTAACCGAATCCTTTATAAAAGTTTCGGATAGTTTCGAATAGGAGCGGAGCCTAAATAAAACATGTCATGACAGGCTTTTAGTCTTAAACTTCCTTAAAAATCTAATATCCGTAACCGTATCCGAAACCGGTATAATATTATTCCTATATCCGTATCCGTATCCATATTCGAAATTTCATAACATCCCTAATAATACTCTTTAATAATAAGAAGATTATGCTTTATGAAACTATTTATAACATAAGTAATAATAATAAAGGAATTTATAAATCTGATGTGAATGAATGGGTTAAACGAGGCAGAACCAGAAGGGTTTTTTCCGATCAAATCAGGGACATCATTAAGAAAGCTGGGTTGCCTAGTGCATATAATCCTAGAGCTTGTATGAAAAGAATTGAGGATGTGAGGGAAGCGAGGGAGTTGTTTCAGGATCGTGGCAAGTGGCGCTCTATTGTCTGATACTTTTGTCTTTTTTACATTTCTATACTAAACTACTAAACATGCTTGTATCGTAGAAATAGGTCGACCAAAGTACATATATCCAAAATACATTGATCGCCAAATGGTTTTTGAACCAGAGAGTCTCATTTTGCGTGATCATATGACCTTTGGCCGGCATAGTGACAGCGACTGAGGCAGCTGCGAATAAACTCGCTTTTCTTAGTCGTCGTCACTCTTGGACCCTCTTGCTTATCATCAGGCGGGTGGAGGTCAGATGTGGTGTCACAATAAAAAAATATAGAACAAAAAAAAAACTACACCAAAGTCGCCTAATTCCAACATAAATTCAAAAAAGGTGTAAATACGTAGGATATAATATTTTTAAAGATAAGCCAATCGTGATTTAGTGATCAATTATTATTATTGTTTCATTTTATAAATTGCAAACGAATGAAACAACGGTATAGAATATTTCAGAGAACTGCCTCTTATAATTATGTCCGTTATCGCTTTACTATTTACTTAAGAGAGTACTTAACCTAATCAGGAACTATATTTGTATTATTTAACAATATCAGATAGTTCGACCTATATTTGTTATAGAAATTTAATCTTTGAACAAGATTAGACATACTCGATGAAGACATTTAATTCAATTAAGTAGGTACATAATGCAATATTACAAGATTTCTTAGCATCCATAGATTCTCCATGTGGATGCCGGGTCCATCGCGTGGTAGGCGGAAGAGTGAAAGACAGCGTTAACCACCTAATCGTACTGAGAAGTATTAGGTACGCAACTAAGTTCTCGCTGTTTTTTTTTGTTGATGAAAATGCCACTTTATTGTAAAAAAAATGGTTACAAACGCACTAATATTGAAACTTCTTCCTTCGTTTAAGAGACAAGTTCCGCCGCATATCTATCGGCCTAACCTACAATATAAAGTGATACAGAAGATGTTGCAATAGATATCAGAGTTCCCCTCAAACCAAAGAGCTTCTACGAAAAAGTCCAAATAGATTATGGTAATTTACCTGTATCTAAACTCTAAACACTGCATTAATACGAGTACAGTAAAGTATGGATTGATAAAGAGCTGCTATGTAGATAGTGGTAGGCACCGAGGTAGTATCACCACTTACAAGTGTACCGTGAAGTGACATAGTCGCGTTTCAGGATCATCTTGAAAATTGCCGGCCATAGTGGATACGACTGCCATTTACAGTTATTTAATTGTAGTAGCAGTCGCATCCATTTATAGACCGCACTCTATCCGCTTAACATCAGGCGTGTTTATTTTTATTTTTATTGTAACTAGACATTTGATAGCACCCCGCTTGATGTTAAGCTGCAGTGTGGTCCATGAATGGAAGTCATTGCTACTACAATTTAATAACTGTAAATAGCAATCACATCCTCTATGCCGCAAGTGGATACAAGCTGCTTCCGAAACGTAACCAAATCACTTCACGGTCTGTATACTCCGGGGGTACTACCCCGGATCGGCAGACTGTGTACCACTGCCTACCACTCAGGATTCGTGGTATAACATTAAGATAATCATCACATATTGTAAATTTTTATGATATTTGATATTTGATATTTGAGGTTGACTGTGTAAATAATTTAAAAAAGAAAGAAACATGGAAGGCCTAGTTTCCATAACCAAAGAGCTTGTATGAAGGGAAATGTGGATGTGAGGGAAGCTAGGGAGTTTTGTCAGGATCGTGGCAAGTGGTGCTTTTTTGTCTGCTTTGTCTCCTGTCGCTCCTATTCCTGCGGGGAAAAGGCGTGGCAATTTGAGTTGTTTTCTTTTTTTCATAAGATCTAATGCGTTATTTATGAACAAGTGTGATCAAATTTTACTTATACTTGTTAGTACTCTGTTTCGCGCACTCTAGCTACTTACTATATTATATATTATACAATATCTATATCTATTAATATAGATAATGTTGTACATCTAAATACAATATGTAGATGACTTGCAAATTGTAAGTGTTCTTCAGACAAGATAACTTGTTTAAAATAGTTTGTGCCTCCTGTAGCACCTATACGATCAAGTACGTCTACAACAACAGCTTCTACTTGACATTCCTTTTACGTAGAATCGTGATTATCAATTGAAATGGTCTTCTAACAATAATATTCCTATAAATCTCTTCTTGTTTTATCATCTCTGGCACTGCAATTGAAAAGAGGTTTAAAACTTCATTATTTGAGCGTGAAACTCAACACGGAACGCCAATTGCATCTTTGATGTAAGTACTCGTGTTTTGTCATTCAGTGTCAATGATACAAACACGTTTGGTATTAAAAATTGCGAAGTTTTCTGTATTTCCTGTGTTACATTACATTATCATATAGAGACTTTAATTGTTCTCAAATATTGATCATTATGTAGACGATAAAATATCACCTCGCTTCCACAAACATATACGAAGGTTAAAGACATATTGTAGAAATAGTAGTTCTCAATATTTTTAAAACTGCATAAAACATGCACATTTATGTATGAATTTTATTAGTCTGTGTATGTATTCTCAAGGTAGTAGTGAAAATCAAACAATCAAATGTCAATACTTAATGGTACGATGACTCTAAAGACGCCACCGAGAGTATGCGCCGGCGCAACTTTTGCCTCCCATTTCTACTTATGACGGAAATAATTTTCGCTTATAAATTAACTTAAATTAGTGAGTTAGGTTAAGTCATTTTTAATAGTTAATTCCCTATTAGTCTTTTACATACATACATACGAAATGTTAGTTTATTTAGTTAATAAAACACCTATATAATTCTGATTACTGCACACACACATATAGGTATGTAGTTAAATATTGGATTAAAAACTAATTTTCTACATAAAAAGGAATTATAAAATTTATTAGCGAAATTTACCATGACAAGGCGATGTTAGTTGTCATCGTAAACTTGATAATAGTAAGAGCTTTTGGCGATACCAATTCAATTTATGTCTCAATCTATCCATACAAAATAGATTAATAATTATAATTTACGAATAAATAAATAGAAAATTAAAATTTGAACCCGTTATTTATGTCGCAAGCTATGTTTAAGAAACATAGGTACATATCAAAATGTCATATCTTTACCAAATAATATATGTTTCGGCGATAAAAAAATAAGAAACAGATATAAACGGAGATTATTCATTCGAATATTTCACACGATAACCGTTGAATAAACAAATATCGATAGGTTTTAGGCAAATTACCTATTTATAGGTAAAAGTAGCTTGGGTTCTTTATCATATCATGATAATGCGCTTGTAATAACCAGATTATGACCGCCCACTGCTTGAAGCATAGAGAAATGGTCATACATAAGGAACTTAAGGTATTTTTATTGTATAAATTATTGATCAATAGCAAGTTATATTGTTTTATTGGTGAAGATCGTACATCGATACGTTTTTATTTTATTCAACGTGTGATGCAACTATGTTTGTTTGTCGATATGGAATGGTAATGAATTAGATTGGATTGATACTATTCGTTGTATCAATATGTTTATAACTTAGTATAGTCGATTTGCATTTTATATTTAAACTTGATACCCATAATAAATGTACGATGTACTCGATTCCTCGTATTACTTAAGATATACTTTAAAATAAACCATATGACAATTAATCGTTCGCCTGTAATAATTTATCTAATAAATGACAAATAAAAGCTTAAGAAGAAATATTTACTCCGACCGGGAATCGAACCTGAAACTTTACGCGTAAATAACTGGGCCTCAATTCTCCTAATACATTATGGCGACGACAAAGGCAGTGAAATTGCGCCGCGGTAGCAAGTAACTACTACTTACAGTTGTTAAAACTGTAGTAGCAGTCACCTCCATTCATGGACTGCACTCCAGCTTAACATCAGGCGGGTGCTGTCATAATGCCACAATAAAAACAGTGACCAATCAACTTGGTTTACCGATTGATTTGTTATTAGCTCATTGGTTACGTAGATGTCAAATATGAGTGCAAGTTTGTCATTTCGCTGTCGTGTATTCAGAGAACCAGGGCCCTGCGGGCGTACCACCGTTTCCTATAGCATTATTGATTTATTTGTCAAATGTCAATTCGTACTCAAATCTCAAATATGCTTATTTGAATAAAATTACTATTGGCGTAACATCAATATATTCATTCCAAAGCGTGCCGCGGTTATTACAAATATAAGGTTATTACAGGATATAAGTTTTTAGAAAAAAATTTGGACTTAAGAAACAGAAGGAGCCCTAAAATAGCGACAAAATACAACCGTTTATACTATTTTCACTTATGGCATTAAAAAAAAGTCAGAAGGGGATGAATATCACAGGGACCACATCGAGCGGGCCATTAAGATCACCTCCCGCAAACTTGGCATCCTGAACAAGGTGCGGCGGTTCTTTGCACCAGAGCTTCGCCTACTTTAATACAAGGCACAAATTCACTCTTGCGCGGAGTACTGTTCGCACTTGTGGGACGGCATCACCAAGTATGTTCTCAATGCCCTGGATTCATTGCAGCGCCGAGCTGTCCGAATTATAGGAAATTCAGAGGTCACGCGTACTCTGGAGCCCCTGCAACTACGCAGAGACATGGCGGCTTTGTGCGTCTTCTATCGCCTATACCACGGAGAATGTTCCGATGAGCTCTTTAACCTTGATCCTACCTCGTCCTTTCACATCCGTAATACCCGCACAGTTAACCTAACAGTTACATATAAAATATATTTTATTGTGACACGACATCTGACCTCGACCCGCCTGATGATAAGCAAGAGGAGGTCCAAAAGTGACGACAACTGAAAAAAACGAGTTTATTTACGGCTGCTTCGGATTGCTTGAAGGATCCAAGGTATATATATATATATATATATATATATATATATATATATATATATATATATATATATATATATATATATATATATATATATATATATATATATATATATATATACATTTTTACATTCGTAATTTAGAAGCTTGTCACTAGTTTTGATGATCATTTGACAACCTAATTTAATGACATTAAAATACTTTAAAAAAGGATGCCGGAACAAATATGCCGCTACTGTTGCTACCACGTGACTTTTGATTAACCAGTATTAAAAGTCAACCATAATTACAAGTGGTTGTATTTGCAAAAAAGTAGTGCCAACCTTTGAAATAAAGGAATTGAAGTAGTTGTAGTTGTCTCTTTCAGTCACACGTGGTATAAAAATAATATAAATGAGACAAATAACCATAACTTAGTTCTTATTTTAGCACAGATTCTATTCTTTCCAAATTCTTTGGTTTTTAGTATTCAGCGTAAAATCTATGCGAATGTAGGAATGAATTAAAAGGAATAAAACAAAATTGCAAATAGGAGATGGTGGTACGAAATTGAGTAATCTTGTTTTATACGTCAAAGAGTTGTTGTTTTATACGTCTTGTTTTTAAAAGTTGGCGGTAGGCCCGTGGCGTGCTAACCAGTGCGCTACACATGTCATCAAACTTAACTACATGTCATTTTCAATGTTGGGCTCTTCAAAGTGGAAATCACCCGCACGCACGTGTGGGTTTAATAATTTTGTAAACGGATTATTGTATCGTTATTGTTTCTTCACTGGGTTTTGGATGTAATTAAAATTTGAGCATCATTAAATAGTTACTGAATACCTACCCAATTGTAAATCAATAAGTATGTATAGAAATGTAAACACATTGGTTTTCGTAAAGCCCCGGTTTGATTCCCAGTCGAAGCAAATATTAGTTGCAAAGATTTTAATTATATATTTATTAATAAGATGTAACAATATTTGTCAATAAGAAAATAAAAAAAGAGGTGGATATTTGGCCCGTGTCTGGTTATCTAAGAGTAGTAGACAGTGTGGCCCATTCTTCCGAAATTTTACTTATAAGTATACAGACCGTAAAGTGATATAGTCGCGTTTCAGGATCAGTGGATAAGTGGCACTTATCTGCAGGTTTCAACTAAGCCGGCATAGTGAATGTGAGTGCTAATTACAGTTAGTATTGTAAATAATTCTAAAAAATATAAATAATAAAATGATCATAAAACAATAAATAAAAAGTTTTATTGTTATATTATTTGTATAAAATATCATTAATTCTTATATGTAAGTTGTAGTGACATGCAATGTAGGTTTTCCTTATTTAAATGTGGCAAAACTAACAAGTTCGAGATTATTTATATTAGTAGGTAAGATTATATTATGTATACAATAATTATAATTTAATACAAAAAAGGCGATCGTTGGTAGTGCAATGATCACGCAAATCAAGAGCTTTAAGTTGCCGGTACCAATGTATATTGGATATTGTTTTTTAGTCGACTAGTTTCTATGATACAAGCACGTTAGGTAGCTAAGTATAATGAATTAAACAGATTTAAGTTGTTTTCTTAGATTTTGCTCGAACATTGATGAACGAATTAAATAAATATTATGTGACGGAGAGACCACAATGGCTGCAAAGCTCTCGAAACGTCGGAATTATCAACAAATGTAAAATCAATCAATCAATCAAATTGTCACGCCTTTTTTCCACAGGGATAGGCAGAGACAATGAAGCGCCACTTACCACGATCCTTACACAACTCCCTTGCTTCCTTCACATCCACAATTCTCCTCATACAGGCCCTATGGTTATGGGCACTAGGCAACCTAGCTTTCTTAAGGATGTCTCCGATTTGGTCGGAAAACACTCTCCTAGGCCTGCCTTGTTTAACGCATCCATCCACATCAGATTTATAAATTCCTTTGTAAAATCATTAACCAAAAATAAAAGCGATAGTAAGACGCATAAAATTTGTTTAATTTATTCATTAAATCAATATATATCATACACACCTCATTAACATAAGAAATCTCATCACAAACGCTTACACATGATCACATTATCAAATATAACACCCTAGTATAACCCTCGGCGTATATGCTAATTTCTCACCGTTACTGGCAATTAAAATGTCAACAAAGGATCTGCTGTAAAATTCGAATGGCTTTATTGAAAGCTATGGACCGGTTTGGAACATGACCTATTTATTTCATGCATATATTTTTTTATATATATGCGGCCCGACCGCGTAACTTAATGACAATGAGAATAGCCTTCATTTTGACAGTTGAAGTCCATTTTAAAGAGTGGTAGGCAGTGGTACCCAGTCTGCCGATCCGGGGTAGTACCACCATTTATAAGTATACAGACCGTGAAGTGGTTTGGTCACGTTTCGGGATCAGCTTGTAAGTTGCCGGTTCCAACTAGACCGCCATGGTGTATGTGATTGCTACTCACAGTTATTGAATTGTAGTGGCAGTGGCATTTATACATGGACCGCACTTCGGCTTAACATCAAGCGGGGTGCTGTCATATTATGTCGAGTCACAATGAAAAAAATGGAGGCGATTTCATATCAGAGGGGATCAATTCGATTGTAGAACCAATTCCTAAAACTCTAGAAAAACCAATGCTAGTAGTTCCTGTCTTAAATATCAGAAAACTTTACAAAATTTATATTATATTTTCATGTAGACAGTGATATCTAACACCTTTTTTGTAGTGATGGCAATCGATATCAGTGGGGCAGGAAATAAAACCAGTATCGCAACTTCCTTCCTACCACACCCTTCGCACCAAACCCTCACCGCAAACTCTTTTTTTAGCGCACACTTCCTAAGGGTATACATTTTAGAAAATAACAGAGCACGCATTTACCCCTTCGTCTGTTGTGCCAAATGTTATCAGGCCCCGGTAATCCAAGAATGATTAGCAAGGAAGACGACAGGCGTGGAGAACGGCTTAGCGATTGGTTTGTTGAGCGTAAAGTCCCGGGTTCGATTCCCGATCGGAGCAAATATTTGTTTCATAGCTTTTATTTGTAATATTTAATAATTCTATTAAATATTGAAAATATTTGGTAATAAAAAAAATGAGGTGGATATTTGCTCCGGGTCGGGTTATCAAAGAGTGGTAGACAGTAGTACCGAGTCTACCGATCCGAGGTAGTGCAACCACTTACAAGTATACAGACCGTGAAGTGATACGGTCACGTTTCAGGATCAGCTTGTAGGTTGCCGGTTCCAACTAGGCCGGCATAGTGGACGTGATTGCTACTCAAAGTTATTGAATTGTAGTATGTCAGGACCGTTTATTGGGCATGATAGAAATTAAAACTGAATCTTCATTTTAGTTAATATGTTTATTATATCATAATAATAAATTATATGATTCACTTTTGGTTTTCAATTTATATAATAATTTAACACATACATGATATGAATAACCACTTATATAATAACTTCAATTAACACAATAATAATACTCACATGTTATCATGATAATTACAATAATAAGAGAAAGGCAATAAGGCAGACTACCATTCGGAAGTTATACGTCCTCGTCCTTTCGTAGTTGCCCACCATGTGGCAGCCGACCGGTCGTTCAACCGCCCCTCACAAAACCAGAGGGGAGGAGAAGGGGTGGGACGGCTGTCACTTACAATCGATTACTACATGTATCGAGTTATTCAATCATTATAATATAAAAAAGGAGTTCTTGTGAACATTATTTAATCTAGTTGCTAACATTCGGCCATCCTATACTAAGCATGACCTCATGCTTTCCCTAATTTCCCTAATTAATGAAATACATTTTTACGTAAATTACATTATCTACTTGGTAAATTAAAATATAATCTAATTAATGTAAAATAATTAATCGTTAATTGCTACAAACAACAAACCAATATAATTGCATTGACCCATTCAACATATGTGAGAACTAATTACTATGAAAGTATATAAATCAAACAAATTCAATTAAATTGTCACGCCTCTTTCCCACGGGGATAGGCAGAGATAGTATATAAAGTAATATCAAACTCAATTCTGAACCTAATATCTGATTAGGCGCTTCTGCCTTAATAATGTAAAAGTATATAAAGTAATAATAAATCTGAAATTCTGAACCATACTGTTCAAAATATAAAATTTTCATTAGGCCGGCATAGTGGCGGCGGCTGGGGCAGCCGGGAACTGGCTCGGTTTTTCCAGTCGTCGTCACTCTTGGACCTCCTCTTGCTTATCATCGGGCGAGTCGAGGTCAGATGTCGTGTTATAATAAAAACAAATATATTAAAATTAAAATAATAAAAATAAAGTATTTAGGCTATTCTTCCATATAATAAAACTTTGAACTATTCTGTTCAAAATGTAAAGTATTTAGGCATTTTTGCCTGATTACTATGAAAGTATATAAAGTAATAATGAAATAAAATTCTGAACCATTCTGTTCAAAATATAAAGTATTTAGGCTATTCTTCCATATAATAAAACTTTGAACTATTCTGTTCAAAATATAAAGTATTTAGGCAATTTTGCCTGATTAATATGAAAGTATATAAAGTAATAATGAAATAAAATTCTGAACTATTCTGTTCAAAATACAGTATTTAGGGCATTATGCCTAATTAATATGAAATACACATTTATATAGCAAAGAGTATAGGGCTATTTAGCCCATATAAACCTGTTATGTATTACAATTGATAACAAAGAATAATAATAATAGAAAACGGTAATAATAATAGCCAAGCATTATTCAGATTCATTAGACAATTCGAAATCGCTATTAAAGTATATTTGACTAGTGCCAAACAAATGTGCCGTATAAACGCGTCTAATTATACTAATATACACATATTCCCTTTAGTACTTCGTACAAATAGACCAGTATGCAGTTGCTTTAGGTATTAGGTTGCTGTAGGGGATTTTGAGTAAGCGTTAGCAACAGGAGTTATAAGTTACCACTTACAAGTATACAGACCGTGAAGTGATTTTGGTTTCAGCTTCACGTTTCGGGACCAGCCCGCAAGCCGCCGGTTCCATCTAGGCCGGCATAGTGGATGCGATTGCCACTTACAGCTGAACTGTAGCAGCAGTGACATTCATTCATGGACCATACTTCGGCCCAATATCAAGCGGGGCGCCGTCATATGCCAAGTCACAATAAAAAAAAATAAAAAAAATAAAAAACATATCATTATCTGTTAGGTTTTTATATTCATTACGTCATCGGCCTTCAGATTTTTAAGAAGACCCTTTAATTTATATCGTCATCCGTCTCCTGTACTGTGGCGAACCAATTAGAATAAATCACTAAGTATGTTTAAATTTATTGTATAAGAAATTGGATTCCAGCTGAGAGCATTAACGTGCGATATAGATATGCCAGGTCTATATTCGATCACAAAGTTATATTCTTGCACCATCGTGATCGAGGGGCATGTCTTTCTTTTCAGGAGTTGTTTGTTTGCTAAATTAAGCAATAGTTCTAAGAATACGATTTTTATCTCTTTGTAAAAGTCTTCCTGAAACTGCTATTTTACAAGCGTCGGTATGTAAGTCTAAAGTAGGTTTCTGCGATAATTCTTTCTGAAAGATCCTAAAGGCTACTTGATCAGGTCCCCATAACCAGGCGAACGTTATATTGATTTGATAGAGTGGGAAAACGCTTAACTGCTTCTATCTTATCAGAGCCTGGCTGAATACCATTTTCTAATACTTTAAACGACAAATATTTCACCGTGTGCTTAAATAATAAGCAATTTGACGGATTTAAAAAGAGTCCTGCATTCTTGAACAAATTCAATATCGTTTACAGTTCTGTTAAATTCTTCAGAAACTGTCATAGAAGGGATAATTAGGTCATCTAATTATGCCAAAGCTTCTCCATTATGAATAGTCCCGGGAGCTTAATTCATCAATCTTTGAAAGATTGCAGGTGCATTTGTAAGACCAAGGGCATGCGATTGAGTTCGCATTGCCCGTCTGGCGTACGGCAATGCGTACGCTAAGACAGTTTCATATCTATCCTCCTTACGAATCGGTACTTGATAATTTATTTCTTGCGAAAATATCTATCTGATCACCAACGAGAGGCAATTCCTTTAATGTTTTTCTTATTAAGAGCACCATAGTCACTACAAAGGCGCTAATCTCCTGTTTTCTCTTTTGGACTAGAATGCGCAGAAGTGGAAGCAAGTATAATGTCATTGTCCATCCTTAAGAAATAAATCATCATCAATATTTAAGTCTGAATCAGTCATAAGTCATAAGTCAATAAGTCATCGGACGGGATCTGTCAATCCCACAGTTATTTGCGTTGGTGGTCTAAGTTAAACGTTGTTCATTTGCCACACATTCCCTAGCGATAAAATAATCCTTTTGTAATTTTGCCGATGGGTTGCAACTGACAACTATATGGCCACGTCCTTCAATATATATATATATATATAAATATATGAAGGTTTGTCTGTATGTCCTTTATAGGGTCGTAAACTATGCATTTTATCATGTGACGGTCTTCAGAAAAGTGTTGTGTATGAGTCTACAGATGTTTCCTTAATATTGTACAGACTTACGAAAATCATCATTGGCTCAGTACGCGTGCTATATTGTCAACTATCTAACTGAATTCTTGGATTTGCTTGATTTGCCAGGCATGCCACCCCACATTCTTACATTAAAAATTGGCGTATCCATCATTCTTGTTCGAAACATAAATCCACCCAGGGAACACTGAGTATCGAGTGTGTTTATAACACGTAAATTTTCTTTAATAAATATCCCTTTGTGGAATCCATCCGTATGTACCTCAATAACTGACGAACCTGGTCCTTTTAATATCTCTCTTTAACAGAACAGTTTTACTTCGATCAACGGCTTCTATTAACAGTCTGTCATCAATACCATAGAACTCAAGAACAAATACGGTTAAAAGTTCCTTTAAGCAACATTTGTATTTATGAATATAACACTAAACTGATATAATACATTGATAAATCAAAATTAACATTTTAAAGAAATCCCGAAACGCCTGAAGTCACTTTAGTCATATCACCAGCTTTATAGTAATAAACGACATTAGTCATCGCTTCATAGTTATATCCCTTTAATATTTATTGCTTGGTGCTTCCTAAGATACTCCAGGTCTTCAATTTGATAACGGTCTAGCTAATGGATCATAGTGTGTAATAATTTTAGTCAAAGCACTACGGTACTATCTGTTGTTGATTTGCTGATCTGAGAGGATTCATGATAGTGCATGATGAGATACTCCCGGTCTTCAACTTGATAACGGTGCAGCTAAAGGCTCATAGTGAGTCCCAATTTTAGTTAAAGTAGTGTTATTCAATTTCTTGTTGATTTGCTGATCTTTAAGGATCCATCATCGGAGTAGTTCAGTGGTGCTAGTTAAAACACCCATGTATTTGTATACGTTTGTGTTTCAAATGTTAAATCCCATATATGATATGTTTTAAGGTTAAGTAGATATCTTTAAGCCATACAATTGATTATTGTTTTATTGTAATACAAAAACGCGTACTACGCTCCACAAAAATAATAGGCTTAGACGTAACGAAATAAAAGTTTAAAGGAAATGCGCCTTTAGACAATTAAAACAAACCTAGATAGCTATCACGATGTTTCGTTTGTAGGTACGAGTTATGATGTATCTTTCAATGTGACTGATGTGTGCGCGGTTTGAACAGTCGCGCGCTTGCCACGCCTACAAACACTTCCAGTTTTATCCATACATTCCGTGAACAGTATCAGGTGATATACATTCCACCGTTAGATTCCCTACGATTCCGCATCCATTTATTAGACGTAATTTTCGTAATACAGCTCTCCCAGTAAGTCAGAGAAGTGAGCTCAGGATAGGGGGAACACTAAGTTAAGCTTACTTTGACATTCGTCCTTAGAGTAAAGAATAGCCGATATACCATTATATTGCAATCCCTGGGGATTGCAATTGCTGAATCCATCATCCAGCAATCCCCTGCAATATAGGCAACGCCGAATGCACAATTTGCTTTTTAGTCCGTCCATAAATAGTGACAGACTCGTTTACTTTATACCGCTATATATTTATTGTCCGTTTTCTTTGCTAGGGTTGAACACAGGTACAGTGTAGTTTGTCTAACGAATCCGACTAGTTTATTGACTTTCCTTGGGAATCAATGCTATAGTTATGTGTATTTAATTTGTGATATACTTCTCTACTGGTGCGGGAAACAGGCGCCTGCGACCACGCTGCGCCTCCAGATTATTGGCATTTGTCCGGCAATTGCGCCCCTTGTTGTCCACCATTACGCACGCTGTGCAGCGACTGGTCTCTTCAAAGACGGCTGGATTCTCCATCTCGTTGGTTGACCAATCGTCCGGAGTCGGTGAATTCTGCATAGTGCTCGTACTGGTCACGAAACTGCCGCTGGTCCTGACTTCGTGACCGCTGGTCCCGACTACGTGACCGCTGGTCATACCAGCTCCATGATCGCCGCTCGCAACGGCTCCGTGACCGGAACCTGCAACGGCTCCGTGACCGGAACCTGCACCAGCTTGGCGACCGCCACCGGCTGCGCGAACACCAATCCAGTTGGCCCCATATCCTGCTCCTTTAACTTCGGGAACGCTAGTGGTGACTCTGCGAGGGTCTTCGCTCTCGGTGGCACCACCCGCGACGGCTCCGTACTGAGACTCGTTCCTGTCCAACTTCGTGACTTGAGGCGGAATATACCAAACGTGGAGGGGTCTCGAGTGTATGCTCCATATTGACTGGAATGTAAAAAATGAAACCCCAAGAGAAAAAAAAAAAGATAACCGGACGAAATAAAATAAACGATTACGAATTGTATACTTTGAGAAAGCTATTAGGATAATTGTGCGTATAAAGCACAATGATAAGTATAATAGATTGTGAAAACAAAAATTAATTATATTGTGGGTATGTATATATATATACAACTTATATATAATAATTGTGCATATTCAGCACAATTAAAATTATAATAAATTGTAAAAACAAAAACTAATTATAATGTGGGTAGATATACAAAACGTATATATAATAATTATGCATATACAGCACAATAAAAATTATAATAAATTGTGAAAACAAACTTTATTATAATGTGGGTATATTTAAAAAACATATATAATTAATTAATTAATAAATCTAACAAAATTATTTGCATGAGTTTAACAATAATTTATTGTTTGTGGGTAGATAAGAAAAAAAAAATCTCTTATCAATCCCACTTCTGATATGTCAGGACCGTTTATTGGGCATGATAGAAATTAAAACTGAATCTTCATTTTAGTTAATATGTTTATTATATCATAATAATAAATTATATGATTCACTTTTGGTTTTCAATTTATATAATAATTTAACACATACATGATATGAATAACCACTTATATAATAACTTCAATTAACACAATAATAATACTCACATGTTATCATGATAATTACAATAATAAGAGAAAGGCAATAAGGCAGACTACCATTCGGAAGTTATACGTCCTCGTCCTTTCGTAGTTGCCCACCATGTGGCAGCCGACCGGTCGTTCAACCGCCCCTCACAAAACCAGAGGGGAGGAGAAGGGGTGGGACGGCTGTCACTTACAATCGATTACTACATGTATCGAGTTATTCAATCATTATAATATAAAAAAGGAGTTCTTGTGAACATTATTTAATCTAGTTGCTAACAAGTAGCACGGCTTAACATAAAGTGGGGTGCTGTCATATGTCGAGTCACAATAAAAAAATTAAAAAATCATTGTAACTCATTTTAAATAAATTACCACAAGAAAGGTCCTTAAAATGTGTAAAATGAATTTAAAATGAGTTGTAATGATATTACTCGCAGGTGTCAATCTTGCTTCTTGGATTGCCGTGATAGGAGGCAGTCCTGCATAGTATAGCGCTAATGTAAACTACAGATATAGTCAGAGATAAACGGAAACTATATCAAATCAACGATTTTTTTGTATAGTTTGTCGCTAAAGTGAACTTGAGATATAACCAGTGACTAAACTGACACTAATAAAATAGAATTTTTACGATACTGAGAATTTTTTTTCGCTTCCTTAATTCCTCTTCATATAGGTGTTCATACTTTTTGGGAATGTCGCCGATTTGTTCAGGAACAATCTTTTTGTTAGTCCCTATTTTTTCCTTCCACTAACGTCTAATTTATTAATCTCTTTTGAGTTTTGGCGGGCAACTCCAAGTGACAGGACGCGCAATTTTGAATTATCTGAAAAGCTTGTGTTTTTTATAAATAATAATGTGTTATAATGGTGGAATTGTTATCTAGTAATCATTTTTAAGTTGATCAAGTATAAACAAGTAATTGAAAGCTGTGAAACGTGTTTCTTCGTGTTCCCTCCAAGACTCCTTCCGAAGTTTTGGTAAAGGCTTTCCGCCGCTTTACTAAAACGATTATCATCAACCTCACTATCATCGTCATCATTTAATGAATCACTCGCGTGGTTCATCTTCATCTTTACTTGACAATGTTTTAACATTGAACCATATATTTGACACTCGCAAGTTAAATACTAAAGCCATAAACACGAAGAAAGAAAGAATCTCCTTTCTTTCATCCCTTCGATGTGCAACTTACCTATGAAAGGTAAATATTATTCATTCATTATTTCTGTACCACACAAGTTCATTTTTTTAAATTTGACTCCATTTTTCAGACACAGTTTTGTTAAGAGGCAAATAATGAACCTTACACAATTCATTATCGTCCAAAATTAGTTGGTTCATCAAATAATATAGCAATGAAATTATGTTGGGTTCGGCACTAGGCAACCCAGCTCGATTTGGTGGGAAAACACACCTGCCTGCTTCGTTTAACGCATCCATCCACATCAGATTTATTAATTTCTTAATGAAAAGTAATGGTAAAAAAATTACAATATTCCTAAAGTCTGCTGTACAATTTAACACAGTTTATTTAGTACAGATGTTTAAAGCCTACATACATCTGCCTATTTCATATTGAAAAATGCATGCTATTGGAATAAAAAATACACAAGAGAATATGGCATTTGAAACATTAAAATTATTTTTTATTACTCATAAATGAATGAGACTTTGCTTCTTACAAGTGGTTAACGCATTCCTAGGCATTAATATTAAAAGATACGCATCACAATTAATTAAAATATATCAGATATGATCACTCGGTTTACCTAAGCGATTAATAAAAAGAAACGAATAAAAATACTCTTGTAAATAAGGAGAACCTCGGGAAATCAATATGAAACTTATAAATATTGAAAAAAGTGTGTATTACGATTTGAAAATTACGAAAATTACTTACGAGTAAATAATGCCATTTTGAAATCGTAATACACATTTTTTTCAGTATTCATAAGTTTCATATTCAAGAGTAGTATGCAGACGATTAGTAGCCATGTGGCCAATCTGCTGATCTGGGCTAGTCTGCGACTTTCAAGTTTATTATTCGCGTTTTGTGATTAGATTGTAAATTGCCGGCATAGTGAATGCGACTGCTTCTTGCAGTTATTTAACTATAGCAGTAGTGCCTCTATTCTTGCAACGTCTCTAGCTTAACATCAGGCGAGGTGCCGTCATATGTTAAGCATCAATAAAATATATATGTGATTAAATATAATGTTATAAAAAACTTTACTAGGCTGGAATAGTGGATGTGACTGCTACTTCCAGTTATTGAATTGTAGTAGCAATAACATCCATTCATAGACCAAACTCCATCTTAACATCAAGCGGGGTGCTGTCATATGTCGACAATAAAAAAAACATTCATAATTAATATAAAATTCGACAAAATCAATTTGTCTCACGAATTAAAAAGATGTGGGTCCTATTGAGGACTGAGGTACATTCTACCGACCCCTTCAACATTATTGTTAGGGGATTTAGGGCGTAAAGGGTAAATGAATAAATTAATAGGACAACCAAATTTTGAATTGCAGCTGTTGATTTTATTTGTATATTGCATTTTAATCTTTAATCCCAAAAAATATTGTAAAGCTAACAATTTTTGTATTGTTTTGCTCTTATTGCTTATGTTGGAAGCCCACGTAGGGAGAACTTCACGAAATTTTCATTGAATTTGACGTTACATTAATATTTCCGCGATTGAATTCTGCAAACCAGCTACAAATGGTCGTTTGCATGGTTCTTTATCGCCAAAAGTACTTGAAAGTTGACCAAAAGTTGACTGCTGAGCCGGAAAATTACGCTTAAAATTGTAGATACTAAAATGTATGTTAATAAAGGCACGGATGGCTGTACAAAATGCGGTTCTTTTTTCTACATTAATGCATGGAAGTGAATGCATACGTATGGCAGCAGAAGCTTGAAAGTAGGAATAATGCTGTAGAAATCGAGCCATTAAAGAGTGCGTGCATTAACAATTGCAGATAGAATAAAATGTGATTCTAAAGGAGATGTAGTGACAAGGATTGAGAGAGGTATGATGTTAAAAACCCACGCTCGGAGCGTCTGTCTTATTATTTTATTACCAAATATTTGCAATAAAAACAATAACCAATCAATCAATCAGATTGTCACGCCTTTAACCCAGAGGGATAGGCAGACACAAAGGAGCGCCACTTGCCACGATCCTGACACAACTCCCTCGCTTTTCTCTATGGTTATGACCACTAGGAAGTCCAGCTTTCTGGGGATGTATCCGATTTGGTCGGAAATATTTTTTACATATAAAATATTACAAATAAGTACAAAAAATGTTTGCTCTGACCGGGAATCGATCCCGGGAGTACGCTTAGCGGTGTGTTACCAATGCCCCTCATTTTGGACACTTTCACCTTATTAAATGAAGAGTCACAAAGACAACTTGTATTTACGTAATGGAAAAAGTTCTCTTAATTTGGCACGAAGCGAAGGCAACTCTGTTAAGGGTCCGCGGCATGTCGTAAATAATAAAGAAAACTACCTTGTTATCAGAAATCTTAGCTATTAAGTATTAGAGAAGTGGCGGAGTCATGTTGCAGTTTATTAACTGAACAGTAGCTTCAGTTTGCAGAGGCGGCCGAGTGAGTTGTTCTTAAGATCCCACTGATAGATCGATCTTACTGATAAACGCATATAGGTATACATTCACATAGTTATTTTCTTGTTTTTTCCGTTATATCTTCGATTTTTATGTTGGACAAATTGCATGTTGTTTAAACATCGAACAAGCTTAGTAGTTGTATAAAATTTGTTTTTTGTTTCTTTTATTTAATATATATTTCCAGCAGAACTCTTGTCATTTATATCTGTTGTTAAATTTACTTTTACTTTTATTTTTTAATTTCTATTCTGAGGCACTAAATACTGTATCATAGAAACTGGACGATCAAAGTAAATATCAAAAACACATTGTGATACAAGCAGTCATACATAAAACATGTACATTGTACATAACATAAATTTCGTAAAAGACATCGTTCATTTTGTATGGAGACTCGGAATAAATTGTATTAACAGTTTTATATACATTTTAAAATAGTTTAATATATAAAGATTACAATGTATTTGGAAAATATCTTTTCTTTTGCATAGTTTAGGTGTGCAAAATGATCAAACTATAATTATGACAGTTCAAAGCAGAACTGTTAAGATGGCGTGTCTTAGTGATTCAGAGACGATCCAAAATCCATATTTTATTTTCTGAATAACATAATTGCACAGCAGTTAAAAGAAAATTGTTATTAGTTGAAACAAGGTTCTTCAAGGGTCAAAACAAAATCAAAGAGATTAAAATATAACATTTCAAAGTGATCGCAGTTTTATTTTGTTTATTTTTATTAACATGTGACGGTATCTGGGCCTACGTTGGACGCCACTTTGTAACAATATGTTTTGCACGTTTATTGACTTTTAACAGTGCTAGTGGTATCGGATGGTTATGAAAACGCGCAACTTCTGTTGAAACAATGTCGTTTGAATGTAACAAGTGAACATGTCGTATTAAACAGATAAAAGGCACAAAAGGCCTGTATCATAGTGCCACTGAGTTAGTGGGATCGATTCCCTGTGCCCTTTTATGATAAAATGCAACAACAACAACAACAACAAATTGTCACGCCGCCACAGGGATAGGCAGAGACAATGGAGCGCCACTTACCACGATCCTTACACAGCTCCCTTGCTTCCTTCACATCCACAATTCTCTTCATACAGGCTCTGTGGTTATGGGCACTAGGCAACCTAGCTTTTTTGATGATGTCTCCGATTTGGTCGGAAAACACTCTCCTGGGCCTGCCTTGTTTAACGCATCCATCCACATCAGATTTATAAATTCCTTTCGTCAATCTACTTTCACTCATCCTTTCCATGTGCCCAAACCATCGAAGCATTCCTTTGTCAATCCTTGTCACTACATCTTCTTTCAAACCACATCTATCACGCAGTGTGCTATTCCTTATTCTATCCGCTATCGTCACTCCACATACACTCCTTAACGACCGCATTTCTACAGCGTTAATTCTACTCTCATGCTTCTTCTGCCATACCCAACCTTCACTCCCATACATTAATGTAGGAACAAGCACCATTTTCATTTGCATTTTCTACAACAACAAAAATGTGGATGGCATAGTGACAGCGACTTTGACAACCATGTACTTAGACAGTCAGTCGTTGCGGCTCTTGCTTACCCTCAGGCAAGTCGAGGTCAGATGTCGAGTCACAATAAAATAATAATAATAAAAAAATTGGCGATGTAAAATGTCTGTGTCGTACAGAACTAAAGCTTAAGTAATAATAAAAGGATCGTCACAAAGAATACGCTTTCCACAACTTCCACTGATTTATCAACGTGACTTTATCGCGACGGAAATGCAGTGAAAATGCGTTGATATTTAGCATCCTTTTTTTTTTATTAACGTGGGAGGAAAGCTCTACCAGCCGAAGTGCCGGGCTCTCACCGGCTAAAACCTCCCACGCCGTTTCCACAAACCGTCATCGGCGGAGCACTGGTATCGCGTTAGCAAACCCGCGTAACTCCGCCGACGTTGGCCTTTTCGGGCCCCAACTAGCAATGTGGCCCGCTCAATCGCTACATTGCTGACTCGACGAGCGGGCCCCTCTTTCTGGGAGAGACGTGCGGAAACGGCTGCACGCCTCTCCCTTACTGCCACTGCCTGGCATGGGCAGCGACATCCACTAATCGCTCCACCCCGGGCTATGCTAAAAAGCACTGCCCAAGGGAGCACCTTGTTTTGCCGCGCCACCTTTTAGTAGTGCGCCGCTCAGGCAATGTTCGGTCATTGCCCGGGCGACGCACTCGCTTCACCGTCCCAGCCAGGCGCCAAGACACCCAGCTGGGACAATCCTCTCGTGTCCTCTTCCCGATGCGCCTCTGGTAGCCAGAGGCTAACAGGAAGAGGACGGGGTGAGGGCGGTGTCAAGTTCACCGCCCTCGGGTTGCGCCACGCTGGCCGTTAGGCCGGGGCGCCCACACGCTGGTTTTGGTCCGCGTCGGAACCCGGGGGCACTACCGATACCGATACCGCGACGGAGTACACCGTCGCGGCTCCCTATCCGCCACCCGGGAACGCGACCGATGGGAGACCAGCAAAACTCCAGCAATCACCTGCGCGTGATTGCTGTCGCCACAGACATAGTCTGTGGACGACCACGGGATATTTAGCATCCTTAAAGTACCCTTGTTTAATTACGTTGATTGGTAGTAAAATAATTTTTTTACTTTTGTTTATTAATTTTTCATTTTTTTATTCTGACGTTTAGAGAGCTTTCTAGCCATCGTGATCACGGACAGACTGAGGTGTTGAACGTTACGTTATTGTTTTCAAAACTACTCCGTTTTATGTTTTGATTTTGTTTTATTGTTCCCGGTTGATTTCAAAACATAGTTGTATATCTTTCTTCTTCATTTTGCCATAAGAAACAGTCCTGGTACAGTGTTCTGAAAAGCAGTGAGGTATTCCTTTCATAGCTCACTCCTGGTGTTTCCACCGACCGAGTTTATAACTTTGTTAGCAGCTATTCAATTACACAGCTTGGCAACTTATTACTGTGTTGACCTATTTATTTATAATTAGAATATATAATAGGTATCTTGTTATATTTTTAAGTATATTTGTAATAAATCATTAAAAAAAATCCATTATGACATTAATTTATGATATATATTTTTTATACTAATCTACTAAACGTGCTTGTATCATAAAAACCGGTCAACCAAAATACATAATAAAGCGACCGTGGTGTAGTTACAGTGCAATGGTTACGCAAGCCGAGTGCACGGTTTCAAAACCACTTACCGGTAACAATGTATCTTTTATATATGTACTTTGATTGGTATGATATTATACAAGCGCTTTAGTAGCTTAGTATATAAATGTATAATAATAAAAAACAATATAATAATTTAAAAAAACAAAAATGATATCAGATACATTGATACCGGCAAGTGGTTTTGAACAGGAAGCCCATTTCACAACCACTACACCACGGTCACCTTAGTTTAGAACAGAGAGGTTAAACAGGTGTGTCAGGATCGTGGTAAGTTTAATGTCTCCTTTCCTTGTAGTTATAAAAACGTGAGAGTTTATATTAAGTAACTAAAAGCGAAATTAAAGTTTATTTTACTCATAAACTAACCTAACACATAATCGTACGCTTAATTGTAAATAAATGAGACGGTTATATACAAATACAAATATGTTTATTACCAGAAAGTTTAAAATTTACAATAAGTTTCGGTGGTCCCACACTAGGCATTGCCGGAAGAGAAAGATCTTAAATCCACAAATTTTAGATCAAATTCAAGCTTTAGAAAATAAAACTAAATTTATATAAAGAAAAATTAGAAAAAAATATTCCTACATTTATTAATCACTAAAATTAAACTGTTTAAAGTCACTCATGCTGAGTTTAAACAATAATATGCATATAATATGACAATTAATTATTTCGAAATCCTAAACATATTCTCAATCTCATGGTTGTTCAACTTATGGTAGACAAATTAGTAAGTTTATTATACAAAAAAGGGTTCAAAAAAGAACTATGCTTCGAGTCTGGTTGTTAAAGAGAGGTAGGCAGTGGTGCCCAGTCTGCCGATCTGGGGTAGTTACAACCGTGAAGTTAAGTTGTATTTCTGGATCAGCTTGTAAGTTGTCGGTTCCAACTAGGCCGGCATAGTGGATGTGACTGCTACTTGCAGTTATTAAACTGTAGTAGCAGTCACATTCATTCATGGACCGCACTCCAGCTTAACATCAGACTCGGTGCTGTCATAAAGTCGAGCCACAAGAAGAGAAAAAAAATCAGTTGGTTACTTGATAATAATCAGCCCGGAGTATGTAGATTATGCTTAAATGTTTGGCGCATCGTTTTTTTTTGTAGATTATTCGACAAGTGGAATTCGTATGTGTCCTACCCATCTTGATTCTGCAACGAAATGAAGTTTTTGGCCGGCATAGTGAAGGCGACTGAGGCAGCCGTTTAATAAAACGGCAGTTGGCGCTCTTGGACCTCTCTTTGCTTATCATCAGACAAGTTAAAGTCAGAAGTCGCGTCTTTATAAAAATGCTGAATTCAAATTTAAAGCAGCATCCTTACTAATGACTCTATCTTATAAAATGCGAGATTAATTAATGACAAATTCAGTTAATTGACATGACTAACAAAAATATTAATATTTTAATATTCCTAGTTTCATGTAAATATATTTCTCGGAATAGTTTCATACAACACAAATAATTTAAAGGAACGAATCATCATCAAATGAATCATTCTAATTCATTTTAATTATTATATTTAAAATTAAGTATTTAAATGTAGGTTGAATCACCGAAATTAATCTCAATATGTTTATTGTGTTTCTCATATGACAGCTTCCTGTTTTCAGTTAGTACTAATCCCCGATTCTCTAAATACATTATAACGACATTATTTTTACATTTCTATATTAAGCTACTAAAGTGCTTGCTTGCATCATAGAAACAGGACAACCAAAGTAAATATCAAAGATACATTGGTACCGGTGAGTGGTCTCGAACTCGCGCTCTCCAGTTTGTGTAACCATTGTACTGCCAATACACCACGGTCGCCTTAAAAATGCAGTAAAATTGCGTAGTTAACCCATTGATTAGTCATTCGCTGATTGGTTACGAAGATGTCAAATATTAGTGCAAGTTTGTATCAAGAGATCCGAGGCCCTGGGTTATTCAAGGGAACCTCAAGTTGCGCAAATACGCTAACCTCGGTACTGGTTACGAATTTGCGCCGTTTGGGGTCGAGACGATGGGCCCTTGGGGACCTTCAGCTAAGCGCCTGGCCAGGGAGTTGTCTAAGCGGCTGACGGAGAAGTCTGGAAACAGGAAGGCTAGCAATTATTTCTGCCAAAGAGGAAATGTTGCCAGTCTCCTTGGGACTATCTTTGATGATATTTTTTATTTATAGTTATTATACTTTTAATTTTATCTGTTTCTCTTATTGAGTATTCTATCATATGAAAATTATATGAATTAAACAAATTTTATGTGGCTTACTGTCGCGATTATTTTGGTTTTGATTTTACATTTATTTATTATTCCGACGTTTCGAGAGCTTAGCAGCCATCGTGGTCACGGAGAGACTGAGGTGTTGGTCGTCCTATTGGTTGATGCTCTTATTGTTTCTATAATGGAGTAGCCGTTTCATGTATTGATTTTGTTTCATTGTTTCCGGTTTAATTCATTTTTTGTTTGCAAAAAATAACTAACGGTGTCTTCTGGTTTGGCAGTTTGCTGGACTTGGGACTTAAGTTTGTGTATTATGGGGTTTCAGATGTTAGATAATCGCCAACCACCTTCTCTATTAAAATTAGGAATAATAATAAAAAGGTAAAATGAAAACCAAAAACAAACGCGATAGTAAGCCGCATGAAATTTGTTTAATTCATTAATCAATGTTTGCGCAAAATCTAAGAAAATAATATGAAATTATATGTTAGCTCTGGTTGGCTATATTGAAATGGACATTCCATAGAAAAACTGCAATTTGAATTATCCTACAGTCTCGGGGTCGAGTACTACAATTTAGATTAAGTACAGATTTTGTTTAATCCTAAAAGAAAAATGTGAATGGTGTGGATTGTGTATGTGAGGGAAGCGAGGGAGTTATGTCAGGATCGTGGCAAGTGGCGTTCCATTGTCTCTCCCTACCCCTGTGGGAAAAGACGTGACAATTTGATTAATTGATTGATCTCCTAAATATAATATGTATATTACCCTAAACAATTGTATAATTAAAGGTATCATAAATTACTTATAGTAACATGTTAATTAACCATACTAATAATTACAATGAATAAAAGCTGCATAAAAAATGTCCAAAAACTTGTTTTACCCCATCGGATGTACATATTGTTTCCGCAGTTCATAGAATTGTCGCTGTGTGGGGTAAAAATAAATTAACATAACAATATTACATTTCACGGATTAACAATAGAACGGTGATCGCGCAAAAATTTCGCCGTGTCAACACGACTCATTCACAAACGCTCGTTTACCACCCCTAACTTGCGACTAGTTTTACAACTAATCCGATAAGGGATGCACTGGTAATACAGCAATACGAAAACCGCTGGGTAAGTATAAAAATATACTTATAACGTATAAATAAGTTTTAAAGTGATAAATTAATTCAAGATTTTTAAATATGAAATTCTATATTAAGCTACTAAAAAATTACTTGTATCATAAAAACATGACAACTAAAGTAAATATTATACCAAAGATACACCAATGCCGGCAAATGGATTTAAACCCGTGTTCTCGGTTTGCGTAACCATTGCATTATCACAAAATTAGTTATTTATAAAAATAAATGTTATATTATTATAGTTTTTTTATTAATTGATAAAAGATAGAACGCGTATGTATAATTGAAATGTTAAACGTGATAGATCGATGGAAGTGTAGGGCGACTGGTCGGGGCGAAAGTCGTAGCAAGCGGTAGAGCTCGTTGTAACACTGTACATTGCCAGTCTCTAGTAAGCTTTAGTTATGCGTGGATCTCCCTAAAACCTTTCCACCGTTCCCGTCACGAGTTATATTTGATTCACGGACAAGTCTACGTGTTATTCCTGAACTTTCCCGAACAATTTTTCATGGTAAAAAATTGTGTGTGCTAAAGTGTTATTTTAATTTTTTACAACTATATTTTTTGTTTTTGTTTTTATTTTATGTACGTTGTGTTTAATAATAATTGTGACAATGTGCAGTGTTTTTTTATTTGTGCCCTAATTGTTTTGGATTTAATGCTTGAAGGATATTTCTTTGGTTGGTTTTGTTTTTATTATTATTTTTTGCTTATAATTATTTTGATATTTTAAGCTTGTATTTTTTATTATTGTTTACTATTTATTATTATTATTGTGTGCTTATTATTGAATTAAACAAATTTTATGCGGCTTACTATCGCGTTTATTCTGGTTTTGATTGTTTTTTTTTAATTATAAAAATTTTAAAAATCAAAACCAAAATAAACGTAGTAAGCCGCATAAAATTTGTTTAATTTATAATCAATGTTTGCGTAAAATCTAAGAAAATACGTTGTGCTTATTAGTTAGAGCAGTTTATTAAAATTATAGTAGTAGCTACAGTTTAAAATAATTTTCAAATTTATTTCACAAACCGTTTATTTACGTTCAGAACTTACAACCATTAGGTACTTTATTATAATAAGTTATTTCCACGTAACTTATTAAAAACAATAAAATAGATTTTTTTTCTAATTAAATTTATTAGAAAGCTCTACACATTGCGTAAGCAAGGTAAAATCAAATTATGCCAAGAATTTGTTGAGCATTCGATGTGTTAATAATACTGTGTTAAGTTTTTATTAACTTATTAAGCTTTAGTGCAATGTCGAATAAAGTATTCGTGTGATTTTTAACACTTTTATAAATACTTATAACTCGATATTTTGGCGTTGAAATTTTCCAAATGTGTTTATTATGCTATTATAAATTTTATTTTTAGATTATAATTGATCTTTAATATAGTATTTTTGGTATTATCATACCCATATGTCTACATTATTTTAAATTATATTTTTTATATAATTTGTTAGTTATTTTGTTAGGAATTTATTCAAAAGTATTCATATATAATTACGGTCATATAATTAAAAAAAAATAGATATTAGGAAACGTATAAGAACCTACATTAGGTTAAATTTAAAATTTATTCGTATGATGATGCTCAGCTGGTTGTTAAGCTGGAGTGCGTTCCATGAATAGAAGCGACTGCTACTACATAGGCCACTATGTCTACCTTATTGGAATCGGCAACGCAACTAAGTCACTTCAGGATCAAAAGTGATGGCATTAACTCAAATGACGAACTAGACAGATCTACCAATCTTATTATGAGGGAAGCGGGGGATTTGCGTCAGAATCAATGTCATTGCCTCTGTCTATCCATGTGTGAAAAGGCGTGATAATTTGATCGATTAATTATTTCATGTATTTATTTATAGTAGATATTGGTTTTATTTATCCTTATTATATAATTACGTTTTAACACATTTTTGTTATTATTTTGGCTGAATATCAACCCTGACTTGCTTAGTAAGCAAGGAGAAGTCCAAGAGCGCCGACGGCTGAAAAAAACGCTTTAACTTACGGATGCCTCAGTCGCCGTGACTAAGCTGCTGAACATATTCATATAAGGTGGTGAAGTATTCCACTTGTCCTTTGTTCTGCAAAGAAACGACGCGTGGAATATTTTAGACCGACTGCTAATTTGATCAACAGAAAGAGGATGCTTATTCCGACCTGAAAAAATATCTTACCGGAGCGGTCAGTCCTAGGCTCAGAACACTTAAATATAACTTATGTTGTATTAATATGTTTTTAGGCACTCAGAGACCTTTACTGCTATCAAAAACTTACATCTAGACCACTAATAGTAAAAACACTTCTTAGCTACGTACTTAATAGTACTAGCAAATAAATGATATCAATTATAATGAACTTAGCACATGGCTACAAAAAACACCGCCATTACAGTACTAATATATTATATCAACAAATGGGTCACACATTCTAATTAAATAAATTTATTACATACGTAGTTGTCGTTAAGATAATTAATTATTCGCCAAGGTCCCCCTAGCACGGTGATCCAAGAAGCAAGATCGACAGCATACATCGCAAACCAAAAACAGAATTGCAAATCTAAAGCGGTCGGTTCGATTCTTTAAGTTATCTCTACATAGTAAAAACAAAATAAGTTCTTGCGTTTGCCTGTCTTTCTGTACTCTTTCATTTAGATAATTTCTTCAGATGGTTTATAGGTACAATATGTGCATGCTATAATTATAGAAAATATGTATTATGAAAATATATTACACAAAATAAAATTTAATTTTGGGAGATTTCATTGCTAACGCATTATATTTAGCAATAATTAACTTTAGGAGTACAAGAAACATATTTCTAAATGTTGTACTATAGAATTATGTATTTTTAAAATATGATATAAAAATGGCATATATCTTAATCCTACGGATAGCCCACAGTGATTTGGGCATTTTTAAGCGATGGATATATTTTTTTGTTGATTTAGTTTTAATAAAATACAACAAAAAAAATTTAATAAAAAAGGTTAGTTATGTTAGAAATTTAATGTAATTTAGATTAGATTTACGTTACTGGTTTAGATTTGAGCGTTGAGTCTTTTTCACATGACTACTATATGTGGCACTTTAAAAAATAACTTCTAAACAAAATATGTTTGCATTGATTTATAAAAAAAATCTGTAAACAATGTATATAAATACATCCTGTTTTAATAATGATAAAAAATTAGTTCCTACATTTTATCCATGCAAAGTCGGGGCGGCTCGCTAGTATAATATAAGTAATTTGAACGTTAAGTGTACTTTTTTTTTTTTTTTTTTTATTGTGACACGACATCTGACTTCGACTCGCCTGATGATAAGCAAGAGGAAGTCCAAGAGTGACGACGACTGGAATAACCGAGTCAGTTCCCGGCTGCCCCAGCCGCCGCCACTATGCCGGCCTAAGCGTACTTGTAGGTTAGTATGCTTGTACAAGATATATGAAAATACATTTTATAATATTGATAGGAGATTAAATTGAATTAAATTGTAAGGCCTCCCACTAGGTGGACTGACGATATAGTGAAAGTGGATGTAACCGGTGGATGCAACTGGCATCTTGTCGTTCGGAATGGCGTTCTAAGGGGAGGCCTATGTTCAGCAGTGGACGCTTTCTGGCTGATGATGATGATGATTATTAAATTGACTTAGTCGCGTTTCGGGGTCAGATCAAAAGGATGACATAGTGGATGCTACAGCTACTTGCTGTTAATTCACTGTAGTACGAGTCGCCTCCATTCATGGACTGCATTCCAGCTTAACATCAGAAGGGTGCTTTCATATGTTATGACACCATAAAAAATGGAAGACATTAAAAAACATTATTAAATTAGAAAAGAAAATAATAAGGGAAGGAACAGAATTGTATAGGGATCGTGGAAAGCGGCATTCCATTGTCTCTGCCTGCCCCTGTCTAGTTCTATTTTAAAGTAAGAGAGGAAATAATGTAAGGAAGTTGTTGACTCCAAACAGTTTCTAACAGTAGATATTTATGTCTTTTGTATGCGAAAACTGCAAGGATAGTTTTTCCCAAGTTGTCTAATTCGAATAAAGTTTTTATTCGAGATTTCAAGCGAATCAGTTGAACATTGATTTCAGCACACAAATCTAACTTTTATAATTTAAAAAGTAGAAACAACTATTCGTTAACGGTACGATTTTTAAAATTGAGAGCGACGTCGGACCATGATTGCCTAATGGTAAGTAAGGAGTGTTTCAAGAGCATCTCAGTCACAGACACTATGACCATTGTTTTAGAAAGAAATCAATGTGGCGAATTTTTTTTTATTCTATTTACTTTTCTATACTAAGCTACTAAAGTGCTTGTGTTATAGAAACAGGACAACGAAAGTACATATATCAAAGATACATTGGTACCGGTGGGTGGTCTCGAACTCGTGCTCTCGGTTTGTGTAACCATTGCACTGCCACTACACCACGGTCGCCGAATTGGTTTACTGAATGCAGATGCTTTTCCCAACATGTGCAAGTATAACGGGTGTGAATGGATGAGCACATCTTTCACACCCGTAGGTTCTTGAGTGAAGACCACAAACCGGAAGACGCGGCGTAGGAAGACCTCCAACTAGGTGGACTGACGACATAGTGAAAGCCGGTGGATGCAACTGGCATCTTATAGTTCGGAAAGGGGAGGCCGATTTTAGCAGTGAACGTCTTCTGACCAATGATGACGAGGAATAAGGTTATTTAGCTATTTTCCATGAATACGCATAAAGTCGTATAAAGTCGCCATGTCTCAAAATCAGAGTTACTAAAGTGCTGCCGCCAGCACGGCTTTATGAATGCCTGCTGCTCACAGCTATTTATATATGGAAGCAGTAGTCTTTAATTATGGATTACACTCCAGCTTAACATCAGGCGATGTACATTGTACAGACCATGCTAGGTTAAATTTGTGTGTCGATAACAGCAAAAAAATTCTGTCTATTTTATTTTTAATTTAATTTATTTTTGGTCAGCGAACACCCTTTTGGGCCTGCCTTGTTGTACGTTCCCATTCACATGAGATTTATAAATTCCTTTCGACAATCTAGTTCAAAACAAGTTAGGGTTTTATTATTTTAAACCTGCACTATAACTTAGTGAATAAATAATAAATGTTCAGGGTGTTTTCGCGACATTCGCGCTCACCCCGGACATCGCTCCTGACTGTACGGTGTATGAACTATACCAAAGTAGAGATGCCAGATGTTATTAAAATATATCAATAAATTATTGGCCGGCATAGTGATGACCTTTTAGTTGTCAGCACTCTTGGACTTTCTCTTGCTTGCCATTAGGCAAGTAGTGATCAGATGTAATGACTCAAAAAAATATCTAAAGTTATGTATATTTCCAATAGTACCAAGATTTTGCATTCAATCGCTAAGCTTCAGGTGTTAGAATTTTTTTATGTCCATTGAGTGCATAATTTTTACGTTATGTAAAGAATTTAATAAAATTTATTATGAATTATTATGAAACCCTTGCTTACGGCAAGTCGAGGTCAGTTATCGAGTCATAATAAAATAATACGTACAAAGTAAAATGTAAAATAATTCATAGTTGTAAATCTGGCAAAACTGGCAGTCACGCTGTCAGATTTCAAAGTTGGAACGCCCGCGATATTTTCAATCCCTGACAGTGCAACTAGTTTTAAAATTATTTTCCTGTGAGTTATGAGGGAAGTTCGAGTTTCACAAATTGACGAGTTTACAGATTTGTTTGCTTTTGATTTAGATATTTTTATAATTGGAAATACGTTAATAAAACATTGTTTTTTTATTGTACACGATATCTAACCTTAACTTGCCTGGCTATCAACGACTGAAAAAATAGAATTAATTTATTTTGCCTCAGTCGTCTTCACTATACTGGACAGAGAATTCTTGAGATTAATTAATGTTGCTTAATACATTCACAATTGCAAGTTTTTCATCCATTCTAACCAAATTATATTTACGAATTTGTAAAAAGTATCGTATAAGTATAAAAAAAAGAAAAATGGGTTGCACCACTCTTTAACTTCACATTTTACATTTACGTTTAACGGATATTTTATACAGAGCTAAAGGACATCATTAATCTTGGGTTTCTATGTACTACTTTTGTTATTTCTAATGATAAAAACATATATAAATGGTAGTTTCGATATAAAATTATAAACAACCCAATTCACGATTTCGTAATAGTAAACGTAATAGAATAAGTATAAAGTAAAACTAAATTTGTAAAATGAAACTTTTTTGGTACAACCGGCTGTTAGTCATCCACCGGTTATTTCCCACCTAATCATGAAATGCAATTAAGTCATTTCACGGTCTGTACTGGTACTGAGGTCGTACTACCCCGATCGGCAGACTGGGCATCACTGGCTACCACTCTGTTTTTTTAATTTCTATATCAAGCTACTAAATTGCTTATAATTGTATAATATAAACTGGACAACCAAAGTACATATATCAAAAAAACATGGTACCGGCAAGTAGTTTTTGAACCCGTGCTCTCGGTTTGCGTGACCGTTGCTCTACCACTACACTACGGTGGCCTTAGACAATAGAATTTTGTAATACAAGTATCCGTCTTTCTCATATGAAAGTCAGTTGATTGATAAATTTCTAATAGAAATCATAAAGACATCTCATTAAAGTGTTACTCATCAAAAGGGCATATTTATATACAAATACATAATACTAGGTAAAGTTAAGTTAAAACTAACTTTCTTTAAATATAAACATTTGTTAAATTATTATAATACCATTCCCTTTGCTCTTTTTTAATTACTCCTGACACTTTGCGTTCTCCTGCCACGAACTTCCTAGTTCTATCTTATCTCGTCATCTCCGTTTGAGCTTACCGCAATATCTTTTGCACACTGAAGTCCACTCAGTAGTGGACTTTTCCCATAATGCATCAGACATGGGGCAGATATGAGCTGTCCAATCCCAATACATTATACCTTAAAAGTATATTGGTATTCTGATCATGGCTCAAAAGTGGTTCTTTGTCGCACTTTGGGGGCATATCCGCATTTCACGGGTATATACAGCCCAATGTCCGCTCACAACTAGCTATGGTTAGCTGTAAGAGAATAAAATACTTTTTACGTCTATTAAAACAATTTAATAATAATTTGATTATACGTCTAAATAATTGTTTATATTTCAACGTATGACAAATGGTATATAGTGTAGTTAGAGAGGACATTACAACAAAATGTCATAGAGCTAACTATTTTATGTACAAATAGGAATGTGGTGTAATTTCTAGGAAACGTTGATGTTTGCTGTTTGTATTAAACACGTTATGTATCATTAGATGTATTTACTTTAATAATTTTATAGATGTTTAGAAGAACGTGTTGCATGTTAGTTATGAAGCTAGATTACTATTTTTTACTGTGGCTCGACATATGACTGCACCCCGCCTCATATTAAGCTGCTACAATCAAATATTGCCTGCCTATGTGTTCTCTCCGTCCTATAACCTTGGATCCTTCATGCGATGGCCGGCATAGTGACGGTGACTGGGGCAGCCGTGAACTAACCTGGTTTTTTCAGTCGTCGTCACTCTTGGACCTCCTCTTGCTTATCATCAGGCGGATCGTGGTCAAATGTCGTGTCACAATAAAAATAAAGCAGCAGTCACATTTACAATGCCGGCCTAGTTGCAACCGGCAATTTTAAAGCTAATCCCGAAACGAGATTGAGTCACTTCACGGTCTGTACACTTAAAAGCGGCGTTCTTAACCCGGATCGTCAGACTGTGCAAATGACCACCAACTGTCCGCACACCACACCTAAAGTTAGTAAAGTTATATTTATCAGATAACAGTGAAAGTAGAGATAATAGCGTTTCAATGTTTTAGACTTTACTTAATTAGCAAAAGTTTAATTATTTATGGATGTGAGGGAAGCTTGTGTCAGGATCGTGTCAGGATCAGGATGTTGTGTCAGGATCGTGACAGGTGGCGCTTCATTGTCTCTGCCTAACCCTGTAGTGACTATTTGATTGATTGATTTTATTAGTTTCAGTTGACGTATAAATATTGGTTTTGTGAAAGTAATTAAATAACGTTTTTATGTTTAATAGTTGTTAAATTTATTATTCATCATTTGACTTAGTTTTTTTGTATTACCGAAGAAAACTTTGCGTGGAAGTTATTGAAGTTTTATTAAAAGTTAATTAGTCCTTTGCGGTGCTTATTTATGATTTAAATCCAATATACAATATTATATATAATTCTCGTGAAACGGTGTTTGTGACAACTCCTCCGAAACGGCTCGACCGATTCTAATAAAAATTTGGACGTAAACTATTTTTCATACATCTAAGTAATGTAATGGTCCACTCCAAATTTTTATTTTTTATCTTTTTATTCTAATATTTTTATGATTTGGCATTAAAACATACATACAACCGTAATTAAGTACGGTAAAAAGTAAAGTATACGGATTTCAAGTGTAAAGACCGTATAGTCTGACATAGTCGCATTTCGAAATTAGTATTTTTTTTTATTGTGACTCGACATATGACAGCACCCCGCTTGATGTTAAGCCAAAGTGTGGTCCATGAATGAATGTCACTGCTACTACAATTCAATAACTGTGAGTAGCAATCACATCCACTATGCCGGCCTAGATGGAACCGGCAACTTACAAGCTGATCCCGAAACGTGATCAAATCACTTCACGGTCTGTATACTTGTAAGTGGTGGTACTACCCCGGATCGGCAGACTGGGTACCACTGCCTACCACTCTTTGATAACCAGACCCGAAGCAAATATCCATCTCTTTTTTTTTTATTAACAAATATTTGCAATATTTAATTCCATTAAATACTACAAATAAAAGCTATGAAACAAATATTTGCTCCGACCGGGGATCGAACCCGGGACTTTACGCGCAACAAACCAGTCGCTAAACCGTTCGTCCACGCCTGTCGTCGTCAGTATGCGACTGCTACTTGCAGTTGTTTAACTGTGTAGCTTTGTCTGGCGGGGTTCTGTCATATGTCGAACCAAAATAAAGAAAAGTTTGTTCTGATTGACATTTTACATGATATCAGCAAAGAGCATGTATGGAGAGAATTGTGGATGTGAAGGCAGCAAGACAGTTGTGTCAGGATCATGGAAAGTGGCGCTCTGTTGTCTCTGTCTATCCCTGTAATAAAATAAGCCGTGACGTTGATATTTATTAATGCATAAAGGAATGTTAATCGTTAATCGTTAAGTAGTAGGGAGTGGGGAGTGGTGCTTTACGTGGCAGTAATACTTCCACAAGAATACAGCGACTTATTTGCGTTTCGGGATTAGCTTGTAATTATCTGGTTCCTACTAGGCCTGCTACTTACAGTTATTAACCTGTAGTAGTAGTCAACCTCGTTCGTGGACTGCACTCCAGCTTTACATCAGGCGGGGTGCCGTCATATGTCGAGTCACAATGCAAATGTTTCGGATGGACACAAAACAGTTATTGGGGTCGGGGGAAATGTATTACTTTGTAAAACTATGTATTTTCCAAGTCATTTTTATTTACGAAAGTTGTAAAAGAGTAATTAATCATTTCACAAAAAAAGCACCGGATATTCACTAACTTAACTTGTACGAATTCGTGGTATCTTATTCTATAATAATACTTTGACGACTGGCGTGGACGAACGGTTCAGCGACTGGTTTGTTGCGCGTAAAGTCCCGGGTTCGATCCCCAATCGGAGCAAATATTTGTTTCATAGCTTTTATTTGTAATATTTAATAGTAATAAATATTGCAAATATTTGTTAATAAAAAAAAGAGCTGGATATTTGCTTCGGGTCTGGTTATCAAAGAGTGGTAGGCAGTGGTACCCAGTCTGCCGATCCGGGGTAGTACCACCACTTACAAGTATACAGACCGTGAAGTGATTTGGTGACGTTTCGGGATCAGCTTGTAAGTTGCCGGTTCCATCTAGGCCGGCATAGTGGATGTGATTGCTACTCACAGTTATTGAATTGTAGTAGCAGTGACATTCATTCATGGACCACACTTTGGCTTAACATCAAGCGGGGTGCTGTCATTTGTCGAGTCACAATAAAAAAAATAAAAAAAATACTATCAATATCTACTTTTATCGCAATATTACGTATCATAACAAATATTATGTGGCATGTCATATGATAAATCCTTTTTTTAGATAAATATTAAAATAAATCCATTGTTATTCTAAACAAATAATTATAAAATAACTAGCATAATATTCTGTCATCATGGACCCGACAGACGTTGTCCCGCCCAAAAGTAAAAAAAAGCGGCCAAGTGCGAGTCGGACTCGCCCATGAAGGGTTCCGTAGCAGCAAGTAACATAATATAAAAGTTCTTGTAGTTCGTTGATCGATTTTTATATTTGAGTTGATTGAATGAAAGGTAAATTGAAACTATTCAGTTTAGAAAAAAATGATGTTCGAAACCTCAATATAATTTTTAAAGACCTATCTATAGATACCCCACACGTATGGGTTTAATGAAAAAAATATTGTTTTCTTTATACTTTTGTGTGAAAATCTTCACAGAATACATCTATTTACCAAGTTTTAACAGTATAGCTCTTATAGTTTTGGAAAAAAGTGGCTGTGACATACGGACGGACAGACAGACAGACAGGTACATGACGAATCTAAAAGGGTTCCATTTTTACTACGGAACCCAAAAAAACAAACGGTTGCAGCGCCACCAGATCCAACTGTAAATCTAAACCATCCAGGGACCCACTTATACGGCATTCTCACGGTTCAATAATAATCGACTCAATAGGTAATAGTGCACGCGTCATTACACTATCTGTCCATTTTATCATTTTTAACGTGGATGCGGACGCCATAATTTTCATTTTTTTTTACAAAATAACAAAAATACTGCAGACAGAGGAATAAAATACATACTCAATCGCGCTGATTGACTGACTGATTGGACTGATTGTTCAATGCAAGTTGAACGAACAAGTTCAAGAGTCGATTCACTGTCAACACTGTCAACTAATAATTGAATCAATAAAAGTTGAAAGGTTGTTAAATTTTGTTGAACTGGTATTTATTGCTTCAACTTGATTAAAAGTCTGTGCTCGATTAAAAGTCGGTTCAAATCGCGAACGATTTCGCAGTTGATCAACTAAATTCGCCTGATATGAAGGTCCTGTAAAACACACATTAAATTTCCATTCAAATCGGTCTAGCGGTTTAGGAGGAATTTAGCCATTGTACTCTTATGTATATTTTTGAATTTATCTCATAACTCTATCATAAAAACCGTGCGCGACCATTGCACTGCAACTACAACACGGTCGCCTTAAACAGTTTAATGTTCTTAATAATTTGATCATTGATTCACTTTATTTCTTGTTATTGATTTTACATTTTTTTAAATATTTTGACGTTTCGAAAGCTTTGTATTCATCGTGGTCATGAAGAGACTACTTGCTTCTTATAAATTTGTGAAATTCAATGATTATTGTTTGCGCAAAATCTAAGAAAATACTAACCTCATCATCCGAAAAAGAACAATACTTAAGATTTACTAGAAATACTTTTATATTTCTTTCGATTTAAAGTAAGAATTGTGGTGGTCTTTGCGGTGGTTTTACTTATGTTGAAAATAATTTTATTTTTATTTGCATTTCGACCAACTGAATGTGTTTTGACAATCTTTGTTTGCTACAATCCGAATTAGTTACGAATTTTGATAATTCTGTTTTGAACATCTCCACTAGTTTGAGTATTTAATGGGATTATCAAGTAAGGGAAGAATGCGTATCATGTTTTTAAACGGCTCGACTTGCTAATAATAAACTAATAAATGTTTAATCAATTCAATTAATCACACCTTTATTCGCACAATGCTAATACCACTTATTTAATGTCTAAATTAAAAGTAATTTGCTTATCATACACTTTTCAAACAATAAAATTATAAGAGTAAAAAGTATAAAATAAAGTACTGGATACGTCTAATAGGTAAGTAAATATGACGAGATGTGAGGGAAAATATTTCTAAAGTGTGGTCCGAGGTAAGAAGAGTGCCGACACCTCTTCAAACGTACCTGGAATTCGCATACAAAACCTTCACCTTTATTTATGTACACTCAGAGAATTCACCCTTTGCGAGTTGGACGAGCGAGCCCACGGTAACGCGGGTAGGGGCATTCAGAATGATTTATTGTAAATGGTTTTCTACTTTGTTGGCTAAAATAATAAACTTCACTCTCGGATTGCGGTTCTAAATTCAATATTTTATTGCTATTTTTACTTTTGCTCATTCCGAATTGCGACCGATGAAATTCTTAATTTGCGCTCGCTTTGTGACTGACCGCAACTGTACCACTAAAATAGTGACTCAGCCTGTTTTTTGCGTTCCTAAATTTGTAGTTATTTTACGTAATACAAAAATGACAAATGTACTTTACTAACGCAGACACGAAAGAGCGAATGTTGAATGAGACGTCGAAGAAGCTTAGCAAATATATTATATGTTAAAAGCGCAGTTGGAATTGTATGTTTCATTGTCCGCTCGCACAATACATGAAAAGCTTCACCTCCATCCGATTGACGCTTTTAACTCCAAGGTGTTACAAGAATTAGTGGTCCATTATTGCTCTATAGAAAACGTACGGTCAACAGGGAACAGATAACAATAATTAGCTTGGACGTTAGAAAAAGTGACATAAATCCCTCATAATAAGTTCCTCAATCCGCAAAAAATAAAACATCCGAATCTACCTGAGCTGCTACTTTTTTTTTAATTTGCAGAATGAGTCCGTAGTAGAATATAATAAACACCTCAATTCTTGGCAGAGGCATTGTTTAATGATTTTTGTGTAGTGATATTGCACAATGCTCGACGTCGTCCAATTTTTTGAGTTGAGCTTGTGAGAAAAATAAAAAGTTTTTGTATACCTTGGTAGCGTTTAAACAAAGGATCTTGGGGGTTCGTGTAGAGGTGTGATTTATTTATGACTTTGCATTTAGATGCTTTTGACTTTACTTCACCGCTTTTGAGACGATTCTGCCATGTTTTTACAAATAAATTTTTGGTTAATATTTGATTTTAAAACGGTTTCTTATTTACTTTGTTTTGTTTGTTTCAGGCACAATATGGGGTTATCGGTGCTAATGCGCGGTTTCACGAAATGTAAAAATCAATAATTATTTATTATTTTTTAAATTTAATATAAATTTGACAACCAAAAATGCTGTGGTTAGGTTCAGTCAGTTTAATCATTTTCAATATTATAATACACGAAAATATCTCTTTCAAATCGGCTGACGACAGCCGTTGCCTAGACAAGTAGATAAACTCGTATATCAAAGTGTTACTTAAAGTAACTTATTTTAAATTCAAAATTGAACACATTACAAACATAACCTAGTCATAACCTCGCAGTTGTCAATACGAGTTAGAACGTTATTAGATCAGAGTTACCAGGAGTCCAAGTAAATAAATAGTACAAAAGTGAGAGACGTCTTTAAAGGAGGAGTTGCCACTGCGGTGGTATGCGTTATTGTGCATATTGTATAAACGTTGCGCTAACTGGTCGCTACGTTACGTGGCTTCCCGGCGCGCAACTGCACTGCTGGATGCTACTAACTGTATACACGTGAGTACCCTTTATTGATATATTTTAAATTTGAGTTAAAAAAAAACTAATACTTAAAGTACAATGTCACTAGGCCGGCATAGTGGATGCGACTGCTACTGCAGGAATTTAACTGTGCTAGCAGTTGCCTCCATTTACGAGTATGAAGAGAGCTTTACATTAAGCAGTGTTATGTCAAATAAAGTAATTTAGTAACGTCAGCACTCTGCATGATGTTAATTTTGACTCTAGGCTTGTATGGAGATGATAATCCTTTTCGATAATTGACTATAAGCCGTTATAAGTTATTTGATCAGGAAAGAGACATATCAAATAAAAAAGCACCACAACTATAGTGACAAAACTGATAAATATATTAACCGCTTCAACGCAATTCATCATTTTCATTGAGACATTTTTTTCTCTAAACTTAACCAATGTCCTCTTAACCCGTACATTTATTTCTAAGAATTAATACCTCACAAAACTGGCTCATAAAAATATTTATACCTCCTGGAATTATTAGTAAGTCGAAGTGGGTAGTCCAATAAAAATGTCTTCAACTATAAACAGTGGCTTGTCATATCAATGTAAATATTTGTATAAGAATGCAACATATTTGTTCAATATAAGTCGGTCGAATGGAACTTCATCGATAATATTTTATCCAGATACCGATAGGAGTTCATTCACATTCCTAGGTATTCCCATTTATTGCTTCCGCGTCAATTCAAATAGTTTTGGCGACAATTGGAATCACTTATCTAATGTAAATATTGCTAAAAACGTATTTGTAAATAATGTCTAGTATGTCTGATTTGCTATAACAATAAATATTAACTAAACTTTGTATATTTGTAAATCATTTCAATTGTTTACCTATCAAGTTAATACAAAAAGTCGCAGCTATGTGTTAAATTGAACGGAATGCTATAGTATTTGATTAACCAGATAATTTATTACAAGTACGTAATTGTTATCATCATCTTCCTGTTGGAAATAGTCGCCATAAACTACTAAACACATAAATTATATAAGACCATCATTCTTTATGCTTTTATCTACAATGACTAAATCAAAGTTGTTTATTCCAAAACTTCTTAATGGTACAATACTTACTATCTATAATTTATCATTTAAACTTTCATATAATACTTTAAACTAAACCGGCTGCGTGGTCCTAAAAAGGTTTAAAGATATTGTAATAAATGACAATAACTTGTAAATGTGCCCTTGACCGATCTGTTCCACCTACCTCATTCATTTCAAAGTCTACAACATCCCAAATCAGGACACAATAGTCGAATTAAATATAACTAAAGTCTGGGACGGTGCAGAACAAATCAAATTTGAAGGCAGTAGCTAGACTTAGTGTAACAACTTTTGTCATGGTAATTTTACAGAAATAAATTTGCATGTATATATTACACATATATATATGTAAGTATATATTTTTGAGACAAGCTCTACATTTTTATATTTGTAATTAGACCTATGTCCAATACAAACACAATAAATATCAATCAATCATGATAATTTATCTTTTATAAGTATTAAAACCGAAAAAAGGAAATTAATATTCTAAGATTAAAATTCTTTAATATACTCAATTATTTTATTATTTAAAAAGATAAGATCTACATATTCGTACGTAAATGATATTTGAAATCATTGAGTTATAATATAAGTATCAGTTTAATTCATTGATGTGTTTATATCGAAAATTCCGTATCCGTAGATCCGTACTAGATAAACTTTTATATAACAGGACGCTTTTATAAACTTAGTACATTTACTAAATAAAGATTAGGACTAGTGATAATTGAGAACGTTGCAAAAAAGTAAAAAAAAAATGCTGCTATCACAACTTATGAAATGTTTGCAGACGATTGTCTCGGCTTAATTCTTATAATCGACATGTGTGGGCTGTACTTGTCGCAGACATTTGGACCTCTCATATTACGATTCAAGGTTAAGGCTGCCAACAATTAAAGTTATAACTATAATACGTGCATATAAATTAACAAGTATAATTAATAACAAATATCATGAGACTAGGAGACAATACAAGCAATATTTTAGTTAGATTGTCTGTTGGTTATAATTGCCACCTTTTAAGGATGCAAAACCATAGAAGTATATCAATCTAATATAATGACAGACGCAACTTTTAACATACGTCTAGTGACAGATTTTCATAAAAATAATAATATTTTTAGGAAATGGACATATACAAATATATATTTGTATATGTCCACAAATAAAAATACATGTAATATGTATTTTTATTTGTATATGTCCTTCTTGAAGATCCAATTTATCTTTATACCTAAATTCATCACGGGTTAAGGCGTGAAAACGTAACACAGTTACTTTCGCATTTATAATAATAGTATAGATTTTATTAGTATAATACTCGTACTGTTTTCTATTATTTTAAACAATGAATGGCAGCCTTAAAACGGTGTACGGACTTACGACACTGTCTAGACATAATGTAAGGTAGACATTTTTTATACGCGTTATAGTGCCATTAGGTACAAACTTAGATGTACAATGATCTCTTTTCATTACTCAATCAGAATATGGCACTACATTCGCTTCCTATATTGAATTATTGTACAATATAATTCTCTGACATATATTTCCGCGTCTCTATTAAAATGGGATGTAAATTTAAAATAAATTTAATTTAAAATAAAGTTTATAAAATTGCATTATACTCGTATCTATATGCACCAGTGACGTAAATCTATCTCAACTATAATAATTTTATAGGCTTATAAGATTCATAAGATATTGTTTTTTTTTTTTAATTAAACTCATTTGTGATAATTAGTGTTTCTGTGTGGTCTAATAAATTAGTTATCTATCAATTAAATTATCACATGTTTTTTCACATATAAATAAACTGTTTATAATACTTTATTCAAAATAATTCAGGTACTAGGTACTTTCTTACAAGTTGCATTATATGTGCACGTCGTCCTACCATTATATCCCTTTAATTTAAACCTTACCGCACTGCCCTTTTCGCGTGAGTATGGTTAGAAACATCGTTGCTGGTTGCTGGAACGTATTTTGAAAACTTGGATATGTTTGTGTTTTTATTTATAAGATCTTGCATGAAATTATTCACTCTAACTTACGAGTATCACAGCATCTCTTTTGCTGCATCAATACAGCACACATCACCATAGATCCACAAGGTAGAAGACGAGTTCGCAACAATGTTAGATAAACTACAGCAGCGGCACGTTATGAGGGCCGTTTTCAAACGTGAAGTTTAAAAAGGACTCACATGAAGTTTCGTAAAAATTATTAACTACGTTTGAAGGAGCAAATTGCCGTTCTTTATTGTCAATAGTGAGGTGCAGTTAGTATTTTAGAATTTAAAAAATATTTTATTTTAATTTATATTTATGGCCTTACTATTATAATATAGCCCTGTGAATAAATATTTTTTGCGTTTCACGTACTAACAAAAAACAGCGCCATTTGACAGAGCCCTTAATGGACTAAGTCAATGATATAAAGTCCTGTCGAATCCAAATAATCGTAGACATTTATGCTCCGCAACACAATGTGATAAATCAGTTTTCGTTCTAATTTCTATCATGCTTTTTCCACACGGTCCCAGAGCGCCGATAAGACATCTACTCGTGTCAACTCCGGTGCACATATAACTTGACCGAGTAGATACTATTGTCAAATTAGGTTATACGTTGTAGCTGTTATTTAATAAAATAAACATTAAAAGCATCAAATCATCTTTAACAAAAGGCTTGTATAACAAATATTATTGGTATCCAAATATTATTATAGCTAAATAACTATACAAAGGTTTGAAATGCCAATGACACCAGCACAATGTAATTCAGATGTCAGTCAGACTAACAAACACGTGGTAGCCAAAAACAGCTAATGAATTATTGATTCGCGATTAAGAGGTGTGGGGGCTAACAATCTTAGATATACTTCTAAACAAAATTCAAATCAATGTGAACAAAGTTAGAGTCGATTTTTGATTAGATATTTTTAGTTTGTATATGGTCATTTATGGTTTAAAGATACTATTGATGTATTAAAGTGACGAGACGTCTTTCAAATACTAATTGTGGGATTAGTTTTTTTACTGATTGTGTTGAAAGGCTGCATTGAAGTGGTACCTATTATCAAATATTTGTTACATTGTTATGACAAATAAATTGATTAATATAATGTTGATGCCTCTCGAAACTGTAAACTCGATGTTTTGAGAATGTATATGATTGTTTTGTAGACGACTTCTCTGCCGTGGCCTAAACAAAATGCTACTAATAAGTTTGAGTTTAGGACAGAAGCTCTACTTATTTAGAAATGCTGTTAATTTATAAGTTACATTGTCTGCCATATGCTTAGTAACAGGGGCGTGACTTCGGATTTACGTATAAGTAGCCAAAGTTCAGAAATGTCAAAACAGCGAATATGAACGCCAAATTTATGGTAACTTTTAATCATACTCATGAATGGCGGATTTACAGATATGCCGCCTGTAGCCTATTCAATTTTTGCCGCCTCTGAATTCTGATATCTTAGTCTACAATATCAATTACATCCTCTATCAATAAAATTCCAACTTTATGATTTGTGCTCCATCATCCTCGTTATTTTAATTTCTCTCCAATTTTGTTATTGTGTATAATATATATTTTTAATTTCTTGGTAGATCGAAATTAAAAAAATATTTACTCAATCTGCCGCCCCTTCAAATTTGCCGCCATAGGCTTCAGCCTACTCAGCCTGCTGGTAAATCCGCTACTGCTCGTCATTGAACATATGTTTAGACAAACGAATTAATTTAGTTAAAAATAAAGACTTACAATTTACAATAATAAATAGCCCCAACATATTTTGTAGGTAGAGGCAGTCGTCCCCGTTTATGGGTCGCACTGTAGCTTATCATTAGGTAGTGTGCAATCAGAATTAATTGTCACAATAAAAAATAAAGTTTTTTTTTCTTTTTTTATTTACATTTCTATACTAAGCTATATAAAATGCTTGAATCATAAAAACAGGACAACCAAAGCTCATATATATCAAAGATTTTTGACGACAGGCGTGGACTAACGGTCAACGATTGGTTTGTTGCGCGTAAAGTCCCGGGTTCGATTCCCGGTCGGAGCAAATATTTGTTTCATTACTTAAATTTGTAATACTTAATAATTATATTAAATATTGCAAATATTTGTTCATAAAAAATAGAGAAATATATTTACTTCGGGTCTGGTTGTCGAAGAGTGGTAGGCAGTGGTACCCAGTCTGCCGATCCGGGGTAGTACCACCACTTAAAAATATACAGACCGTGCAGTGATTTGGTCGCGTTTCGGGATCAGCTTGTAAGTTTCCGGTTCCAACTAGGCCAGCATAGTGGATGTGACTGCTATTCACAATTATTAAATTGTGAATAGCAGTGACATCTATTCATGGACCACACTTTAGCTTAACATCAAGCTGGGTGCTGTCATATGTCGAGTCAGAAATTAAAAAAAAGGTACACTGGTATAACTACTACCACTACACCACGGTCGCCATGGTTATTAGCTTACTATAGATATTGATTATTAAAAATTATTACATAATGTTATACCCTAAAAACACCTCTAGGAAGTCAATGTCTTCCGATAATTTATATATCGATTTTATCCACACATCTGTCGACATATTTAAATGCTTTCGGCAGATAGTATCAGTTCTTAATAAATTGCATTTTATGAAGAAAAAAAAAGGGATGTCGCTTTTTAAAAAATATTATAGAAACCGAAAATGTTAATTTTTTATTAGGTATTTCAAAGAGAGACTGTAGTTTAGGTGGTAATAGATAACAAGACAAGGGAACGTATCCAAATACAAAGTTTAAACCTTGTTCCTGTGAGTAAATTACCTTTCATGTCATTATAATTAGGATTAAAAAATATGTTAATTAAATATTAAAAATAGGTAGATTCTTATTATAATATTTTTTAAGTCTTTTAACTACAGTCAGCTGCAGTAGTACACTATAAAGCAGTAAATCCATCAAAGGACATCATTTATTTTGAATGGGGATTTGGGCTTAATGAATTAACAGATTAATGCATTTTAAAATAGTTTAATGTTCGAAGATTACAATGTACGGACGGACGGACGCAAGGACGGAATGATAGCAATTGAGAGCTAAGAGAGACAAATATATGTTGCTCTACATCGCGACAATAAGATGAGGTTTTCTTATTAGCATAGTTTTAACTTATTATTCTTTTCTCATTAAAATATCATTAGATTTAACGATTTTAACGTTAACTCATATAGTTGGACTAACGTAGTTAACTATACCTATTCCAGATATGGTTACCTTACAAAAACTACTTTTACTTTAAAAATGCGTAGGCGCTATTATTTGGGACACAGGACTGACTTTTAAGTTTTTGGAAAGATGGTAGTTTATATATGATGTATTACTTAATAGAAAATTTTAGGTGAATTATTGATGTAGGGGCTTTATAAAATATTGTTTAGTCAGAATAGTGAATTGTGTTCCAGGCTGTACATCTGTAATTTACTGTGTAGTGATTTTATTGTGGCTTTTACTTATAATAAAATGGTATAAATTATTCTTTTTGAATGTGTACTTTGGTTTAAATTTGATATTCCTTTCTTAGAAGGTTATCTGTCTATGGCTAAATTAAAACATTGAATAAACTTTTTTTTTATTGGTGTTTTCCGACCAAATCGAAGACATCTTTAAGAAAGTTTAGTTGCCTAGTGCCTAGGATGTAAGGGATGCTGTTTCATTGAGGAAAGGGAGGAGTAAGGAGGAGGGAAGCGAGGGAGTTGTGTCAGGATCGTGGCAAGTGGCGCTCCATTGTGTCTGCCGCCATAGCCAGTGGCAATTAGCGGAAGGGGGTGGTAAGGGGCGTCAATGCAGACACAATTCTCTTAATGCAAGTAAATAGTAAGAAAATAAAATCTTATACAACTGTTTTTAAAAAATACATCCAAGAAAATGAATAATTTCTGCAGGTCATTAACATCACTGAGTTAATGAACGCATTCCGCTTCAACCCCTTCTTTAGGATTGCCCCATGCAATTACACTGTTGATGAAATTGTTCGGAAAATGCACGAGTTACCGAAAAGTATGCAATTTAAAGTTCGCTGCACCCCCTTAACAACATTACTATGTTATCTCAGCAGTAACAATTCATTGTAACATTGTTGCAACAATTTCAAATGTTATTCTAATTAAAATAATAATTAAGTATTTGTTAGGAGCCTTAAGTTTTGCCACCAGTGAAGAGTGGCAGGCAGTGGTACCCAGTCTGCCGATCCGGGGTAGCACCACCACTTACAAGTACACAGACCGTGAAGTGATTTGGTCACGTTTCGGGATCAGCTTGTAAGTTGGCGGTTCCATCTACGCCGGCATAGTGGATGCGATTGCTACTCACAGTTATTGAATTGTAGTAGCAGTGGCATTCATTCATGGACCACACTTCGGCTTAAGATCAAGCGGGGTGCTGTCAAATGTCTAGTCACAATAAAAAATAAAATAAAAAATAATGGAATCATTGGAAATGTTTTATTTGATGATTCACATACAAAGGAATGCCTAGATGGTTTAGGCACATGGAAAAGATGAGTGAAAGTAGATTGACGAAATTAATTTATAAATCTGATATGGATGGATGCGTTAAATGAATCAGACCCAGGGTGTTTTCCGATCAAATCGGATACATCCTCAAGAAAGCTAGGTTGCTTAGTGCCCATAACCGTAGAGCTTGTATAAAGAGAATTGTGGATGTAAGGGAAGCGAGGGAATGTCAGGATCATGGCAATTATCCCTGTGGGGAAAAGACGTGGTAATTTGATTGATTGATTAATAATCAAATTACCACGTAATACCTTGTTTTACGCGGTCACATTTTTAACTGACTTTCCAAAAAGGAGGAGGTATATACTAAGTACAAATAAACATACACAATTATATTTTGTGACAAATCATATTATAGCGTTATAAGAATGAAATCGACTCTCAATTGAACGTAATCAAAATGACTATTTTTTTATTGTGTCACGATATCTGACCTCGACCCGCCTGATGATAAGCAAAAGGAGGTCCAAGAGTGACGACGACTGGAATAACCGAGTCAGATCCCGGCTGCCCCAGCCGCCGCCACTATGCCGGCCTAAGGTGCTTCTTCACGCATCGCTTGACTTTAAAGTATTCATTGTAAGTATTAAGATGTCTTCATATCACTTCAGAATTTTAATTCGATGAAAACATAAATTAGTTTCTGATATAATAGTTTATTAAAAGACAAGTAGTATAATGAAAAATTTATTAAACATTATACGACTAATAAAGCTGTGCAAGTTGAGTAATTACGTGTATTATAACCAAAATTTTCATTTACAAAATTTAGCAAGAATTATTCTAGGTGAATTCTGTTCGAGAATTTGTCCTTTTTTATTCGTTTTTGGCCGACATAGAAAAGGCGCTGAGGCAACTTTAAACTGAAACGGTTTTGGATATTAAACATATCTATTGGCACGCAGTAAAATCAAACGATGGTGGTGGTGGTATTCATAAGTCTCAAGGAGCTAAAATAATTGTCAAGGTTCATATTTTTTTATAAATCATCCTTTCATGCATATTTTCCATACTAAATAGTCTTGAATATTTGTTGTTTTACATCTGCCAGGCGACCCACGAGACGGCTAATTTTTTTGGCTCTTGCTTATCATCAGGCAAAAAGAGGTCAAATGTCGCATATCAATTAAAAACTATTAATATTTTCAACGTGATTTATTATGTATTACTGATTTAAGTCGACACAGTAACGAATAATAACACACTAGCTTAATTTTAATACTGTTACTTTAATTTTAATTATTTATTTTAAAGTTTTATTGTTAACTTTACAGTAGGTGGTCCTAATGCCCTTTGGCACATGAAAGAAATGTTTTATTTACACATCAATCTTAAATAGATACTATTAGAATAACATAGATCAGAACAATAAGTTGTAAATAGAGAAATGCATGCTTAATAGAAATTCATTTAGAAACTATTGTAATAATAATCAAAATTCACTTGATTTTAATATGCTTGCATTAATATTTAGCGTTCGTCGCACATTAATTTATTGTATGGACTATACAGTTATAAGATGGGGAGCGGTGCTTTTGATGTGATGTACCAATAACAACGTAATTGTGGGTTTAAGTTTTTAACTAAGAAACACCGATTTTATATCGGAGCAAGTGTTTTTAATGAATAGGCATTACTTTTATCAGAGAATTAATATCTTTAGAGATCCGTGTGACTTTTTTTGTGAATTTATATTATTTATTACTATAGAGATTATATGAAGTCTGAATGTGAGAGAAGCGAGAAAGTTATGTTAGGATTTTGGCAAGTGGCGCTCCATTGTCTCTGCCTATCCCTGTGGGAAAAGGCGTGACAATTTAGTTGGTTAATTGGATTGGGAAACTGCGCCACCAATCAATGACTGTCTATCCAGTCTATTAGTTTTGGAATATGCCTTAAATTATTAAAACGTTTATTTACTGCTTAATGTCTAAAAAATATAATTAATATTTATAACTTTGGCTGGCATGACTGTAAATTGAATTTGTAAACAGTTTTTTTAGTCGCCGATTCTCTTAGATTTTCCCCCGCTCACGCTCAGGCAAGTAAGGGTCAGATGTTGTATTTCAATCAATCAATCAAATATTCACGCCTTTTTCCCACAGGACCACGATCTTGATACAACTACCTCGCTTCCCTCACATCCAAAATTCTTCTAATACAAGCTCTCTGGTTATGGGCACTAGGCAACCCAGCTTTCTTGAGGATGTCTTTGATTTGGTCAGAAAACACCCTCCTGGGTCTGCCTTGTTTAATGAATTCATCACGATTCCTTTCGTCAATCTGCTTCCATTTATTCTTTTCATGTGCCCAAATCATCGGAGGATTCCTTTGTAAATCCTTGTCACTACATCTTCTTTCAAACCACATCTATCGCGTACTGTGTTATGTTGCATCTCTATATGACAAAAAAAAAACTACGGAACCGATATTAGTTACATAAGTACTACATTCTGAACTGTTTATAACATAAGGATGATGTCTTATTAAGGTTTTATCAAAGGACCGCGTAGATTATTATTCTTTAAAATTTATACACCGTTAAAACTTTTTGTAATGACATTGTAAACGTTTCAAGTTGATTTAACTCAGAGTACATGTGATGTACAATGTAATTTTTATTAGCTTTATATATGCCTCTGTAAAATATCTGCAAGTATCTGCAAAGAGTGGTAGGCATTGGTACCCAGTCTGCAGATCCGGGGTAGAACCACCACAAGCTCTCTTTTTTCCATGACTCACGACATTTGACAATCTCTCGCCACGAACTACTGAATAAGTCTATCTCATCTCGCCATCTCCTTTAGGGCCTGCCGCGATGTCTTCTGCAATCTGAAGTCCACTCAGTAGTGGACTTTGCCCATGAAGCATTAAACATGCGAGTGAGTTGATTAAAAAAACTATTCAATTAACGGTCGTCGACTTTACTAAGGGTAATGTTATTTATTTATTTAATTTAAAAAATTACAGCTCATATTCCTCGTATAAAGTATTATAAATTAGGTCCTAACATGAGCCAGTTTGACTTAATATTTTATATCTAAGACATGAATAATACAAAAAAAATAACATATTAAAATGTACATGATAAAAAATAATAATTAAAAAAGTGATCACAATAATATTGAAACAAGATAAAGATAATTGTAAAAAAGTAAATATACAAATTAACAATAATACTACAAAGATAGAAAAAAAAACTACAACAATTAACAATATCAAGATGAAAACTCTCACTAAAGCAGGATCTATGTCAAACATAAAAGTACTTGTGTGTGTGTGTTTGTCTCGCGTGCGTGCGTGCGTGTGTGTGTGTGCAGGGCCGTCTTTACCCGGGGGTTCAAGGGGTGCGGTGCACCCGGGCGCAGAGTCCTAGGGGGCGCATGCCCACCGCCATAAACTTCGATAGGTACCTACTACACTGAGAACACGCGAGCAGAGCCTTGACTTTCGCACCCCGGCGCTGAATATGCTTAAGACGGCCCTGTGTGTGTGTGTGTGTGTGTGTGTGTGTGTGTGTGTGTGTGTGTGTAAGTTAAATTATTACTAACACAATAAAGTAAGACATGTTTTTGTAATAAACATTATATTATCATTATATTATATAAACACTCGATAGTATATAATCCTTTTTTGATGTCAATTAGTATAAGAACAAAATGGCGGATTAATTACAGGATTATAATATTTATTGATACAATAAATGATACTGTGTTCAATGCCGTTATTGTAAGTTATTCGCCGCATTTTTTAAATTGTGACTCGACATATGGCAGCGACATATGGCAGTGAAGTGATTTGGTCACGTTTCGGGATCAGCTTGTAAGTTGCCGGTTCCAACTAGGCCGTCATAGTGGATGTGATTGCTACTCACAGTTATTGAGTTGTATTAGCAGTGACATTCATTCATGGACCACACTTTGGCTTAACATCAAGCGAAGTGCTGTCAAATGTCGAGTCACAATAAAAAAAACAATTATTTCACTTAGTGCTTATTCCGTTACAAAGCTTATTTTACTATTAATTACAATTAATAGTAAATAAACTATTAAATACACGCAACTCCTCACAACATTATTTTTATTATTACACATATAAATGTTTAAATATAAATGTTAAAAATTGATATAAAAGAAGTATGTCGATTTTAGCATTAATATCATTCAATTTAGACCAATGTGTCTTTGGTATAATGTACTCTGGTCATCCTGTTTCTATGATACAAGCACATTTGTTAGGTTAATATTATAATAGAAATGTAAAAAATAAAAAAAGTTCTCATTGTCAGAGTTACCCATGTAGGAAATGGGTAACTCTCTTTGACGACAGGCGTGGACGAACGGTTTAGCGACTGGTTTGTTGCGCATAAAGTCTCGGGTTCGATCCCCGGTCGGGGCAAATATTTGTTTCATAGCTTTTATTTGTAATATTTAATAATATAAAATTGGTTAAAGTCTGGGATGATAACTAAGGCTCAGGCTTGATTTACTCCGTTGGGCCAAGGCTGGCAATAAACGTTGGTCCAAGCTTGGCCCCATCGTTCAAGACTGGGAGTTCCTACATGGGTAGTATTTAATTTCATTGTTTGTAGTTTCTTATTGTATTTTGGTTTAATGCAGCCGTATTACTGGCTATTAATTTGTCTCACTATAATATAACCTTCGCAATAACAATATTACTTGCTACAATATGACCTGGTTTATTCTACTAAAATAACTTAATAATCATTTTATTGGTAAATATTGAAAGAGAAATATTAATTTTATAAGTCATAAATTACATTCATTATTCTAATTATATTTATATGATTTTATTACTATATACATGAAGTAAAGCGTCTTTTTATAATATTACTTTGTGTCACATATCATTTTTACTATTTAATATATTTATGCAGTATTCTTCATGCTTTCTCCGAGGTTCAATCAATCAATCAAATTATCACGCCTTTTTCCCACAGGGATAGACAGAGACAATGGAGCGCCATTTGCCACGATCCTGACACAACTCTTTCGCTTCCTTCACATTCACAATTGCCTTCATACAAGCTCATATGGTTATGGGCTCTAGGCAACTTAGCTTTCTTGAGGATGTCTCCAATTTGGTCGACGAACACCCTCCTGGGCCTGCCTTGTTTAACGTATCCATTCATAATTTTATTTATTTCACTGCGGGGTTAGGTTGGACAAATAAGAACGATTTCCTCTCTAGTCGGCGATTGTCAAAATAATATTAAATTCAGCTTAAATCACAAAAAGACTATTTATCGTTGTGACAAATATCGTCTATGCTACAATACGTTTGATCATTATCGTCAATAGTCTTGTTTTGGTAGTTTTAGCCTTCTTTTTCATTATTTTGACAATCGCCGGAGAAAGCCGATATCGTTCTCATTTTTCCAACTAACCCCACTGTATAAGATTGGACCCTTCAAGCAAAGCGTGAATCTTAACCTCTGGCCGGCATGGGAAAGGCGACATTTTTTGCCAGCTTATGTGTTCTCCCCATCCAATAGATAGGCAGAACATCTGTTAAACATTCTACTTGTCGATTATTCACAAAGTTCGACATAATGCGAATCCTTTCTTCGTCCTCTACTTCCTTCCTGCACTAATTAAACGGTCAAAATAATTTCGGTTCCTATTATTTACGCATTTATGGTTCCAATTATAAACTATATGTTGTTTAAAGAATTAAACAAATTTTATGCGGCTTACCATCGCGTTTAAGCTGCAAATCTCTCGATACGTCGGAATAGTAAATCGGTAACAAAAAATAAACGCGATAGTAGGCAGCATAAAATTTGTTTGTTTTATTAATCAATGTATGTATCAATCAATCGCGGAAGATCTAAAAAAACTATATGTTGTTTATTAAATCCTGAGGTTTATCTGCGTTGGGATAGTGGCTAGTCAAATTGGCATTATAAAATCTTAAATCTTTACCTGACATATTTTAAGTAATAACTAATTATTTTAACATCTATTATCAAGGAATGTCTTTTAAAATGTCAATACGACAAAAAAGAATCATCCTCCAAGTGATATAATACGTGTAGTAATAGACGCGTTCATTAAAAAGTGTTAGCAGATCAAAGTATTTTATGATTATTAAACTCAACGATTGACAAGCGGAGAGGCTTTCGTGTCGTTTCTATATTTTTATTGCGTGTAAACCTTTCGGCTTGTTTTTTATTTTATTTCGTTAAGTGACATAAATTCTAATACAGAGTCCATTTGTATATCTCGGACTCTCTTAAAAGGTAGTGGGATAATCGTTTTTCTGCTTTTTACAAGGAACTAATTTCAATTATCAGACGATTTGACGGGTATAAAAGTTGTCGGTATGTGTCGTGTGGACGGCGCCCAACTGTGGACCGCAGGATGCCGACTGTTTCTTCTTTTTTAAATTATTTTTAATATCAAAGACGCTAATTTAATTATGGATTTTTTTGTTGCACCCACAGTGAGTCAAGATGTCGTCAATATAACCTTTCGTTTGTAACGGTAGTTTTATATTATTGTTGGATTTTCACATTCTTGTTTCAATTTATATTTGTTATTCATTTGTTTGAATTTAATATAAATTTAGCTTTTTAAAGGCTCCGCTTATGACTGGGGCATTTGTTTACTGTAAACAATGACAAGTTTATAATATTTTTTTAGATTTTGCGCAAACATTGATTATTGAATTAAACAAATATTTATGCGGCTTACTATCGCGTTTATTTTGGTTTTGATTTTTTCTCTCCGTGACCACGATGACTGCAAAGCTCTTGAAACGTCGGAATAATAAAAAATTGTAAAATCAAAACCAAAATAAACGCGATAGTAAAAGCCGCATTAAATTTGTTTAATTTAATGACAGGTATAGTACAAAAAAAGTAACATACAATTTTGGTTAATATTAAAATAAATTTCGAATTCTTCAATGAATTAAATAATACTTGTAATACATGTACATCTTCATCATCATCATTAAATGCGTAACCTTGATTATCACAGGGATAGGCGAAGACAGCAGTGCGCCAATTCCCATGTGCCTGACATAGATAACTCTCTTGTTTCTTTCTCATTATTAATACCTACATGTTCGAGTACACTATAGCTGTTATTCAAAGATTATTCTAAGACCATAAGACCAACTCAGGTGCTTTTTCTCTTACAATTTTTGACATATGAGATATATTTTTGTGCTTAACAATTTTTCAAAATGTACACATATGACTTACATGCAAAATCATATACTGTAAGTTCTCTCTATATTCTAATGAGTAATGTCAAATATCGTGAGTCCCAGATATCGAGTTGTTACATATTTCATACACGTTTATTTTCTGTCCTAAGACTGTCCTTTTATATGGACAGTCTTTGTTATCTTACTATTCATATACAGGCTGTTATTTTTTGCCATTTTTTATATGGCATTAATGTGATAATTAAAGTTTATTGCTAAGTACTTTAAAATTAAGAAGAATGTTAAACTTATTTCGTTACACACTTATTTTAGTCTTAATCAACATCACTAGCTAGAATTTGGAAAAATATGTATTTTTAAGGTTTTTTTAAATCCATTAGTGTAGACGACCGCTGCCACGGATTAAGGTCTGATTGAGGTGTAGTCAGTGCAATGGTTCCACAAACCGAGAAACCGAGAGCACGAGTTTGAAACTACCCACCGGTACCAATGTATCTTTGATATATGTACTTTGTTTGTCCTGTTTCTATGATACAAGCACTTTAGAAGCTTAGTATAGAAATGTATAATAATAAAAATATAACCTATGCCGGTCTAGGAAAATGCCTCTTCAAACTGCACTTGAAAGATTCATGATTATCGAGCAGAGAAAATACGTCCCTAGGAAGTTGACGTTAGGTACGACGAAGGCTGCCGGAACCTTTAGATGGTGATATGTTATATTGCATGGTGAGTTGGTGCGTCGTATCACATGCAGTGGTCAAGCTCAATATCTCGCGGCTCTTCGTTTGAGGTACCTCGTTCACTATCTGTATTAAACTGCGCTAGGGTGTGCCATCAAACAAATATGAACAGAACTCCCACAAAGAACCTAATTTGAGATTTGTACAATTAAAGACGCTAGGTCAGTATGAAGTTTTATTTACATCGGAAATTCAATAAAGACACACTGTATATAAAAAATATGTTTAGTATTAATTATTGCTACGTAAGGTGTATTTATTATCTAGTCACGTTTTTGAGGTATCACAAAATTAATTTATGACAGGTTTTAATACTTACGCTTGTTTTTTTGTTTTCTAATGACGTTTTGTCACAGTATTTTTAATTGCTCGTGATGCGGCATTCACTCGGGAAAGAGAGCGCGGCTAACATAAAATAATAAGAAGAAACTTCACGTTTACACAGCACCTTTTAATCACCAATCACTCACGATTGCGCGTGCACGTTTTCCCCCGATCAATCGCGAATGAAACAATTTGTTTAAAACGGTTTCTTGTGACTTGACATCTGATCTCGACTTGCCTGTTGGTAAGCGAGCCTCAGGCGCGGTCACTGTGCCGGCCACAAGCAATAGATCTATTTTCACGCTTTCACGGTCCTGACATTAATAACTCTTTCGCTTCCTTAACACCTATGAACCTATTAACCTTATGAAATAAGCTTTGATAAAAACTATTTTATAAAGAAACCTTTATAAAATTGTTGAAGTCTAAAGACCGAATCGGCAGAGAAACTAAAGTTATCGCGCGTCGTTTTTTGCCTTTGTTATAAATAAATAATTTATTATTATTTATATATTTGATTATGTAATATAATATAATTAGGCAAATGATTAAATTTTGTATATTTTCTGCGCGTCGAATATTGGGTATCTATTCTATACTTTGTTTTCTTGACGTCATTTAATATTTTAATTATATGTACGTATATGTATAACCACGTTTTGAATTATCTATTTATTTATAATAGATTAGATAAGTTTAAACAACAGGATTTGTACGTAGAGGGGGAGGGGTAGTTAGTTATAGTTAGGTATATGTTATAAAATTAAAAATATGAGATTTTTAATTTTATAACATATATAACTAGGCGATAATTAATTTTATGCCTATTCTAAACAGCTAAATATATATTCTAAAGGCTCTTTCGTCTTTTTGGACCCATGGTGGTCACGACAAGTTCGAAGTGTTAGTCCTTTTAACTTTAACACATAGCAAAAGAACCCCAAAATAAACGGGAGTGTAGGGCGCAAAAATCCTTCACTTCAAACAATGTTAGGTTTAGAGAAACTTTATAAACTCAAAAGAACATGCTGTTATATTCGCTTTTATGTGTATTGTTAGATTTTGTCTTAATATTAATACAGTGACAATTATTAAGTAAAGTATTTAGCTTTCAATTAGGAGTTTCTTTTACTGTGAATTTAAATTGATCCAAACATTCAATACATTTCACTTGAAAAAATTACTATAGTATACTATGTCCGGCAGTTACTAATGCACTTAGATCGTGACGTCACACGAAGGGACTGTAGCGGCATTGGCCTCTACCATTAGCAAAACAACGTAATACGTTTTGTTACTTTAACAAGGTATCAGCAACGGAAATAATCCTCACCATACTTCCTTACTTATATTATAAACACGAAAGTTTGTGAGTATGGATGGATGTTTGTTACTCTTTCACGCAAAAACTACTAAATGGATTTTATTGAAACTTTACAATAATATAGTTTGTACATCAGAATAACACATAGGCTATAAATTATGAACATGTTGTGTGAATAACAAATAAAATAAAAGAAAAAACATTTTCCCAAACAAAATTGCGTGCGTTTATTTTGAACAAACTAAGGAAAATATATCAAGCTGTTGAGAATTGAAAGCAAAATTCAATTTTGGCATATCAGTAAAAATAAATTGCTCAAAAACCTATGTTGTAATATTTATAAAGTGAAACGATTATATGTCATTGACTTTCATTGACAACATTCATTCATTGACTTTAAGGCGGTATGAAGTTCACCGGGTAAGCTAGTACCATATAACTTAATTTAAAGTAATAATCAAATTGTTTGATCGCGACGTCTTAAACGCCAGTTAGAGCCAATTGACAGATGGGAGTCACTTGTAACAAGGTGTACAAGAGCGATTCATCAAATAAGTTGTCAATTAATATGCTACTAACATAACACAGACAACATACCTAATAAACATCGCACAGTTTTGTATAAGACTTGACAATAACAATTGAATCGATAGAATGTTCATTGGGGCCCAGCTCCACCAAGATTTTAAGAGTGGTCGGTCTGCTATCAACTGTTTGCCAATTGGTGGTCATAATTGGAAAATAACAATTTCTTAAATATGCCTATGTGTCTTAAAATATGCCTAAATACTCATTAAGATCTATTTTATTTATTTTATAGCTATGATGAGAAACTGATCTTAATATCTTTGGCCGGTTAATAACTCTCTGATTCAGTCGTATTTTTTTAGTCGTCGGCTCTCCTGGAGCTCCCTTGCTTACCATCATTAAGCATGTTAGATATTGCAGCATAAAGATGTGATTTCGATGGCGACCGCAGACTGCAGAATCACGCTATAACAAAGAAAATACTGCTTTCTGATCAAGCAGTATCTATTTACATTTAGTCTGTACGTAGGCATGTGTTAGAATATGTGACTTTAATTAAATTTTATTTATTTGACATCCTCGCGTGGTGGCCCTTCCTTAAGCTTCCTTATAATCGTCTTTAGTCTAATCAAGTTTTACTTTAGGAATTTAAAATAATATTTCCTTGTGCAACATGCATAATATTTATTGTCCACTATTAATTTATAAGGAAATAGGACCGCGGTGTAGTGGTGGTGAAATAGTCACGTAAAGCGAGAGAACGGGTTCAAAACATGTATCTTTGATATACTCGTTCGTATGTAATTTGGTCGTCCGATTTCTATGATAAAAGACTTTAGTAGCTTAATATAAAAATGTAAATCAATAAATAAATATTAGTAGATATGTTGGACATTTTAATGTCCTATCCATCCAGTGTATCTAGTTGTAAAGTAAGTATCCAGTAAATCTATCTAGTTGTCCCTCTTTTTTGGAGAAGGCCACTAGTAATCGACAATAGGGATTTGTTCTGGAAGATCGAGAGTTCAGATCAACAACTTCTTTATCTCCCTTAATATCTTTTTGTCCCCCTTTAAGTGTAAGGGACGGGTTAAATTCTCGGCCGGAATGAGAATTTGTTTTATATTATTTATTTGTAATATTCAATGATAAGTAGTAAATTGCATATTACAAAAATATTTGTAATATAAAGAGTGGTAGGCAGTGGTACCCAATCTGCCGATCCGGGGTAGTACCACCACTTACAAGTATACAGACCGTGAAGTGATTTGGTCACGTTTCGGGATCAGCTTGTAAGTTGCCGGTTCCACCTAGGCCGGCATAGTGGATGTGATTGCTACTCACAGTTATTGAATTGTTGTAGCAGTGACATTCATTCATGGACCACACTTTGGCTTAACATCAAGCGGGGTGCCGTCATATGTTGAGTCACAAAAAAAAGAGGCAGATATTTGGTTAAGGTCAGTTAGTGGTCATTTGCTGTGAAAAATCGTGAAATTAGGCCAGCATAGTGGAAACGATTGCTACTTACAGTTATTACCTGTACTAGCAGCCGCCCTCATGTATGGACTGCAATCTAGTTAAGGTTGCTATCGAGTCACAATAAAAAAATAATGGCATTACCCAAGTAGGTCTTACCTTTGTGTGCCTAGTACTTGTAAGTGACACTTTCTATAGATAAAACGGTAAAATCGCATATTTTATTATCCATAAATACAGTTCGTATAATTTTATTAGAAAATAAAACAAGGTCTCAGTTTTTAACTCCAAGGTCGTTAGATTTACAGTTGAGTCTCGTGCGAGGGTTTAAAAGATTTCGAGACTCGATAAGACCTAAGTAAGATCTAGAAGCTAGATTATGTTAGCTTACGGGTCAAGGACTACATTAATTAGGAAATACACGCTATTCAGGGGTATATTATGTAATTCCAATGTTCTGTAATTGTCTCTGGAAATTTCTTGTGCTCGTTTATTTTGAAAAAAGTCTTATAGACAATGCATCCATATTGTTTAAATGTTGGTTATAATAGATTTTTCCTAAATTTTGCTCGAACATTGATTAATAAATTAAACATGTTTTATGCGGCGTACTATTGCGCTTATTTTTGGTTAATAATTTACAGTCTCTCCGTGACCGAGATGGCTGCAAAGCTCTCGACACGTCGAAATAAAAATAAACGTCATTATTTTTAGACGGCATTTAGAGTTCTCTCTAGAGGTCATCCAATGCTGTAGTAATAGGCCCCAGCGATCTCTATAGTAGCCTAAGTGATATGTTCATCTTGTGGGTGAAGACGGTCTTGGGAGTTCATACCGCGTATTGTCAGTCGACTTTTTGCCCCAGCTCAGTTTCTTATTGTGGCAAGTCAAGACACAAACAACTCCTGGTGAACTCGCTATTTAAAACAGATTTTATAAATATACTTAATATAAGTTATTATCGAAATTTATTGATAATGAGAATTAAGATAATGTCAGAAAAACAGCGACAATAATTCATTATCATTTACCGTACAGTGATGACATCTATTCGTAAATAAATAAAGATTGTGCTATTGATAGGTGGCGCCATTGTACTTTAAGAACTTAATGTGCTTTGACCGATTACTAATTGATAGTTTTCATAAGTGGAAGAAACAAATATTCAAGAAATATTCTATCAATCTCTCAGTTACCACGATGGCTGCAAAACTCTCGAAACGTCGGAATATCAAAAAATGGTAATATCAAAACCAAAATAAACGCGATAGTAAGCCGCATAAAATTTGTTTAATTCATAAATTAATGTTTGCTCAAAATCTAAGAAAATACGAAATATTCTACATTTATTGCCTCCAAAGTTGGGTTCCACTTCACTTTAGCATATTCTGCATTCAGATGCATCACCTGCTTCACGAGGGATTCACCTTACTCATACGAAAATGCGCAATGAAATACAGCAATACTCTCACAAAAAAAAGTACAACGAAAATGCATAAAATCATTTAGACAAATATTTAAATTAAAAACCCTAATAATATATTTATGGGCAACACCCACACAAAACAGTGGAAATAGATTATTTTCACCAATATTATGCATGTAAACAAGATTTCACTAAAAACGATAAATTTTATAATATTTAATTGATACGTCAATTTTAACTTTAAGTTATATTTATTATTTTTGATTTTACTAACTTTCTTGTTAATTCTGTAACTTTTGTTAAATTATTCAAATCACATTTCACTTAATTATGTTTGACAAACATTGGGAAAGGTGTGTTGCGATGGTTTGAAAACATTAAAATAATAGATGAAAGGAGACTAAAAAAAGATATTTATTAAGTGGAGACAAGTGGAAAGATAAAACACAGAAGATTGTGCCTCGATCGAATCTATTTTTTTCTAAGACGCGACATCTAAACTCGACTTGCCTACTATCAGGCAAGGGGAGATCCAAGAGCACCGATGACTTTAACGTTTGCCTCAGTCGCCGTTACAATGCTGGCCAAAGGTGCTTTATCACGATTCAATTGAAGGACCTTATAGATGGGGAGAATACATAGGCTGCGAGTAAGGGTAATGAACTCCCTGTAATATTCTCCGTAGGCAATAAAAGACGCATGATTTCACGGGATCTAGAGTTTGCTTGACCTATAACTCAGACAGCGTAAATAAAGAAAATAAATAAAGAAAATTGACGAAATGAATTTATAAATATAATGTGGATGGGTTAAACAAGGATGTTTTCCGACCAAATCGTTGACATCCTCAAAAAGGCTACCTCATAACCGTAGAGCTGGTATCAAGAGAATTGTGGATGTGAGGAAGGCGAGGATGATGTTGTGTAGAAAGAATTGTGGCGTGACGCTCCATGCCTGTGGGAAAAAGGCGTAACATTTTGACTGATTGATGTCGAAAGAAAAACTTGCAACATTTAAAAAAATATATAATTTTTTAAATTTATTAACCGGCATAGTGACAGTGACTTAGGCAATCGTAAAGTGAAACAGTTTTATCAGTTGGCAGCGTTCTTGGACCTACCTCCTCTCGTTTACCAACAGGCGAGTTCAAACTTTAGGTCTCTATAAAAAATGTTTTTTTTTTATTGTGACTCGACACATTACAGCCGCTTGATGTTAAGCTGGAGTGTAGTCCATAAATGGATGCCACTGCTACTACAATTTAATAACTGCAAGTAGCAATTACATCCCCTTTGCCGACCTAGTTGAAACCGGCAACTTACAAGATGATCCCGAAACGTTCACTTCACGGTCTGTATACTTGTAAGTGGTGGTGCTACCCCGGATCGGCAGACTGGGTACCTACCACCTACCTACCACCTACCTACCACTCTTTAATAACCAGACCCGAAGCAAATATCCGCTTCTTTTTTTATTAACAATTATTAGCAATATTTTATTTAATTATTAAATATTGCAAATAAAAGTTACGAATCAAATATTTGCTCCGACCGGGAATCGAATCACAGACTATACTCGCAACAAACCAATCGCTAACCGTTCGACGCCTGTTATTAACAACACCGTATATTAAGTATTGTTATTAAATAATCTATATGTTATAATTGTGAATACTTCTCGGTTTCTTAAGTTTAATTAACAACTATATAATTATTGTGTTGGCTGCTTCGAATCGATTTTCTTGTACTTTATACCACCATTTAGCTGTCCAAATTGAAATGTGCGCCGTGATAGTTTAAGCGTGAACTATTTTAATTATCTTGTGTTAATAATTATTATAAATTTATTATTGTATTTACTAAATTAGTTATCAACCAATTAATTAAATTGTCAGGCCTTTTTCCCATAGGAATAGACAGAGACAATGGAGCGTCACTTGCCTCGATCCTGACACAACCCTCTCGCTTCCTTCACATCCACAATTCTCTTCATACAAGTTCTATGGTTATGGGCAATATAATTATTATATATTAGTTATTATATAATGTTATTATCTCTAATATTTAATATGATAGCTTTATTTAAGGCAGAAAACGTAATACAAATTCTATATAAAATGACGTTTTAAATAACGTTATAATATAAATATTATATACTATAAAAATAATTATAATTAAAATTAATGGGTTGTTTTATTGTTTACATTTATATACTTAGTTACTTGTATCATAGATACAGTCGTGCAAAAAACATAATGTATTAAAGATAATATTGATACTGTTGAATAGTTTTGAGCCGAGAATTCTCGATTTGCGTGACCACGGTCGCCCATCACAAATAGGCAACTTTAATCAACTTTTGTGAAATTCATGTAAATTTTTGTTATTTAATTTTCGTTTTATCTTTATAATTTTAAAACTAACGAATGGCTAAATATAAAATCATGCCACATGCAATGTAGTGCCATTGCTGCTTTTAAATTAAGTCCTAGCTTCTTTGTTTTCTTTACATACTTACCCAATTTCTCTCCATTTAATCTCCAAAGATATTAGCACTTTGGACCCTTTTTTTTAATCATGTCAACAAGCTATATCAAAAGGAAACCCTCAGGAAGCTACCGTATTTTGGTAACCAAATCAGCAGTTGAATTAAACGTTCCAGTGCGTCATTTTTTGTTAAATCGACAAACGATTTTCCTAATACTGAACAGCGAAATGACTTTTTCACGAACTATCAGTGCTTCATCAATGTGACTTTTATACTAAATAATAATATATATATTCACGACGGAATTTCAGTGATGTTGCGTTGGTATTTGGCATTATCGTATGTAAGCGATCAACGATACTACAAAATCACAATACTAAATTCCCGTCGCAAAAAATATTACTATTTAAAATAGTACAAAAGTCACTTTGATAAAGCAGTGATAACTCGTAAAAAGTTCTTTCGCTGTTGTGTTTTAAGAGAATCGGGGTCCTGAAATAATTTACCACCCTATGTGTTCTCCCCATCCTGAGACCTTATATCTGGTCTTACCGTTAATTAGGTCGGTTTTTCAGTTATCGGCGCTCACGGAACTCCCCTTGCGTACCATCAGGCATGTCTCAATAATAAAAAAAATACTTATATAGTGTCTGAGCTACAAGCACACAGTAAAACATAAAATTACGTATTTATGTTTAATAATTTACACAAATAAAACTGCATTATTTTTATTTTTTAAGATAAATTGCTTTATTATTAATGCCAGCTTGTTAAATTAAATTGTAACTTAACAACAAATTAATTTAATCCATTAGCAAGTTTGAAAAAGGACAAAAATACAAAAACATGTTTATTTTAATATTTATCATGTATCGATTGCATTACGTTAGTCTGTGAAGAATTTTAAATAAGAAATATAAAAGTGTAGTTTAAAATGCGGCAGGCATGTTGGTTGAATAATGCAGTAGTGCAAACTGTCAACTTTACAAAATAATCATTTAATGCTTTAGTAATGTCATGTTACTAGATTTAGAATTTAAAAATCACATTAATATCTAATATAAATTACATTTCTTCTTTAGAACATGAAACTCACATTAGACTACGTTTTTATTTAATATGTAATTTTAATTATAAATATACTATAAGTAAAAAATATCATTTAATGACGTGGCATCAGAGATAGTCCCAAGGAGACTGGCAACATTTCCCCTTTGTATAGCAAGGCTAATACGTTGGCAGAAATAATTGCCAGCCTTCCTGTCTCCAGACTTATTAGACTATTGTATTCAAATGTCTGACCAATTTGTAGATTATTTAAAAGCAGTTGTATAGGACTTTATTTTCCTACCAAACATCAATATGGTCTAATAACCTTAATATACATAAGGAATTTATAACACTGATGTGGATGCGTTAAAAAAGACAGACCAAGGAGGGTGTTTTTCGACCAAATCGGAGACATTCTCAAGAAAGTTGTGAGCATGTTGGAATTTATTGTGTGTATGTGTTTATTATGTTTTGAGATAGTTTGACAGTACGGACGTTTCGGAGTTGACAAGAGTTGGATCTCCCGTGAGGTGGGTGATCCATTAGAAAAGTGGAATTAAAACTTAAGTCGAGTGAAGCTTGGCTTTGGGGACAATGGAACAATGGCTATTTGTGTGTTGTACCTGCTTATGTACAGTCTTCTAAGCTACAATTTGCACTATAATAAATACTATGTATCTGTCTATCTATCTAACCCGTCTAGTTTTGACGACAGGCGTGGCGTAGTGGTGTACAACCAGTCCGTTACGCGGGTGTCCCGGGTTCGATTCCCGGTCGGAGCAAATATTTGTTTCATAGCTATTATTTGTAAATTTAGATGTATACAGATCGTGAAGTGACTTAGTCGTGTTTCGGTATCAGCTTGTAAGTTGCCGGTTTCAACTAGGCCAGCATAGTGGACCGCACTCCAGCTTAACATCAGGAGGGTGCTGTCATATGACGAGTCACAATAAAAAAAATGGTATCGTATTTAAAAATTATGGAAATATACCCTTATTCAACTAAGGCGTTCAATATATATTTGTTAAACCAGTAGTTCTAGTGAGCAATTAGTATTCCGAGCAATGTAATCCAATTTTGTAATCTATTAGGAACATGTGAGTTCAGGCTTCAACATTATGCATTAAAATGGCTATTTGTATGAGATAGTAAGTATCATGAATGCTGGATATATTTCTGATTATTTATTAACAAAAAAAAAATATAGAATATAAACCACGTTTCTGTGCTTCTAGGATACAAGGTTTATAGTATTTTCTTAAATTTTGCGCGACATTGATTATTGAATTAAACAAATTTTATGCGGCTTACTACTATCAACCAAAAGGACGACCAACACCTCAGTCTCTCCGTGACCACGATGGTTGCAAAGCTCTCGAAACGTCGGAAAAATAAAAAAATGTAAAATCAAAACCAAAATATACGAGGTTTATGTTTATTTTTATTGTGGTTCATAACAGCTCCCCGCTTAATGTTTAACTAGCAGTCGATCCTCTACGCCGGCCTTATTGAAACCAGCAACGTTTAGGCTGATCCCGAAACGCGACGGAGTTACTTCACGGTCACTTGTAAATGGTGGTACTATTACCCCGGCTTGGCATAAATTACTACCAACTTTCTGCTTACCAGTCTGAATTAATAGAATAAGGTGAGTAGAATATTATAGATTCCTTGGCATTATTTTAACTGCATAATTGTATAATAGATTTAATAAATTAATTACTTATAATACACAATTGAATGAGTATTTTTAATTTTGCTTTACCTTAACAAAACACGTTTAAAACATGCGTAAATGTAGATAGTAACTTCGATAGCAAAACTGTCACCGATAATGATAATAAAAACATAGATTTTACATCCACAATAAACCTTCGTCATAGCTGGATATATCAATGTGGCCACGTTGAAATTCTGCGACGTAAAAATTGCGAGCTCATAAGCACAAGACCTAAGGATTACACTAATTTGAAATACATATACATACCTACTCTAAAACAACCAAGCCTTTGACGATATCAATTTGTTTCGTAGTTTATTGTTATATGACGTAGTGACAAGGATTGACAAAATAATGCTCCGATGGTTTGGGCACATGGAAAGGATTAGTGAGTCCCAGCAGAAAGCTGGGTTGCCTATAATCGCAGAGTCTTATGAAGAGAATTGTGGATGTGAGAGAAGCAAGGATCGAAGTAAGTGGTGCTCCATTGTCTTTGACTATCCCTGTAGGAAAAAGGCGTGACAATTTGATTGGTTGGTTATTTTTTTGTTGTATTGTCCCAGTTTTTATTATACACGGTGCTGCGTAGGGCTTTACGCAGCGAGCGACGCGATGAAACGCAACTTGGCGCCCAGCTTGGACGAAGCCTTATTGTAATTAAAAGTATAATGGCTGAATTATAAATAGGTTATAACGAACAAGAGATTTTATGTTTGATCAATGATTTTATCTTAATAGGTTTTGTTTTAATTTTTCCGCATGGTTTACATTCTGTACTATAAATTAGAAAATTATACGGGTTCGTAGAAATCATATTAATGTTGGAAAATAGCATTTCGAATAAAATATAATAGATAAATAGTTTTTATAATAATTATTATACTAAATGTTTTATATACAATAAATATTAAAGTATAGATATTATTTTAGGTGATATATGCTCAAAGTAAAATTGTTATTATTTTCTTATTAATATAAATAGATCAAGGAATAGACAATTTATTTTTTATTCGTTATTATTTTGGGATAAATATCTGAAAGGTTTTATACAATAACGTAAGTCTAGTTTTGGCACGCTCTGTGAGTCTACCACCAACTATAAGAATTTTATTTCAATAAGCTTACTTTTAAAATATAAACTTTTAAGTATAAAAAAGAATGCATAGTAATATTATAATAATATTGCTCTAAAACAAAGTTATACACCAACCGTCGTCTAAATGCTTGGACAGATTTTAACATTGCGTTTACAAACCAGACGTGTTTTCATCGCGTATACGTTCGTTTTGATGCGGTTGTAGTAATACAAGCGTAACGTGCGTACGCGCAGAAGAATATCCCGGCAGAAAAAAAGACCGATTTTTGAGCTGCGCAGTATAAATAGAAAAGTAGAAATGCAAAATAGAAAAGAGGTGGACGACTGCGGTGGGAGGGAGCAAGTCCTCAAATATATAGGGTTGTATACATAATTGATAATATTTTAAAGTTTTTACACATTCGTAATACAAAAAGTAAGTAGGTAGCAAGACTAGTTACTGCGCAGCTTAAATGCCTGCGCTCTTTTTTCTGCCGCGATCTATACCATGCGTGCGTTAAAAATTGATATGATCGTATGAAAGCCTATACGCGCCCAAAATACACTTGTTTTGTAAACGCACTCTTATTGTAGCTTAGATTCGTCTTAATTGCTAGATGTCAATCAATCAATCAATCAAATTGTCACGCGTTTTTTTTGCTATATGTAGACAACTTAATAGGGTTTACAATTTGAGTATAGAGATAGCGAAAAAAAAACAATTAAATTCTTTACGAAAAGAAAGTACCTGTATTATTTTATGTTTATGGGTGTACGAGTATAATGCGAACAACGATACTTAAGCATTCGAACAAGATATTTAATTACTAATAATTTTCATAATAAAGTCCAATTAAATGTTTGTTAGTGTCTTTATGTATCTTTATAGTCGATCTTTTTGTATATAATTTCACAGAGATTTTTAAGTAGCTTTAAGTATATTGGTTTTGAAATTTAAATGCCTTTTAATGCGATTTTTATTTCTTTGCACCCATAAAATGTACATATTTTATTTTTTAATTTCCTTATTGTTTTGTCTCATTTCGTTTTATTTTATTATTGTTATCTTAACTTTTAATTAAAGATGACTCATGATTATTGAATCCAAGAGCGGTTGGTGATTTTTATACTCTCGAAAAGTGTGCAATGCATGACAGAGCGCAAAAAAAATTACTAGATCATGTTCGTTGCATAGATATTCCGTACTCTAATTATTGCGTTTTTTATCGCATTCACTACTGAGAATGTTCAGAGGAGCTTTAATGAGCTCCTCTGAACATTCTCTTTTTTCGTCTCCTCTTTGCGTCTATCTCTTCTTTTAACACTCGTAATAACGCACAGGTCGGGAGAAGCTTCCGCGTTCTGTCCACGGAATAACCAGTCGAACTAAAAGGTTCAGCGGGTCGTTTCTTTGTAGAACAATCGACAAATGAAATTCTTTACCAGCTCATGTGTTCTCTCCATTCTATAATCATGGATTCTTTAAGTCAAGCGTAAAAAAGCACCTTTGTCCGGTGTAGTGATGGCGATTGGGGCAACCGTGTAATGAAAGTCGTTGGCACTCTTGGTCCTCCTCTTGCTTACTATCAGGCAAGTCGAGGACAGATCTGACGTCTCAACAAAAATAAGTACAATCTGAATACAAAGAATACCACAACATTGTCCGTTCAAATTGATACATAAAAAAATATGAAAGGCCAAAAAACAGCAAAGAACAGAGGCACAATCGAGTGGCTACTATTAAAAATCGTGTTATCATTAAAAGCATATTAGCAGCACACTGGGTGGCTGACAAGCCAACAAATGATCATCTTAATGAAGAAACATGAAGCGCGATTATGGTTGCATTAATAAAATAATTTATTATTTTAATCACAACGGTTCAGTGCATCGATGTTGTACTATTTTTCATTATTAATGGCTTCGAATGAAAGTAAAATTTATCTATTATAATAATTAGTATTTATATTATCTATTATATTAGTAAGTAAAGAGTTACGTATTGATATATTCTTATTTCTTTTCAAGTTTTTGTAATCTCTGAATGTTTTATTTAGCCAGCATATTCTTCGATGGCGATGTTGAAGGAAAATCGTTTTTCACAGTTTGACTGAAAACCGCCAATATGGTTTGGTTGAAATTAGACCACTTCTATGTTAATGTAAAAATATCCAAGATGTTCTTAGACGTCGATGTTTTAGGGTATTAAATTAAAAATACTTTCTTCATAATTTTACTGATACTGACAATATGTTTAGGTTAAAATTAGATAACTTCTATCTTGTTAATACAACATAGGTACTAATAGTGAGAAATCAATATTTAAATGATCATGAGCCGAGATCAACTGATGATGCATCAAGCGGTATTTTAATGTAACCAATATTTTAAAACTGTTAGGGATAAATAAATTACTTTGAACCTTTTAAAATTAAATTAAAAAGTTGTTATAAAGTTATATCAATGAATTATTTTTTAATCATAATTACTGAAGTAATTTTAATTTTTATTAAACAAGGCAGGCTCAGGAGTGTATTTTCCGGCTAAATTGGAGACATCCTTAAGAAAGCTGGGTTGAAAGCTGGTGCCAATAACCATAGAGCTTGTATTAAGAGGATTTTGAAGGAAGGAACGTGGCAAGTAGCCAATTAGGCTGTTTTAGAGGACTATTACATAGGACCGTTGATTAATTTGTTTCGCTATGTTTTTTTTCAAATGGTATTTGGTTCTGAGGTGGGCTGTTCTAGAGGACTCTTCCATTGGACTGTTGATTGATTTCTTTCGCTATGGTTTCTTTTTACCAAAGGGAACGCACAGATTAATCCTAAATATTTCATTATAACTTGGTCACTGTATTCCAAAGTGATAGGTTCCTATGATGGTCGGTCACGTTCTGACGTACTCATTAGTAGGTATATTTTCTATTAATGACCATTTGCTTTACCACGAACACCGTATTACATAATCATTGTAATGTATAACTGTTTGTTGTTTCTTTTAATATTTCATTTGCTTACGTATGATGGCGCAGTAGTTAAATCACGTGGCTAGCATAGTTTCAACGATTGATTTAGAGTTTTCAGCTGTCGACGCTTTTGGACCTTTCCTTGCTTACAATGCAAGTCGAGGTCAGATGTCGCGTCAACAATATCATAAATGTGTTTCATTTTATTTTATCTCTTAGAATACAATTACAATAATAAAATACTCTAAAAGTGGAAGTAAAAGAAGTGGATATTGATACTGACAACTATTATATTATACTACTTCATGTAAACATTTACAACAAACCCTTTAGATACAATTACAATAATAAAAGACACAAATAGTGGGAGTAAAAGACTATAAATAAGCAATAAAGACAAAAAAATATATAAAAGGAGACATCTCAATAAGAATTTCTTGAGAGGTAATAAACCATAATTTTGTGAGGTACATAAAGATGATTTATTATAATTTTAACACACTATAATATATTTTTGTTTTTGCAAAACCTCATTCCAAAATGGGTCATAAACTTTTTCACATCATTTTAATTCCCATTAAAATTTTAACAAATTAATTTATAACAATTTAACTGAACATATTGATAATAATCATTAGAGCAGACTAATCCTAGAACTGAGAACACGAAGAAGTACACGTAAAGTAGTGAGTACGTACGACCTGTAGATGAATTGACGACGATCTTCATCATCATAACCACCAAGGCGACCGTGGTGTAGTTGGCAGTGAATTGGTCACGCAAACCGTAAGCCCCCGGTCAAAACCACTTGCCAGTATTAATGTATCTCTGATAAATGTATTTTGGTCGTTCAGTTTCTATAATAAAATTCCACTTAGATGCTGAAAAAAAAAACGTACGTAGTAGCTATAGGCACTAAAGAGTGCGGACCTTTCCGAAATGTCATACATGCCTTTTTCGGAATGTCCCTGATTTTGCGCCGAGTTCTGAACAGATACTCGTACGAGCTCTTTAGTATAAAAACGTGAACACTGATTAAGTTTTAGCTGTTTTTAAAGTTGTTGGTGAATATCGGCCTAAAGTATTTATGAAGGCTCTGTTAATGAAAGAAGAGAAATTAGCACGAGCGCTCTGTGTGGGGTTAACAGCATGCTTTATGTCTTCATTTAGTAGTTTTAAGCATAATTTAAATACAATCGGTCTTACCACAAAAATATTTAATACAGTGTTTAAATATTTGTATACCGTCAAACGTCATTTTGTGGTACTAACTTAAAACATTGTTTAATGCTTGTCTAAAGCTCGTTTATTTTTTTGTAGTAAAACGGAGTAATTTTATATACCCTTAAAATATATCAGATGTATGTTTTAAAAATATAGAAGTATAATCTGGATCTGAAGGAAGCGTGAAAGTTGGGTCAGGTTCGTAGTTGGGCAGTCCATTGTCTCTACTTATAACTGTAAGAATTGAATCGTTAGATTTTAAAGTTTGAAGCTCATTATTAGGCCCTCTCAATTTTTTATTTGTGGAACGCGTAAAGGAGATCCTTATGCCCTGTCTTGTGTACAATTTGAAATAGATATACATGTTATTATTACAATAATTATTCAATCATTTTTCAATTGTCACCTTTTTTACCATAAACATGCAGAGACAATGGAGCGCCACTTGCCACGATCCTCACACAGCTTTCTCGCTTCTCTCACATCCAAATTCTCTTCAAACAAGCTCTACGATTAAGGGGCACTAGGCAACCCAGCTTCTTAAAGGATATCTCCTGGGTCTGCCTCGTTTATCTATTATTGTTACAAAACATTAGATTATAATACTTTGCAACACTATAAACATTTGTTCTTTTCCTTCCTTTTATAGCTTATATAAAAGTAATTGAAAATAGTTTTTGTTGGTGATTTTTTTGTTTTTTTTTAAATTCCTTTTTTGTGTAAAATTGCTATCTCTTCACTCGAAAAACCGACAACCGATGGGGAAGAAAAGTTCCAGAGTGGAGACCACGAAACGGAAGACGCAGGTAGGTAGGCCTCCCACTAGGTGAACTGACGACGTAGTGAACGTCACGAATAACCAGTAGATTGCATCTTGTCGTTCAGAATGGCGTTCTAAGGGCAAGGCCTTTGTTCAGGAGTGGACGCCTTCTGGCTGATGATGATGATGATGCCATCTCTTAATACTATAACCATTTGGAAACGTTGCTGATTTGTGTTCTACTTTTATGTTATATTTTATGCATTGAATAATTGTATGTTTCCTTAATAAAGTTAAATAAATAAATACTTATTGTAAATAAATATTTAACTAATATTTCTTAACAATTTAAAATGCAATTCTATTGTTATCACTCAAACTCAGGAACTTTTGCGGACTATTCAATAAGTGGGCGTGTTACCTCATTGGCAAGAATTTACCGCAAAAGTAAAAGGAACCTTCTCTATGAATCTTTTAGTTCACACTTTGACTTTGGTTCTACCATAAAATCTCCCTTTATTCGCTCGTCTATTAGCATTATTTTTAAGATGCTTGTATATGCTTACTTTCATGAAGAGATTTTTCGTAAAGTTGAGTTCATATTTATTTATATAACATTATTCGTTTATTTATCTATTTATAGTTTTTAGTTATTTGTTAGTGTTTTTTATTTATATAGCTATTTCCTATATATCTATTTTACTTATATAGAGTAAAATAGATATATAGTCATTTGGCATTATGTCGCTTTGTCGTTCGGCAACTGGCGTTCTAACTTCAGCAGTGAAAGTCTTCCGGCTGATGTTGATAAGAATTCTAAAAGTCCAAAACACAAATAAACGCATTGTGGCGCAAAAGTAACGCACCCGTCTGCTATGCAAAAGGACCTGCGTTCGATTCCCGGTCAAACGTATTTTTTACATAGCATTTGAATTAATAAATGAATGTTAAAAAGTAGTAGGCAGTCAGTTGGTGGTTATTTATCCTGCCTGTCTGCCCGGTTAATTACCACCACTTTCAAGTGTACAGACCGTGAAGTGACTTAGGCGAGTTTGAACTAGGCCGGCATAGTGGATGCGACTGCTATTTGCAGTTACTTAACTGTAGTAGCAGTTGCCTCCTCAACACCAGGTGGCAAACCAAATCTCTTCTCAGTTTATTTTTTTCGTGGTTTGACATATGACTGACAGCACCCCACCTGATGTTAAGCTGAAGCACACGCCCGACTGCTACTACAGTTAAAACCTGTAGCTGGCCTAAAATATTTTAAATAGTTTATAAATATTTAAGTAATATAATTTTAAATGAAAGAGAATGCCGAACATGACGGCGCGGGCGCCACTGCAACTTCTTGTGATATCGGAACACCGGTACAAGGTTTCCATCGCATCGCTTTGAACAGAGCCGCTAACTTAGGTTATGTTTACATTGTTATATATTTATAAAATAATTCGAACCGCATAGTGGCGGCGACAGAGGCAACCGAAAACTACTAATAGTTTGTTGGCTGAAATAGTTTTCACAAATGGATATAAACGTGTTTAGTTGTCAAACGTAATAATTTAAAATAAAAAAACATAAAAACTAAAAACAACCCATTCTGGGCTTAAAACACGAAGAATAAAAACAGAATTCAAGTATTTTCCTAATTAACTATTTATTAGGTATAAAAAGTTTACTTAATATGCAATTCATGAAATTTTTAGTTCAGCAGCTGATTTGTGACCAATTAAATATATGCATAAAATTTCTTATTAACTTATTATTGGATATAAAATAAGAAGGAGAAAAAAAAGAAATAAGTGAATATAAAAACTAATAATGAAACGTTAAACAAATATATCTATAATAACATTGGTGTAGTACTGGTCCATGGTTTTTGCTTATGGTAAACAAAGATTTAGTCTGATGAGTGAAAAAAGGGTATTAATTCGATTTAAACAGTAAACAATTTAAATATTTCCCTTTTTTTGTCCAGTATAGTGACGGCGACAAAGGCAACCGTATAATGAAACGGTTTTATCAACCGTCATCGCATATGCCGTAGTCTAAAAAAGGTTAGAAAATACATACAAGAAATAATACAAGAAACAAAATCTTTCGTCGAGTGTAGAACATACTTTTTGCTCTGCATTTACGAGTAGTGTATCTCGATTGTTTTGCATATCGTCTGTGTCCCCACGTTCCAAGTAAATGTGAAACAGTAAATTAATAATCAATTGGCATCCCAACAGCAATTACCGGCATCCTTTATGCAACATTTCCGACACAGGGCTGTCAACACATTATTTTTTATATTGTATTATAATAAAATAATTTCGAACCTATACATTCTTTTAAATAGAGTATATATCCTACGTGCCCTGACGGCATGATTACCGTCTATGCGCCGTCGCCATTCTACAACATGGTACCAACCGACTCGTGTGATTGTCGCCACCTTGCACTTTCGACGTGTCTGTGTGTCTGAGAACAGCGTCTCTAGAGGATTTCCGAACTGAAGGTTGAAGAATTCGAACGTTGTCTGTCGGTCGCAAGTGGTGGACGTCCAGAAAAACCAAGCCTTAATGCGAAATTTAAGACTTGAAAAATTATATATAATAAGAAAATTTCTTGAACTTTTTGTAATTGGTAACCCTATACAGAAGTAATTTAATTTGTCTTCGCGTTAGTTAGCGAGGACGATTCATCCATCAATCATACTTTAACTGTATCAGATTTTTTTTACAAATTTGTATGTGTAAATTTTTGGCTTCCTTTTAAAGTTGTGTGATAATTTGTCATGGTTCAAAACTGCTTTTTGCTGTATTAATTTATTGTACTTTATTAGTCTTAATAGACTAATACAATGATATAGGTAGTAACTTACAAGGTGATCCCGAAACGCGACTAAGTCACTCCACGATCTATATCCCGGATCGGCAGACTGGGCAAAACCCACCAACTGTGTGCCTACCACTCTTAAACAATCAGATCCGAAGCAAATATGAAATAAAGGTTTGATTCCTCTGACACGAATTCCACCACGGATTGGTTTGCTCTAAATACATCGTTTATTTTTTATTAAATAAAGGACTTGTATTTCTAACATGACGACCAAAGTACCTACAGACAAATTAGCTTGGAGACGTTTTTGCATCAGTAGTGTTGCATCGAAAACACGTCATGTCCTTAATTGGAATTGGAAGCAAACGGAAGATAACCGGAAACTTTTAATGGAAAAACACGAAATTCTGTACCTACGAATTAACTATTTAATAATAATTGCAGAATATAGTGCACAAAACCGATCTATCCGTTTTTATGTTTTCACCGACGAAACATATTTACTTACGTCACATACATACCCTCTCAAAATCTTGGTCAGATGGAAGCACTTTTTCAGACATATAACGAAGGGCAATCGGGCAAAATATTAAAATAAATTATAATTTATAAAGGTTGATTATTTATTTATTTGCTGACAGTAAACTATTACAAACACAAAAACGTCTCTTCAAGCAAAAATAAACATAATAATAGAAGATCGTAACATCCTTATCTACCGCCACGACATAATGGAAACGCGCGTCCTACACACACTACTACAAATGCAAAAACGTCTCCAAGCAAATTTGACTGTACATATATATCAACGATACATTGGTATTGAACCTGTGCTTTTGGTTGGCATGACCATTGCACTACCACTAAATCACGTTCACCTTTTTTAATGTTCATATGCCATTATTTTGGTGAAACGCGAAAAATTGGAAATATTTGTTAAAAAAAAACGGATCTTTGCTTCGAGTCTAGTTATCAAAGATTGGTAGGCAGTGGTGCCTAGTCTGCCAAAACCACCACTTACAAGTATACAGACCGTGAAGTGACCTAGTCGCGCTTCGGAGTCGGCTTGTAAGTTGACTAGGCCGGCATAGTGGATGTGATTGCTACTTGAATTGTAGTAGCAGTGATATCCATTTTGCTTAATATCAAGCGAGGAGCTATGTTACTGGCATATGTCGAGTCACAGTGAGATTTAAAAAAAATAATTAAAAAAATAGGTGAGTCAGAAAACTGCGCCTGCAGTGTATCCATCCCACAGCAACTTTATGTTGTACAATTTATTTTCAATACACTTTATGCAAAATATGACAATTAAAGTGTTTTATGAATTCATAGCTTCGTCGATTAAGATTTCATTTTGATAAGTCTTTTGAGGTATTATTAGGTCGGACGATGATACTCGAATGGCTTGTTCTAGTGATTCTATTATGAGTTTAACTTGGATTTCTCAATTTATAAATACAATGCACGTATCTACACAATGAAAAGAAGATTGATGAAAGAGATTTATAACTCGGAGGCAAGTCGATCTATCCCGGTTTTTTAGGTTAGGTAAATGCCCACCAACTCTCTTCCTACTACTCCTAAATACCTAACCTTTATTAAAAATAACGAATACATATTTGTAATACACAATTACTTTTTTTATTAAGACACGAAAGTGACTCATTCTCTTTTTCGCCCCAATAATTTTAATTCCTCTAATTTACTGTATTGTTTTCCTTGTATGTCCCAAATCTATTAAAAATTATACTTTTCTTCTATTGTCCGGGCTGCCAAAATGGAAAATACTCGTAGAACACCAAAGCAATCACATTAAGGACAATTTGTCCCTAATGTGATTCCTTTGGTGTCACATTTGGTATAATCAAATTCAAAACTCGAAGTTTTTGCAACTAAACTCTAACCAGCATATTCCAATAGCACCACCGAAAGACAAAACCTTTATATTTTATTTCACCTATAAAACTCAGTCGTCGTCACTACGCCGGCCAAAGGTGTTTTGTTTTAATATTATATAGTTCATTATAGGATCACTTTCGAATAAGTTATAGAGACTATCATAGAAGCTGATATGTAATTATTTTTATGTACTAACATAATGTTTTGCATATTATCATTTTGTTTGCTGATGTGTTTAATTATATTAAAAGATATGGCGACATTATTATTAAACAGCCGTTCCGGCAGGTTTAAGTTGGGAAAATGAGAACGATATCGTTTCTGGTGGGCGTTTGTCAAAATACCCGTAATAAAAAGCCTAGCTAAATCACCAAAACGAGAGCTTGCGGCCATCGTTGTAAAAAGCTCTCGAAACGACGAAATAATAAATTTAAAAAAATGTAAAATCAGTAACCAAAAATAAACGCGATAGAAAACCGCATAAAAAGTGTTTAATTTATTTTTAATAATTTATTTATTTATTTTATCATACAATATCTTATAGTAAAGTACAATAATATATATTAAACATGAACATATAATTTACAATCACAATATAAAAAAAATACTTTTTATTGTGACATATGACAGCACTCCGCTTGATGTTAAGCCGAAGTGTGGGCCATGAATGAATGTCACTGCTACTACAAATCAATAACTGTGAGTAGCAATTACATCCACTATGCCGGCCTACATTACATTATTTGTGTGAGACTAAGGCTTCAACTGGGCCGAAGCCTGACTTAGGACCCCTTACATTTATGATTGATTATAATCCAAATAAAAATATAGAATTACATATAAAGTATTATAGACCATTTTATTAAATCAACATATATAATTAATATATCTCAAAAGCTGCATTTAAAATTACCATAATACGAAATATACATGAATATTTCCATTCACGTACGAATAGTACAAATTGATATCAGTTTAAAATCGATTGTGTTCCGATGTTGAATATCAATAATATACAGACTAAGTAACGCTATGCATACTAACCGTGTGTGTTTAATAACTTTGTAGTTATTTGAAACTAAGAGGAAGGTTCAATTTAATTGTTGTCAATTAAATATAGGATCCTGTACATCAACTCTTACGAATGAAAATGACAAAAACTTATGACTATTATTATTAGTTAATTAAGGCCGTAGTGTAGTGATAGTGGAATGACCTAACAAAATCTTAGGGCCTTACAAATCGAGAGCACCTGGTTCAAAAACTACTTGCCGGTAATGATTGGTCGGCTTGTTTCTATGATACAATCGACTTTTATATTAGTACATGAATGTATATATTAAAAAAATATCTGCGATCGTGATCGTGGCAGCTATATTATGCCGACTTTTGTCGTGTTGTAGGTATTTTGTACTAGGTTTTCATTGGCCGGCATAGTGACGGCGGCTGAGGCAGCGGTAAACAAACTCGGTTTTCTCAGTCGTCGTCACTCTTGGACCTCCTCTTGCTTATCATCAGGCGGGATGGAGTCAGATGTCGTGTCACAATACAAAAAAATACAACACGACCTGTCCATTAACGGAAATTTAAAAATTTAGGTCAATAACTACAATTAGCAGTCGTTTCCACTATGCCGACCTACCCAGTTGGATTGGAACTAAATTAAAATAAGCCAATAATAATAATAAAATACAATAAATAAAAAAAAAATGCCTACATAAATAATAAATAAAAATATAATCTAAACAACACAATAAAATATCATTTTTATAAAAATCATTATTAAGAATATACCATAAATGTACAGAACTGACTATACTTGTAGTTTGAAATTGATTTATTTGCATTCGATTTTAGCTTTTATTAACGATTTGAATATTATATATTTTATTACACCGCACTTGTTCCTTATGTTATATTCTGTTTTCATAAAATGTGTATGGACGACAGGCGTGGCGTATGGGTTACGCGAATAGTCTCGAATTCGATTCCCGGTTGGAGCAAATATATGTTTCATACCTTTTATTTATATCAATCAATCAAATTTTCAGCTATTTTCCTATAGGGATAGGCAAAGACAATGGAGCACCACTTGCCACGATCCTGATACAACTCTCTCGTTTCCTTCACAAGCACAATTCTCTTCATACAAGCTTACAGGTTAGGGGCAGTAGGCAATCTTTATTTATTTATTTATAATACATAATTTGATTAAATATTACAAATATTCTGAGGGCAGGAAAAGAGTGGCAGGCAGAAGTGCCCTTTTACAAGTGAAGACTGTGTAGTGACTTAGTCGCGTTTCGGGATCAGAAGTGATTTTGTTTTTAGGTTTATTGCTCATAACTGGGTTCTAAATAAATTATTGTCATTTTAGAGGAAGTGTGACTTTTCACAAGCAAATTTAAATCTTCTTTACGATGTTAATTAAGTACTAATGTAAACATATATTCCTTAAATGATTCTTATTTTATTAAAACATTGAAAAATTCCAAAAAACTTGATTATGTCGCCTACTAGTCTTATAATTAACATAAATATTCAATATATTATTGTTTTGACAAATTGTTATTGTGGTATTGGCGATGGCCGAGAGGAATTTGCGGTAATATGTCAAACATAAATAATAACACCCAAGCTGATGATCACCCATTTGACTATTTAATGATCTAATCCGGTTTCTTGAATATTGATTTAAGGATTTTATATGGTTTTTAAATTATTTTTATTTTTCATTATTATACATTTTTATACTAAGCTATTATACTATAGTGCTTGTATCATAGAAACAGGACAACCAAAGAACATTTATTAAATATACATTGGTGAGTGGTTTCGAACCCGTACACTCGGCTTCCACTGCCACTAATCACGGTAGCCTTATTTATTATATATTATTATATTTTTGATTTTCTAAAAGGACATCATTCATTTTGGGCTATTGATGTATACTAACTACTTTTGTAATGTCGAATGATGAAAAAATATATTATATAAATAATAATTTCAAAAATAATATAAGTAATCATACGAGTATTAGTAAAATCTTTTTGTTTATTTAATAAGGAATTAAAAACATGAATACTATTTCTATTTACTGATGACAAAGTGTCTATGATTAAACTCAGCAGTTTACTTAAATAATTTATAGTAGGATGTTCTAGTAAATTCTACCATCGATTAAACCTTAAGAATTAGTTATTTTGACAACGGTAGCACAAAACAATTAGACGCCAATGACATTACGTGCGACTTTGCTCTAATTGCATTATATGTAGAGAGGATTGACAAAGGAATTATTAGATGGTTTGGGCACATGGAAAGGATGTGTGAAAGTAGATTGACGAAAGGAATTTCTAAATCTCATGTAAATAGATGCGTTAGACGAGGCAGACCCAGGATCAAATTGGAGACAACCTTAAGAAAGCTGAGTTGCGTAGTGCCCATAATGAGCTTGTATGAAAAGTATTGTGCATGTCAGGATCGTGGCAAGTGGCGCTACATGTGGGAAAAAGGCAATTTTATTGATTAATTGATGTAGTCAGGAGTTTTAATTTGGATACTTTTTACTACATTTAACTTATCAAAAGCAATAAAGTGAGATCCCAAAGCGCTGTTCACTATGCCGGCCAAGTTTTTCCATTGGATGGTCCCGAAATTAAAACCTATGGCTGAACAAAATGTGTAAAGAAAGAATGTAAACAATAAATAATGATATTGAATAATAAATATGTGCATATATGTATAATTTATGAGTTTTTTGTGAATTCAATATAATTCAATAAATATACTTTCACTGCGATAAAGATTATAACAATAATATGGAAATTAGAACAGGTCAGGGCCAATAGACGCCACACAAGTTACTCTGATGACAGTTAAAAATTATCTTTTTCAACAAAGATTGCAAAATAATACATTCTTTTTGGGTTCTGTAGGTTTTTTAATATGGAATATTTCTTAAATGGTTAAGTACTCTTTGTTTCCGTTACTTCGGGCTGTAAAAGAACTAAATATAACGACAATGGCTGCAAAGCATTTGAAAATCGAATTTTAATCAAAACGCCAACATGCTAATTTTTGATTCAACATTTATTTATTATTTAAGCTTTCTCTACTGAACATAGGCCTTTTTGTTGATAATTTTTAATTTATTGTCGCTCGACGTTACGAACCTAGCCTAATGTTAAACAGGGGTTGAAATTGGTACCTTTTAATCTGATCCCAAAATCGGGAAGTGTCCCGGTCTGCCGGTAAACAAATGTCTGCCTGCCACTAAAAAAGTCTTAATGCTTGAGGCATGGTCAGGGCACCAGCGATATATATTGCATATTCGTTTTTGATTTTATTTACACTGCATATTACCGCTAAAATATTTTTAATAGCAAATATTTTCAAAACTATTGTAATTTTTATCTAAACCATTAGATAAAAACACAACTTTGTATAGTTGTGTTTCTTATTAGAAAATGTGTATCGTATATTTTTTCCCAACTTAAGAAACACACATTAAGTGTAACTTTTGAAGTATTACATACGGAACTCTAAAACTAACCTGTTGACACATATTCTCAGCAAAGTTTGTGTATTTTCGAGGCCGCGAAAGAAAGTGACAACGTGGGCCCTTTGAAGGGAAATTTATGTTTTTCTTTGTTGCCGACATTCTTGTTTTCTAAACTGATGTTTGCATTAAGTTCCATATCTTTTGTCATGTAAAGTTATTAGTTTGTTGTGGTAGAGGTTAAATTGTTCCACATTTTAGTTAAATTAATTCTGTCGTGACTGCAACCTTTATTCGCACTTATTATCAATCTAATCTTATGTCTGTCTTATTACTCATAATTTATATATTTCTCATAAAAATCTTTGAAAATATGTTTTTCGATGTATAAAAAAATACCTCCATTATTTACTCCATTACTACATTATGCAGCAAAACAACATTTAAAGTAAATCAATTAATAAGTGCGCGAAAATTAATTATTTCATAGCTTTTTCGAAGGTTTTGCGCGATCTTCTTATAACATGAGGGCGAGGAATCCCCGCCATTACGAAAGCTGCAAAGCTTTTGAAACATATAAACATATAATTGAGATAAGTCGCAAACATGTTTTTTTAAATATGTAAGTACGATATAATATGTATCGTAGACATCCTGGTAGACAAGAAAGCTGGTATAAAGAGAATTGAGGTGAGGGAAGCGATGTATTAGGATCGTGGCAAGTGGCGCTTCATTGTCTCTGCATATCCCTGGGGAATAATTTGATTGATTGATTAGATTATAATATATGTGTAAAGTATTTATGTGTGTATGCCTTAATAAAATACAATAAAAGTAATATCTATTGTATTGTAGGAAAAGATTATGACAGTATTTTAAAATATTTTATGTTACTGTTATTTTTTATGTTACTGTGTTATTTATTGCTAAGATCTTTATCAAAGCCAAATATTTTAATTTAATTGCTTTATTATCATTAAAATTTAATTTATTAGGCGTTAAGTTTAAATTCCTTTCAATTATTTTAGCATACCTTTAGAATGTTCGGAATTTTTTTGAATAATATTAGGTTGTTTAAAAATAAATGTCATTTTTCTTTTATTTATTTGGCGTATTTTCACATAACCTAAATAAAGCGGGTAATAATAAGTGTTTATTAATTTAATATTGAAAAGAAGTATACAGACCGTGAAGTCTTGTTTCGGGATCAGCTTGTAAGGTGCCGGTTTCAACTAGGCCAGCATAGTGGGTGTGCTGCTACTTACTTACAGACAGACATTCAATTGTAGTAGTAGTGACATCCATTCAATTTGAGACGTCTGATCTCATTCATCGCGGTTAATCAGGGTGAAACTATGGTCGAAGATGTACATCACTAGCTAAATCAAAGATTTTTACCTAAACCATCATCCATCCAACTTTAGTCAATAGACAAAATTAATACAGATTCTGCTTTGCAACGCCGTACAAGAAAGACCCTTACCCTTACTTTCATTTAATCAAATATTTTAAGAATTTTCTTGGATTTTGCGCGAACATTGATTAATGAATTCAACAAAGTTTATGAGGCTTGATATCGCGTTTATTTTTGTTCAATGTTTATTATTCCATCGTTTTGAGAGCTTTGCAGCCATTGTGTCACGGTAGAGATATGGCGATCTCGCAATAGTAAGCCGCATAAAATTTGTTTATCTCATCAACTCTTTTAATTTTAATTAAAGCTAGCTGACAATATTGAAGGTTTGTCCTCTCCTTGAACGTGATTGACGAAGATGATTGAGGACACTCGTCCAAAAATATTACTGAAGTGATACTAAAAATAGTGTCATAGAAAAACTGGTAGCTCGAGTGTGGTAAAAAATGACGTCTACAAATGACTTATTAAGGAAAACGAATTTGCATATTTTGAGCTTTGCCAATGTCTGAGCAGCAATCGATTATGATTTAATAACATTAATTTTGTAAGTCTATAAAATACAGATTTGATTTCTAAATATTTTATTAGTTTTTAGCAAATTAAAACTAATATTTTTATTGTGATTCGACATCTGACCTCGACCTGCCTGATTGTAAACAAGATAGACCGCACTCCAGTTTAACATCAGGAGTGCTGATATATCAACCCCATTATAAAAATAAATATTTTTATAAAAAAAAATATCAATAGATATTATTTTTATTTCGATTTTATCTGGGGTTATTATAGCTTGAGTGGGATCCATCAATTATCGCATCCACTATGTCGGCCCAAGAGTGGTAGGCAGTGGTGCCCAGTCTGTCGACCTGGTGTAGTACTACCACTTACAAGTAAGTAGTAGTAGTAGCAATGACATTCATTCATGGACCACATTTCGGCTTAACATCAAGCAGGGTGCTGTCATATGTCGAGTCACAAAAAAAAAAGTATACAGACCATGCAGTGTCGTAGTCGTGTTTCGAGATCAGTTTGTATGTTGCCGGTTCCATCTATGCCGGCATAGTGGATGCGCTTGCTGCATACTATTCTTCAGCTTAAAAGCGGGATGCTGTTACAGTCTTTATACTTGAATGTGGATCTTTATATTTGAATGTACGCATTCTTTGCAGTTTATATCTCAAATAACTCTCTTCTTTTTAACTATGTATGAGAATTGTGGATGTGAGAGAGTCTGTGGGACAAGGGCGTGACAATTTGATTAAATAATGTATTGACGAGAGATCAACATTTAATATATTTTTTTATTATTATGAGTCGACATCTGACTTAACGCTACTTGTTTAATAGAAGCAAGGGAAGGTCCAAGAGTTCCAACGACTGACAAAAACCTCAGTTCACGGTTTCCTCAATGAATGCCGTCCAAATATTAACCATTAGAAGCAATTGTATTAAATTGTTATATTCTGAATTTGAATCACTTTATCGATATATCTAAGTATAATTGAATTGGGTTGAAGATAGTGGAGCAATCCAATTTATGAAGCCAACAAAATGCCTGCTATTGATCGGGATATTAATTTTATTAAAGCAAGTATCGAAGTTGTGGGCTGACAAAGCATTCCACTTGTCAATTATTCGACAAAGAAATAATGCGCCGAAACGCTATCCTCAAGAAAGCTGGTATATAATTTATACACTTTAATTATTACATTGTACCTGGCTTCAGCAATTAAAAATATACTCGTATACCAATGAAAATGAAATTTAGCTAAAATACCTAAATAATTATGACTTTTCTATCCATAGAACACGTATTTTTATTTTATTTTAATGTGAGTCGACGTATGACAGCACCCCGCTTGATGTTAGGCTAAAGTGAGAGCCATGAATAGATGTCACTGCTACTACAATTCAATGACTGTGAGTAGCAGGCACACATGCTGGGCGGTATCTAGGTGTGATATTGGACAGCCGATGGGACTTTAAATCTCACTTTCGTCTGCTGGTACCAAAATTACTAGGTGCAACTGCTGCTCTCAGTGGAATCCTACCAAATTTGGGCGGACCGAATGCATCATGTAGAAAACTGTACATGGGAGTAGTGCGATCAATGGCTTTATATGGAGCCCCCGTTTGGGTTGACAAACTGAGTAGACACAATATTGCCCTGCTGCGTAGGCCACAGAGGGCAATGGCGATTAGAATCATCAGGGGTTATCGCACTATATCCTGTGATGCAGCATGTGCTTTAGCCGGATCTCTGCCATGGGATCTTGACGCGAGGGCTCTTGCATTAATGTGTAATTGGCGTGAAGAAGCGCAACTGGAAGATCGCAGGCCGACTTTACGGGAGATCTTAGCACATAGATCCGAAGTAAATCGGCTGGCAGTATGCGATTGGATGAATAGGCTGGCAACTCCATCTGCTGGCCACAATATCATTGAGGCCGTAAGTCCTATCTTGCCGCAGTGGTTAGATAGAAAATGGGGAGTGCTAACCTTTCACCTGACACAGGTCCTCTCGGGACATGGTTGTTTTGGGAGGTACTTGTGGCACATAGCCAGGAGGGAAGTAACTGCAGCCTGTCATCACTGTGACAGTAGTGAGGACACCGCCCAACATACGTTGGAGATCTGCCCTGCTTGGGCACAAGAAAGAAAGGCCTTACGCGCCTCAATTGGGAGAGATCTCTCGCTTTCGGCTGTAATAAAAGCAATGCTCGACAGCGAGAGTTCATGGAGAGCAGTCTCGCAATTCTGCGAGATTGTTCTCCTGCGTTAAGAGGTAGCGGAGAGAGAGAGAGAAGCAACCTCTGCTCTGTCCATTCGGCGCCCTAAAATAGGGAGAAGAAGGCGCGATTATATCCGCCTCCTTCCCCTTTAAACATCAGGAAAAGACATCAGGCTCGGGGTTAGCCTGTCGCTTCATGTAGCGAGAAGTGGCCACAACAGCCGGCACCGCTGGAGATGTCGGAAGAATGTACCCCAGCTCCCAATCTCCAGCGTTTGTGATGACGGAGGCTACCGTGGGGTTTTAGCCGGTACGAGTACGGCATAATCCTGGTTACTACCCCGAGAAACCAGGAGTATCCATGAGGATTTCCCCACAAAAAAAAAAAAAAAAAAGGCACACATGCTGGCCTAGTTGGAACCGGAAACTTACAAGCTGATCCCGTAACGCGACCAAATCACTTCACAGTCTTGTAAGTGATGGTACTACACTACCCCGGATCGGCAGACAGGGTACCACTGCCTACAACTCTTTTATAACCACAAATATTTAATAATTATATTAAATATTACAAATAAAAGCTATGAAACAAATATTTGCTCCGGCCGGGAATCGAACCCGGGACTTTACGCGCAACAAACCAATCTCTGACCGTTCGTCCACGCCTGTCGTTAATATAACTAAGTTTTATTCATTTATTCCGTTTTTCTATCTATGGTTTCAGTTATTTTTATAATCAACCAAAAAATATCTAAGAATATTGAAGAATCTATAGAAACTAAGTTGCGTGCCGTAATCTAACATTTTCTAATCAAAAGTGGTATAAATAATGATACGTTAAAGGTTGAGAGTACCCCTAATTTCTTATGCACCCCTCAGCATGTTACTATCTACTTATTAAAAGACTACGCAATAACTTTTTTTTTATTGTGACACGACATCTGACCTCGACCCGCCTGATGATAAGCAAGAGGAGGTCCAAGAGTGACGACGACTGGGACAACCGAGTCAGTTCCCGGCTGTCCCAGCCGCCGCCACTATGCCGGCCTAAGATGCTTCTTCACGCATCGCTTGAAGGATCCAAGGTCATAGGATGGAGAGAACACATGGGCAGGCAAAGCATTCCACTTGTCGATTGATCTACAAAGAAAAGACGCACCGAACTTTTTGGTTCGACTGCCGATTCGGTCGATAAAATGCGGATGCTATTTATTACAGGGATTGTTATTAAATCGTGACGACAAGCGTGGACGAACGGTTTAGCGATTGGTTTGTAGCGCGTAAAGTCCTGGGTTCGATTCCCGGTCGGAGCAAATATTTGTTTCATAGCTTTTATTTGTAATATTTATTAGATAATTATAATAAATATTGCAAATATTCGTTAATAAAAAAAAGGGTCTGAGCATGGTGAGAACGACTGATACATCTGTGAAATATGTCAGTCGTTGGTGCTATTAAACTTCCCTTGCAATTGAGTTCGAATCCTAATAGTTGTAACTGTCTTTACTCGTAAAAATTTAATAGTAATACGAATTACTTATGACTGACCGTGATGTGATGTGATGAATGTCACTGCTACTATAATTCAATAACTGTGAGTAGCAATCACATCCACTATGCCGGCAACTTACAAGCTGATCCCGAAACGTGACCAAATCACAAGACTAAGACTAGTAAAACTAGAATCCGTTCTTATGTATTTTAGTAATCATGCTGTGTGTATACGCTTAGGGTAATAATTCAGTCATGAAACACTGTAAATTTATTAATTGTTGTTAAATATAATTGTTACCTGTTGTATATACCTAAATTAAAAATTAAAAAATGACGTGGACGAGTAACAAGTTTAAAGAGTTCTTTGAAATATTCTCCGCGGTATAGCCGCCATGTCTCTGCGTAATTGCAGGGGCTCTAGAGTTCTTGTGACTTCAGCATCATCTACTTATCGCATTCATTTATTTATTTTATTTATTTATAGGCATACATGACAGGACACAATCGTTAGATTAAATTTATTTACAAAATACAACAATTATGACCTAGATTGTGTCCCAAAATTATGTAGAAATTGAAAACTCTTTAAACAAGAAAATAAAATTACTAACAAACTATTTTTTTACATTAAATACTAATGTAATAAAGTGCTTGTATAATAGAAACAGGACAACCAAAGTACATAAATCATAGATACATGGTACCGGCAAGTGGGTTTGAACCCGTGCTCTCGGTTGCACCATTGCACTGTATAATGACTACATCTAAATAATAAAATCAAATCAAAAATCAAATTGTCATGCCTCTTTCCAATGGGGATAGGCAGAGACAACGGAGCGCCACTTGCCACGACCCTGACACAACTCTCTCGCTTCCTTTACATACACAATTCTCCTCAAACAAGCTCTACGGTTATGGGTACCAGGCAACCCAGCTTTCTTGAGGATGTCTTCGATTTGACCGGAAAACACCCTCCTGGGCCTGCCTCGTTCAATGCATCCATCCACATCAGATTTATAAATTGCTTTCGTCAATCTACTTTCACTCATCCTTTCTATGTGCCCAAACTATCGCAGCATCCCTTAAATGATAAAAAATCAAATAATTCACTAAATTAATAATTAAGGTACTTTACAGTTAGAGAAAATATTAGATTTTTACTCTCTATGTTAAGAATTTATAAAGAAGCAAAACAAAATTTATTTAAAAGTGAATAAATATAACTCGGCTATTTGAAATGTTTAAAAAATAAACTACTAAAAGATTGTATGAGGCGTTCGCTTAGAAGTAATTTCATTAAACTTTCTAGCACCTATTGAGATGTAGAAGTTACTTCACGCCCACATACCTAACGGGTAGGCAGGCATTAGGCCCGCTAGGCCAATGTCAACAGCAATATTTACCTGTGTTTAATTACCAAATACGTACTTGCATTATTATTTTTAAACTGAATACTTATATATGATATTTGAGGTCTTTTTTAATAGACATTTGATATTGTTTTCGTGAAATATTTTTTTATCTGTGAAGATTAAAAAGTATAATAAATTAATTAACTTAATTTAATTGATAGGTGCGATTAAGGTGCGATTCCGATGGCTAATGCAGACCGCAGACTGCAGACTGCGACTGAACTATTGGTTTGTATGAATCTGTATGGCGCGGCCGCAGTCATTTCATACAATCAGTAGTGCGGTCTGCAGTCGGATAAGCCATCGGAATCGCAATTTTAATTAATTTAATAAATTGTCAACTATGGACTATTTGTCTTACTTTTTGGCAATATCTTTCTGCATCACTTAAAAAGTACACAAGAGACATGTGTATATACATATGCAAAGAAATGGACACATTTTTCTCTCCCTCCCTCACTTTCACAGTTATCTTTACAGTGCTTAATATATTTTTTTAATCCATTTTTACAATAAGCTACTAAAAAGCTGTCCTACTTATATCAAAGATACATTGGTACCGGCAAGTGGTTTTGAACCCGTGCTCTCGGTTTGCGTAACCATTGCACTACCACTACACCACGGTCGCATTTAAATACATTTGAATAAATTTAATTAATCCAGATTCTGCGCACCATGATTGTCAATACCGTGCCAATGTACAATTTGATACAAACAAGTATAAAATGGTTTCCGATCATAGCCACTAGTTGACGTTTGCGTTTTATTTCCTTTACGCATGCCACTGTTCTTAGCTTTAATGTTAACAGTTTTATCCGCTTGATGGTTAATTGGATTTTTATTTTATTCTGTGTGGCTCGACACAACACCCCCGGGGTACGAATGGAGGCGACTGCTTCTACAGTTAAATAACTGCAAGTAACAGTAGCATCCACTATCCCGGAAGGGATGCAGGTGGTCATTATCCCAGTCTAGAATATTACCCCAGTCTAGCGTATTAAAGACAGTTGGTGGCCATTAGGTCTTTCTACCACTTTTTAACATGGGCTTAATTGTATTAACAGTTGCATATACATTTAAAAAAATGTTTGATGTACGAAGATTGCAATGTAATTGGAATATATCCTTTCTTTTGCATAGTTTAGGTGTGCAAAATGATCTAACTATAATTATGACAGTTCAAAGCAGAACTTAATATGGCGTGTCTTTGTGATTGACAGACGATACAAAATCCATGTCTTATTTTCCAAATAACTCAATTGCACAGCAGTTAAAAGCGTTATTATTTTTATCAATACAAGTTTTGAAAATTCGAAACGACCATTTATGTATTTTTACATCATTGGACATTACAAAAGTAGTATATAAAAGCCCAAAATGAATAAAGTCCTTTCATATTTATTTTAATTTATTGAAATGAATATGAAATTATTGCAACAAAATGAGTAGAACATCGCTTGGCACAAGTACAAATAACGGATTCATTTAATAGTAGGCACAAAGCATAATAACCAATAAACATATTGTAAATCAAGTAGCAAAAACTCAGCGCAATAATCTTCGGGCGTCTTTTGGCCATTCTTTACAATTACAATGTTACTACTCGTAGGTACTTACTACCTCTAAAGATAATTCGATGTTGTATTGTAAAGACTTCTGTACATGTGGATTCTGTCATTTGTTATATTACATTTCATTAATGGTATATTTGTATATTAATTTCATGTCACCGTATACCTAATTGTAAATACCAATCAATCAATCAAATTGTCACGCCTTTTTCCCACGGCATAGGCAGAGACAATGGAGCGCCACTTTTTTTTTTTTTTTTTTTTTTTTTTTTTTTATTGTGACACGACATTTGACTTCGTCCCGCCTGATGATAAGCAAGAGGAGATCCAAGAGTGACGACGACTGAGAAAACCGAGTTTGTTCTCGGCCGCCTCAGCCGCCGTCACTATGCCGGCCAAAGGTGCTTCTTCACGCATCGCTTGAAGGATCCAAGGTCATAGGATGGAGAGAACACATGGGCAGGCAAAGCATTCCACCTGTCGATTGATCGACAAAGAAAAGACGCACCAAACTTTTTAGTTCGACTGCCGATTCGGTCGATAAAGTGCGAATGCTTTCCCCGACCTGTGCGGGTATTACGGGAGTGAAATGATGAGGTAGGAACAAGGTTAAAGAGCTCCTCGGAACATTCCCCGTGGTATAGGCGATAGAGGACGCACAGAGCCGCCATGTCTCTGCGTAGTTGCAGGGGCTCCAGATTTCGCGAGACCTCTGCATCACCTATAATTCGGACAGCTCGGCGCTGCAATGAATCCAGGGCATTTAGAAGATACTTGGCAGAGCCGTCCCAGAGGTGCGAACAGTACTCCGCACAAGAGCGAATCTGCGCCTTGTACAATAGCAGGCGAAGCTCCGGCGCGAAGAACCGCCGCACCTTGTTCAGGATGCCAAGTTTGCGGGAGGTGGTCTTGATGGCCCGCTCGATGTGGTCCCTGTGATTCAGGTCGCAGCGAAGGGACATTCCTAGAATGTCTAGTCTGTCCGAAGCACTAAGGGAGATGTTACTAAGAGAGGGAAGGGGAGTAAACGGGGATTTTTTCATCGAGAACGCGCATACCTGAGTCTTGCCTGCGTTGAACTGAACTAGGTTCTTGTCGCCCCAGTGGGTAATACGATCAAGAACCCGGCTCAGTCCCGCTACAACAGACTCTCTCATATCGGCTATCTCCTGTTTACCAGCTGCGGGGCGGGCAGTGTAGCGTCCATGCACCGTGCTGTCGTCTGCATAGCAATGAATGCTGGATCCAAGGTCCAGCATGTCATTGATATGCAGAAGGAACAAAGTCGGCGACAGCACGGAGCCCTGAGGGACGCCGGCATTCACCGACATCCTGCGCGACGCGCTTCCATCCACAACGATGCGTATGGAGCGCCCACGCAGGAAGTCAGCTATCCAACCCCGCAGATGGTCAGGTAAACCGTATGCCTCGAGCTTGGATAAAAGGCCCCTGTGCCAGACCCTGTCAAACGCTTTGGAGATGTCCAAGCCGATGGCAAGGGCTTCTCCATTACCATCCAACGCTTCACCCCAGACGTGCGTGGTGTACGCCAGAAGGTCACCAGTTGACCGTTTCGGCCTGAAGCCATATTGACGGTCATTGATCAGCTGGTGACCCTCCAGGTAGGCCATGAGGCGAACATTAATTATTCGCTCCATGACCTTGCATAGCACTGAGGTTACAGCTATCGGACGGTAGTTCGCCGGGTCTGAACGGTCGCCCTTTTTTGGGACCGGTTGCACATTGGCCTCCTTCCAAGCCCGAGGCACACAGCCCGATGCGTACGAGAGCCGGTATAGCCTCGTCAAGACGGGAGTCAATTCCGCTGCACAAGTCTTAAGCACAAGCGCTGGGACACCATCGGGACCACTGGACTTTCGGATATCGAGCGATCGTAGCTCCATGCGGACATCGCGTTGTCTGATACGAATCTCAGGCATCGTATGCCCGCATGGACGCAGAGTGGGTGGTTCTGCACCACGATCGTCGAAACGCGAATTTGTGGCAAAGACTTCGGCCAGTAGATCGGCCTTTGCCTTCGCCGTATGCGCCAGTGAGCCATCAGGCTGCCTCAGCGGTGGCAGTACAGAACGACAGAAGTTAGATTCTACAGTCTTGGCGAGACTCCAAAAGCTGCGACTACCCGTTGGGTGCGCTAATAGACTCTCGCCAATCCTGGAAACGCGCTGTGCCTCCGCTTTTTTAAAGACCTTTCTGCAAGACTTGGTGGCACGATTATAGGCTGCTTTCAACTCATCCACGTGAGGGTCATGATTTTTTCGACCCTTGGCCCACGCGCTGTGAGCTGCGTTTTTCGCTGAAACAGCAGCCGCGCAGTCACTGTTGTACCAGGGCCTGCTCCGGTCGTTACGAGATGCACAGTTGGATGGAACGTAATATTCCATCCCCAGTGCTATCTCATCAGCAACGGCCGAGGCACACGTGGATGGATCCTCGGAGTTGAAGCAGCGCTGCCACCAAGGGAGCGAAGCGAAATAATTTCGCATTCCCTCCCAATCCGCTGACCTGTAGTGCCACAAACGTCGCACCTCTTTCCTGGCAGGAGGAGGCACGACGCGCGGCACTATCGTCTCGACCAGGCAGTGGTCAGATGTCCCTAGAGGGGCTTTGACCGAAATTTTATACCCGGTCGGACGAGTGGTCAGTAGAAGGTCCAGCAGAGAGGGGGCATGACCGACAATGTCTGGTACCCGGGTGGGCTGGGTAACCAGCTGCGTCAGGTCATGCAGAAGGGCGAAGGCATGAGCGGCCCTTCCCGCGTGGTCGGTCCTCTGGGACCCCAACCACACCTCATTGTGTGCGTTGAAGTCCCCCAAGACAACGACCTCCGCGGTCGGGAACCGCTCCAGCGCTTCATCTGTCGCCCGGCTCAGAGAATCGAAGAGCCGGGTTGTCTCCGAATCCCCGTGGTGGGAACGATAAAGGCACCCGTAGATCCTGGCTTGGGAACCAAGATCCACGTGTACCCAGAGGATGGACAGGGAAGGATCCTCCAAGCAAAGCAGACGGAGACAACAGATATCGGACCGGATGTACACACATACCCCGGCTTTCGCGAGGAATCTTTCCTCAAGCGAATAGCCGGGGTATTGAAGATACGAGGTGTCAGCCGGAGCCTTTATCTGCGTCTCCGTCAAGAAGAGCAGAGCGGGCTGTGCCGTCTCAAGATGGTGATGGACGGCACTGAGATTGGCGTGGATTCCACGTATATTCGTGAAATCCACGCCAAACTCCTTTGTAATGGGGGTTTTTGTTGCCGCTGGAAAAACTCTATTTTTCTTGTTGTGTGCTTGCATATGGAGGGGGGGGGGGGGGGGGGGGTGCGTGAAAATGTTGGGGGTTGTTTCTTCGGCAGAGACGAAAGTGCAGCTATCCGCTTAGCCACATGCATCCCGGCGGTGTGAGTTTGCTGATCCGTCGGACGGAAGGGCCCCCGTACCCTCCCGGAAGTGATCGCCTGGACCCCATATCCGATCACCAATCGGCAAGACGAATCACCCCGAGATTATGCGCCGCATGGTGGGGCAGCCTCCCTCCGTGGTTAGCGGTGGGCTCAGGCCCCTGTACTATACGGCGGGCGGCCAGCGGTGAACCGTTGCTACGGGTCTCCCTGGCCGACGGGTCAACAAACTCTCACCGGGATACTGCAGGTCAGCAGGATGCCACTGTCCCTAACCGAATCCACAACCCCTAACGCAACTGGTGCTACACAAACTAGTCCCCGAACGCGACTTGGTCACTATGGGGGGATTTGCACCTGTGTAGGGTGGTAATTTCAACCAGCTGAGGACACTTAATGCACCGGAAGTGTCCTCTCCCACTCTGAAAAATCTTACCACGATCTTGACACAACTCCCTCGCTTCCTTCACATTCACAATTCTTTTCATACAAGCTCTATGGTTATGGGCTCTATGGTTAAGCAACCTAGCTTTCTGAGGATGTCTCCGATTTGGTCGGCGAACACCCTCCTGGGCCTGCCTTGTTAACGCATCTATCTACGTTTATAAATTCTTTTCGTCAACCTACTTTACAAACCATCAAAGCATTCCTTTGTGACAAGGAGTACTACATATATGATAGATTATAATATATAAAGTACATTTAGATATATTATAGTTTATAAAATATGGGATAGATTATAAACTATCGATAATTTATACATAATATTGTAAGCACTGAACCATCAGTTCACAATTTATCGACAGTTTACAAATTCGCGAGATGGATTATAAATTACGGTGACATAATAATATATGATTGCGACCTGTGTATTTTTTGGCTGGCACAGTAACGGCGGCTGTGGCAACCGTAAACAGACTCGTTTTTTTCTTCAATCGTCGACTCTCTTAGTCCTTTATTATGATTACCTACAGGTAGGTCGAGATCAAAAGTTAATTTGCCAGGTTCAGGGTTAATATTGTGCCAGGGTCTTGATATTGACTATCCGTTGTCTGCCTATCCCTGAGGAAATAGAGGCGTGACAATTGAGGATTACATTTTTTTTATTTCAACATTTTTTATAGTTTTGTGTTTTTTAGTTTTTAGGATAAAATCACTTTTCGACCAATTCCTTGTGAAATGTATAATCGACTTAAAATTCGCATACATAAAATTTGGATGGAATGACAGACATGAGAGGTTGTAACTTTTAATGCGTTTGTTGTAAGCTTTGTACAAAGATTTATGACATATTTCGTTTATAAAGTTTTAAAATAAATATTAAAGTAATATTCGCCTTAATTTTAAAGTAGAATTAAAACTTATTCATTGATACTTGAACACTTAATTTATAACTCATACACACTTCATTAATTTTGTCGCTATTATTTGAAGTTCGTTACGCGTAAAGTCCCGGGTTTGATTCCCGGAGCAAAGATTTGTAATAACTAATAATTAGATTGAATATTACAAATATTTGTTTTTTTTTTTATTGTGACTCGACATATGACAGCACCCCGCTTGATGTTAAGCTGAAGTGTGGTCCATGAATGAATGTCACTGCTACTACAATTCAATAACTGTGAGGCCGACATATTGGATGTGACTGCAGTCGCCTTCATTCATGAACCGCACTCCAGTCTAACATCAGGCGGGATGCTGTCATATGTTAGCTACAGTATAAAATCATACATATGAGGCGACCGCGGTGTAGTGGCAATGCAATGGTTACGGGTTCATTGCGTTCATTCGTTCGAACCATTGGGTTCATTCGTCGAGAGCACGGGTTCGAAACCACCCATCGTTGGTACCGATATATATGTTTTATATATGTACTTTGGTTGTCCTGTTTCTATAATACAGCTTTAGTAGCTTAGTATAGAAATGTATAATTTATTTACATTTTTGTATATTTTTGTACATTTTTTTAATAAATTGTATTATTTTGTTTCTAAATCATTATTGCGGTTTTCATTTATTTAACGTCAAAGTAATTTTAGTGGCGTGCGGTTGTGTTGATGCCATCTTAATAATCATAATCTACTGGCACTGATATCTTAGACCTTGGCTGTCAGATCAATAGCACACTCGATAACCACATCTTGTAAACCTATAATTATATGAAAACACTACATTGTTGTTTAGTGTTGTTCTTGACAACTGGCATGGCGTGGACGAACGGTTCATAGAGGATGTAGTGACAAGGATTGACAAAGGAATGCTTCGATGGGGCGCATGGATAGGATGAGTGAAAGTAGATTGACGAAAGGAATTTATAAATGTCATGTGAATAGATGCGTTAAACAAGGCAGGCCCAGGACCCTCATGGACCTGCCTGTTTGCAGACCAATTTGATTGATTGATTAATTGACATATTTTTACCATTTGTTAACATTATAACTCGAAAATAAATAACATGAATTTTTTTTTTATTTATTTTACATTTCTAACGTGCTTGAATAGAAACAGGACAACCAAAGGTCAGTGGTTTTGAACCCGTGCTCTTGGCTTGCGTAACCATTGCACTGCCACTACACCACGGTCGCCTTAGGGTACTAATATTGGTTAAAAAACAATGTTAATACAATGATCCTCCCCAAGGCCACGGAGACGCACGTGGACGCATGCCGGACGCCACGACCTCGCGTAGCGCTCTCGGTCATTCAATTAACAACTGCAAAGGCCAAGAAGGCACGGTGTGCGAGAGTTTTACAAAACTCACGATCCCGCAAGTTTTTGCGACTAGATGCTATAGATGATAATCAATTGCGCGATTTGAAATCGCAGTTTGCGATCGATTTTAGCTATATAATTAATTAATTAATTATTGAGCAATTGTCTCTGCCTAACTGTGTGGGAAAAAGGCGTGTGACCATTTGAGTGATCGATTAATTAACTGGTCCACTCCAAGCTCATTTTAATAATAATAATTTTTTTAATTTACATTTCTATACTAAGCTACTAAAGTGCTTGTATCATAGAAACAGAACAACCAAAGTACATATATCAAAGATACATTGGTACTTTGATATATGTATAATAATGTCAATTAACAGTCACACAACGAATCACAGCCGCAGCGACCGACTCGCAGGACCTGCGATCTACAATTGCAGGGCTTGTTGTCTGTAGCCATACGATTCAACTAGTTGGAGGGTGCAGCATTAATCGCAGACGACGCGGGTCGAAATCGCGTCGTGAGTTTCAAAAGTAATTTTAACATACGTCTTTACATTGATAGGTTGATAGCTGCGACACAGTTTTAACTAGTGCAGTTATCATCGCTCACCTATATTTTGTTATAAAATGTTTCTGAAAATAAAGATTTTATTATTATTTTTCCATTTATTTATTTTAAATCTTATTTTTTATATTTTTAAAATAATAAAAAAATTAAAAATATAAAAAATAGCTGTCCACCGGCATCGGGAACAGGGTCCAAGCCACCGGTGGTCAGGGCTCCTGAGAAAGGAACCTCCTAACAATACGCGCCGTGTCCAGGAGTACCGCTTTCTGAATCAAACGCTTGATCCAGCTACCTAACGAGAGCCTCTTTAGGTGTTCATCGAGGCTCTTGGCTATTAAACCATTGGCAGTGACGACTATTGGCACAATAATTGCTGTATCCACCTCCCACATGTCGACAACCTCGCGAGCCAGATCAAGATACTTTATTTGCTTATCTTTCTCAGCTTTCACGAGGTTCTCGTCATGAGGGACCGCTACATCAACAATTATTGTGCGACGCTCTAGTCGATCTATCACCACTATGTCAGGCTTATTGGCAACAATAGTCCTATCAGTGATGATAGATCGATCCCAGTATAATGTGATATTTCCATTTTCGAGAACTGGGTCGGGCACATACCTATAGTACGGTACTTCTGATTCCACAAGATTGTATTTAAGAGCAAGTTGCTGATGGATAATCCTGGCTACAAGATTGTGTCTATGCAAATAGTCTCCATTAGCCAGACGAGAACAGCCAGAAATAATGTGTCGGATTGATTCCCCGGGACGGTGGCATGCCCGACAGATGTCAACCGTACCATCCTTCACAATATATTTCCGGTAGTTATTCGTCATCATAACTTCGTCCATAATCGCACAGACAAAACCTTCAGTTTCTCCAAAGAGATCACCAAAACGCAGCCAGGATACGGACGCTAAGAAATCTACATCGGGCCCATGTAAGGCCCGATAAAAACGTCCGTGAAGCTCCTTACTCTGCCATACTTCCCTGCGGTCATTAGCATCCAGTACTACAGGTTTGCGCCAGTTCTCGTTTGCCAATGAAAGTGAGGTGAGGCCCTTGTCCACAGCGACCACATCACGATGCATACCCACATCAGTTTTTAGGAAATATTCCCTAAGGCTGCACACCTCGCGGTTGTGTAGGGTCTTAGCATTTAAAAAGCCACGACCCCCACACTTCCGCGGGATATACAGTCTCATCACCGATGATCGTGGGTGATGCATTCGATTTGCGGTCAGCAGTGTGCGGACCCGTCTATCCAGGGCGTCAAGTTCTGTCTGAGTCCATTTGAGTATGCCGAAAGAATACATCAATACTGGCATGACCCAGCCGTTGAAAGCGCGGACCTTGTTCCCGCCTGATAAAAGACTATTCAGTACTTTATTCAGGCGGCCAAAGAAGCGATCTCTCAACGACTGCTTCACATCAACAGCATTGATGCCTAACGCTTCCGACATACCCAAATACTTGTAGGTTTCGGTTGAGCAGAGTGATCTAAGGTGTATGGAATCCGAGAGTTGGGTTCCCACGGATTCCATAATCTCTCCTCGTTTTACATGCATGATTGCACATTTGTCCACACCAAATTCCATGCTGATAGCGCTACTGAAGGTTTCTGTTACCTTCAGAAGCTTCATCAGTTGCAAATTGTTGGGGGCAAAGAGTTTCAGATCATCCATGTAAAGGAGGTGTGATATGACCTGACCATCTCTTCTCAACCGGTAGCCTTGGCCCGAACCATCCAGTAGTGTACTGAGAGGGTTGAGGGCCAGACAAAACCACAGTGGACTCAAACTGTCGCCCTGGAATATGCCACGCTCTATCTTTATCGGTTCGCCGTTCCCTAGAATCCGCCGACATCCTGGATAGTGAAGGACCGTCCTCCACTGCCCCATACACGACACCAGGAAGGTGCGTAGAGCTGCATCTACTTTATACAGCTCCAATACCCTCATGAGCCATGTATGTGGCACCGAGTCATAGGCCTTCTTGTAATCTATCCAACATGTCGACAGATCTCTTCGAGAACGACGAACCTGTTGGCTAATGGCAACATCAATGAGGAGCAACTCCTTAGTACCACGGGACCCACTCCTACATCCATTTTGAGAGGCAGACATGATGCAATTTGTGTCAATATGCTTGTCAATTTTGGCTCTCAAAATGGATGTAAGAACTTTATAGACCGTCGGTAAACATGTGATCGGTCTATAATTTTTGGGCTCTGCAGTACTACCTGATTTATGGAGAAGGTGAGTTATTCCTGTTGTAAGGAACTGGGGCAGCGATCCCAACTCAAGGGCAGACTGGAACTGAGCTGCCAAGCGTGCGTGTGATCTTTGAAAATATTTTATCCAGAAGTTGTGCAGCCCGTCAAGCCCTGGAGACTTCCAGTTAGATAACGGACGGACTGCACAAGCCACATCCTGGGGGCTAATAATAATTGCCCCCATTTCTGGTATTAAATCACACGCACGTTCAACCTCTCGAGTCCATTCACCCTCGGTGTGTCCGACAGGCACCGACCAGATGTTGCGCCAGAATAAACTCATGGCGTCATCATCCGGTAGGCACATATCAGACACATCTTGGTCCGGTCGCTCCCAAGCCCTATAAACCCACCTTTCGTTGCTTTGAAAAGTGCGATTCTGAGTGTACCTCTCCACTCGCCGCTTATACCTACGAATACGGTTTGCCCATGCATAGATTTTCTGCTTCAGGAAGTCAATGCGCTCCGTGACGCGGGTTTGGTAATCTCGGGAACTAATATCAGTCCCCGAGAACGCCCGCCTCACAAAGCGCATTACCCTAGGGCGAGTGTTGCCCTCCCTGAAGCTTATAAGCTTACCAATGAGTGCTCTAGCCTCACCGATACGACGCTCGATCCTGCACTGCCAAGCTGGTACAGCAAGTCGTGCAGCTCTGTCATTGTTGGGGAACTTGACATGAGCCACACGACATACAGCTACAGCCGCGCAGTACAAAATCGAGTGGGTATCGGCAAGATCTTTGCTGCTTTTAAAATGATTCACCAGCTGCGAATCTAGAGCACACACCAGCGCTCTATTTTTCTTATGCATGGGCAAACGAGGTATTCGTGGTCTAAGCCCAGGTGGTGTGGAGCGGTACTCCCGGAACGCATCCTCCAAAGCGCAATATGAGCCTAATACCGCGGCAGGCCCGACACCAAACCGTGAGTTCCTAGCCAGAGACGGGCGCGATGATACGCGTGTGCATTGCAGCTTAATAAAAATAAATTACCTACATGAAAATCTTAATAAAAACTAATAGATAAATGAAAAGCCTTGCACTAACGTATCTTGTGTAATACGTGGATATATAATAGATTATTAGTTGTGTCTTTTAAGACCCGATACACAGGGCCGTCTTAAGCATATTCAGCGCCGGGGTGCGAAAGTCAAGGCTCCGCTCGCGTGGTCTCAGTGTAGTAGGTACCTATCGAAATTTATAGCGGTCGGCATGCGCCCCCTAGGACTCTGCGCCCGGGTGCACTGCACCCCTTGAACCCCCGGGTAAAGACGGCCCTGCCGATACATATATATCTATAATCGTATTTCTTCTTGCTTACCATCCAAGTTGAATTCAGATTACGAGTCTCTGATAATAAATAACACCCAAATAAGAATTTAATATAATTATTTCGAAAAAAATATTTATTGTATTTTACTGAAGATTATTAACTTTTAATAAAATTGTAATTACATGAATAGTGGTTTCGTGAATTTTATTGAAAAGGTTGTTTGATTATAAATCAATGAAATTGTCACGCCTTTTTCCCACGGGGATAGGCAGAGACAATAGAGCGCCACTTACCACGATCCTTACACAACTCCCTTGCTTCCTTCACATCCACAATTCTCTTCATACAGGCTCTGTGGTTATTGGCAACCTAGCTTTCTTAAGGATGTCTCCGATTTGGTCGGAAAACACTCTCTTGGGCCTGCCTTGTTTAACGCATCCATCCACATCATCTTAGATTAAATTATACATAATATGATATTTGCTATTGTCAGTTATGACGCTTTCATTAAAATTGAATGTGCGTTAATGTCAATATTTTGCAAGCGGACATGTTTTGTGCCTCCTAACACATATTTTAAAGTACATACAAAAATATATGTTTAACGGATTCCTTATAAATATTTAAATAAAACTTCATTACTTTTAGACGTAATATTTTAAGTGGCTCTGATTAGAATACGTGAGTATGCATTAATAAGTTTTAATTTTAGGCTTTGAGCATTCTTCATCACTATGCCAGCTATAAGTTATTCGCCCCCACACAGTTATTCGCCTCCACAGGTGTCTACTGCTTGCGGGGCAGAAGTAGCACATCTACAAGCTAACGGATTCAATCAATCAATCAATCAATCAAATTGTCACGCCTTTTTACACGTACGTACAGAAAAACCCAACAAAGGACGTCCATCCTATGGGTTTTCCTGCACGTACGTGTAAAAAGGCGTGACAATTTGATTGATTGATTGATTGAATCCGTTAGCTTGTAGATGTGTACCATCTGCCCCGCAAGTAATGTCAAAATAAACTGTTCTGGGAATAGCCCTCCATAGGTAAAGCGCTCCAAATATAAGCATAAGTAAAGACTTAAGACAAGAGTCTGGTGAAATCGGACAGTGGTCACGTTCGATATGTAGAAACACTTTAGATCTGCGTTGTCTGTTTGCGTACTTTCCACCATCATATTTGAAGCGTCAACCTGTCTTGTGATAAAAGTACTATACATATAGATACGATACATATAGACTTATACATATTTTTGCACTTCTATCTGAATTTCATTCCTTTTATTTCTTAACACAAAGTTAGATTGGTACGGGTAAAGCTCCAACAATAAATAAAAAACTTTTCTGTGTTTTTGCGTACTTTCCATTATCTCATTTTAAGCGTCAACCAAATCTGTGATTAAAAAACACTTAAAATGTGATAGAAATGTACAATAAATGTACATAATATTAATAAAACTTTTGCACTTCTATATAAATTTCATTTAATGAATTAAACAAATTTTATGCGGCTTACTATCGAGTTTATTTTGGTTTTGATTTTACAATTTTTTTATTTTATTATTCCGACGTTTCGAGAGCTTTGCAGCCATCGTGGTCAATTGTAAAATCAAAACCAAAATAAACGCGATAGTAAGCCGCATAAAATTTGTTTAATTCATTAAATTTCATTTCTTATTACTAAACACCAAAGAGTGGTAGGCAGTGGTACAAATATTTCTTTCATGGCTTTTATTTGTATTATTTATTAATTATAATAAAAATATTGCAAATATTTCTTAATAAAAAAGGAGATGGATATTTGCTTCGGGTCTGGTTATCAAAGAGTGGTAGGCAGTGGTAGCCACTCTGCCGATCCGGGATACTACCACCACTTAAAGTATACAAGCTACCAGTCCAACCAGGCCGGCATAGTGGATGTGACTGCTACATTCAGCTTACAGCACCGACTGCGTTTTTTTGTGTATTTTCCTCCACATGTGAACCGTTAACCAGTCCTGTGTGTTATCGTTCGTATTATAGACTCAAACATATCAAAATTTGGCCCCGATTTATTTTTTAACACAAAATTAGAGTAAACAAAGAATTACTCGTATTTAAACAAATATTTTTTATTATTAAACATTATCCTGTTTGCGTACATACCAATAACCTTTCGCGTTACCTTTATTTTTACTCTTATCTGGAAATTCTTTGTTTTTCAATTATTTGTTACCTTGCCATTTAAGGTTTGGCATGAATACAAGCAGAAATTTATTGTGAGTAAAAGGTGATAATGTGTTTTAGGAATAACTAATATTTACTCAGAATAACACCTTTACACGTATGTTTTAGCATTTGATAGTGTTATTAAACACTCAATTAATATATAAATGAAATTATTCATATTTAGTTTTTTAAATCGACATTTACGACAGCACCCACTCTGATGTTAAGCTTAAGTGCGGTCAATGAATGGAGATGATTCCTACTACAATTAATTACCTGTAAGTCGTAGTCACACAGAGATTAGCAGAGACGATGAAGCACCACATCATACCCTCCTGGGCCTCGTTTAAGGCATCCATCAAAATTATTAGATTTATAAATTCCTTTCGTCAAACTACTTTTACTCATCCTTTCCATGTGCCCATCGTGCATCAATCAATCAAATTGTCACACCTTTTTCCCACAGGGATAGGCAGACACAATGAAGCGCCGTCGTGCATACATCACTAAATTATTGATGTGGTTACATTTAGTAGTGACATTTAAACAGGATCGTGATAAGTGGCGCTTTCGTAATGTCTGTTTATCCCTGTGGGGATTAAAGCGTGAAAACTGATGATTTGACGTTCTAACTTGAAATATATTTATTTATTTTACTAATAAACCTTGAGTATTGTAAATGGACAGTGCCAATGGAAATTTTCTTCGTATGAACACGAACGTCATTCAATTCTTGTTTACCTCTAATTTCAATGGTTTGTAAATATGTACTATTATTATTATGTAGATATTTCGACAATAAGGAACACCCTGTCTTTGTCCGATTGAACATTACAATTGTAGCTCGAGATAGTATGACAGCACCCCAGCTTGTAAGATCCCGGTTCCATCACGGCCGGAATAGTGGATGTGACTGCTACTTACAGTTATTTACCTTGGTAGCACCCACCTTTATTCATGGACCACACTCCAGCTTAACATCAGGCGGAGTGTTGTCATGAAACCTTTGAAGTTCAACTTTAATTTAAACCTAAAATCTAAAGGCATTGATATGTAAAATTCAATAAAAAAATATGTGATGGGTATTTACCGTCGATATACGATACGATGTTATGATGCACAGTGTTGGCTTAAAATGATGCAGCCTTTAAGGCTTTATTTGCCAAGTCGTTTTGCAACGGTGCTCAGGCATGCACTCTGTAAACGTTGATCTCCGACGTCACCACAGCGGAATACATGAGTTTCGACTTAACAAATTTATATTTCAATTGCTCACACGAATAGGAGCGCACGTGCATAACTGTAAATTTATAGGACGTACGACGAAGAGTTTTGACGGTTAACTGCAAGTGACAGGACGCGCAATTTTGAATTATTTGAAAAACTTGTGTTTTTCATAAATATTAATGAGTAATAGTGGAATTGTTTTCTAGTAATCATTTTTAAGTTGATCGAGTATAAATCTCTGGTTTTATTGTTTCATAAGTAATTTAAAGCTGTGAAAAGTGTTTCTTCGTGTTCCCTCCAAGACTCCTTCCGAAGTTTTAGTAAAGATTTTCCGCCGCTTTACTAAAACGATGATCATCAACCTCACTATCATCGTCATCTTGTGATGAATTACTCGCGTGGTTCATCTTTATATTTACTTGACAATGTTTTAACATTGAACCATATATTTTTACTTAACACTGGCAAGTTAAAAACTAAAGCCATAAACAAGAAGAAAGAAAGAAGACGAGGACGAGAATGCTGTAAACTACATATACCTTTCACATTTTTAATAATACTGCGCATTTTTTAAATTTAATTATATATTATAATTTTATCAATTTAATCATCAATTTAATTTAAGTCAATCATTCAGGCAGGACAATGAAGCGCCACTTGCCAAGATCCTGACACAACTCCCTCGCTTCCCTCACATCCACAATTCTCTTTATACAAGATCTACTTTTTTTTGTCTACTATCTACTAATATGTCGGCCTCATTATATCTTCACCCAACATAACACTGGCAACTTATATCAATAGTAAAGCTCAACTTTTATGGGCACTAGGCAACCCAGCTTTCTTGAAATATTTGCTGAACTTGCTTATGAAGTCTTAAATAAGAAAACGCATAATCAAATTTGCACTTTAGTCAATGCTTGTGGGTACAGTCGATTTATTTGTTTTTTTTTGTTTTAATTTTTATTTTATTTGTGTTTATTTTTAATGGTGCTCAGATAGCTGTCACTGCTAATGTTTTCCATTAGCTAGCTGGCTGGATACATTATTCACGTCGAAAGTGCTTAGTAACATAAGTAAATCATTGAGAAGTAACAATTGGATAGATTGTTTAATAAATTAGTGGATTTAAAAAAATGTTATAAGTATATAGTTCTGGAGGCCCTGGGTTAATTGCAGCGCTGAGCTATTCGTCGCTGATGGTCCGAATAACTCTAGAGCCCCTACAACTATGCAGAAACATAGCCGATTGTATGCTTCCTTTATCGCCTATTCCCGTATTGAATTTAAGGCGACCGTGGTGTAGTGGCAATGCAATGGTTACCCAAGCCCCAAGGGTTCGAAACCACTCACCGGTACCGATGTATCTTTGATATATGTACTTTGGTTGTCCTGTTTCTATGATACCGATCACTTTAGTAGCTTAGCTAAGTATAAAAATGTATAATGAAGAACAAAACTACTGTGATAAAAAGGACGAGTACAAGTAGATTGACAAAAATCATTTATGGGGTTTTTAAATCATTGTGGGTGTTTACTGACCAAATCGGAGACCCCCTTAAGAGCAGCCTTAAGGGTTGCTGAGTGCCTATAACACTAGGACTTGTATAAAGAGAATAGGGGATGTGAGGGAAGCGAGGGAGTTGTATCAGGATCGTCGGAAGTGGCGCTCCATTGTCTTTGCCTATCCCTGTGGAAAAAGGCGTGAAAATTTGATTAATTGATTAAATTGAATAAAAAATGGTTCTTATGATTTTAATTGCTTTTAGTGTTATGCATTTTTGTGTATATAAGAAAACGTACAAATCCAAATACGAGGATATTGATCCTAAGAATATTAATTAGGGTATTATTAATATAACATTTTTTGATCCAATTTTGGGCACCTTTCCTATGTTGGGCGGGGACAGCAAATAATTACAAAAGCTAACTTATAACGTTCCAATAAACTGATTTTTAAACATTCTCTATTAAGCTACTAAAGTGCTTGCATCAGAGAAACAGGACGACCAAAGTACATATCAAAGATACATTGGTACTGCCAATTGGTACCCGTGCTCTTGGTTTGCACTACCACTACAACATGATATTACAAGTATTCTTTTAATTTATTATATATTTTTAAATAGGTTGCCTAGTGCCCATAACCACAGAGCCTGTATGAAGAGAATTGTGGATGTGAGGGAGGCAAGGAAGTTGTGTAAGGATTGTGTTCGGTAGCGCTCTATTGTCTCTGCCTATCCTTGTGGGAAAAAGGCGTGACAATTTGATTTTTTGATTTATTTTTAAATACATAATGCAATCCATCTCTGTTTTTGTTGTTTAATATTTTATTATTTAACGAGTTAAATTGTTAATACGTAATACGGTAAAGTTAGATTTACAAAATAAATAAGTAATTCATTAGATAATATTGATATTTTTTTCGTGGATATGACGTTTTTAGTTTACCTATGAACCAATGCAACTATCAAAATTTTAAGACGATACTAATGAAACAATACTAACGGCACGATATGATGGCCGGTTTGACGTTTTACCCGTCTATGAAGCTTCGTATAACTTAGTAATTACGTTTGAAGGAGCAAATTGTCGTTCTTTATTGTCACCTTAAAGAACAGCAATTGGGCTCCTTCAAACGTAATTATTGATTTATACGAAACTTCATTGACGTTGCCACTGCTATAATTATCCCTGGTAATGCGCTGAAACCTTGTCAAAGTAACAAAACGTGACGTATTCAAGGGATTGTATTGCTGTTGCAATCGGCCATTGGCAGTACAGTGCTATGACACTATGACGTCACCCCGTCGTGTGACGTCACCATCTAAGCCTATCTTGATGTATTAGCAGAATTCAGGTATGCATACATACATACCTACAGACGCTCTGAAGTTTGACCATGTTTTTGTGATTATTATGATTGGTACAATGAATTTACTCAAATGTGGTTCTTGACCTCTACAACGAACTTGTTGGCTAAAGGTACACTGCAGTTTAGTGGATAAACATTTCTTCACTTCCGGAGTATATATAACATAATCACAAATACTTGAATGTATATGTGTTGCATTTTTTTTTTATTATTATTATTATTTTTTGTTTTTTTTTATGTATTTATGAATAACAATAAAATACTAGTATTTTTTAAAAAATATAAGTGAATCTAGTAAGAGTAAAACTTAAATTAAAGTTGTCGCTTGCCTTTGAGGTGACGGTCGCGGTCACAGCTGAAACTTGAGCTTGCCGAGGAAGACGAGAATGTAGAACTCGTGGACGTATTTCTGTGTGATATTTTTCTTTTCACCCTCGAGCCATGTTGCTAGTTGAATCCCACTTCTATTAACTTAATTTTTATTTCAATTGTTGTTTAAGTCTACAAAATGCGGATGCTTCCCCCGACCTATCACGGAATGAAAAGATAAGGTAGGAATGAGGTTTGATGAATTTATGTTAATTACTTTTATTTCCATGTGGACAGCAGATTTTTTGAATTAATAACTAATTGTTATTTTGTAATGTTATAATAAATGGAAAATCAGAATTCTATTTATTTATTATTTCCTTCTATGTAATTGTGAATTTAGGACGCGGTTCATTGACATTTTGAATAGGCACCACATGTCCGTCAATGTCCTCATTCGTTTAGTTGCATCCACTACGATAGTATTATGAGTCACAACTTTACACACCATAATATTTCCATTAGTTTATTTTGACAGCAAAATAATGGATTATTATTGGTAGGTCAATTCATTTACCTATTTATGGTATTACTACATTAAATAGCTAGAAGAACCGACAACCGATTGGGAAGAAAGGTTCTAGAGTGGAGACCACGAACCGGAAGACGCAGCGTAGGTAGGCCAGGCCTCCCACAAGGTGGACTGACGACATAGTGAAAATCACGGGTAACCGGCGGATGCAACTGGCATATTGTCGTTCGGAATAGTGTTCTAAGCAATGGACGAATTCTGGCTGATGATGATGAGATTAAATAGTTATTTAAATAACGAGAATTGATTTAAAATCTAATAATTTAGAAAAATAGGTACCTACAAAGCGCTTGAAAATCTTTTAATATATAAATTGAAAAAATATATATTTTTAGACGAAAAGAACTTATCCTATATACAACAAAGTCTGTAACATTGCATTTTTGTTCGAAATGAAATGTTTTAATAATTTAGGTTTTCTAGCACGACGTACCTACTTTTAATAGTAAAAAAAAGATATTACAAATAAAAGAACAATTATATAATTCCATAATATTATTAATAGGCAAAAGTAGTCGGGCAGGTAATAGGCGGGTCGAGGTCAAATGTCGCGTCACAATAAAAAAAAAACAAAAAGGAAAAAAAAACGAATAGAAATGGTGTAGTCGACAGTTAAATACTGCGCGAGTTTTAACGTTGTTTGTTAAGGGATAATTTTTATCTGTGTCACACGGTATTCGATTCACAACATATGCTTGGATAGAAAGTTTATGCAATAACTGATACTTTATGATGCATCAATTTATAGTACTCGTATTTCAAGTGGTTTGTCCCTGTTAACTTTGTACTATTTATATTTTGTACTTGTAAAATTAGTTTGTTTTTTGAGTCACTGCTTTTTTTTTAAATGACTCCACACTGTAAGACTTGATTGATTACATGTAAGATACATTTTGTACGTTTGTAAAGGTCCACTTTTATCAGCATCTTACTAAAATGTTTAATAGCTTTTTTTGTGACCTCTGACCTTTGTCACGTCTGACCTCAAATAAACTGATTTAAAAAAAAATTAAATCCTTTATTGCATTAAAATAAACACAAAAATAGGTAAATAGGCGAGTTTAATGCCTATTAGTCATTTTCTAAGAACTAACCTTCGGGATGATGAGAAATCAATTGTAAGCAAGGGGAGATCCAGGAGTTTTGCGACTTGAAAACTGTCTCAGTTTACAGTTCCAGCAATCAGTTCAGTTAACCTTTACTATGCGAGCTAGATAAATGGATGAATTTTTTATTACAAAATAAAAAGTATTCATCTATATTCTTAAAATTATTTAAAAACCAAACGTACTCGTTTGTATTTATACTCGTACATATGATGTTAGTTTACCTATGTTTGAACATTACGTTTTAGTGTCAATGTAAAACTGTTTAAAATCGCATTAGAGTTAAAATGTTTATATAACTTAGTATGTGTTATTGTTATAATACGTGAAGAAGTGGCGCGGCGCGAAGTTCATTTCTTGATGGCGCCTTCTCAACACAATCTTACGAATAAGACAAAAAAAATTAATTCCAAAAAAATATATCGTCCACGAATTTTATTTCTATTTTTTCATCCTTACATATCCTTATTATTAACAATTTTCACGCCTTAATTCCTTTACGGATAGACAGAGACAACGGAGTGCTACTTTTCACCATCCTGACACAACTCTCTTGTTTGCTTCAAATAAAGGTCTACCATTACTGACACAGCGTTTAAGACACACCCATAGGGGAAATTGCAAATTAATTACAAAACATCAAGATAAAATGAATAAATACTAGTCCGATAGGCACAATTATTTTATCTAGCACACATTAAAATTTTTGTTTGATTATTCATTGTTTCTTTATTTCTTGTTTATATTACGCTCTTATCGTTCTTTTGCTATGGGCATTATAGTGGAGCAATTCACCATGAAACAGATGGCGTACACTGTACACGCATGGCCTATAGCCTATAACACCAGACGCAAACAAACGGCGACTGCAGCTAGTGAACATAGATTTTAATTCTATTTCGCTGTGCCCTTACCACAACAGCTGATCCCCGATTCTCCTTCGAAATGACGAACTTTGACATCTTCGTAACCAATCAGCGAATACCAAATCAATAGGTAAAATACGTTGATTGGTCACTTGCGACCGCGACGCAATTTCACTGCTTTTTCGTCGCCGTAATGTATTAGGAAAATCGGGGCCCCTGGTACCAAAGATAGTTGTAGATGCAAATAAAGAAAACGATAGAAATGTTTTTATTTATTGTGACTCGACATATAACAGCACCCCGCTTGATGTTAAGCCTACTACAATTCAATAACTGTGAGTAGCAATCACATTCACTATGCCGGCCTAGTTAGAACCGGCAACTTACAAGCTGATCCCGAAACGTGACCAAATCACTTCACGGTCTGTATACTTGAAAGTGGTGGTACCAACCACTCCTTGATAACCAGACCCGAAGCAAATATCCACCTTATTTGCAATATTTAATATAATTATTAAATATTACAAATAAAAGCCATGAAACAATTATTTGTCCGACTGGGAATAGAACCCGGGACTTTACACGCAGCAAACCAATTGCTAACCGTACGCCTGTCGTCAAAACTATCGCCTTCGTCAAAACGCCTTGTTTATCAGGCAACCGTTTAAGGCGACCGTGGTGTAGTGGCAGTGCAATGGTTACGCAAGTTGAGTGGCACGAGTTCGAAACCACTTACCGGTACCAATGTATCTTTGATATATGTACTTTGGTTGTCCTGTTTCTATGATACAAGCAAACACTTTAGTTGCTTAGTATAGAGAGGTAAAATTTAAAAAAAAAAACAAGGTGAGATGTTGCGTTTCAAATAAAAAAAGTGAATTAAGGATAGTCTCATGGACATGAACTCTCACAAATGAATACAAACAAGGCCAAACAACATAAAAGTGACATCGTCAGGTATGCGGAAACAAATCTACGTATTATTATAGGTACACACAAATATAGCTTGTCTAACTATTAATGACGCGCCCTCCACTTTATTAGTTTATTTAAACGTGTGAATACACATATTTCTAACTATACTATTATACTTTATCAGCGTGCTCCTCCTTTTGTGTCTAACCAGCAACTGAATGACCAATTACAATTGCATTTTCGGTGTGCTTTTATCCATATTTTATATTTGCTCGTGGACGTAAATGCAGTGGAGGGGCGCTTCATTTCGGCTTAGACAGACTATACACATACTCACAGTAGACATACTATGTGGCGCTCCACTGTCTGCTTTTCCTTGTGGGAAAAAGGCGTGACAATTTGATTGATTAATTGATTGGTCTAGTAGTAGCAAAATAGCCAGGCAAACTAGGTCTACAGTTCAAAACTACTTACCAGACTGATTTAAGATACTCGTATATAATATGTACTAGTACTTTAATGGCTGCCCAGTTTCTACAATACATTTGTTTTAGTAACTTATTAAAAGACATACGATATTCTCTACGCACAATTTCCCCATCTATACGGGGTCAGTCAGCATTTTAATTAAGTATTCTAGAAATTAATAGTGATTCTAGAAAATAGTGTATGTCACAATTCTAAGTAAATTATTGCAATGTTTAAATTATTCATAATTATTTTATCTTTATCCTAAATAAATTTTTCCTTAATGACAGATTTGGTTTCTGTTAAGGATAAGGTTGTGGTATAATATTACCTAAAGTACTCTTGACCCACGACTTTGTTTAAGTTTTGTAAGAGTTGCTATATCGTAAACAAAGTCTATAGAATGTTCTAAGCGCCACAAACTCATAACCTTTTTACACGCACAATAAAAAAAACAATAATTAAGCCTTTGAGAATCTCTTCAACACATTGACAGCTTATTTCACTTTTACTACCTAACTACAAAGTATGACTTGCAACCAGTAATTTAGTGTTACAGTGTACCTTACCTTAATCATATAGGCACGTGAAACATTCAATAGGACATGGGAGGTAAAGGATAGACTTTGTTGTTTGGTTCTTATTTTAGATAAAAATAAATGATTGTCCCGGGTTTGATCCTCAGTCGGAACAAACCTTGATTTGTAATACAAGTACCTATTATTGTTATATTGGATATTAAAGATTTATCTTTAAAAAATGATTTATATATTTTGTGGTGGTACTACCTGGGGTGGTACTACCACTTTCTTGTTAGTTTCCGGTTCCAACTGGGCCGACATAGTAGATGTGACTGCTACTTACAGTTATTTATCTGTAAGCAGCAGTTACCTTCATTCATGGATCACACTATAGCTTAACATCAAGCAGGGTGCTGTCAAATGTCGAATCACAATAAAATAAAATAAAATCTATGAATACGGGTCAAGGGGATCATCTCTTTAAACTAATTTAACCTTAACAATCATGAGGACATTTGTTTTTTTAATTAAAATCAGGAAGAAGGAAAAGGTATCACATAATTATCGACGAAATGTATGTATAGTGGTATACATACATTTACTTTTTCACTATTCGCGGATTAAAAAAATGCGTCCAATTCCTATATTCGCGGCTAAAGATTTTTTAATCGCGGATCTAATCCGCACATAGATATTAATAAAAAAGATTCCAATAGGTATCCAACCCAATAGCCTTTGTAAATGGACTAAGTGGACTAATAAAAAAGTAAAATTGATTTCTTTAATTTTTCACGCATATCTGTTTTACTACCTTAAGGTTAGTTGCCCAGATGAAATCGCATTAAATGATAAGGCGCTCATTGCCCATCTTCATGTCTTATTGTCTTTTCATATATTCTGTTTTGTGCGACAAATAATTTTGTCTGTCAGTACGTCGTGAACTACGAGTATATAGCTGACAGCTGAATTTATAAAAAAAAACACCATTATTGTTTCAAGCGCTTCGTAAACCGATTTCATACGACAATGTACTATTTACGTGCATCATCCACGTGTGCTGTTTAATTAAGACGGAAGCTATTTATGAAGATGTGGCCTAAATAAAGGTCTGTGATTAATACATGACTAACTTGTTTCTATATATATATTGTTTTTATTGTTGTTTTTAAGGGACAAAGTCGGAGGTCATAAATACTCGGAGGTTCGGTATGAAACATTTTTGAATCGAGGTTTTAATCTATGGACGAGGTTTTGATCAAGGAATGTAACAACTACAAATAGGAGGGTGTTCGCCATATTGGAGACATCCTCAAGAAAGCTAGGTTGCCACGGTACTCATAACCATAGAGCTTGTATAATGAGAATTGTGAATGTGAAGGAAGCGAGGGAGTTGTGTCAGGATCGTGGCAAGTGGCGCTCTATTGTCTCTGCCTATCCATGTGGGAAAAAGGCGTGACAATTTGATTGATTGTAACAAATAACAAAACAAATAAACACAAAACAAACAAGGCAGGCCCAGGAGCGAGTGGGAGTGGGAGAGGACACTTCCGGTGCATTAAGTGTCCTCAGCTGGTTGAAATTACCACCCTACACAGGTGCAAATCCCCCCAAAGTGACTACGTCGCGTTCGGGGACTAGTTTGTGTAGCACCAGTTGCGTTGGGGGTTGTGGATGAGGTTAGGGACAGTGGCATCCAGCTGACCCACTGTATTCCGGTGAGAGTTTGTTGACCCGTCGGCCAGGGAGACCCGTAGCAACGGTTAACCGCTGGCCGCCCGCCGCACAGTACAGGGGCCTGAGCCCACCGCTAACCACGGAGGGAGGCTGCCCCACCAGGCGGCGCATAATCTCGGGGTGAGTCGTCTTGCCGATTGGTGATCGGATATGGGGTCCAGGCGATCACTTCCGGGAGGGTACGGGGGCCCTTCCGTCCGACGGATCAGCAAACTCACACCGCCGGAGTACATGTGGCTAAGCGGATAGCTGCACTTTTTCGTTCCTGCCTAAGAAACAACCCCCAACATTTTCCCGCCCCCCCCCCCCCCTCCATAATGAAAGCAAATAAAAGACGTAACGTTTACCCAGCGGCATTTAAAACCCCCATCGCGAATGAGCTTGGCGTGGATTTCACGAATATACGTGGAATCCACGCCAATCTCAGTGCCGTCCATCATCATCTAGAGACGGCACAGCCTGCGTTGCTCTTCCTGACGGAGACGCAGATAAAGGAACCGGTTGACACTTCATATCTTCTATACCCCGGCTACACGCTTGAGGAAAGATTCCTCGCGAAAGCCGGGGTATGCGTGTACATCCGGTCCGATATCTGTTGTCGCCGTCTGCTTTGCTTGGAGGATCCTTCCCTATCTATCCTCTGGGTACACGTAGACCTTGGCTCCCAAGCCAGGATCTACGGGTGCCTTTATCGTTCCCACCACGGGGATTCGGAGACAACCCGGCTCTTCGATTCTCTAAGCCGGGCGACAGATGAAGCGCTGGAGCGGTTCCCGACCGCGGAGGTCGCAGTCTTGGGGGACTTCAACGCACACAATGAGATGTGGTTGGGGTCCCAAAAGACTGACCACGCGGGAAGGGCCGCTCACGCATACGCCCTTTTGCATGACCTGACACAGCTGGTGACCCAGCCCACCCGGGTACCAGATATTGTCGGTCATGCCCCCTCTCTGCTGGACCTTCTACTGACCAATCGTCCGACCGGGTATAAAATTTCGGTCAAGGCCCCGTTAGGGACTTCGGACCACTGCCTGGTCGAGACGACAGTGCCGCGCACCGTGCCTCCTCCTGCCAGGAAAGAGGTGCGGCGTTTGTGGCACTACGGGTCGGCGGATTGGGAGGGAATGCGAAATTATTTCGCTTCGCTCCCTTGGTGGCAGCGCTGCTTCAAATCTAATGACCCGTCTACGTGTGCCTCGGCCGTTGCTGACGAGATAGCACTGGGGATGGAATATTACGTTCCATCCAACTGTGCATCTCGTAACGACCGGAGCAGGCCCTGGTACAACGGTGAATGTGCGACTGCTGTTTCAGCGAAAAACGCAGCTCACAGTGCCTGGGTCAGGGGTCGAAAAAATCATGACCCTCGCGTGGACGAATTAAAAGCAGCCTATAATCGTGCCACCAAGTCTTGCAGAAAGGTCTTTAGAAGAGCGGAGGCACAGCGCGTTTACAGGATTGGCGAGAGTCTATTAGCGCACCCAACGGGTAGTCGCAGCTTTTGGAGTCTCGCCAAGACTGTAGAATCTAACTTCTGTCGTTCCTTACTGCCACCGCTGAGACAACCTGATGGCTCACTGGCGCATACGGCGAAGGCTAAGGCCGATCTCCTGGCTGAAGTCTTTGCCACTAATTCGCGAATCGACGATCGTGGTGCAAGGCCACCTGCCTTGCGTTCGTGCGGACATACGATGCCTGAGATCCATATCAGACAACGCGATGTCCGCACGGAGTTACGATCGCTCGATATCCGAAAGTCCAGTGGCCCGGATGGTATCCCAGCGCTTGTACTTAAAACGTGTGCAGCGGAATTGACTCCCGTCTTGACGAGGCTATACCGGCTCTCATACTCCGCGGGCGTTGTGCCTCGGGCTTGGAAGGGGGCCAATGTGCAACCGGTCCCTAAGAAAGGCGACCGTTCAGACCCTGCAAACTACCGTCCGATAGCTGTAACCTCAGTGCTGTGCAAGGTCATGGAGCGGATAATTAATGTCCGCCTCATGGCCTATCTAGAGGGTCATCAGCTGATCAATGACCGTCAATATGGCTTTAGGCCGAAACGGTCAACTGGTGACCTTCTGGCGTACATCACGCACGTCTGGGGCGAAGCATTGGATGGTTATGGAGAGGCCCTTGCCATTGGCTTGGACATCTCCAAAGCGTTTGACAGGGTCTGGCACAAGGCCCTTCTTTCCAAGCTCGAGGCATTCGGTTTACCTGATCGTCTGCGCGGCTGGATAGCCGACTTCCTGCGTGGCCGCTCCATACGCGTTGTTGTGGATGGAAGCGCTTCGCGCAGGGTGTCGGTGAATGCTAGCGTTCCCCAGGGCTCCGTGCTGTCGCCAACCTTGTTCCTTCTGCATATCAATGATATGCTGGACCTTGGATCCAGCATTCATTGCTATGCAGACGACAGCACGGTGCATAGACGCTACACTGCCCGCCCCGCAGCCGGCAAACAGGAGATAGCCGATGTGAGAGAGTCTGTTGTAGCGGGGCTGAACCGGGTTCTTGATCGTATTACCCAATGGGGCGACAAGAACCTGGTTCAGTTCAACGCAGGCAAGACTCAGGTGTGCGCGTTCTCGACGAAAAAATCCCCGTTTATCCCCCTTCCTTCTCTCGGTAACATCTCCCTCGGTACTTCGGACAGACTGGACATCTTAGGGATGTCCCTTCGCAGCGATATGAATCACAGGGACCACATCGAGCGGGCCATTAAGACCACCTCCCGCAAACTTGGCATCCTGAACAAGGTGCGGCGGTTCTTTGCGCCAGAGCTTCGCCTACTTTTATACAAGGCACAAATTCGCTCTTGCGCGGAGTACTGTTCGCACTTGTGGGACGGCTCTGCCAAGTATCTTCTCAATGCCCTGGATTCATTGCAGCGCCGAGCTGTCCGAATTATAGGAGATTCAGAGGTCACGCGTACTCTGGAGCCCCTGCAACTACGCAGAGACATGGCGGCTTTGTGCGTCCTCTATCGCCTATACCACGGAGAATGTTCCGATGAGCTCTTTAACCTTGTTCCTACCTCGTCCTTTCACACCCGTAATACCCGCACAGGTAGGGGAAAGCATCCGCATTCTATCGATCGAATCAGCAGCCGAACTAAAAAGTTCGGTGCGTCTTTTCTTTGTAGAACAATCGACAAGTGGAATGCTTAGCCAGCCCATGTGTTCTCTCCATCCTATGACCTTGGATCCTTCAAGCGATGCGTGAAGAAGCACCTTTGGCCGGCATAGTGACGGTGACTGAAGAAGCCGTGAATAAACTCGGTTTTTTCAGTTGTCGTCACTTTTGGACCTTCTCTTGCTTATCATCAGGCGGGTCGAGGTCAGATGTCGTGTCACAATAAAAAAAAAAAAAAAAAAAAAAAAAAAGGAGACATCCTCAAGAAAGCTGGGTTGCCTAGTGCCCATAACCACAGAGCATGTATGAAGAGAATTGTAAATGTGAAGGAAGCAAGGGTATTGTGTAAGGAACGTGGTAAATGGCACTCCATTGTCTCTGCCTATCCTTGTTGGAGGAAGGTGTGACAATTTGATTAATTGATAAATACGCCTTTTATAACTATAATTCTATATCGGGAACAAAAATTCACATAGTTTTTATTTTTTATTGTGACACTACATCTGCCCTCGTCCCGCCTGATGATAAGCAAGATGAGGTCTAATGAGATCCAAGAGTGAAAAAACCGAGTTAGTTCACGGGTGCCTCAGTCGCCGTCACTATGCCGGCGCTACTTATAGTACTATAAAGCTATATTTTGAGATCAGGATGTTCGTATGGAATAAACTATCGACAAACAAACTTTTTGACCGTGGTACTAAAATAATAGAAATATTGAAGACAGGAAATAATTCTAAGTATTGGTGGATGGCGAGTGAAGGCGACACAGTCCGCAAATAAAAACATGGGCAAGGTAACAAAATATTGTTTAATTAAACTCATATCACCTTGCAAATCATAAACTATATTATATACATATTTTATTATATAAACTCTTTAAGAGGCATCTGTATGCTTACTTTTGTAAAAAACAATAGTTATTTTAATATTAATTCATATAACTTTTATATTTTTAAAAACTTTTAAGGATTGACAAAGGGATGCCTCGATGGTTTGGGCACATGGAAAAGATGAGTGAAAGTAGATTGACGAAAGCAATTTATAAATATGATGTGGATGGATGCGTTAAACAAGGCAGGCTCAGAAGGGTGTTTTCCGATTAAATCGGAGACATTGCCAAGAAAGCTAAGTTGTCTACTGAGTGCCCATAACCTTCGAGCTTGTATAAAGAAAATTGTGGATGTGAAGGAAGCGAGGGAGTTATGTCAGGATCGTGGCAAGTGGCGCTCCATTGTCTCTGCCTATCCCTGTGGCGTGATAATTAAATTCATTGATTAAAATAAAATTAAGTAGAAAAACCTGTCTTTTTTTTCCAACCAATGAAAAACGTGATTAATTAAGTAAACGAATTGCAGTTAAATGGCGGCACAGCAGTGAAATATAGGTTAAAAGGTGAATTATATTATAAATAGCAAAATATAACCTTAATGAATTAAACAAATTTTATGCGGCTTACTATCGCGTTTATTTTGGTTTTGATTTTACATTTTTTTATTATTTCGACGTTTCGAGAGCTTTGCAGCCATCATGGTTACAGAGAGACTGAGGTGTTGGTCGTCCTATTGGTGGATGCTGTTATTGTTTCCAAAACTACCCCATTTAATTTTATTTTTCTGTTCCCGGTTTATTTTACTTTTTTTTTGCAAAAATAACTGACAGTGTCATCTAGTTTGGCAGTTGGCTGGCCATGGTATTTGAGTTTGTGTATTATGGGATCCCAGGTGTTTGTTTAATTCATCAATCAATGTTCGCGCAAAATCTAAGAAAATACTAAATAAAATCTTGATATCTAAAAATTCCATGAAATAAAGTATGAGGAAAGTAATAAAATTAAAATAAAAGATTTTATTAGATAATTCATTTAAGATAAAAATTACATTAGCGTAATCTAAATTTTATTAAATACAGTTTGTTAAAACATGCCGTCTGAGAGGGTTATCTGTTAAATTTTTGAAAATATAACGATTGTAAAACCTAAAACTATATCCATTAACACTTTCTAATTAACTTAATTAAGAAAGGTTTAAAAATATTAACAAACTCAGCAATGGTTTATGTATTAAACAATAGTATCGTTTATTGATAAACTGTTCTTATTAGGAAGGAATGAAACAGCCGCATTGACCCAATTTGATAAAAATGTGCATAGATTACGAGACGCGACCATACAGGTGCAGGTGTAGTCTACATTGTTCCATAATATATATACATTTTAAAATGAATTTACTTTAACTTAAGATTTTATACAATTAAAATTACAATGTAAGAACTAAAAAAAAATATTTTATTAAAGATAATAATAACAAAATAAATTTCCTTATTCATTTACGGAGGAAAGACGGCAAGTGAAAACTTTGTAAATGCGCTTACAAAAAAGCCTCACGTACACTACGTACACGCACACCATAAAAAAGTTCAGCTTATAAGTTTATATCCAAGCGACGTTGTTATCTTATAGTCGCAGTAACTGGCCGCTCGTCGGACTGGGCGCATGTTGCTTCTGCCGAGAAACCTTACATCGCGAGTGTAAAAAAAGTTGTATACAACAACAAAAAAATCCTTTTCACTTTTTATATCTCAAAGAAGTTCGTTTTCATGAAAAAGTCGTTTTATTTTTCGTGTTCGTCGCCGTTTTCATAGCTACGAAACAAGACATTTCAACAAAATAGTGTTTGTGAATTTTAAAACTGTTTTTAACGTAATTTCTTTGGTTATTTTAAAGTAACCACAAAGCCTATTGTTACCTTTGGTTTTAATGGAAAAAAGTTACTGTTTTTTTTTGTGTTATACCTATTTCAATGCGTTGGAATTTATATTACATAAAAGTGGATTGTTTTTGATTTCTGAAAGTACAGCGGCTGGGTAATTTACTTAGATGTGTGTGCGACATAATCTACAACGCAACGCAACATGACGGCAAAGTTCGGCTATGTAAGTTTTTTGAAATTACATAATTTGTGAAGTAGTTTTTTTATTTTTTGAAATTTTTTGAAATTACATAATTTGTGAAGTAGTTTTTTTATTCAAACTATAATGTTTTTAAACATGTAACAATGCTTATGTAGAATTCAGAACACCCGGCCTATTTTATTTTTACATATTCTTTAAGAATCTGTATACACGTGTATAAAAATAATCAAATCAAATTAAATTGTCACGCCTTCCTACCACAGGGATAGGCAGAGACAATGAAGCGCCACCTACCACGATCTTGACACAACTCCCTCGATTCCTTCACATTCACAATTCTCTAAAAAAACATGTGTAAATTGAAGTTAAATATAACAATCAAGTATTTTAATAAATAGGTTGTCTTTTTCGTAATGATACTAGTGTTATTATGTTATCTATAGATATTTTGATAAATTTAATATGAGATAGGGTGCGATATGAATTATGGGCTAATATTATTGTTATTAATTATGTATCAATTATTTATGTCGCAGTATCAATTATACTTTTGAATAAATAATTCATTATTTTGGTTTTTAATATTTTTGAATTAAATTATTATTCAAATTCTTTATTTATAAAATTGGTTATATTACTAGATTAAACTAGTAATTAAGGTTTTATCAGTATTTTTTTATATTCATATTTTATTACTCATTTTGTATACAACTTGAAATAAATAGTAAGTAATTAGTAACTATATATATCTATATTGATAAAAAAAATTATTTATATTATTATTTATTTATATTTATTTTTATTACGTATATGTTATATTGCAGTATTGTTTTAAGTAAAATTATATATAAACAAATTCTATTAAGTTTAGTAAGTTAAAATGTGAAATATAACCTGCGTTTACACGCTAATAATAATTAAATGAATAATTATTAGGTATTTAATCGATGCGTGAAGAGAATTGAGAATGTGAAGGAAGCGAGGGAGAGAGTTGTGTCAGGATCGTGGCAAGTGGCGCTGCCTATCCCTGTGGGAAAAAGGTGTGACAATTTGATTGATTGATTGAATACCTTATTTTCGCTATTACGACCTTTAAAATAATCAAATTACCGAAGTAATTTTATAAATAGTTAAGACATCCAAATATATTTAATAAGAAATAACGTGACCATGTACATCATGCACTGATTACGCAAACCGAGAGCATGGGTTCAAAACTACTTCGTCTTGTTTCTATGATACAAGCAAGCACTTCGTTAGCTTAATATAGAAAGGTAAATACAAAAAAATATATTTTTTCACAGAATACTTTACAAAAATATGTTATTCGATTTAATATTTATAGGAATTCATAAATCTCATGTGGATGGATGTGTTAAACAAGGCAGGCCCAAGAGAGTGTTTTCCGACTAAATCTTTAAGAAAGCTGGGTTGCCTAGTGCACATAACCATAGAGCTTGTATGAAGAGAATTGTGAATGTGAAGGAAGCGAGGGAGTTGTGTCAGGATCGTGGCTAATGTCACCTGTGGAAAAATTGATTGATTGATTGATATAAATGAATTGAAATACGCATGATTATTAACTATATTTATTTATTCAATTGTCGATTAAGTCATGATTGGCATATAGGTGATAAATGGTTTTATATCACATTATTATTGTATAGATGGCGCTAAGAAGTGAACGGAAAACCCCAATTAATAATTTTTGGTGGATTAAAGTATTACCTTTATAAAAGTAATACAGCCGGTTGTACCAAAAAAGTTACAATTTACGAATTTAGTTTTACTTTATACTTTTTCTATTACGTTTACTATTACGAAATCGTGAACTGGTGAAATGTAAAATGTGAAGTTAAAGAGTGGTGCAACCCATATTTCCTTTTACTTATCCCGAAACGTGACCAAATCACTTTATGGTCTGTATACTTGTAAGTGGAATCGGCAGATCGGCAGTCTGGGTACCACTGCCTACCATTCTTTGATAACCAGACCCGAAGCAAATATCCATCTCTTTTTTGTTATTAACAAATATTTGCACCAGATCCAGAAGGCTTTGGGTGGTCCCCACTACACGTATGCCCAGTAAGTAGTCACCAGAGAGGAATGGTGTGAGCTGGTAAAATGAGTCAACAGACAATAACGACCACTGCTGCAAAGTAAATGATTGAGCCTTGTATAAGGAGAATTGTGGATTGAAAGTTATTACAGGATCGTGAAAAGTGGCGCTCCATAGTCTTGGCCTGTCTGTGGGATTTGAGGCGTGACATTTAGATTAATCAGTAGTTTGGACCTTTGCTATTGTTTCACACTATTTTCAATAGCACAGGCTCCCATTCTCTGAGACGAATCTTCAAACATATTCTGCGTTAGCACGGACGAGTAGGTACTTCTTATATTGCGCTGTGCATAGTCGCTTAATGTAAGACAAGTTTATTTTAGGACAAATATTTATTTATTATTTTATTGGATTATAAGAATTTATTTGTATGATATAATTACGTTTCTGTTATCTGTAATATATATATTAATATCGTGACTGATATATTTCTTTGGCAGCTACCTCGGACAAAGAATTAGTCTAGCTATTCAAAGGGGGAACGCTGCCAGTATCTTCGGAACCTTGCCTAAAGGGACTCCTTTCAATAATGTATTTTAGTTTTTTTTTATCAATATATATATCCATAGATTATGTTTTTACAAAATTCCATGAAAATTTCAATAGCTAAGTTGTTTATACATATATACTAAACGTTTATATTTTCCTGATATTTTTAAACAGCCTATGTATGTTGATTTATAGTTAATGAAAATAATTTTAATTCGTCAGTAAAGTTTATTAAAATGGACGACTAATACATATAGTGACGACGGCTAGGGTAAAATTCTGATGAGATGTTGTAGTCCTCAGTGCTAATGGACGTCACTTATTGCCTGTATATTAAAATAAACACTAATAAATAATTTTATGACATGCTAAAAAAACATAATTCTAATGCTGCGGAAAATCTTTTTGATCAATAAATCAAATTTTATCATTGTCACAAAGGAATTAGGTGAATAAAAAATGTTTTTTTTTTCGCACGAAATACAAATAAAATTTTGCGATACGCAAGCAGACTTGTATATATCTCTCAGATCCCAAGTCACCGATAAATATTATTAATTTATGATTCCACTGATATAACTAAGTTATCGTCCATAATCGGCCACTGAAATATAGATTGTGGCACGCGACTCTATATATATAATATGAGAAAATATATTTATAAAATATATATTTGCTTATTATTAGTTATTTTCAAGTTTCTCTTTGGCCAACTCCTTATCTATATATTTATATCGTCATATCTTGTCACTGGCAGTCACTGGTATTTGCTACTATCCCCTAACTCTTTTACTTATGGCCCCCTTCCACGCTGAGTTTTGTATCTCAATGTATCATTCATTTCGTATCATGATACTAATCTCAACGTGTGAACGATGGTTTTAATAGGATGTGTCAGTTTCGAAGTATCTGATACGAGTACAGCGGTATCCGTTTCACACCACTGGTTTGAGACGGCGACGTGATAATAGACCAAAAATCTTTTTCGCTCTTTTTTCAAACAAACAGTAACACCAAGAGCTTACTGCCGGAGGTATCTCAGACGTGTATGCGGTATCCGTGTTACCGAAAACTAGATTCACCGTGTGTGGGGAATCTCAGATGGATCGGCGGATGGATTCAACACTCCAAAATTCATGACGGCGAGCCATATTTTATATTGTGACTCGACATATGACAGCACCTCGCTCGATGTTAAGCTGGAGGTCCATGAATGGATGTCACTGCTACTACAAATCAATAACTGTAAGTAGCAGTCAAATCCACTATGCCGGCCTGTGCCATTGTGACTAGGCTCGGTGTTGCTGTAAGTGTCAAATCACCAGCGCCGCGCCGATCCATAATCCATAAAGCGCTCCTCTAATTTGAAGCCAAGCCGTATTTAGTAACAAGAATCCAATTAGTAAATGTGTTTTTTTTGTGACTCGACATCCGAATTCGATCCGCCTGATGATAAGCAAGAGGAGGTCCAAGAGTGACGACAACTGAGAAAACCGAGTTTGTTCACGGCTGCGTTCGGAGACACATGGGCAGGCAAAGCATTCCACTTGTCGATTGTTCTACAAAGAAAAGACGCACCGAACTTTTTAGTTCGACTGCCGATTAGGTTGACAGAATGCGGTTGCTTTACCCGCCCTGTGCGTGTATTACGGGTGTAAATAGACGAGGTAGGAACAAGTTAAGAAGGTTTTACATAAAACCTAAAATTAACTGTAAAACTTTACATAATGCGTCACACTTAAGGGTTTAAGATGTATGAATGAATTCTTTCACAAACAATCCTAAAGAGATTAGCGATTTTAAAGTGCACATTAGCACTTACTTAATTCTGTATCCCTATTATGAGTTTCTATTCCTAACGTACAGTAATTGTGACTAAACATAAAAGTACATTAAACCAGCGCGGGTTCTATTCCCGGTCGGAGCAGATTTCTTTCATAGCTTTTTTTTATTGTGACTCGACATATGACAGGACCCTGCTTGATGTTAAACCGAAGTGTGGTCCATGAATAAATATCACTGCTACTACAATTTAATAACTGTGAGTAGCAATCACATCCACTATGCCGGCAATCTACAAGCTGATCCCGAAACGTAACCAAATCACTTCACGGTATATATACTTGTAGGTACTACCCCGGATCGGCAGACTGGGTACCACTGCCTACCACTCTTTGTAAGCTATTAATTGTAATATTAATTTATTAGAACGCGGTGCCCTTATGCTCAGTAAGCCGATCCGGGGTAGTAACGCCACTCATAAGTGTACAGACTGTAAATTGACTTAGTCGCGTTTCGGGTTTTGGGCTTGTCAGTTGCCGGTTATAACCAGGCCGGCATGGTGGAGATGTCAATTACTTATAGTATACTAAATGCAGAAGCAATTAGTTCCATTCATAAATCGCACTTCTGCTTAACTACAGGCATCTGTCATATAGGTCGGGCCACAACAAGAAAATTATAAAAAAATAAAAAAAATATAACTCGACAATGGAACAGGCTACCTCTAAACATTCGAAAAGCACCCTCACTTAAGTGTCTTAAAAATTTTACTCAACTTACACCTTCAAAAAAAGCAAGACGAGTCCACATAACTTCTATAACTTTATTATTGTTTATTATTGTATGTATTTTATATTTATTTATATTATTATATGCATTTTATATAATACTTATTTATATATTATATGTTGTTGCGTTTGTATATTTACATTATATATTGTATATGTTAGTGAATTAGTAATTTTACATTTGAATAATTTAATGCACCCACAATCCCTGCTCACTAACCCAAAGGTTAGCTAGTAGAAAACGTCATTAGACATTAAGCTCGCCTGTGTACGTGTGTTTTATTATACTGTGCAATAAAGAATTTATCTATCTATCTATCTATACGAGTATAAGTATATCAAATGTCGAGTATTTTCGTTATTAAATATATTTCCACTAATTATAACATTGAGTAAATCTTGACTAACACGTCATCTTAACTTTCCATACTAGAGGCACAGGTCAATCCAGGTCATACAATTTGCACTTTCTAAGGTCATGAAAAATAACCTTTTGAAATATATTTGACCTTTAAATATTTGTTTAAACTTGAATTTGTGACCTCAGTTAAGTAGGTTATGTTGTTTTAGGGATGATTTGTAAACACTTTAGTGCACAACGGTGATTAGAAAAATGTAAGTTCCACTAGTCGCATCCACTATGCCGGCCTAGTTGGAACCGGGCGACTGCTACTTATATAAGTTTTTTTAATTAATAGGTGATTCTTATATATACTTTTGTTGATATATTTTTTTATATATAAATACTTTAATCAACTTATCATTTCTTATTAGGGGAATTACGCACATAAAACGGCGATGCCATTCCCATTATCATCAGTTCATCAGTTCCCATATCCCATCAGTTCAAGTTCAACCGCCATATTGTTTGTTTGTCGTAGTGCATTTAAATCAATTGATTAAATAGTAAACATAGTTATTTACGGAGTGCTTTGTGATCAAATGATAGTTAAGGTTACAATACATAACTGTGAGTGTTATCTTTGAAATATTTAGCCTTGTATTATTACAAAAACGAATTGAAGCTGAGAGTGACTGCAATTTTGCCAATGAGTTGTATTTGATGATTGCACTCTAAATTTGGTTAAAGACTGTGTATTGAACATTGACCATTGCCTTAAGGAGAACACTCCTCTTGAAATATAGAACGCTTGATAAACATAGAACATATAATTTAATAAAAACATAATGCAATTTTATTGATATAGACAAGATAGAATAGGACATGCATTTTGCATAGATAAATAGACCGATGTGGCCACCATAAATTCCGAATTAAACAAAAGTAACAAGAAAGTTTGATGTGTTCTGAATGTAACCTTTTTTTATTTCTGTGAATGTATTCCGAATCATACTAAAGAAATTGGAACGTATTGGTGTTCCGAATATACCTTTTTTCCCCTCATAATAATAACTTACTAAACGAAAGTATAGAAGTGAATGTAAAATAATAACAAAGTATTAATTAAAATTTAAAATGGATAAATGCTCTGGATGCCCATCCAAGATTAGAGCTGCTGAAAAGATTTGTTGTTCTTTATGTCCACAAAAATTTCACTACCTCTGTGTGGGTCTTACGGCAGATAAATACAAAAGAATAACAAAGGAGGATAAGGTGGTTTGGTCGTGCCCAGATTGTCTTGCCAATATACCAAAAAGCGACAACAGTAATACGCCCATCCGATCCAATAAAGAATCACCCATGGTTAATAATCCTGCAGATGATATGAGGTATGATAAAGAGTACTTTCAATCATTGATCACGGAATTTAAAACTACCCTCAGTGAAGAATTTGCTAAATTTAGAAATCAACTGCTCACCAAAATGAATGATCTTGAGAAATCAATATCTTTTTACTCTGAGAAGTATGATATTATAAATAAAGAGATGGAGCAAAAATCTTTATTAATAAATAACCTGGAGAGAGAAAACAGGGAGCTTAAATCAACCGTGGACAATATGAATAATAGACTATCGCAAATGGAACAACATTCACGAGCTAATAACTTGGAAATGCAATGCATACCTGAATTTAAAAACGAAAACCTAACTAATGTCGTGAAACAGGTGGCGACAACTATTAAGTTTAAACTACGAGAGGGTGATCTACAGCTGTGTACAAGGATGGCTAAAGTCAACAAAGACAGCACTAGACCACGTGCTACTCTGGTTCGCTTTGGATCGCCATTAATAAGGGACGGTTTTTTGGCAGCAACTATTACCTTCAACAAACAAAATCAAAATGACAAGCTTAACACTAGTCACATTGGTATTGGAGGTGACAAGAAACCCATCTTTGTTGCTGAACATTTGTCACCTACCGCAAAAACCCTGCACATTGCAGCCCGAGCAAGAGCCAAAGAAATCGGATACAAATATGTATGGGTCAAAAATGGACGAATTTTTATGCGCAAAACATCAGATTCTGAATACCTACTAATACGAAATTTGGAAATGCTATCCGAACTAAAGTAATGTCAATAATTTAAGTTTTACTATTTTTTGCTAATTTTTATTTACGATATGTATTGTGAACCTTGAGTTTAAGGTTGCCAGGGATTTAGCCTAGACTTTTTATCGTCATGCCATTTTGATGGGTATAGCAGATTGAATTTAATGTTTAAGGTAGTTAAAAATATATGTTCTGGCTAGACCATAATATAACCGCCGTTTTACCTTCCTGGCAGCCTTTATTGAGTTATATTATTAAGTTGTTTTGTTTTTGTGGTGGCTAATCCTAATCTAATCCTATTCTTAATTTTATTCTATTTTACTATTTTTTTTTCTTTACATATAGTATTATTAAAAATATCCTAAACTTTATAAATGAACACAGATCATAATAATTTGCTAAATGAAATTGATTCAGTGTCTGTGTCGGACTCCTCTGTTTGTAAGCCAGAAGAGTGCATATCTCATATACAGTTTCCAAACTGTTATCTTAAAATAATAACTCAAAATATTCGAAGTGTATCTCGTAATATTGATGATTTTACATTATTTCTAAATAGACTTGGTTTTGAATGCGACCTAGTTGTTTTAACTGAGTGTTGGCTTCAGGGTACACCTGCTATACCTTCTATCACAGGTTTTAATAAATTTGTAACTAAAAATAATAATTCGCAAAATGAGGGCGTTATTGTTTATGTTAATAACAACATAACTGTTAGTACTATTGAGCCTGAAATTACTAACGCTAATTGTTTAGTAGTAAAAATAAATAATTGCACAGCTATAGTCGCTATATATCGCCCCCCTTCTAACAGGGACGTCTCTACTTTCATTCAATCATTGGACAACATCCTTTCAAAGTTAACTTCATACAAAAATATTATTCTTACGGGCGATATAAATATTAACATTGCAGAGAACAATCATGATTCGCGATCAGATGAATACCTAAATTTATTGGCCTTTCATGGTCTACTTCCTGCCCATCTAATTCCTACTAGGTTGAACAATTGTCTAGACCATGTCATATTAAAGTCAAGTTTAAGGGGTATCTGTTATGTCATTAATTCTTCCTTGACTGACCATGATTGTGTGCTCTTCTGTCTACCTCAAAAAAATCCTAAAAGAAATATCGTCTCTTTTACTAATCGTACTAACCAAGATAATCTAAACTACGATATGAAAAATATTGACTTTGGCTCCATCTTTAAGTTGGACAATGTTAACAAAGCATGTGAAATATTCATTAACTCTCTATCAGAGGCTATTGAAAGAAATACGTGTAAAATACGATTATCTAGACGAAAAAAAATCATTAAGCCATGGATCACACCAGGATTATTACGATCTATAAAAAACAGAGATAGATTACATTTAAAATATAGGCAGTCTCCTGACGATCAAATTATCAAAACCACATATTTAAGATATCGTAACTTCTGTGCTAACTTGTTAAAAAGTACAAAAAGAGCCTATCTAAGAGATGAACTACAAAATACAAAATCAAATAATAAGAATCTCTGGAAAACAATTAAAAATATAACGCATATGTCTACATCAAATTCCCCAGCCATTGAATTATTGTCAAAGTGTGAATCTCCTACGCTGTCAGTAAATGCTGTTAATCACTTCTTTGCAAATGTAGGCAAAACACTTGCTTTAAAGCATCCCGAGCCAAATAGCGGGAACATTGATATCCCCTCCAATCCTAATTCTTTCTTCTTACATCCAACCGATAAGGACGAAATAAATTCTATTATAAGATCACTAAAGGAAAGCACTGCTGTGGGTTATGATAACATTTCATCGAATTTCGTGAGAAAATATAATTCTATACTTACACCACCAATAGTTTATATCGTCAATCTCTCACTCTCTACTGGCGTTTTTCCGGCATGCTTGAAACGATCTAGAATTTGCCCCGTATATAAGGGTGGTGACAGGGATTGTGTCAACAACTACAGGCCTATATCTATATTGCCCACAATATCAAAAATATTAGAAAGAGTAATAAATAGTAGATTGGTAAATTTCTTAGAATCAAACAGTATTCTTTCACCAAATCAATTCGGTTTCAGATCGAAAAGGTCTACTTCAGATGCTGTACATGAGTTAACTGATTATATAGTCAAAAGTGTTGATGCAGGGGAGAAATGCTTGGCGATATTTCTAGATCTGGCCAAGGCGTTTGACACGGTTCCTGCCACCACCCTGTTACGCAAACTTGAGAGACTTGGAGTAAGAGATACTCAACTCAATCTTTTTAAAGATTACCTCTCTTACAGATCTCAATATGTTAAAATTAACGAGTTTATCAGCTCTGACTACCACGTCCATTTCGGGGTCCCACAGGGGAGTATATTGGGCCCAACATTGTTCCTGGTATATATAAATGACCTATGTCAAATGTCTTTGTTAAATGGTAAAATAATCACATTTGCTGACGACACGGTAATTATATTTAAGACAAATAATTGGGCTGATACCTATAAGTACGCGCAAATGGGCTTGGATAGGGTTACTGACTGGTTATCAACTAACACACTAACTCTTAATGCCTCGAAGACTAAATACCTTAGCTTCTCTATTCGCTGCAATTCTAAAAATGATCATGACTCGCTTCAGTTAGTGGCCCATTCTTGCACCTCTATAAACCATTGCCCCTGTCCTATATTGCAAAGAACTGACACCATTAAATATCTCGGGATAACGATTGATAACAAATTAAATTTCCAGCCACATATTGATCAGCTTACTTGCAGAATTCGTAAGCTAATATACATATTTAAAAATCTGCGACATGTAGCTGAGTCAAAAATAATAAAGACAGTATATTTCGCATTGTGTGAGTCTCTGTTGACATATTGTATTAGCGTCTGGGGAGGTACATCCAAAACTACGTTATTGAAACTTGAGAGAGCGCAGAGAGCTGTGCTAAAAGTTTCCGCTTTTCTTCCTTTTCGATATCCTACTGTCCAATTATATAAACACTGTGAGGTTCTTACCGTTCGCCAACTGTTTATATTAAAGGCTGTTATTAAGATGCACTCCCTTTTAGGCTATGATGGCACTTCAATATCCAAACGTTACCTAGACATATGCCCAACCAGAAGATGGAACACTTCATTTGCACAGAAATTCTTCTTATACCTTGGCTGTTTACTATACAATAAAATTAATAAACTGTTGGATGTCTATCCGCTGTGCAGGAAAAGATGCATAACGATTATAAAAAACTGGCTAATTAAAACAAATTATAATGATACAGAAAATTTATTGCTCAACTCTTCTCAAATTGTACTAACCATAGAATAAGGAAATAATTTAACACACATTTTTACTAACATTACTTTGTTTTATTCAATTAACACTTTTATTCAAGTAATTGCATTTCGGTGAGTGAACTCCTGGTGTCCTGAAATACAGGTTTTCACCTAGTTTGGGGCACCAGTCACACTTGATTATTGTAATTTAGTTTAATTTTATGTTAAGTATTATTTGTGTGAAATAAATAAAGATTATTATTATTATTATTATTATTATTATTATTATAAACTAAACCTAATCTATTCATAAATATAAGCTCATAAGTAATGTTTCTTGGTTTTTCTATCCATAATAATTTTCTAAATATATCACCTTCTCTGTATATAAATACTAACAAAATACTCGTGCTTGTATCAAGAATACATTAAGAATGATGGCAAAAGAGGGTTGTAATATTTATTGTGACGATTTTTTTATCACACACGCAAGTATTGCTAAAAATACAGAAATAATAAAAAGCCTCAAAGCGCCACACTAATAATAAGGCCTCTTTATGAATTGTGGGCACGGTATAATTTTCACTGGGAAATTGAAACGTTCCAAAACGAATTGAGAGCGGACCATTTCACTCTAAAACCATTTCAGATCGGTTATACAGATACCGCACTGACAAATTAATTAATTAACGGCCGAACTCTAATTCTAAATATAGGGACTCTTAGACTTTTCCTTGCTCACCATCAGGCTGGTCGGGGTTAGATGTCGAGTCACAATAAAAAAATATATTTATAGGTATATATATAATATATTATTTCTAAAACGCGTAATTGAAATATATAATATATATATATATATATATACATAAATTGTAAATGTTTTAACAAAATAACTTTACATCACATATATAGCAGATAATTCTCACCTATCAAATTGACGCGATAGTATGAAAAGTTCCAATCATAATGAAGAAGAAAATAATTGTATTATAAATTCTTGACCATTTACACAGCTATCGGCAACTAGGAATATGTCCACACAAAGCATTCGGCAACAATTAATACTAAGATTTAAAATAAAACTACATTTCCTCGACTATGTAGTTATAAAAAATCCTCGGTCTCAATGCGTCGCAATGAAGGGGAAAAAATTGCTGTATTTACCCGACAACCAAAAATATCCTCATTTTCATGTTTATCTGGCATATGTATGTGCGTAGACATTATTTGGTGCTTTGTGTGCAACAGTCCTTATATTTTGGTTAAAAGGTACCCTTGATACTCGTAGTATGATTGTTTGATGTATTTCTATGCTAGTATTGAAAGGTTACGGTGGTTACGGTGGAGCCACGAACCGGAGGACGCAGGATAGGTAGGCCTCCCACTGGGTGGACTGGCGACATAGTGAAAATCACGGGTAACCGTTGGATGCGACTGGCATCTTGTCGTTCGGAATGGCGTTCTAAGGGGAAGGCCAATGTTCAACAGTGGACGCCTTCTGGCTGATGATGATGATAATTGAAACTGTATGAATCACTTATATCCGACTGGGATCGAACCCTGTAACTGTCGCATGATTCAGTTTGCACGACAATTTTACGTCGCATATTTCTGAGTCAATACCACACTTAAGCAACTGAAAATATTTAATTTCTTACCACAAATAATTTTTTGCAATACTTTAATGCCTCGTGGACATTTAGTTAGTTTTTTAATGTTTAATGAGAATAAAATTATTAATGGAAATTATTTCTATTATTTCAGGTTACCACAGCTTGCCGTCTCTGCGAAGATATTGTGCCTCCTGATGGTAAGTGAAGTTGAAATTTATGTGTTTTTTTTTTAATTTCCTAATTGCAGACATTTTATTTAAATATTATTAAACAAAATATATTATATTATTTCGTTTTATTTGTGCATGGTGGCGGCGACTGAGGCAACGTGAACTGAAACATTTTTTACAGTCGTCGGCGTTCTTAAACATTACCTTGCCTACTATCAGGCTAAGGTAGGTAGTGTTTCAAAAACAAAAAAATAGTAAAATAAAAAAATACTTTTTTTAAATTCATATTTAAAATCGGCAAAGCACAAAGATCATTAGTGGCTCAGTTGTATAAAACAACTACAAAAGAATACTAAATTATATTTAAAAAAAATTCAAATTATACTTTGCCGGTTTTCTCAGTCGTCGTCACTCTTGGACCTCCTCTTGCTTATCATCAGGAGGGACGAGGTCAGATGTCGTGTAACAATAAAAAAATAAAAAATACTCGTAGACTTTAAAAAAAAAACAATTACGTGTTTATTTAATTTCGACATGGCATATGACTACATAGTAATAGTACATAGTACGCGATAGTAAGCCGCATAAAATTTGTTTAATTCATTGGCATAATGTTTTTTTGTATAATAATGTGTGGGACGAATTATAATTATAACAGATATTGTTTACTTTGTTGTACAATTAATAAAACAACCGAAATATTGTTATAGTTTTATCATATTTTCGGGAATTTTATAGTAATGAATGAAATGGTTGTGTAATACAATCAATAAACTATGTTACTTTATCGCTCCATATTCAGTACTTTTATTCATTTCTATAAAATATAATCGAATTTCATAAAAATATAGTACAATGTTAAACTTTTAAAATTATGGTGGAATAAGGTTATAATAATAATTACTACTTATTGCACTAAGTTGACAGTAAATCAATAGATGTGTTTAACAAAACAGGCCTAAGAAGAAGCTGGGTGGCCACTAGGCTCTAGCCTATAACCGTAGAAGAAAATTGTGAATGTTAGGGAAGCTAGGGAACTGTGTCAGGATCGTGGCAAGTGGCGCTCCTTTGTCTCTGCCTATCCCTGTGGGAAGAAGCTGAGAAAATTTGATTGATTGATTGACAGTACATTGGCGATGTTAATGCCATTAGAAATTTTCTCTTGCACCTAATCATGGCTAGATAAGAGCAGACATTGGGGTGCATGTGTATGTTTCCGGGTCAAGGAAATATGTGTAAGACTAGATCCGTGTTAAGAGTGGTATCCAGTCTGCCGATCCAGGGTAGTACCACCACTTACAAGTATGTCGAGTCACAATAAAAAAAACGCTAAAGTGCGTTAAACAGACAATAAACATGTTTTAAGTCAATTTAGTACCAAAAAATGGTGTTTCACTGTAAACAAATATTTAAACAAATATTTTTTGTTGTAAGACCGTATTTTTTGCTGGTTTTTAATAATAATTAAAAAGCGTTCATCTGTACAGGATTCTTTTAATCAAACTAATGTCAAAGTCAACACCAATTATTACAATTAATAAAAAAATAAGAAAAAAGGTTTAAAATATGTGCTCTGTACAAAATAGTTAAGTTGGGTTAATAAAAATAACATAATTTTTTATATAAATTTGCCGATACATGCTAATTTTATCATTTCCAAATCAATTCACCTTAGTTTTGTATCACAAAACTAGTGCAATTTTTAAGATAATAAATAATATTGATTGTCGGCCTATGCCTGTGGGATTCGAAGGCGTAAACATTTCTAGAGAATATGGTGTTTCCAAAAGAGATTTTTCAAAGTTATGTATGTATTAAACAATATACAGCAATATATAATTTCAAGGTTCTTGTTGTAACGTAATATGAATAACCTTTGACATTGTTTCTTTTTTATATATTTTTCCATTAATGTCATATATAATGCCATAATATTTTGATTAAAAACATGTTTTAATAGTCTAATAAACGACAGGCGTGGACGAACGGTTTAGCGATTGGTTTGTTGCCCCGTAAAGTCCCGGGTTCGATTCCCGGTCGGAGCAAATATTTGTTTCATAGCTTTTATTTGTGATATTTATTAAATTAAATATTCCAAATATTTGTTAATAAAAAAAAAAGGATATTTGCTTCGGGTCTGGTTTTCAAAGAGTGGTAGGCAGTGGTACCCAGTCTGCCGATCTGGGGTAGTACCACCACTTACAAGTATACAGAAGTATAGGTGAAGTCACGTTTCGGGATCAAATCGTAAGTTGCCGGTTCCATCTAGGCCGGCATAGTGGTTGTGATTGCTACTCACAGTTATTGAATTGTAGTAGCAGTGACAGTTATCGATGGACCACACTTCGGCTTAACATCAAGCGGGGTGCTGTCAAATGTCGTATCACAATTAAAAAAAATATTAAATTTCTATTTTTCGAACTTGACACAACTTTCTTTTTTCCATCACATCTACGACACGATCCTTATTTATTTCTAAAAATAATATCTAGATAATTAATAATTGTTTCTAGGCAAATATCGTGTTACCTAAGAAATTTAGCGAACATTTTAATCATGTATAGAATCCGGTTTAGTAAATAAGTTTCAAGTTAATACACAACATATAGGGAGAGGTCCCTCACTACTAAACCCTATCATTTGCTGTGATTACCTTCGTAAACACTACACGAACAGAACACTTACAACGTAACGTAACGCGTTATAATACTACAAAGAAATATACATAATACATTTTATAAATATTTTCTTAGATTTTGCGCGAACATTGATCAATGAATTAAACAAATTTTATGTGGCTTACCACTATCGGCTTACTGTCCGTGACCACGATGGCTGAAAAGCCCTCAAAACGTCGGAATAAAAAAAAGGTAAAATCAAAACCAAAATAAATGCGATACTAAGCCGCATATAATTATAAAGTTATTATTATTACTTTAAAAAATATATTATAATTAACAAAATAAAAATCTTCATTTAAAACATCAATCTTCATTCAAAATCAATCAATCAAAAATCAATCTTCTTCAAAATCTTCAAACTTGAGTTCTTTTATAGTCAAATAAATCTACAATTACTTTTAATCTACATCTTATGTAGACGGTTTTTTTCTACATACCGTTCAAAATAAAAGCACGTTTGTTTTAGGTTTCAAGTTATCTTTCAATCTAATTGACACGCCTTTTTCCCCAGAGGGATAGGCAGACAATGGAGCGCTTCTCGTCACGATCTTGACACAACTCCCTCGCTTCCTTCAAATTCACAAATTTGAAAGAGGATGTAGTGACAAGGATTGACAAAGGAATACTTCAATAGTTTGGAAACATGGAAAGGATTAGTGAAAGTAGATTGAAAAAAAGAATTTATAAATCTCATGTGAATGGATACGTTAAACAAGTCAGGCCCAGGAGGGTGTTTGCCGACCAAATCGGAGACATCCTTGAGAAAGCTTGGTTGCCTAGTGCCCATAACCATGGAGCTTGTATGAAGAGAATTGTTTCAATAATTACGATATTTTGTACTAAATTACCTTAAATAATTGCATGAAATTTTGTAAGACAGACACTTGTCAAATAATCCAATTTTATTATAATAATGTATTACTATATATTATAATCAAATAATTTAACAAATAAATAAATTAGTTATAAATAATTCATGAACTACTGTCCTAAATTACATAACATCAAACCACATTAATTCCAATAGGATTTAAATTTATTCGGCCTTTGACTAATGGACTGAAATTTGCAATTAGCTATATTACTCACGACAGAACGGAGAAGGTATTCGTTCATGCGTGAATGGATGTTTATGTGTTTGTTTGTATGTGCGAGCAAACGAAAGATCCCATATATCTCCAAAAACAGACCGATTTGGATACGAGTTTGTGGTTTATCGGCGATGGTTCTTAAATAGGCGTTATGGTGGCCGGTGGACGCGACGATTTTCTCGTTGTTAAAAAGAGTTTTTAGCGCATTACCTTAGGGACGGCTTGACTGATATATTTCTTTTAATAAAGAGCTTCAGATTTGTTCGTAATATTTCTTACATTTGTTAGATTGACAATAATTCTTTTAGTAGAATCCAAATTTAATTTATTCATTTGTTAATTAGATTGTAATAACATTTAATTGAGAAGATATTAAGACGTACGAAAAGAATTGTGAATGTGAAGAAAGCGAAGGAGTTGTGTCAGGATCGTGGCAATTGGCGCTCCATTGTCTCTGCTTATCCTTGTGGGAAAAAGGTGTGACAATTTGATTGATTGATATTAAGACGTAGGATTTTACATTTTTGGACGTATTTCACCTACTTAAGTAATTGAATGTACGTGGATTTAAAACGCACGGTGATCTTTATCAAGCTACGACGGTTGTAATCTTATATATTTTGTGGGTTCAAAATTAGGAGGTTGTAATGATAAATGTTAATTGATGCTTTTGTCAAAAGTATTATCTATTATTTAAGATAAACAATAATAATTAAACTTAGGCAGTGCTAAAATTTGCAGGTAATCAATTAAAAAAAAAAACATTGTTTTTGAATGTAGTGTTACGTACTAAAGCTATAAACTTAATGAAGAAATTTACAACAAACTGTATAATATGTGTGTTTTATCCCTAATTATAACAGTGATTTCATAATAACAGTGATTGGTTACTAGTATCAGCAAAATTGAAAAATAATTATTTTTAATAATTATAATAATTATAATAATTATAATAATTATTTTAATAAAAAAATCTGTTAGTTTGAAATTTTATTTGTTCGATTCATCGGGTTTTTCGGACGCTACATCTGATAGCTAACCTGATGGTGACCAAGAGGAGGTAAGGAGGTTCCATCTAGGCCAGCATAGTGGATGTGATTGCTACTCACAGTTATTGAATTGTAGTAGCAGTGAAATTCATTCATGGACCACACTTCGGCTTAACATAAAAAGAGTGCCGACGGCTGAAATATGGATCAAGTTTACGATTGCTTCAATAGTCGTTACTATGCCGGCCAGAGATGCTATTTTACGCTTCTCTTGAATGATTTATTGTTATAGTATGGGGAGAACACATGGGCTGATGAAGAATTCCATTTGTAGAGTAGGATATTTTATTGTATACTTTCCTATGGATTTGTTATAAAACGCTGAAATATAATTATACTGTATAAAAATTAGTGTATCTCTTTTCCTGTAATTTAATATTCTATATTAAATTGTTTATTGTTTTTTTTTCATAATATGTTTTTTTTTTGTATTTTCTAATTTTGAGCAACACATTCTATGTGGTATTTTTTCATTTCGTGTAGGTGCTAATATTTTGCTGGTAAATATAATTGATAAGACGAGACGGCAACGTTTATACGCAATTTCCTGAAGATTGCATTGGATTTTTCGTTTTATGGCTTTATGATGATTGTAGCATTTTTTCTTTGCTTTTGTTTGCGATAATTTTTATACGAGTATATAAAATAGGTAGGTACAAGATTATTTTATTTATTTTGAAGTTAACTTGTCGAACGTACTTGGGTTTTTACACTCCCAATAGCATTAATTACAAAAAGCCATCTTTTGTCACTTTTATTGTCATTAATTTGCGTAAAAGAAATATGTGTTTTAAAAGTCTATTGAAATAACCATTTATATACATAACGGATTTTTTGCGTAATGGTTACTTTTAACAAAGTCTCGCGACCACCATAACGTTAACTGTAATTTTTAGTTTCTTCTGCGAAGTCTAATTGTTAAATTATTTTAGAAGATATTTGACAAATAATTACTATAAATTACCTACCTATTTTTTCATACCTATAGCAAGCTGAAGATATAAATGGTTTTCATTTTATTATTATTTTTACATTTCTACGAGTATAGTGAGCTATTAAAGAGCTTGTACCATAGAAACAGAACAACCAAAGTACATATTTCAAAGATACATTGGTACCGGTGAGTGGTCTCGAACCCGTGATTTCGGCTTGCGTAACCATTGCACTGTCATTACACCATGGTCGCCTTAAATTGCAAATTTGTCATTGTCATTTTGCTTCCTAATTCTACTTTTATTATCGTACTTATGTTATTATTATTGAAAAGTGTGTTTTATGTCAATTAAAGTCATCAGGTAGATATCGATATGGCATAAACTCATGACTTTGCCATCAAATATGGGTTCTAATTGATAAATCATGTTAAATGTTAGATCCGTTAATGTCGTCATAACAAAAAACCAGTTCTGCAACATTTTAAAGACAAATCCTCCTTTTATAATATTATATCATTGTACATAGATGTATATTGTACAGATGATGATGATGATGATGTATCTATTGATGTATATGTATTACAGTGATGATGACGATGATGATGTCTCGATGATGATGATTGATAGGCTATTCCAATACTATTTTTATTACTTTCGGGATCAGCTTGTAAGTTGCCAGTTCCAACTGGGCCGACATAGTGGATGTGACTGCTACTTACAGGTAGTATTTTAATAGCAGTTACCTCCATTTATGGACCGCACTACTTAATATCAAGTGGGGTGTGCTGTCATATGTCGTGTCACAATAAAAACATTATAAAAATATATATTGAGACGTGATATCTGACATCATCTTACGTGATTGTAAGAAAGGTTGCAAGAGTTCCCCACCTGATGTAAAGCTGGAGTGCGGTTCATGAATGGATGCGACTACTACTACAGTAGCATCCTATGTTGGCCTAATTGGAACCGGTAACTTTCATGTTGATACCAAAACGCGACTAGGTCTGTACACTTGAAAGTGGTGGTGTGATGCTGGATCAGCAGACTGGAAAAATGGCCACCAATCGTCTGCCTATCAGTCTTCATGCCATAACCAGACCCGGAGCAATCTGTCTATTTTTATAACATTGACATTTTTTTTATTGTGACTCGACATCTGACCTCGACTCGCTTGAAGGCAAGCAAAAGGAGGTCCAAGAGTGCCGACGACTGCAAAAACCGAGTCTCCACGGTTGCCCAGTCGCCGTCACTATGCCGACCAAAGGTGCCTTCTTCACGCATCGCTTGAAGGGTCCAAGGTTATAGGATTCCACTTGTTAAAGTAAATGTCTCATTTAATATTTGGGTAGTTCAATGCACTTGATTGTTTGTCATTGAGTTATTACTTATCGCCCAGTGTGACCTCACTACAATTTGAATGCTTGATTTACAACTAAATTATCTGCCTTGATATAAAATTTCATGATCACGCAAGGTACTATATAATATATTTATAGGTATGTAGTACCATATAAGTTATTTTTAAAAGAGTTGTTAATGCTTTTTTACATCGAATGGAGATATTAAAAACAATATTGAAATTGTAGAATTGAATCTAAAATGCTGCAAGTTTTTAAAAACACATACATAGAACACTTTCTTGAAATTGCCATATTTAAAACTGGCCCACCCCGTCTTACATCGCAATGTATAACCCAGAAAAAATATACTAATCGCATAAAAATATATATAAGTCATATTAGTGTATTATAGATAGATATATGGCATCGCTGGTTTATTTTGTAGATATTTTTAAAATACACAACGGTGTGCTGTTGTACACAATACGCACTAGTGGTGTAGTGGATATAGAATAAACCTCGCAAACCGAGAGCCTCCATTTCAAATCGTGCCGGTACCAATGTATCTTTTATGTATGTGTATTTTGGTCGTCCTGTTCCTATGATACGATACGAGCACGTTTAGTAGCTTAGTATAGAAAATGTAACCAAAAATCGAGTCCTTTAAATCACGAGTTGAAGGAAGTTCGTGAGACTAAAGGCACACAAATACGAAGATTATGTTTTAAATATATTTACATATATATGTTGATATTAATTAACAAGATTATGGACAAGGCCGACGACTAGACATATCGAATCTGCATAGAAATCATAATTATTCACACAATATACACAACAGACGCGAGACGGTTGACCACTTTCACGTTAATTATAATTACGCGTTATTAATGACCCGATTGAATGCTTTTCGAAATGCTTGCTTTTTTTTGTTTATTAAGGCTTTATATTCATTTGTCCACCATAAAATCAGGCAGTCGCCAACACCCTGCTTTATGTTAAGCTGGAGTACGATCGGAGTACGAATGAAGGGTACTGCAGTTTAATAAAAGCCACAATACCGCTTTAGTTGGAACCTGCAACTTTTCAAAGTGATCCCGAAACGCGGATCAGATACTACCCCGGATCGGTAGACTAGGTTAAGGACTAATAAGTGTATGAGTTTTTACTAGTCAAACGGGAGTAGTAAAATTAAATAAAACTTGGTTTATTTAGAAACGAATAGTAAGTGAAATTCCTTTATACATAATATACATACATATATTCATAGTATGTGAAACTGTATGTGAAAAAAAAAAACAAATATCAGCTAATTTGTTAGTTATTAAAGAAGGTCGAACTCTCGCACTTGTAACATAATTTATAAACTAGAGTTATATATTTATTATTTATGGTTTCCATCAACATAATTTGCATTAATTAAGTTCTGATTGAATAGTAATTCGCCGTTAACTTGTATAATATGCAATAGTTTTATATGTTATGATTATTATGTCTTTCTTTCGGTAATGATTCGTTAAAAAATTGATGTACTGTTATGAGAACCAGAATATTCAAGGTTGAATAAATTATTTTAATGCATTACCCTTCTCATTTAAATCTAAACTTCAACAGCTTATTATGTTAAACCTATCAGGTTCTATCCATATTTTATAAGAAATGCCAGTAAAACAATTAATACAAAAGTAAACCACTGAGTTTGTTTACCTAAAAAGTCGACATGAAATGCAATATCGCAATACGTTCAGACCACGTTGTCGCGGTAGCCCGTGCTTTCCCACCTGAATATGACACCGCTTATATAGAAACAGATGATCATAACTCAATCGTATCTGTTACGGAATTTTAAACCCTAAGTGCAGGTATTAGAAGTCCAAGTGCCAACGTGGACAGTAGCTCAAACCCTCAGACTGTCGGATTAGGTGAGCATGGCTGACCCATTAAAAACGATCGATTGTTTCCTTATTGTGGTGCTTGGCGCTAGTAATAATTATAACGTGCTTGAATGTTATTGTTAGAGAAACTAAGAAGCTGACCTTTCACCTAGACTTGTGGTTTTACATAGAAGTTCTATCTAATATAACATATGATAAGTTCAAATAAATGAGAATTTTTGATATGCAAATGTAAATAATGATCACTTTAAAATAATATTTTCACTTAGGAGCAACTATCAGCTTGTTTCTATATTGAGATGAGTTTCTAGTGATTGAAAACACATACATACACTATACATACGTGAGGCTCACAATTAAACGTAATCAAACAAGAAGTGACATGTAAAATACCTTTTTACCCTAGATTACACGTCCTCGTAGGCGGGTCTTTTAAGTTCATGATTGTAATAATTTAATTGATAATGGTAAAAGAAATTTTCTCCGTTATTTCAAACTTAACGAGAACCTTTGGCTAGATCGTGCAGATCAGAAGGTTACTCAAGATAGTAATTTGATCAATATCGAAGTATATATAATGAGGTGGCGACGCGACAACAGAAATTCTGGCGCCATTAGAGATGTAGAAAGTAGGAAGATTCCCTGATAAAGGTAAAAAAAACTGTTGTGGCAAATAAATTCGCAACCTTGGGTTTTGTTCCGCTTTAACTATGTTTAACGATTATGTCTTGCTATAGAATGGTTGATTTGTCGTAACTATTCTGTTACTTCAATGATCCGTCACCCGTCACGCATATACTAGAACTATAGTATCTTAGTAATAAATGGTTACGGATTTTTCATCCATGTGCATAAAACATGGTGATTTCATCGAAGATAACAGAACAAGCATGAAAACGTTTCTGTATTTCAGAATATGATTATTCACCCATATTTATGAGGTATCAAGAGCTTAACAGAGAACTCGAAAGCATTGCTGTTGTTATTGGAATTTTAATTCTAATTAACATAATAATTAGCATAATGATTTTATGTAATGTTTAAGCAGATGATCCGTTATTTATCATTGAATAATTTGTCCAGGTGGTGATCTGCGGTGCTCTGCCGTCGATGAATGCGACGAATGGGAGGTCGCTCCTACTCTACAACCCATGTTCATACGACCTCGTCAACGTATTCCCCAACGGCGAAGTCATGGCGAAATCTGTTTCAGGCGGACAACGTAAGTAATATCTTTAACTTAAATTATGTTGACGAAAGCTTTGTTACTAAAGGTGTAAAATGTATAACTCTTATAAATGTTCTATTAGTAGCTATATGTGCTATTTAATAACACATAGTTCTAACTATTTAGAGCTAGAAAATTTAAACATATAGATAGATATAAGTGAATAAATTATCCAATGTTTTCTTTTTCAAAGTTGTCAAATTCAATGTTTTTTTTTGTTGTTCCAACTGACAGATTTAAGAGTTCTTTAAGAGTTTCAAGTGATTTTGTAGAAGTTTGCTATATTTTTCTTTGAGAAACTGGCCGGGTTTTAGTTTACGTAATCGTTGGTAGTTGCGTATGGCACATAGTAATGTGTCAATATATGAAGGGTCAACGTCCAGGCGACATGGTGCAACAGGTTAAGCCTACTGTACTATATTGAACTTTTCATTGTTCCTTGAAGCAGAATAATATAAGTGCAAATGCAATTTATGCTAAACATTTATTGATTTTTTCATAGCTTTCTGATAGGCAGAGTTCCAATTCGATTAAATCTAAGTATGCAGCAACAGACTGCTTTCATATCATGTAAATTTAATAATAAATCCTAATAAATTTTATTATTAAAGTTACTTGTGCTTAAAGCATTTTGTTTTTATTACATTTAATAAATTCAAAATTGGAACTATAACAGCTTGTTGTGCGTTTACCTTATTTTATTTACCTCAACGTTACTTCACCTTCATCATTATGACAGCCATAGAACTCCCTCAGCGGCTGCTGGAAACGGCCGTCATTCAGCGGTTTCATGTTACCTTTAGCACGCCCTGTGCTGCAATTTACCGTACGTGGTCTCCATTTGTGAACTTTTTGTCTCAACGGCTAATTTTTCTACAAATCTCCCCATTTTTGATTACGTAAAGAAACTTCAAATATAGCCTCTCCACAGCTCGTAGGATGATTTTTTAAGCTAGTTATTAAGGTCCATTCTTAGCGATCACGTTCCAGCACCATATTATTTATCACTAGTATCACACACTCATAAATAAAAAAAAATATTAAACACTAAGGTATTTGCGACAATTACCCAAAAGCTGTGCAGACACGTTGGATTTTTTGATTCACTTTGGGATAATATTCGTATGAAGTGTTTGAATATTCGTTTAAGCACCATCAATTACCATATCGTCAGCAATTTGAATGTTCTCGCCGTTGATTCCTAGTCTATTCGCTTCCAGTCGCTTGAAGGCGTGTGCCGATAAAGCGCTGAACAGTTATGGGGAGATTGCATTACCTATTTTACTTCTCCCTGGAATGGAATCGCACTTGTACTCTATTCCCTTGCTGGGCCCGACTTAATGTCGACTATATCTTTGAACACCTATACGTATCTTATATGTTCCAATTGTGATTTTTTATTAACAAAAATACTTTTCCTATTATCATTTTTGAAATGTTCTTTTAACCAACATTATTAATTTATCCTCCTAGTAAATATTTTGCATTATTTGAAGTTGACGCGCGGTAGGCGTGGGTTTCAATTAGTTTGCTATTTATATACAAGTGTTTGTTTTGTGTACATAATTTTTCTATCAGCTGACATAATGACTGAATGTGTTGAATATTTGAAGTCTTATTTAACACTTGTTTCGTATATTTCCATTTATATGTATATTTCCTCGTTTTTTTTTTGTAGTACAGTTACTAATTATAACTATATAATTTTTTTATGCGTCATCTGACTTAGACTTGCCTGATGGTGAGCAACAGTAGGACCAAGAGCGCTTAAGACTGAAAAACCGAATCAATTTACAATTGTCCCAATCGTTATCTCTGTGCAGGTTCGTGTTTATGCTTCGATTCCAAGATTATTAGATGGGCATAATGGCGTATGGTATAAAAATATTAGTGTTATAACAAAATTACATATTCGTACGCAATATTTACTTAAAAATCAAACGTCTTTCTGCCATGACGTTTTGTTTAAATAAAAAATAAATATTGTTACTTTCACCTTTCTTTCTACAACGTTTCATGTTTTTTTATGTTTAAAGAAATAACTACTCTATTCTTAAAGTTTTAAAGTTTAAAGTAAAAGATCCAGTTTGGCCAATTGCATTTTACGTACATGTCAAAATGACATCTAGATACGATAAAATGCGATGGAAATTTAAATTGTTTATTTTGCTAAATTTACGAAGTTATCGATTATTCAATAGTTTATTCAATTGTCCAATATAATTACTAATGTATCGTTAACTTACAAGACTTATAAAATATGCAATCAAATAATTATTTATTAAATCCGAGTAGATAAGTTCTAGAATTAACAGTTATTATAATCAGATTGTCACTTTTTCCACTAGAATAGGCCGATACAATGGAGCGCCACTTGCCACGATCCTGACACAACTCCCTTTCTTAACTCACATCCACAATAATCATAATAACAATGAGAATAATAAGTACACATAATACTTTTAACAAAAAACGAAACGATTTTGAGGTAACGCATGTATCACTGCTCATAATTTGCCGGGGGCTTAAAAAATACTAAATAAAATTATTGGCAGATTCCATAAGTAAATTAAAATCATATAAATCAGAAATCAAAAGAGTGAGAACAAACATTTATTCATTCATAAAAAGAGGTATTTTTAATTAAAATAACGCTTGTTAGGCGTATCTAGTAATAAAGAAGTGGCCATATAGTTATTCATCTTCTAACTGCACCGCCTACTGCCGAATAATTCATGAAATATTATGACTGTTTTAATTATAATTAGATTTGAATAGTGATAACGAGATTGAAAATAATTTCGGAGAAATGCAGCTCGGTATTATAAAGTTAAAACATATTTTGAGGTTTATACGTAAGTTTTCAAGAGCTATTTTTATTAAACATTTATTAAACGTATATGAAAAATACAAATTCTGTCAATATGGTAGTATTTGACCTTTAAATTTTTCCTCCTCTACCCTTTTATTTTGCAATTTATGAAAAATTTTAGATCATTACAATCATAACATTTTTCTCGTTAAATAATCTTGTACCTTGTGTACGTACATTGTAGGTACCTAGTAATGTACGAGGTAGGTAATCAATAGAGCCCATTTTTAATACATTTCTATACTAAGCTACTAAAGTGCTTGTATTATAGAAACAGGACAAGCAAAGTACATAATCAAAGATACATTGATACCGGTGAGTGGTTTCGAACCCGTGCCACTCGGCTTACGTTACTGCCACTACACCACGGTCGCCTTTAAAACTGAGACTATATGATTAAAATATGATAGTAATGACTAATGATTTATGCAACATTATTAAATATATACAAAAGAATGCTTCAATGGTTTGGGCACAAGGAAAGGATGAGTGAAAGTAGATTGACGAAAGGAATTTATAAATCTGATGTGGATGGATGCGTTAAACAAGGCAGGCCCAGGAGGGTGTTTTCCGACCAAATTGGAGACATCCTCAAGAAAGCTAGGTTGCCTAGTGCCCATAACCACAGACCATGTATGAAGAGAATTGTGGATGTGAAGGAAGCAAGGGAGTTGTGTAAGGATCGTGGTAAGTGGCGCTCTATTGTCTCTGCCTATACCTATGGGAAAATGGCGTGACAATTTGATTGAAAAATGTAAAAGGGATTAAAACAAAAGCGTCATTGGCAAAAAGTGTTTTTTTAAAGAATACTATCAAAATGCTAACTTCGTTACTCGTATATTCACAAAAACTTAATGTTCAGGGACGAAACGAATTATATGAATTAAATAGGATTGGCGCTTTACCTGATTAAGTTATTATAATAAAAGTTGCTATAATCAAATCATTCGTTTTTTTTAAACAAAAAATAAAATAATAAAAACCAATTCAGTATACCACACGCAAGAACCATTATTATAAATGGTATTCGGGCGGCCTTTTGAAGTGGTCGTAGAGTTTTTAAGGAAACAATCGCAATTTTGGATGCGGTTCGAAATACTAACAAATTGAATACCTCTCAATTAGTTTTCCGGCTACAATGTTTTATGAAGTCGAACTATTATATTTTTAACAATATAATTTGAGTTTTTTTTATTAATATATTTAACAATATATTTTCGTGAATTCTTATAGTTTGAGTGGTTTTGGAGTTTTTTTTTATCGTGTTTTTTTTTTCAATTTTGATATTCGTGACAACTAATGATGTTTGTTTTTGATTATTGTTTATTTTTAACCCCCGACCAAAAAAGAGGGGTGTTATAAGTTTGACTTGTCTGTGTATCTGTGTATCTGTGTATCTGTGGCTCTGTGTATCTGTGTATCTGTGTATCTGTGTATCTGTGTATCTGTGTGTCTGTCTGTGGCATCGTAGCTCCTAAACGAATGGACCGATTACGATGCGGTTTGTTTCATTTGAAAGCTGACGTGATCGAGATGGTTCTTAGCTACAATTGATGAAGATCTGATCAGGGGTTTCAAGGTCATCAGCTCGATTTGTTAGCTGCGGTAGCGATCTTAGACGCGCTGTTTAGAACGACAACCCTTGTACGTCGCTATGCGACGAAGATTGTTATTTTATGTCAAATAAATATGCCATTGTTAAAACACGTAAAAAATGTTATAATTTTTCCCTTAAAATATTCATATGGCGAGGTTGGTTTGCAGTTTAGATCGATTACCTTGATTGAATATTTTAGGGGAAAAATTATAACATTTTTTACGTGTTTTAACAATGGCATATTTATTTGACATAAAATAACAATCTTCGTCGCATAGCGACGTACAAGGGTTGTCGTTCTAAACACGCATAAGGCTGGGAATACACGTCCGATATTGCTGAGCAAATTATTTACAAATCGGAAGTAGGAATCGGACGTCTATTTTGTTTCTGTATTCTGTATGAAAACTGCACCTTCAGACAATCGGATCGGCCATAAAATCGTAAGCGCCTTGGCGTTGTTTCCGATTCTGACATCCGATCCGACTATCGGATCTGACGTGTATTAAGTATTCAAACAAATGTATGGTACGAGTGCTTTTCGATTGTCTGATCAGACAATCGGATCGGACTATCGGAGAGGAAAATCGGACTTGAATTCCCAGCCTTATAGGTATTTACTTTACTTTTAAACAAATCTGTGACTTAACATTTGAAATAAAAACATATACAAATACATGTGTGTTTTATCTGGTACCACTGAGCTACTCTGATGATGGAACTCGAAGGTAGGAGACGAAATCCTGGATGTGTTCAAACTTTTTTTTTGGTATACTAAGTTTGGACTTATTAGATTTGTCTTGAAGGTAGGAAACTAAGTGTAGAAAAGTTTGTGCGATAAAATAAAACATTCCGAAACTAAAAAATCTGATCATGGATCCTCTCAGATCAGCAAATCAACAAGAAATGGACCTAAAGTGCTTTAACTAAAATTGTTACTCACTATGAGCCATTAGCTGGACCGTTATCAAATTAAAGACCGAGAGTATCTGATAAGGCACCATCATTAATCCTCTCAGATCAGCAAATCAACAAGAGATAGAACTATAGTGCTTTAACTAAAATTGTTACTCACTAAGAGCATTTAGCTGGACCGTCATCAAATTGAAGACCGGGCAATCTGATGATGCACCATTATGAATCCTCTCAGATCAGCAAATTGATATCAATTGATCAGCAAAAAAAAGAGATAGAACTGTAGTGCTTTAACTAAGCCTTTAGCTGGGCCGTTATCAAATTGAAGATCGGGAGTATCTGATCATGAATTCTCTCAGATCAGCAAATCAATAACAGATAATATCATAGTGCTTTAACTAAAATTGTTACTCTCTATGAGCCATTAGCTGGGCCATTATCAAATTGAAGACCTGGAGTAGTTATCTGATGATGCACCATAAGGATCCAAGGGATATTAAAGGGATATAACTATTGAGCCATGACTAATGTTGTTTATTACTATAAAGCTGATGATATGACCAAAGTGGTTCCAGGCGTTTCGGGGGTTCCTTTAAAATTTTAATTTTGATTTTATGTATTGTTATGTTTGTTTCTCTGACGTATTTCCATTAACCTTCTTCTTGTTTCCTTGTTCATATATATAATTGTTTTAATAGTTTTAAGAATGGTTTAAAGGAAATGTTATTGTATAATGTAGACAGATAAAATATATAATTAATAATTAGGAAAGAAGAAAAACCATGATAACATACAATTGTATAAACAAAATCAGGCCAAATAAAACCATTTTATCAGTACCAAAGTATCTTTGATATAAGTACTTGATCGCCAAGTGTATGTGATACAATTATGTTTGGCCTAATTAATTTAATAGTTTCAAGTTTCCGCTAAACAACAGTCTATAATTGTTTTCAAATAGTTTTCAATTATTATATTCTTTGACCTCTCTCATAAAAGAGATAAAAATTATCAATATAATTTTATTGCTTTGGCAGATGTATTTATTATGTGACAACTCTATTGTTTCATTAGAAAATTCCCTGCATTGAATGTACATTAAATAGCTATTTAAGTTAAATGATTTTACGTAAGTATTACACAGATGAAACTACAATACCTACTTGTTACGTTTTCCATTAACAATTGAAAATTTTTCCATTCTGAAATCTTAGATAATTTAGAAGTCAGCAACTGATAAAAACTTAAATTCGGACTACTGCTAATTTTACATACAAATTTAATTGTCACGTCTTAATAGCCACAGGGATAGGCAGACAATAGAGACAATAAAACTCCACTTTACAATGAAGTTATATCAGTTGAAAGCAATGTATACTGTCATCTGACATATAGACGACAGGCGTAGACGAACGGTTTAGCGATTGGTTTGTTGCGCGTAAAGTCCCGGGTTCGATTCCCGGTCGGAGCAAATATTTGTTTTATAAATTGTAATATTTATTAATAGAATACTAATATTAAAACAGAAATATAACATATTGATAAAAAAAAATTAAAAAAAAAATAACTAAAATACATTATTAAAAGGAGTCCCTTTAGGCAAGGTTCCGAAGATACTGGCAGCGTTCCCCCTTTGAATAGCTAGACTAATTCTTTGTCCGAGGTAGCTGCCAACTCTTCGGTCTCCTGTGATGTCGACTAACCTTTTTGATATTTCCTTAAAAAGCCTTAAAGCGCTAGGACCCCACGGACCAAGGGTCTCGACACCGAATGGGACAAAATCATACTCGGAGCCTAGACCCCTGTATTTGCACGCTTTAGCTTTTTCAGCCGCTTCACAAGCCGCACCAGCTCTGCTGTTGGTTCCATGTAGATGGGAAGGTGCCAGCGTGTCTGAACAGGTTGCATCCCATACCAGCACCCGGCCCATCTTCCATGGAATCAAACTCATACCATCCGGTCTCTTACCATCATCTCTTGCAATACCAGTCGGCTCAAGTAGACTTGGCACGTTGACGGAGGCAAGAGACCGGCGTATGATATCGTTAAGTGCGGCATGTCTCGAGAACCGGCCTGCACTTTTTTGGCATGACGTCCTAGCTTGATGTCCTAGCTTGTCGACATCACTGCCACAGGGACATTTATGAGGAGCGCAGACCGGAACCCCAAGCCGTAGACAGCTTGCGATTCGGAGCGTGTCAGGCTCAAGAAATGTTCCTGTATTTGACGAAGGGTACGCGTGAAGCCAGTAGCCGGCCTCATGCGTACCCACGGCCAAAAGCCTAGCACGCGCCGAACCTGTACTACTGCTCAATAGATTGTCATAAGTCAATTTACAGTTTATGTCGTCCCAGCTCCTCTGTGAATTTGGAGAAATTGAAAAATTTTGACCTGGGCATGCAATTAAGAAAGCGTTTCTAGCTTCTTCCAAGGCAGCAATCTCAAAGTTTGAAGGGGTTGCCCTTAAAATTTTACCTATGAGATTTGCTGAACTATGGACAGAAGATAGAAAGGCAGGTAAAGCTACACTGGAAATTTTGCGAATCCCTAAACCACCATAACGGATGGGTAGGGATGCTTGGGTCCAAGATTGCTCGTTCAGCTGCATATTAAGAATTGATTCTAAACTATTTTTTATTAAGTTGTCTACATGTTTTAAAAGATCTGGGTAATTCCAAAAAGAGCAGCAACGGAGCACATACGTGAATTTTGGGACGAAAAGACAGAATTTTAAGATGCAAAGTGCATAATGTGGACTAATTTCAAGGAGACGATCAGCAGAATTTTGAAATTTAGTAATTGAATTTTTAATATATTCAGAAATAGATTCATCAAAAATTGGAGAACCTAAAAGGTAAAGTGAATTACTGTTAACTATTTTAATATTTGGAGCCAAAATATTAAATTTTTGTTTTACGTCGTTTAAATTTAAGGCGCAATTATTAATAAAAAGTTCGCATTTGCTAAAATTAAGCTCCAAACCAATGGCTTCAAATTTACTTTTGATTAAAAAAAGGTCCGAAAACACAGTATTCACATCACCTCCTAGGGTCCCGTCGTCCAAATACCAAACGTTGAAATTAGAATTTAAATTTTTGATTATAGGATTTATAGCCAAACTAAAAATTGCAGGCCCAAGGGGATCACCCTGTTGACAACCTACTTCCGAGGACAGTTCGTTAGAACGATATAACAATTTTGTTGGGTCAGCGTAACTGAGAAGAAGATAATTGTATATTTCCGGTATATGTTGTTTTATTTCCGTCAGCAGGGTATCCCTATTTACCGAATTGAAAGCATTTTTGACATCAATTTTGAGCAACACGTCAGGCTGTCCGTAAGTTAGGAAAGAGCGTAGGGCATGGACGGCTGCCTCACACCCTCCTTTTACACCGAAGCCTAACTGTACGGGTTCAAATTCCGAATTTAATTTTGGTAAAATATGTCGAACAGCAATTTTGGAGGCCAGACGTCGTAGTGTTGATCCAACAGCAATTGGTCTCACCCCTCCGTCCTTTTTGGTGAGAGCAATGAGGTTCGCGCCGAAAAGAATAGGAACAATTTCTGGATTGACATTACCGGAATACATAAAGTTGATTAATTTTGTGATAGAATTTACAAGTTGCTCGCCTGCATCACCCACAGAATGCGACGTTAAGTCTTTCAAATGTTGGGGTGAGATTCCATCCAAACCTGCAGCCGAACCTGGTTTAAATGATAAAATAGCATCCGTAACATCTTTGTTTTGAATTTGAAGGCATGCTTGCCCTGCTGTTGGTGGGTCGAGAAAATATGGGTTTAATGGAGCTGGAGGATGTTTTGTCCGTAAGGCCTGAAGAGTGTCAGGGGTATCTGGTGATAGCACATCGTTGGAGAACAAAAGGCGAGCGGCACCTTTGAGATCTCCGTCACTGATTTTGTTTTCTATGAGTTTGTTGCGATTACGAGGGGCATCATGTTTGATGCTCCTCGTAATCGCAAGAGGTGCGGGAGAAGGCAAGGAGCTCACAGCACAGTTATTCTTAAACTTATTATTTATTAATTATATTAAATATTGCAAATATTTGTTAATAATATAAAAGAGATTGATAATTGCTTCGGGTCTGGTTATCAAAGAGTGGTAGGCAGTGGTACCCAGTCCGCCGATCCGGGGTAGTACCACCACTTACAAGTATACAGACCGTGAAGTGATTTGGTCACGTTTCGGGATCAGCTTGTAAGTTTCCGGTTCCAACTAGGCCGGCATAGTGAATGTGATTGCTACTCACAGTTATTGAATTGTAGTAGCAGTGACATTAATTCATGGACCACACTTCGGCTTAACATCCTGTGGGAGAAAGGCGTTTCAGTTTTATTGATTGTTTATTACATTATAATAGAAGAAAACCTAATGTAATTAATTTATAATTTATTTTATATTGTAAATTGTATTTTATATTGTAATAAATTTGGTTTTCTTCTTGTTGCCTTTTTCTTTTGATACAATGTGCATTCCATTGATAAGATAAGCATAATATGTTTGGTCACCTATGCAGATAAGGGCCATTCATAAAAACCTACGATGTAGTTTTTAGGTTTTTCAAAAAAGGTTTAATTGAAGATTAAATTTAAATGCGATTACCTAGTTATGCAAGAATCGCATTGCGGAGTGTGATAAGTTTATCGGGTGTTTTTAGAACAACTTCAACGGATGTTTGTATAATGATTTTCAATTCTTATTTGTGATTATAAGAGTGTTTTTTTTTACATTTCTGTATAGTCTGTCTAAATCGAAACGAGGCGCCCCTCTACTGCATTTATGTACACAAGCAAGTATAAAATATGGATGCAACACACCGAAAATGCAATTGTATTTGGTCATTCAGTTGCTGGTTAGACACAAAAGGAGGAGCACGCTGATAAAGTATAGTATAGTAGTAGAGTAAAGTAGAGGGACGCGTCATTTATAGTTAGACAAGCTATACTAAGCTATTAAACGTGCTTGTTTCATAGCACCAAAGTACATATATCAAAGATACATTAGTACTGGCAAGTGGTTTTGAATCGGGAGATCTTGGTTTGTGAGAGCATTTATTTACTACCAAACCACGGTCTTGTATTTTATTCAAATGTAAAATGTGTGAATGAAAAAAATTATGTAAATATTTTTTCATTCAATTTAGTTTATCAATGAATGCAGTAGTATCAGTAATCGAGCATTATGCAAAAATTGACGAAATACAATAATTTACTTTGGCCGGCATATTGATTAAGGCAACCGTTTTTTTAATCGTGACTCGACATATGACAGCATCCCGTCTAATGTTAAGCTAGAGTTCGGTACATGAATTGAGGTGATACATAAATCGTCTTACAAAATCTTAGAGTGATAAAACTAAAAATAGCAGTCGCATACCGAACAGATCCTGAAACGCGACTAAGTCACTTCAGGGTCTGTTCACTTGTAAGTGGTGGTACTGGGGACAATTACATACAACTCTTTGACAACCAGATCCGCAGCATCTATTTTTTACTACCAAATACAGGTAGTAAATACAGGTTTGTTATATTCTAAATATCTAATAAACAAATATAACAAATAAAAGCTATGAATCTATTTTTATTCGACCGGCACTTTACCCGTAACGGTCTAGTGTGCTTGCTACTCAATGCGCCGCGCATATCGCCAAATTGAATCTGAATCGGGGGTTTTTAGATTTTGTAATTTTTCTTGCCTACTTATATCAAGGTCATTGTGTCGAGTCACAAATAAAAAAATACATTCGTTACGCCCTCACAAGGCGTTGCTTTTCTTACTATCACTTCCCACGATCCTTGTTGCATTTACAATATGTCTTCAACTTAATTAAAGAGCGTCTTCAAGTACGTGTATAAATACAAAACAGATACACCTAATTAGGAAATTATTAAATATCCTTTTTTAATAATATAATTACTAATGAGAGACGACATGGTTAGAACACTAGATCATTACGCGTAAGTCCCGTCCCGGTTTCGATTCCCTGTTTCGATTTATTATTTAGATTGAGTATTACAATTGTTAATTTAAAAAAGCGGCCAAGTGCGAGTCGGACTCGCCCATGAAGGGTTCCGTAGCAGCAAGTAACATAATATAAAAGTTCTTGTAGTTCGTTGATCGATTTTTATATTTGAGTTGATTGAATGAAAGGTAAATTAAGATTAACGATTTATGACGTTATAAAAAAACATCTTACTAGATATCATTTTAACCAATTTTCGGTGGAAGTTTGCATGGTAATTAATGTACATCATATATTTTTTTTAGTTTTATCATTCTCTTATTTTAAAAGTTACAGGGGGGACGCACATTTTACCACTTTGAAAGTGTCTCTCGTGCACACTATTTAGTTTAGAAAAAAATATATTAGAAACCTCAATATTATTTTCGAAGACCTATCTATAGACACCCCACACGTATAAGTTTAATAAAAAAAATTGAGTTTCAGTTCCAAGTATGGGGAACCCCCACATTTTTTTGTTTTTTTAATATTTTTGTGTGAAAATCTTAATGCGGTTCACAGAATACATCTATTTACCAAGTTTCAACAGTATAGTTTTATAGTTTCTGAAAAAAGTGGCTGGAACATACGGACGAACAGACAGACATGACGAATCTATAAGGGTTCCGTTTTTCAATACGAAACCCTAAAAAGAGGCGGATATTTGGTCGCGTCTGGTTGTTTAGGAGTAGTAGTCTGCTGATCCGAATCGTTTCGAAATATGCGGTTTGTTTAAGGTTGTTAGTAGCAGTTACCCCGCCCCTATTGAGACAGGCAGAATATTATCATATGACGTGCCTCAATAAAAAATAAAAAAAGAGGCGTATGATCGACGTCGGCAAATACACAACAAACAATAAAAGGTCAATAATTTAATTGTTATTTATCACACATTATATGAGCAGTTTTAATGATTACTTGGTTATTAATTTGTCGTCTCATATCATTTACTGGCCCGATTCTTACGTTTATTGATAAAACGTTGACACACATACATTTTACCTATTGTGTATGAATTTTCCATCGGCCTTGTTAGTTTTTTTTATTTTCATATTTTATATAATCGGATATATGCTCCGATAAAATTTCATATCAGGGATAGGCAGAATCAACAGAGCGCCACTTGCCACGATCCTGACACAACTCCCTCACAATGATTTGTCGTTTATCGATTTAAAATACAACTCAAAGTTTCGAAGTTTTTTGCCAAATTTTGTGGCATTTTGCAAACATTAATTAACAATGGTCGCATGAAGAAATAAAAATTACAATATTTTATTTGTTTATAGATTTGTGGATGTGAGGGAAGCGAGAGAGTTGTGTCAGGATCGTGGCAAGTGGCGCTCCTTTGTTTCTGCCTACACCGGTGGGAAAAAAGCGTGACAATTTGCCGTTTTATTTGTTTAAATATGTCAATGACGAATTGTCCGTGTTTGGTAGCAACTCAATAGCCTGTAACACGATACCTGCATTTCTGACGCACAAGCATGTACAGCAGACCTTCATACGTGGACCAAGGTTTATAACATCTGTATGGAATTTTCTGTTAGAATTTTCTATTTAAAATTAAAATCTATGAAGTTTAAAATTTCATTTCTTTTGTTGTATTTCCTGATATATTTTTAGTAGTGTCTGTTAGATTATAAACTATGATGTTGTTATTTTATCATTTCGAAATTTGAATTTGAGTTTGCGAACTGTTTGGTTGAAAATTGTAAACAAATAAGTAATGCGTAAGAAATTATAATTAAAATTAACATGAGTGTTTGCTCCAAATATTATATTATTTTGTTTTTCATTGTTTGTTGCTAGAGTATTTAATTTTTTGGCCTAGTAACAATTTAAGTACCTTTTTTAAAAATGTATTGAAAGTACTGAACTTCTTTTTAAACTTTTCTGTAGTAATAACTGTACTGAATTTGCTGTAATAACTTGCGTATCCCCAATATTCTGGAAAGGTGTCCTTCCCGAAACCTCTTACAAAGGTTCACCCCGAAGAAGTGGTGATACCACTAGGATTGTTGGAATTTACAGAGGGCTTTATGCAACAATGAGCATAAAAATACATTCGTAGAAGTCACATTTCTTTTGACCTTATTCACGATAATTTCATCACAATAAGTTATATAAACAAGATTAAATTCTGTGTAAATTAGTGCGGGCACAAGTCTAGAGTATTAGGTACATCACTGTCTACCCTCCTTATCAGACGACAGGCGTTCGGCGAAATTTAGGTAATGACGAATTCTTTAGATAAAATAACACTTGTCTTTATTTAGTGAATAATTGGGATTTAAAATTTAAAACCACATTGTAAACTAATGGAATTTTTAAAACGTTTTTTAACCAACTTAATATCAAATATTTTTTAAGTAAATATACGTTAATAAGATACTAAACTTGTTTGTATCATAAACGCTCAATGATTAACGAATTTACGTTTTTAACAAAAATACACATAATACTTTGTCGATGTAATTTTTATATTTTTATATCGTAACTCGACATATGACAGCACCCTGCTTGATGTTGGACACTCCAGATGCGACTGCTACTCACAGTTATTGAATTGTAGTAGCAGTGGCATCCGTTCATAGACCACACTCTAAATTAACATCAAGGGGGGGGGTCATATGTCGTGTCACAATAAAAAATAATATGCGGCTTACTATTGCGTTTGTTTTGGTTTAGATTTTACAAGGTCGGAATAATGAAAAAAATGTAAAATCTAAACCAAAATAAACGCGATAGTAAGCCGCATAAAATTTAATTAATTCATTAATCAATGTTCAAAGCAAAATCTGAGAAAATACTATTAATCAAATATTTAAATATTCAAAACCTAATCATTAATTATTATAAAAATTAGTGAAGGCGACCGTGGTGTAGTGGCAGTGCAATGGTTACGCAAGCCGGTAACCATTGCACGGGTTCGAAACCACTCACCGGTACCAATGTATCTTTGATCTATGTACTATGTTCTGTTTCTATAATACAAGCACTTTAGTGGCTTGGTTTAGAAATGTATAAGAAAAAATTTAACACTAATAAAATCTAACTAGTCAGGTCAATAAACTATTATCGAAATGTATTTACTTATGTACTGTATAATAATAAAATAGTTGAGCATTAATACTTAGAACTATTGTTTAATTTATAAATCCACATTACTGTAGGCGCTAACTCCCTCATCTCCGTTTCCATTCTACGAAACGATACGTCAAAGGAAAATAAGTTAGGTTACATACCAACCAACAATAATTCGCTTGTAATTTTGGCACCAAATATGTAGTAGCAATACATGTCTAATTGTGTTTTTGTATTTAGAAAATGTATTTAAGTATATTTTTTTAACATCATCATCAGCCAGAAGACGTCCACTGCCACCCCCTTAAACGCTTTTTTTTTAACTTAGTCCATTTATATTTTTTCTATGTTTCTATATTGTTTTTTCTCTAGGTAAATTAACATTCTCAGTAAGAAATACTAAATGTTTGCTTGGCAGTAATTATTTATTGTAGCTCGGCATATGACAAAATCCCGTCTCATGTTATTCTGGAGTGCGGTCTATGAATGCATGCGATTGCTACTTCAGTTAAATAACTGCAAGTAGCATTCGCTTCTGTGACGGTTGCCTACTACTTCTAAGTTGCTTAGTTTTTTGTGTTTAAAGTATCTATAATAAAGTTTTATTTTTCCTAATATAATAAAAACACGAATACATAAAGCGAAATTAACCTTTCACGATTTTCAAATCGCTTTGCAAATTAATTATTATATTATATTAAATAATCACATACAAATATTTTAACAATAAAAAAATCGTTGATTGATCGCCTAAATTAATACGTGAAAAAGGTCGTAAATAAAAACCGTAACTTGTAACAGTGGTGACGAAGTGGAGCAAATGAAGGAAGCACACAGAATGTAAGCTCACGATTACACTAATAAGCGTTACCTACCGCAGAGAATAATTATACACAAGGATAACACCAGGATTAGGAAGATAATGCACATAATGTTAACAGAGGTTAAAACACTCTAAATCTGGAGGCAGGTTTGGATGCTGGATGTGTATATACGACTTAATTTTCATGTTATCCATTTGCATATTCATGATGTACATTATTGATTTAGGTAGATACTAATAACTTAAAGAAATAAACAAACTTTATGCGGCTCACTATTGCGTTTATTTTTTGTTAATGACCGCGATAGGTGCAAACTCTCCAAAAATTTTCAATCATCTAAAAATATTTATAATACATGTTAAAAAATTCAATAGGTTTTAGACTATAATATAAAATTCAGTTGCACAAAAGTTTGTTACATTTTTAATATTATTTAATAGTAACTATTCCCGCTTGCGACTTATAATGATTGATAGGTCTTTATATATAAACTAAATATCAAATAGGAAAAAAAACATCTCAAAATGACAGTTAACAGGGACTATGTTCTTAGGCGGCATAATCAAAATATGGTTCATAGTTATAATTAAATATTAATGTTACATAAATAAAATATTATTTTATAGCTTTAATATATATATTGATAAAAAAATAACTAAAATACATTATTAAAATAAGTCCCTTTAGGCAAGGTTCCGAAGATACTGGCAGCGTTCCCCCTTTGAATAGCTAGACTAATTCGTTGTCCGAGGTAGCTGCCAACTCTTCGGTCCCCTGTGATGTCGACTAACCTTTTTGATATTTCCTTAAAAAGCCTTATAGCGCTAGGACCCCACGGACCAAGGGTCTCGACACCGAATGGGACAAAATCATACTCGGAGCCTAGACCCCTGTATTTGCACGCTTTAGCTTTGTCAGCCGCTTCACAAGCCGCACCAGCTCTGTTGTTGCTTCTATGTTGATGGGAAGGTGCCAAAAAAATATATAGATATACACAAAAATATGTATTATACTCGTACATTACACAAATAAAATATATTTCTGTGTTCTGTGAGTTATATTGCTCTTGTACTTGAACTATTTATGCTCGGGTCATATAATCACTGAATCATATCACTTAAGATTGTAAAATTATGTCAGCGACATACAGTCTCGATGATTTACAATTAACAATAATAAAAATAGTATTTACAAGTAGCGCTAGTATGATGAGGTTTGTGGATGTGAGGGAAGCGAAGGAGTTATGTCAGAATCGTGGCTAGTGGCGTTCCATTACTATTGTCTTTTATTTTTTATTATTATTAATTATCTCTGCCTATCCCTATGGTAAAAAGGCGTGTCAATCGGAGTTGATTTGAAATATTTATTTCCGATAATTGAATATGGATCCCGCGCTGTCAGTGGTAAAATTTTTTATTTTATTTCCTCAATTCTCGACATATGACAGCACCAGGGCCGTCTTTACCCGGGGGTTCAAGGGGTGCAGTGCACCCGGGCGCAGAGTCCTAGGGGGCGCATGCCGACCGCCATAAATTTCGATAGATACTATACTGAGACCACGCGAGCGGAGACTTGACTTTCGCACCCCGGCGCTGAATATGCTTAAGACGGCCCTGGACAGCACCCCTCCTGATGTTAAGCTGGAGTGCGTTCCATGAATGGACTGCTACTACAGTTCAATAAATGTCAGAAGTCACAATTCACATCTACTACGCCGGCCTAGTTGGAACCGGAAATTTACAAGCTGATCCTCAAACGCGACTAAGCCACTTCACGGTCTGTATTTAATGGTGGTACTATCCTGGATCGGCAGACTGGGCACTGTTTGACAACCAGACCGAGACCAAATATTTAACTCTTTTTTCAATAACAAATATTTCTAATATTTATTCAAATTACTAAATATTAGAAACAAATTATATTTGCTCCGATCGGGAATTAAACCCGCGACTTTCTGGTGTGCTAACCAAGAGTGCGCCACGCCTGTAGTCAACAAAATAATTTTACTATGAATTTACTCCACATTTTTGGTTACTTTACCTGGCAGATAATGTTATTTATTTTAACATTTTAATTATAACATGTATAAACTGTACTTTAACTAATTAAAATATCAAAATAAAGAGATTATGTTGTTATCTTTGTGTTTTGATATAATAAATTATCTTTTTTTTAATTAAACACTTTTATACTATATATATGTATATATATATATATATATATATATATATATATATATATATATATATATATATACGTACTATTGCTAGATGCACGTGGCACTGTCTCGAGCGTATAGTATAGAACACGATTGCCCTGCGACGACGGTAGACGTGTGGCATAATACGTGATTACAGTAATCCTTAGTTATCTGTGTTACTACTGCATGAGGTACCATGCAAATACTACATATACTAAGCAACTAACGTGCTTGTATCATAGAAGCAGGACAACCAAAATACATATATCAAAGATACATTGGTATCGGTTAGTGGTTACTAACCCGTGCCACTCGGCTTACGTAACCATTGCACTGCCACCACACTGTTTTAGTTAGTTGTTTTAATAAACACACTAACTAACCTAATGGTATTGTGTAAAATTTAAGGTAATTAGGTGTAATTCCTAGGTAGAACTGTAAACATTAAGCTAATTCCGAAATGCGACTGAGTTACTTAACGATCTGTGCACTTGAAACTAAAATGACCAACTGTCTGCCTACCACTCTTAAATATTCAGACCTGGAAAAAATGTCTGCCCCATTTTTGTTTATTAACAAAATATATTTTCTTTTGTATGAAGAGAATTGTGGATATGAAGGAAGCGAGGGAGTTGTGTCAGGATCGTGGCAAATGGCGCTCTATTGTCTCTGCCTATACCTGTGGTAAAAAGGTGTGATAATTTGATTAATCTATTCAGGCCACTGTGGACTCAATCAAAATTTAAAACCATAGGAATAAATGAAAATTAATGAAGATAATTGTGAATGTGTAGGAAGCGAGGGAGTTGTGTCAGGATCGTGCCTAGTGGCGCTCCATTGTCTCTACCTATTTCTTTTTAGTTTTTTTAGGCTTAGGATAAAAAAAGGCTTTCATTTCTTTTATGTAAATAACAAACATTACAAACGTTTCGTAACAAGTACGACTAATTTTCATAAGAGCACGTTTATCTCTCATTGTCTAAATGTTGAATTTAACCAGCTTTCTTTGAACTCACCGCTTGTAAATTCTTTCATTTCAATATTAGCCCTTTGGGTATTTGGAAATATGTCACAAAATTAGGAAAAAAATATAGGACATATGACAGCACCCCGCTTGATGTTAAGCCTAAGTGTGATCCATGAATGAATGTCACTGCTACTACAATTCAATAACTGTAAGTAGCAATCACATCCACTATGCCGGCCTAGATGGAACCGGCTACTTACAAGCTGATCCCGAAACGTGACCAAATCACTTCACGGTCTGTATACTTGTAAGTGGTGGTACTACCCCGGATCGGCAGACTGGGTACCACTGCCTACCACTCTTTGATAACCAGACCCGAAGCAAATATCCATCCCTTTTTTTTTATTAACAAGTATTTGCAATATTTAATATAATTATTAAATATTACAAATAAAAGCTATGAAACAAATATTTGCTACGACCGGGGATCGAACCTACGCGCAACAAACCAATCGCTAAACCGTTCGTCCACGCCTGTCTTGTACAAACAAAACAAAAAATGCCATGATTTGGCAAAAAAAAGCCAAATCATAATTAATCTACTATCCTAAAAAAACGGTTTCATGCCTCGTCTTTATAATCTAACTTTTTGTAAAATACTTGTTTGATTTACACGTTTTATTGATTTACAATCGCATATTACGTCGCATGTTTTGTTATTAAACGAATAAACGTAAATACTATTGTAATTTATGAAGCAGAAAAGTTATTTTACGGTTTAATTTATTTCTCACTATTGTTCGTCTATTATGGAATCGGCTACATTCTATTTGGTAGATTAATATTCCGTTATCACATACACAAAATATATAAATGGTATAATTAATGACAGTTGTAGTTACACGTGTTTTTAGGTACCTGACATAAAATTATCTTCGATTCTCTCAGTTTTTTAATCTATATACATTTTTTATATATATATGTATATACTCGTATAGCTTTACGGTTGACAGGCCTCATTTACGAAGACGCGACGTGATGTATTTCACGTGCAATTTCTCGCGCGATGTCTCGCGGAGTGATCCAGTGTAATCTAGACCATACAATAATAATTCAGTGGCGTAGCTACCACGGGGCTAGGCGGGGCAGTGCCCCGGGGCCCTCAAGCTCAGGGGGCCCTCGAATCCTTACCAGAAATCTCGATCGAACTGAACTTTTGGAAATTGCTGCCATTTTCAAAATAAATATGAACAACCCCACTTTAATCATGACAACTCAGTTGAGAGAAATTTAAAAGTTATGCCCCTAAATTATTTCTGTAGGTTGGCAGTGTTGTCAATTTGACGGATAGTGATATGTGCGTTTTATTATTCATCGATGTGCGTTTTATTGTTATTATTCGAGTTGATTTTTTTTTCGAGAACGGTTAAAAAATTAATGCTATGTGCTAATGCTTAATATTTTTATTACCTGCACTGCAGTGCACAAAAAGAGCTTAATAGCTTAACATTGTTAAAGTATTTGTATATTTCATATTTTTATTTGATTTTTTAATTTGCCCCAGTGCCCTTGGTTACCCAGCTACGCCACTGTAATTATTATTTACTGTTTTATACTAAGCTACTAAAGTGTTTCTTGTATCATACAAACAGAACAACCACAAAGTACGAAAACATAGAAAAGATACATTGGTAAAGTGGTATTGAAGCCGTGCTCTCGATTTGCGTAACCATTGCACTACCACTAGACCATGGTCGCCTTTAAATACAGTGACATAAATATTTATACCGCACGAGGATTCGCGCCATCACGGTGCGTCTCCGTGTATAAATGTAGAACTAAAATAAGTATTAGCACAATACATTTTTTTTTCACAGTGCCAAGTACACAGTTTTTTTTTAAGAATTGCGCTTGCTTCTTTCGGACATTTCAGCGTAGTTAAAAGGTGGACCCCCGTGAAGCGGGAGATCCATGGGAAAATAGAATTGACTCCAAAGTCGAGTGAAGCCCGACTTTGGAGTCAATGGATGTGAGGTATGCTGGGGGGAATTAATTGGCTAAGGGAGGGAGAGGGACTTCTGGTGGGCGAGGCCACCCAGTACACAGTTTCTTTGCTGTATTCTACATGGGACTTATCAGCGTGGTTGAGAGAGGAGAAGGAAAGGGCCGGCAAGCGGTCTGCCATCGAGCTCTGTCTTGCATGCCGCACGCGTGCTGCGCTCAGGAAACAACATGTGCCTTCACAAAATGTCCGCGTCGGTAAAAGCGATACCGCAAGAATACTTGCAGCGTTCTCCTATCCGCCACCCAGGGGACGCGCTCGTGACCAGCAACTCCACACTGAGTCCAGTACAGAAAAAATAACTATTTACAAAATGGGCACACAATGGCGCCATCTATCCGCAGTCTCGGAAAGCTCAACCTTAATTTTAGTGAAAAGTCACTACTGTACAGTAAACATAGTGAATTTGTATCGCTTACAATCAATAAAATTCGATAATATTTGTATTAAGTATAGTATAGTGGATGTGACTGCTTTTTTTTTATTTATTTTTTTATTTATTTTTTTATTGTGACACGACATCTGACTTCGACTCGCCTGATGATAAGCAAGAGGAAGTCCAAGAGTGACGACGACTGGAATAACCGAGTCAGTTCCCGGCTGCCCCAGCCGCCGCTACTATGCCGGCCTAAGGTGCTTCTTCACGCATCGCTTGAAGGATCCAAGGTCATAGGATGGAGAGAACACATGGACTGGCAAAGCATTCCACTTGTCAATTGTTCTACAAAGAAAAGACGCACCGAACTTTTTAGTTCGACTGCCGATTCGGTCGATAAAATGTGGATGCTTTCCCCGACCTGTGCGGGTATTACGGGTGTGGAAGGACGAGGCAGGAATAAGGTTAAAGAGCTCTTACAGTTAATTGACTGTAAGAGCAGTCACCTTCATTCATAGACCGCACTTCAGTTTAAGATCAAGGGAGTGCAGTCATATGTTAAGTCACAATAAAAAAAATTAAAACAATTTATACTCCAACTGGAAATCGAACTCTAGACTTACCACTACGTTAGTATTACTATTGTCGCCAATCGAATACAAATATACAAAGTAGACAGTAAACATATTAACTTCCAGTTTGAAACTAAATATGATGTCCAGTGCACTTTTAAGTCATTGACCTCTTATCTCTAAACGATATGTACTATCGGCGTAATCTAGATGAGTCTTTCTAAATACCTGTTGGCCAATTCCAAAGGTTTTGTTTACGTATTTTTTTATTGAGCCTCGACATATGACAGCATCCTGCCTGATGTTAAGCTGTAAAGCGGTTCAGGAATGGAAGCGATTTCTGCTACAGTTAAATAACTGCAAGTAGCAGTCACATTATATAAGGCGACCGTGATGTAGTGGCAGTGCAATGGTTACGCAAAAAGAGAGCACGAGTTCGAGACCACCCACCGGTACCAATGTATCTTTGATATATGTACTTCGGTTGTCCTGTTCCTATGATACAAGCACTTAAGTATCTTAGTATAGAAATGCAACAAAAAATAAACAAACAAAAAATTTACATTTACTATGCAGGCCTAATTGGGACCGGCAACTTACAAGATGATCCCTAAACGCGACTAAGTCACTTCATATTATGTACTACCCTGGATCGACTCTTTTAATATTAATAGTGACAGTTATTCAAATGCATTATTGAAAGGAAATCCTAATATACTCGTAGGTAAATAAATTAGTTGCCTAGTGCTCATAACTGTAGAGCTTGTATGAAGAGAATTGTGGATGTGAGGGAAGCGAGGGAGTTTTGTCAGGAATGTGGCAAGTGGCGCTCTATTTTCTCTGCCTGTCCCTGTGGGAAAATAATAAATAGATTTTATAGTAAATAATTTTTTTTTTTAGGTACTAACTAAAATTTGTTATACAATAAAGTTATTGTATAATAAATTTCAGTCATATACCTAAATATATGATGCCTGAAGTCTTATACAATTTAAGATGGTTTAGGAAACCTAAAAAAGTCTAACAATTTAAGTTGTGATCCAATTATGTAACCGACTTCACGAAACTAAATTTTTACCGTAACCTCTTTTTATATTTTAAGGGTTAGGCTTTATAAATATGATATTCCGAATTCCGGAATGGCACATGAAGTAAATGATAAAATGAAAAAGGAATATCACAAAAGATAAACGGGATATATGAAATAAGTATTCAGTCTAAATTTCTTTTTATTGTGACTCGACATATGACAGCACCCCGCTTGATGTTAGGCCGAAGTGTGGTCCATGAATGAATGTCACTGCTACTGTAATTCAATAACTGTGAGTAGCAATCACATCCACTATACAGGCCTAGATGGAACCGGCAACTTACAAGCTGATCCTGAAACGTGACCAAATCACTTCACGGTCTGTATACTGGTACTACCCCGGATCGGCAGACTGGGTACCACTGCCTACCACTCTTTGATAACCAGACCTAAAGCAAATATACATCACTTTTTTTATTAACAAATATTTGCAATATTTAATGTTATTAAATATTACAAATAAAAGCTATGAAACAAATATTTGCTCCGACCGGGAATCGAACCCGGGACTTTACGCGCAACAAACCGTTCGTCCACGCCTGTCATCAAAAGTTAGACTCCTTAGTCCCAATTTTTAGGTTGTATTAAGTCAATACCTACCCCCATATTTTAGGCTTTCCTCAAAGGTTTCTCTTTTTAGCTATCCCTCGGTTAACCTCCAGTTTTTATAATTCTTAAAATGTCTTTTTGATTTTACTTAGTCAAATGGAACATACAACCGTCTTTACCAAGGTAGGTCGTGAGCTACGTCAAATCAAATTACTCGTAAAGCAATATTTTGTATAAACCACGATCTTAAAAACATTAATAGCAATGTATTTTAATAATGTTGATACATTGCCTACTGTTACTAGGTTTTATTTTATATTATTTTGTTAGTTTTTATTATTATATTAAGTTTCAAAGATAACTTAAGGAATGATTAAGAATACTGCTTTGTGAGGGATTTACTCTTTGGTGATACATTAAAAAAAATTAGTATCATGCCTTTTAACTAAGATCCTGGTTAAAAGGCATGTTAAATCAACCACCGGCCAATTTCCGTTTATTACTTCCCAAAAAGAAGGAAGTCAATTCGGCTGTATGTTTCATTTTTAAATCTATTCATTTTAGTGGTAATTTTATGACTTCAAAAATGACCTATTTTAGATTACAAGACGATTTCAATGATTGTGATGATTCAATAATAAAAAAATATTTTATTCACAAAGTTAAAATACATTAAAAAGATAATTTCGAATAAAACATAAAATATATAATAATGCCTCTTAATTAGTGTGTAACTCTAAAGTGTTATATAATTAAATGCAATAACTCCCCTAAGATATGTAGTTAAATAGAAATTATGTCCATGATCATAGCTTTCACATATTTTTAATAGATATAAAAATTGTACCAAATTTATGATGTGGTCGTATATTTGAATGTTAATTGAAATAGTCTCTTCGGCCCATCTCACTTACGGTCACTCAATATCGCTCTTAAACTTTCATTTTTACTGACTAGGGTTACACGTGTTTTATATATATTGTTAGAACCGGCAACTTACAAGCTGATCTCTAAACGCAACTAAGTCATTTCACGATTTGTACACTTGTAAGTGATGGTGCTACAGTTGTCAATAAATAAAACTGTTGCGCCTCATTTCCCATAGAAATCATGTCATTTGTCCCAGAAACAACTTTAAAGCTAACACAGGCAATGGAGTGTCACTTACTACGATCCTGACACAACTCCCTCGCTCCAACATCCACAGTTCTCTTCATACAAGCTCTACGGTTATCAAAATATTTAAATATTAATATGAACTAAATCAGTCACGTGCGAGTTATTGAATTTATAGGCCCTGTATTAAAAAAAAAAACAAAGTAAAAGAAACAACCTGGCTATACGGTAAAAGAAAGGAGATAATAATTTCTATATCATTTTTGAATACATGTAAATATTAGACATTGTAGTATATATTTTCATTTACATATCTATACTGCGTGCTACCAAAGAAACAGGACAAACAAAGTACCTGTATCAAAGATAAATGTTGAAAGTGGTTTTGAAGCCGTGCTCCCGGTTTGCGTAACCATTGCACTGCCACTACACCACGGTCGCCAGGACTCTTGGTATGCTTCCTCAAATCGGGGTGTTCTTAAAAAGAAGGCTCAACCAAAGTGCATTAAAATAATTGTGCGTTTAATAATATTATGATAAGGTAAATAAAATGGCTACGTACCTAACGCCAAAATATAATTATATCTTTATATATTTTTAACAGATTTTAAATCGATAATTGATTGCATTATATTTAAATAAGCCGGAAAACCGATATCTATACCTTCTATACAAATGACATTAACATTTTTTAGCATTTTCAAAAAAAAAAAAACATCTTTAACTATAAATCAGGTTATTTTGTTCTTGTTTTGTGTTCTCAAGTACTTTACAAGAATATTTCAAGATAACAAAACTAAAATATTCATAATACCAAAATTCCGTGTCATGTTAACCCAACATGTTTCGGATGGTATCAAGTGTCCAGCAATAGATTAATATTTATTGGTATTTTATTTTTGTATTTTAATAATATTCAAATATTATTAAAGATTAGATTGTTGTAGGTATTGCGTTTATGAGTAAATTAAATTTATCGTCTGGTCACACTGTGGCCTATGGAGTTTTATTAATTAGTCACCTTTTATAGAATTTCAAAAATGTACTTTTATCTTTTAATAATAATATTTTAGTGGTAAAATTAATTTGGGGAAGCTCTCACAGAATCATTAATAAAATCCTAAAGAAAGTAACATGTGTTAAACGCTTTTAAAATATTAAATAAATTAAATTTTAGTGATTTATAAATGTAGGAACTTAAAATTTTCTATTTTTTCTTTATATAATATATGCTTGTTCTATTTTTCATTTTTATTTTCTAAAGCATGAATTTGATTTAAAATGTGTGGTTATTAAGCTAATAGTTTTAAGATCTTTCTTATTTTTAATTCATTTGTAAGGCCTCACTAGTCAGGCAATGCCTAGTGTGGGACCACCGAAACTTATTGTAAATTTTAAGCTTTTGGTAGTCAATATATTTGTATTGTAATTGTAATTAAACAAATGTTAAAATAAATGTCGTCTAATAACTTATTCCTAAACGTCTTTAAACTTTTGATAATTGGTTGCTAAGGTTAACTGGCAGAGAATATCTAACGATATGTAAAACTACTAAGTAAATATAGCACCATAGTTTTTAAAAGTTTTGCTATTTCAGCAAAATATTTTGCTTAAAATTAATAAGCTTTTGTTAAATATTTTATTTATGAGTTTTTTCTTCTTGTTACAGCAAACCTAACTACAATCATGATCGGCACCGACCTAGATCTACTCATCTATTCACCAGTACAAGAGATGTACCTCTGCTTCATGGGTTCCAAGTTACAGGGGAGAAAAATTGTAAGTAACATAAGTATATTATGTAATTAGCGTGAACCAACAATATTTTATAGCAAACTCCTAAATTGTGTATTTTTGTTCACAGTCAAGAGAAAAGGCAGAGAAAATGGACAAGTGCTTGTTCAGGGAATATTCTGTTGTAGAGTCTGGCTACACCAGATATCAGTTGGCCAAACAAAAAGACAGGTACATCGGCTTCAACAGAAACGGAATGCAGATACGCCGCGTAATAACTCACATGCGGAAAAAGCAGCTCAAGTGCCTTAACTTTGCGAAATATTCTAAAGAATTCGACATCAGCAGGCACAACCAAAAAGTTGCCAAGTTCGGTGGAGCGAGTGTGGCACAACCAGCGTGGCCTAAGAAACGACGACCCTCAGTCCCGAATGCCATCAAAGGCCCATGCCACAGCGTCCGCCATCGCCATGGTTTACGACGAAGAAACTGTGACCTCACGTAGGTGCCCAGCCTTCTTCGTGCCGCATTTTGTGCGGCGGCTTTTTGTGTAGAAGTAGCAGCTCAATACGCTTACGTCGTTTTTCACGACGCGTTTCGATGTTAGCCGTCTATGGACGTTGTGAAATGGACCGCGTATAAGTCAACTATCTCAGTATTATTACAGTGAGGTGCGACGTCGGGTGGCCGCGGCGTTTCAAACGCCTCATGAATGGTAGCTGAAGCGAGAGAGTAAACATTCGGACGGGGAAAAGGAAAAAAAAGCCTCGGGACGTCGCCCGGAGCTGTGAAATTCCTTAAGATCGTGTAACATCGCTGAGCTAGTTTGCTTTTATGCTTACAGTCGAACTCGTGCTCTAAAAGGAAAAAGGTGTTTCTGTGGAAAGAGTAAATAGTAGTCTCGCTAGTCACGAGTGTTCCGACAGACCACCAGGTCCCCAGGACGCTGCAGCAAACATCCTCCTCGATCGCGATACCTGTGTAGCGGATATGCCTTTACGTTAACTCTCGGTGTATTATTATTTAAAAATCTTAGCTGTTAATTAAGTTTGTATGGTCTTAGCTGCTTGTAAATATAACTATATAAAATAATGTTCACTTATTTATCAAAAAGCTTTACTTAATCAAAATGTAAACTTTAGACGTTAGTTTGTAAAGTTGTATTAAAGTTTAGTATTTAATTTTATTTAAACATTAAACCATTCGCTCTCTTCATATTCAAATGTTTTACGTACACATTCCGACAAATATTGTTTTTGTTAAACAAAATTATTTGAAATAACACTATATTTTTATGGATTGTATAGTTTAGAACGTTTTTGTATATATATATATATATTTAGGTCTTCGTTCATCAGTGTTAGGCATTTGTGTATTGAATCTCTTTTTATATTGAAAAATCTGATGTGTTCCGATTGATTCATATTTACTTACGTTTCTTTTTTTAGATTTGTATGTCTTCTGTTTTATTATGCATCTAAACCTACAACTTCGAATAAACCTATCGGAACTAGGGAATATTAGATAATATGATTTGCAGTTATATTTCAAATCGAAACACATTTTTTACTTTAAAATAAGATCTGTGCCATATAGTTTTGGCTTAGCATATGTGTAGGAGTGAAATCACATTGTAAGCTTCGATTCTCATTTCCCTGGACGATTCTGGTCACAATAATAAAAACCTAGGATGCGTAAGCATGGCACATAGTATAGTATACTAGAGTATACTAGACGTCTATATGCCCGGTATGGTGTGCTTGTATAGTACAACATTTCCCATTAAAATACTGAATTTACATTTTTTGAGTCGATATTTCAGGTATAAAAATAGTTATATCACAATATTAGGGCACATTAATTTGCAACTATCCTAACTGTGGATCTTGCATTTATTGCATGTTGTATTAACTCGACAATATGCGACATGACCCAGTTGAAAGAACTGCACTATAAAAAGATTGGATTGAAGAATTTTGTCGCGAGCACATAGTCACTGTCCTGTCGCATTGGTGTGTCCGCTGTGAAAATATCTCATATTTTATTGTGACACGATATCTGATCTTAATCTGCCTGACCAAGTCAGTTCACGGCTATCTTAGCCGTTGTCAATAGTGCACTGGTCACTGGTCAATAGTGCAAAGATTTGTTTAATAGCATTTATTTGTAATATTTACTTAATAGATTGTATTAAACACATACATGTTTGTAAAATAAAAAGGACAGATATTAAAGAGTTGGGCTGACAGTCATTTCCCCTGTCTGTCGACCAGGGGTAGTACTACCCACGTACACTTAAAGTTTACAGATTGTGAAATGAACCAGCCGCGTTTTAAAATCAGCTTTAAAGCTGTCAGTTCCACATAGACTGCACTCCAGCTTAAAATCAGAAGGAGAGTTGTCAGATGACGCGCCACAATTCAAATTAAAACAAACAATGAACGACAGACATTAGGTTCAAATCCCGGTCGTTGTTTACCTATGTGCACGTCTCAAATTTTACTTTTCAATTTTTTTACTAATTAAAACGATGTATTCATTTATAAATACATTAATCTTATATTTTTAATAGATACACACACAGTCCTATACAAAATAATGTCATAAAAGTGTCCGCACGTCAGAATTCACTTACACTGATATAAACAGTGTAATTAAATTAAATGTGAGTTGTAAACTAAACCTTACCACATGGTTTTAAAGTGTAAATTTGTCACAAATCTAATGTCACATACATCATTATGCACTGAGAACAAACGCAAGTCCTACATCAATTCGGACTTGCATATACACCGCTTGTATGTCACCGCTTTTTGACCGGTAATTGTGTATCTACCGAAAATAAAGGATCGAAGTATAAATATAACTTTTAGTTTTCGTGAGCCAAAAAAAATATTATCGGTTAATATTAAATAGATATAGCCAGTTCTAAACTTTATGTCGTTTCCGAAGTTAGCACGACTTCGCACAGGTTCAGTCAGAGCTTATCTCTGTCACCTACCTCGAGCCTCGCTATATAATACAATATTTTATGTATTACGCATCGACTTGAGCCTTCAGGGTCGCCATAAAGTTCGAGATGAGTTATATATTACTAATTTTAATTGGTCAATTGTCTTGTCATTTAAGCATTCCACAATAACTTATGTTTTGTCATAATCATCAGTCAGTGGTCAATGGAAGTTGAAGTATTCTGAGTTACATGATGTTTGTTATCTGTAAATACAATTGAAAGCGTACACTAAAGTGTTTGTATAAGAATAAGTTGATTTTAATTTAAGAGAAAATAACTGAATAATATAATTTTAGTGTATGTATACTCACGTACCTAGTATTACAATTTATGTTAATCCTTTCAATGTTGGTGCAGTTAATACCACTCGCTACTTATACGTGTACAGACCGTGAAGTGACTTAGTCGCGTTTTCAGAATCAGGTTGTACCTTGCCGCAACCTTGGATCGCACTCCCGTCTAACCTAACACAGACGAGGTGCCAATAAAATAAATATATAAATAAGTGCATGTTAAAGATCTGGATCAATTCATTTAAAGTTAACAATTATTTGTGTTAAGCAAAAACGTTTAATTTTTAAGTAAAAACAAGCTCAAACCATATAAAATCAACTGTATCGTTTTTCGTCAGTCGTGGGCGCTCTTGGACCTCCGCTTGCTTACCATCAAGTGGAGGTCAGATGTCTTGTCTCATTTATATAAAAAAAAACAACAATGAAAGGGTTAATTTAAATAGAGTCGAGTGTTCTTGAATATTAAAAAGACAATGTTACATTCCGAAACATAAATGTTGTATTAAATATGCGCTTAAAATATAATTGTTTTATAAATTGTGACTGTATGTTAAATTAAAATGTATTATTGTGTCTTATTTATAAGTATTTTGAAGCTGAGAACGTAATACTATAACTGCTAAAAATTACGAAATTAAAGCATATTTAACTCGCAAATATTAGTTTGTTTTAAAATCCAATTTGTTTTAAATACCAAAAAACTTATTCATTAATTTATCAATCAATCAATCATTTTGCCATGCCTTTTTCCCACAGGGATAGGCAAAGACAATGGAGCGCCACTTGCCACGATCTTGACTCTCCTACTTCCCTTACATCCACAATTATCTTTATACAAGCTCTAGGCAATCCAGATTTCTTGAGGATGTGTCTAAATTGGAAAACACCCTCCTGTGTCTGGCTCGTTTAACGCATTTATCCACATGAGATTTATAAATTACTTTCCTCAATGAATATCACTCATATTTTCATTACTTTACAATATATTAGAATAATGAAGAATCTTCAATTAGAATAACACGCCTTAACTTCTTTCTACAGGAATAGGCACAAACAACTCTCTCGTTTCTTTTTTTTATTTCGATTTACGAAGCTGTGCCTATAACTGCCTCTTGACCATTTCAATTTATCCTTCCACCCTGATTAATAAATATCTCTTTCAATCTCCTTTCATTTATCCCTTTTATATGCCCAAAATAACTCAATACATCTTTCAAAATTTTTCGTCATTAGAAATAATTACTTATTAAAAAAAACGTCTTCAGTATTCAACAATTATAATCATTTATCGCCTTTCCTGATATTGTAGACTAAATTTAAAAATAATCAATTAATTTAAAATATTTTTTTATCAAACAATAATTCATCAACGTAAAATATTTACTGTGATGAATTATTTGATAAAAAAAATAATTTAATTTACAGAAATATTTATCAGGCTGGCTGTCATATTTATGCCCAGTCACAATAAATAAGAATTCTAATACAAATAAAATTTATTTTTACCTAATACATTAAAAAAATAATAATGTAACGGTTAAAGAATAGTTTTCTATCGCCAAACAAAATACCACCCGCACTACCAGTTAAGCTTCCGAAAAGACGCGGGTGCGGCACAAAAAAACGATTTCCAATAACTCGGCTGCCGGAAGATGGACTTTAGTGGTAAATGTAACATAATAGACAAACAAAGGGTAAGTGGGGCTAACAGGTCATGATGAAGAATCATTGGTTGTTACCGCGGCGTGCGAGCAACACCGATTAGCACCTAAACATGCCATGGTGGGTAGAGCTACGAAGGTTAGACGATGAAAAAATATATTTAAAAAACCTTATTATATTTTAAATTTAAACGAATTTACTTTTATTGATTTGATTGTTAGTTGATTTCTTTAAATAATAACTATTAACTTTTTTTTAAATTTGTGATCAGTCATATTATTCATAATTTAGTTTAGTCATAAATTAGTTTTGGATGTTGGATAGAAATGTGCATGTATATTAGTTTGCATTATTTAATATTTAGGCTACTAAACGTATTATAGAAACTAGGCCATCCAATTGCCATCGGTGCCGACACACGAAAGAGCCAGCAAGCCGAATGACCCCGCGCCAAGCCAAAACTCATCGTGTGTGAGGAAACTCGGATGGCTCTGCCGGCTGGATTTTTACGGCCATTGTTTCACGCCGCCGAGTTATTAAACTGAGGCTGTGTGCGAGCATCGCGCCGATCCAAAATCTGTTTAGTGGCTTCATTCTCTTAATACATTTGGCGTTGAAAAGTCATAAGCCACAATTAGTCATAAGTGCCTAATTTTGTATTATCTCCATAAATAAATTGCATTGCACTGATATTTGAAACTTAGTAACTAAATGGCGACACAAGCGTGGCGACAAATAGGTAATCAGCTCAGTATGCGCTGCAGCTTTAGCATCAGCCGCAGCATTGATTTTCAGCTCATACCTTATAAATGTCTCGTCCGCTAAGGCATTATTGTGTTATATAATCAAGTAAAAAATACAACAGAAAGTAAAAAAAAATCTGTGGTCAATAACATAATAAAATAAAAAATATATAATAATAAGATAATAAAAAGGAATATACTATGTCAAATATTCATTTGGAGTGTTTTCCGACCAAATCGGAAACATCCTCAAGAAAGCTAGGTTGCCTAGTGCCCATAACCGCAGAGCCTGTATGAAGAATTGTGGATGTGAAGGAAGCAAGGGAGTTGTGTAAGGATCGTGGTAAGTGGCGCTCCATTGTCTCTGCCTATCCCTGTGGTGAAAAGGTGTGACAATTTGATTGATTGAAATATTCATAATAACAATATTTTAATGTAATCAATAACAAATGACGGGTGATCAATTTAATGATCCCGTGCTCGTGGACCACTGGCGCACTCGACCACACGTATGTAACCTTCTAAGCCTAGATATGGCGCTTACATCGGGAAGATAGATCTGTAGAGGTAAAAAGAGATGTTGCCACCCTTTAACATATTACGAGTATTATGAATTAAAAATCATTCCAGTATCGAACTACGCCACCCTCGGTACAGGATACGAATTTGCGCCGTTTGAGGTCGATACGATGGGCCAACAGAGACCTTCAGCCAAGCGCCTGGCTAAAGAGTTGTCCGAGCAGCTGACGAAGAAGTCTGGAGACAGGAAGGCTGGCAATTATTTCTGCCTTGATATACAAAGGGGAAATGTTGCCAGTCTCCTCGGGACTATCTCTGATGTGACGTCAGTAGAGATATTTTTGTATACTTTAATTATAGGTAATATAATTAAAGTATAATTTGGCCGGCATAGTGACGGCGGCTGAGGCAGCCGAGAACAAACTCGGTTTTCTCAGTCGTCGTCACTCTTGGAACTTGCTTATCATCAGGCGGAACGCGGTCAAATGTCGTGTCACAATAAAAAAAAAGTATTATCTTAGATTTTGCGCGAACATTGATTAAAGAATTAAATAAATTTATGCGATCGCATTTGTTTTTGTTATTAATAGCGATTAATAGCAATAAGCCGCATTTTATTTTATTCATTATAGTTAATATACTTTTAATTTTGTCTGATTATTAATTAAATGGATATATATTTTATATTACCGAACTTAAGTACGAAAGGATTTAACCATTAGGGTTAGCCAAAAATCTAACGCAAGTGCACACCTGCACTTGTTTACAATAATGCTAATATTGGTATACTGATAAGATAATAAAAATGTCCAAATAACATTTTTATCAAATTCTGCCACTTTCACTCTTTAAATCTATCTCTATTAAGCAGAAAAATTAATTACCTGAATATTATTATTAATCATATATAGTATTACTTAATTATTTTAAAAGTAAATATTTATTATTACAGTTTTCTTTGTGTTTGCATCAAAGATCACTTTCTATCTCCTTTCTTCCTTATATCAACTTCGCTTTTTTACACTATACTCATCAGTTTTTTTTGCGTTTTGGGACATTGCAAATTCCAGTGAACCCTCAACAGTGAATCCTTTACAGTGAAAACAACTAGATGCTGGAATGGCCTACCCGGCGAAATACTAAAGGCTTAGAAGCGTGTATCCTTTAAAATTATCCTCAGGAAACATCTTTTAAGTGATTTTTATAAATACAGGCTACTAATTGTGTTAAGGGTTTGTGTCGTCGTTTATTTAGTAAGACGCAGGGGAAAAGGGGTCATTCGATGCTTGGATTCGTGGAAATTTAGAAGCATTGAGGCCGTCTTCATTGGTTCATCACGTGTTTTTTTTTTAAACAATCAACCGGTCACTGTTGTACGTCGTCAGTAATATCAATGTGAGTTTAATTTACGGGAAGTAACATAAAGTTGACGCTATGTGCAGCGGGATATTTACATGTGTGCTTACAAAATTCATTTAGCCCAAGAACTTAAAGTTATTGCTCACGCTCACGCTCTTCGGCTTAGATACAAAAACACCATGCTTGACATGTTTAAAATTTTCAATAAAATTTTGTTTACTGATGATAAGGGCCTGACGTCTTCACAGACACGGGTCGGCTATTATTCATTATTCGTGTCTGTCGCCTGTCGCTTCCATTCCCCGCCTTATGGTGCATTCTATGGAGGTGACAGTTATTTAAAGGTAGTAGTCAGATCCACTATGCTGACCTAGTCGAAACCGGCAACAAGGTTACTTCACGGTTTGTATACTTGTAAGTGATGGTACTACCCCGGATCAACAGACTGGGTACCACACTGCCTACGATTCTGACAACCAGACCGACCATGTTTTTATACGCAATATTGTTAGAAGTATAATATAATAATACCTTGTATTATACAATTTCGCAAACGTTTGGATTTAATAATTGCGATCGATGTTTTCAGTTGCTTCATTCTATCGCGCCATTCATCAAAAAATAACATTTTATCTATTATTGTTAATATCACATCATTATTTACCTCCAAAATATAAATATTCATAAAAAATAACATTTCGAAATCATCGGTGATGTAAGATTTGATTTAAACACGCTACTTTGTGATGCTGCCTTAAACAAACTTCAACTTTAATTGGATAATTTTAATAAACGATTATTTAGATAGATACAGTGGTGTAGTGGCAGTGCAATAGTTACGAAAAGCACGGGTTCAAAACCACTCACCGGTGCCAATGTTTTTTTTATTATGACTCGACATTTGACAGCACCCCGCTTGATGTTAAGCCGAAGTGTGGTCCATGAATGGATACCACTGCTACTACAATTTAATAACTGTGAGTAGCAATCACATCCACTATGCCGGCCTAGATGGAACCAGCAACTTACAAGCTGATCCCGAAACGTGACCAAATCATTTCATTTCACTACCCCGGATCGGCAGACTGGGTACCACTGCCTACCACTCTTAAATGTATCTTTGATATATGTACTTTGGTTGTTCTGTTTCTATGTTACAAGCAATTTAGTAGCTTGGTATAGTATAATAATATAAATAATAATACACTTTGGCAGTTTATTACTTTATTTAAATAGTAAAAAGAGGTCAAAGGAATGCTTCGATGATTTGAGCACATGGAAAGGATAAGTGAAAGTAGATTAATAAGATAAATTTATAAATGTAATGTAGATGGATGCGTTGATCGAAGCAGACCCAGAAGGGTATTTTTTGAACAAATCGCACACATCCTTAAGAAAAGTCGGTTGCCTAGTGTCTATTACCGTAAAGTGTGTATGAAGAGGATTGTGGATGTGAGGGAAGTAAGGGAGTTATATCAGGATCCTGGCAGGTGACGCTCCATTGCCTCTGCCTATCCCTGTAGAAAAAAGGCGTGACAATTTGATAAAAAGAAGTGTAGCAATTGCAAAATAGTCCTTTATTTAAAAAATAGAATTCGGTTTGAACATTAAACCATATATTTTTACTTTGACACTGGCAAGTTAAATACTAAAGCCATAAACAAGAAGAAAGAATAATTTACAACACTTACCCTTTGTAACATAATTTAAAGTCAAATAAATATGAAAATAAAACCGGAGACTCTTCTAAAACCTTAATAATTCTATACCAAAATGCATTCGATAGTCGGCATTAGCCAGTAGGTACTGTTTACAGATGCTCACATTATGAGTTACTACTGATGTAAGTGTTAAATGGTAACCGCAGAGGCACGTGTGCCTTACCAAATGCACAGGTGCAGTTAAACTAATAAGTAACCTATTTTGAACAGTACATTCAAATTAAGTCAACACGCTGAAGAAATTCTAATACTTGTCTGGTTCCTCGAGTATTTTTATTGAGACTCGACATCTGACCTCGACTCTGCCTGATGATAAGCAAGAGAAGGTCCAAGAGAGGCGAAGACTGAAAAATCAAGTCAGTTCACGGCTGCCCCAGTCGCCGTCACTATGCCGGCCGAATGTGCGCTTGAATGATCCAAGGTTATAGGATGAAAGAACACATGGAATTATTTGTGTGGTATTAGATCAGGTAATTCAGTGTGGGTTTGGTTTTTAAAATTTTGGTTGTAATATCAAAGAAATAATATATTTTTTTAATCTTTTATGATGTTTAATAAAATAAAGGTACGTAAATGTTAAATTTCTCTTAAAAAATACGTAACTACTTTATATTTTTTTAGTTAAAAATAAAGGAAATTTTTCATAGCGATGGAAATTATATTACTGATTATAACCTTAATCTATTAAAAGATAACACAATGATAATCGTTATTTTACGTTGCACTGTTACTAGTGCAACGTTTATTATTTATTAGTTATTGATAATAGTTGGAATAATAATTATGTATACATACCTATTATATAATAGTATAAATCATTGGTACCTTAGCTCACTTACAGTAGCTGAATTAAACAAATTTTATTCGGCTTACTATCGCGTTTATTTTGATTTTGACTTATCTAACACCTGGGACCTCATAATACACAAACTCAAGTCCCAAGTCCAGAGTCCAGCAAACTGCCAAACCAAATGACACTGTCAGTTAATCGGGAATAGAAAAACAAAATCAAAACATCAAACTGGGTAGTTTTGGTAACAATAACAGCATCAACCAATAGGACGACCAACGCCTCAGTCTGTCCGTCACCACGATGGGTAAAAAATGTAAAATCAAGACCAAATTAAACGGGATAGTAAGCCGCATAAAATTTGTTTAATTCATTAATCAATGTTCGCGCAAAATCTAAGAAAATACAATACTGGATTCTATAATTCTGGATTGGTAAAACCGAGAAATTGGCGACAGGCGTGGACGAACGTTAGCGATTGGTTTGTTGCGCGTAAAGTCCCGGGTTCGATTTCAAGCAAATATTTGTTTCATAGGTATTATTTGTAATGTTTAATAATTATTTTAAATATTAACAAATATTTGTTAATAAAAAAAAGAGGTGGATATTTGCTTCGGGTCTGGTTATCAATGAGTAGTAAGTAGGCAGTGGTACCCAGTCTTCCGATCCGGGGTAGTATCACCACTTACAAGTATACAGACCGTGAAGTGATTTGGTCGCGTTTCGGAATCAGCTTGTAAATTGCCAGTTCCAACTAGACCGGCATCGTGGATGTGATTGCTACTTACATTTATGGAATTGTAGTGAAAAATGGTTAAATGATATTAAAAGAATATAATGAAATTAAGACAACCGTGGTGTAGTGGAAGTGCAATAGTCAGTCAATCTGAGAGCACGGGTTTAAAACCACTCACCGGTGCAATGTATCTTTGATACTACTTTAGTCGTCCTGTTTCTATGAAACAAGCACTTTAGTAGCTTTGCATAGATGTGTAAAAAAATCATTCAAATTACTTCAATTATAGCACGCCAAAATTATCTTAAAGCAATAATCATTTAAGCCTATAAAAAGAAAATAAATATAGTTAAACAATATGTATAATAAATTTGAAAAAGAAGTTGTATCTAGCCTTTCATTCATAATTCCAGTACTTACAGAAATTCTTTAATCATGGGCTATTATATATAGAATGGTAGGTGCGTCTCTGACTGTAATGCTAATGCTTTGACTAAACACTGTACAGGTCCGGTTTAAACCAAACTGAAGTCAGGTAAAACTAGTTGTATAATTTAGAAGAATATCTAACGTCTGTTTAACATTTACCTACGTTTCATTCAAAAGAATCTGTTTGATTTCAAGTTGAAGAGAGTGTGGTGCAATATTGCATTCGGTAGTTTATTACAAATAAAAACGTCATTCCTTAAGATTTATCGAATGAAACATTCGAATACTACAATGAACATAAAATATTTTTACTAAATATTTTTGTATTAGCGGATTATAACCTAGATTTTTTAATGTATATATTTTAAGTAAAACAAAACTTGCTTTGGAAACACATGGGTAAGAATAATTCTATTCAATAAATTTTGATTTAAAGACAGATTTACATATGCCAGTAATTACTAATTTTTTTTCTAGTCTGCGATTCTATAACATTTATCCATTAAGACAGGCCCAAAGGTTTGAAGAAGCAGTAGTCAGTGTGCGAAAGGTCTAGTAAGTATGGTGGGTGCGGTAGGATTTTGTAGACCAATTCCACGGCGTTCACACGAGTCGAATTTATTTGTTGAGCAATTTGTTCGCGATTTGAACCGTCTGAACAGACTTTCAATCAAGGTAAAGTAATAAATATCGGTACAACAAAAGTTAAAGACCTTTCAAAGACTTTGATTCAATTAATAGTTAACAGCGAGTTGACTCGTCTGAACGTGTTCGTCAACTCGCATTGAATAATCAGTCCAATCGGTCAGTCAATCATTGAGATTGAGTAGAGTATGTATTTTATTTATTTGTATGCAGTTTTTCGTTTGTTTGTAAAAAAAATGAAAATTATGGCGTCCGCATCCACGATAAAAATGCTAAATGACAGATAGTGTAATGACACGTCCAATATTGAGTCGATTATTATTGAACCGTGATAACGCTACAGTCAATATTAGCTTTCACTTTTTGTTGAACAATAAATATTGACCAACTAAATTCGCCTCGTGAGAAAGCTGTGTTAGTGGCTGCGACAATTGACACTGTTCTCGTAAAGCAGAATAGGTCCTAATCAAACTTTTAGAAATAGAATAATAGAAGTAAATTATATCCAAAAAGTGGCTTTTTAATGGCTATATTTAGATATAAAATTTTTGAACTATAAGTATTATCACCTTTCAATTGTATTCGCGTCGAAGTTAAATTATAGCCTACACTAAGGAAGTACTCGCAATAAAATTTATCAAGAACTCATTTCGCTAATCTTTGGAACAAACCCTCCAGTTACAAGCACATTAATCTCCCCTAAAATCATTACAAACAAAGTATGAACACTCGAACAATGAGTGGAATTCACTACACATCCCTAGACGCTCCATTCAACCCTTTGAACAAAAAAAGCTTAAGTTGGTAAATATTTATTGTCCGTGGTCTGTAGGACTAAAGTCTACAGAGTCTATTGTATTGGGCACTTTAACCCTCAGGACGCCACTTGCGTGTTTGAAGATGTGAAGTATTACATGTCCATTAGGTGCGCTTGGCTTGCGGATATGTCCTGCTCGAAATAAGATCGGAACATAGACTTGTATGCAGTTGGTATTATTATTCAATTTTATTAAATGCTTCATATTGCATTTTTTTTTTTAATTATACAAATCTATACTAAGCTACTAAAGTGCTTGTGTCATAAAAACAGGACAACCAAAGTACATATATATCAAAAATACATTGGAACCGGTGAGTGGTTTCGAACTCGTGCTCTCGGCTTGCGTAACCATTGCACCGGCACTAAACCACGGTCGCCTTAAATGCATAATTTATATGAAAATAATTTGTGTATATTTGGTTTTTAAAGGTTTGGTGTTTAATATAAAGTAGAGAGGTAAAGAGAATTTTTTAAGAGTGGTAGGCAGTGGTACCCAGTCTGCCGATCCGGGGTAGTACCACCACTTACAAGTATACAGACCGTGAAGTGATTTGGTCACGTTTCGGGATCAGCTTGTAAGTTGCCGGTTCCATCTAGGCCGGCATAGTGGATGTGATTGCTACTCACAGTTATAGAATTGTAGTAGCAGTGACATTCATTCATGGACCACACTTCGGCTTAACATCAAGCGGGGTGCTGTCATATGTCGAGTAACAATAAAAAAAAAAAAAAAAAGATGACGACAGGCGTGGCGTAGTGGTGTGCTACCAGTCCGTTACACGGGTGTCCCGGGTTCGATTACCGGTCGTTTATAAATATTTTACACTTTTTTAATAAACAAAAAAGTGGCAGATATTTGCATTCGGGTCTGGTTGTCTGTAGATCTGGGGTAGTTCCACCACTTACAAAAAATATATTTAAAAACTTTTATAAGAAAATATTTGATATACGATTTTTCATCATCATTGCTTTATTAATAGATTATTAAATGAATAAAATAGATATTCATTAATTTAATAATGAATATCCATTCTATTCATTTCATAGGAGTCTTATTTTTATTTGACTATTCCCATAAGAATTCGACAAAAGACCTCAAGTATTTAAACATCCATTTTTGGGGAGACTAACAAATATCTCTTTAAACGATATAACCTGTTTATACCCAATCTTTATCAGTGACCTAAAGTGACCCTTTATTTAATTCGTATTAAAATAAGGTATTTTATTGTTTTTTGTTTATAATAGAAACTATTTGGTTCCAGGTCAACTGCTGTTACACATTTGATAAATGCTGATTAAAATATTTTTAGTCTAATAACACAAATTAGATATTACAACGAATTTGCGTTTTTTTATTATTAATCATCATTCAAATGGCAAGGGTTTGAATGATCAACCAGGACTAGGCATACACAAAAATGTAAGTAGGATTTTTGTGTTGCTCTGCATTCCTAGTTTTAACGTGCCTCTTTCGGAGCGCGGATGACATATCTATGTCTTTTGTTCTTAAAATATCTTTGGCAATTATAACTAATTTCATTAAACTTAATGTATAATTTTTTTTTCAAGATATTCTATTTGTCATATCTTAATTCTCACAACCATGACCCAACTCCATCGCTTGCCTTACATCCACAATGATACATGCTCTATGGACATAGTTTTTAAGTTAGATTTAAGTTTATTAAGGTATCCAGTCAAAGACACCCACGTGGTCCTCAAGATAACACCGGTTATTTTTCTAATCCGGCTCTCCATCAACTTGTCTTCACTAATTACCAACATCGATTACTATGCATTCCTACAGGCACACCTACAGGGAACACGTCCTATACAATACCTACTTATATAATATTAAAGATTAAAATGATTACTTCTATGTCGAACCAATTAAGGATAACAAAACAAGCAATAAAATTGTCATGACTTGTTTATTTTAATTTGTTTCAAATGTGAAATTCGAATCAAATTTTATTTACTTGGGAAAAGAAATGTGTTAAAGTTTTAATATTTATATAATTGTTACTTAAATTGTGTCTTCTATACAAAGTATGATAGTTGATCAGACGTACCAAATAATAAAAAAGTTCTTCTTTAAAAACAAAAGTCAAAAAGATTATAAATTTATGCTCGTATGAATTTGATGACAATCCTTTCATTTAAACATTTCTATACTAAGCTACTAAACAAGATTGTATCATAGAAAGAGGACGACAAAAGTATATTTTATTAAATAAAGATACTGGCAAGTGGACTTGAACTACGCGGGGCTCATGGTTTGCGAGGCTATTCCAAAACCACTACACCATGGTCGACAATAAATAATACTTTGTTTTCGAAGACTCGTCGAGAATATAACATAATGAATTTGTCAATAATTGTTAATCAAAAATGTCAATAGTATAAAATCAGTATAAAAATCAATACTTATTTTAAATTTACATAATCTAATTTAATTAGTAATTAACGGGGAAACTCGCGGCTTCTTATTAGGTAAATCAAACTATAATAATTAATGTCCCGTAACCAATTTACACAATCAAATCGGCATCAAAATCATGATTTTAATTAATATAGAATATCAAAATAAACATCAGTGACACGATAAAGTGAAAAAACAAAATTCAACAGAAGCATTTGAACTATCAAAACTGAATAATCTATAGACAGATAAAACGTTTGGGAGCAATCGTTCATTAGATAAATAAGCTAATGAAAGACAAAATAATCTTGATAAAACTCCAACCAAACATATCATTTATAACTCCTAAATAATAATGTCATTTAAGTGGACCACCCATCATCTTTTAGATTTTAAATAAGATGTTACATTCATACTTGGCTTTACTACTATTCTGTATGCCTGGTGTACAAGGGCCTGAACCCACCGCTAAAACCTTGGGTAAACTCGTCTTGCCGATTGATGACTGGATAAATGGGTCCAGGTGATCGCTAAGCGGCTAAACGGGTAGCAATTCTTAACATTTTCACCCGCCATGTGAACAAAATAAAAAATGCAATATCGTTCTTCCGGAAACCACCAACCTGAATGAGCTTGGTTTCACATGGAATTCTTGCTAACCCTCGAGATTAGATTTAAGATGGACCGGGACCCACCCAAGAACTAATTGGAACTCAACATATTGTAACTTTATCACATGATCACACGAAGCTCAGCTGCCGAATGAACGACACAGTCTAGACGAGACGTGTTGTGATTGAGACCCACCTAATAACCCCAGGGTCGCCAACCCAATAATACTGATTTAGTCTTTTTTCATCTCCTACTGTGACTCGACTTCGGACTTGACTTGCCTAATGGTAAGCAAGGAGAGGTCCAAGAGTGCCAACGACTGAAAAAAAACTTATGGTTGCCTCAGCCGCCGACGCTATGCCGACCAAAAAATTCTTATTTGTACACATACTATAACATAGTATGTTTCATCCTTCATAGTTGTTTTTTAATTTCTAAATGTTGCTAGGTACCCTTAAAATATGCTACCTTTTTAAATTGTTTCATAATAAATCTTAGCAGGCGGCCATAGAGGATACTACTGTTATTTCAGACCCTGTCTATGGAAGCGGTTTCATGAACCGTTCTAACCCTACATCTGGAAAGCAACATTTTTTTATACTTCTATTTAAAGTCAATATGACAAATGTATGAATTAAACAAACTTTATGCGGCTTACTATCGCGTTTATTTTGGTTTTGAATTTACAATTTTCTATTATTCCGACGAATAAAATACTCGTTAATGCGATAGTAAGCCGCATAAAATTTGTTTAATTCAGTAATCAATGTTCGCGCAAAATCTAAGAAATTACTATAAAAAATATATGTAACTCAACTTTATTAAAATATTATTGTCATAAACTAACTGTAAAAGCGCCACCGATAAAGCTTAAATATTCATCGACAGTTACGAAGGCATTCCGACATATAATGAGCTTTATTTTAAACATAATAATTGATTAAAGCCTTCTACACACGCACCAATCAAACACAAATTTTCTGGCATATATTCGGAGAGCGTATCACTATCTCTTATTTATTTATTTAATAAGGTTTAAAAACAAATCCTTACAACTAAAAATACATTGCTAAATCAAAAACAAATTTACAAGATTCATGTAAGTTCTACAACTATTGAACACAGCATGCTTTAATTTGTATAGATGATAATTTAAGTTATATTACAATTTCACTTTTTACTTATATATCTATGTGTGAATTAATTCATTTTATGATTCGCGCCAGATTCTTAATAGAGGGCAGAGAGCAGTGAAATAAATCCAAAGATTTGCAATTTGTGTTATATGCTTTAGAGACTAATAATATTATAATCTTACAATGCAATTCCGTACTACTTTTTCATACATTAGTAAACTTCTTTAAAATATTATTATTTTCTTAAAGTTGGTGGTATGGCCACATTTATGTTTTTAAATATTTATGGCATAGTAGTAATCATATTTTCTTAGATTTTGCGCGAACATTGATTAATAAATTAAACAAATTTTATGCGGCTTACTATAGCGTGTATTTTGGTTTTGATTTTACAATTTTATTTTATTATTCCGACGTTTTTTTAAGCTTTGCAGCCATCGTGGTCACAGAGAGACGTCGGAATAATAAAATAGTACAATCAAAGCCAAAATGAAAGACGATAGTAAGCATTGTTTAATTCACATAGTAGTACTTATAAATTTCTGTAAAATTATTTATTTAAATCCTTTATTGTACAAAAACTTAAATAAGGGTACATAGGCGAGTTTAATGCCTGTTACCTAAAATTAGTAGTACTATAATATAAAGTTAGCTATCAAAAACATGCAATAAGACAGTCTACGAACGCCCTCTGGTTGTACTCCCTCGGACCAGCAAACTAAAATATTTTTATATAACAAATATTTTAAATATTCCAAATAATAAATATTTCAAGAATAAATACTATGCAAATAAATCTTTGCCCAGACCAGGAATCGAACCCGGGACCTACTACTAGGGGGCTGGTGTGTTTACTAATGCGCTAAGCTAGTCGTCATAAGATCTTGTAATATCCCGCAAGTAATTGTTTCAAGCAAATTCTGTTGCAACTGCTCACTTAATTTGAGAATAAACATCAGAACGGGTCGTCTACAGCCACCCTAAATATTGCACGGGAGGATATAATCGTTCAATTTGTGTTATGTAGCTCGTAATGGCGAAATAAAAGACGACCAGAGATATCCCTAAGGCCATACAGAGAAAAGATCTTTATTGAAACTTCTTATAGCTATGGCTACGCTACGTGAGATGAATGAGTTGATAAATTATATTATTAAACGCTTTTATGTTTAATAGTGTTTTTTATTGTTAAGTGTTGATAGGAAATTGACCTCGTTTTCATGTTGTTGAAAAAAAAAGTGTTGTGGCGGCGTCTGGTGTTAAGCCTGTTATTGTGCTCCTTGTTGTAAAATAATAACAAAAATACATAGGTGTCTTTTTTTCTAATGTGCGTATTAAATGTATCAATAAAAATCGTTTATGTATGTTGTTTTTATTGAATTTCTTTATAAATTATTAAGATAACGAGGCCACTGTGACGGCAAGGGACCTACCACCAACTTTTAAAAACAAGCATGTTTTAAGGCAGTACTGTTTGATGTATAAAACAAGATTACTCAATTTCGTACCACCATCTCTTATTTGCAATTTTGTTTTATTCCTTCAAATTCATTCCTACATTCGCATAGATTTTACGTTCAGAAACGCATTGGCCTGATGCATTTCAATATTAAAAACTATTATTACCTTTTGTAATTACCGCGGTGGTACGCTTTGGAATGTTAAATATATTTATGTGACGTCACAAAACTGCCAATAGTAATTTTATTCAAATAAGCACATTTGACGTACGAATTGACATTTAACAATAATGCTGTAAGAAATGGTGGTACGCCCCATGGAGAGCTGCCATCAACTTTAAGAAAATAAGCATATTTCAAAAACGTAATAGTCAAATTTTACTTCCTTTTTGCGATTTGGTTTTATTACTTTAAATGTCGAATGTATTATTTGGAATTCATTCGTACATTCGCATAGATTTTACGTTTAGAAACGTATTGCTGCTGCATTTTAAAATTAAAAACTAATATTATCCTTTGTAATGTGTAGGATAATGACTAAAATAATTAGCTAATTTATAACTCAGCTAAAAACACAGTTAATTTTGCTTCGAATTTCAATTTTATTTCGAAGAAACAACAAAAATTGCGATTCGTTAATTGATTTTTGAACGAGTTTTCTTCAATCACTAATGGCGTTATTTTTAAATTTTACTAATAAATTATTTAGATAATATATCGGATAAAAAAGTAAATACATCATAACAAATAATTTGTTTTCTTCAGTTTGAAAATTGTGAATAATATAAAATAAAAATTGTTATAACGAATGAATGTGTCGTAACAAAACTGCTAATTGTAATTTTATTCAAATAAGCATCGAATTGACATTTGACGAATTCAATCAATCAATCGAATTGTCACGCTTTTTTCCCACAGGGAAATGGTGCGCCACTTACCAAGATCCTTACACAACTCCCTTGCTTCCTTCACATCCACAATTCTCTTCATACAGGCTCTGTGGTTATGGGCACTACAACCTAGCTTTCTTGAGGATGTCTTCGATTAAATTTGATAAATAATAATAATTTGACGAAATACAGCAAATACGAGTACCTATATATGCTACTCAAAATCTCTTACCTAATTGTGCGTAGTTAAGCGTTATTTGAACAAGTTCTTTAACAGATTATCTTAACCTATTTAAACCAGTTGCGGTAGATAAAAAAGTCAAGATTTTAATTCTTTTTTTTTTCTATTAATTATGATTCAAAATCGTGTGAAATTAGCATACAATATACATGCTCCTATGGATGGCGCCATAACACCTACGCGTCTACAAATTTTCGAATATCGAATACAACCTTGTCTAATTAACTTTTTTGTTTGTTATGAATGCTTGACTAATGACAGCATCCCGCCTGGTGTTAAACTAAATAACTGCGAGTAGCACTCGCAACCACTATGCCGACCTAGTTAAAAGCAGGATCATTAGACAGCGTACCACTGCCCACTACCGCTACCACTCCTAATCAACCCGGAAAAAAATGCCTTTTTTTTCTTAAAAATGTTTGTGATATTTAATCTAATTATTAAATAACCGAGAATAGAACACGGGACTTTACGCGTAACGGAATACTGTATTAACCAGCCACGCGTGCTGATTTATAGAAAAACAACCCATATTGTTATTTTTTTTATCAGAGGACTGTGACAAGGTTCTAATTGTTTTTTTTTTGTTCTAATGCAGTTTATAATGAATTATTGAAGGAACTGGTCGTTACCCTGATGGTCGTCAGGTTTATTTTATATGTTTCGTAATACAATCATTACTGTTGTAATCATAAAAGAAGTTTTTTTATTTAAACCCGATCGATATACAGCACCAATCCTGATGGTAGGCTCGAGAGCAGTCTATGAAAAAAGGAGAATGCGTCTACAGTTAAATAACTACAAATAGCAGTCACATCTACTATGCCGCTCTAGTTGGAACCAGGGATGTTACGGAGCTTTAACTCCGGTTCCGTTAAATCGGAACTTCCGATTATTATTAAACACTTCGGCCCCGACACTTTTAAATCGAAGGTTTTAATCGGAGGTCGAAGCATAACATAGCGGCGGCGGCCTGTGTCGACTGTTATGAACAGGTTCATTCATGTCGCGCGGGGAATCCCCCCAACTCCCACTTCGTGCACTCTATCGTCAATTATTTTTTTAGTTGTTAACTTGTTACGCCACGACACGTTCGTTACGACACGTTCATAGTTTATAAAATTCTGATCCTGCCTCCGACTCCGATAAAGCAAATTTAAAAACTCCGACTCCACCTTCGGTTCCGATAGAACTACCTCCGTTACATCCCTGGTTGGAACTATCAACTTACAAGCTGTTCCCAAAGCGCGACTAAGTAAGTCACTTATAAGTGGTACTACCTCGGATTGGCTGACTAGGCACCACTACCTAGACTCTTTGTCTAGGTCAGATGTCACGTCATATTTTTTTTGCATTAATACGGCGACTGGGGTTACCTGAGACGGTTTTTTCATACATTAGCGCTCTTAGACCTCCCCTTGATTACCATCAGGCAAGTCGAGGTAAATCAAAAATAAGAATAAGAAAGTTACAATAAAAAAGGTATGTTTTTCGGGAACTATGTTGCAATCAGACAATTTATCTGAAAATATTTTTATTTTATTGTGACACGACATCTGACCTCGACCCCCCTGATGATAAGCAAGAGGAGGTCAAAAATTGACGATAACTGAAAAAACTGAGTTTATTCACGGCTGCTTCAGTCGCCGTCACTATGCCGGCCAAAGGTGCTTCTTTACACATCGCTTGATATTTATAGCTTTCTTTAAGGAAAAACTAGAAATACGAGTATCTAGTTCCTAATAAAACAATGATATCAACGGTTTAACAATAGCAATCAAAATTCCCAGACAACAGTACAACACTCTAATCACAAAAGAATTCCTAATTAAAAGAAAGATATTCGACAAATATGGGATATATGATACCAGTTGATTAGATAATGTTTATATGTGTTCTAAATTCGCGGAAGTACATCTAGATTAGCAAAGAATGGCGCCGTAGCTTACATCATTATTTTAACAATTTAAAGCGAAAGAGGAAAGAGGCGTGACAATTTGATTGATTGATTGATTGAACGCAACATTGTAAGAAATTTTTCATTACCTGTCAAATCAAAGATTTGTTTTAATGCTTTTATTTGTAATATTTAACATTATTTATATATTACAAACATTTGTTAAGAAAGGCAGTTTCAAGAGTGGTAGGCAGTGGAACCCAGTCTGCCGATCCGGGGTAGTACCACCACTTACAAGTATACAGACCTTGAAGTGATTTTGTCACGTTTCGGGATCAGCTTGTAAGTTGCCGGTTCCAACTAGGCCGGCATAGTGGATGTGATTGCTAGCAGTGACATTCATTCATGGACCACATTTAGGCTTAACATCAAGCGGGGTGCTGTCATATGTCGAGTCACAATAAAAAAAACATGCATTCATTTGCATTTTGATAGTGATGTTGATAATGTTCGTATTCTAAAAATATACTCGAGACACAATAGATTCGGTCGACAGAATGTGGATGCTTCCTTTGACCTGTAGGAACAAGGTTAAGGAGCTCATGTTATTTAGAACATTATTTAATGGCAAGTGGTGCTCCATTGTCTCTGCCTATCCCTGTGGGAAAAGGCGTGACAATTTGATTAATTGATTAATGAAATAAATCGACAAACAGTAACATGATTTTATCGTAGTTAAGTTTACAAATATATACTTAATACCGAAATTATACCGAATTTATTAATTGAAAATAAATTTGGCCGGCATAGTGACGGCGACTGAGGCAGCCGTGAACTAACTCGGTTTTTTCAATCGTCGTCACTCTTGGACCTCCTCTTGCTTATCATTATAATTAGGTAGTGATCAAAATATTTCCCGCTACTTGCTACGTTGAAGGAGAATCCTTAAACGCTTGTGTAATTGGTGATGGCGGGGCGGCGTATTTAGGCATCGATTACAAACCGCCTGCAATAATTAGTAGCCGCATATTATATGGATAATTTACGATGTATAATGGTTCCACGATCATAATTATATCGAGTATACGTAAATAAGGCTATTTGTACACAAACTCTAATTTTTTATCTCAAAAACAAAGGACGTCATAAGTTTTGTATGGGGACTTGGGCTAAATTGTAATAACAGTTGGATATTTTGAAATAGTTTATTGTATGAATTTTATAATGTTGCATAGTTTAGGTGTGCAGAATGATCAATCTATACGGTTATGGTATTTTTTTATATATTTTATTTTGCGTCTTAGTGAGAAATATTATAACATTAGGTTATGTTAATGTTTAAAAAATTCTTAATTATTGTTTTTATTTTGTACCTTCTGTTGTTTTTTCTCCGAATAAATAAATATAATTATGACAGTTCAAAGCAGAACCATTAATATGGCTTGTCTTCGTGATGGAGAAACGAGAAGAATACCAAATCCTAATTTTATTTTCCTAATAATTCAATTGCACAGCAATTAAAAGCAAAACTGTCATTAGTTTTGTTAATACAAGTATGGAAACTACCATTTATATATTTTTTCATCATGAGGCCTTATGCATTATTACCTTAAAATATTGTTACAAATTCCGGCAAACATTGCGTGTATGTACATTGCGCAGAGATGATTTTCAATCCCTTTGGGATTGCGAGCGGGGCGCGACAATTTAGTTAATAAAATTAATATTATTTTTATCATTTAACACATCAAACTAATACTGTTTTAAAACGCTAAATAAATATAAGCACAAGGCATCTTGTCGTTCGGAATGGCGTTCTAAGGGGGAGGAATTCAATGTTCAGCAGTGGACGTCTTTATGCTGATGACAAGGCAGACAGTTGGTGGTCATTTGCCCAGTCTAACGAACTAGGGAATGACCACCATTATTAAATGACTCAGTCGCGTTTTAGGATAAGCTTAAAATTTGCCGGTCCCTAGGCTGCCATAGCAGAAGCTACCTGCAGTTATTTAACTGTAGTAGCACTCGTATGCATTCATGGACCGCACTTCAGCCTAATATCAGGCCGTTCGATTTCGACTTTCCATGTGGGTGTTAGGGCTAAGGCCCGCTCGTGACTCTACTTTATTTTTTTTTGGAAAACGGAAGTTTAGGCAATAAAGATTTTTAACAAATTAATTTAATTTGATGCTATTAAATTAAGTCTAGTAATTAATATCAATAATATGTTGATGATAAAGTGAGTGATACGATACGCATTCCTTCAAATACTAGTTTGTCACTACATCTTCTTTCAAACCACTCCACATGCACTTCTTATGACCGCTATACTACCGCTCTCATGCTCATGCTTCTTCTGCCACATTATTAGATCTTAGTTAATGAATATAATGCTAAAACAAACCGATCAGTAGGTAGCATTATAAGCGCGAAAGTTTGTGAGTATGGATGGATGGATGGATGTTTGTTACTCTTTCACGCAAAAACTACTGAATGAATTTTAATGAAACTTTACAATAATATAGCTTATACATCAGAATATCACATAGGCTATAATTTATAGACATATTATGTGAATAATAAATAAAATAAAAGAAGAAACATTTTCCCATACAACTTAGGAAAATATATCAAGCTATTGAGTATTGAAAACAAACTGTCAGTTTTGGCATATCAGTAAAAATATATTGCTTAAAAACCTATGTTGTATTATTTATAAAGTGAAACGATTATATGTCGAGTCACAATAAAAAAACTCAATTCACAACAAAGCTTTAAATCGATTTAAATGTTTAATTCACACGACTTAAGTTCGGCTAATCTGTAACACAATATTTATTAACATTAAGGCGGTATGAAGTTCGCTGGGTCAGCTAGTATGTAATAGTTTAATAACATTATAGGTTTGGATAGGAATTGTTACAAAGTAATAGTATATATAAATTAATAATGTCGATAGATTAATTGATAATTAGTTTAAATACTGTGTATTTTAAATACCTATTAAAAAAACGTATTAAAAAACGAAATGGATGAAAAAATTTGTGATTTTATTTAAATCAGTATTTTGTCATTTTTTACTTTAGTGTAAAAAATGGTTGGAATTCCTCTTGCTTACCATCAGAAAAGTCAAGAACAAATGTCTCGTCTTAATAAAAAAAAAACTAAAGATATAGGTCCCGGCAGAGCGCTCTTTTTAGCTGCGCAGTATTAGGATCGGCGTATTAGAAAAGCGCTGGACGACTGCAATGGAAGCAAGTCCGCGTATATATAGAGTCGTGTACATAATTGATAATATTTTAAAATTTATACTTATTTGTAAATCGAAAAATACGTAGGTTACAAAAGAAGTTACTGCGCAGCTATCCAAGCTAGCAATAGTAACAGTAGTTGAAATATTAATCTTTCACAATCCTATTGATATTCTAGCAATGACATTCTATCGCGTATTAGAAGTTAAATGTGTCTAAAGGGATAGTTAGATCGTTGTTTATGTCCGTAATATATTACATGCAATTATCTACCAGTCGTCGACATCGCTTGCTTGATATACGCACCAAAGAGCAGCCTCTCACAGTGAGTGAAGACATGAACCTAAGGGGTAGAGTAGACACTGTATTTTATTTATTTTTCTAATATGTTTTGTTTTACATGCCAAGCTTAAATCTTAGGGTCTTGAATCTTTAAATATTAATGATTTTTGAATTATTTATATAAATCTGTAACTTTAAATTTTTAAATAATTTGCAATTTGTATCAGGACTATTTTAATTTTCTGAACATAGTGGGAAATTTCTCAGCATAATTTACGTTTTATAATTCAAAGGGATAAAAGCGGTTGCATAATAATAAATCAATTCAACACGGGGCCAGGGTCCCGATTCTCCCATTTCGCTGCCGAAACACGGCAGCGAAATGACGGATATACACTGATATTTGACATCTTCGTAACTAATCAGCGAATAACAAATCCTAAGAATATGGAAAGAATAGAAGCAGTGCCAAAGTAAGAACCTATTCAGTGTTTTATCTCATTTATATTATGTTCATATGTGTGTGTGAAAGAGACGTGTGACTGAAAGAGACAACTACTTGTACTTCAATTCCTTTCTTAATTAAGTAAGTCAGAGTAGCGGCATAATTGTGCCGTCTTTTTTTTTTAACCCCCGACCCAAAAAGAGGGGTGTTATAAGTTTGACTTGTCTGTGTATCTGTGTATCTGTGGCTCTGTGTATCTGTGTGTCTGTCTGTGGCATCGTAGCTCCTAAACGAATGGACCGATTACGATGCGGTTTGTTTCATTTGAAAGCTGACGTGATCGAGATGGTTGAATTGATTGATGAAGATCTGATCAGGGGTTTCAAGGTCATCAGCTCGATTTGTTAGCTGTGGTAGCGATCTTAGACGCGCTGGTTAGGACGACAACACCTGTACGTCGCTATGCGACGAAGATTGTTATTTTATGTCAAATAAATATGCCATTGTTAAAACACGTAAAAAATGTTATAATTTTTCCCTTAAAATATTCATATGGCGAGGTTGGTTTGCAGTTTAGATCGATTACCTTGATTGAATATCAAATTTTAATTTTGATTTTATTGAAGTATGTATTTTAATGTCATTTGTTATTCTGTCAAATTAGGTTGTCAAATGATCATTAAAACTAGTGACAACCTTCTAAATTATAAAAGTAAAATTGTAAATTCATCCCCTTTTGACTATTTTTTAATGCCATAAGTGAAAATAGTATAAACGGTTGTATTTTGTAGTTATTTTAGGGCTCCTTTTATTTCTTAAGTCCAAATTTTCTTAAGTCTTAAGTCTTTGAACTAATCCAAAAAATTTGGACTTTTTTGCATATTATTAGAACAAATCAATAGGTAAAGAATCGGGGCCCAGGAAACATTTAAGTTTAATTGTCATTTTAAAAACAATCGTCATTGACGGCGACTGACGCAACCGTAATTTGAATCGTTTTTTTTTTTGTTTCAGTTCTGTCGATGCTCTTTGAGATCTCCTTGTTAACCACCAGAGGTCGAGTCACAATAAAAAAAAATACATGAAAGTAGTAGAAAAATACAGAAAAGTAGGGGTTCAATGCAAACTATAGATACATTTAAACCAAATTAATTTATTTGACTACGTCTTTCATTACATGATAAATTATAAGTTAACAATATTTAATTGTTTGAAGGTAATACTTATGTAATAAAAATATTTCAATGTAATCCAACGCAGTATTTGCGGGCGTGTTGATTCTCTATTGGCATCCGGAGCAGCGCCGGATTTAAACTTCTGCGGCCCATAGGCAGAGCATGTGGTGGAGGCCCTCAAATCATTTGTGGTTAACTGTTGAAAGTTTCTATTACGGTCAGCAGCAACTGAATAAGTTGCCTAACATAAAATTAATTCAAAATTAAACCTAACGACTGCGGCTAAAGAAGCTAGATAATTTTTCGTCTGACTTTCATATTAATAAACGTATCGTTAATATCATATTTGTCCATAGTGTTCATATTTCATACTGCTTGATCTCGCAGATTTTTTAATGTTAACTTTTCCCGCTCAAAGGAAAAAATAAGTTTTTGTAACAAAACTCAGTATTTATTTTGTTTCTACTAAGCCCATAGCCATTTATTTATTTTTTTGTGGTGTGGTGGTGGCCTCCTTGTGGTGGCGGCCTATAGGCAACTGCCTATGTTGCCTATGCTCAAATCCGGCACTGATCCGGAGTCTTTGGATTTCACGAATGGGCGACCGTCATTCTTGTATACCACGGTTTTGTGTATGCACTGGCGTACTAGACCGTTGACCCACCTCTTTGACATTAGACAACATTAAGATGCTAATCATCGCCTTTCAATGTAACTGTAAGTAGCACATACCTTTATTCACGGACCGCACTCCAGCCTAACATCCATGGGGCGGCCGCGCAACTTCAATGTTGACAATGAATTTCATTCCCTTCTGTCAAAAGTTACGCGTTCGCTGTCAGTGTTAAAAACACTTTGAGCTTGAACTGTTTGAACATAAACATCGATTCTTAGTGTGTTGAGCGGTCGCAATTTTTATTTTAAAGCTCAATAATTTAGTTTACCTGTCAAAACGTCATTGTCATTGTCCTGAGTTACGCGGTCGCTCCGCAGGAGAGGTGCTGTCATATATCGAGATGAATTTTAAGTGATCCGTATTTAACTACCAAAGAATTGGCGGTATGATTTGATGGAAGCATTTCCAAAACATAGGTGTCCTTCACTCTGTAAGGTTCACCATGGAATTAAAACAATACCAATCCCAATAAAAACGAAATCCATGAAATAACTAACATTCCTAAACTTCAACATTCACGATCATCGTCTTTAAAAGAACTTATAATACGAGTAGGTAAGGGTCGTCTAGAAAACTACACCGCACTTTATATTACAAACGTCACTAAGTATAATTCTTAACATAATATTACTCAACTTAATTACATATTAGATTTGCTCATTTATTGAATAAAATAATAAATTCTTTATTTTTTTTATTGTGACACGACATCTGACCTCGACCTGCCTTATAAGCAAGAGGAGGTCCAAGAGTGACGACGACTGAAAAAACCGAGTTTGTTCACAGCTGCCTCAGACGCCGTCACAATGCCGGCCAAAGGTGTTTCTTCACGCATCGCTTGAAAGATCCAAGGTCATAGGATGGAGAGAACACATGTGCAGGCAAATCATTCCACTTGACGATTGTTCTACAAATGAAGGGATAGGAATAAAAACAAAGTTGAATTGAGAATTTTACAAATACATTTATAAATGCGATAAGGATGGAGTTCTCTCATCTATCTGCAAAGGTAATCGCACAACTAAGTAGGTATTTATTTATCGACCCGAAAGCAATCGGGATATCTTTCCAAAGTGGATTCCCCATTATAAAATAATGCACAGGCGCCCAAAAATAACACGTTTACGACCGATTTCGATAATAGACGTTACCCCTATAATCAGGTCAATGAAAATAGGACGGTCAGTTAATATTAGGGGTAGGAAATATTAGTGGCTTTTTATTTTTACCTATTTACCTCATTCGTGGGGGCAAAAGGTAGCAATCACTGGGTGGCGAGTGTTTATTGCTCTTCTTGTGTGTTCTCACGAGCTTTTTTTAACAAACTTTTATGCTCGACCATTCAAACTTTTAATGCTTTTATTTTGAAACTTGTTTCTTTAGTTGCATTCATAATTGCAACTTTTATGTCATCGCGTTGTGCTATATTGTTTCGTTTACTTTTTATGATGTGCATACTTACTTTGATTGCGAGGTTATTTCTTTTAGACATAATATTACATTGTTCTGGGCTCATATTTACATTACACATTTTACGCAGTTTACTATGAATATTAGGTTTAAAATTATTAGTATTGTAAAATGCCGCAGAGGATTCTATATAAAATACTTTTTTTAATTGAAGTGCAAAAATTTTTGTTTCATACAATTATAAATAGGTAAACTAAAATAATAACAATAATTTTTATTTTTGCACGACATCTGATCTCAAATTGCTTGATGGTAAGCGCTTATGGACCTTCCATAAGCGCCGACGACCGAAATAAACAGTTTTCGGCAGCCTTAGTCGTCGTCATTCTGCCGGCCAAAGGTTTTTCAAGCTTTGCTTGTATGTTAAGGCTTAGGGATACTAGATTATTCTTTTCTGTCTGACAAAAACAAGACACATTCAAGCGTTTAGTTCAGATGACTATTCGGTTATACAATGCGAATGATGTTATCCACCAACCTGTGCGGTCACCTGTCGATCCTTTGGGCCTAAGTCATATTACCGGTCGTTCATCTTTTGGTAGGCCATGAGCCTGAAGATAATTATTCGCTTCATGACCTTGCATAGTACTGAGGTTACAGAAATCGTATGGCAATTTATGAGGTTCAAATGGCCACTGTCTGAGGCACATCGCCCAACGACGATGAGAGCTAGTATAGCCTCGTCGAGACGCGAATCAATTCTGCTGCTTACGTGCGCTTTAAGCATAGGCCATAGGATGTTATCAGTACCACAAAACTTTCGAACAGTTTCTAGCGATCGCAGTTTCATGCGACTATCGCGCTCTCTGAAGCCAATATCAAGCATCGATATATGCCAGTTGTCTATGGTATGATAGGTTGTCAAACACTGAAATATGATTTTATTGTTTTGATAGATTTAATTTTAAAGGATATGTCATTGTACTGGTTTTAAACTGCCAACCGTACATTTAAATATTTGTTAAATACCATTATTACCTATTAGCACAAATTACTCTATAGAGAAATGGGATTTAATATTACTTTAATAATTAAAAAAAAAAGAAACCTCATCTTTACACTTACATCTTAACACTCGATCGCAAAACTCAGATTAATTACTGCAACGGACCCATTTCACTTTGCGGCCGTAACGCTTAAGGGTCCTTTAAATTGGGCACAAAAACCGCCGCAGGTAGCCTCCATTAATTGACTATTAACCACGTATCGATACAAAAAGATTTAAAAAGCCAAAAACAATGAATTTCAAGCAAGTTGATAACTCAATTCTGGGTTCAGGAACAGCGAGATGAGTAGAGATTCTGAAATTGCGATGATCGTACATGCACTGTGGCGCTCCGACATCGCTAAATAGCTTTGAATCACATGCTGTTGCTGTAGAACAACGTAATGCCATCGTTCAGACGGCCCAACGCAACGTAACGGAGATTTGCTCTTATAGGGGTTGAACAGGAGGCTCTTGATTTCCACAACCACTACACCACGGTCGTCTTGTTCAAATGTGTAAGGCACAGTTTCTCATAAGTAAACTGGGTTAAAAAGAGCTTTTTATACATGTAGCCTTTATTAACCTGAGTAATGGATTAGATGAATGACTTTTTAATTAGTTTATTATGTTATCATTTATAGACTTTTATATTAGACGAACGATAATTTGTTTTTCAATTATCAACCAATGATAAGAGACAATTTGTGTTAAGCCAAACTTTTTTAAATATATATTTTTTTACATTTATATACTAAGCTACTAAGAGATTTTAACCGGGGGTTCTTGGTTTGAGTGACCACTACACAACGGCCGCCTTGAACTTTATGCATAAAGTTTTGTAATATTTGGCGTCTCCATGTTTTTTATTAATTCATCATTCTTTATTATTATAATGTTTCTTATTAGCGGCACCTTTGTGTGAAAAGAATTTTATTTATTACCTAATATGCACGTGACAATCAAAGCATTTTATCATAATATAAATTGCGCTTAATATAAACGCTACGCGTAAATTCCGGGTTTGATTCCCGGTCGGAGCAAAGATTTGTTTCATAGCATTTATTTGTAATATTTATGATAAATATTTTTGTTCCGGGTCTAGATCATTTAGAGTTTAGAGTAGTATGCAGACAGATGGTGGTCATTTGCCTAGTCTGCTGATCCGGAGTAGACCACTACTTTCAAGTGTACAAACAGTAAAGCGACGCAGTCACGTTTCAGGATCAGCTTGAAAGTTGCCGGTCTCAACAAGGCCGGCATAGTACCAATCGCCTCCATTCATAGACCGCAGCTTAACACCAGGCGTCGAGCCTCTATTATGATCCTTATTCATGAACTTTCATGTTTACTATATAAATTAGTGTTTACTATGCAATTCCTCTGCAGTCAGCCAGCGCTGATTATTGCATTTAGGCGTAGTCAATTTATGTCTAAACCGTTTTTAACTGATATTTTTTGTTATCATTATTTTATTGAGGTTCGACATATGACAGCACCTCGCCTGATGTTAACAGTTAAATAACTGCAACTGCATTTACTATTCTGGCCTGGTTGAAACCGAAAAATTATAAGCTGATCCCGAATCGCGGCCCTGAAAGTGACTACTTCACGGTCTGTACACTTGTACAAACTAGGCAATGACCACAAACTTTTAGTCTACTCTTAAGTCAATTGTTAATCATAAATATTAGAAAGCATATTCTTCTAGTTATATTTTTAAACTAAAACTGTTATGACATGACATTAACTTTTTAACTATCTGTTTCAAATCGAGCCTGTTTCATAATGACTTATACAAAACGTTCTACTTAATAGCTTTTAACGCTGTTATTTTTTTTAGGGGTGTGGGAGTTGTCCTACGTGAGCCTCGCACTGCGTCTAACTTCGTGACGCACTGTGTAGCATGTTATTATACAGGTAACTGTATAAAGAATCAGTTGTTTTTTTCAATCGTCAGCGCTCTTAGACTTCCCCTTACTTATCATTAGGCTTGTCAAGTCAATATGTCGCGACTCAGTGAAAAAATAGTCGTACGGCAACCTAGACATACTTGGGATCCAAAATTGCACGAATAAACTGGATGTGGAGGAAGCAAGGGACTTATGTAAGGATCGTGGTAAGTGGCGCTCCATTGTGTCTGCCTATCCCTGTGGGAAGGGGGCGTGACAATTTGATTTATTGATAAACTGAAAACTAGTGAATGCTTTTTCCAAAGATTAGTTATTTTTTTATAACATTCAAGATTGGTGCTTTTTAATATTAGACAGATTATCACGATTCACTATTATTATTTTAAACAAATTTTGTGGAAGCAAATTTGTGGAGGCATTCTGCTCACGTGAGTCTGTTAGTCTTTTTTGTATAATACAAAAAATAATAATTAACGAATTTGTAAAAAGTAACGTACAAGTAAAAGAAAAAATGAAAAATAGGTTGCACCACGTTTTAACTCTACAATTTACATTAACGTTTCACGGATATTTTGTAAAAATATTAAGTAAAATCTGTCATTTTTGTCATTCATTCTATGCGCGATGTCTTCAACAAGGTCTTCAAATTCCGATAGTGGAATAATTGAATACCTCATTGAATTTAATACCACAACAACCCAATTCAATTCACGTAAACGTAATAGAATAAGTATAAAGTAAAACTAAATTGAAACTTTTTTGGTACAACCGGCGTATATTGTGTGACGCAAAATTAAACGCGACTTTCGGAATATTCTGCCCAGCTAGAATGGAGGGTAAGAATGAGCGCTCGGTCACTTAACTTGATATTCTGACTTATCATAAAATATGTGATTTTTTGTCCGTGGGTTCTCTATGAATAAATATGAAAATAATTTATTATTCTTTCATCAATTTCTGATTGAAGATTGATTCTTCATCAAATCAACAATTTTCACTCCCTAATTCCCACAAGGATAGACAGAGACAACGGGGCGCCACTTTCCACGATCCTGACACAACTCTCTAGAGCCATAATTTTCCTCATACAGACTCAAATGACTTAAAAATCAATATTTCAAATTATTAGTTTTTAATAGTTTTCTTTGAACCCTTTGAAATTTTTCGGAATTTATAAATTTAGATTACCACCAAATTGACCTGCGATTGCTGAATTGTTATTATTGGTAGAAACCGATTTAAAAAAAATGCCTTAGTTTATTTAGAAATATTATTAAGAGACAATTTTTTAGCATCCATGGGTTTTCCGTGTCCATCGCGTGGTAGGCGGGCAGCGTTTCGGACTTATGACCGAAGAGCAGGTTTAAAGCCTTTACTGCCTCACTTTCCCGTCTACCTAACCAAATGTTGTTAGACCCACCAACGCCGCCATCCAAATTTGGTCTAAAAAGGTACTTACGGCTGACCTTGGGAAGTCAGCTATAACAAACAAGATCCTTTAAAATATGATGCAAGGTGTAAGCTGGTATTCCTATTGACTGGACTTTCGCTGCGTAATGCTGGGTTTTGTGCCCATTTCTTGTCATCCCGTTCGTGAGGTAAAAGTACTTTTTTGACTTGATGTAGTCCATTGGAATGTTCATTTCCTACGAAACGGTGAGCTCGACAGTAACATAGGTTTTTTTTATAGTGACTCGACATATGACAGCACCCTCTTGATGTTAAGCTGTAGTGCGGTCCCAAAATTGAGGTGACTGCTACTACAGTTCAATAACTATAAGTAGTAGTCACTGATCTTGAAACGCTACTTAGTCACTTCACAGTCTGTATAATTGTAAGTGGTATTTATTTATTGTGACATGACATCTGACCTCGACCCGCCTAATGATAAGCAAGAGGAGGTCCAAAAGTGACGACGACTGAAAAAACCGGGTTAGTTCACGGCCGCCTCAGTCACCGTCACTATGCTGGCCAAAGGTGCTTCTTCACGCATCGCTTTTTTTTGTGACTCGCCATATGACAGCACCTCGCTTGATGTTAAGCCGAAGTGTGGTCCATGAATGAATGTCACTGCTACTACAATTCAATAACTGTGAGTAGCAATCACATCCACTATGCCGGCCTAGATGGAACCGGCCACCTACAAGCTGATCCAGGAACGTGACCAAATCACTTCACGGTCTGTATACTTGTAAGTGGTGGTTATACCCCGGATCGGCAGACTGGGTACCACTGCCTACCTTGGACCTTAAAGGATCAAAGGTCAAAGGATCGAGAGAACACATGGGCTGGCAAAGCATTCCACTTGTCGATTGTTCTACCAAAAAAACACGCACTGTGCACCACTGCCTACCACTCTTTAGGTTATTAGATTGTTAGGAATATCAGCCTATTTTATTATAGTCTCCTCGACTACATGGCGTACCTACCTGTGTGTTCAACTTGACAGTTATGCAGTAAAATGAGGCACAAATCATTGCCGGTGTTTTGTTTACGCATTCCCTCACGAACTGCACCTATGCGTGCACTTTGGCGGAATTATTTTGTTTCTTTCGTCAATGAATGTAACGCGTAGGTTAAATATTAAGTAGTAGCTGACCCGGCGAACTTCATACCGCCTAAAAGTCAATGAATTTTGTGTTACAGATTAGCCAAACTTAAGTTGGGTGAATCAAAAATTTAAATCGATTTAAATCTGTTGTGAATTGAGTTTTTTTTTTTTCATTGTGACTTGACATATAATCCTTCCTCTTTATAAATAATACAACATAGGTTTTGGTGAAATATATTTTGACAATTTGCTTTCAATTCTCAACAGTTTGATATATTTTCCTTAGTTTACCCAGAATAAATTTCTGAACGCAACTTTGTATGGGCAAATGTGTTTTCTTTTATTTTATTTATTATTCACACAATATGTTTATAAATTATAGCCTATGTGTTATTCTGATGTATAAGCTATATTATTATAGTTTCATTAAAATCCATTCAGTAGTTTTTGCGTTAAAGAGTAACAAACATCCATCCATACTTTCAAACTTTCGTGTTTATAATGTAAGGATTTATTTTACATATTGTATATTTATTATATCTTTAATTATTTATTAGAAGAACAACTTTTAAAATATTGTTTTAAATTAAATTCATTTTAAAGAGATGAGTTGAGTGAAAGTAGATTGACGAAAGAAATTTATAAATCTGATGTAGATGGATGAGTCAATCGAGGCAGACCCAGGAGGGTATTCTCCGACCAAATCGGAGACATCCTCAAGAAATCTAAGCTGCCTAGTGCCCATAACCATAGAGCTTGTATGAAGAGAATTGTGGATGTGAGAAAGCGAGGGGCCTGTGTCAGGAACGTGGCAAGTGGCGCTTCATTGTCTCTGCCTATCCCTGTAGGAAAACAATTTGATTGATTGATTGATATTTATGACCTATTTTTATTTGTAAAATACTAGGTTTGATGACGTGTTATACAAATAAAGTTACATTAAGATGTTATGTTACAAACACTTGAAATTTAAAGGGCATCATTCATTTTGTACTACTTTTGTACTACTTAATGATAAAAAATTTAATGATAAAAAATGGTAATTTCGATACTTGTATTAATAAAACTGATTATTGTATTAATAAAACTAATAACAATTTTGATTTTATATTGCTGTGCACTTGAGTTATTTCTAAAATCTGCTTTGGACTGTCATATATAATTATAGTTTAATAAATTTTCACACCTAAACTATGAAACGTAAACTATTTTAAAATATCAACTGTTAATACAATTTGAAATATATTCTTTTCATTGATGCATTGCGATGCATAAATTTTAAGCTCTCGAAACGTCGGGATAATAAAAAAATGAAAAATCAAAACCAAAATAAACGCGATAGCAAGCCGCATAAAATTTGTTTAATTCATACGTTTCTAAGGTTAAGCATTTTTTCATTTTAAATTAGAAATAATGTTATATGGAAATGATTTTTATTTAAATTAAAATAGATTAAATTTAAATGAATTTATTAGAGCCATCTAGTGAAAAGTTAGAGAACTTCATTGCGATGCATAACTTTCACATTGCTATTCTAATGTTGTTGTTATATAACAGATGTCGCTGCAAATGATACAATTTGCAAATGAATATATTTTATATATATTATATGATCTAATATGTTTTATAAAATCTAATTTTATATATTTTTTGTACAGTTTTTGTATATGTATTTAATATTGTTTACTAAAATGAATACGTTATTCAACGCCATCTACAAGATAATGTTTGAACTAACAACAAGCTTTCTCAATAAAACATTTATTTATAATAAAGAAAATACAGCAAGAAAATAAAACAACTAATAAACTAATAATATTTGTGATAAAAAATTGGTTAGCTATAATTTATTACTCGCTTAGGCATTATGACATTGTTTCTAATTACACATAGATGGCGTTGCCATAGATAGAAAGTGGTTTTAGTTCTCGATATATTCGAAAGTAGTTCGTTTCCGTTACGTGTCCTTGGTTCGATTCCCGATCGGAGCAAATATTTTTATTTGTAATAATAAATTATTAGATGGAATAACCGCCTCGTCTCTTTATACTAACCCCCGTCTCAAAAAGAGGGGTGTTTTAAGTTTGACGTGTCTGTGTATCTGTGTGTCTGGCTGTGTGTCTGTCTGTAGCATCGTAGCTCCTAAACGAATGGACCGATTACGATGCGGTTTTTTCGTTTGAAAGCTGACATGATCGAGATGGTTCTTAGCTACAATTAATGAAGATCTAATCAGGGGTTTTAAGGTCATCAGCACGTTTTGTTAGCTGCGGTAGCGATCTTCGTTGCATAATCGGTATTTACTTTCTTTGCTTTAAAACTTAACATTTGAAACGCAAACCTATACAAATATGGTTTCAGGCGTTTCGGGGGTTTCTTTAAAATTTTAATTTTGATTTATTGAAGTAAAATCTGTCATTTTTGTCATTCATTCTATGCGCGATGTCTTCAACAAGGTCTTCAAATTCCGATAGTGGAATAATTGAATACCTCATTGAATTTAATACCACAACAACCCAATTCAATTCACGTAAACGTAATAGAATAAGTATAAAGTAAAACTAAATTGAAACTTTTTTGGTACAACCGGCGTATATTGTGTGACGCAAAATTAAACGCGACTTTCGGAATATTCTGCCCAGCTAGAATGGAGGGTAAGAATGAGCGCTCGGTCACTTAACTTGATATTCTGACTTATCATAAAATATGTGATTTTTTGTCCGTGGGTTCTCTATGAATAAATATGAAAATAATTTATTATTCTTTCATCAATTTCTGATTGAAGATTGATTCTTCATCAAATCAACAATTTTCACTCCCTAATTCCCACAAGGATAGACAGAGACAACGGGGCGCCACTTTCCACGATCCTGACACAACTCTCTAGAGCCATAATTTTCCTCATACAGACTCAAATGACTTAAAAATCAATATTTCAAATTATTAGTTTTTAATAGTTTTCTTTGAACCCTTTGAAATTTTTCGGACTTTATAAATTTAGATTACCACCAAATTGACCTGCGATTGCTGAATTGTTATTATTGGTAGAAACCGATTTAAAAAAAATGCCTTAGTTTATTTAGAAATATTATTAAGAGACAATTTTTTAGCATCCATGGGTTTTCCGTGTCCATCGCGTGGTAGGCGGGCAGCGTTTCGGACTTATGACCGAAGAGCAGGTTTAAAGCCTTTACTGCCTCACTTTCCCGTCTACCTAACCAAATGTTGTTAGACCCACCAACGCCGCCATCCAAATTTGGTCTAAAAAGGTACTTACGGCTGACCTTGGGAAGTCAGCTATAACAAACAAGATCCTTTAAAATATGATGCAAGGTGTAAGCTGGTATTCCTATTGACTGGACTTTCGCTGCGTAATGCTGGGTTTTGTGCCCATTTCTTGTCATCCCGTTCGTGAGGTAAAAGTACTTTTTTGACTTGATGTAGTCCATTGGAATGTTCATTTCCTACGAAACGGTGAGCTCGACAGTAACATAGGTTTTTTTTATAGTGACTCGACATATGACAGCACCCTCTTGATGTTAAGCTGTAGTGCGGTCCCAAAATTGAGGTGACTGCTACTACAGTTCAATAACTATAAGTAGTAGTCACTGATCTTGAAACGCTACTTAGTCACTTCACAGTCTGTATAATTGTAAGTGGTATTTATTTATTGTGACATGACATCTGACCTCGACCCGCCTAATGATAAGCAAGAGGAGGTCCAAAAGTGACGACGACTGAAAAAACCGGGTTAGTTCACGGCCGCCTCAGTCACCGTCACTATGCTGGCCAAAGGTGCTTCTTCACGCATCGCTTTTTTTTGTGACTCGCCATATGACAGCACCTCGCTTGATGTTAAGCCGAAGTGTGGTCCATGAATGAATGTCACTGCTACTACAATTCAATAACTGTGAGTAGCAATCACATCCACTATGCCGGCCTAGATGGAACCGGCCACCTACAAGCTGATCCAGGAACGTGACCAAATCACTTCACGGTCTGTATACTTGTAAGTGGTGGTTATACCCCGGATCGGCAGACTGGGTACCACTGCCTACCTTGGACCTTAAAGGATCAAAGGTCAAAGGATCGAGAGAACACATGGGCTGGCAAAGCATTCCACTTGTCGATTGTTCTACCAAAAAAACACGCACTGTGCACCACTGCCTACCACTCTTTAGGTTATTAGATTGTTAGGAATATCAGCCTATTTTATTATAGTCTCCTCGACTACATGGCGTACCTACCTGTGTGTTCAACTTGACAGTTATGCAGTAAAATGAGGCACAAATCATTGCCGGTGTTTTGTTTACGCATTCCCTCACGAACTGCACCTATGCGTGCACTTTGGCGGAATTATTTTGTTTCTTTCGTCAATGAATGTAACGCGTAGGTTAAATATTAAGTAGTAGCTGACCCGGCGAACTTCATACCGCCTAAAAGTCAATGAATTTTGTGTTACAGATTAGCCAAACTTAAGTTGGGTGAATCAAAAATTTAAATCGATTTAAATCTGTTGTGAATTGAGTTTTTTTTTTTTCATTGTGACTTGACATAATCCTTCCTCTTTATAAATAATACAACATAGGTTTTGGTGAAATATATTTTGACAATTTGCTTTCAATTCTCAACAGTTTGATATATTTTCCTTAGTTTACCCAGAATAAATTTCTGAACGCAACTTTGTATGGGCAAATGTGTTTTCTTTTATTTTATTTATTATTCACACAATATGTTTATAAATTATAGCCTATGTGTTATTCTGATGTATAAGCTATATTATTATAGTTTCATTAAAATCCATTCAGTAGTTTTTGCGTTAAAGAGTAACAAACATCCATCCATACTTTCAAACTTTCGTGTTTATAATGTAAGGATTTATTTTACATATTGTATATTTATTATATCTTTAATTATTTATTAGAAGAACAACTTTTAAAATATTGTTTTAAATTAAATTCATTTTAAAGAGATGAGTTGAGTGAAAGTAGATTGACGAAAGAAATTTATAAATCTGATGTAGATGGATGAGTCAATCGAGGCAGACCCAGGAGGGTATTCTCCGACCAAATCGGAGACATCCTCAAGAAATCTAAGCTGCCTAGTGCCCATAACCATAGAGCTTGTATGAAGAGAATTGTGGATGTGAGAAAGCGAGGGGCCTGTGTCAGGAACGTGGCAAGTGGCGCTTCATTGTCTCTGCCTATCCCTGTAGGAAAACAATTTGATTGATTGATTGATATTTATGACCTATTTTTATTTGTAAAATACTAGGTTTGATGACGTGTTATACAAATAAAGTTACATTAAGATGTTATGTTACAAACACTTGAAATTTAAAGGGCATCATTCATTTTGTACTACTTTTGTACTACTTAATGATAAAAAATTTAATGATAAAAAATGGTAATTTCGATACTTGTATTAATAAAACTGATTATTGTATTAATAAAACTAATAACAATTTTGATTTTATATTGCTGTGCACTTGAGTTATTTCTAAAATCTGCTTTGGACTGTCATATATAATTATAGTTTAATAAATTTTCACACCTAAACTATGAAACGTAAACTATTTTAAAATATCAACTGTTAATACAATTTGAAATATATTCTTTTCATTGATGCATTGCGATGCATAAATTTTAAGCTCTCGAAACGTCGGGATAATAAAAAAATGAAAAATCAAAACCAAAATAAACGCGATAGCAAGCCGCATAAAATTTGTTTAATTCATACGTTTCTAAGGTTAAGCATTTTTTCATTTTAAATTAGAAATAATGTTATATGGAAATGATTTTTATTTAAATTAAAATAGATTAAATTTAAATGAATTTATTAGAGCCATCTAGTGAAAAGTTAGAGAACTTCATTGCGATGCATAACTTTCACATTGCTATTCTAATGTTGTTGTTATATAACAGATGTCGCTGCAAATGATACAATTTGCAAATGAATATATTTTATATATATTATATGATCTAATATGTTTTATAAAATCTAATTTTATATATTTTTTGTACAGTTTTTGTATATGTATTTAATATTGTTTACTAAAATGAATACGTTATTCAACGCCATCTACAAGATAATGTTTGAACTAACAACAAGCTTTCTCAATAAAACATTTATTTATAATAAAGAAAATACAGCAAGAAAATAAAACAACTAATAAACTAATAATATTTGTGATAAAAAATTGGTTAGCTATAATTTATTACTCGCTTAGGCATTATGACATTGTTTCTAATTACACATAGATGGCGTTGCCATAGATAGAAAGTGGTTTTAGTTCTCGATATATTCGAAAGTAGTTCGTTTCCGTTACGTGTCCTTGGTTCGATTCCCGATCGGAGCAAATATTTTTATTTGTAATAATAAATTATTAGATGGAATAACCGCCTCGTCTCTTTATACTAACCCCCGTCTCAAAAAGAGGGGTGTTTTAAGTTTGACGTGTCTGTGTATCTGTGTGTCTGGCTGTGTGTCTGTCTGTAGCATCGTAGCTCCTAAACGAATGGACCGATTACGATGCGGTTTTTTCGTTTGAAAGCTGACATGATCGAGATGGTTCTTAGCTACAATTAATGAAGATCTAATCAGGGGTTTTAAGGTCATCAGCACGTTTTGTTAGCTGCGGTAGCGATCTTCGTTGCATAATCGGTATTTACTTTCTTTGCTTTAAAACTTAACATTTGAAACGCAAACCTATACAAATATGGTTTCAGGCGTTTCGGGGGTTTCTTTAAAATTTTAATTTTGATTTATTAACAAATGAAAAAAGGAGGCGGTTATTTGCTCCGGATCTGGTTGTCAAAGAGTGGTGGCAGCAGTGCCCAGTCTATCGATCCGGGGTAGTACCACCACTTACAATTTACAGACCGTAAAGTGACTGCGTTTCGGGATCAGCTTGTAAGTTGCCGGTTCCAACTAGGCCGGCATAGTGGATGTGACTACTACTGCCATTCGTGGATTGCACTTCAGCCTAACATCAGGCGATATGCCGTCATATATCGAGTCACAATAAAAAAGCGGAACATAAAAAAGTGTACCAAAAATCAAATCAAGTCGCTGCGAAGGGACATTCCTAAGAAATCATAAGATGAGGTTTTTAAGTAACTTATTGCTTAGCACATGGCCGTCTTTACCCGGGGGTTCAAGGGGTGCGGTGCACCCGGGCGCAGAGTCCTAGGGGGCGCATGCCGACCGCTTTAAATTTCGATAGGTACCTACTACACTGAGACCACGCGAGCGGAGTCTTGACTTTCGCACCCCGGCGCTGAATATGCTTAAGACGGCCCTGGCTTAGCATTAGGTTTTTCAAGCAAGCCTTAAGTAGCATAGTGATTTAGAATTTATCGGCACGAAATATTTGTATTTCTCTGTTCTTAGAAGCAGTTTTGTATATAGTGTTCCAGAATATTAACATTATGTATTTATAATTCTTTTTTGTATTTTGAATATTTTTTTTACATAAAATAGTTATCAAATAAATATCGTACCAAAATGATTGTGATTTGCTTTATATTTATTTTCTCAAAGATCTTCGTTACCATGTTCTTGACTAACTACAGTCCACTAAGATTCTTGTTATTTTTATTTTTAATATATAGCATTAATTAAAACTGTCTATTTAACTTGTGCGGTATTCATAAAACACGTTACACCCAACGGAATGACCTCTTTAATATTTAAATCATAACTACAATACTACAATATGAAGCTAGACAATGGAAGCGGCAAAAGCAGAATATTCTGACAATATTTCAAATCCTGTCCACTGGGATTAATGGAAATCTAATGAAAATATTACAAGTCCAGTCTCTGTCCACGTCCGCTTTGCTGTAAGACCACTGTCCCTTGACTATGAGGAGATAAGAATAAAGAATGTCATTGAGTAGATTTATGGTAAAAAAATATATTATATTTATTGTCTTATATTTAATTTTTGGGTTTATAATCATATTTAAATTACTCTATAGTTTGTAAAAGCAATAACTTGTTGAGTGTGATGATTCTGCTGAAACTTACTTTCCAATCAATCAATCAAATTGTTATGCCTTTTCCCACAGGGAAACTTGCCTCGCTTCCCGCACATCTACAATTCTTTACATACAAGCTCTACGTATATAGGCAACCATCTTGGGAAAGTCTCCGATTTGGTCGGAAATCACCCTCCTGGGCCATTTAATCACTGTGAATGTAAATAGCTAATAACAAATGTTCAATTAAAATTTAAAACATTCAAATATACAAAACAATATATTACATTACTTTATTCTTCATATATTTTAGTGGTCAAATCAAATATAATCAATTAATACCTAAACCAAAATGTTACATCTTCATTTATTTAGGGACGGGCAGAGCTCTTGGATTTTTTTTTTGTTGTGAAACGACATGAGATTGCACCCCGCTTGATGTGAAGATGGAGTCCCAATTGATTTCATACATACTCTATGGGTACGTACTGTTGACTTTTTAAAGATTTAGTCTACTTTATAATTTTGGTAACGAAAAGTGATTCAATACATTTTATTGTCCTCAAACTACTATCCATGATTATTTTCGTACGCATAGAACTCGGTTGGTGAGTTTTGATTGAGTTATGTCTGGAGTTATGCATCGATGTTTCCAACTGTCCAACAGATCTAATAGGATTTGTAATGCTATGTCTACGAATTCTATCCGATGTAGACGTTTTTTTATAGATATTTTTTTTTAGGTAATTTTGTTTTTAGATCGGTCATACGTTAATAGTGTAGACCTCAACTAAAGTGCGATCTTTTTATATGACTGCACTTGTCAGATATAAAGTTTTTTTCTTTAGATTTTTTAGGCATTTAATCGACCCATTTTCCAATTGCTTAACCACCAAATTCATATGGTACTTACCATTTTCCATCACATTTATTGGAGAAACAAAACATACTACGATAGATACCTAAATACATCAGACAGATGCTGAACGTAGACCATATGTCTCCCGCTTAAAACGCCATTCCGAACGACAAGATGCCAGTTGCATCCACCGGTTATTTGTAACTTTTACTATGTCGTCAGTTCATCTAGATTCTAGATGAACATAGGCACATAAAAACGGCCATCTGTATGAAAAACTTAAAATAATTGACGTTCTTTAGTCAATAATTTTAATCCAAACGTCCTGCCTTAGAGGAGGTCTACCTAAGAAATTATAATATCTACCTACGTTAAAAAAAATATATCGATTTTAACCATTTCAACATTATTCATAAACTTCTATAACTTGTTTGAATGATATCAAAATAATTTGACAAAATAAGCTCAACCTAATGCCAAAAGCGTAACACTTCAAAACCATAAAAGTTGTTTGTTACTTTTTCCTTAATCGACACAAAACTGTCATTATACATGAATTAAATGACCCAAAGGAGTAAAGGATTTCTATACATTTTAACCCTGTTTTTAACTCTTTCAACCCTTCTTTGGGCTCTTGTTGAATATTTAAAAAGTCGTCGTGGAAAATTTTAATTGGGCAATCTGGGGCGGATTAAATTATCAAGACACCTAGTTAAACCACCTCGTCAAACATAATGAATTTGACATGACTTTACCGCAACGTTGGGTAGATCCATTTTGTAGATGACGCCTCGAAAAATAACAACCGTATATTTTTAAAATTATTTTGTTAATAGAGATACCTACACAAATTATTTTTCACAATTTGTTTTTTTTTTATTGTGACACGACATCTGACCTCGTTCCGCATGGTGATAAGCAAGAGGAGGTCCAAGAGTGACGACGACTGAGAAAACCGAGTTTGTTCACGGCTGCCTCAGTCGCCGTCACTATGCCGGCCAAAGAATGGAGTTCCTTGTTCTATAATGACATAAAGTACTTTATATATTCTTATTTACATTTTTCCCTATTAAATATACGAGTAAAAAAAGCCAGGTAAAGCTGGGTAGCCTAGTGCCCATAACCACAGAGCCTGTATGAAGAGAATGGTGGGTGTGAAGGAAGCAAGGGAGTTATGTAAGGATCGTGGTAAGTGGCGCTCCATTGTCTCTGCCTATTCCTGTGGGAAAAAGGCGTGACAATTTGATTTGATTGATTGAAATATACAAGTATTTTTTTATTGTGGCTCGATATATGGCTGTGTTAAGGTGGAGTGCGGCCCATGAATTGAAGCGACTGCTAGTTAGTACCTCAGTCCTAAGTACCTGCAAGTTGTAGTCGCATCCACTATGCCAGCCTAGTCGTAACTGGCCACTTTCAAGCTGATCCCAAAAAAGTATGCTAAGCAATGTACCTAATGTAGATTATGTTTGAGGCCTGATGCTAACCAAGTATGCTGACAACTAACAAAATCCATTCGATTTAGTTGCCGACACTATGTCGATCAGATGCACTTATCTATATACTGTGGTGTGGTTACGTATAGTGACCATAATCCAAATATCAAATTCAATCACATTGTCACGCCTTTTTCCCACAGGGATAAGCAGAGACAATGGAGCGCCACTTGCCACGATACTGACACAACTCCCTCGCTTCCTTCACATTCACAATTCTCTTCATACAAGCTCTACGGTTATGGAACTAGGCAACCTAGCTTTCTTGAGGATGTCTCAAAATTGGTCGGCGAACACCCTCCTGGGCCTGCCTTGTTTATCGTATTTATTCACATGTGTCATAAATTCTTTCCGTCAATCTACTTTCACTCATCCTTTCCATGTGCCCAAACCAAATCCACATAAGTACTTAAATATCACAAACACATTTAACATTACCCATAAAAACAGTTTTAACCTCTTTAGAATTACCTAAATGAACGTAAAATGTTTACATTGCACAAAGAGGGTGACATTTTTCCGAGTTTACATTTAACGTGGATTTTATCCGTTAATTTTTTTTCCAGAAAGCTCCAGAGACCGATCCCGGATTCAAAAGCGAAGGAACTTTTAAACTTTTGTTAAAAAGTCTCACAATGGCTTATTTTCAAGCTTCGAGAATGTCTTGAATAATTTTATGTTTCACATTTTGTTTAAACACCGCACAGAGTTTTATGTTCGAAGGAGTCTCTTTTATGACTTTCAAAAAGTAGGTATTGTTTAGTTACTAGACTTGTTTGCATGAATAATTTACATGACATACGAGTAAGAAAGTACGGTCATATCTTTGAATTTAGAACCATGTTGAGATTTGATTTCGCAGAAATATTCTTACACGTTACTTGATTCCTTTATAAACCAGATACTCTTAATTACTTAAAAAATATATCTATATAACCATTCATTGGTTCCTCTAGCATTATTCTTGCCTTTCCTTCCCATCACACTGCTTTCCTTTCTAACTCGTTTGCTATTACTACCTCACAACCTGGAGCAATTTCTTTCTCAGCTCCTCTTCACGAAGCTCCTAACAGAATCATCTTCGAAAGACAACTGTTTTTCTTTTATATTACTAAAAATAGTTTTAATATCTTAGGTCGAAATTTAGGTGTATTAAAACTCGACATATGACAGCAATCCGCCTAGTCCTCGACATAGTCCGTGGGACCACGAATACCTAATAAACACACGCAAAGCTGAAAAAAAACTACTTACACTCACGATATCTCGAAAACTAACTGAGAAATCAAAAAATTCTCTTGCAGTTCGTTCTATTTCGTCGAGTTCTATAAGAATTTACCATTAGGTTAGGGCGCCACGAAAACAGCAGAATCCCTGGAAGGCTCCCCGGAACATTTTCAGTTAACCAAAAACCTTTAATTTTTATAAAACTAATTTCAAATCTAGTAAATTACCTATGAATTACTTTAACACTACTAGTAGGTGGCAGTATAACTAATTTTCTGCAAAAACATTAATATATAATGTATTTAAGGAATAATAAACATAGTAAAACCTTCATAAACAACATAAAGCCTATAACTTAACCTTAAAATTAAACATACAATTTACTTATTCAATACATTATTCCTTTAGGGACGGTTCAGGAAGAGATCGAAGTATGTATCCCTTTACGTACCCCCGTGTCGCGACAATATTTTGTTTTCGAACATTAAAATTTATCACAAGAGAGTTACGGGTAAGCTTGGGTGATAAAATAAAATGACAGTTGTTTAGTATGGTACCGGGAATAGGGGTAGGTACATAGAATTCATACAACTAGACTCCATAGAAAAAAAAAAGAAAAAACGATAAAATTGGTGCTATGGTATACATAAGTATTTATTTTTATTAAAAATTGTATTACATGAGTATTAAATTTTGAACAAACATGTATTTAGGCGTAGGTCTATTGTGTCTCCTCAAACTTTCTTAAGCTCTCTCTCTCTCTCTTTGTAATATAAAGGAGTGCGGCTAGTTTATTACGCACGTACATAGGAATTACGTAATCGTGAAAAACTTTAACGGAGATCCAAGATTGTCGACGATTTAAAAAAACGAGTCAGTTTACGGTTAACTCAGTCGCAGTCACTATGCTGATCAAATGTGCTTCTTTGCGCATCGCTTGAAGGATCCGAGGTGATAGAATGGAACGAACACATAGGCTGGTAAAATATTCCACTTCTCGATTCAAAGAAACGACGCACCAAACCTTTAAGTTCGACTGCCGTTCGGGCGACAGACTGCAGATGTCCCGACCTGTGTCAATCACAGATGTCAAAATACGAGGTAGGAACAACGGTTAAGAGCTCCTCAGAACATTCTTTGTGGTATAGGCGATAAAAGACGCATAAAGCCGCTATGTCTCTGCGAAGTTGCAGTGGCTCCAGAGTTCAGCCGGTGACCATGGATTCTTCAAGCGAAATTAAAAAAGGCTCAGGTCTAGTCGGCATAGTGACAGCGTCTGAGGCTCAGGTAGTTCACATAAGTCGGTTTTATCAGTTGTCGGCATTCTTAGACCTCCCTTAGTTTTTTCTATCGGGTGAAATGTCGAGTCACAAAAAAATGTATCTTTCGCCGCGCCTAGTATAAGCCTAGTTCATCGCTCTGGACCTGATATTTCTTCCTATGAGACGTCTAGTGGGTAAGTAGTCGTAAAATAGGTACAATTGAAAGGTATAAGGCTTAAGAGGTTTTTTTTTATTTACACATAGTATATTGTTTTTGAATTGTGTACTTTTATGTATATAAATACTACCAGTACGTACTATGAAAGGTATTAAAGTCTAGCATAAAATTTTATGTGATTAAAGTATTTGTTTTATTTTACATTGGTTTACTAAGCTACTAAAAGTGCTTGTATCATTGAAACAGGACGACCAAAGTACATATATCAGAGATAGATTAGTAACGGCAAGTGGTCTTGAACCCACGGTCGCCTTATTTATGTTTTACCTGTTATAAACATAAGGCTTTTTATACATTAATCAATCAATGTAAATTGTCACGCCTTTTCCTACAGGGATAGGCAGAGGCAATGGAGCGCCACTTGCCACGATCCTGACATTACTTCCTCGCTTCCCTCATGTTTACAATTCTTATCATACAAGCTCTACGGTATTTCATTGATCATATTTCATAATTAAAAACTTTTAAATATTAATTTAAATTAGTTAATTAAACTTGGATATATAATACGATTCTCAACAGAGCAATAAATTACAAGTACGTGCTGAAACACAGACTTCATACAACACGAAGTTCTGAAACAAAAGTTTTCAGTTAGTTTGACATGAACTTTAGTTACCTGCTTAAAAGTTCAAATATTAAAAGCCTTCGTTATGAATTATTGCATATAATTAAGTTAAAAACGCGTAATATTGAGGTGAAGTGCGGTTAATGAATGAAGGCAACTGCTGCTTTAGTAAATAACTGCACTATGCCGGCCTAGTTGGAACCGGCAACTTATCGATTATATAATTCTGCAATGACGAAGATAATTGTTTTCAAAACGACACTATAAATAGAATTGATTTTAAAAAAGAAATGAAGAATAGGAACTTAATAGACGCCACGATTTAATATGTTTGCTGCGAGTTACGAACATGTTCTTTATCTTAAATTTTTGCGTCAGCTTGGAGAATTCTAAAAGTATAAGCTAGAAATTTTTAGAAAAAAATTAGGAGTTTTCATATCAATTTCAGCAGTTTGATTTGAATTTGTTTAGATCTCAGTTCGTATGTAATTTGTAAACTTTCTACTAGCATAATGTCTTCGCTATTCGTCTTATAATACTCATAAAAAGTTTAGTAAGTGTCATTATGTATAAACTTTCTTTTTATTAATACGTCGGCCAGTGCAAAAAGCACCTGCGAAACCTTAAATAAATAAAAAATAGTATTATTCTCAAAAATAATTTTAAAAGTAGTTTAATATGAGTTAAAGGATAAGCAGAGACAATATAGCGACACTTTCCACGATTCTGACACAATAAATCGATGTCAAATGCCGCGTTTCAATACATTTAAACTCTCGTTTCTTTTACTTCTGCAATTCATTTCTATTCAACAATCGAAGTGAAAATGTATATATAGTAAAAAAAAAACAAATACTTTATTGAGTTGTAATGACTAAAGTAATGTTTACTTTAGTCATAAAGTACCTTTTTTTAATTGTGATTCGACATATGATAGCACCCCGCTTGATGTTAAGTCGAAGTGTGGTCCATGAATGAATTCAACTGCTACTACAGTTTAATAACTGTGAGTACCAATCACATCCACTATACCGACCTAGATGGAACCCAACTTACAAGCTGATCCCGAAACGTGACCAAATCACTTCATGGTCTGTATACCTACACTAGGTTTAATTTCTTAGATAACTATACACCTAAGCTAGTTAAAATAGTACACAAAACGAAACGCACGATCTCACCGTAGTTGAATTTTCTGCTATAGAGCACTTACAATCTGAGAGTCACGTAGGCTAGTAACAGTTAACTGTTAACATTACCACGTACTCATGAAACTTTCACGAAATCACGCAGAAACATTTGAGGTTACTACAGGCCACTGAAATCACTTCACGGGCTATGAAAGCCAGTCAACTGTAACCTTTTTGATTGGCTATAAAAATGCTCAGATTAATTGAATTGGAATTGCATTTTTTAGCTCACCTTTTTTATCATTACATTTATGTGTGGAGATATTGATTACTTCCAAAAGGTACTTTGAAAGCAAATACAATTAATTTGGATTAAAAAAAATGTTGAATAAAATACTTTGTATTTAGGAATATATTATACATGAAAGCTTGTTTTGTAATTGTTTATATATTATACATGAAAGCTTGTTTTGTTATTGTTTATATATTATACATGAAAGCTTGTTTTGTTATTGATTATATATTATACATGAAAGCTTGTATTTGTTATTGATTATATATTATACATGAAAGCTTGTTTTGTTATTGATTACATATTATACATGAAAGCTTGTTTTGTTATTGATTACATATTATAGATTAAAGCTTGTTTTGTTATTGATTATATATTATACATGAAAGCTTGTTTTGTTATTGATTATATATTATACATGAAAGCTTGTTTTGTTATTGATTATATATTATACATGAAAGCTTGTTTTGTTATTGATTATATATTATACATGAAAGCTTGTTTGTTATTGTTTATATATTATACATGAAAGCTTGTTTTGTTATTGATTATATATTATACATGAAAGCTTGTTTTGTTATTGATTATATATTATACATGAAAGCTTGTTTTGTTATTGATTATATATTATACATTAAAGCTTGTTTTGTTATTGATTATATATTATACATGAAAGCTTGTTTTGTTATTGATTATATATTATACATGAAAGCTTGTTTTGTTATTGTTTATATATTATACATGAAAGCTTGTTTTGTTATTGATTATATATTATACATGAAAGCTTGTATTTGTTATTGATTATATATTATACATGAAAGCTTGTTTTGTTATTGATTACATATTATACATGAAAGCTTGTTTTGTTATTGATTACATATTATACATGAAAGCTTGTTTTGTTATTGATTATATATTATACATGAAAGCTTGTTTTGTTATTGATTACATATTATACATGAAAGCTTGTTTTGTTATTGATTACATATTATACATTAAAGCTTGTTTTGTTATTGATTATATATTATACATGAAAGCTTGTTTTGTTATTGATTATATATTATACATGAAAGCTTGTTTTGTTATTGATTATATATTATACATGAAAGCTTGTTTTGTTATTGATTATATATTATACATGAAAGCTTGTTTGTTATTGTTTATATATTATACATGAAAGCTTGTTTTGTTATTGATTATATATTATACATGAAAGCTTGTTTTGTTATTGATTATATATTATACATGAAAGCTTGTTTTGTTATTGATTATATATTATACATTAAAGCTTGTTTTGTTATTGATTATATATTATTTGCAAGTTACTCTTTTTGTTCGTTTATTACGTTTTCACGCCTAAACGCTGAACTAATTTTAATGAGTTTTGGTATAGAGTAAATGAGTTACAGAAAATGGTTACTATTATGAATGACGAATTAGAAAAGAAACGTATGAAAGTAAATGTAAGTAAAACTAGAGTAATAGTTTTGGAAAGAAAGTGGAACAAGTCAAACAATTTGTTTACTTGGGAAGTACGTTTACTAGGGATGGGAAGTGTGATGAAGATATTGAGGGAAGAGTGCAAAAGGGTAACGTAGTGAACGGTGCCATCCATAGTATAATGAACAGCAAAATAATGTCCCAAAAGTCACGGATGGCTGTTCATAATGCGGTGCTTGTTCCTACATTAATGTATGGGAGTGAAGGTTGAGTTTGACAGAAGAAGCATGAGAGTAGAATTAACGCTGTAGAAATGCGGTCGTTAAGGAGTGTAAGTGGAGTGACGATAGCGGATAGAATAAGGAATAGCACATTGCGTGATAGATGTGGTTTAAAAGTAGATGTAGTGACAAGAATTGACAAAGGAATGCTTCGATGGTTTGGGCACATGGAAAGGATGAGTGAAAGTAGATTGACGAAAGCAATTTATAAATCTGATGTGGATGGATGCGTTAAACCTTGTTAAGGCCTTGTTTCATACTTTTTAGAGGGCAAATTTTTCAGTAGTCGGGTATTAGTTTTTGAACTAAGTTTGTATTTCTTCCTAAATATGCACTCCAATGTCCGTTCTCCGTCTTTTCATGTTAGATGTAATAGAATGCCTAATAGCATTAGGCTTGCTAATGTAATGTAAATATTATTAGGTTAATATACTATCCAGCTAATAGAGAACTTAAGCGGCCATGTTGAATTTTATCTAAATCTTTTTATATCCCATCCCATTTCGCCATCTTTGTGTGTCTATTGACCATCGAAACCCAACATAAGGTAAGATTTAACGGCCAAGCTACAATATAAAGGGGTAGTTTATAACCCCTGGATTAGTCCGAGTAACGCCTCGTAGCCATAAAAGAGGGTACTAGCTTAGTTTTATACCTCCCTTGAAATAATACTAGATACATAAAACTTAGCTGAAAAACAAAAGTTACTGCCCAGGCTATTTTGCGTTGTAAGGTCGGCAAAAATAAATTGCCTTTGTAATATTTTTTTCAACAGCTATTCTTACCAAACGAATCGGAAAATAATACTTATAGTAGGTAGTATTATAGTTATACTTATAAGTAGTATTATAGTTAGTTGTACTTATTATTGTTATTGTACGGGCTTGTTTGCGCACTTGACTCATTTGCGGCTTCTTTATGCATTCTGCATTCTCCAACGGTTTGCTTCTAAAGGAACTACCTAATCTCCTCCAGAAAGGCCAGGAGACTCTTCTCGCTCGTAGTGGTTTTTATATGCAACAATATACCTTATATAATTAATAATTAATAATCTTATATAATTAATTTAATCGGTATCACTCAGACTGATACAAGTTGAAAGCGAATTGAATAATATAGACGCACTTTGGAGAGATTTTATAATAATTATACCTAATTGATTTAACACTAAATAAATACTAATTAGTTTTAAAATAAAAACAAACAATATCTTTTTCACATTTCTATACTAAGCTACTAAAGTGCTTGTATCAAAGAAACAGGAAAACCAAAGTAAATATATCAAAGATACATTGGTACCTATGGGTGGTTTCGAACTCGTGATTTGTGTAACCATTGCACTGCCATTACACTACGGTCGCCTTAAACGTCCTTTACTAGTTACGGAGTGGATCTTTACTTAAAGTCCTAGAGCCGCTTGCACACCTCCACCAATGTGGTCTAGCTATTGGCGAATGATATTAGCGTTCATTAGTAAATTCTTCTCACATATACATACTTATGTGAGCATTAATTGTTCCCTGAAGACATTTTTACTTTGAAGAATTGTTTACGCTTACTGCTCAAGCGTGCGATCAACTAAACGGAACGATCTTTTTATTGTGACTAATGTTAGGCTGAATTGCGGTCCAGGAAGAGAGCAACTATTCAATAATTGCTGAGCTGAGCAGTTCAATAATTGTAAGTTTTTTTTTTTTTATTTTTTATTGTGACTCGACATATGATAGCACCCCGCTTGATGTTAAGCCAAAGTGTGGTCCATGAATGAATGTCACTGCTACTACAATTCAATAACTGTGAGTAGCAATCACATCCACTATGCCGGCCAAGATGGAACCGGCAATTTACAAGCTGATCCCGAAACGTGACCAAATCACTTCACGGTCTGTATACTTGTAAGTGGTGGTACTACCCCGGATCGGCAGACTGGGTACCACTGCCTACCACTCTTTGATAACCAGACCCGAAGCAAATATCCATCTCTTTTTTTTTATTAACAAATATTTGAAATATTTAATACTATTAAATATTACAAATAAAAGCTATGAAACAAATATTTGCTCCGACCGGGACTTTACGCGCAACAAACCAGTCGCTAAACCGTTCGTCCACGCCTGTCGTCAAACCGTAGTAGTCACATCCACTATGCCGGCCTAGTTAAAACCGGCAAGATCTTCAAACATATTGGAATATAACATATCCAACAACGCATTGTTATTAAGGATATAAACTAATTAATAAATCATTTCTTGATAATCTATTTAAATATTTACTCATCAACATATTTTTTAATTAATCTTTGATTATAAATTTATTAGGATAATGAATTAAACGAATTTTAAACGGCTTACTATTGCGTTTATTTTTGGTTTTGATTTTACAATCAGTCTGTCCGTGACCACGATGGCCGCAAGGCTCTCGAAACGTCGAAATAATAATATAAAATTGTATAATCAAAACCAAAATAAACCCTATAGTAAGCCGCATAAAATTTGTTTAATTCATTATTCAAAGTTCGCGCAAAATCTAATAAAATGTTAAATTGTTAGGTTGTCTGTACAGTGTGTGTGATGTGTAATATAAGAAATAGGGAGAACAGCCTCTTGTAAAAATGTCAGGGGAAGATTTAGATTAATGCGATTTTATGTTATAATAATATTATTACTATAACATAAAATTCGATACCTACATAATTTTGATGGAATAACTATAACATATTTAAGTGTATGAAACTACCTCTATGAGATTTTACTAGTAAATTGTACGAAATTTTTAACGACAAAATACACACTATTTTCCCTTTTTAGTATAGATAGGTATAGTCTGTCTAAGCCGAAATGACGCGCCCCTCTACCGCATTTGCGCACACGAGAAAACATAAATTATGAATGCAACACTCCGAAAATGCAATTGTAATTGGTTATTCAGTTGCTGGTTGGAAATATAGTATGGTTAGAAATATATGCATTCACACATTTAAATAAACTAATAAAGTGTAGGGGCTCGTTATTTATGGTTAGACAAGCTATACCATTTTACAAAAAGCTAATTTAATTTCCTTATTAATACAAGTAGGTACAATTTCTTTAGGACATAATGTACCCACGTAAATATTTTTAAATCAGTCGTATTATATGTTTAAGGTTATGGTGTTTACTGACTCTTTATTAGTTAAGTCGAGTTTCGGGATCAGTTTGAAATTCACCGGATTCTGCAAGGCTGGCAAGGACGCGGCAGAAAAAAAGAGCGCCGTAACTTTTAAGCTGCGCGGTAAAAGGATCGGCAGATTAGAAGACTGCTGAATGATTGCGGTGGAGCTAGTCGTGCACCTATACGGGCTTACACATAATTATTAATATTTTAATATCTATACACATTTGTGAAACGAAAAGTAAGTAGGTAACAAAACAAGTTACTGCGCAGCTTCAATGTCTGCCGGGTAGTATATCCTGTATATACAGTATAGGTGGTGACTGCTATACGCAGGCATTTAGATATATCAACAGTCGCCTTAAGTCAAGGAATGATACTACTAATGATACTATGGAATGATTCTCGTAGCTTACACCAGGCGATAATAATTAGTAGTATGTAAGTCCAAACTGAACAATACAAAAGTACGTATGTATAAACTTGATGTTTTATTAAAAGTTACTACAACAAGCTTTTAAAAACAGCAGAATAACTTTTGCCTCGACTGAAGGGTTACTAACAGTAGAAATTTCAAACAAACTTTCATATTGTAGTTATTACATATTTAGGTCCCCCTACTCTTTCAGCTTTATTCATTTTACGCTAAAGTACTATACACTATTGAATTAAACAAATTTTATGCGGTTTACTATAAGTTTTTATGCGGCTCGTGGTCACGGAGAGACGGTCTCTTCGTGACCACTATGGCTGCAAAGCTCTCAAAACGTCAGAATAATAAAAAAATGTAAAATCAAAACCAAAATAAATGCGATAATAAGCTGCATATTTTTTTTAAATTCAATAATCAATGTTCGCGCAAAATCTAAGAAAATACTACTTTACACTATTCCAGTTTTCACTTACAGTAGTGCGAGCTGAAGAATCATTTGATGGCAGCGGATGTGAGCTGCTTGTAGCTCAATGGTTAAAACTACAAACCAAATAAAAAACTTGTATTTATATTATATGTGTTCTAACCCCGACCCGCATAATGGCAAGCAATAGGAGATCCAAGAGTGCCGAAGACTGAAAAAACAGAGATCACGGTTGCCTTACTATGCCAGTCGAATAAAATTTATGTATGCCGTGGTTTATTTAGGCTCCATATGTTCGATAAAAAAAACTATATCAAAACTGCTTACCATCAGGCAAGTCGTGGTCAGATGTCGCGTCACAACAATTTAAAAGACGTAAGATTCATCCTAAAAGTAAGAGGTCACAATTTTTTTATATCTCATCAAATATTTAAGAATTAATCGTCTTCTAGCTGTAAAGTGAGCAGATTTAACCCTGGAAAGACGGAAAACAGAGGGAGAAATAAGTATGCTGAAATGATAGGTATGCTGTCACTTTTTTTTAACTAAAAGTATTGCGTTTGCTTTATTTATTTATTTACATTATATATGTTTTGTTTAATTTCGAACACTGTTTCAGATGTGAATTTTCGTTGTAGCAGAAGAAGCATGAGAGTAGAATTAGATTAATGCGGTCATTAAGGATTATATGTGGAGTGACGGTAGCGGATAGAATAAGGAATAGTACAGTGCGCGATAGATGTGGTTCGAAAAAAGATGTAGCGACAAGGATCGATGAAGGAATGCTGCGATGGTTTAAGCACATAGGTAAAAGTAGATTGACGAAAGGAATATATAAATCTTATATGAATGGATTCGTTAAACAAGGCAGGCCCAGGAGTTTCTATGAAGAGCTTCTATGAAAAGAATTGTGGATGTGAGGGAAGCGAGGGAGTTGTGTCAAGATCGTGGCAAGTGGCGCTTCATTGTACTGCCTATCCCTGGGTCAATTTGATTTGATTGATTAATTGTAATTATTGCAATAATTTTAGCTAAGACTTATTTCAACTTAATTTAATTATAAATTAAAACTCGTAATTTAAGTAAAAACAAATCTAAAAAATATTTCATTATATGTATAGTTTATTGTAATGAATGTATATATTTTTACTTGTGTGTATTATTAATATTATTTTAACGTATAAAAACTACTTTCTAGATTTTGAATGTAAGCTGTTAAAATGTGAATTTGGTAAGCCTGTCTCTTCAGTGTTAAAGGTACTCGTAACGCTCATCGTAAAAAACTTTGCAGGCAATAAACTATGAAAATTAAATTAGATCACAGATTGGCAGAGATTGGGGACGCAACTTGAGTGTTTTGCGAATGGTAATTACTTTTTAAAATTGTTTTATGAGCCATATTCTAAGACATTGAGGTGTGGGGGTTGTCTTGTCCACGAATTGTAAATAAGTTACTGTTTGTTAATATTTTAATATTGAAATAAGCTCTTAGGTTATTGCTTAGGTAATATTTTGTTATATTTTTTATTTTATTTATATATATTTTAAATATAAATATGTAAGGAATAGGGCACTAAGCGATAGATGTGGTTTAAAAGAAGATGTAGTGTAGATTGTCGAAAGAAATTTATTAATAAGATGTGAATGGATGCGTTAAACGAGGCAGACCCAGAAGGGTGTTATCCGACCAAATTGAAGACATCCTAAAAAAATCAGGTTGCCCACATACCCAGGGCCGTCTTAAGCATATTCAGCGCCGGGGTGCGAAAGTCAAGGCTCTGCTCGCGTGTTCTCAGTGTAGTAGGTACCTATCGAAGTTTATGGCGGTCGGCATGCGCCCCCTAGGACTCTGCGCCCGGGTAAAGACGGCCCTGCACATACCCATAATCGTAGAGCTTTTATGAAGAGCTGATATTATTTAAAACGCTTTAAATAATATATCGAGATAGATTTATGACGTTTGAAGATTAAGAATAATTTAAAAATAACGTAGTTGTAAATCGAAAGGATTTTTGATTAATAATACGAGTATCACATAGTAGGAGAAAGCAAGCGAAAATCACAAAATATAATATAATAAACAAAATAAGCACACCCTTCCAACTGAGAGGACAGGACTTGTACTTGGTAATTAACCGGGGTTCCCTAAGGAAGACCCGCGGTCGCCATAACGCAATATATTATGTCCTAGATGACAGTCCACAATATTGCGGGTGAACTTTTTGAAGGATGATAATATTATGCTCATGTAGATGTGTTTTGTATGTTTGCGTGCGTGTATAAACATATAGCTAAGTTACTTATAAGTCCTGTAGGTATTACGGACCTAATGGTTAAACATTTATATTAATTTAAATGTTGGACGCGACCGAATTGTCTGATAAGCTTGATAAGCAAGGTGAGATCCAAGAGCGCTGACTACTAAAAAACTCTTTTGGTTTACGGTTGCATTGGTCCATATGCCGACCAACAGTGCTTTTGCACGCCTTGCTTGATGGGATGGATTCAGTAATATAGGAAGTTAAGAACTCATGACGTGGCAAACAATCCTACTGAATTAAACAACACTGAAGTGACTTAGTCGCGCTTCGGAATCAGCTTGTAAATTGCCATATTCAACTAGGCCGGCATAGTGGATGCGACTGTTACGTGTAGTTGTTTCATCATCATCATCATCATCAGCCAGAATGCGTCCACTGCTGAACATAGGCCTCCCCCTTAGAACGCCATTTCGAACGACAAGATGCCAGCTGCATCCACCGGTTATTCGTGACTTTCACTATGTCGTCAGTCCACCTAGTGGGAGGCCTACCTACGCTGCGTCTTCCAGTTCGTGGTCTCCACTCTAAAACCTTTCTTCCCCATCGGTTGTCGGTTCTTCGAGCGATGTGGCCGGCCCATTGCCACTTCAGCTCACAAATCCTACGAGCTATGTCGGTAACTCCGGTTCTTTGGCGAATATCCTCGTTCCGGATTCTATCGCGCAGAGACACACCAAGCATAGCTCTCTCCATTGCCCGCTGAGTGACTCTGAGCTTTTCCAACAGGCCAACATTTAGGGGCCACGTCTCAGTGCCATATGTCATCACTGGCAACACACACTGGTTGAAGACCCTTGTCTTCAGGCACTGTGGGATGTTTGACGAGAAGATATAACGCAATTTCCCGAACGCCGCCCATCCGAGTTGGATTCTTCGAGCGACCTCTTTGTCGAAGTTGGACCTACCTAACTGGACAATATGGCCGAGGTAATTATAGTGGTCAACAACTTCGAGAGTATCGTTCCCAACGATTACTGGTATAGGCACAACATGGACATTGGACATGATTTTCGTCTTGTCCATGTTCATTTTAAGACCCACCTGTTGGGAAACGTTACGTTTACGTTACCCGTTGATATTTAAACGTGTAGTTGTTTAACTGTGGTAAACAACTGCATAAACAATAGTCATAAAAGATATATAAAAAATGTGCCACAGTAAAAAAATAATTAAGAAATATTAACATAGACATTTATATAAGTACCTACTAATATTAGTTATGTTAAAAGTTTTATTGCTTTTAAGTATAAGTATCAGAGCTGAGCAACTGAAGAAAGTAATATTTTAACAAAATTGATTTTTTGATAGAAAGTAAGATAATAACTTGAATATCGTCACATGTGTGGCTACCAGTCAGGTGATTAAGCTTAGTATGAGCTGGCAGCTTTAGCCGCAGCACTGATTTTCAGCTGATGCCTTGAAATTGTCACGGTTGCTAAGGCATTATTATTTTTAATGATTTCATTTTTTATATTATTCTTAGAATATAATGTATACGTTCCTTTAATTAAATTTCGTTCGCGTAAACATTAATCGTAGGTAGAAATTTTCAATTACTTTTTATGAACACAAACAATAGCTCAGTGGGAATAATAAAGTAAGTCTTTAAGTAAACACTTTAAAAGAGAAATAGAGAGCATTTTTCTTTAGCAAAGTATTCCCTCGACTACGACTTTGCCGAACAATTTGTTCTTCTGATTGCGTCGCGCTTAACAACCGAATTTTAATTTTTCTTCCACGACTTTTTCTTAAAAAATTGTTGTTGGACTGACGTTTGAACCTGTGACTTACCGCCGGGGAATATTTCACGACGTTCCAGTTCCTAAATTAAATTTGAATTCCCCAGCGAATTATTCCCGCTCTCCATTTTTTTTTTTGTAGAACCGCGCGTGATATTTAATTGGCTTGGGGTCACTCACTCGATTCGTTATTATATTCCTTTCGGACCCAAGAAATGCTGTTAATGAGCATTACCTTAATATTGTGAACTATAAATAAATAATAAAATAAAGCACTACTATATCAAAAGAATAACTAAAGAAAATATGCGTAACTAAATTAGAGATTATAAAATTTTAAGTAAAACAATATATTATTCAACAGTAACCCTGCTAAGAAAAAAACTGAAAGCACACTTGTTTAACGGATATTTACTTTGTTTCTTTTATAAAAGCCGAGGCTTGCTTATAGAGTCATAACTGAAAAAGGTAAGAAGCAAGGGCCCCTCGTGGCCAGCTACAAAATGCATTTTCCGGTTCAAACTTAATAATTTGACCCGTTCACAATAAGCTTATGAGTTTAATTTATTATTTAAGACAACCTTAGTGTAGTGGCAGTGCAATAGGTACGCAAACCGAAAGCATGGGTTCAAACCCACTTGCCGGTATAAATGTATCTTTGATATATGTCCTTTGGTTGTCCTCAGGGGCGTAGCTACCGCCGTATCTGCCGTATCAATTATACGGGGCCCTCAACGTGCGTTAGCAAAAATTAATAAAACCTTCTCAAAAAGAATCTTTAGAAAAACTAATCATCAGCTATAAATGATTTAATAAATTAGTTTGACGAAAAAAAGGCAAGGAGAGTGTATACTTAATATAAATTGTTTGTAAAAACTTTGGAAATAGTGACAGATAGATAATTATGATGAATAAATATTTCTTTTAATTTTATGCAAACTTTTTTCTTTTGTAAGAAATCTTTACCCTTCCTAAAGGGCCCCCAAACAATTTTTTATACGGGGCCCCGCCAAGGCACGCTACGCTTCTGGTTATCCTGTTTCTATAATATAAAAAGAGGACAACCAAAAGTAAATAAAAAATAAAAACAAATATATTTTGTGTGATAGACACTAGGCAAGGCAAACATGGTAGATAAGGTGCTTAAGTCAAAAATTGATAACGGTATGATGAATGAAAATAAAACACTTAAACAAGATCAACAGGTCAATGAGTAAAGGTGTGAAGTGGTTCAACCTTTCACGGGGCACTTGTCAAAGCTCGTAATATTTTATTAGATAACCAAATAAACTTTGTGCCCTCAGGTCTGCATTTTTAGAAGACATCTTCTTTTATATTTGGAGATTTTTCTCAACAATAGATTCAAAATTATGTCTGTAGTCGTTTTGGGTAAATATTTTACAATCTTTCGCGACTCTTAAGGGAAGCCAAATGGACAATATCCGTTCGTATAAATGTGACTTTTGCCTATGAATTTATATATTTTTTCTTACACTTTAAACATTTCATTTTTTTGTAACTCGAGATGGCAATAGTAAAAGCCAACAAATAGTTAAAATATATGATTCCGCTAACAGTGTTCTTAGTTGCCGGCCAAATAAAAGTACCCAATTTCAGTTTGTTTGATTTTTAAATATGAGTAGGTATGAACCTTAAATATACAAATAATAGTACAAAAAAAAAGTGAACCCTAATAAAACAATCAAATTGTCACGCATTCTTCCCACAGGACATGAAACGCCACTTGCCACGATCCTGACACAACTCCCTTGTTTCCCTCACATCCAAAATTCTCTCCATAAAAGCCCTAAGGTTATAAATATAATATCTCTAAAATCTGAGCAATAAAGATGAGACTCAACAGCACCGTAATATAATAACCTAACACATAAGCCTATTAATATTCATAATACAATTTAACGTAGCGAGGTTAAATTCACCTAAATATGTAAATTATCATGAGCCGACCATCGTTAATTCAAAAACGTCAGTCCCGTAAATAATTCCCTCCCTCTCTTGTCAATGTGTGAAGCTTGAAGTTAGACGAGGATATCACATAACGTTTGTATTATGAATAAGGTGGAAGGGAAAATTTTAACGGCGCCTATGAGGGTTGTGAATGTTGAAATAACTTTCAAATATTGTCGCGAGGTGGACGGAAAGTTGCTCTCCTAAGGGAGCTTGTTTTCCGGCTGGTGCCCATGTCTCTGTTCATAAATGGAACGCATACTGCTTCAAAATTTGAGCACATTTCCTCTCACAACCCCCTCAACACCTCAGCTATAGAATATAATTATTTACATACTAACTATAGTTAGGATGCAGATTACAAACTGAGACGTTAGAGATTAATTCAGTCTGTGAGAGAATGTTGTAGACGTAGTTGTATGAGTAGTTGGGGCCAGCAAAGTTGAAATGATAATAATAATGTTTGTGAGTAAACGTGAGTGGTAAATGTGTTTGTGTCCGCACGTTTCAGAAAACTTTTGCTATGGCGAGTCTTAATTACAGCCCCTAGAAAGGGTTAACCATTAAGTTCTAATAACATATTACAGTGTAAGAAAGGTTCATTTCAGCTACTTACTGTCTTCGCCACTTTCATTAGAATATATAGTACCTATATTACTTGTTTCATTGCTATTAGAGTGGAGGACTGATTTTTTGGTAGAACAAGAAATAAATTGTCTCTACCTATTTTTGTGGGTAAAGGGAGTGACAATTTGATTGCGAAATTGAGTCTGAAAATCATTTTTTTATAAATAGGTTTATAATTCATTAACACATGCAACACATTACCTTAATAATTTATAATAAATAAATAGGGTCGTGTGCTAGATTGTAATTAATGTATTTACCTTTATTGATATTTCGATATTAAGCTACTAAGAGTAAACTTCAGTTGTACTAAACAGGACAACATAATTATATCAAACACATTCACAATGGTACCGGCAACTGGTTTAGAACCTGTGCTTTCGGTTATCATTGCACCAACACTACACCACTATGAATTAAACTATAATAAACGTCGGAATAATAAAAAAATAGAAAATCTATAACCAAAAATAAACGCGATAGTAGGCCTTATAAAATTTGTTTAATTCATTAATCAATGTTCGCGCAAAATCTAAGAAAATACTAAGTATACATTGGAGAAAAAATCATTTCTTTCACAAATGAAATCAAATAACACAATTAAAAAATAATATTTTATATGGTGTCACACACTCACACACCAACAGGCTCTTGAAACAAAAGAAACGTTTAATAAATAAATAATGCTTAGAGACCCGTCTATTTGTTTCAATAATAAATAATAATAAGATATATAAATATAGTTTAAAAAAATATATTAGATAAGACAATAGATAAAACTTTAAAGCTTAAAATATAAAAACAAAATCTAAACATAAACGATTCTAGGCAAACGGATGATTATACATAAGTTTGTAAATACCTAATAAAACAATTTCTTAGGATCCATGGATTCTCCGTGCGGGTGCCGGGTCCATCGCGTGGCAGGCAGGAGAATGAAGGCAGCGTTCCGGACTTGTGACCGAAATGTAGGCTTCAAAGCTTATATAACCTAAAACTTGCGTAACATTTTTGGATTTTGATGTGATCTATGTAACGAACACTGATTAATTTACCTTAAGTGGAAAAAATAAATTGTCCAAGGATAAAAAACAGCACAATACTTTTCAGTACTGTTTAGAAAAAAAACGGGTAAAATTGTAAGTTAAATTGCGAATCGCGATTCCATAAAACATAATTAAAACTCGTTGGTGCCAAAGGGTAAAAAAAAGCGCTCGCAAAATCCGCGTCATCAATCTGAGAATTATTTCATTTGCGTATTAAATTTCTCGTTTTGTCGGTTCGTAAAATATTTCTCATCGTGTTAATTACAGATCCCTTTTTAGTGTACCCCAGTGAATAAAAGGGCATAGAGAAAATAAGTGCTGAAATCGAATGAATATTGAACGCATTCTTTAATATACTTATTAAGGGCCTATTCCACGACGTCTGAATAAACTGCCAAGTAAGCTAATTGCCTCATAAATTGACGATTAGTACTATCAATTTCACCATGTATCTACTCGGGAAGTAAACTCTCCAGTAGCTTAGTTAATGGGCGCTTCATATATCCAATAGCAAGCTATAGTTTGGTCAACTTATCTGAACCGCTGAAGGCGTCGCTGCTATCGCATTTGGTGTTGAAAAATCCAACTTCAGACATCTAGGTTTGACATTTGTTACAAACAAAGCAAATGAAGACGTAGGCTAAGTTTTGTCGCTTCGGCAAAAGCGGCAAAACCTAGCCTATTGCGTTATGTATATCTTATGTTATTCAAATTATTATTATAAAATAGGACATTTGCAATTATTTTGATAAAATTGATGATTAAAATGCTAGATGGCAACTTTGTGAATCCCCAAAAATGTTCAATAGAAAACTTTCGAAATAATCGTAAAAACAACATTCAATACCAAAATATTTTTTAATGCTTTCTTTAATAAGAAACAGACAAAATTAAAATATATTAACTATAATTAAACTATAAATAAATTAATAGAAAATAATACCTAAATATTAAATAAATACTGTAAAGGCGACCATGGTGTAGTGGCAGTGCCATGGTTACGAGAGAGTGGCGAGAGCTCGAGTTCGAGACCACCCACCGGTACCAATGTATCTTTGATATATGTACTTTAGTTGTCCTGTTTCTATGATATAAGTAAGCTACTAAAAGCTTAGTATAGAAATGTAAATAAAAAAAGAAAATAATAATAATTAAATAAAAATATAAAAATAATATGCGATCCATGAATGGAGGAGACTAAAAGTAAAGATAAATTACCGTCCCAGACTTGGACTTGTTATGTGTTATGTTAGGCCACAATAAAAAAATACGTCTATTCTTTACAAGGTTTAAACTTCAATGTAGTAGCTTAGTATATCAATCAATCAATCAAATTGTCACGCCTTTTCCACAGAGATATAGCGCCACAATCCACAGAGATAGACAGACGATGGAGCGCCACTATCCACAATTGTGACATAACTCCTTAGCTTCCCTCACATCCACAATCCTCTTCATACAAGCTCTACGGTTATGGGCACTAGGCTAGATTTTATAACATTTAAACATTTTTATAATTCTGCCTAATCGTCTCTAAACTGAGTTGGGGTTAGGACCCCAAAATAGCACTATCCATTTACCAATTAGTACAATAATTGAAGTAGGAAATATTTAACCCACACTTAGGGCCGGTATATTAATTTACTATTAAAGGTTAAGTAAGATTTTAGCAACGAATTCAAAGTCCTAAGTGGAACTCTGCCGTTACGCAATGCCGTCTCGTAATGCTAATATTAGAATAGAATATAATGATTTATTTTCTTTAATTTGTTCTATAATCCTGGAACAAATATAAGATGATCTGTGGACCCAAACTAGGAGAGCATCAGTCTTATGGTACCTACTAATGTCATATTATGGAAATTTTTAGTCAAAATGTCGTTAGCGACTTACAGAAAGTCTTAAAATATACAAGGACAATGGTTGCTAATATAAATACGTCTCCTGTGCGGAGAAAGACTTTATTTGGTACAATCCTCTATTGTACCAATCCTCTATTGTATCTATTGTACAATCTGGTGGCTGCCTCGGCTCTTCGAAAATGAGCAAGGAGTGGCCGTTACAGTCAATGGCGATCGTTATCGGGCCATGTTGAACGAATTTTTGTTCACAGAAATTGAGGAGGAGGATATTGGCAACATTTGGTTTCAACAGGACGGCACTACGTGCCACACAGCCGACGCCACACTTGATGTTTTGCGCCGTGTTTTTGAAAATTGCATTATCAGACGCAGAGCTGATGTCGTTTGGCCACCTCGGAGTTGCGATTTGACACCGTTGGACTATTATTTGTGGGGTGCCGTCAAAGATAAGTGTTACGCCGACAAGCCAGAGACAATTGATGCTTTAAAGGACAATATTCGTGAAGCACACAATCGATAATGTACTTAAAAATTAAACCGATCGTGTAGGCTACTGCATGGCCAGCCGAGGCAGCCATTTGAATGAAATTATTTTCCACCATTAACCGGAAGGATTGTACTTTCATAATAAAAAAAAAAGAAATTTGAAAAAATATTAAAAACAAACAAAAACAGTAAAAACAAAATGTTATTTGGCGGACCCGATACATATATTTAAAAAAAAGTGCACGCCGCTTCTCGAGACATGCCACACTTAACGATATCATATCGTCAACGTGCCAAGTCTACTTGAGCTGACTGGTATTGCAAGAGACGATGGCAGGAGACCAGACGGTATAAGTTTGATTCCATGGAAGATGGGCCGTGTGCTGGTATGGGATGCAACCTGTTCAGACACGCTGGCCCCTTCCCATCTGGTGAAAGGCGTGACTACACACTTTTTGTTTCCTTAGTTAAAAGATTTACTTAAGTACGCATTGAATCAACAGTCCTTTGAGGTAACGTCGGCATTATTTGCGAATGGACAGACAGACAGACGGACATATGTGTAATGTAATAACTACGGTCTAGTTTACAGTGACGTGAACATTTTTAAATTGCTACTTGTTTTTATGATGTTTTAATACTATTTTAGAAGTATTTTGTTGATGATGATTCTAAAAAAAATCTAGTATTTAATATATTTGTTACCTTAGGAAGAAAATTATTTATTTTATTCGTTACTTTTTGACCCTGAATACATGTACGTTCTATCCTTAAAAATGGTCTTCAAGCAAGATGAATTTTCCTTATAAGATAAAATAGCCTTTTTCCTACGTAGGACGTTTATTTTTTTTAAATCCTGAATTACAAGGAGTTTTGTTGCATTTATTTATTGTTTAATTTTAATTATTTAGGGCTACGCAGAGACAATGGAGCGCTACTTGCCACGTTCTTGACGCCATTTCCTCGCTTTCCTCACATCTAGTTTTTTCTTTATTGTGACTCGACATATGACAGCACCCCGCTTAATATTAAGCCAAAGTGTGGTCCATGAATGAATGTCTCTGCTAATACAATTCAATAACTGTGAGTAACAATCACATCCACTATGCCGGCGAAGATGGAACCGGCAACTTACAAGCTGATCCCGAAACGTGACCAAATCACTTCACGGTCTGTATACTTGTAAGTGGTGGTACTACCCCGGATCGGCAGACTGGGTACCACTGCCTACCACTCTTTGATAACCAGACCCGAAGCAAATATCCATCTATTTTTTTTATTAACTAATATTTGCAATATTTAATATTATTAAATATTACAAATAAAAGCTATGAAACAAATATTTGCTCCGACCGGGGATCGAACCCGGGACTTTACGCGCAACAAACCAGTCGCTAAACCGTTCATCCACGCCTGTCGTCACAATTATCTTCATACAAGCTCTACGGCAACCCAGCTTTCTTGAGGATGTCTCTGATTTGGTGAAAAAAATAACCCTCCTGGGTCTGCCTCGTTTAACGTATCCATCCACATTTGATTTATTTTAATTCGTCGATTCCGTCCTTTCTATGTGCCCAAACCATCGAAGCAATCTATTGTCATCTACATCTTCTTTCAAACGTCATCTTTCGCACACTATTCCTCATTCCGCTATCGTCACTTCACACAAGTACACTCCTTAATGACAGCGTTTTTACAATTCTACTCGCATGCTTCTTCTTTTCTACCACACCCATATATTATAATTTATATTTTGCATTTATTTTTATTAATTGTCAGGATCGTGGCAAGTGATGCTCCATTGTCTTTGCCTATCCCTGTGGAAAAAAGGCGTGACACTTTGATTGGTTGATTGATATTTTGCATTTCTCTTATTTGTCACATCTCTCTCAAATTAAATAGCTAAACTATTAACAGTACATCTCTAATTAGTAAAGTACAAATTGGGGGTTACTGCAAACGTGTTACTGTGATAATTAACAACCTGTCACGTGCTGTGTGATTAGCAAACGTGACTCAACTGATAATGATTCTTAGACACAATATTTAGTCGTACAAATTGAATCCATTGATTTAAAATATTATTGTTATTTTTATATTTGTTTACGAGTCTATGTCGAATACTCTTGGTATTTGGAGCAGAGACAACAAAGCGTTACTTTTTACGATTCTCACACAAGTTTCCTTCACATCCTTCACATCCACAATTATCTTGATATAGACTCTATGGACCAAGGAACAATTTTCTAGGTAGTTCCCGTTTCATATTTTCACAAGCCTCCGATTTCTAAATCTTTTTTGTTAGTGTCCTTTCATTTTGTGAACTGTTGTTTGTAAAACTAAGATTACAGGGGCCTATAGGGGTGGCTATTATTAAATGAAAGATCTGAAGTATCTGTTGAAGGTACATGGAGAAGAAACTACGGGTTATGTATGAGATAGAACTATGGTGCTTAAAATTGTGTCTAATACGAAAATAAAGATCTGGAGTACGTGATGATGGATCACAAGGATGCAAAAGATGCTGTAACGTACTCACGTATACAAGTCATAGATTGTAAACATGGGTGAAACGGCGCGGGGCAGAGTTTCGACCCCGTGTTTCACAGCTTCATTAGTTTCTTAGTAATGTTTGAGATTGTGGTTTTAGTTCTTCCTGAAGACGGTTAATAGTAGCTAGTTGTTGTTATTCCAGCGCATTTATGTTTATACAAGCTTATGGCACCAGGCAACCCAGCTTTCATGCGTATTACTCCGATTTAATCGGAAAACGCCCTCCTGGGTCTGTCTCGTTGAATATCATTGTGGATGTGAGGGAAGCGAGGGAGTTATGTCAGGTTCGAGGCAAGTGGCGCTCCATTGTATCTGCCTATCCCTGTGGGAGAAGAGCAGGACAATTTAATTGATTTATTAACACGCTTTTATTAGCTTATATGTAACTATGTAACGGAATCTTGTAAATTTGTAACCCACTTCTAGTGGTCTGAATAATTTGGAAATTAGGACACGTATTAAAAACTGATAAAAAACAATACAATTTCATTAAAAAAAATTTTTGACCGGCATAGTGACAGCGACTACAAGCACTTTAGTAGTTTAATATAAATAAAAAAAATATTTTATTAAAATATGTGTATACTATATCTCCCCATATGAAATAACGAATTTGCTGGGGCCATGTGTTTTCTCCATCCTATAACCTTGGATGCTTCAAGCGATGCGTAAATAAGCACCTTTGGCATAGTGACGGCGATTGCAGCCGTAAACTGAATCGTTTTTTTAGTCGTAGGAATTCTTAGACCTCCTCTTTAGGCGGGTCAAGGTTGGATGTCGAGTCACAATAAAAAAGCCCTTGATAGTTTATTCGATATTCGCGTGTGACACTAATAAAATATGTTTTACGAGAGACAACTCTGGCAAGTTACGAATAGCATAAAACATAACACACACCAATAAAACTACAGTATTTAATAATGAACATGAACAACTCTACACACTAACCCCAAACAAAGTTTTCGTGTGAAATTCCTATAAACAGATAGAAATTGCAAAAGTAAACATCGGTAACCTAACGACATTGTGAATGTGTACTGACGGACATTACTGGGAATTCACCCCTGTGAAATTGTAAATAGTGGTGCCTCCAGTTTAGTTTGCAATATTTGTGCGGTGCCGTGCAAATGGAAAAAGGAAGATTATAGACTAATATAAGGTTATAGAGTTTACAATTTTTTTTAAAACACATATACTAAATGTGATTGTATCATGGAATGAACCAAAGTACATATATCAAAGATACATTGGTACCGGAAAGTTTTTTATTAATATTGTAACTCGACATGTGACTGCACCCGCCTGATGTTAAGCTGGAGTGCGGTCCATGAATGCAGGTGACTGCTACTACAGTTCAATAACTGTAAGTAGTAGTCACATCCGCTATGCTGGCCTAGTCGAAATCGGCCAACGGTACTGACTACAGAGACTATACCCAATACCATTGTTTATAAGTTATTCTCATAGTTTATTTAAATAATGTGAGTTTAGATTCAATTATGTTTATTTTTTATAATTGTGAATCTAAATCTGACCTTGACTGGCCTCATAGTAAGCAATAACAGTTACAAGAGAGGAGATGATTGAAAAAACAGCCTTAGTCGCCGTAGCTGTGCCGACTTGAGATGACGCCTAGCTTGAAAGAAAGGAAACGACACCGTTTAGTACTATATAACATTTAATATATCATTTCAAACAAAAATTAGTAATTAAATCGCAATCATACTCAAACTATTCTTACTTATGTTGTAAACGCGAAAGTTTGTGAGTATGGATGGATGGATGTTTGTTACTCTTTCACGCAAAAACTACTGATTGGATTATAATGAAACTTTACAATAATATAGCTTATACTTTAGAATAACCAATAGGCTTTATTTTTAAACATATTACTCTGTGAATAATAAATAAAATAAAGGAGTAAAAATAAAATAAAATTAAAAATTAAAAACCTTCTATACAAAACAAAATTTATGCGTGCGTTTAAAAAATTATTTTGTGTATACTAAAGAAAATATATCAAGCTACTTCATGTTAAAAATTAAAAACAAATTGTCAATTTTGGTCAGTAAAAAATAAACGTATATTATATATTTTTATTTCGAAAATATTTTACTACTCTGTGGCAAACGGGTAGATATCGGAAACGCTGATGTGTGTAACTCGGCAGAAATTAGACGTTACGACGGCTGGGAATTGCCCCGGTCTGCTTCGGCTTCGTGTTCCTATTAAACTCTACTATAATATTGTTGATACTATTTCTGGAATAGTCGTTGAATGTTGGGAAAGCGTGGTCGAATAAATGTTTATGCGATTCTCACCTATCTACTATTTACTAACAGATATTAGGTATTACTCGATTTCTATATATTAAGCTACTTCAAGAGTGGTAGATAGACTTTGAGATACTTTATGGTGGTCAATTGACCAGTCTGCCAATCCTGGATACCACCACTTTCAAGTGTACAACTAGACCATTATTTCTTTGTAGAAAAATCGACAAGTGGAATGCTTTTCCAGCCTATGTGTTCTCTCCATCCTATAGCCTTTGATCCGCTAAGAAGAAGCACCTTTGGCCAGCATAGTGGCGGCTGGGGCAGCCGTGAAGACTCGGTTTTTGCAGACGTCGGCACTCTTGGACCTCTTCTTGCTTACCATTAGGCGGGTCTAGGTCAGTCACAATATATAAAAAATACAATAAAAAGCATTTAAATATAGAACAGAGTTTGTATGCTAAGTAGAGATATCAGAACCAGGATATATCGGTAACAATATTTCTTTAAAATAAGTAGAAGGTATAGGTATGTGTCTGAAGAACCGACTATCGATAGGGAATAAAGGTTCTAGAGTGGAGACCACAGAAGTCACGAATAATCGATAGATGCAACTGGCATATTGTCATTCGGTATGGCATTCTAAGGGGCAGTGGACACCTTCTGGCTGATGATGATGATGATGGGTATACGTTATAAAATTAAAATAAAGTCAGTAAGTTTTCATATGTACATAGCAAAATGTAATACAATGTGTATTGCGACATGAGATCGATAATTAATTAATTAATATTATAGTATAACCCCACCCGTGAGGTAAGTACGTCGGTTAGCGCCACCTACCTAACTAACGAGTAAAACACACGATTTCCCACGAGATCCACCTTCAACAATGTCATAGATTTTTTTTTGGTAAATTAAACAGAATTGACATTTTATTTTAATACTAACTTAATTGTAACATCTAAAAATAACACCTGGGATAATCCACAAACTTAAGTCCCAAGTCCAGCAAACTGCCAAACCAGATGACAACGTCAGTTATTTTTACAAAAAAATGACTTAAACCGGGAACAATAAAACGAACTCAAAACATCAAACGGGGTAATTTTGGAAACAATAACAGCAATAACCAATAGGATGACTAACACCTCAGTCTCTCCGTGAGTCTGCAAAGCTCTCGTAACGTGGGAATAATAAAAAAATGTTAAATCAAAACCAAAATAAACGCGATAGTAAACCGCATAAAATTTGAATAATTCAATAATCAATGTTGGTGCAAAATCTAAGAAAATACGTATTTAAATAAAATATGTTAATAAATAAATTTATTATGAAGTACTTATATATAGATTTTAGCGACATACCATTGCAGTATGATTTGAAAAGCTTTTCAAAGAGCTTTATTAAGTTAAAATGACAATTATTTACTAAAAATATATTAGATTAAACAAGGCAGATCTAGACAAGGGATATGTTTTCGGTTTTAATCGATATTGAGCCAGTGCCTGAAGAAAATTGTAGATGCGAGGATAGCGAGGGAGTTATGTCAGGATCGTGGCAAGCGGCGCTCTATTGTTTCTGCTATTTATGTGGGAAAAAGCCGTGACAATTTGATTCATTATATATTAGATAAAAAATAGTATTTAGTACGGTTTTTAAATTTTTATTGTGGCTCGTCATTACGATATCACCTCGCCTGATGTTAAGCTGGAGTGCGGATGGAATAGAAGGCGAGCGCTATGATTAAATAATTCTAAGTGGCAATCCACTATTTTGGCCTAGATGAAAAGAGTAACTTTCAATCTGAATCCAAAACGCGCCTGAGTCACTTGATGATTTATACACTGGTATCTATATGGCTATTGACCACCACTATCTGCTTATAACCACGTCTTATACCATCCACGCCTATAAATTTTCTACCTAATAACAATTAAATCCAGTTATTGTAAAAAAATTACTGGATTGACGACATAGTGAAAGTCACGAATAACTAGTGGATGCAACTGGCATCTTGTCGTTCGAAATGGCGTTCTAAGGAGGACGCCTATGTTCAGCAGTGAACGCCTTCTAGCTGATTATGATGATTATAAAAATAAAACAATAGTAAATATTATAAATTTATTATTTCGTCTGTAATTTAACAATAGTAATTAATCATTTTTGAAGCAAGAAATATAAGAAGTCAATGTTTTAAAATTTTAAGTTATAAACTAATAAAGAACGCTATTCTACGCCGCGATTATTTAATCTATTCGGAGGTAGTTTGTGGCGCACCTGCCATGTTATTATGGCTATTAAGTCTGTCATATGAGTTTACAATAAGTAAATAGGGACGTGTGCTCACATCAGGGACTTCTACCCTATTATTGCCATACTATTGGAGACAATAACAATATCATTGTTTGTTGGAAAAATTACCACGGCTGCTTATTAAAGCAATAAATTCTATATTCCTTCATTTTGTTACGATTTTATTACTATTTGGTTTAATAGTGTTTATTAAACATTTTGGCATACCGAAGAAACGTAATCGACCAATCAAATTGTCACGCCCTTTTTCCACAAGGATAAGCTCCAACTACGCCGGCATAGTGGATGCTCACAGTTATTGAATTGTAGTAGCAGTGACATCCATTCATGGACCACACTCCAGCTTAGCATCAAGCGGGGTGCTGTCATATGTCGAGTCACAATATAAAAAAAAGCAGAGACAATGCAGCGCCACTTGCAACGATCCTGACACAACTCCCTCACTTCTCTAACATTTACAATTATCTTCATTATAAGCTCTACGATTATAGGTACTAGGCAACCAAGCTTTCTTAAGGATGCCTCCGATTTTGTCGGAAAACATCCTCCTGGGCTTGCCTTGTTTCAAGCATCTATCCACATCAGATTTATAAATTCCTTTCGTTAATTGGAGGTTCCTTTCGTTAATCCAAAGGGGTCGTTTTGCTTAGGTGTATTCATAAAGGTTGTGCCAAAAACCAAAGCCTAACTATTTTCTTTCTCTTACTATATTTCTTTTGACTATTTCTTTTCTTCTAAATTTTTTAAATGACAATTTACTAGGAATATCATTAGGCCGGCGACTAAGGTATCCGGCAACTGACTCGGTTTTTATGAACCTCCTCTTGCTTATCATCAGGCGGGTCGAGGTCAGATATCGTGTCACAATAAAAAAAATCGCACAATGATTTCGCGCCGGTTTACAAAGCCACCATTAATAGCTTAGTCTTTAAGTCCAATTAAGTTTAGTCTTCCAAAGACTGGTTAGGTGTAGTAAATTATAAGGTATTTAATTTCCGCTAAAAAGAATTTAAAGAGGACAAAACAAATTTAGATGATTATATTACCCTTTCTGTTTTACTTACAATTTCTTGATACTTTTGACACATTATACACTATAAACGTAAGGCTAGGTTGTAAAACTTTGTTTTAATAGGAACTTGACATTTTATTTCAACGTAAGTTGTTATTTAAGGGGACCGTATCATAGGAGAAGAAAGTAGGCACGATAAACACGTAATCAAGATTATAAAACTGTACTTAAATAGTATTGAGATCAAAGTTTAAAAAGATTTTAAGCTTTAGTAACGTGAAGAATAAATATGTCTAAAATGAATATAAATATGCTGTAATAGACAGTAAATAAAATTTCATGCAAAAATAATAAAAAAATAACAATAAAACACATTTGCGACCCCGCGGGGCACATTTACACCCCAATAATACTTTTTATCATATTTATTGACTGATAAATGGAATACCCCGAATCGAGTGCATTTATATGTTACTGAAAAAACTTTTGCTATGTATTTGTATTATTTACGAATGTGTAATTTTTTAATACATCATTTCCTTATAAGGCATTATTTTTTGTTAAAAGCATTGTAGTCCATCCGACATTTTTGAATAGGTCAGAGGTGGTACCCACGTGAAAATATACTAGAATGAAAATGAAAACTAAAATGAAGTGAAGCTATTTGGAGGCAATGAATGGCATGAGAATTAAATTCATGGTAATGGTATCGATAGTATTTTGGCAAATACTTTAAAGGTTTTTCTTAGAGAATCCTAACGACAGTTGGCGTATTGGTTAGAACACCAGTCCGTTACGCGGAAAGTCCCGGGTTTAATTCAGGTCGGAACGAATTTTTGTTTCGTACTTTTTATTTGAAATAATTCATAATATGATTAAATATTAGGATTTTTTGTAAAAAAAGGACCTGGAGCAAACATCCTCTATGTTTGCTCCGGGTCTGGTTGCCAAAAAGTAGAAGGCACCGTATGCAGATGCAGACCGTGAAGTTACTTAATCGCGTTTCGGGGTCAGCATGTAAGTTGCCGGTTTTAACTAGGCTGGCATAGTGGATAAGACTGCTACTTACAGTTATTTAACTATAGTAGCTGTCACGTCTATTAATGGACCGCACACTAGCTTAATATTAGGCGGGGTGCTTTAATATGTCGAGAAAAATAAAACAAAAATCGTGGATTTGTAGATATTGAGATTTAAAGCGTGACAATTTGAATCGATTAATATTGCGCGGGAAAAACTGAAAATCACTTAAATTATAATTAATATCTAACTATAATAATAAAACCTGCATCGGTTTTTTTCAGTCGTCGTTGCTGTTGAACTTTTTCTTGCTTACCATCAGGCAAGTCGAGGTTAGGGTATAAAAGTCCGTTAATTTCATAAAAATTACCTAAAATAAAAATGAAGTAAGTATTACCGACAAAAAAATCTCAATATTTTCTAAGTAAGAGAGAAGATTTACAAATCTTCGTGTCACAGAGTTAACGTGTACATGATGACCCTTGAGACAGTTGCGACCTCAAATAAGGGGTCCCGCGGAATACACTATCAGGGGCATAATCCCAAACCAAAGGTGTGATAGGAATACTAAAACTTTACGTAAAGGAAAAAATTGTATCTTACCACCTTGAAAGATTACAGCGTCGACTGAAGTTACGTGATCATCATACAATATTCAACAACAATGTTGTAGATATTGCTTCGGAATTGCGATGTACTTTGTAATATAAGTTTAGTATAAATAAAGATTGCTTTATAAATCAGAGTAATGAAAATTTGATAGGAAAATTCACGTGTATACATCGGTAAAATGCATCAAGAGATTGAACTCGGTGTCTAAGAATTAACAAGCGGTTGCGATAGCTTGGACTGGACCACTCTTTCTCCTTATTAGGTTTATATTTGTTTATTATTGATTGTGGAGAAATTAATCGGACTGAAAACTGCTTTCCACAAACTCTTCCAAAACGTGATTTGGTCACGTTTCGGGATCAGCTTGTAAGTTGCCAGTTCCATCTAGGCCGGCATAGTGGATGTGATTGCTACTCACAGTTATTGAGTTGTAGTAGTAGTAGCATTCATTCATGGACCACTCTTCGGCTTAACATCAAGCGGGGTGCTGTCATATGTCGAGTCATAATAAATAAATAAAAAATCATAGAAACTGAAAGACCAAAGTGCTTATAATAAAGATATATTGGTTTGCATGACTACTACACCACAGTCGCCTTTCAATGTTGATAGGTTAATTACCTAGGTAAAAATTCACAAATTTTTGTAGCGGGGCCAAATAAATAAAATTATTTAGGCTTGTGAAAGGCTTTGTCAAATCATTATATTATTTATGTTTTAGGAAAAACAAAAAATTGTAAGTTTATAACTAAAAACAAATGATAAATTATTAAAATATATATTTACAATACAATATAAAAATAAGAATTCACCTCTTGTTCCTTCTATGTTTATGTGGATATCATACAAAGTAACGTCTAAGTGAAAAGTTTCACATTTCAATATATTTTACTAGTACGAAATATTCCTTTCTGCACTACTCTAAGATCCCAAGTGACATTAGCGAATAACACACGAGGTGAATAGAATAAAAGCATGGGGGATTTGAGATTTACATGACAAATTTCAAATATTTTTTCTATACCACATTACGTATCAATCTGACATTCTGCTTATTGCTTAAAACTACTACTTATACCTGTATATTATTTAAACTCATCTTTCTAATAATATCTTAATATAAAATATTCTAGGATCTGGGATAGGAAAATCAATATGTTTTGTTTTTTATATGTTTTGTATACGTTTTTACCTCTTTACAGTCCTAACATAATGATAAATACATGCGTATGTACGTTAGATACACACACTAGGCACACATTGACCTGAACACACACATTCACCTGAACACACACACACACACACACACACACACACACACACACATCACACAATACACACCTCTACTAACTATTCTATTGAATTTTAAATGTAAATTTGGTAAAAACAAAAGGAAATAATATCTAGTGTAGCATCAATTTGTGTTTAATGGAAGAGAAGGTTGATATCTCCAGCGCAGTACATGTACTAGTGCAGGTTTCATCGTTCATGGAAAACTGTAAATATTGTAAAGCACCAAATAAAGTTTTTATTTATTTTATTTTGGAACTTATTGGAACTAAATTATTGGAACGAACGTATACTCTAAATCCCATAATATAAATAGTTTCCGTTTTATCTTTCAACTGGCCTTCGCTTTCTAAACCGCTTTCGTCAATCTCCTTTCATCCATTCTTTCAATTCACCCAAACCCATCGCCGAATACGATGATATTATTATGAGTTTTGGTTGCGATGCGCTACAATTTAATAAAGTATACAATATTACGTATGCTAATATATTTTTTGGTAATTGGATGGGATGGTTGCAGTAATAAAATTGTAATTAAAAATTAACTATTTTATACGACCTGCCACCTCCCTTGGGGTGCATATTAAGTAGTTGTATAATATTAGAAGCTTTTGTTAAGTAATGTTTTGTTTAGGCTTATGAAACTAATCGCTTCTGACTTTGAATTTAGCTATTTATAATTTTGTAATACAAATATTATTCGTCGGATTATCCACCTTAATAAAGCTTGTTTGTAAGACGATGCTAAGATATTTAAGCGGAATGTTACTCTTAATTTAAAGCTAATTTGTTTTAGGAATAATTAGGATTTAATTTAAAATAGTGTTCAAATAAATTAAAGTGATTTAAAACTTTGATAAATACGTTGTGTAAGGATTGTGGAAAATACTCTCCATTGTCTGCCTATCCCTGCGGAAATTAAAGCGAGACAATATCATTGATTGATTGATAAGTAAATACCTACTCATTTGAAACCTAACTTAATTATTATGTTAACCTTAAACCGATCTAATTTGACAAATTAATTAAATCAATCAAATCAAATTGTTTCGTCTTTTTTCTACAGGGATAGGCAGAGACAATGGAGCGCTACTTGCCACGATTTTAAATTATGTTATTACATTATTATTTTTGGACCAGTATAGTGGCAGCGACTGCTCGTAAACTGAATCGTTTTGCTTTTCAGTCCTAGTCGCTCTTGGACCTCACTTAGCTAGTCGAAGTCTATAAAATAAAAAAACATTCCTTAATATTCCTAATTCCTTCAACAGACTGATTAAGAATTTTAAATATGAATTTATTACACATATAAATTTAAGTGTATTAAATTTTATTACATGATGATAATCCTGTTTATATTGTATAATATATTGTATATATATTATGTATATATATAATGTATATATATTGTAGTATCTATATATACTACACTACTGTAGTATCTACACTATACAATATAAACAGGATTATCATCATGTAATAAAATTTAATACACTTAAATTTATATGTGTAATAAATTATAATATATATTAATTTATAAATTTTTCATAATGTATTTGGTTACATATTTTATTTTATTTTATTTTGCACCCTACCTCTTATCTGTATTTTCGGATCAACATCCTAAGGTTTGACTGGTAGAGAATGCCTTTGGCATTAAGTCCGCCTTTGTACTATTGTGCATTAAGTTTTTAAATAAATTAATTAATAAATGAATAAATATTTTTAAAAATTATAGCCTAACGTTTGCTTTTACCGTGAACCCAATTAATATGTCTAAATTCTAATCGTGCTAATTACCATGGAGCCATTAACACGTAAAACACCGGTGTACTAAGTAAACAGAATTTTTGTCACTAAAACCAATGAAAATAACAGCATGGGCCGTATGTTAAGTAACTTATGACGGACTGACATGCGATGTTGTCATGCTAAATTATGCCATAATAACTTATTGTTAGTGTAGTTTGTGTCTGCTAACTTTACCACTAATGTAAATATTATTATAAATAAATAATTGTGTTTAAACTGTATAGTAATATTGAATTTTTATTATTCTTATGAAAAACAGATAAAATTAAAAGTAATAATTAACTATAAATAAAAAAAATATCTTCTAATGACGTCACATCAGAGATAGTCCCAAAGAGACTGGCAATATTTCCCCTTTGTATAGCAAGGCTAATACGTTGGCAGAAATATTTGCCAGCCTTCCTGTCTCCAGACTTCTCTGTCAGCCGCTTGGACAACTCCTTGGCCAGGCGCTTAGCTGAAGGTCCCCAAGCCCCAAACGGCGCAAATTCGTAACCAGTACCGAGGTTAGCGTATTTGCGCAACTTGAAGATCTCAGCAGAAATCGCCGCACTTCCCGCCCTTAACGAGGTCGCATAGATGTTAGATGGGGCATAGTTTACTACCTTCGAGTATACGGCCTATGTATACTCTAAGATTATTAAACTGTATATATTCGTAATGAAAATGGGATAAAAAACATCTGTGACGGATTTTTTCATTCGTCGCCTACCATCTTGCTTACCAGGTGGTAAGCAGTGGTACCCAGTCTGCCGATCCGGGGTAGTACCACCACTTACAAGTATACAGACCGTGAAGTGATTTGGTCACGTTTCGGGATCAGCTTGTAAGTTGCTGGTTCCATCTAGGCCGGCATAGTGGATGTGATTGCTGCTCACTGTTATTGAATTGTAGTAGCAGTGACATTCATTCATGGACCACATTTTGGCTTAACATCAAGCGGGGTGGTGTCATATGTCGAGTCACAATAAAAAAATAAAAAAAAAGGTCCATTAGGCAGGTCATTTGACGACAGGCGTAGACGAACGGTTTAGCGACTGGTTTGTTGCGCGTAAAGCCCCGGGTTCGATCCCCGGTCGGAGCAAATATTTGTTTCATAGCTTTTATTTGTAATATTTAATAGTATTAAATATTGCAAATATTTGTTAATAAAAAAAAGAGATGGATATTTGCTTCGGGTCTGGTTATCAAAGAGTGGTGGGCAGTGGTACCCAGTCTGCCGATCCGGGGTAGTACCACCACTTACAAGTATACAGACCGTGAAGTGATTTGGTCACGTTTCGGGATCAGCTTGTAAGTTGCCGGTTCCATCTAGGCCGGCATAGTGGATGTGATTGCTACTCACAGTTATTGAATTGTAGTAGCAGTGACATTCATTCATGGACCACACTTTGGCTTAACATCAAGCGGGGTGCTGTCATATGTCGAGTCACAAAAAAAAAAGGTCGGAAGTCGACAAAATAACATCGTTCAGTCAACTGCGGCCAGATTTCCAACCCAGTGTCTATCGTTTGACACGCGATAATTTATTATCACGTTAACAGACATGGACGCGGTTCGAACCCTGGTCACAGTTGACCGATTACTTATACTTACACTCTGATACGATTAAAATTCTACATGGTTTTCCAGTTCTTTATCTAATTAAGGGTCGGTTTTACAAATGTCTGTTACGGTTATTATCGTTATTAATAATTTATGCAGTTTTTTTGTATCACTCGTACTTCTTCACTTGTTCTTGGGCTTCAAGTGGAGTGAAGAACGCTGACCGGCATAGTGACAACGACTGAAGCAGCTAGTAGTTTAGTAGTAGTGAAATGGTTACGCAAACCGAGAGTCTCCGGTTTACAACCTGTTTCTATGATACAAGAACTATAAAGTAAGTATAGAAATAAAAAAAAAAACTATTAACTAAGTCGCGTTTTTAGCCGTTCCAAATCTAACTCACATGTTAAAAAATAACAAAGTATATATTTTCCGTAATTTTAAACCGAAACATATTTTTAATTTTATGTTTATAAACTATGAATATTTTAATGAACTATTTTATTTAAATATCTTGAAGTATTGCAGGGCTAGTTGCTTAATAAATTAATTGAATTTTTATACATTATGTGTTTAGTTTTTATTAATTTTGATGGTGTCATAATTATTATGACTAAGAAATTAGGTTATTGTCATTAATAACAGGACACTTTGTTAAATTAAATTGCGAAAAAACACGACATTTTACAATGTTTTTAATAAACTTGAATAAAATATTTAAAACTGATAATTACTGTTAATAAATTTCTTACTGTCACTTAACACGCGACCGCGACCGCTCTGTCCACTAAGCTATACAGCGCTTACGCACTCGCGTCACAATATTAAATAACTACACAATTTAAATAGTTTCATGTATTTAGAATTACGAGTACTTACCATCATATATTTAGTGACACTCGCAAGGTTTATTTAATTATTTATTTGGCTTAACAACAAAATAATCACAAAAGATTGACGAAAAGAATTTATAAATCTCATGTGAATGGATGCGTTAAACGAGGCAGGCCTAGGAGGGTGTTTGCCGACCAAATCGGAGACATCCTTAAGAAAGCTAGTTTGCCTAGTGCCTATAACCATAGAGCTTGTATGAAGAGAATTGTGAATGTGAAGCGAGGGAGTTGTGTCAGGATCGTGGCAAGTGGCGCTCCATTGTCTCTGCCTATCCCTGTGGAATAAAGGCGTGACAATTTGATTGATTAATTGATAATCACTAATCTGAAAATAAGTAACATTACAATTTCTAATGTCTAAATCGGCCCACGGGCTCGATCTCTAGATCGCCACAAAGGAACTAACATACATTATCAAATTGTCACGCCTTTCCCGACAGGGACAGACAGAGACAATAAAGCGCCACTTTCCACTATCTTGACACAACTACCTCGCTTTCCTCACATCCACAATTGAACATACATACAAGCTATACGGTTATAGGTACTAGGCAACCTAGCTTTTTGAGGAAGTCTCCGATTTTAGTCTGCCTCGTTTAATGCTGGATGCACACATCAGATTTATAAATTCCTTTAGTCAATTTTCTTTTACTTATTTCCTTTCCATGTGCCCAAACCATCGAAGTATTCCTTTGTCAATGCTTCTTTAAACCACGTGCACCGATATATAAGCAACATACATAATAACAAAATATCAACATTTACTTAACAGCAAACAATCGTAAACTAATCTGAACTCACGGAAATGTAATAAATATAATTCAGTCCCAAAATAAGGGTTCGATCGTAAAATGTTTGAGGTATGGGTATTTCTTACAAATCGGACAAGTCATCAATTGGTGTGCTTATTGATATTGGGGGTGATATTGGTCACATTTGTTCATACTTTATGAGGGCATGTGACTACAGAGAAGATATTTCGGTTGCCTACAAAATTGAATATGCATACTTTTAAACGCTACAGCTACACAACGTGCTTTTATTAGACATGCAAAGTGCTGGACCTATACTAATACTGTATAACTATAAGTATTTGAAAAAGATAGCAATTTTTTTACTATACATTTCTTTACAAAGCTACTAAAGTATCATAGAAACAGGAATTCGTGCTCTCGGCTTGCGTAACCATCAGCTGCGACTACACCACGGTCGCCTTAATTAGCGCCTAGATTTGTTTACGATTTCATGGTGACAGCAATCGTTGGTATTTCTTGTGTTGAGTATTTAAAATATCGAGTGAAAACTTTTTTCAGGAGATCCACCCATGCGTTGCTGAAAAATCAGCAAAAATATCAAATTAGGATATAATTAGGTATAAAAATTAGTTGGTAAAAAAAAATTCAAACCAAGTTGTCACGCCTTTTTCCTACAGGGATAGGCAGAGACAATAGAGCGCCACTTGTCACGATCCTGATACAATTTCTTCACTTCTCTCACATCCACAATTCTCTTCAAACAAGCTCTACAGTCTACAGTTATGGACAGTAGTAGGCAACCCAGCTTTCTTAATGATGTCTTCAATTTGGTCAGAAAACACCATTATGGCTGCCTTGTTCAGCCCAAACATCGGATTTACAAATTCCTTTGGTCAATCTACTTTCACTTATCCTTTCCGTTTGCCCATCGAAGCTAAAATAATAGTACTAAAACCCAAAAGCATTTAATTTTACAAACAAGTATAACAAACTAACAAAGTAAATCAAAAACGTATATAGATGTTTATGCGAAAGACAATCTAAGAAATCAAACAAAATATCAAATAGTATATAATATTGTTTACGACCTATGAAAGTTAAAATAACCGTAAATACATACATTGCGAACAAAACAAAAAGCTCTCTAACCCTTGTCACCTAAACAAACACAAAAACAGCTTCAAGCGAGACAGACACCTGCATTTCCATAACAAGACGTAAATTTTGAATGTCCGCAAATCGAATAACCCACCGGAATTAAGTTATCCACTTTTTATCAAAAGAAAAGAAGGACACGTTAACATATGAATATGACAAATTGTGGTACGGTCAAGCTTCCAGTCCGGGAATTTTCACGAATTTTACGACACCGCTGGGACTATGGGGAGAGACTTGAAAATTTTTTCATTCGCCACACGGAAGAAAAAGTGTGGGGTCACTCGTCAAAATTGTAACAATTTCTCAGAAACAATAATACGATAAAAAACTAACGGTTACCTCCTGTCCAGTATAAAAGCTATTACTATACTGTCAATGTTATTTATTATGTTGAGACATGGCCAGAATTTTTATAGTGCTTGGGGATTTAAAGTTTTATTGATGTTTCCCAACTTTACATCTGAAGGCGTTTTCATTTTATATTTTCAATACATGATGTAGGTGTATTTAATAGCTTATTAACATTATTTATTAATATGACATTTATTTTTTATAATTTTTATTGAGTAGCAATCACATCTACTATGCCGGCCTAGATGGAACCGGCAACTTACAAGCTAATTCCGAAACGTGACCAAATCACTTCACGGTCTGTATACTTGTAAGTGGTGGTACTACCCCGGTCCACGCCTGTCGTCATATAAGAATATTAGTCCTGGAGTATTATGATTTTAAGGGGGAGGCCTATGTTCAGCAGTTGTCGTCTTCTGGCTGATGTTATGATGATTAGGACTTCTTGACTAGCAATATTTATTTGAAGTATGCAGAATGATCATCATCATCAGCCAGAAGGCGTCCACTGCTGAACATAGGCCTCCCCCTAAGAACGCCATTCCGAACGTCAAGATGCCAGTACGACAGTATGCAGAATAACTGAAGTTTAATAAATTGATCCATCTATCTCTTAAAGATAGATAGCCTACGCTATCTTATCCTATCTTTTCATTGTACAGTTCTTTCAACGGCTGGGTCTACGTCGTATATTGCTGGGGTAGACGTTTTCTAGTATAGAATGCATATAGTAGAGATTAGTAGTCAGATTACTGTATATAATCCTCTTTCGTAGTCTTTTTTCTGTCTATTTTTCATTGTAATATTAATAATTTGTTACTCGTAGGTATATTCAATAATTTAAAGTCGTAATATCAATCAATATTAGAGTTCAGTAGTTGGTAGTCATTTGTTTGCTGATCCGGATTCGTAGGTACCACCACTTTCAAGTGTAGGTACTGACTTTGAAGTGACTTAGTTGCGTTTCAATATCCACTTGAAAGTTGTCAGTTACAACTAAGACCTGCATTGAGGATGCGACTACTACTTGTACTTATTTATTTATTTAAGGAGAAAATACAAAATTAATTACTTATAACTAATATAAAATAACTTCGATTCTATTGTACAAAAGTAATTGTCTAAACATTTATTTATTTATTATTATTATTTATTATTATATATTTCTATACTAAGCTACTAAAGTGCTTGTATCATAGAAACAGGACAACCAAAGTACATATATCAAAGATACATTGGTACCGGTGGGTGGTCTCGAACTTGTGCTCTTCGGTTTGCGTAACCATTGCACTGCCACTACACCACGGTCGCCTTTTGCCCACTAAGATTTATTTACTTATTTACAAGAAAGGACATCATTCGTTTTGTATGGGGACTTAGGATTAATTGTATTAACAGTTTAATATGCAATTTAAAATAGTTTAATATACGAAGATTACAATATTATTGGAATAAATCCTATATTTTGCATAGTTTAGGTGTGCGAAATGATCAAACTATAATTATGACAGTTCAAAGTAATACAAATATGGCGTCGGTTGACAGATATTACAAAATCCATATCTTATTTTTCAAATAACTCAATTGCACAGCAATTAAAAACAAAATTGTTATTAGTTTTATCAATACAAGTATCGAAACTACTATTTATATATTTTTACATCATTGGACATTACAAAAGTAGTACAAAGAAGCCCAAAATGAATGATGTCCTTTACAAGTATATTTAATTAGTTTACCAAGTTCTGATTAAAACACACACACACACACACACACACACATTTAAAACTTATTTAAATACACACGATCCACACCTACAGCACACTAAACATTGCTTTTCTTAATTTTCTCGATCTTTCGATCTCTAAAAAAGTAAAGTGACTGAAATTGGTTATTGTAGACGCTACACATTCTTCTAATAGGTACACGGAAACCGACATTTAACTGTGGTAACGGTCGCCTTTATTATTAAACCTTCGATATAACACCAAGTAGAGTGCATTAATATTTCCAGCCACAATAATAAAATAACATCTGTCGGCGTCTACTGCTAGACATAGGTCCATTGATCTCATCAATACTCTGGAAGTGACCTGCTGCATTTATCAAGTCATCAGTACATCTTACCTATATGAATGACTTAACAAAGTTGTATTGAAGCCACAGCTTAGGTATGTACTTGAAAACATACACAAGCAAGCGAGGCATAATGAATATTCAGGAATTATGTGCAAGCGACAAACCAATTCCCATATGAAATCAGCAGAGTGCACGAGTACATGTTATACGAGTACGCGTATGAGACTACTCTATGACTGTACTACTTGTATATTGTCTTTTTGACTATAATAAACACCTTTAGCTTTCTATGTATAATAAAGTGTATATTTATTTATATGTGATGATTCCTGTCTATATTATATTATTATGATATATATGTATTAATTTATATTTATTTATTTATTAAAGATCATGGTTTTGATGATTTTTTTTATTGTGACTTGACATCTGACCTCGACCTACCTGATGGTAAGCATGACGGAGGTCTGACGACGAAAAAAAACCGAGTCAGTTCACGGCTGCTGCAGTCGCTGGCACCATGTTGCATCCTAATCTTCATCGTCGGATCAACTTACTAAAGGCCTTTGGCATTAAATCCGCCTTTGTACCATTATGCGTTAAGTTTTAAATAAATAAATGTACCTACATTTTAAAATTAGGCATTTTTAAAATAACATAGTTTTAATTTACATTTTACATACGACAGACCGTTCGTAGTTATTTGTCGATCCGGTAATGCACGTACAACCAAATTAGCTTGTAGACGTTTTTTGCATTTGTAGTAGTGCGCCTAAGAGCGCGTTTCCATTATTAACACACGTTACGAAAACACGCCATGTCCTCAGGTTTTAATTGAAAGCAAACGGAAGATAACCGGAAACTTTTAATGGAAAAGCACAAAATTCGGTACTTACGAATTAACTATTTGATAAAAAATTGCAGAATATCGTGCACAAAACCGACCCAATGTTTTTACTGACGAAACATATGTATGGGACATACGGTGCATACATATATGCAAAGGGGTAAAATATTAAAACAATATATAAAAGTTGTTTATTTTTTTATTTGCTGACTGTACTACAAACGCAAAAATGCCTCAAAGCTAAAACTTAACATAATGATAGGAGATCGTAACATCTTTATCTACCGCCACGACATAATGGAAACGCGCTCTTAGGCAAATACGTCTCCAAGTGAATTTGACTGTACTTTCAATTGTACAGGTTGTGATGTGACTCAGGACTCAGGTCTTGATGCGTGAAGACGTTAAATGTTTCCAGTTTCAACTAGGCTGGCATAGTGGATGCAACCGCTGATTGCAATTAATATTTTAGATGCAGTCGCCTTCCTCTCTAGTAAATGTACTAAAAGTGTTTTGTTTACATGTTTCTTTATTTACGTTCTAATTTAGGCATATTTTTTTTCACTTATTACATTCTATATAACTTAAACATTATTTAATTGTGATACCTGGTATTCAGGTAAGTCGGATAAGCAAGGGAGGTCAAAAAATGACTACTCTGCTTTTTCGCGCGTTGCTCGTAAGATCGAAGGTTATAGGGTGGGGAGGACACGCGGTGAAGCATTCTATAATGCAAATGGTAAAAATAATTTAACTTTTTAGATCGTGGCAAGTGGCGTTCCATTGTCTCTGCCTATCACTGTGGGAAAAGGGCGTGACAATTTGGATGATTTTTTTTAATTGATACTTTCCTTAATAAAATATTCAGTTTGACTGCGAAGTTTCTTTAAGGTCTTACGAAACTTGCCTAGGTACATTTCTATAATACATACTAAACATCTGTATGCATTGTCTAGAGACACGGGGTGTTCTGACAATCAGTCCTGGAGATGGGATAATGAATCCCTTGGGAACATCCTGAATGTTGCTACACAATCGTGACTAAACTACTGATGGCTATGATCGGTTCAGACAAACAAATTAAAACATTATTCATTTTATTGTTTGTGAAAATCAATTTTTAATTATACCTATAATTAAACTTTATTAACCTTATCCATAGTATTAAAAATATTTTAAACAATTATTTAATATGTTTAGTAAATTTTTATATATTGTGACTCGACATCTGACCTAGACCTGCCTGATAGAAAGCATGGTAGAGGTGCAAGAGTGCTGACGAGCGAAAAAACTAATCTATTCACAGCTGCCACAGTCGCCGTCACTATGCCGGCCAAAAGTAAAGAAGCTATACGGTAAAGTTAGAATAAAAAGATACAGAATGAATAAAATATTCATAAGTATTTACGATTTATATATTTTTAAATAACGATAAGTAATATTAATAACAGGTGTATAATAAGGTGTATAATAACTGACAATATAATAAGAGTCACAAATATAGTAACCCGTGGCTTGCAACTGACATCTTGTTCAGAATGGCGTTCTGATGATGATAAATATTATAAAAAATGCTATGCTTTATAGTAATTTCAGACTTAAGTCAAATCTAATGATACCTATGTTAATATCCGTCTACAAAGTTTGCCAAAGAAATAAACATAGATATATACGCTTAAAATACATTACTTACCTTTTCGATAGGGTTGAAATGCATTTGAAAATTAAAAATAAACGGTAATTTAACTTGTAAGGTGGACCAAGATTGTAGTCCTGCCAGTGTCTCTGCTTTTTCTCTGCATATCCATAGAGCAACTGAAACCTTTTTTAAAATAATCTTCCATATTGGCTTTTATATTGGTAGCTAATCCCATATTTTTTAATGTAATAATCTAATACAACATTATCAGCCGATTGTACCAAAGATTATAATTTACGAATTTGTAAAAAGTATCGTATAACTAAAAGAAAAAAACTTCACATTTTACATTTACGTTTAACGGATATTTTATAGAGCTAAAAGACATCATTCATTTTGGGTTTCTTTGTACTACTTTTGTTATTTCTATTGATAAAAACATATATAAATGGTAGTTTCGATATAAAATTATTACCAACCCAATTCACGATTTCGTAATAGAATAAGTATAAAGTAAAACTAAATTCGTAAATTGAAACTTTTTTGGTACAACCGGCTGTATAAGTAATTCATCTGTTTAAAAGAATGCTTACAAAAAGCTTCCATTAAGTAAAGAATAATACTGATAAAAGTTGATCTAAAAACAACCCCCTTGCGAATTAAGCCAATAACGCAAAAAAGAGGGGCAGAGTAGTAAATGAGCCGTCACTTGTTACTTGTGAATATTTATGAGAGGCTATCTGATGCTACCAGATGTATTATGTATATAGATTTATATTTTAATAGCTTTTGCTTATATTAATTATTTTTTTATAAATAATACAACAAAAATGTATGTTGCTTGTTTGGTTCATAGCAAACTTAATACAGTATTTGTGAATTGATTTTTATAAGGAATTTTTAAGTTCCTAGTCCCTTGCTCGTGAACTTTGATTTAACTTTGTTAATTGGGCCTTCGAAGGTAACAATTTGTGCCAAGGAAATCACGGTACCATTACCACATTGATAGGTAGTCAATAAGTTAAAAATCTTTTTATTCATCGGTTTTAAATTGTTATTTTTGTAAACAAAATATTATTAGACGTGGTTTAGTACCCGTGGGTACCCGGTTCAAAACCACTTACCGGTGCCATTGTATCTTTTATATAATTACCTTGGTCATACTGTTTCTATTAAAACAAGCACTTTAAGTAGCTTAGTTTGACAATGTAAAAATGGCTAACATGAAGACATTTTTTTTTTTTTATTGTGACTCGACATATGACAACACCCCGCTTGATGTTAAGCCAAAGTGTGGTCCATGAATGAATGCCACTGCTACTACGATTCAATAACTGTGAGTAGCAATCACATCCACTATGTCGGCCTAGATGGAACCTGCAACTTACAAGCTGATCCCGAAACGTGACCAAATCACTTCACGGTCTGTATACTTGTAAGTGGTGGTACTACCCCGGATCGGCAGACTGGGTACCACTGCCTACCACACTTTGAATGTCACGTCACAAAGTTAAATTAAATTTTCGACTAAGATAATATGGGACTAGCTTCAGTCTATCCCAATACTCATTGCACAGTAACCAATTTTTACATATATTCATTGATCATATAAACAAATATAAAATAGCCTTTACAACGCTAACAGACTTCAGTTTCACTCGTCTGCTTGTAAATGTATTTCCGTGTGCGGAACAATGCTTCGAGTACAATAAAGCAATAATCACTGTCACATTTGACACACGCTGTATTTACATTTATATTAGAAATGCGATTGGAGTTATTAAAATTGATTGCAACTGTTTGTTGCTCAATTTTCATGTGTTTCACGTTGTTGTGTGCAATCCAAATATAACTCATATACGAGTATTGTAAGTTGTTTTGTTTTTATAATTGAGAATTGAAATCTCAGCTATAACACAAATCTGTATTAAATATTATCACAAAGCAAAATTAGATAAATGAAAAACACACATCAAGAAAGACTTAGGATGTAGAGCTTATATCAAATAAATTGTAGATGTGAGGGAAGCGACGGAGTTGTGTCAGGATCGTGGCAAGTGGCGCTTTATTGTCGGTGCGTATCCCTGCATGACAATTTGATTAATTGGTTGAAAACTTAACAAATTTTGTTTTCATTGAATGTAAGGCCTACAATAAACATACTGGCAAATAATTAACAATAATATTAAATTACAAAAAAACTCCATTGCACGAGATATACTTTTTGACAGTCCGCGAGGGGGTGAGATATTTATACTGAATAATTTATTGACGCAGCGGGTGATTGCTGCTTGCACAAATATGTGAGTGAACCCCTATGATCATATGTGATCATGTTAGACAAATTTTAAATATTACCTATTGTTTATTTTGTATTTGTATTTGACGTCAGGCGTGGCGTAGTGGTTTGGGTTTTTAGCACACCAGTCCGTTACGCGGAAAGTCCATGGTTCGATTCCCAGTCAGAGCAAATATTTGTAAGATCTTAATTGTAATATTTAATTAATCAGTCAATCTAATTGTCACGCCTTTTTTCCTCAGGGATAGGCAGAGACAATGGAGCGCCACATCCTGCCACGATCCTGACACAACTCCCTTGCTTCCTTCATATTCACAATTCTCTTCATACAAGCTCTATGGTTCTGGGCAATAGGCAACCTAGCTTTCTTGAGGATGTCTTCGATTTGGTCGGAAAATTTACCGCATCCATCCACATAAGATTTATCTATCTTTTCGTCAATCTAATTTCACTCATCCTTTATTTATTCTAATTCTTAAAATTACAAATATAATTCTATAAAAAATGAGGTGGATAATATCAATCTAGCTTAATATCAGGAAGGGTGCTGTCATATGTCAAGTCACAACAATAAAAATATTAGGTTTTTTTAAAACAAAAAAGATGTTTAACCGGTAGATACAACTGGCATCTTGTCGTTCAGAATGGCGTTGTAAAGGGTATACCACAGTCGAACTAAAACGTTCGGTGCTTCGATTCTTTGCAAATCAATCGACAACTGAAATGCTTTACCAGTGCATGTGTTCTCTACATCCTATAACCTTGGCACCTTCAAGCGATGCCTGAAGAAGCACTTAATGCCGGCATAGTGACGACTGAAAAAAAAAATTTTTTCTCAGTTGTGGGCGCTCTTGGCCCTCCCCTTCCTTACCACCAGTAAAGTTTAAATCTGTTGTCTTAATAAAAAATGAGTTCTAAAAGGATTTTGTAGGATTTGATGTAAAAAATAATGTTAATAGCAAACAAGATAAGCTAATGTGGTTCCATATTAGGGCTGTAATAGAATTTATCAAAAATCGAAGGGGTGTGGTGTATTACGTCACTCGGCCCCTTATTTTGTTTGTATTTTGCTCCCCTTACGGGTAGTGAGGAATTAGACACACCATATGTGTACCTACTTATATTACATCAAGCTTAGAATGCTCATTTTTAAATAATACAACAGGAAAATGGAGGCAAAAGGCGACTGTGGTGTAGTGGTAGTGAAAAAGTTACTCAAACCGAGAGCACGGGTTCTAAACCACTTGCCAGTACCAATGTATTATTGATACGTGTACTTTGGTTGTACTGCTTCAATGATACAAATAAAGTAGTAGCTTAGTAAATAATTTTTTTTTAAATTGTGACTCGACATATGACAGCAGCCCGCTTGATGTTAAGCCAAAGTATGGTCCATGAATGAATGTCTCTGCTAATACAATTCAATAACTGTGAGTAGCAATCACATCCACTATGCTGGCCTAGATGGAACCGGCAACTTACAAGCTGATCCCGAAACGTGACCAAATCACTTCACGGTCTGTATACTTGTAAGTGGTGGTACTACCCCGGATCGGCAGACTGGGTACCACTGCCTACCACTCTTTGATTACCAGACCCGAAGCAAATATCCATCTCTTTTTTTTATTAACTAATATTTGCAATATTTAATATTATTAAATATTACAAATAAAAGCTATGAAACAAATATTTGCTCCGACCGGGGATCGAACCCGGGACTTTACGCGCAACAAACCAGTCGCTAAAACCGTTCGTCCACGCCTGTCGTCAAAGTAAAATAAATAAAAATAATATGTCCTAATGACAGATTTATCAAATTGTCACGCGTTATTCCCACGGAGATAGGCATATAGAGCACCACTTGCTACGAAGCTAACACAACTCCCTTGCTTTCCCTCCATCCACAATTCTCTTCATACAAGCTCTACGGTAGAATGTCTGTAACATAAAAAAATAAGATGACCAGTATACATATAATATAGTTCCAGTGAGTGGTTTTGAACCCGTGCTCTCGGTTTGCGAGACCATTACACTGCCGGTACACTACGATAATAAATAAACAAAAAAAGGTATTATGAAATATTTTTGCTTGGATTATACGAGAATGGTTGAAGTGAAGAGAATAAAGTGAAGAGACGTATATATATCTTTTCACTTCATTCTCTTCACTTGTAAGTGAAGTATAATCCACCAAAAATATTTCATAATACTTTTTTTGTTTATTTATTATCGTAGTGTGCTATATATATTTTATAAGTAAAGTAAAAGTAATAGTTATTATAGAACTTGATCTTCTACATTGTTATTATAGAACTTGATCTTCTACATTGTTCACCCCTAATTCAATGGCTACTTATTTCGTAGCATGTGTGTAAGGTTTTAAATTCCTATCTAATTTCAATCACCCTCCAAAAACCACACATTTAATAGACGGAGGGTACAAGCTTTTAATCTGTTCACATTTTTAGAAAGCCCTATCTATGAAACGAATTTAAACATGAAATGTTTTAAAACTTTTTTAGATAACATTTAATATAATATTTTGTTTTAAACATGCGCGAATTTAATTTAAAAATAATATAAAACAATAATTTGAAGCCTTAAAAAAATACTATGACGAAAGGAATTTATAAATCTGATGTGGATGGATGCGTTAAACAAGGCAGGCCCAGCAGAGTGTTTTCCCACCAAATCGGAGACACCCTGAAGAAAGCTAGGTTGCCTAGTGCCCATAACCACAGAGTCTGTATGAATAGAATTGTGGATGTGAAGGAAGCAAGGGAGTTGTGTAAGGATCGTGGTAAATAGCGCTCCATTGTCTCTGCCTATCCCTGTGGGAAAAAGGCGTGACAATTTGATTGATTGATTGATTGAAAAAATACTACTATGTGTAAAAAGTATCCCATCAAAAACAATACTTGTCAAAAAAACCAAGTCTCGCAACTCAGTTGTTCTGCGGTAAAAAGTTGTGAGATCTTTGTAATACCAAGTCGGTTATTAATTTATTCAGTCTCTACTTAAGCAACTTTCTGTCTTAATACGTCCAGTCTCTAAGACCACGATCGTGGTCCATAACAATTGAAAATCAATTGTGTCTGGAATCTCAGTACTCGAAGCATTAAGTTGTTACGTAATAATTAACAGCATCTTATAGTGACGCATATCAATATTAAAATTCTTTAATGTTTTATATAAATATATTGAGACTTGGACATCGCCTGAAAACACATGTAAATTCAATTAGTATTAACCGACTTGGTATTACAAAGATCTCACAACTTTTTACCGCAGAACAACTGAGTTGCGAGACTTGGTTTTTTTGACAAGTATTGTTTTTGATGGGATCTCATTTCTTTTTGTATTTTGTAGACAGTTCTACTTTTTTCCTTTTCGGTACCTTCTACGTGTCTCCATGCTCGTCACAAGTATACACTTGTAACTCATCCCAATGCGCTACCACATACTCGATTATAGCAAGTCTAATATCATACGACGACTCAATATTATTATACATAGAGAATGACAAAGAATGAAATAAACACGAACCATCACCAGATATAGGAATAACCCAGTGTGGACAAGGCTGATCATTCACATACAGTACTACTGAATCCATTGCGACTACCTACAAGTTAGATTGCAAAGTTATTTTTATGCAGAAATACGATTAGGTAATAATAAATTTATAAATACTTAGGTACTTAAAGTATCAATATTTAATTTAAATTATTTATCCGAACAACGTCCAAATTGTAAGCAAATAATATCAGTAAACCAATGAGAGTAGCCTTTAGTCGTCAAACTAATATAGCAATCGAAATTATCAATGAAAATCGCAAACTTATAGGTAAGAATTCTGGGCACGTCCGAACAGCATTGGGTCGCTCGCGCGTATGAGCGCGGCTGCTTCTCGCTCGGCGACATTCACCTTTCCGCGCGCCCCGCGCCCTCGCGCTAGCAATAATAATAATTGCCGTAAAATAAATAAAATCTTAAAACATCGTTACGAATAAAGCCAATATTGAAAAATTTAACTGAAGACTTGGCTGTATGGGCTTAATTTTTTTTGCTAATAATAAAAAAATAATTTTTTTTTGTCTTTTCTAGATTTTTTAGTTTTTCCTTGATTCATACACCAAACACTACTTATATTCCAAATTTGAAGCTTCTAGGTCTGCTAGAAGTGCCTTAGAGTTTTGATGAGCGGTGAGTCAGTGAGTGACAAAATTTAAGAAATTTGACCCGTTATAATTCTTAAAATACTGGTTCAAATTGAATGAAATTTGAAATATACGTGTCTTTACAATGCCTGCATGTGGTTACTGAAAATTTCAGTCTTCTAGTTTTATCCACAACGAAGTTACAGTGATTTAGTCGCGTTTCATCAGCTTGTAAGTTGCTGGTTCCAACTAGGCCGGCATAGTGGATGTGATTGTTACTTACAGTTATTGAATTGTAGTAGTAGTGACATCCATTCATGGATCACACTCCAGCTTAACATCAAGCGTGGTACTGTCGAGTCACAATAAAAAAAAAACACAAATACTCCACAATTTCAACGGTAGTATTATAGTATTATAACAAAAGTATTAAATACTCATAAAGTATTTAATACTTTATGAGCCCATGTGTTCTTCTTTCCATATTCTTTTCCTAGTCGTTGGAGCTTTTTGACCTCTCTTTCAGATGTCGCGTTTGAAGAAAATACCTGCAAGCGTTAATACAATAAGTTTATATAAAAAGCGGCCAAGTACGAGTCGGACTCGCCCATGAAGTTGTAACTTTGATAATTATATTTAAGTTAATTGAATGAAAGGTAAATTGCGGTTTACGATTTATGACGTATTAAAAAAAACTACTTACTAGATCTAGTTCAAACCAATTTTCGGTGGAAGTTTGCATGGTAGTAGTATCAAGTAGTATATCATCATATATTTTTTAAAGTTTTTTCATTCTCTTATTTTAGAAGTTACAGGAGGAGGGGGGGGGGGAACAGACGGACACGGACGGACAGACAGACAGACATATCGAATCTATAATGGTTCCGTTTTTTACGGAACCCTAAAAACACCAATTAAAACATGTGTCTCTTCTCGAAAACAAAGACAGGAGTTTTCTTAACAAACGAATTTTTTTAAGCACCATAAAAACTGAAGAGACCTCATAAATAGCGCAATCTCATAATAAACGTTCATAATAAAAACTTTAAAACAAACATTTAGGCTTGTATCAGAGTTTTGATCACCGAACATTATATTGTACGTATAATCTATAATGTATGTTATCGCTATATTTTCCATTTCCGTGGAACGTCGACGGGAAATCGTCAAGGGAAATAAGTAAGGCTGAGTTTCCGTTTCCTTGTTTTTTTCCTATTTTCCTCTTCGTTTACACTTAGGTACAGGGAAAGCAATTGTTGCGCCTGCACTTTTGTTGTTCAACATTGTAAATTAAACATCAATTCGAAAGGGTGAGAATGGGAAATGCTCCGTGCATTTGTTTTAGTTTTTGTTTCTTTGTAACTTAAATACGTAACTTTGTAGTTTGTTCTGTTTTTGTTATAGAAACGTGTTTTTGTTTTATTCAAATGTGTTTTGTGTTATGTGATTTCATTTTGCATTCAGTTTTAGTTGTGTTAGGTATTGAACTTTCGAATTAGCATGAATTTATGTAAGAAGATTGGCAAAATCAATCAATCAATGGAGCGCCACTTGCCATGATCCTGGCACAACTCCCTCGCTTCCTTCACATTCACAATTCTTTTCGTACAAGCTCTATGGTTATGGGCATCAGGCAACCCAGCTTTCTTGAAGATGTCTCCAATTTGGTCGGCGAAACCCTCTTAAGCCTGCCTTGTTTAACGTATCCATTAACATGAGATTTATAAATTCCTTTCGTCAATCTACTTTCACTCATCCTTTCCATGTGCCCAAACCATCGAAGCATTCCTTTGTCAATCCTTGTCACTACATCCTAATTCAAACCACATTTATGGCGCTGCTCCGCGCATCTACTATGTATGTGCCTTTCCTTATTCTATCCATTATCGTCACTCCACAAAGAGATTTATAAATCGGAGGAAAGTGATAGAATAAAACGGAGACCTACCAGTATAGAAGTATTCTTTGATCGAATCGGGAACATTCTTTATCCATGTCAGCCAAAGAGTGACTAAGTGAAACCGTAAGTTAAAGGTTTTTTTTTAATAGTTTTTAGCGCTCTTACCCTAGGTTACCCAGATGCCGAATCCTAATAAATAAAACAGGTACTACATAGCGCCCTAAATCCTCTATTTTATCTTTTCATCGTGCAGTTATTTCAACTGCTTGGTCCACATTGCATATTAATAGGTTTTTAATGTGTTTAATATGCAATATTTGTTAAATCTCCGGTCGCACTTAGACGATGTGCAACGTTATTTTTTCTATCCAATTTTCAATACTAATTTATACAAAATGTAGTCTGAATATTTTTTTTTCTTAAAAATATAAAGTAACCGGCTTTCAATTTTATGATCAATATTTTGTGGCAATTCTCAAGAGTACAACCTATCGATGTCTATATAATTAGTTAATGTTCTCGCTCATCTTCGATAATTCATTGAGACAGAGTGCCTTACCCCTCTATCCTTCCTTCAACCCCCACTCTCAATATCCGGAGACCAACTCTCGGGAATTGTTGGCGGGCGTCAAAAAACTCAACCAAAATATTAATGCAGCGCGCTCTTCGGTAAAGGTATTGGCGGATTGTTTGCGGAAGATTTAGTTTTGATCCTATTTTATTTTTAATTAGTTTTGATTCACATTGCATTAACGCTTTTATATTTTAATATTCAAATTGCTTTTATTAATGGCTTACTATCGCGTTTATTTTAGTTTAGATTTTATTTTTTTTTATTATTCCGACGTTTCGAGAGCTTTGCACCCATCGTGGTCACGGAGAGACTGAAGTGTTGGTCGTCCTATTGGTTGATGCTGTTATTGTTTCCAAAACTACCCCGTTTGATGTTTTGATTGTTTTACTGTTCCCGGTTTATTTCAAATTTTTGCAAAAATAACGGACGGTGTCATCTGGTTTGGCATTTTGCCGGACTTGGGACTTGAGTTTATGTATTATGGTGTCCCAGGTGTTAGATAGTAAGTCGCATAAAATTTGTTTAATTCATTAATCAATGTTCGTGCTATATCTAAGAAAATACTAAGCTTTTATTAGTTTAACTTGTATGTATATAACGGAATCTTGCAAAGTTCACCCACTTCTAGAGGTATAAAATGACAATACCGAAACCGATGACAATACAATAATTTCATTGAATTTTTTGGACGGCATAGTGACGGGTTAAGTCAGGCAACCAAAAACTGACATGGCATTTTCAGACCTTCTATTGCTTATCATTTATTTACTCTTTTGTTCACATTGTCATATAAGCGTGTTATTAGTTTTTTAACTATAGTTTTTTAATCGTAACCATAGGTATGTAATAAGATAAGCGAGTATAATAACGATTTGTAATAATAATTATTATCTTTGTGACGGCGACTGAGGCAGCCGTGAACAAACCCGGTTTTCTCAGTCGTCGTCACTCTTGGACCTCCTCTTGCTTATCATCAGGCGGGACGAGGTCAGATGTCGTGTCACAACAAAAAAAAATTTCAATATTTAGGTTTTTAAATAATTGGATCCCTTGTGCGGCGGTAAATTCATCGAATAATTTTGAAATTGAAGCCCGAGAGAATGAATGTGAGATCGCTTACTTACTATAGTTACGCATCGGTCCGCGTCACATATACAATACAACAAAAAAAAAAATACAAAAACTTTATTCACACTAAAATACAAATACATAATATAAACTTTAAATAAATGTGTACTTGCATCCAGAAACAATGCATGGTGGATTGTGGACCCATACTAGACAGAGCGCCTGTCTTATGGGACCCAACAAAGGGATTTTTAAACACCCGAGGTTAAAATGCACGCACACATTTGTAATTACATAAACTTGGAAAAAAATATTTGTAAATAATTAAATTAAAATTACCTAGTATGTTAACAGTGACAGTAAAATTGGTACATATTTGTTTAATTAAGCTTTTGTCTGTGTTTCGATATATCTTTAAAAAGTTTGAGTAACTGGGCACGCGTAAACGCCGGTTCTCACGATATAGTGTGTATAGTAAATAACTAAAAAAGTATTTCAACTATCAAGACTTTATAATCAAACTCTCAGATTACATTCGTCCACCTCAATAGCTCATTCGTTGATTAATCAGGGATTGTTTTATTCGCGCATTTCTCGCCTGAAAAATTGTCCCCGTCAGCCTTCCTTTCGTCCCCCATTCGTAATAATTCCATGATGCATCGAGGTTCATTCGCGACGCTTTTTAAATTAATGAAGCAAGGTGTGTAAAGTAATGAATTTGATAACGATTTATTTTAAAATTATTATTTTTACTAGGATTTTTTATTATCATTGAGACGCTACATTTTACCTCGACTTTTCTGATGGTAAGTAAGGAGAGGTCTAAGTGCGCCGACGATTGATAAAGACGTTTCAGTTTACGGTTACCTCAATCAACGTCACTGTGCTGCCTTGGTTAGCAAAACTACAAGAGATAGAACTATGGTAACTACTTAAATTAATAATTTATTACTTTAATAATAAGTTAATAATTACTTTAATAATACGAGTAATAAAAAAATCCTTACTTAGTACTACCCACCTCTGGGACGGTTCTGCTAAGTATTTCCTTAATGCCCTAGATTCATTGCAGCGCCGAACTGTCCGAGTTATTGATTTAATTTGTGATGTGATGTAATTGTAATGTAACAGATAAACTTAAAACTATACGATAACAAATCTTAAAAGAAAATACAATTTAAATTGTTTTATAGACAAAATAAAATGTATTACAACAAACAAACAAAACCAGTGCAACACAGATAAATCAACATAGGTTATGAAAACTACATATTTAAACTATTTTAGTAGCAAAGTTGATTTCCTTTTCACATATTCCCTCTCGTTTCCTGGTTGCTAGGCAACGAGTCTGGGAGCAGTGATTGGCTCAAATCCCGCGAGAGCCAGAAAACTTCATCAGTAGATGAACGTAGCTCGTATAACATAATAATTTATAAGAGTATTTTATTTATGGTGTACATAACGTGTTAGGACACGCAACCTACTTGTTTGATTAGGTTTTCTTTTCGCAACGTTATTTAAGATTTACCTACTATTTATTATTAAAATGAAATAATCAAGTATTTTCTTAGATTTTGCGCGAACATTGATTAATGAATTATCAAATTATTGAATTAAAATAGTAAAATCAATAACCAAAATAAACGCAATAGTAAGCTAATATAAAAGAAGTTATAAAAGAATTTAACAATTATAAAAAGCGTTATAAATCATCTAGTTCAAATTATTTATTTGCTGATATAGTTGTGAGTTTATTATATCAGTTTTATTTTAAATTAGGATTGAATAAATTTGCTACTTTTTTCAAGAGCAATAAAATTATATTATAATTTTAAAAACGAATCAACCTCAGTAAAAATAATTAATTGCGGTCCATGAATAGAGTTAGTTGACTGCTACTTCTGTAGTATATATATTACAAAGCTTTGAAACAAATGTTTGCTCCGACCAGAAACTACGCTACGCACGCCACAAATATGTTCTAAGAACTATCTGATCCTCGAATAAAATGCGACTTACAAAACTATATCTGCAGATTATATAATCATTACAATTGAAATAATTGTATATACCACACAATTGAACTTTAACAAAACATATTGTATTTTCAAGTCTGCGAAATAAATAAATGCAACAGTATTTCTACTGCTATGCCCGTTTGAAGAAGATATATGATCTGACATGGGAATACAATTCAGAGAGCAGAGGTCGTTTCTGTTAGTGGAAATGTAAGTAAATTTGAATAAAACATGGCCGCTGGCTTTTCCTCTTTGGCCGCAGTAAGCATGTGTTTTTGAGGTTTTTTTTTTTGTGCGTGTTTTCAATATTTTATGTTTTTATAATATGTTACCACGCACTCAGAGATGCCAATGATCATTAAGGAAATGTTTCTATTAGTAAATGTTTAACAAATTTTCCATGAAAAATAGTTAAAATTATTTTTAAAACAGACACGTTATAGCCACTTCGGTCGTGAAGACGCGGTGTTCTAGTAACCACGACTTTTGTACATGATTGAGGCAAATAACATAATGAAATACAGCGTTGAGTTGTTAACAGATCAACGTTTTATAAAGGACATCACATGTTACACATAGTACATAATATTAAGTGTAAGTTGTACAATCTAAATCATGTGAAATTATTTATTTATTCATTTATTTAAAAACTTTATGCACAATAGTTTTAAAGGCGGACTTAATGCTTAAATTATACTTTTTTATTTAATATTTGTCAAAATTTATACAAGAACTTATATTTTATGTGACGCATGTAAAATGTAATTAATAAAGATAGTTCTGGTATAATTAAATTTAGTAGTTTTTAAGATATAAATTTTACATTATTCGTCTATATTGTTAGACGTGACAAAGTACCATACAAAGAAACAAATTAGTCAAGCTGAAAGATAAAGGGGACACGCACTCTGTTTTTATTAGGAAAATATGGTTAACAAAAGTAATATAATAAATATTTTTGAATTTATTTATTTGTAGTTTGCAATTTATTTAAATATTATACCTAAGTTTATTAGGTATAATACTTCATTAAATATTGTATCCTTTAATATAAATTTTTGACCAGCAGATTGTTTTACGTGATTTTAATTCATAATCAGCAAAAATAAAAATTAGTCTTAATAGGATATTAAACATGTTTATTAACCGTCGAGCTTGCATGAAGAGAATTATTGTGGATGTAAGGGAAGGGCGGGAGTTATGTCAGGATCGTGGCTAATGGCGCTTTATTGTCTCTGCCTATTCTGTAAGAAAAAGGCGTCTTTTTTTGTGAACACGACAGTAAACAAATCAACCAATCAATCAAATTGCCACGCCTTTTTCCCACAGGGATAGGCAGAGACAATGGAGCGCCACTTACCACGATCCTTACACAGCTCCCTAAAAAAATAAACAAATAAAGGTGAATAACACAATAAACCCCGTTTTAAGCTTTAGATGGCAGTCATATAGTTATATTTTGTACTTAAATTTATCAGTCAATAAGTATAAAATATAATAAGATTTAAAAAGTATAACAAGTTCGTAAATTATCATATTAATATGTAGAGTTTTAAATTAATCAAATTTTATTATTACAAAATTTATTATTATTCCTGTGAAAACTTTTTTCGTTATTGATTTTACAATATCTCCGTGACCACGATGGCTGCAAAGCTCTCAAAACGTTGGAATAATAAAAAAATGAAAAATCAATAATCAAAAATAATGCGGTAATAAGCCGAACAAAATATGTTTATTTCAAAAACCGATGTAAAATTTAAGAAAATACTATGTAGTTTTTTTTTTGCTGTCGCTACAAAACCGTAGTAAGCTATATTTCAGTTTGACAGTGTGATATTTAAAGTAAAAGGGGTTAAGTAGATATGCCTGTAATCTCGTGGTAGACAACGATCTACTTAATTTTATTTTAATTAATCCCTAATTTATTTTGATGGGTGCGGTTTTAAGTCTTCTATTGATGTACTTGGAAATATTTTACATTAATTAATTAATTAGGTAAAGTATTTCTTTAACTGTGGCATTGGAAGGGCACTAAATCCATTACGATCGGGAAATCACAGTGCAGCTATAATTAATAAACAATTAATGAATTTAACAAATTTTATGCGGCTTACTATAGCGTTTATTTTGGTTTAGATTTTACATTTTTTTTATTATTCCGACGTCCGAAACGTCTGAAAAAATTAATAACTAGATTGTAAAATCTAATCTAAAATAAACGCGATAGTAAGCCGCATAAAATTTGTTTAATTCATCATTATTATTTCATTTATTTTGACATGTATTTGATTAATTTATATTGAAATTAATCTACGTTAAAAATATGAAAAGATTTGTAATAGTCATTCATACGAAACTGCATTAACATAAACACGAGAATCCCATAAACACGTGACATTAATTTCAACTCTCCCTTAACACTCAGAATTGACGTGCCTCCCCTTTGTTTTGTATTTTAAGTGCCATAAACTTAGAATCTGGATCCTATGCTATGATGAGGTAATAATGTAAGACAGTATGTTACGTTTTGAATTTAAACTCGGAATTGTGAGTTTGTTTATATATATATAAATTTCCAATTTATTTTTAATCCAATTTATCCATTTTAAATAAACAAATTTACAATTCCAAGTTTAAATTCAAAACGTAACATACTGTCTTACATTATTACCTCATCATAGCATAGTCCTGCCTTGTTTAATAAATATATATATACTCGTATATATAAATATTAAACAAGGCAGGCCCAGGAGGGTGTTTTCCGACCAAATCGGAGATCCTCAAGAAAGCTAGTGCCTAGTGCCCATAACCACAGAGCCTATATGAAGAGAATTGTGGATGTGAAGGAAGCAAGGGAGTAGGTAAGTACGCTCCATTGTCTCTGCCTATCTCTGTGTGAAAAAGGCTTGACAATTTGATTGATTGACATATAATAAATTTGATTACTACTTATTACACAAGTAGTAATCAAACTGTCGGCAAGATGGCGGATTAGCGATAAATTGCAATTACTGTACCAGCGGCACGCTTAAAAGTCGTTTTGACGTTTTACCCGTTATAAAGTGTTATAAATTATTAATTACGTTTGTAGGAGCATATTTGTATTCTTTATTGTCACTATAAAGAACAACAATATGCTTGTTAAACGTAATTAATAAATTATACGAAACTTCATGAACGGGTATAACGTCAAAACGGTCATTATATCGTGCCGCTAATATAGTTATGCGAATCGATACAAACATTACAAAAATAAGTACATGAATATATTTTCTATGAATGCACACTTATTATTGTGTTCATTAATATTATTATATAATAAAAATGATTTTTTATATATTTATGAAATGATTGTTAAGAAAAGTGTTGTAATTATTTTTTTTAACTTCTTTATTTGCTCCAACGAGGAATCGAACCCGGGATTTTACGCGTAGTGAACTGTTAACTAATACGCCATATGTCCTAAAGTGTTGCTTTGTAGAGTTTACACTTAACTATATTTACGAGTATTTCACTGTGACAAAGTTCGTTGACAGCCTCAGTTGTCAATTTGACAACGTATTATGTCTGATTATTGTCACATGTATTATTCCGGTCACAAGTTCTATGCATGTAAATTGATTACTCCCATGGGTTGCCACAAGTTTCACTTGACTTAAGACATTTCAAATGTAACATCATTGGTTATATTAGGTTATGATCAATTATTTTTACATAGTGACAGTGACTGAGGCAGCCGTAAAATATCAGTCGTCGCCACACGCTCTTTCAGGTCGAGGTTAGATGTCGCATATCAATACAAGAAAATATTAACCTAAAATTTTTTTTCACATTTGATACAACATAAGATACAAAGACGACGTGCTGAACTCACTAGACTGCCAATTCACACTGGGCATAGTTAATCGAAAGAAGCCATTAAAACCAAGCTTTTTTAGGAATCCGATATCACCTATAATACAAACGTGCTTGTATTGTCTGGAAAAATACGGACAATACAAGCACGTTGAGTAGAGACTAGTAGAAAAATGAAAAAAATAAATTAACGACAATATGTCTTGTATTGAGATGTAACCTGAGAATTTCTAAACTGGGAGACCTGGTTTTAAATCCGTGTACGGTTTTAATACCGTGGAAGACCAAAGTAACTATACTAAAATTGATAATAAAAAGAATCTATTTAATTATCATTTTAAAGAAAGTATAATTTAAAATTAGTATAATTACATAATTCTATTTTTAGCACTAAAAAACATTTTTAATTTGCAGTATTTTTACAGCATCGCTTGTAAAGTTTGAGTAGGATTAGTTTAATTAAAGAAGTTTCAATTGAGTTCACGTCCAATTGTCTTCAGGAACTTTGTCTAAGTAGTTGTGTTGTCCAATTAGATGCCTAGTATCTGCATAGTGTACAACACGACTTAATTAAGTACTACGTTTGTGGATACACAATTAGTTCCTTGCACTTTGCCTACAACAACTTAGGTACTAATCGGAGAACTTTAAAGACAACAGGAGAACAAAAGGTATTATACTATTTCTTGTACGCGTCGCTTCCTTGTAGAATAATCGACGAGCATTCCAGTAGTCGATTGTTCAACAAAGAGACTAGACCACCTCTTTCGAAGTCGCGTTTCGGGTTATGCATGAAAGTTGCCGGCTCCAACTGGGCCGGCATAGTGGGTGTGACTTGCACATATTTGACTGTACTAGCAGTTCATGGACTGCATTCAGCTTAACATCAGGCGGGGTACAGTCAAATGTAGATCAATAATCAAGAAAATCCAGCAAAACAATTGCAAATCAAATTTTAACCCCTAGTAAATGTAAACACATATAAATTCCTAACAATTCATAAACTACATACAAATCTAATTGTCCGAATAGAATTATCAAATACTAAACATGAATTACAAATGACATGTGTCAATGACGCATGACATGTCAGGTGACAGTGCAACTGTCAGGTGGGCGGGGTGCTCTGAATGTCTAACCAGAGTCCGACATTGACATTCTGTGGCCGGACAAACCAGCCCCCTAAACATTTAGTTTGGAACATAAAAATGTATGGAGTAGTTATTAAATTATAATATTAATAAACTTCTATTTTTAATATTTTCTTAGATTTTGCGCGAACATTCAATAATGAATTAAACCAATTTTATGCGGCTTTTTATCGCGTTAATTTTGGTTATGATTTATTTTATTATTCCGACGTTTCAAGAGCTTTGCAGCCATCGTGTTCACGGACAGACTCCACTTCTATTTTTATTGTTATTCTAAAACTATTAAAAAAAACCAATCTAATCCCGAAACGCGACTAAGTCACTTCATGAACAGTTACTTTTGGCATGTTATATTTTAACTTCCAATATGTATAGTTTTTACTGTTTATATTACCAACATTATTATCAAATAATGATCTTTGTAGAACAATCGACAAGTGGAATGTTTTACCAGCCCAAGCGATGCGTGAAGAAGCACCTTTGGCCGGCATAGTGACGGCGACTGCGGCAGCCGGGAACTAACTCGTTTTTTTCAGTCGTCGTCACTCTTGGATCTCATCTTGCTTATCATGAGGCGGGTCAAATCTCGTGTCACAATAAAAATAAAAAATAAAAAAACAAATGTTTTACAACGCCCTCTATAAATAGAATAGCGCCTCCATGAGCGTCTCTGTTAAATACCAAAAGGCATGCATCACGCCCGATATACCATTATTCTAATTGGTCGCAAATTATTGCCTGATCGGGTTAGCGTTAGTGACGTATTGTGCCGTCCGACCGTGACGAACAACTCTATACAGCTCTACCTCAATTGTTAATTGTGTGCTTTATGCAGACTCGATTAACTTAGAATTAGATTATCAAAGATTTAGAGATGCTAACGCTTCTACGCTTAGTTAGGTATTTGGTGTTTATTATACAGAATTATTAATAATTGTCTTTTAAGATTAAGATTTTTATATTAAATGTATACGAATAAGAAACACCTATATTTATTTCTGTACGTTTTTAAATATTTGTTTTGTAGTCTCGAATTTTTTTAAAAGTTTTATTGTGACCCGACTCATAACAGCACTAAGCCTGATGTTAAGCTGGAGTTCGGGCTACGAATATAGGCAAATGGTACTACAGTTTTAATAATTTTAATAGCAGTCACATCCGACATGCTGGCCTAGTTGTAATCGGCAACCTACAAGTTAATCCCGAAACGTGACTGAGCCACTTCACGGTTTGTACACTTATAAGTGGTAGTACTACCCCGGATCAGAAAAAAGGGTACTAAAAAGAGGGTACTAAAAGACTACTAAAAAAAGTCGACTACTTTCAGTTTACGGTTGCTTCAGTCACCTTCACTATTCTGGTCACGTTTTCTTTTTTTTCCTTTATTCACATTCCTATACTATGCTACTAAAGTGCTTGTATCATAGAAACAGGACAACCAAAGTACATCTATCAAAGATACTTAGGTACCGGTGGGTGGTTTCGAACTCGTCCTTTCGGTTTGCGTAACCATTATACTGCCATTACACCACGGTCACCTTTTCCTCTGTTATACTATACGTCCTAAATATTAAATGTTATAATAATATGTATCTCTAACATCAAAGGTTTCAAGGTCGATTCAGATTCAAACGTATTTAGGATTTTTATAATCCTAATTACTGCAGTTTTTTTTTAGATTCATAATTTTAGAAAGTTATATTTATTAGAATGAGTTTAATAAATTAAACAAATTTTATCGTGGTCATGAGTCTCTCCATGATGGCTGCAAAGCTTTCGAAACGACGTAATAATAATAAAATGTAAAATCATAAACCAAAAGAAACAGATAAAATTAAAATTATTCAAACTATAATTAAACTATAAATAAAAAATATCATCTAATGCCGTCGCATCAAAGATAGTCCCAAGGAGACTGGCAACATTTTCCCTCATATTGCAAGGCTAATACGTTGGCAGAAATAATTGACAGCCTTCCTGTCTCCAGACTCCTCCGTCAGTTGCTTAGACAACTTCAAAATTAAACGCGATAATAAGCCGCATACAATTTGTTTAGTTCATTAATCAATGTTTGGGCAAAATCTACTAGAGTGAGTAAAACTCTTAATAGTGGATGTGACTGCTACTTACAGTTAATAGACTGTAGTAGCAGTTAACTCCATTCATGGACCGCATTTAGGCAGGGTGCTGTCATATGTCGAGTCACAATAACATTCAATGAAAAAATTAATAGCTTTTTTTTTTTGTGTCTTGACATATGACAGCACCCCGCTTGATGTTAAGCCGAAGTGTGGTCCATGAATGAATGTCACTGCTACTACAACTCAATAACTGTGAGTAGCAATCACATCCACTATGCCGGCTTAGATGGAACCGGCAACTTACAAGCTGATCCCGAAACGTGATCAAATCACTTCACGGTCTGTATACTTGTAAGTGGTGGTACTACCCCGGATCGGCAGACTGGGTACCACTGCCTACCACTCTTTGATAACTAGACCCTAAGCAAAACCATATTTTTTTTTATTAACAAATATTTGCTATATTTAATATTATTAAATATTACAATAAAAGCTATAAAACAAATTTTTGCCAATACCGGGGATCCACCCCGGGACTTTACGCGCAACAAACCAATCGCTAAACCGTTCGTCCACGCCTGTCGCTACACAAAATATTAACAATACCTAACTAGGTATTAATAAAATATATTTCATTATTTATTTACTCAACTTTAAAAAAAAACAAGTAGAAAATGTGAGTAAACATGGCGATAATTAATGTGGCATTTAATGAGATAATAAATAAGGGAGATAGTAGGATAGTTTGTCGAAATTATTATTTATGAAGCATTTACTGACCACGCAGGCCATTGTCGCGGGACAGGCCACTTGTCGATGTTATTTACGATCGCTTTTTATTCAACAATATTATGAAAATTTTGGATATGGTAACAAAAATTATAATGAACAAGATGTACCTATGATTTTGAAAGGCGACCGTGGTGAAGTGGCATTACAATGGTTACGCAAACCGAAAGCTCGAGTTCAAAACCACCCACTGGTAACAATGTATCTTTGATATGTGTACTTTGGTTGTTCTGTTTCTGTGATACAAGCATTTCAGTAGGTTAGTATCGAATTAAATTAAATTAAAAATTTAAAAAAAATGTGGACATTTGTGGCAGCAGCACATTTATTGAACTTTTTATTGTGACTCGACATATGACAACACCCCACCTGAATGCGGTCCATGAATGGAGTTAACTGCTACTACAGTCTATTAACTGTAAGTAGCAGTCACATCCTAAGGTACTTCACGGTCTGTATACTTGTAAGTGGTGGTGCTACCCCGGATTGGCAGACTGTGCACCACAGCCTACCACTCTTTATTAACCAGACCCGGAGCCACATGCACATCTTTTTTTCAAATTATAAACTAATATTTGTAATCCTAATAATTAGAATAAATATTTCAAATAAAAGCTTTGAAACAAATGTTTGCTGCGACCGGGAATCGAACATTCCGCATAACGGACCGGTGTGCTAACCACTACACCACGTCTGTCAAAAAATCAGGGCTCCAATCCAGGGACGAAAAGGCAGTTAAATTGCGTATCAGCGACAAATAATCAATCAGCGAATAACAAATAGGTAAACTACGGTGATTAGTCATTTGCGACTGCGACGTAATTTTACAGATTTTTGTCGCTATCATGTAGAAATTTAGGATTAGAAAAGATTAGAAATTTTACCCAAATTTCGGTAATATTTCTAATCCTTTTACTTATCCTTACCATGTGCCCAAACCATCGCAGCTGTAGATTGACGAAAATAATTTATAAATCTGATGTGGATAGAAGATTTGGTGTACCACCTGGGCCTATACATGATAGCGACAAAAATCAGTAAAATTGCGTCGCGGTCGCTAATGACTAAACTAATTTAATTTATAGATGCAAAATTATGAAAATTAATATTTTATTTTCAAAATTTACCATCCATGTCTTCGTTTCCATAAATACCAAATAGTGTTCGTAATTTATGCACAGTAATTAAACGGATCATGTTAATTGCGAGCTGTTCTGAATAATTTGTCCGAGCGAAATGAATGTAACTTTTTCCATGCATTATTATTTTTTAAATTGTGGTTTTAATACAGCACCCCGTCTAATGTCAATCTGGAGTGCGTTTAATAAATTGAAGCGACTGCTATCAATCAATCAATCAAAAACGCCTTTTTCCCCACAGGGATAGGCAGAGACATAGTTTTTGTATTGAATGCTAAAAAGTTGTCATCAATAAAATTAATACTAATGTAACGACCGCTACATGCTACCGCTAGATGGTGTTGCATGTGTCCAATATCTCGCAAACGATTTACCGACAAAGTAATTGTTATAAATATGCGCTCCAACGAGGAGACGTCACCGGCTAAGTTGAACCCAGTACGCAACACGCTAGCGCTACGCTACGCTAACTAGCGGAATAATGCGCCGCTAAACTAACAATATGGAAGTGGTAGGCACTAGCCCAGTCTGCCGATTCAGGGTAGTACCACCACTTACACTTGTAAGTGTACAGACCGTGAAGTGCAGCTATTCACCTGACAGCAGCAGCAGTAGCAGTCGCCTCTATTTAAAGGACCGCACTCCAGCTTAATATAAGGCGGCGAGCTGACGTATGTCAAGTTTTATTTTTAAAAAAAGTTTTTGATGATCGTTCCTATACAGTTACAGTTATTTGCGGGCTGGTTTCCGCACTTGAAGTCCTCTTCGGTTTCTTTGTGCGTTCTTCTACGGTTCTCCTTCTGTGGAGCCACCCGATTTTCTCCAGGAAGGCCAGGAGACTTTTCTCGTTCCTGCAGACCTCCGGGAGCGTCCTCGCGTTGCCAAGGAACGCGTCTCTCTTCAGCCACACCTGCACTCCTGCAACTCAAGTGCACATGGGCATCTGTCTCCTCCTCATTCAGGCATCCCCTACAGAGGGGTTGTAGGGCATCCGTTCCTATTTGTTCTTTATAAAACAATAACCAGTAAATAAACAAATGAAACGTCTAAATGCAGAAAAGTAAAAGTTGCGGCTTTTAGGTTGTAAATCAGGAATTTAAGTGTTGTGGTCAAACAAATACGGATATAAATTAAGTTAAAGAGTGACGAGGGTTAAACAGACATGTGTGTTCGGACGCTTCGATTGAAGGGTTAAAAGTTACAATTTGAATGTTTAGCCAACTTTTTATTTATTTGTTTGTATTGCTTGATGTCTATTTTGTTCTAAAACTAAGCTTTAAATGAGAATAAAATAATCAAAACGATATTAATTGAAGAAGAAATAAGTGTTATCTAAATCACATTTCACAAAATTTACGAAACCGGCATAATGATGGTGACTGAGTAGCCGTAAACTGAGGCGTTTTTGCAAGTCGTTGGCACTCTTGGACCGTCTCTTGCTTACCATGGAGGTCAAATATTAAGTCACAATAAAATGAAAACTAGAGGTTACAACGAACAAAATTGAATAAAAATTAACCCAATAAACTCACCCACCATTATAACTACGACAAATTGCGTCCCTCTTTGAAAATTAAATAAAACTAACCAACCGTGCCTAGGTATCATTAATCCTTTGAGTTTTGTAATACGAAATATTACCCAAAATAACGGTAATATTATCATGGGAATATGTTCGTACAAAACTATACAGAAATGGATAATGTGCGTAAATTTGTACATAATGATGCCAAATTGGATGCTCCCGAATGACTTGTTTATGAATGATCAATTGAAATATTGAACGGTAATTTTTGCAATAACTTTTATTTCACATTTTATGCTAAGAAAATAAAAGCGCTTGTATCAAAGAAAGTGGTCGACTAAAGATACATTGGTGTCGGCAAGTAGTTTTGAAGCGGAGACTCTTGGTTTGTAAGACCATTCCACTACACCACGGTTAACTCCCTTAAAAATAATTTGGTTTATTTATATATGTAAATATACGTATACGTTCAATATGTGTGTGTATTGTAACCATGAATACTGATGAAATGGTTTGTGGCCCACGAGGCGACAAACCTTACACGACCACAAGAAGTCACTACACTAAAAAAATTATAGCCCTACCTAGTACCTACCAACAAATAAAATAAAATAATACTGGTATGTGGTAATTGGTTTGAAGTCGCCCAAAACAAAATAAAAAGTTACAGCTTATAACTTAACGATATAAACAGCTTTAACTAATACCAGAATAAAATTCTAATGAATCACCATAATATTAACATTAACCTATAAATGCAACAGTTATAATTAAGTACTTAAGGATGTCTTCGATTTGGTCCTAGTTTTAACACGTTCAAGACATCCATCCACATCAAATTTATAAATTACTTTCGTTAATCTACTTTCACTCATCCTTTCCATTCCTTTAACAGTCCTTGTCACTACGTCTTCTTGTATGTTTTTGTTATATGTTTAGTAAACCACATCTATCGCGCATTGTGCTATTCCTCATTCTATCTGCTATCGTCACTCTATCGTACTTCTTAATGACTGAAATCCCTAATTTCTACAGCGTTAATATTCTTTAATGCTTTATATGCCACACTTAACATTACCTTCCATATATTAATGTCGGAACAAGTACCACATTATGAACCGCATAATGTGTCTTTGACTTTTTGGACATTATTTGTCTGTTCATTGTACTATGGATGGTACCGTTCACTACGTTACGTGATTTCCAAGTAAACAAATTGTTTGACTTGTTTCATTTTCTTTTCGTCTATGATTATCTCACATTTTGTCATTTTATCCTCTCTCTCCAAAACAATACCTCAGTTTTACTTACATTCATTTTTATGCCTTTTCTTTCTAATTCCGCATTTATGAATTAATATACTTTCAATAATTGTTTTTGTTAAAGAACATGATCAAAGACCGGACTCGGACCGCCTGATATAAATATTTGGTACCATTAACAACAAAGAATATAGAATCAAAGTCAAAGTTTCATAGCAATAATATACCTTCAGATAGTTACTCCAATAATTCATGCATCGTAGCACTGGCCAATATTCCTCAGGGAGAACCCCAAATTGTCTTCCTAATAAAATGACAGCGGACACAGTTAATGCCAGATAGATAAGACTTCATTTAAGCTATTGTATATTAAAATATAATTGCTTATTGTGGAGAATTATTGAAATTTTGATGTTGTGGTTTAAATTTTTAAAATTATTTTTAATTCAGCAAATTATTTATATACAAAGTATCGTATGTAAATGAAGAAAGCGGCGTTCGCAATTATTATACCGGCCTAGGTAATAGAATTTAATCAATCAAATTGTCACACCTATTTTCCACAGGGATAGGCAAAAACAATAGACTGCTATTTGCCAAGATCCTTACACAACTTGCTCGCTTACCCTACATGCGCGCCTCGTTTAACGCATTCATCCACATCATAGAATTCTAGTCTTAAAAAACGTGATGACGATGCCGAAAATATTTTTTTTAGGTCGGCATAGTGGATGCGACTGTTACTTGCAGTTATTTAATGCTAAATCGATGCGCTTCTATTCATAAATTGCACTCTAAATTGCAATTGAGAATTAATATTTCTAAAATATTCCTTTCTAAGAAAATCCATCAACTAAGTTCAACTGTTTATTTACTTAGTACTTTTATATTAACCGTGGAGAAAATAAATCATTTCAGTTTCAATTCTGGAGTCCCTATCTTGATTTATATTGAAATCAAATTAGAAAATAACTATTGGGCAGGTAAATGACGGAAGCCAATATTTGGGGGTTTAGTTGGTCCAATTTTACCCCCTCCGAGTAAACTTAATCCCTACTCCTAATTATGTTATCTGCAACTTTGATCCCGCAGAGATGGCACTTGATATGATTCGGATAGACAATTAAGTTATATAATATTTTACTTATGTTCTATAACTATAGTACGTATGGTTATAGCATACGGGACTATCTCTGATGCAACGTCATTAGATGATATTTTTTATTTATACTTTAATTATAGTTAATATTCTTTTAATTTTATCTGTTTCTCAATAAAGAATAAATATTTACAAACTGGAACAAAAATATTATTACATTCAAATAATAAATTATTGTGTGTTTTAAATTCTAAAAATTATCAATTAAATTTGGTTCTAAATGGCGATCTAAGGGGGAGGCCTATGTTCAGCAGTGGACACCTTCTGGCTGATGATGATGAGGTTACCACCAGTCCGTGTAAAGTCCCGGACTTTGTTTATTCTATAGAATTCATTTTTAACATTCATTTATTTATTAGATTGTGTATTACAACAATTTTTATGCGGCTTAGTATCGCTTTTATTTTGGTTTAGATTTTACAATTTTTTATTATTCCGAATAATAAAAAAAATTGTAAAATCTAAACCAAAATAAACGCGATAGTGAGCCGCATAAAATTTGTTTAATTCAATAATTAATGTTCGCGCAAAATCTAAGAAAATACTATTGTGTATTATAGCTAAGACAGATATTTGCTTCGGGTCTGCTTATTTAGGATTTGTAGACAGACTGTTCATTTCATTAAGTCGTTTGCCCAGTCTGCCAATCCAAGGTTGACCACGAACCGTGAGGTGACTCAGTCGCATTTAGGGATTAGCATAAAAGTTGCCGGTTCCAAATAAAACGGCATAGTAGATGCGACTGATAGTTGCAGTTATTTCACTGTACTAGCAGTCGCCTCCATTCATGGACAGCACTCCAGCTCAACATCAGGTTAGGAGCTGTCATATTATGTCGAGTCAGAATGAAATACAATATTTATTAAGTGTTAGCAGATCTTTGTTTTTTATCTAAACAAATTATTTTGATAGCCAATCTAATTTAAAAATAAAAGCTATGTAAGAAATCTTTGCTCCGACCGGGAATCAAACCTGGGAACGCGTAACATAATTGTTTGTTAGCCAATGCGCTACCCGTGTCGAATTTAATTGTTTATTATTTCATTTAAAATTTACATTTATAAACTTTTTCATGCATGAAATTGCATTAAAAATAACGATACACGTCCTACATAATGTTTACATGAAAAAAGTTACAAGAGAGAAACATTATGCATGAACCTCATGAAGCCATGTAATTCAATGAGCGGAAAACCCACCCTTCGTTTTAATATTTAAATCATACAGACTACATATCAATAGACTTCAATAGAATGCCACAGTTCGTACAGTTCTATTTAAAGCGACCGTGCTCCAGTGGTATTTCAATGGTAACGTTAACCAAGTACTCCCGGTTAAAAATACTGGCTGGTTTCTATTCCCCACTACTATCTATCATGCAAGTGATAGTAACGTAATATAGAAAAAAAACGTAACAAACCATCAAACCATACCATCAACAATTATTAATTTCAACAGTGAATTTTTGGCAAAATATCTTAATTTATCATTTAAACCAATCACATTACGTAAATAAGTACGATTTATATTTATAAACCAACACTTATGCAGTGCAGTTTATTGTAATCGATATATTTGTTAAACACATTGTTCACATTTTAAGTTCATACATTCATTAACATTTTCTGCGCAAAACCTCAGAAAATTTATATTATCAATCAATCAATCAAATTGTCACGCCTTTTACCCACAGGGATAGGCAGAGATAATGGAGCGCTACTTACCACGATCCTTACACAATTCCCTTGCTTCCTTCATATCCACAATTCTCTTCATACAGGCTCTGGTTATGGGCACTAGGCAACCTAGCTTTCTTGAGGATGTTTCCGATTCGGTGGGAAAATACTCTCCTGGGCCTACCTTGTTTAACGCATCTATCCACATCAGATTTATAAATTCCTTTCGTCCATCTATAATACGTTTACGCATCCTAAGGCGTACCGTTAAGGCGACCGTGGTGTAGTGGCAGTGCAATGGCTACGTAAGCCGAGTGGCACGGGTTCAAAACCACTCACCGGTACCAATGTATCTTTGATATATGTACTTTGGTTGTCCCGTTTCTATGATACAAGCACTTTAGTAGCTTAGTATAGAAATGTATAATAAAAAAAAATATATATCGCAAAAATAAATATCCTTTCCATGTGCCCAAACCATCGAAGCATTCCTTTGTCAATCCTTGTCACTACATGTTCTTTCAAACCACATCTATCACGCAATGTGGCATTCCTTATTCTATCCGCTATCGTTACTAAATTTATATTAAATACCTAATATTTAGCTGTGAGCTTTGTAAGATTGGCTAAGTGGAAAGAGACTTTCATTTCTATGCGCCGTCTAATAGGTTGTGATCTATAGTATTTCACAATAAAAATACATTACTTTACCGCGTAAAAAGTTACTCTTTTTTTTAAGAAATCACGATTTACTTTGTTTCGTGTAATGGGCAATGAAATTTTGTGGTTTATGAAATAACGAAAGCGGTGCCAATTCGTTTATATCGTTGGCCTATTTGGATCCTGGATCCTTCAAGCGATGCGTGAAGAAGCACCTTTAGCCGGCATAGTGACGGCGACTGGGGCAGCCGTGAAGACTCGGTTTTCGCAGTCGTCGGCACTCTTGGACCTCTTCTTGCTTACCATCAGGCGGATCATGATCATATAAGAGATGGATATTTGCTTCGGGTCTGGTTTTCAAAGAGTGGTAGGCAGTGGTACCCAATCTGCCGATCCGGGGTAGTACCACCACTTACAAGAATACAGACCGTGAAGTGATTTGGTCTCGTTTCGGGATCAGCTTGTAAGTTGCCGGTTCCATCTAGGCCGGCATAGTGGATGTGATTGCTACTCACAGTTATTGAATTGTAGTAGCAGTGACATTCATTCATGGACCACACTTTGGCTTAACATCAAGCAGGGTGCTGTCATATGTCGAGTCACAATAAAAAAACTATATTATTTAATATTCTATATCTTTAATATTTTAAATATACAAATATTTTATACGTTAGAAACGAAATAAAGGTACCTATGGCCGAAAAAGTCGCGGCGACGGAGGAAATACGATTACCTCAGTCGAAAAAACTGAGTCATTTTTTTCAGTCATTCAGCTCTCTTGGTAACATCCCCTTGCTTAGTATCAGGCACAGAGATAAGTAAGATATGTCTCAAAAAAAAAACAATACACTTCTTGTAATAATAAATTAAATTAAAAACAAATGAATAATATCAACTAAAATAAAACGAGTTTACTTTCATTAAAAATAATTAAAAAGTAAATTGACCGTTACAAGTTTAAAGCCTATAAAAAACAAAATCTATTTACTGATAAAATTTTATTACTGTACCTATTATTTACAATAAAATACAACCCTATTAATAAAATTTAAGTTCGTAACCCCGAAGAAGGACAGTAAATAGGAAACAAAATTATAATCACCTAACCTCAAACAGCAGGTCCCTTTTACATTTAAAACGAAAACCCGACCAACTCAACTATGACCGTCTAAATATTAAAGAGGAGTCATATTCAAACATCGGAGCGTCCCCAAGTAATTACATCTAAATGTTGTGACCAAAAAGTCACACTTTCATGAAATTTGTTTTTTTTAATTACAATATTTCTTTATTTATAATTTGCCGTGATATGGTGCACGCAGGCGGACCTAACGCTGGTTAGCTTTCTCTACCAGCCAACCTTTGGAACAATAGAAGCGAGTCCGAATCGTTTGCGACTTTTAGAATTTTTGTATTAATAACATTTTAAAAAGAAGCCTGTGGGCCAACCGCGTAACTCAATGATTCGTTTTGACAGTTCAACTCCATTAATGAGCTTTAATTTTTTTTTATTATACATTTCTATACTAAGCTACTAAAGTGCTTGTATCATCGAAACAGAACCAACAAAGTACATATGGTACATATCAAAGATACATTGGTACCGGTAAGTGGTACCCGTGCCACTCGGCTTACGTAGCACTGCCACCACACCACGGTCGCCTTGCAACCGCGTAACACAGTAAGAATCGATGTTCTTTTTCATTAACAGTTCAAGCTCATCGAAACTCATTGTCCGAATTAATAAAAGTTGAATTGACACTAACGGAGACCGCGTAACTTTTAGACAAATGGGAATAAATTGAAGTTACGCGGTCGGCCTCCTGTCTGCTCCTTGTCAGTGGTAAAACTAAGTTCGTGAGGAGGTTTGATATAACTGGTTATTGTTCAAATTCGGGACTTACTTTATATTTGAATATCGATTTTTTAATAAACAGGTTATGAAAACTTAAATAAGATTTTAAATTCAAATTCGAATTTTTTTATTTTTGCCATTTTGATCAATAAATACTCGTAAATTACTTATTTGACCAACCATATACGCTTGTCTGCCCGAGCTGCTCTTCAGCATGCAATTCTACGAGCTTTCAGCTTATATGGAGGGGTTATACTTATATAAAAAATAATCACTGCACTTTATCAGTACATAATTTGTCAGTATAAAACCTAGAAAGTATACATTTTGTTTTTAATTTTTGCATGACTATACATATGCATATTATGCCAATTTACTAACCTCCTTTCCTTTTACCGACACAGGCACAACTATGGGCTAAGTAGAATAAGCTGTGTAGCTGTGTACTATAAGGTCTAGCCAAAACAATAATAATAATATAAATCATCACAGAAAATATTGTAATAAATAGAAAATGTTTATTTCAAACTCTAGTATCGTTTATATTTATAAAATCAGTCTAAATGGTCACCCTATGCAGGAGACATGTAACAAGTCCCGATAATGTCCCTTTACAAACATTAAAGAACGATACGAACGGACATTCCGACATCCGCGGGGAAATTTCATATGAATACCTTATTACCTTTAAAATAGAAGGTTATTTTCTTATAAGGTTTTATCATGCATAATAGAATCCGTATTTGAATTTTTTTAAATCACGATATATTTGGAATATGGCTTGATAAGAAATTTTGTTGTGGTTAAGATACGTAGAGGATCATTTTTCGCTACGAACACAGGACACCATTGACTTAGTTTCGTAGCAATTCTAGAAAATGGTAGAAATTGAAATCATCTATCATCTTTCATTCATTGTCTCTAAAGTCGGGCTACACTCAACTTTAGTTCTCTGTCGGATCACCCGCCTCTTACTTACGCTGAAATGTCCTTAATGGAATATAGGACACATACAATTCTCTCACAAAAAAAGATGTCTACTTCAGTAGCTACTTTACGCAACAGTAGCGATTTTGCACTGAGGCAGACCCAGGAGGGTGTTTTCCGATCAAATCCCTAAGAATGCTGGGTTTCCTATTGCCCCTAACTGTAAAGCTTGTATGAAGAAAATTATGAATATAAGGGAAGCGAGGGAGTCGTGTCAAGATCGTGGCAAGTGGCGCTCTATTGTCTCTGCCAATCCTTGTGGGAAAAGGCGTTTACAATTTGATTGATTGATTGTTTTTGTTGGTTGCTTGTTTGCCAGACATAAGACATTAAACTGCCAATGATTACATACGCGTTTCTTGAACGCCGCGTCCTATTCAGACAGAAAAATCTAAATGACGTTTAAGAACTATAAATCAAATATAGATAATGTTAATAAAACGAATTTAAATTGACACCCCTTAAATTCAACGTTCTGTGTAGCCGTTAGGGATTTGCTTGCAAACCGAAACTATCTCTATATTTGCGAACATCCTTTGACATTTCAGTAAATGCCACATGCTTCTAGAGTTTCTTGCTTCCAATTAGACATTTACGTCGAGAGATTAAATTAAGTCGGATTCATTTGCACTCAGTTTAAGTCCTTAAATTTTAAGCGTATTAATTGTTGATTTGTTTCTTTGTGCTTAAAATATAATTTCAAATCAGAAGCATATCTCGTCCCTGTTTTATTCCTTCACTCGACTTCTATTTATAAATCTCATTCGTCGATCTCCTTTCACACATCCTTTCAATGTCTCCAAACCAACGCAACATACTCCTCTCATCTTTGCAAAACGCTCAAAATTGTATAAACCAAAGCGGGCCGCTCTGACGTCCAAAGCTATACAAACCTATCATCTTTGTACATCATACATTTTCATCTGCTGGGCCCATCACATCGGGTTGTATGGCCAGTAAATTATAATTTTAGGTTTCCAAAAAAACACACTCTATATATTTTTTTTACTCTATATAATTTTCGGGTTGTTATTTTATACAATATTTTTGCAAAAAGAAACCGGGTCACAGAATTTTTTTGGATAGCCAACAACTGTATTAAAATTATTTTTTTCTTTTTAGTATACTCGCGTACCAGCCTCGGTATGTTCGACAGCAAAAATCTTCGATTCGTCGAAACAGATCTAAGGCTGAACGCCCTCCTGTTGATGCTCACAAACTTTAGACTTTCCGCTACGCTGGATTCCGACGCAACCCTAGTTTTCGTTAATGCAAACCATTAATGCTTTGTATAGCATGGCTTAATACGTTGGCAGAAATAATTTCCAACCTTCCTGTCTCCAGACAATTCCGCCAGCAAGTCGCATCCCACACCAGAGACCTGCCAAGTTTCCACGGCCCAACAGACATTTTTCTTTGACTTTATATTTAACATTTGTTCTGTTATTTATTAAGTACAGTATCCAATTTTTTCTTCTCTCATTTCACACAACAAGTTCAAAGCTAGCTACCGCTAAAGATGATTTGTCAAAATAAATTAGGCATAAAAAACCTTGGTAACATTGTTAAATATTTACAAGAGAAACGGGAGGTATGTGTGTAACGAATGATGTTGTACGTCTCCTGTGGATTGAGGTTGGCAATCCATCACGACCTTTTTGAAATTAAGAAAGTATACTGAATATTGTACGATACTGCATTATTGTTAACGTTAAAATAAAATAAAAGTTGTATTCTTTGATATTTTTTATTATTCTCATGCTGTATAATGTTCTTGCTAGACATACGCATGTAGCTCCTAACAGGATCATCTTTAAAAAACAACTACCTAGCTATTATAAAAAGTCGTGCATATTACTTAAAAGTCGTGTAGATATTTGTGTATGTATATATTTATTTATGTATGTTTACCTATATTTATTTAGGCGTTTATATGTCTATATGGCTATTTGTCTCATTTCTCTAATTGATATTTTTCCTCTTGCTCACATTAATAACTTGCTTTTATAGTTCCAAGGGTTGGCTGGTAGAGATGGCTGTACTATGGCCGGCTACGTGCACATAGTACAGCAAGTTAAAAATTAATAAATGCTTTGTTCTTAAACAAACACATTCGATACTCGTATAATATGTGCGTCATTTTAGTAGAAAATTAAATATTTCAATTAGGAAAATTTTAATTGTGTTTGGTTTAAGTTTATTTTTTTATAGATCTATTTACATATAATCCATTGTTAAATATATCAATCACTAGCTGCCTAACACGGCGTTGGCCAGGTCAAAATGCATCGCACTCTTAATAGTTAAATAATCAGTTTTTCAACACAGAATCTTTGTACCTACCATTAAACGTATGTTGTATAGAGTGTATCTACACATAATCATACATAATCAGCCTTAATTATCAAACCATTTTAACCATGGCAGACTTTTTTGTGACTAATCATGAGTACTATTAATATATAGAACACTATTTTATATATCGTAAATAGTTTTCGCAGCGTACGCAATGTAAGGAATTTTATAAGTAATATTTTTACACCTTGGATTGCATTATTACGGAACCCTAAACTTTTTGGAAATCCAATATAGCCAATGTTACTCTCGAAGAATGTAGCTTTCTAATGGTAAAAGAATTTTGAAAATCGGTCCAGTAGTTTCTGAGCCTATTTATTACAAACAAACTTACAAATCTTTCCTCATTAGAATATTAGTATAAATTAAAACATATTTTTACAATACAAAAATTACAAAAATGCTTTCACGTTCACTTAACTATAATATGTATACCAAATCGTATGATAGTACTTTTACATTATCTAGAATAATATAAATATTTAATATAACAAGTAAATTAATTTCTCGCCATAAATAAAATAGACGCAGCCTCTTCGCTTCACATCTGCATCTGAATAACATTGGTATACAGAAGTAGGAGGACATTGTTTACATGTCCATAATTTTAAAACGAATCCCAAAGGAAAGGGGGTTACTTCCGAGAAATAAGTGTTGGAGCTAAGAACGCTTCAATATGTTTATAGGAACAACTTGTGAAGATATATTATAATATAATATAATATAATATAATATAATATAATATAATATAATATAATATAATATAATATAATATAATATAATATAATATAATATAATATAATATAATATAATATAATATAATATAATATAATATAATATAATATAATATTAATTGTGTTATAGTATAAAGATTTGCCGGATTTAATCCTAATATTTGTATAGCCATAATTTAAACATTGTTGCACTACCCACCACAATCTTAACGTTCAACATACATGAAGATTTGGCTGAAGAATGCACAGAGGCATTAAGTCCGCCTTTTGTATAACACAATAAATTTTAAATGAATAAATAAAATGCATAAAAATAATATTTATTTGTAGTACAGCAGTAATATTGCAAGCAAAAAACACATAGATAAATAAATACTTTATACAACTAAATCACACAAAACATCTCGAATATTTTGATAATTACAAAATTCCAATTGACATCATTAGTTACCACGAGCAATATGCAATATGCATATATATACGTACGTTTACATACGAGGTGACGTAATCGCAATAAGTTCATGAGTACCCGCACTTATTATTCATTAAATCTGCCTTCAGAATCAGTGTTCCGCTCCGCTTGTCACGCGCCGATCCATTGTTGCTATACATTTACAAGATTGCATTTTGTGTTTATAGTACGAGTACCTACACTTCAGTAAAATAAATTAAAATACACAAAAAAATACTATACTCAATCAATCAAATTTTCACGCCTTTTTCCCACAGGGATAAGCAGAGACAATGGAGCGCCACTTGCACGATCCTGACACAATTCCCTCGCTTTCTTCACTTTCACAATTTTCTTCATACAAGCAAGCTCTATGGTTATGGGCACTAGGCAACTTAGCTTTCTTAAGGATGTCTCCGATGTGGTCGGCAAACACCCTCCTGCGCCTGCCTCGTTTAACGCATCCATTCACATGAGATTTATCAATTATTTTCGTCAATCTACTTTCACTCATCCTTTTAATGTGAAAATACTATATGATACAGTGAAATTAGTTGAGATGTATTGAGATGACATCTGCCTCGAGCAAATAAAAAAACGATTCATTACACGGTTGCTACAGGAATTTATAAATCTGATGTGGATGGATGCGTTAAACAAGGCAGGCCTAGGAGAGTGTTTTCCGACCAAATCGGAGACATCCTTAAGAAAGCTAGGTTGCCTAGTGCCCATAACCATAGGGCCTGTATGAGGAGAATTGTGGATGTGAAGGAAGCAAGGGAGTTGTGTAAGGATCGTGGTAAGTGGCGCTCCATTGTCTCTGCCTATCCCTGTGGGAAAAAGGCGTGACAATTTGATTGATTGATTGATTGCTACAGTCACCGCCAGTATGCCGGCGATATCAATACATGTGCCGTTCAAATCCCAAAGAGATTAACTTATTTATAATGATATAGATAGACGAAAGAAGTAAGAAATTAAGAGTTTTGTCACAGGTCATGTGGACCCCTCCCTGGGGAAATTCGGCCAATCACGGTGCTCAGAATTGCTCATAGCTAACTCAGTGTTCATATTCATCTACTGAAGTCATGTGAATATATATTATTATTTACCTAATTATTGTCTATTAAAATTACAGCACCCTTACTAATGTTAAGCTGGAGTGCGGTCCATGAATACAGTGAAATTTTTTTTTGTGACAGCACCCCGCTTGATGTTAAGCCGAAGTGTGGTCCATAAATAAATGTCACTGCTACTATAATTCAATAACTGTGAGTAGCAATCACATCCACTAAGCCGGCCTAGATGGAACCGGCAACTTACAAGCTGATCCCGAAACGTGACCAAATCACTTCACGGTCTGTATACTTGTAAGTGGTACTACCACCCCTGATCGGCAGACTGGGTACCTCTGCCTACCACTCTTTGATAACCAGACCCGAAGCAAATATCCGGTTTTTTTTTATTAATATAATTATTAAATATTACAAATAAAAGCTATGAAACAAATATTTGCTCCGACCGGGAATTGAACCCGGGACTTTTACGCGCAACAAACCAATCGCTAAACCGTTCGTCCACGCGTGTCGTCAAATAATAACAGCAAAAATCAGTCGCATTATGCCGGCTTAAGTCGGATATTATCTGTACACTTGTAAGTACGACCCTGGGTCCTGGGAGACTAGGTAAATAGCCACCAACTCTCTGCCTACCACCAGCAGCCATCTATATTTATTAGAAATATTTGTAATATAAGTACAACCTAATTCTTTAATACTTCTTACAAGGAATGACGAAATAAATCTTTGCTCTGACCGGGTATCGAACCTGGAACTTAACGCGTACAAAGTGGTGTCAATTTGTTTCATAGCTTCATAACGTAAGCCGAGAGGCACAGGTTCGAAACCACTCACCGGTACCAATGTATGTTCGATATATGTAATTTGGTTGTCCTGTTTCTATGATACAAGCACTTTAGTAGCTTAGTAAACATAACCGGTCTAAACATAAGTATTTTAATTTTATAACGGAATACGCACAATGCGAACAATTATTTCTGCAATAGGATTTATCTCGCACGTTTTCACCAATTTTCCACGCAGGTTATGACGAAAGGCCTTCGCTCACTTTGCTCAGGAAATGAGCTGTTATTTCTGACATATTACATTTCCGTCGTAACCGTTCATCGTTTATATTACTTAGTTCGCAAGTGCTCAGTTACAACCAAATATATTTAGCTGTGTATTTTGTTGTATTGGAAAAATATAATCTATACCAGCGCGCTATGACGACCGTTTTGACTTTTGACTCGCTCAGTTTTGTATAAATTAATAATTACATTTAAAAGAACAAATTACTGTTCTTTATTTTTACTATAAAGAACAGTAATTGTTTTTTTAAACGTAATTATTAATTTATACAAAACTTCATGAGCGAGTCAAAAGTCAAAACGGCCATCATAGGATGCCGCTGATCTTGTCCCTGCTTTAGGCAGAAGTTTACACAAGGTTTTTCTGTTTCTATTTTTTTTTATTGTGACACGACATCTGACCTCGACCCGCCTGATGATCAAAAGTACCGACAACTGAAAAAGCCGAGTTAGTTTACGGCTGCCTCAGTCGCCGTCACTATACCGGCCAAAAGTGCTTCTTCACTCATCGCTTGAAAGATCCAAGGTCATAGGATGGAGGGAACACATTCCACTTGTCGATTGTTCTACAAAGAAAAGACGCACTGAACTTTTTCGTTCGACTGCCGATTCGATCGATAAAATGCGGATGCTTTCCCTGACCTGTGCGGGTATTACGGGTGTGAAAGAACGAGGTAGGAACAAGGTTAAAGAGCTCCTCAGAACATTCTCTGTGGTATAGGAGATAGAGGACGCACAAAGCCGCCATGGCTCTGCGTAGTTGCAGGGGCTCCAGAATCCATCAATCAAATTGACACGGTTTTTCCTACAAAGTATACAATGGAGCGCCACTTACCACGATCCTTACACAACTCCCTTGCTTCCTTCACATCCACAATTCTCCTCATACAGGCTCTGTGGTTATGGGCACTAGGCAACCCAGCTTTCTTGAGGATGTCACCGATTTGGTCGGAAAACACTCCTTATAATAATAAGTATATAAAATATATTTCAGTCACACACAATATGATTGCTCAACACAGTAGGTTGAATAGTATAGTTTCAGAACTAGGATTATGAAGAGATTGTGAAATTAAATATTGTCCAAATATAAATTGACATCTTTCATAACAAGCCCAATGAATTTATTATTATTTGTAAATTAAAATGTAAGTTATAATTTAAATTATATGATGTTTCTGAAATTATTTAATTTTTAATTAAATAATTTTTTAAATTTCAATAATAGAATTTTTTTTATTTTGTTTGTAATACAATAAATTTTTAGGTAATTTAATTTTTATTGTGTTTTTTTATTCTGTGTAATATAAATGTTGGGTACACCTGTAAAGGTACATTATACGGAACATTAATATCAAATGTTGCCAGTCTCCTTGGGACTATCTCTGATGCGACGTCATTGGATGATATTTTTTATTTATAGTTTAATTAATTAATTATATTTAATATAAATGATTGTTGTATTATATAAGTTTTGTGATGTGCTAATAATGTAGCGAATACATCAATAAATAAAATAAATAACAGCAAAATTATAACAAAGCTAAAATTATAAAGTCAGCTCTACATTTTACACTTAGCTTAAGTAATAAAAATTTAAATATTCTACACAAATTTAACCAAACAATTAAACAAACCTCAAAATAAACATCAAAAAGAAGTCAAATAAACCATTAATTTTAGGAAATGCCTTTGATTCGTGCCGCCTTGACGTTTAATATTAAAAACCGAAAAGCTGGTATAAATCTTTGTGTATGTAAATCCCAAGTGATTCGCACGTCACAATAAGCGCTCTCGGTCTGAATTACTGATTGATTATGTATTCCCGTCACAGTTTGTTAGGGAGGTAACACAGACCACATACAACACTAATGTTAAATTTACATCTATGACTCGACATTTGACAACGCCCTGCCTGAGTTTAAGCGGGAGTGCTGTCCATGAATGGAGACGTCAGCTACTTCAGTTAAATTACGGCAAGTACCAGTCGCATCCACTATACTGGCATATTTAGAACCGACAACTTTTAAGCTAATCCGTGACTGACTCAGTTCACGGTCTGTAGACTTGGTACGTGGTGGTGGTACTGCTTCTGACCGGCAGTTCGGCCACCAACTGCAAAGAAGGCGCGAAACTACCTATATCGGCCAAGTAGACGCCATGAACAGAATCCACCTCTCGGCAGTCCTCAGTTGGTTGTGTTCATTCTCCCAAACTAATATTGCCGATGCTACTTATAAAAGTGCTCGTACAAAAAAAAACGAAACACCAGAAGTTATAGTATAATATTTTTTTTTTGATCTTATGTTTTAAAAGCTTTTAAGGCATAAGAGTGATAGAGTCATATTTTGTTGGTTTTGTGTTTGCAGCGTCTAGTTAGAATGTAGTCTATGGCAAGGAAAACAATATTCGCGTCTACTCTTTTGATAGATGTCGTTTTCTGAACGGTACCTTGATTCTCTTCTATTGTCGTCCGTGTAATTTTTTCCGTGTATTTGTAGAGTAACTGTGTTTTGATCTGTGGAGATTTGTATAAAGCTGTTATTACATGGTAATATAACTATACGACCCTTTAGATTAGATGTTCTATAGATCTTACCTAGAATAGATCATAGATTTGCCTTGGACACCTCTAAAACGTTTGACCTGGCGCAAGGCCCTTCTTTCCAGGCTCGAGGCATACGGTTTACCTGACCATCTGCGGGGCTGGATAGCTGACTTTCTGCGTGACCGCTCCATACGCTTTGTTGTGAATGGAAGCGCATCGCGCAGGGTGTCGGTGAATGTCGGCGTTTCTCAGGGCTCCGTGCTGTTCCTTTGTTTCTTCTGCATATCAATGACATGCTGGACCTTGGATCCGGCATTTATTGCTATGCGGACGACAGCACGGTGCATGGACGCTACACTGCCCGCCCCGCAGCCGGCAAACAGGAGTTCTTAGCCTAAATCTTTATGAAAATTGTTTATGTAAAAAACGCGATGTGTAATAAATATTAATAGGTTTATTTATTATGTATTATGTAGCTTTATGTATTTATTCTACTATTTTTTTTATACTACATTTATTATACTAAAAACTAATAAAACAAATCTATTAAAGATTTGTTTTATTAGTTTTTTTTTACGTTTTACAAGTAAGTAGTAGGTAACTTATATTCTGGATTGAAAACTTTAAATGTAGATCAAAAACTACTTTTTTGTTATTTGCGTTAAGGAATTTTAAGAGTAATAAAAAAAGTCAATCAAATTAATTATATTGTCATGCCTTTTTTTACATAGGGACTAAATGCGCCACTTTTTACAATCCTGACACAACTCCCTCGTTTCCCTCACATCCATAATTCTTTTCATATAAGCTCTAAGGTTATGGGCTAGGCAACCCATGTTTATTTAGATTAGAACTGGTACATAGAACATACCTAATGGTTTCTACGAACCTATATCAAAATAACACAATTATAATCGCAAACTAATTCATTAAAACAATTTTAAGCAAATTAAACATTCAGATTTGAAATTCCACTCAAAACTCATTAGCGAATTAACCCTTATAGGGGTAGCTTAACATCTTGACACAGGGGGCTTATCGGACCCCACAAGACATCCGCTGACCAATTTACGGCCCCTAAGATTGCTACAAACGATAACACAAAATAACCCCTTGTTTTCTAAATGACATTTTAAATATTTTATGTTATTGGACCAGACAATATATGTCATTAATTTTGTTTATTTCTAGCTACTTATAAGAGTATAAATAATTTATAGATACTCGTATACTTATATTTTTTTATTGTGACTTCACCCCGCTTGATTTTAAGCTGGAGAGTGGTCCATGAATGGATGCCACTGCTATTACAATTTAATAACTGTAAGTAGCAATTGAATCTACTATGCCGGCCTTATATTAATATAAACTTATACTCGTATAAATAAATATCTTTTTATAGGCGATAAAGAACGCATAAAATCACGAAGTAGCAGGTGCTGCAAATTTCGCTTCTCCTATAAAAGTTCGGCTCTGCCACAATCCAGGGCATCGAGTAGAGACCTGCCAGAGCCGGCCCAGACAGTACTCCGCGCATGAGCAAATTATACATATATAAATTAATTTATTAATTATTGTAATTATAACATGAGAGCTTTGTAAATATTTAAATGTCGCATCTGTTTTTTATATAAAGGGTTTGAAGGTAGTGTTGTTACAAACGTAATGTATCGATGACTAATATACGTATACGTATATCGTATACTAATATACGAGACGTGTATACGTATCATAAGCGTTATATGTAATAAAGTTTTTTTTTTATATATTATGTATTTTATAATAATTACGTATATAATATTTAATTATGCATAAAATAAGTAATTTAAATTATATTTGAAAATTTTAATATATTTTTATACATATTAATTAAATAGGTTTGATTGTATGTGCGCTGCACTTGTATAGAGAGCTATAATAACACTGACGATAAAAAACCTATCGCAAAATAAGCATTCTGAACAAGGTGCGTCAATTCTTTGCGCTGGAGCATCGCCTGTTACTCTACAAATCCTAAATTCGATCTCGCATTAAGTACCGTTTGCGCCTCTGGGACGACTCTGCCAAATATCTACTCGATGCCTTGGATTTAGCGCTGAGCTGTCTGAATTATAGGGCATTTTAAATAGACATGCCAGCTCTATGCATCCTTTATCGCCTTTAACACCAAGAATGTTAATCTTGTTTTTACTTCGTTTTTCTTACTCGGCAGCAGTAAGTCTTCGTACAACAATCGACAAGTGGAATGCTTTACATGGGTTGCCACAGGATCTTCTAATTTTCAATTTGATAACACTGGATCCTTTTAAAAATCGCGATAAAGCACCTTTGCCCAGCATAGTGACGGCAACTAAGGCAAACGCAAACTGTATCGTTTTTTTTTCAACCTTGTTTGCCTGATGCTTGTCCAGGGGTGCTAGCCAAGTTGGCTTTCTACTATCGAAATCGCTATAAAATAGAAACACAAATGTATGGGAATGACATTTGCTAACGAAAAGTCACGTGGTCAAGCAAAACGAACTGCAAATCTGTAGCCAAGTCAACAAAACTTTTCTATTCGATCGAACGACTCGTTAAAACCTTCGCTAACCCGAGCCAAGATGCATTTTTTGACAGCACCTTCGCTCCAAGTGTTGAGTCTTAATAAAAAAAACTTACTATCTCTATATTACTTTTGCATATTTTCAAGGTACTAGGTAATTGCTTTCTTTAATATTCGGTTTAAAATAACGCAGATAATTATTGTGCCCGAAAAATAATTTATTTATAGATAGACTAAACTATTAATAAATCGATATCGATAAATTCTAACTAAATATTAATCACTAAAGGCACCTACCTATAACCTACCCTAGTTTAAAGTTACCAGAGCGTGTCCGGCCAAACTCTTCACAAAATTGAGTGCTACTTGTTGGGGATTTTCGACGCGTGCCATTATTATTTGAACTTTTTATACAAGTGTCCCTTCTCTATTAGTATTAATCATACCGGAGGGGGTTATTTTCTCTCAAAACTATTGTTGGAATTAAGGGTAACAGGTTCTTTTAATTTTAGTTTCCATTCGACTTTATTTTATTGTAATAATAATTTAATTTCTATGTTTTTTTGGCAGATATGAGTATTATTTGTACCTATCAAATGTATTTTCATTATTTGCCATATTAGTGTTTTCTCAGATTTTGTGCCAACATTAATTAATGAATTAAACAAATTTTATGCGTGACCACGTGACCACGATGGCTGCAAAGCTCTCGAAACGTCGGAATAATAAAATTAAAAAATCTAAATCAAAATAAACGCGATAGTAAGCTGCATAAAATTTGTTTAATTAATTTGCCATATTCCTTGCATATGGCAAATATTTATATACTAAGCTACGAAAAGTGCTTGTATCATAGAAACGGGACGACTACATAACATACGGGTATAGCAAATATACATTGGTGACTATTTTAATACCACTAAACCACGGTCGCTATTTTTATTGTGACTCGATATCTGACCTCGACCCGCCTCATGGTAAGCAATAGGAGGTCCAAAAGTGCCGACGACTGAAACAACCAAGTAAGTCACTATACCGGCCAAATACCTAATGTCAAGCTGGAGGGCGGTACATAAATGCAACTGCTTCTATAGTTTAATAACTATAGAAACAATAGCTGGCACCGGCAATTTTTTATTCGAACGAAACGCGACTTAGTCACTACAGGGACTTTTATTACAAAGAAAAACACACAGACAAATAATAATACCCTCTATATTGACAGAACCACTGAACGTTCATGATTATCTTTGCTCAACTTTAAAATAAACACAAATACAAAACAACCCCCATACTAAAATAAAATATACCCACTATTGTAAACCGCACAGATTGCGTCTCAATTAAAAATAATACCAACATCACTTCCAATTGTCAACGCATTTTAATTGGATGTTTGGTCAAAGTTATATGTACCTATGTTTATATTGTACATGAACATATAGTTTGAACAGATAGTTTAAGTTATATACATATAACATGTAGTTTGAATATATAGTTTAAGTTGTGGATAAACAATTATATTCTTTATTTTACGTTCTTTTTACCGACTTTTTACAACTTAAAAACTATTATCATCATAGAGCTTACCGTTCCGTGGGAAACAAACATTCCAAGGGACCACAACATCAAGTCCAATAAATATTATGATCTCACGAACGAGATGACGAAAAACGGTTTCAAAACTTAGCTCTACGCAGTAGAAGTTGGTGCAAGACCAAAAGGAATACCAGCAATTTTTTTATTTTTTTATTTTTATTTTTTTGCCTGCAAGTTGTGTTGACTGGTAAATGGCCTTGTATTATTATAGTTTAAGTTATTCTGTTTATATTATTATACTAGCTGTAAGTCAACCTTAAATAAATAAATAAAAACCTTGCATCATCTTTTAAAGAATCTTCGCCCCCCAAGGTCAGCCGTAAGCACATTTCAGATCGTATGTCGAAGGCGGCATTGGTGGGGTCTTACAATATTTGGTTGGGTAGAGGGGATAGTAAAGGCAGGGAATGCGAGTGTTGACATGTCACAAAAAGCTTTGCAACGTACATTTTATTTTACGTCATATTTTACGTTAAGTCACACGTCCGGAACGCTGCCTTCATTCTCTCGCCTGCCACGCGATGGACCCGGCACCCGCACGGAGAATCCATGGATGCTAAGAAATTGTTTCATTCAACCAAAAGGACTTTTGGAGATTGATTTTTTAACAACCTACTTATTGCTAATTGTAAAAAATTCACAAAACTTTGACTTTAATCCGTAAAGTTTTCTCTGTCAGTAAAACTTTGGATTGTACAGAGAGTAAAATTAGATAGATAAAAAAAACACACACAACACACAAAAAAACACACAACACACAAAAACACGCCTTTTACCCACTGGGATAGGCAGAGACAATTAGGCGCCACTTGCCACGATCTTGACACAACTCCCTCGCTTTTCTCACATCCACAATTCTCTTGGCACTAGGCAGGTTATGGGCACTAGGCAACTCATCTTTTTTGAGGATGTTTCCGATTTGGTCTGAAAACACCCTCCTGGGTTTGCACATTAGTATAATATTTAATAATTAAATTGAATATTATAAATATTTGTTATTATAAGAAGGAGGCAGATATTTGCTCTGGGTCTGGTTTTCAAGGAGTGGTTTCTGCCGAACTGGGGTGGTACCACCACTTATAAGTATACAGACCGTGCAGTGACTTTGTCAAGTTGTCGGTTTCAACTAGGCCGTTATAGTGGATGTGACTGCTACTTACAGTTATTTCACTGTAGTAGAATTCACATCTATTCATGGACAGCACTCCGGCTTAGATTGACGCGCGGTGCTGTCTTATGTCGACCCGCAATGAATAATAAAAAAAACTGCATTTATTTTACAGTCTAGATTACTCCACCACTATTAAGGAGTCGATACCCATTCATCACGACGGGTACATCTTAAATTATTAACAACAATTATTTTACAAAGGGGCTCTTAAAAAAACGTAAAGGGTAAGTTATTTGTTTTCTTGGTAAGGGTGAATTGCTCCGGAGATTTTTGGGTCATTATCCTGTAGCGGAACACGTGATGCGTGAAATTATTTTGTACTTTACGAACTTTGAGAGCAAACATTACGTCAAGCAGCTAGATTGGGGCTACCGGGTTATAATATCATGGATAACACTTTTAACAAAACCATGTAGTAAATGTTATTAACATGGCGTTATTGCAACATGAAGTGAATTAAAATTTATTTATTATCAATTAAATGATTTGGGACCCGGACCCAGGATGTCCTAAAACTCGATCAGTCTCACCAGAGAATTGGCAGCAATGTCCTCTGAACGTTCGGTGAGTATACTGCGATTCCCAAGCAGGCGGCCAAGCGTAAGGATTATGTCAAACTACCCATTATGAACCAGTGGATGCAACTGGCATCTTGTCGTTCGGAATGGCGTTCTTAGGAGGAGACCTATGTTCAGCAGTGGACATCTTCCGGGTCACTACTAATGATGATAAATGATTTAAGAAATGAGGAAACGAAATGAAATAAATAAGTTCACCGTACTATGATGTGCTTGGTCACTGTGGTATAATCCCGTCATATGACGTCACGATCCAAGTGCATGGATAGAAGTGTACAACTATCCTTTTTTTCTTCTTTTCCTTTATTGTGACTCGACGTATGACAGCACCCCGCTTGATGTTAAGCTGGAGTGTGGTCCATGAATAGATGAATAGATGTATATAATACGATGCAAACATCGTATTATATACATAAATCATTGATAAATGAAAACTAAACCAGTACTTATATACGAGTAATATCCATGCTATTCTATCATTAACAATAGGGTGTTCAAATTGGCTTCCCCGCCCGTTCGCGATACGTATAAAATGAAGTTGTAATGTGATACATCTGCTCCTATATTCTACGACACTGATGTATTGTGTAAAATACCATAATACAATTTTCATTTCAATTTATAATTGTTTGAATGTGTTTATACAATTGTATAGTGTAAAGTCAATGAGCCGTCCCAAAACAAGATTACAAGAATTTAGTGTCAATTTGACAAATTGTTGTTTTGTAATGTTTGTACTTGCTTTTGTTGTGTTTGTTCGTGTGTATGATTTTGTTTAATGTTCTCATTACCATTGTCTATTGGAGAATTAAGGAATAAGTAATGCATGAACATATCACTTTTTTAACACGCTTTTATTAATGAATTAAACAAATTTTATGCGGCTTACTATCGCGTTTATTTTGGTTTTGATTTTACATTTTTTATTATTCCGACGTTTCGAGAGCTTTGCAGCCATCGTGGTCACGGTGAGACGCGATAGTAAGCCGCATAAAATTTGTTTAATTCATTAATCAATGTTCGCGCAAAATCTAAGAAAATACTACGCTTTTATTAGCTTGACTGAGCTTGATTCTAACGGTTCTAAATTAAATTCTAAATGAATTTGCACCCACTTCTATAGGACTGAATAATTTTAAATTGTATATGTATTAAAAACCGATGACAATACAATAATTTCATAAAATATTTTTTTGGCCGGCATAATGATGGTGACTGATGAGGCAACCGTAATGACAAGTATTTGTAAAAACCAAATAAATAAATGACTTTGAATTTTGAATTTTGAACCGTGAACTAATTCCTCTTGCGTGTTTTTTATTTTTTTTTAACTATAGATTTTTATTATTATAGCTACATACGTATTATGTGGTCCTAGCGCAACGAAAGATGTCCTGGCTGAAGAACTTGAGAAACTGGTTCGGCAGGAGCTCATTCTTCCGTTCACAAAGTAATCATGATTGCCAATCTAATAATTAGATTATTATTGCAAATACAATGTTTGTTAATCAAACAAAAAGAGATAGATATTTGCTCCAGGTCTTGTTGACAGTGGTGCCCAGTCTGCCGATCCGGAATAGTAACACTAAGTATATAGACCGTGAAGATATTTCGGGTCGCGTTTTAGGATCAGCTTGTAAGTTACCGGTTTCAACTAGGCCGGCATAGTGGATGTGACAGCTACTAACAGTTATTTGAATGTAGTAGCAGTCACCCTCCTTGATGAACCACACTCCAGCCTGACATCAATCGGGGTCGAATATGCCGAATAACAATAAAATATAATATATAAATATAATAATATATATATAATAGATATAAAATATATATATCAATAAACTATAAAATCTTATAATATATAAAATCCTAATCGCGATTCGGGATCAGCATGTAATTTACCGGTTTCAACTAGGCTGGCATAGTGGATTTACATTTATTTAACTGTAGTAGCAATCAACTTCATTCATGGACCGTACTCCAGCTTAACTTTAGACAAGGTGCTGTCGATACACAATAAAAAGCTTCCACAAAAGACTAGAATATAGGATATAGGAAACACGTATAAAAAACTCCAATTCAGATTCAAATTGTTCACGTATATAATAAATTTAATTCACAATAGAGTTACAAGTAAAACGAATGAAAGGGAATGCGTAAATAAGTGAAGACACAGGGGAAAATAAATCTGATAAGTATATGTGTTTATCTAAAAGAATTTCAATTTGAACACGCGGATTTACCTGTCGCGGATTGTTAGGCGGATATCGCGGGATATTAATGGTTTGTGCAGTTTTTTTACTTCTTTTAAAAGCTAAACAAACGTTTTAACGGATTTTAGATTAATTATGTTCTTGAATTAAGATTGTCATAGAAAAAATTAAGCCAATGTACAATCAAAACCCAAAACCATTTAAAGTAGCGGATTCGATTTCCGGTTGGAGTAAAGATTGTTGAATAGCTTTTATTTGTATTATTAAATCATTAGATTCACTATTAAAACAATATATAAATATAAATATTGAGGATCTAATAATAATAATAAAAACTGTAGAATCTAACTTCTGTCGTTCCTTGCTGCCACCGCTGAGACAGCCTGATGGCTCACTGGCGCATACGGCGAAGGCTAAGGCCGATCTACTGGCCGAAGTCTTTGCTGAAAACTCCCGTATTGACGATCGTGGTGCAGGGCCACCCACCTTGCGTCCGTGCGGACATACGATGCCTGAGATACGTATCAGACAACGCGATGTCCGCATGGAGCTACGATCGCTCGATATCCGGAAGTCCAGTGGTCCCGATGGTATCCCAGCGCTTGTCCTCAAAAAATGTGCCGCGGAATTGACTCCCGTCTTGACGAGGCTATACCGACTCTCGTACGCGTCGGGCTGTGTGCCTCGGGCTTGGAAGGGGGCCAATGTGCAACCGGTTCCTAAGAAGGGCGACCGTTCGGACCCTGCAAACTACCGTCGAATAGCTGTAACCTCAGTACTGTGCAAGGTCATGGAGCGAATAATTAATGTACGCCTCATGGCCTACCTGGAGGGTCACCAGCTGTTAAATGACCGTCAATATGGCTTCAGGCCGAAACGGTCAACTGGTGACCTTCTGGCGTACACCACGCACGTCTGGGGTGAAGCTTTGGATGGTAATGGAGAAGCCCTTGCCATTGGCTTGGACATCTCCAAAGCGTTTGACAGGGTCTGGCACAAGGGCCTTTTATCCAAGCTCGAGGCATACGGTTTACCTGACCGTCTGCGGGGTTGGATAGCTGACTTCCTGCGGGACCGCTCCATACGCGTCGTTGTGGATGGAAGCGCATCGCGCAGGATGTCGGTGAATGCCGGCGTCCCTCAGGGCTCCCTCAGGACTTTGTTCCTTCTGCATATCAATGACATGCTGGATCTTGGATCCGGCATTCATTGCTATGCGGACGACAGCACGGTGCATGGACGCTACACTGCCCGCCCCGCAGCCGGCAAACAGGAGATAGCCGATATGAGAGAGTCTGTTGTAGCGGGACTGAACCGGGTTCTTGATCGTATTACCCACTGGGGCGGAAAGAACCTGGTTCAGTTCAACGCAGACAAGACTCAGGTTTGCGCGTTCTCGACGAAAAAATCCCCGTTTACTCCCCTTCCTTCTCTTTGCAACATTTCCCTTGGTACGTCGGACAGACTAGACATTCTAGGAATGTCCCTTCGCTGCGACTTGAATCACAGGGACCACATCGAGCGGGCCATTAAGACCACCTCCCGCAAACTTGGCATCCTGAACAAGGTGCGACGGTTCTTCGCGCCGGAGCTTCGCCTGCTATTATACAAGGCGCAGATTCGCTCTTGTGCGGAGTACTGTTCGCACCTCTGGGATGGCTCTGCCAAGTATCTTCTCAATGCCCTAGATTCATTGCTCGCGAACTCTAGAGCCCCTGCAACTACGCAGAGACATGGCGGCTCTGTGCGTCCTCTATCGCCTATACCACGGGGAATGTTCCGAGGAGCTCTTTAACCTTGTTTCTACCTCGTCTTTTCACTCCCGTAATACCCGCACAAGTCGGGGAAAGCATCCGCATTTTATCGACCGAATTGGCAGTCGAACTAAAAAGTTCGGTGCGTCTTTTCTATGTAGATCAATCGACAAGTGGAATGCTTTGCCTGCCCATGTGTTCTCTCCATCCTATGACCTTGGATCCTTCAAGCGATGCGTGAAGAAGCATCTTAGGCCGGCATAGTGGCGGCGGCTGGGACAGCCGGGAACTGACTCGGTTGTCCCAGTCGTCGTCACTCTTGGACCTCCTCTTGCTTATCATCAGGCGGGTCGAGGTCAGATGTCGTGTCACAATGAAAAAAAATTATATATGATATATATAAAATACAAAATATGTTGTATTTTAAAGTAACGCGAATGTTCAAAATTAAAAGACGAAGAAACGTAAAACGAATTTTATTATGTATTTTTTTTTTCATCAGTTTTGTTGCATTTTTGGATCTATAAACGAAATATGTCCTAATAACGCGTTAAGACCAATTTTCTATTTTAAAACTAAACTAACACACAAATGTGGAACACAATAGCACAATACAACCCAAACAAATATTATATATGTTAGCATCTAAACATTATAGGGTTGGTGTTACCTACAATAGAAAATAGTGAATTAAATTTATTACTTGTCAATTTTCGGACTTGTGGTGTTTCTATTGTTGAAAATAAAATTGTTCCAACACATGGTTCTATTATATAGAAAAAGGGTTATAGTTGTGTTGCTATTATATTAAATAAATTGTAGGCTCACTTTTTGGATTATTTGTACCGATTCTAACTCATATTATACATGTAATTGCTTTAGTATGAAGCTAATTGCATGACTGTTATTCTTTTTACTGTGACTTTAGTTGATCCCAAAACGCAAACTAATTTCTTTATGGTATGTATACTTGTAAGTGGTGGTACTACCCCAGATCGGCAGACTGGGTATCACTGCCTACCAATCTTTGATAACCAGACCCGAAACAAATATTCGCCTCTTTTTTCAATAACAAATATTTGCAATATTTATAATAAATATTTTTATTAGATATTACAAATAAAAGCCCGCCTGATGTTAGGCTAAAGTGCAATCTGTAAAGGCTTATGGCCGTTGCTTATCCTGAGGCGTGTTGGTATCAGAGGCACGGCGTCTGTGTGCGTCCTTTATCGCTTATACCACTGAGAATGTTCCGAAGAGCTCTTTAACCTTGTTCCTACCTAGTCTTTTCACACCAGTATTACCCACACAGGGCGGGGGAAGCATTCGCATTTTGTCGACCGAATCGAACCGAAAAGTTCGGTGCGTCTTTTGTAGAACAATCGACAAGTGGAATGCACCTGCCGGCATAGTAACGGCGACTGGGGCAGCCGTGAAGTAACTCGGTTTCTTTAGTCGTCGTCACTCTTGGACCTCCTCTTGCTTATCATGAGGCGGGTCGTGGTCAAATATCGTGTCACAATAAAAAAAATTAAAAAAAGATGTCGAGTCTCAATTCATAATACATCTATACATATAAATAAAATTGGAGTGTCTGTAATATTGAAATAAGCGTTTTTTACTACATGTATATGAATATATATACGGTACATACACCAAAATAACATTTTTTACAATTTTTGTCTGTCTGATTGTTCCGGCTAATCTCTGAAATGGCTGGACCGATTTTGACGGGACTTCTATTGGCAGGTAGCTGATTCAATAAAGAGTAACTTAGGCTACATTTATTTTAGAAAAGAAATCTTTTATAATAAATAAAATAAAATAAAAATAACTTTTTCCCATACAAAATTGCGTGAGTTCAGAAATTTATTTTGGGTAAACTGAGGAAAATTTATGAATGTCATTTTTGTATGAGTTATCGAGTTATAAATACAAAAAAAGGAAAAATTGAGAACCTCCTCCTTTTTTATGACTGTGTTATAAACCTAATTTTACGCGGGTGAAACCGCGGGCACAGCTAGTATATATATATATAAAAAGTTAATGAGTAACAGTTGGACAAGTTCTTACCATCATTACAAACACTTCAAAATATGATAATAGTATATACATCATAAATGTCATTGAACAATAGAGTTCGTTATCAAAAATGGCGACCCACACTTGTTCCATCTAAAAATAAACTAATAAAATATAACGACTTGCGCCACCCTCATTTGAAGGCACGTTTATAATAATAGGTGACTGATTCACAACCTGTTGTTCAAAATCATAATGCTTTTTGGGGATGTTTTTTTATGAATTAGGCCGGCATAGTGGATGCAACTTTTTTTATTGTGACACGACATTCGACCTCGACCCGCCTGATGATTAGCAAGAGAAGGTCCAAGAGTGACGACGACTGTAAAAAACGAGTCAGTTCACGGCTGCCCAAGTCGCCGTCACTATGCCGGCAAAAGTGCTTCTTCACGCATCGCTTGAAGGATCCAAGGTTATAGGATGGAGAGAAAACATGGGTTGGCCACTTGTCAAATGTTCTATAAAGAAAAGACGCACCGAACTTTTTAGTTCGACAGCCGATTCGGTCGAAAAAATGCGGATGCTTCCTCTAGTGGTATTTGTTTAACTCTAGTACCAGTTGCCTCTATGGACCGCACTCCAACTTCAACTTAACTTAACTAGGGCAGGTGCTGTAATACAATATATTAAGCCACAATGAAAAATAAGAACAAAAGCACGTCTTGAAGACATAGGTGTATTAACACTTCCTTCGAAAAACTAATAAATATTTTTAAGTAATAATAATTTTGTATGTAAATATTCCTGTCTATCGAAACAATTTCCTAGCATCCATGGATTCTCCGTGCAGGTGCCGGGTCCATCGCGTGGCAGGCGGGAGAATAAAGGCAGCGTTCCGGACGTGTGACCGAAATGTAAGTTTCAAAGCTTTTTGTGACATGTCAACACTCACCTTCCCTGCCTTCACTATCCCCTCTACCCAACCAAATCTAAAATGATCTTACATCTGACTTTGGGAGGCTAAGATTCTTTAAAAGATAATGCAAGGTTTTTGCTAGTTCCTCTTGGTCTTGCACCAACTTCCACTACGTAGAGCTAAATTTTGAAACCGTTTTTCGTCATCTCGTTGGTGAGATCATAGTATTTATTGGACTTGATGTTGTGGTCCTTTGGAATGTTTGTTTCCCACGGAACGGTAAGCTCTATGATGATGATATTTTTTTAGTGTCGAGAGTAAACTAAAATGTATTATTATGGTATATTTGTATTAAAGTATACTTATTATGTGCATATACGTACGTGCATATATATGTATGCATTAATTTTTATACATTACTTTTATATAATTTTATGAGATTTTTTTTTAATTTGCACCCATCTCTTATCAACATCGTCGGATCAACAACCCAAGGGTTTGACTGGTAGAGAATGCCTTTGGCATTAAGTCCGCCATTATACTAGTTACTATACTACTTCGCTAGTAGTTACTAGTTTAAAGGCAAAAAACGGATATTTTTTAAATATTATATACATTTCTATACTAAGCTACTAAACGTACTTGTATCATAGAAACAGGTCGACCAAAATATATTGGCATATCGGTAACGGCAAGAGAATTATGGATGTGAGGGAAGCGAGGAAGCTGTGTCAGGCCCTGTGGGAAAAAGGCGTAACAAACAAAATTGATTTGGTTTATTATTAACTTATCTTTCACATACAAACAGTTATTAATTCGGTTTAACTCTACATCTGACCTCGACTTGCCTAGTAGTAAGCAAGGGGAGGTCCGAGGGTGCCAACGACTGAAAGAACCGACATTTTTACGGTTGCTATAGTCGCCGCCAATATGTTTATGTTTTTTTAATTTATTTATTGTGCCTCGACATTTGACAGCACCCCGCTTGATGAACCCGGGACTTTACGCGCAACAAACCAATCGCAAAACCGTTCGTCCACGCCTGTCTTCAAAATGAAATAATGAACATTTTAAACCAACACACCTAAAAGCCCAGCAATTGACAGTATTTCCAAATTCATCTTGCTCGTACAAAAGTGCTAAGCCGTGTCGAGCGCTCTCCTATTCCCTACGATACCATCCTATTGCTTATCCATCAATATCTTTGCATAAAGGGGGAAGAACACCTTCCCTATATCGTACCTACGTCTATCTAATAGGGGTGCAAAGTGTCGAACAGTTTAGAGTTTTTGAAAGTTTGTTGTTTCTTAGGGATACAAAAAGATTTTTTGGGAATATTTCTTGAAATTAATTATATTTTACATTTTTATACTATACTAGCTGTGCCCGCGGTTTTACTGGCGTAAAATTAGGTTTATAATACAGTCATAATAAAGAAGAATGTTCTCAATTCGACTGTATATCCCTTTTTTGTATTTATAACTCGATAACTCATATAAAAATGACAGACGGAAATATAAATAAATATAGAAAAAATCTATAATGAACTATAATGAAACTATAGTCAATTGGAAACTATAGTAAAAAATATATATTTTTTAAATTAAAAGTATCCTATGTTACTTCTAGTACTTCCGAAAATATGGGTACAAAGTTTTATGATAATCGGTTAAGTAGTTGTTGCGTGAAAACGTAACAAACAAACTCACATTTAAATTTATAATAATAGTAGGATTTACATTTTTATGACCTAACTACATAGGTACATATACTACATAGTTAAGAGACCAAACTACAAGACGACTAAACTACATATCTCTGTACAATGGACTGTTGTCAAATAATTTTCGCCTAACTAATGCACTAACAAAAGGCGGCCGAAGCCTAGTGGCCATCACGTAAACAAAAAGTTACCGGTTCAAAACCTCTTGCCGGTACTAATGTATTTAACACGCTTTTATTAGCTTGACTTGTACCTACGTTATTGTACGTTATTGTACCTACGTATTCGTTACATAATGTACCTATGTAACGAAATCTTTTAAATAATTTTCACTCACATCTTAAATCCTGAATAATTTAAAATTTTGTACACGTGTTAAGAACCGATGAAAATACAATAATTTCAATAGATATTTTTTTAGCCGGCATAGTGACAGCGACTGAGGCAACCGTGAATGTGTTAGTTCACACTGTCACATAAGCGTGTATTTTTAGTTTTTATTATGTTTATATACTTTTTAATATAGTACAGTTCTGTTTTAAGCTACCAAAGTGCTATTGTATTAAAGAAACAGGACAAAGTTCATAATATAAAAGAACATTAGAAGCGACGATTATTTCAAAACCCGCACTTTTGGTTTACGTGACCATTACAGATTACACTACGGTTTCCGTTGGAACCGGTAACTTAAAAGCTAATCCTAAAACGCGACTGAGTCACTATTTGGTCTGTACACTTGAACAGCGACCACTGACTGTTTGTCTACCACTTAAGAATAAACAAAAATAACATTTTATTAAAAAGGTACAATTTTATTACACATCTGGTTGAAAATATCCTTGTATAAATTACATGATTCTTCGAAAACGGCAACGAAAAACCATACAAATAGCCAAATGTATTCTCTATATAAGAATACAACTCCAACAAACACATTAAAAGAAACCTACAAAATGTAATCACGTAATTCCGTTACAGAATAATGTTTTAAAAATTACCAATTTCTCACAATTTTTCCCGTTCAACTCCCAGTAGGCATCAACCGGCTGGGTGTGGTTGAAGCGCACACCCATTGGTTAATGCAAAGCACGCCCACAAAGGCTTTAGCAAGCGAAGAATATCACATTTTCACGTGTCCCAGTGCGCGGCTGTCCGGGCCTTGAGAATTCATCCGTCCCTTTCCTTTGAAATCGTTCAGTTAGAAGACGGTGCTTTAGGAATTTCATTACAATGTAATAAACGCCATCTAGTAACTGCATGGTGAACTGAAAGGTGTAACTGAAAAGTAAGATGGCGTAGCAAATTTTCAGAAGTCAAATTGAAACTTTCAGGAAGTTTGTTTTCAGAAGTTATGTGCGTTCTTGCTGTATGTTTTAATTTTTCTTATTATTTTTTATTGTGACACGACATTTGACCTCGTCCCGCCTGATGATAATAATAATAAGCAAGAGGAGGTCCAAGAGTGACGACGACTGAGAAAACCGAGTTTGTTCTCGGCTGCCTAAGCCGCCGTCACTATGCCGGCTAAAGAAAATTGTGTACAATAGTAACGTAATGCTACGTTATTATTATTTTAATTATGTTAAAATATCAAGATAATGTTAGAAATCTATTTTACTTTTAAATCGTTCTTATATATTTTTAGGGTTCCGTAGCAAAAAACGGAATCCTTATAGATTCGTCATGTCTGTCTGTCCGTCCGTATGTCACAGCCACTTTTTTTCCGAAACTATAAAAACTATACTGTTGAAACTTGGTAAATAGATGTATTCTGTGAACCGTATTAAGATGTACACACAAAAATAAAAAAAAAACAATAAATTTTGAGGGTTCCCCATAATTAGAACTGAAACTCAATTTTTTTTCTTTAAACCCATACGTGTAAGCAATCTATGGATAGGTCTTAAAATGATATTGAGGTTTCTAATTTTTTTGCTAAACTGAATAGTTTGCAAGAGAGACACTTCCAAAGTGGCAAAATGTGTCCCCCCCCCCCCCTGTAACCTCTAAAATAAGATAATAATAAAACTAAAAAATATTTAATAAGATGTACATTACCATGCAAACTTCCATCGAAAATTGGTTTGAACGAAATCAAGTAAGTAGTTTCTTTAATGCTTCATAAAACCAACTACAAGAACTTTTATATTATGTTACTTGCTGCTACGGAACCCTCCATGGGCGTGTCCGACTCGCACTTGGTTGCTTTTATTTATTTGTTATTACAAATAATACTGCGCGAATGAAAATTAAATATTTACAAATAAAACTCTTATGAGGTCCTTAAGATGTGAAGTGACGACAGTAAGTTGAGTTTGAATTTTGAATTTTTTTGGTGATTCCGACCAAATCGGACACATCCTCAAGAAAGCAAGAGAGTTGGCTCAGGATCATAGCAAGTGGCCCTCCATTGTCTCTGCCTGTCCCTGTGGGAAAAAGGAGTGACGATATTTTTACTACCCACATTAAATATTAATAACATAATAAACATTAAACTTTATTATAAAGAATAAGTATAAGTAGTTATAAAGAAAAAGTAGTTAACGATCAATTTCGATTGCCTCGTCTATACAATGTACATACAGACGAAATCAAATCAAAAACGAACCCCAATTTGAAAGTACCCTTATCACAATCGGTTCAATTTTATGAGTCTAAATCGTTGTCCGCAAATCGTACCCCAGTGGTCAATTTTCTAACCAACCGATTACTGGATTAACACTAATTAGCTATTACCTATATTGAGTGTGTGCGTTATATTGACTCCAGGTGAGAGGGGTTTTGTTCAAGTAAAATGATTCCGCACTTTCTTGATATTCATTATATTTGTTCCTTTAGTTCGTAGTGATAGTGGTAGGCAGTGGTAGGCAGCGGTACCCAATCTGCCGATCCAGGGTAGTACCACCACTTACAAGTATACAGACGGTGAAGTGATTTGGTCACGTTTTGGGATCAGCTTGTAAGTTGCCGGTTCCATCTAGGCCGGCATAGTGGATGTGATTGCTACTCACATTTATTGAATTGTAGTAGCAGTGACATTCATTCATGGACCACACTTCGGCTTAACATCAAACGAGGTGGTGTCATATGTCGAGTCAGAATAAAATAATTAAAAAATTGCCCTAATGGAAAATAATTGCATGATCGTAACTTGTTACCATAATCGTGTTTTTATTAGGTTATTCACTAGGACCCGGGAAGTCCTTAAACTCGACCAGTCTCACCGGAGCATGGGCAGCAGCGTCCTCTTAACATGCGCTCAGTATACTGCGATCTCCAAACCGCCTACCAAGCGTGGGGATGAACGACAAAATACCAGATGCAACTGGCATATTGTCATTTGGAATGGCGTTCTAAGAGGTAGGTCTATGTTCAGCAGCGGACGTCCTCCGGCTGATGATGATTTACTAGCACACCATGCGTTGCTGTGGCTTAGTCTGATTAAATGGAAGGCAAAAATGAGAAACCATACAATAGAAATCTCTTTCATTTCCCTATGATCCTTGTGATTCATCATCAGGTACTCCAGATCAACAATTTGATAACAGTCCAGCCAAGGGCTTATAGTAAGAAACCATTTTAGTTGAATCACCATACCATAGAAATCTCTTACGTTTCCCTGGGATCCTCATGGCTCATGGTTCATATACATTATTTTAATGTAATAAAAAGTGCCTGTATTCAAATTCAATGTTGTTTTAAAATTCCAAAACCATCAAAGTACTCTTAGAGATTTGCGATTTTGAGCAAATGAATATTAAAAATAATTATGTATTATGTTTAATGGTAAATTAGGTATCTCTAAAAACATGTGTATAGTTTATACTAATTGTATATTATATATGTGTGTAGTGGACCTTTTGCTTTATTTATCTTTCTTTTACTAAGCTACTAAACGACGACAAAAGCACACATATCATAGATAAATTAATGCTGAAAAGTGCCAATATCTCTACCACTAGACCACGGCGTTCATTTTCGCCAAACTTTAATATTTACTTTTATTATTATAAATTCAGATCAATAAATATTTATTTGGAATATCTTTATAAAATGAAGCAAGCAAGATTACGAATAGATAGATATCTATATTCAAATAGAAAAGCCAAAATAATTCCGTCAGTATTCCCAATGTAGACAATTTCGAATACTGTAGCACCATTAAAAAGTTTACACACCTGTTATATTTCATATAAACTTTTTAGACGTCTGTCTGAGTACTAAATTTTTGCCTAACAACTGTCAGAATTTAGGCTGGATTTTCGGAAGCATTTTACAATTTTGCATACACATGGGATACTATATATTTATAGTTATAGATATAGTTTGATAGTTACAAACTGGACTTTTAGCTTTAATATTTGATTGTGGACAAAACTCTATTATAATCGTTCCTAAATAGGTTGTGAAATATAATGATTTATTTTTACTCCCAAAATAAAATGTTTAATTCTTAACCAAATATTTTGTTCAATATCCTTAATTTGTGTATTAGAAAACCATTATTAGTATTTTCTTAAATTTTGCGCGTCGGAATAATAAAAAAATGTAAAATCAAAACCAAAATAAACGCGATAGTAAGCCGCATAAAATTTGTTTAATTCAAAAGCCATTATTATTAAGGTTTTTCTGAAAGTTAAACTTAAAAAATTAAAAATCTTTAAAAATAATAAGATATTGGAGTGCAGTTCATGAAATGGAGGCAACTGCTCGTACAGGTAAATAACTCCAAGGAGCGTAACTAAATGAAAATTTTGTTTTCCAATTGATAATTTAAATGTAGATATTTTACCAAAGGCTGTGGCATAAAGCCTAACTGTTCTAATTATAATTAAAACAATTTATAAAATGTATTGTTACAAACACAGACAGATAGACAGACAAACAGTGTCGCTGTGTGTGAACAAAGTGCTACAATTAAGTCGCGACCTGCCCGAGGAGAGTTCAACAGTTTTTCCCTCGTAATTCTATTACATTATTAACTTACACCGTGTTAAAGAAATAGGGATGGAATTTTAAGAAAAGTTTGTTATCGATAATAAGATTTATTGTAGAATTTAATGATTGAAAAAGTTAATAAAAATACAATAAATGTAATTAAAATATTTTTTATTTAAAAACCTAAAGCACAGTGGTAAAAAAATTAATGCTGAAGGCATTCAATTGATGTCATCTTAACGAAATTGGGATCCGTGAACATATTCATGAATATAGATTTTATGATTATGATTTAATGATTTAATTAAGTGGAACTGGGCAGGTTATCCCTGTCGCATGTCCGATGCATTATGGGCCAAATCAACAACGGAGTGGACTCCAGATTGCAGAACACTTCGCGGCAGGCCCAAACGGCGATGGCGAGATGAGATGGACTCCTACAATAGTTGGTTACGGGAGATTACCAAATGTCGTGAGTCATGGAAAAAAGAGAGCCTTTGCCCAGTAGAGGAATAAATAAATTAGCTATTAATGGATGGAGGCTACGCAAAACGCGACTAAATCAATCTGTACAATAGTATGGTACAGATAGTAATATTCCGCTATGTTAGACCGGGGTCGGGGTTTGCGGGCAGTCGGAGGAATAAATGACGCCCGACATTATTCCCACCATTCTTAAAAATTAGCTATATGGAGACTAGATTAATCGTTGTATTCGACTATTAAATATGGAAAAATATCATTTTGTTTTTGAGCATTATATCGTATCAGTATAATATAATGTAGGTAGGTATGCAACCTCTGTGTAACTGGATATTTAGGAGTTTATAATTTTGGGAATGATAGGCAGGAGTGCCCAGTTCGCCGATCCACCATGAAGTGACTTAGTCGCGTTTCGGGATCAGCTTGTAAGTTGTCGGTTTTAACGGCGTAAAAGATTTGATAGCTACTTGCAGACCGCACTTAAACTTAAAATCAGGCGGGGTGCTGTCATATGTCGGACCACAACAAAAAATGGTATTTTTCTTTATTAAAAAGGTATTTAAGGCGACCGTGGTGTAGTGGCAGTGCAATGGTTAGGCAAACGGAAGAGCACGGGTTCGAAACCACTCACCGGTACCAATGTATCTTTGATATATACTTTGGTTGTCCTGTTTCTATGATACAAGCACTTTAGTAGCTTAGTGTAGAAATGTATAATAAAAAAAATATTATAGGACCAAACTCTAGCTTAACTTTAAGCGAAGTGATGTAATGTCGAGTCATAATAAAAATAAATCAAACAACTAAAATATATTTAGCAAAGCCCGTTTATCGACAACACAATCTCACGTAACTAGAGCGACGCGTCGTCTCACCGCTGCCTCGCATCTCCTGAACAACGATCTCCGAATGAAAACTTTTAATACTTTAACTCGACTTTCACTCAATTTCGCTTTAACGCCTCCAGCCGGCGTTGTCACGGCTCGATAAATAAACCAAGATTAACGTTGACTTAAGAGTTTTAATAATGATCCAATAATTTAAACCGTTATTGTCAATTATTTGAATTTCCTATTGTATGTCAATAATCTAAATAGCATATTGCGTTTAAATATACAATTTAAATTTAAATATATAATACAATAAAGTGAAGTAATTATGTATTAAATAATGTTTCTGTAGTAATTATACCAAGACTTCTAGCGCGAATGTGTATCTGTTTCTTTTGGGTTTAGGGTGTCTTCTTAAATAGATTAGTCCACGTAGGTAATAAAAATATTATGCCGCATTTAGGACTATTTCTAAATTTAGAACCATAACCCTATGGTTCCTAAACTACGGCGTAATACAAAAAGTAGTCTTAAAAAAATGCCAAAAAAGAGAAGCACAATAAAAGGCCATCACGACTCGACAAATTGATGTCATCCATCCCTCTCTTACTAACATTCACAACACATCACCCACCACACATTCTCAATTTTTCCCTTTTATATACTTAAAAGTGTACGTGTGTATTTTATATCACATGTCCCCCTCTGACGTCCAGTTAAGAGGTAACCCTGTCCTTTTCTATATTGTTAGGCTTTCGTAGTTTTCCCAAGCGAGTTTTACCCCGAGGGGAAAACTCCCTGGGGTCGGTATTGACTCTACTGTGGGCCAAGTTATCTTTTCACCTATTGTCGCACCCTCCTTATGCCTCCCGCCCCATTCCAAAGGCAACGAAAGGACGTTTCTTACGCGTTTTACACGGATGTTTTATTACCGCGATGCCGCTCTTGTGTTTTAATTTAGTATTGCTGTTTGTTTCTTGTTCTAGATTTGTTCGTGCACTTGTTTTTGTTCATTCCTTTTAAATGTTTTTATTAAATAAATTTTATTTGAAAAAATACTGTAAATGATTATGATTTGCCTACATCAAAACATAAATGTCTATGAGCAAAAGAGACTATCATCACGGACAAGAAGAAGCAGCAATCGGAAATGTTGTATCTTTCAACACTAAAATATGGAACCCTAAAACCCACCAATCAAAAAATCACAATATGTAACTTGATACGATTCACAAAACAAATTAGATTATGGGAGGAAAGAACATCAAAATCGTTAAAGGCTAATTTTATAATGCGCGACGCGACAGTCACGCGGCAGACACGTGTCGTGCGACCAACTCCCATTGATTGACATGCGATTTGTTAACTTATTTAGCTACAACGAACAAATACAAATATATACGATCATATTGCATTTTGATGATTGGGAAACACTTTCGATTATTATTACTTCATTTATTTATGAAACAAACAGCTACATTATTATATTTCTTTTATCTGTGTGTATGTGACAGTTTAGGAGCACTTTCTCCTCTTAAACTGCTGGACCGATTTTATGAATAAAAAAATGTATATATTTTTTATATCTTTTACTACAGTTAATTAACAGTAAGTTTTGGCAGGCTTCGTGACGGTTTTGTCAATCATCGGTGCTCTTTGTCGTGCTCAAGTTGAGGTGAAATATCGCGTCACATTAAAAATTAATGTAGCAATCGCATTAATCTTTGCTCCGACCGGGAGCTTTACGCTCTACAGACCGGTGGTGGACCGATGCGTCATGCGTTCTACGAGAGCATTTGCAATAACGTTTATTGATTTATAATGATAATTTATAATGATAATAATTTCATTGATAATAATAATAGATTATTTCCCGTAAAATACAAATAAATTATACGTCAGTTCGTGCGACTGCTACTTACAGGTAATAAATTATAGAATCTTGGCCTCCCAAGGTCAGCAGTAAGCACATTTTTAGATCATATATCGAAGGCGGCATTGGTGGGGTCTTACAATATTTGGTTGGGTAGAGGGGATAGTGTAAGGCAAGGAAGGTGAAAGTTGACATGTCACAAAAAGCTTTGAAACCTACATTTCGGTCACAAGTCCGGAACGCTGCCTTCATTTTCCCGCCTGCCACGCGATGGACCCGGCACCTGCACGGAGAATCCATGGATGCTAAGAAATGATTCATTTCACCTCATAGAACGCACTCCAGCCTAACATCAGGCAGGGTGCTGTCATATGTCTCAGAGCCTTATTGTAGATAAATGGATCTAGCCATAATTTGAGCAGCTGCTGTGCATAGGTAAGTAGTTTTTCCTGGGACAGCAGCGACTGATAGAATCCGTGTGTTTTTTAATTCAATTGAGAACGATATTGATGGTCTATGCTTGTTTTAATATCATTTCTTGTACACAACATAAACATTATAAATTATGACAAGTAAAAATATCAATACCATTATGATGCTAATTTTAGAAACACGACCCCATTTTTGGTAGAACAATTAGATACTTCTAAAAACCCATGCATTATCTAGTCAATAACAATGGAATTCATTTTAGTATTACGCAAAGATAAAATGGGCAGTGTTAAGTTACAATTAGGGAGTGCCTTTGAGTATATAATATAGAGCGAGTAAGTTTGTGACTCGCTTCTGTTGATTGCAAACAGTTGTGTTATAGATACACTGATGCTTATATATACTGGGTGTTACTGAATAAGCTGTAAAAACTCTAATAATTTATTAAGCAAAAAATATTGCTAACCCTAGTATGTCATGTCAGAAGGCAAAGATTGTTATTACAGATGGATAATAATAATTTTACTTCCTTAATACCTCTAATAATTTGACTTTTAACCATGTTTCCCTTTTTTTTGTTCACAAAGTCTGTCAAATTCAAATCATCCTAGCAAAAGTTTTGAAATTTGTTTATTTTCCAACTACTCTGAAACGTAGTAATAAATACTCGCCAGATGTAGACTTTAAATTAGGAGTTAGTAAAAAATCATCGACACATACACATAATAATAATAAAAACGTTTTACAACTTATGTTATGCAGTGATTTATTTAAAATATATCTACTACAGTGATCCCCCGGTAAACGTTTTGCAGTGCAGTGTCGAACTATCTAATTTGTTGGGTTATAGAGTATTGTCTAAGAACCCGTATAGTCCGGATTTCTTTACAAAAGAGTACCTTGTAATCAGACAAATCACAAATCTAATGGACATTACCTACATTAGCAAAGATTGTCAAAAAATATTTAGCCGGATTACCGGAGGTCCACTGTTCATACTACGTCATGCGCGCTCTTAATACATACTGAGGGGTTTGCTTTATAACGACATGTGTGAATGGACGTTTAAAATATTAGATAATAGTGTCAAATATTTAGGGGTTAATTTTTTTCTACACATGGGCCTAACTGTCAAAAATATTTTTTAAAATGATATTTTATTATTATTATTATTGATGGTAATTATTATTCAATTATAAATTAGCTTACCTTTGTTTTAATGTCCTGTATTGCATTTGAAATACTTATTAACAAAAGGTAAAGATGGGGCAGAAGTCTTCTTCACTCAGCGTATCATCATATTATATTATATTATATTATATTATATCATAGTATATTATATCATATTATATTTTAAATAAAATTTAATTAATCAAATTGTCAATCCTCATCCTATACAGTGATAAGCAGAGACAATTCAAACAAATACTCACGTCTTTTTCAAACAGAGATAGGCAGAGACAATGGAGCGCCACTTGCCACGATCCTGACACAACTCCCTCGCTTCCTTCACATTCACAATTCTCTTCATACAAGCTCTATGGTTATGGACACTTGGCAACCTGTCTAGACAATTGAGCGCTAAAAATCCATCAAATCAAATTCCTAATACCATAAAACAAGGTTCGCTGAAGAGATTTAAAAATAAGAATGGAGCGAGAAAGTTAGGTTCATCGAAGTGGCGCTCCTTAATTATTAATAATTAATTTATTAATAAAAATGGCGCGTAATAATAAAACAAATAATATTATTTAATATTTAATTTCGTATTTCGTGATAATAATTATTTTTAATAAACGATTACAATGTACATTACTTAACCGACATATACAATACGCAAAATCTACTAAAATATTACAATTAATAATTTTGAACATTTTTTTATTATTAATTAATATCCAAACTTTTTTATAGTGGCAACCCTATGATGTTGATATGAGAAACTGTAATAATTACACCTCACTTATAAAGGGCATCATTCATTTTGGGCTTTTATGTACTAGTTTTGTAATGTCCAATTTTGTTTTTATTTGCTGTGCAATTATTTGGAAAATCGTCTGTCAATCACAAAGACACGCTATATTAACAGTTCTGCTTTGAACTGTCATAAATATAGTTTGATCATTGTGCACACCTAAACTATGCAGTATAAAGGATAAATTCCAATTGCATTGTAATCTTCGTACATCAAACTATTTTAAAATGTATATGCAACTGTTTATACAATTAAGCCCAAGTCCCCATACAAAATGAATGATGTCTTTTAGGAAAATAAACTAGTTTCCAATTTAATGTCATTATTTTTACAAAAGTGATCCGATTTACAACAAATGTACATATTTTTTAACAATACGGTAACCAAATGAATACATAAATACATAAAATGTTGTAGAATGACAATAACATGTGTCTAACAACAATATTAGTCACACCCATCTTAACTGATTAGTTCACAATAATCAGATTAATTCAAAATTAAACAAAGATATTATAATTTTTTTTTCTAATTATAATTATGTTAGTAACTGCGACCTAGCTCTAAATCAAAAGCCCCCACCCAAGTCTAAGCCACGTATATCAATGTATATTTCATATGATTAGTCGTTTTGTTTCTATGATACAAGTGCGTTTAGTAGCCTAGTATACAAATGTAAAAATATTTTAACCGAAAATGCAAAAAAAAGAAAAAATATACATTTTTATTTATTAAGACACTTTAATTTAATATATTATTAAATGCAAAAATCACTAATTTCGCACTTATGTCTGTATTCAAGTGAGACATATAAATACATTTTTCTTAAAATACATCATAGGGTTCCATATTTTTTTATCTAAAAGTAGAAGCGTAGAAGAAAGTTATTTCCAATAATATGTTATTACCTCGTATACATTTTTTGGATTTACTAGAGATTCGTTGTTCAACTATATTTGTGTTATCTATTTCGGCTGCACAAAGTCAAATACACGGCTTGTTTTCGAGAACGTAATTTGATATTATTTTTAGACATATTTTATTAATGAACTTATAGCCATCCCTATGATTTTTAATATGCAACTTTAATTTTAACGCTATGCCCTTCAACAAAGAAAAGTTGTCTTTCTTCGTAATGTATTTTGATTTTGGCAGCCGATCAATATAATTCAGATATGTTTCCTTAAATTAGATATGTATTCTATTCGTGATATTAAATATAAGATATTTATTTACAATATTAATAATAAATGATATATCCTTACATTAATTTTAATGCATTAGTATAATATACAACGTTACTTACAATAATTAATATATCACAGATTTTACAAAATAAAATAAAAGAAAATTTATATTTAAGCTTTCATTGTACCATGAATCTCCCAATGTTGAGCAAAAATAATTGTTCATATTATTGATTGGTTTAGTAAAAGTATTTTTCATATTAATAAATCTATCCTCTTATAAAACATTGGAATAAATATTTACAATATAAATACATTCAGTTTACAATGTCGCGCCGCACAATATTTTTGTACATCACAATATTTATAAATTTACTCTCATACATACCAAACGCCAAAAGATGTTCCATATTCTGCGGATCTCTTCAAAACACACATTTTGCGGATCTCTTGACTCATTATAAGCAAAAATGACTTTTTGCGGATATAATGAGTCAAATGATTTATGAATTTCAATAATAGTTTAAAATGGCGCGTGGTATAGTAATTGCTACTTAGAGGCTAAAGGCGCTGTTTGTGCATACTGTTGAGCATTGCATGTCGGCAATGAAAATGGATTCATACTAAATGGGGCCGACACAAGACCTCCCATTCCTGTTAACAAAACAAACAATTATTATCTACTATGTACGTAGGTATATTTAGGTACGTGCTTGAATAATAAAAACGCTCCTAAACAAATTATTCTAAAAACTACCTTATATAATACAGAATTTCATGTAGATTTTAAAGGTGTTATAAACAAAAAGAAACCACAAGAAGCAAAAAGCAAATAAAATGAAAAAAAAGAGACTATGTACTAACATTGCACAGTAAGGTGTTGCCAATTCGCAGGTTGATGATGTTGAAAATTGGCAACGTTGCGCGGCGGAGGACTCTGTCTGACTACGGCGAATGCACTCCGTACCTTGTTTTCTTTACTATCCTGCCCTTTCATGACGTCATTGCATTTTAGATGAGTGTTTACTGGACATTCGTTCTTTGATGCCGCGTTTCTTTCACTGTAATAACTGCTATCTTTCGCGTTATACGTGTTATACTGATGGTCAGATAAGTGGGCATTCAAGTTGACAGGATGGTACGGACCTAGCGACACTGGACGGAAATAAAAACAAACAGGTTAAGAAAAAGCAAAGTGAAAGCGACATACATTGTTAAACACAACTCAGTGATATTTAAAAGCACTTGATTTCACTATAAAAAGAAGAAAATATACTGCTCTTTTATAGTTTATTTTACAAATAAATTAAACATTTATGCAAATAAGTATACAATTTAAAGGCGACCGTGGTGTAGCGGCAGTGCAATGGTCATGACAACGGAGAGCATGGGCTCAAAACTACTTATCGATACCAACGTATTTTTGCTATTTTGTACTTTGGTTGTCCTGCTTCTATGATACAAGCACTGGTAGCTTAGTATAGAAAAAAAAATTAAACTTACGCGAAGATGTATTAAAGAGTGAGGTCGGCGGCGCTGGATAATGTTGAGGGTGTGGATATGATGCTGAAGCGGCAGCGGGCGCGGCGTGAGGCGTCGACGCGGCTGAACAATACCGTGGTGACACAGACCCACCGCTCCTCGCGTACTCTTCTAAAAGAAAAAGCCTGAGTCAACACGAAATTATGTTAGGATTGTGTGACAGACATGTCTACATAAATATTAGAGAAATTAATGCCGACTATGTCCTGCGGTCCGACCGCGCTTCTTCAATAGGAATGAAAATGAAGTTCATTCCCATTTGTCAAAAAGTTACGCGGTCGCTGTTAGCGTCAAAAATAACTTTTATTCATTCAGACAATGAGTTTCAATGAGCCTGAACTGTTAATAAAAATGAATTATTATTAGTATGTTGCGCGGTAGCAAATTTTAATTTTGAAGCTCATTAATGGAGTTCAACTGTCAAAACGAAGCTCATTGCCATTGAGTTACGCGGTCGGCCGTTGGTGAGAGTTGATATTCATTATTTGTCTCGCTAGAAATTTGAGCAGGATATTTTAATTTAATTTTCTTTGTTATTTGATAGCACATTATACAGCATCCGCATTTTGTCGACTGAATCGGCAGTCGAACTAAAAGGTTCGGTGCGTCGTTTCTTTGAAGAACAATCGACAAGTGGAATTCTTTACCAAACCATGTATTCTCCCCATATGACCTTGGATTCTTCAAGCAATGCGTGAAGAATTATCTTTGGCCGGCATAGTGACTACGACTAAGGCACCCATGATTGACTTAGTTTTTTCAGTCATCGCACTCTTGGACCACCATTATGCCTATCATAAGACAGGTCGATGACAGTGTCAAGTCACAATAAAAAAATACCCCAATGAAATCAGATAAAGAAAATTTAAGTAAATAAAAACCACTAGTAGTAACGAATAATTAAGCGTAAGCTACTTTAATATGTAAAATGTAATTTAGACAATATTCTTGAAGTATTTTTTATAAAAGTGGCTAGATCTCTGCCTGTCCCTGTGGGCATTAACGACGACACAAAACAATTTGTGTTGAAATAAACTTGAATAAAGGATGAAGCCACTGTCATAGGTTTTTTATTATCAAATATAGGTGATATTGACATAATAAAAGATGGGCAATAAATAGATAAAGATAATATAAAAATAGAAAGAACCTTTGGCCTGCATAGTGACGAAGGCTGATCTAACCGTGAACTAAAACGTCTCGAACTGAAGCGTCTTAATAATATACTCGTATATAGATATGTTTTATTTATATACGAGGATTTAATATAAGAAATAACTTAATAAAAAAAAGTACCCACCTTCGGTCCATTGTGAAGCCGCAGCATCTTGGACACTGACTGCCAATTGGCCGGTGTATGAGTTAAATGGCATACTCGCTGGAGGTGATCTCGGCGCACCAAGTCCTAGCTGGTTATTACGAGGCATCGAATATAAGGCTTCCGCTAAATCGGCTGCTCGTTTTAATATGATTTCCTAAGAATTAAAACGATTAATTACTTATTATTATTTATTTTCTTACATTTTTCGCGAATTTTGATTAATGAATTAAAAATATTTTATGCGGCTTACTATCACGTTTATTTTTGGTTATAGATTTTACAATTTATTGCTCATATTGTGGCCACTTAGCCTGATGTTAAGCTGGAGTGGTGTTCATTAATTTGATAAGTGCAAGTAGCAGTCTTATTATATGTGCCGGCCTAGTTGGGCCAGCATTGTTCAAGCTAATTTCCGAAATGCGACTAAATCACTTGTTCATCAAAATCAGTGGTTTATACTTTATACATTTAAGAGTTGGTACTACCCAAGACTACTCTGTCTGCCTAATACTCTACTTTATTATGGTTTCTATATTCTATACTTCTATTCTATTCAATTTTGGATATTAAATTCTTGTTTTTTTTTTATATTGTGACTCGACATTGACAGGACCACGCTTGATGTTAAGCTGCAGTGCGGTCCATGCATGGATATAACTGCTACTTCAATTCAATAACTGTAACTGTAGTAGCAGTCACATCCACTATGCCAGCCTAGTTGGAACCGACAACTTGCAAGCCAATCCTGAAACGCGACTAAATCACTTCTAAATCAGGGTCTTCACAAGTTAAAATTTATTTTTTCGCATACTGAGTTTTAACAATTCTCTCTTGTCCCGGGCAGGTAGACTGGCAGAGAATATATGGCAGAGAATATGCAATAAATATTATTATAAGAAATGAATTAATAATTATAAGGAGGCTGGTTTCTTTTGGCTTTACAGACGCATTCATATTAAATACCTTACCTTTGGTAATTTTTCAGGATCCCCTGGATGTCTTGGTATTAGTTTCTGTAATCTCTGGAATCCGAAATCTATGGTAGGCTCGTTAAGAGCTGCTATGCGAAACAAACAAAAAACAATATCAATCATTAGACGGCCCACTAACAAATGAAATCCTAATTGATGGATGGTAATTGAGATTCGGAGGGTTTCTTCCAACATTAAAACATACACTATTAGGGTGGGAGATAAACGAACTATTCTTCTTTTGCTTCGATGGTTTAGGCACATGGAAAGGATGAGTGAAAGTAGATTCACGAAAGGAATTTATAAATCTGATGTGGATGGATGCGTTCAACAAGGCAGGCCCAGGAGGGTGTTCACCGTCCAAATCGGAGACATCTTCAAGAAAGCTAGGTTGCCTAGTGTCTATAACCGTAGAGCTTGTATAAAAAGAATTGTAAATGTGAAGGAAGCGAGGAAGTTGTGTCAGGATCGTGGCAAGTGGGGCTTCATTGTCTCTGCACATCCCTGTGGGAAAAAGGCGTGACAGTTTGATTGATTGAATTCCGTAGCACATACTAGGCTAAACAACACTATAGTAACAGCTTTAATACTCACAGACATAAACGAATCTTCCAGGGGCACCTTTGCAAAACTGCTTGCTTTTATATGAGAGCGTAACTTCAACTACTCCAGGAATATGTCTCGGTGGTGTTTGAACACGAATTGCATGCGATGTTATTAACTGTTAATGAATTTAATAAATTATCTTTAAAACTCCGTTTGTAGTTAAGGACATCATTCATTTTGGGCTATTTTTTCGTACTATTTTTGTAATTTCCAATGATGAAAAAATTTGTAAATTAGTTAGGTAGTTTCGATACTTGTATTGATAAAACCAATAACAATTTTGCTTTTATAAATAAAAGCAAATAAGATAGGGATTTTGTATCGTCTCTCAATCACGAAGACACGCCATATTAACAGTTCTGCTTTTAACTGTCATAATCTCATAATTATAGTTTTAATCATTTTGCACCTAAAATATGCAAAATAAAGGATACTTATTTTCCAATTAGATTGTAATCTTTGTACATCAAATTATTTTAAAATGTATATGCAACTGTTAACACAAAACTTGTCTTTGGCCGGCATAGTGACGGCGACTGAGGCAGCCGTGTACAAACTCGGTTTTCTCAGTCATCGTCACTCTTGGACCTCCTCTTGCTTATCATCAAGCGGGACGAGGTCAGGTCGAGTCACAATAAAAAAAAAACAATTTAGCCCAAGTCCCCATATAAATGATGTCGCTTATTTTTCAAATAAAAAGCTAAATGTTAACCAAAATGCACCAAACAAAGTTACATATAGATACACAAAAAAATAGACAATGTTTCAAAATATCACTGTTTTCTTTATTTTATTTTTTTAAATCAATTTTATTATGGGAATTACGCACTTAAAATGGCGATGCCATTCCTATTATAAACTAAACCTATTTTGTTTATTTAAAAGTTTCAAATTTACTCGTTAATAGAATAATTTAAGTCTACAATTTGTTATAAGAAATGTGTTATAATTTAACTTCATGATATACCTAACATAGTGCAATAAAATTTCAATATCTCATTATTTTTAATAACAATCTTACCTCACTCCAAACGAGCATTGTCCCAAAAACCACTTGTAGTCCATCAAAGAAATTGTCTCCAACGATAATTACAGTAGAACCGCCCGATGTCCAACCTTCACTAGGTGATATTGCTTTAATACATGGCGTAGCAACGGGCAATGGTGGATACAATCCAGCTGCAAACAGAAACAAATTTAAATTAAAGTTGCAACAAAAATAATTGTTGACAGTCGTCGCTAGGAAATCAAACAGCCAAACTTAGGCATTTTATTAAACATTCATGACACCTAAAAAGTAAGTTTGTTTTAATATAACTAAAACTTTAAATGGCGGGACTTTCCAATGAAGTCCCCTAGACAAAATAAGACAGAACCCCAAATTATATGTTCTACAAGTTGAATAAACGGCAGACCACTGAAACTCATTCCGTCCTACTTGAACATTTATTCTTAGCTGTTTAAGAAAAAGGACAATTGCAGACCATAAAAGTTACGGTAGATCTACTTGATGCTTCCTAAAGAGATTAAAATGATTGTTGATGAGGATGGAAAATGAATGTTATTAGTGCGTGTTAAAGTTGACAATCGAAGTGATATCATTTGAGTTTGTGTTGTTTGGAAAGTGGGGTGAATAGATGCAAGACGTTGTAGTGTAGGGGGTTACGCGCCAAGAGACAAGGGGTGGGAGGAGAATCTCAAATCTTGCGAACAAAACGACGTAGTAATAAAGACAAGAGGAGAAAGTGAATTTAAGGGAACGAAAGAAGATTACGTTCAGATTATTTTTTAATTTGTCTAAAAATCAATTTTGTGTTTAGAATATAATTCGTGGTATTTAATTAGATCTTTTAATTTCGTAATCAGCTAGGTTTTTTTTTCTTAGGTACATATATATGTATATATAATTATTAAATAACATTTCAAACTAATAAAAAATTAATGAATGCCAATAATAAAGCGCATAACTGTTGTATTCCAAATAGCAATTGTGATCAAGTAATCATTGATATTTAAGCAAAGAAATAGGTATATAAAAAAATCATCAGATATCAACTTAAGCAAATTTTCTCTTTCGTGCCACGTAATTCTTCCAAGTTGGTTTTACGCCGTCTGGTCTCCATAAACTTTGCAAGCTCTTTAAACTATTGTAAGCTTTGTTAATATGGAGAAGAGTATTTTAGAAAAATATGTAGTTCTAATTAAAAACAGAAATTATTAAAATATAATTGAGTAATATTTGTTGAAAAATTAACTAAAATAATTAATTAAATAAGGAGTCAAAGAGATTTCGTATATGAACAAACAAACACGTGGTAAAATGAAAGTAATAAAAAGTGCAATTTTTCTAACATTTGCATTTTTAAAGTGTAACAAAACAGTTGAATATTCAAGAACAAATGACCACCACGATGGGGCTAACATTTTTATCTGCCGCGAGAGACACAATTGCTCTGACTTTTACAATGTATAATTCCTCACTAAATTATCTCCATTCGCTTCATGCTTGCTTCAACACACCGTTCCTCCAACCCATAGAGCATACAAACGTAGACACCACATGAGACTGTCAAGCGAATTTCAGACGAAGAGTAACATAGATTTTGTGAGCAAAAATTAATATTAATACAAATTTTCGAATAAATTCCTAACGAAGCAGAGTCGAGTTGAGTGTTGTCTGTGCACTACTTCCTTGGAAAACCGCCTATACTTCCGCGAAATATAGACGAAGTAATTTAAACCGTATCACGTTGGAGTAAAGTACAAAATGTAATTCATCTTATTAGATTGTTTAAGCAAAAGATTTGTACATTACCCCTTGGAATGTGAAATGTCTCAAGTAATATCGTGCATACAAACAACTATATTGTGAACGCTCTGTTATGACTTTTGAACATTTTGTCGTAACATTATTTATAAAAAAATATATAAATTATAAATAAATTTAAAAAATGTCAAAAAAACATAAATAATAAAAAAAAACATAACGTACAAGTGGGTGAAACGTTTGTGATGATTCCATCTGTACCTTCAGTGGGATCCAGTCGTTTCGCTCTCCTTCCATGCTTGCTGTTGTTATGGACGAACATGTTATCCGAAATTGCTAATAATGGTCCGTCCACCATCACCTGGGTCGATATTACTACCTAGGAAAAAGAATCTAATTAGCCTTTTTATATTAGGTACGACTCACTCCGCGTAGTGTTTAGGTTGAGTGCGGGTAATCAGTTGAGGAGAACGCTACTACGGCTCCTTGAAATTAGTCCCGTCCGGCCTGGTAAGACGCCTTTTCATACTGCCCTGAAAGGTTCCATGCATTTAGGCTAAAGGAAAAACTGTACGTATAAATTATTATTAAAGAAAATTGGATAGAAACAATCACATTGCTAATTTATTAGGTAAACTATACCTAATAGGTATAGCCGTGAACTAACTCGGTTTTTTCAGTCGTCGTGCGTAGTAAGGCGACCGTGGTGTAGTGGCATTGCTCGGTTACACAAACCGAGAGCACAAGTTCGAGACCACCCACCGGTACCAATGTATCTTTGATATATGTACTTTGGTTGTCCTGTTTCTATGATACAAGTACTTTAGTAGCTTAGTATAGAAATGCAAATAATAAATAAAATAAAAAAAATACCAATTTATTAAAAAACTATGTAACCATAAAACTCTAAAACTAATTCATTACACGTTCAACTATAAATTGCTTCCTTACCCTTGGCCCTTGACAAAATAAAACTCTATTTATAAAAGTTATAAATACTAGTATTCTCTGTAACTGCTCCCTACCTTCGGAACGTACCCATTTCATTCCAAGCAGTTCATCGGAAAGTCCGCTATTCACTCACACATATACATACACATGTACAATATCCAAAAGGGAAAGTCCCAAGGGAGGAGCCAATATCTTGTGATGCCACGAAATAGTCGAACATTCTTAGTGGGTGTGCATCAAAATGCATTCTGTGCATGTGTGTCTACGCACGTGCTTGTGTGAGATTGACTGATAGAGGTGGCACCATTTTGAATTTCATATTTGATAGAGGCTTTCTCCATATTTCATACCTTGATTGATCAATAATTTTATAAGCTAAGATACAGAACAGGGCAAAACGTAAAGTAAAAATTAATTATAAGTCATAATAGTATAATATTACCTAGTATAATATTTTCTTAGATTTTGCGCGAATATTAATAAATCAATTAAACAAATTTTATGCGGCTTACTATCGCGTTTATTTTACAATTATTTTATTATTCTCTCCGTGTCGACGATGACTGCAAAGCTTTCGAAACGTCGAAATAATAAAAAAAATGAAAAATCAAAACCGAAATAAACGCGATAGTAAGTTGCGCAATATCTAAGAAAATTTTGCCCAAAATTTTTTAGGCAATATATCTATACCTAGCTTATATCATAAAAACAGGATGACTAAAGTACATATATCAAAGATACATTGGTACCGGAAAATGGTTTTAAACTGGCTTATAACCACTACCCACGGTCACTACACAACACCAAGTTAGTGTAACTTATTGATATAATCTTGTGAAAAATACATAACCAATGATAATAGACAATGTGCACTGGAACAGCTATACACTCTGAAATTCTTACCCTTGAAACATTAGGGGGCGACCACTGAATTATTCAATGACACACCGAAAGGCCAAATATAGACACTGCCTTAGCACACATAGTTCCATAGTCATTACTAACGCATATAAAATTTAACTTTATGTACCTAGTGTTAGATGTTATATTTGTTTAGCAAGCAAAGTTAGGACGAGGGCACGTAAGACAAATATGTCTTAGCTAACTGTAGACGCAAATTTGTAGTCATAAGTAGAGCGTATGAATGCACCTTAATGTTAGGGTTGGCGCTCGTAAATTTCCACGTGTATCGATTAAATTGGTTATAAATAATTTAGGACAAAATATTACTATTAAATATTATCACGTTTATTCTGATTATTTTGATTGGACCATTCGGGGTAATAAAATAAGTTAGATATAGAATAAAAATATGTTTGATATATTTTGTTAAAATATCATTTGTGTTATACTTAAATACTTTTTTTCAAATACTATGAATCTGTATAGATTGTCCCTTAAGCATTACTCACAGACAGCTATACTATAAAATGATACGGATATTGAACCTTTGATTACTATGAGGCAGGGCTAATTTTTTTTTTTGTTTCTATAGCGATAGTAAGCCGCATAAAATATGTTTAATTCATTAATTATATTTTTCAATACACACCTATCTTACATTTAAAAAGGAAACTAAAAACAACTACGACTAAATCGAAGTTACGTGTTCTACGATAAAAACAACAACAAAAATCAGCAACCGAAGAATGTAACTGAATTTTTTTACGTCGGCGCAAGCGTAAACAAATTTGTGTACATAAATTTAATTTGGAGTCCTCCCCTCAAATTGAAGCCGTTTCAAATATTCAGAAGCTCTGAGTCAACCCTTCCGAATTTAAGGGTGTTGCAATGTTTCTTAGAACAATAATGCTTCCGTCTGTCTAAGATAAATTATTGACTATTATTGGTAAGGTACAAGAAAAAGTGGCATAGATACTAGTTGCAGTATAACATCACTACTAGGAGTTGCCTATTATTACTAGGAATGCTTATTGTAATTTATTTTTATACGTTTCTATACTAAGCTACTAAAGTGCTTGTATCATAGAAACAGGACAACCAAAGTTCATACATCAAAGATACATTGGTACCGGTGAGTGGTTTCGAACCCGCGCTCTTCCGTTTGCATAACCATTGCACTGCCACTACACCACGTTCGCCTTAAAAGTATATTAACATCCCAATACTAAACGTTTGCTTTTTTTTGTAACTCGACGTATGACAGCACTCCGCCTGATATTAGGCTGTAGCACGGACTATGAATGGAGGCGACTGCACAGCTAATAACCGCTAGTAGCAATCGCGTCCACTATGCCGGCGTACTTAGAACCCGCAACTTCTAAGCTGACTCGAAACGCATTAACCAAATTGCATGAGACAATTGTACGGCAGAATTTTTTATTTCAGTTTTTGCCCGGCATAGTGACGGCGACAGGGGCAACCGTGGAGACTCGGTCTTCGCAGTCGTCGGCACTATTGGACCTCCTTTTGCTTATCATCAGGCGGGTCGAGGTCAGATGTCGAGTCACAATAAAAATAAATAAAACTCACTTGAAACCTTCTCATGTCACGTGGATTACCAGCATTCTTCAAACAATTTTGATTGCACTTCAGGAAGAATTTCAAGAAAAACCTGCAGCAAAAAAATACAATACGATTAATTTATTAGCTTTATATAGTGGAAGTCGATGCAATAGGAATACCAGCAAATCATTGCATTATCTTTTAAAGGAACTTGGCCTCCCAAGGTCAGCCGTAAGCACATTTCAAGGCGACTGTGGTGTAGATACGGAACCAAGAGCTATTTTTAAATTTTTTGAACCGAGTTATTATTTACGATAAAATTTGCGATGTTCTTAGTACACGTTTTCTTTAAAGACATACAGCCGTTTGTACCAAAAAAGTTTCAATTCACGAATTTAGTTTTACTTTATACTTATTCTATTATGTTTACTATCACGAAATCGTGAATTGGGTTGTTATTAATTTTATATCGAAACTACTATTTATATATGTTTTTATCATTAGAAATAACAAAAGTAGTACATAGAAACCCAAAATGAATTATGTCCTTTAGCTCTGTATAAAATATCCGTTAAAAGTAAATGTAAAATGTGAAGTTAAAGAGTGGTGCAACCCATTTTTTTTATTTCTTTTACTTATACGATACTTTTTACAAATTCGTAAATTGTAATTTTTAGTACAACCGGCTGTAAGACATAAATACTAAGAAATTTTAAATAGATGTGGATGCTAGAATCGTTGTGTCTTTTACAACCACAACCTTCATATAATAGTTAATCTAAAAAGGCACTGGTCAAAGTGACAGTTACCTTATCTAACGACATCGCTCACCCTAAGTCCGTTTCTAGCTAAAAGGGATTCGTGGAAAAGAGAAAAATATACTGAAAACTAGTAATTTCCAAAAGGATTTTATTTGAGATATCTATTAGTAGGATTTCTCTTGTACAGTATTTCATTACTAATTTACCAATTTATTATTTTTCTTTGGCCGGCCTAGTGACGTCGACTGAGGCAGCCGTGAACTAACTCGGTTTTTTCAGTCAACAGGCGGGTCCAGGTCAGATGTCGTGTCACAATAAAAAAAGGTAATATGTAAGACTATCATTTCAAAATATTAATAAATAATTAAAAAATATTTAAGTATTTACTATATGATTTAAACAAATTTAATGCGGCTCACCATTGCGTTTATTTTTGATTATTGATTTAATAAAATAAACGCGATAGTAAGCCGCATAAAATTCGTTTCATTCATTAATCAATGTTCGCGTAAAATCTAAGAAAATACTATATAATCTTTAAGTTTGTTATTAAAGACTAAAGCTTAAGAAAAATGTGATAATTAAAATGTGTGAACTTAAATGTATAAGGATGTCAACGGACACATAAATCAACTATTCGAAGAATTGAAACCAAATGCAAACACTTCAACATGGCTTCCAACCCAAAACTATTAACTATTAATTACAATATTGTGTAAAGCAATTTGTTTTTATATGAAACTTCCGTTCTTTTTTTTTACTAGACTAATTCCGCAATCGGTGCTAAGTGCTTTTTTCTATGCATAATTTGTTTCTGATGTCTTGAGTATACGGCTATAATATAGGGTAGTATACGAGTAGATATTTTTACGAGTATGTGTAAATTAAAAGAAAATAAGGCAAATTTTACTATTCTTTTATATATTTTTTATATTAAACAAGATAATTAGTGTTTTTATCGTGGCGAAAGTGCCTCTATTGTCTCTCTCTCTCTCTCTCTATCTCTATCTCTGTAATTGATTTCACATGTCTAAATACCTATAGCTTTTAAACGATGTCTGCATAGTAATAAATTATAACATAATGTGCCATAGAAAATTTGGCACAAGTATTATTCCCGCTGCTAATACGCTTGGATAGTGACGTCACACGACGGCATGATTGTATTGCCATCAGCAATACATTGTATGTATCCCCCTTCCTTCTCTTCGTAACATTTCCCTTGGTACTTCGGACAGACTGGATATCTTAGGGATGTCCCTTCGCAGCGACCTGAATCACAGGGATCACATTGATCGGGCTATTAAGACCACCTCCCGCAAACTTGGCATCCTGAACAAGGTGCGGCGGTTCTTCGCGCCGGAGCTTCGCCTGCTTTTATACAAGGCTCAAATTCGCTCTTGCGCGGAGTACTGTTCGCATCTTTGGGACGGCTCTGCCAAGTATCTTCTCAATGCCCTGGATTCATTGCAGCGCCGAGCTGTCCGGATCATAGGAGATGTAGAGGTTACGCGAACTCTGGAGCCTCTGCAATTACGCAGAGACATGGCGGCTCTTTGCGTCCTCTATCGCCTATACCACGGGGAATGTTCCGAGGAGCTCTTTAACCTTGTTCCTATCTCATCTTTTCACACCCGTAACACCCGCACTGGTCGGGGGAAGCATTCACATTTTGTCGACAGAATCGGTAGTCGAACTAAAAAGTTTGGTGCATCTTTTCTTTGTAGAACAATCGACAAGTGGAATGCTTTGCCAACCCATGTGTTCTCTCCCTCCTATAACCTTGGATCCTTCAAGCGATGCGTGAAGAAGCACCTTTGGCCGGCATAGTGACGGCGGGTGAGACAGCCGCGTACTAACTCGGTTGTTTCAGTCGTCGGCACTTTTGGATCTCCTCTTGCTTATCATCAGGCAGGTCGATGTCAAATGACGTGTCACAATAAATAAATAAAAAAAAAGCAAGCAATACAACTAGGCTGGCATAGTGGATGTCACTGCTATTACAGTTATTAAATTGTAGTAGCAGTCGCCTTATTCATAGACCGCACTCCAGCTTAACATCAGGCGGGGTGGTGTCATATGTCGAGTCACAATAAAAAAAACGGGATAACGGGTTGACGTCAAGTACTTTAAAATGGTTATTAGCAACTTGGATAATAACCACGTGTTGCGTACAGACACATTTTCTTGATGCTCTAAATCTACAACAATATTTACATTTGTACCTATATATATTTTAAAGAACTATGCACAAGCATGTACTAAGTAAAAAACACTACAAAATACTGTAAAAATTGGTATTCATCAAAAACAACACTTGAAAACTGTATTTAACAGTTTCTAGTAACAAAACTGACTATCACCATCCCGCATATCGGGTTACGTTCGGCGAGCGATCACGATGAATGCTTTTACAGAAATATTTTACATAGCCCCGGGCGTCGGGGACTACCGCCGAATATCGCACTGCCGACAACCCGACCAAGATTAATATAGAGCTAATAACACCTACTAAAATAAGTAATAAATAATAAGTAATAAAATTTAAGGTGTTAAATAATTATCGCATCTCGGAAAAAAAATTGAATATATTTTTAAACGAAATTCTAAAATAAAGACAATTTATTTGTCAAAACGTCGGAACAATAAAAAAATATAAAATCAAAACCAAAATAAACGCGATAGTAGGCCGCATAAAATTTGTTTGATTCAATAATCAATGTTCGCGCAAAATTTAAAAAAATACTATTTTATTTGTGTTTTATATTCTTTATATAATATAAAACGATACAATGAAGCGTCAGTTTGCATGATCTTTTCATTTTTCTCACTCCAAAAAAGATTTTTGACATTGATAAATAGTCATTCATTTAATTACCTAAATATTTTTACCCGACTACCGAAAAGTATTGTAATGTTCAAATATATGTATATGGTATTTGGCATGTTCTGTGGTCAAAATGGTTTAACAGATTTTGACGTGTTATTAGATTTGCCTTAATTGTTGGAAAGACATGGTAGTATACTATACTATATGATAGGTGGACGTAATTTTATAAAGTGACGTGCGCAAACTATAGCCGGCGAACTGTTTTAATATTATTTATTTTATTATTTCATGTAAATCTAGCTTTGCCGTGGAGCTAATATACTTAACAATTATAACTAAAATAAAAAGTGCAAAAAGTACCTAAATTATTTTAAAATAACAAAATAATATAATATTAAAGTTAATAACTTTTTAGGTGATATATTTTACCGCAGCTGTTTTTTCCGTAACTAATAACAGTGAAATAAGGGACTAATATATATTTTCCGTATTAACAGCTCTATATAAATTCATAACTGGTGTAGATATGAACAGGGCACGTTACGCGCGAACGTATTTGTATTGCCCGAGGCCCATCACATCTGTTCTCGCATTATTTATGTTAAACACCTTATGTCACAATATTAGAACGACTGCTACTGGCTGACGAAATTATGTTTATTTTCTGAAATTGTTGGAATCAATATGTCTTTGTCTAAAGAAAATAATTTATAATTTCTCATTTTATCAATTACAAAGTTAACTTCGGAAATTGCCGTTTACTAAAAATTATTTATTTTTGTTAATTATATTATTCAAAGTAATCTTCCATGCATTCAAAATGCATCTTTGCAGTGGCACGTAATCCATTCTCACTTGAAGAAGAAAGTATCTGGACAAACCTTTAAAAGCATTTCGGTATTAAAATGTTTTAATCGCTAAAATTTTGTCTTACTTTGGGAAAAATTAAAAGTTGTAGGCGCAAAGTTTGGTGAGTACGCCGGATGACGGAAAGCTCTTGTAGCTTGAAGACTGTCCGTGCAGAAGCAGCGGAAATGAGCCATTGACCAAAGCTGGTGGAAGGGAAGTAGTACGAGCTTCTTCATCATAGTGTTCCGTTCTTCACAGTTCACATCTGCCGTAATGCTCATCCGGCATTTTTTACAATTTTTTATTATTCCGAAATAAACCGGAACAAAGAACAAAGAAAGAACAAAATCTAAACATCAAACGGGGTAGTTTTGGAAACAATAACAGCATTAACCAATAGGACGACCAACACCTCAGTCTCACCGTGACCACGATGGTCACGCAAGCCCTGCAAAGCTCTCGAACGTCGGAATATTAAAAAAAAATGTAAAATCAAAACCAAAATAAACGCGATAGTAAGCCGCATAAAATCTCTTTAATTCATTGATCAATGTTCGCGCAATATCTAAGAAAATAAAATAATATGAATTAATTTCAACATCAACATGTATACATGTATATTAATATTATATCTAAGCATATTCTTGATTTTTTTTAAATAGTCCCTTCTTACTATACATACGTACCTCTATAGTGTCATTTATTAATAAACAAACTTTTCGATGGTGGAATATTTTAAATAATTTAATATTTTAACTTAAGTGTTGACTTGTAACTAAGATTTAAATTGTCTATTCGATGCGGTTAAGACTGTGTAATATAATATTATCTCCTATCATAATAATAATGGCTAGAAGTTGTGCGTTGTTCCCGACTCGACACCCAACCTTTGGCGGCGAATGTTACCCACATAGTATATGCTAAAATTGTAATACTAATTTTAAATATAATAAAATATTTTTTTATTGTGACTCAACTTATGACAGCACCCCGCTTGATGTTAAGCCGAAGTGTGGTCCATGAATGAATGTCACTGCTACTACAATTCAATAACTGTGAGTTTTTTTAATTTTATTTTTTTATTGTGACTCGACATATGACAGCACCCCGCTTGATGTTAAGCCGAAGTGTGGTCCATGAATGAATGCCACTGCTACTACAATTCAATAACTGTGAGTAGCAATAACATCCACTATGCCGGCCTAGATGGAACCGGCAACTTACAAGCTGGTCCCGAAACGTGACCAAATCACTTCACGGTCTGTATACTTGTAAGTGGTGGTACTACCCTGGATCGGCAGACTGGGTACCACTGCCTACCACTCTTTAAAATATATATCAATCAATCTAATTGTTATTCACAAAGGGATCTGCAGACAACCGAGCGCCACTTTCTATATCAAATCGAAGACTTTTTTAAATCGTCTTCACTGTCACTGAAATTATATATATATACACGAAACTAATTGTGAACATGAAGAAAGTTATATTTCAAGTACTTATTATTAATTAAAATGAAATAATGGGTAGGCTAATTTATGTAATTGTAAAAGATATTCGAAATTGGTTTTAAAGGAAATATCTTACAAAGCGGTTAAAACCATTTTTCTATATTACAACATAATATACAATCTTTGGACTATATAAAAATATTCGCTATTTGTATCTATTTATTATTGTGTATCTATATATATGACACATATTTTAGTATGTATATAAATGAACAAATAATAATAGTATATAATTATTATATAAATATAAGACGTATGTTAGTAAATAATGAATTTATCTGAAATGTTATTATGTACATGATATTATAACACATAAGGTAGGAGAAGCAGTTAGCGAGTACCGACACCGGCTTTAATTTACTACGAACCAACTCACAAATTTACAACTGTACATGACCAACTGTATTATTTCAAATTACTGCTACTAACTTTACTTCTTTTATTAAGAAATTTATATTTTGGGATTTATACATATATCCAGTGCCGGATTAGCCACGTAGCAAGAGTAGCAATTGCTACGGGCCCCGCGAATTTGGGGGCCTCGCGGGCTCCAACACCTGTCTGACCGTAATAAAAAAATATTAATTTAGATAGTAGCGTGAAATATCTTGCATGCCTTAAATCCAGAAAAGTTTATTTGTAACAGTTTTGTTTTATTTAATACCCTAAACTTGAAAACCTAAAACAAACCAAGGACCGCTGACAGAATTCGCTACAGGCCCCGCGCTGACTTAATTCGGCACTGCATATATCGGAGACATCCCCCAGAAAGCTGGGTTGCCTAGTACCTATAACAGTAGTGCTTGTATGAAGAGAATTGTTGATGTGAGAGAGGCGAGGGAGTTGTGTCAGGATCGTGGCAAGTAGCGCTCTTTTGTCTTTGCGTATCCCTGTGGAAAAGAGGCATCTTAAAAAATAGTCTCATAAACGGCTTAAGCAAAAACCTTAGCTATATGTAATAAAATATCCATAGTAATAAGAAATCCCTATCCACTTACATATAATCCATTGGAACGTCCTGCCCTAAGGCACGACTCTCGAGCTATGCGGAACCTTACACAAAATCAAAACCATCCCTAATAAAAGTACGCGGTCATATTCACCTATCACATCACGAACAAGTGTACATCTAGAGATTAATACCGTTTCAAATCAGAACCTAAATCAATATTCATCATAACCTTCATCTTCATGGTTATGATGAATATTGCATAATTATTACATATATAATTATTATATAAAATTTTTTCACTTTTTTTATACCTTTTTATACGTGCTTTTATCATAGACATCTTGAATTGGTTTGTGAGACTATTTTATTCTTAGCTAGACTATGATCGCTTTTTTCCGCTTACTATAAATATCATGAATAATTTTAATGTCCTGAAATGTTTAAAGTCATTATAAACCTACAGTTTATTTGTGTGTTTTAATATAGATAATATTTTTGCGTTTAAAAGTAGCAAGATCTCGGTCTAAAAAGAAAGCCTGCCATTTCTATCGTAAAACTACCCCCGCTTTTCATCCCTTACGTACTTATACCTAGTCACTACCCTACATATATATACCAAGTATGTATCTATCTAATACTCAAGAGTACCTTAGCCCACTGGCAGGGTGCTTCGTCCTAAATAGGCGAGTTAAAAGTAAAATTGCGATTGCGGCAAATGTATGACAAATTATGTATAAGAATTGTTATTCTATGTAGGTTTTGGATAAATAAACATCTATAGACTTATTAGTTGTCAAACGTACTTTCGAAAATTTAATCATTCAATTTTTCTCCACAGGGAGAATAGGTAGACCAATGGAACGCCTCTTTAGAAATTAATTTTTACATTTTATTTTTTATTGTGACTCGATATTTGCTGATGAATAGATGTCACTGCTACTACAATTCAATAACCGTAATTGGCAGTTACATCCACTATGTCGGCTAAGTTGGAACCGGCAACTTACAAGCTGATCCCCAAAAGCGGCTAAATCACTTCACGGTTTGTACGCTTGTTAGAGGTGGTACTACTCCGAATCGGCAGTCTACCACTCTTTGATAACCAGACCCGAACAAAATATCCGCCTCTTTTTTATTAACAAATATTTGCAATAATTAATATTACAAATGAAAATGACGATCATATAAGTGTATATTTTTTGCAAAAGAATACAACGTCTTGTAACAAAAACAACAGTAGAAATAGTAGCCCAGCTATCGGCTTAGGGCGGTACGCTCTTACAAGACACTTGGCGAAACCCTCCACCTCCTACGCGATGGCGTTTTTACCGTTACGATGTTTATTTGCATCGGGTGCGTTTTTGAATTATTTCCCTGTATTTGACTGAACTCCTCCTAAACAGCTGGACTGATTTTATTGAAAATCTTTGTGCGTGTCCCTGAATGATTCGGATTAACATTTGGATCCAATAGGTAGCGCAGCGCTGCAATAGTTTTTATTTTATTTCGGGCAGACATCGTTTTGGGCCGCTAGTTAAATGTAAATATTTCCCTATGTTTTTCTTATGTTAAGATGAAGTGTGATCCATGAATGGAATCGTCTGCAACTACTTTAAATAGTTGCCAGTAGCAGTCGCATTCACTATGCCAGCCTGCCTGAATTCCGGCAATCCCGAAACGCGTCTGCCTTCACGGTCTGTGCACTTGAATGATATATTAGGAACGATATATATAATGATATATTCCACGCTTTCATTTATATTATTATATGTATTTACATATTTAACAAATCCATAGAAATAATTAGTTCATATATGTATAAATTAGATATCTATTTAGTAATGAAATATTTATCTTTTATTTCAAATGTATGTCCATAAATTAAAATAAAAAATGCATAATATATATAATAAATGATACATAAAATATATGTATCATTTATTGTGCCACACATATAAGTATATTACTAATTTAATAAATTATATTTATAGCTACTTCAAACGAAAACTATTTCAGTACGTACAAAAGTTAAGAAGATCGAAATCACAATTCCGAAAAAGTCCACAAGAAATCGAATATCCGTATGACAGTAGCAAAAACGAGCGTCTTATAACTTTTCCCTTTTAACCTTTTGCCGCACAGTGGACCCGTGAGGGACGGGGGAGCCCCCGATCCCAAGGGAGGCGGGTCCCCTGGGCCGGTATTGACTCTCTAGCGTATTCCGCCCACCCCATGCCACCACTCAATACCAGCACGCTGGCTTCGCAAAGAATAAACGCTTGCGGAATAAATTGTATATTTTATTGCATCTTTAGCTTTTTGAGACACGGATTCGTGTCAAGTAATCGACGGTGTTTTATTTTGTAAAAAATCTTCCTTTGGATACATTGTGGTTTTTTTTTATTCACTAAATGTAAATTATTTTATTAAATGAATATTTAGTCAATTTTGATTAATAACAATACATCATATAATATTTGTTTTATTTATTATTTATGAATTGTATAAGTTTCATTTATTATTATACAGAGTGTATTTCATTGTGTAGTTATGTAGGAATATACTAATATGTTTATAATTTATATAATATGTATAGTTTTGTATTAGTTTTGTTAGTAATCTTTCAAAATTCTTGCACTTTTTTTTATTTTATTTTTTATTGTGACACGACATCTGACCTCGACCCGCCTGATGATAAGCTAGAGGAGATCCAAGAGTGACGACAACTGGAATAACCGAGTTAGTTCCCGGCTGCCCCAGCCGCCGCCACTATGCCGGCCTAAAATGCTTCTTCACGCATCGCTTGAAGGATCCAAGGTCATTTCCTCGCTAACTAAATGTTCACAATGATTTCAGTATCATAGGTATTCAGGTTTAGGTGATAGATAATGCGAAAGCGCTAAGGCATTATTAGGTTCGTCTTTAGTATGTTTTGTTGAGTGATTTATTAAATACCTACAAGAATAATAACGAATCATATCTGCAAATGATTGTGAAATCGGTGATCTGTGTCGTATACATGCTATGGGCCCATAACGGTTCCGGTTTTTGGACTTTGTTTTTCTGCGTGCGTCGCGCATATCGCCAATGTTAATATTTCAGCCTGTTTTTCGCTTTTCAAGGGTTAACTTGTACTGAAGTCCAGTTCAGCGAGAATGGAATGCTTGAATGATTGTCCACTTTTTTTATGTTTTACCTTTTTGCTTTTTACGCAATAGAATGGATGTTCTTTGCATTTGTTTTTATAATTATAGATTGTTTTTATAATTATAAATATGATTAGAAAAGGTGTCAATTTATTATCTAAATAAAATAATGTGGCCCAGAAGGGTGTTTTCTGACCAAATTGAAGACATTCTCAAGAAAGCTGGATGCCCATATCCGTTGAGCTTGTATGAAGAGCATTGTGGATGTGAGGGAAGCGAAGGAGTTGTGTCAAGATCGTGGCAAGTGGCGCTCCGTTGTGTATCCCTGTAGGGAAAAGGCTTTCTAAATGATTTCTTTTATATTACTCTGCCCATAACTACCTACGCGGGACACTATTTATTTCTAAATATAAATTGTAGACTTATAACTATTGAAACTATTATCTCCTTTACTTGTGAGTGGTGGGGGCAATGTTCTCAGTACAAGTGTATCAGAATCAGACAGTCAAATGACTTAGTAGCGTTTTAAAATCAGCTTGTAAGTTGCCAGTTCCAACTGGGCCGGCATAGTGGATGCGAATGGTACTTGCAGTTATTTAAGTACAGTAGCAGTCGCCTCCATTTATGAGCTGCACTCCAGCCTAACATCAGAGGTAGTTCGCGGTCATATGTAGTACCAACATAAAAAGGTTCTGTATTTGAAATACGTATAACCTTTTTATTTTCTTCATACTACGATTAAGTTAGTTTTACACAAATAAAAACGTTTGAACGCGAGGTAAAAGCTCATCTCAACTTCGCGTTACTATGGCAACCCGATAAAGCCTGGCCTCCCGTAGCCTTCGTCGAGTAAATGTAAAAATATAACATACTTCAACATTTTTTTAAATTTATAGGGTTTGACGACAGGCGTGGTTAGCGACTGGTTTGTTGCGCGTAAGGGTTCGATTCCCGGTCGGTACAAATATTTGTTTCATAGCTTTTATTTGTTTTATTTAATAATTATATTGAATATTGCAAATATCAAATATATCTGACTATAATATCAATTAATTAAATTGTCACGCCTTTTTCCCCACAGAGACAATGGAGCGCCACTTGCCACGATCCTGTCACAACTCCCTCGCTTCCCTCACATCTCTTACCCATTGACTTCCCTTTCTTGAGGACAAAACGAGTATACTGAGTTAAAAACAGGGCATGACTAATGACGTAGGTTTTATAACAAATACGACGATTTATTATTAAAAAAAAAAGTGGTAATTTTATTCGAAGTTTTTGCTTATACCACGAAAAAACGGTGCACACTTTCAAATCTACAGGCTCTCTTGTGCGAACGGGAGTAGTTTTCAATCGAAAATATACCAGGAAAATATACCTACCTATACTATACATACACCTATACATCGAAAGAAATACGAATGCCTCCAGTGAAAAGTAACATAAGTAATTGAACAATATAATAAAAAGTATTCGTATTTTTTTTAATAAGAATTCTTTGTTATAAAAAAAACTGTTAATTAGTTTTCATATGCCATTTTTATAAATTAATCTTGTTGAGTTTTTTTTTTAAATCGTTGCTTGACATAAACAGGACCCCTTCTGATGTTAGGCGATCCATCTACAATGCCAGCCTAGTTGGAACCGGCAAGTTACAAGCTGATCCCTAAACGCGACTAAGTTTCATACGTATAACTGCAGAATACTCAATACTAAATATTTAATTATTTGTTATTTAATTAAAATATTGATATTTGTTAATAAATAGTTATTTGAATTATTTTTGTTACATAATTACATAAAAATCAAATTAAATTAAATTGTCACGCCTTTATCCCACGGAAATAGGCAGAGATAATAGAGCACCACTTGCCACGATCCTGACACAACTACATCGCTTCCCTTTCATCCACAATTATTTTCATACAAGCTCTGCGATTATGGGCACTAGGCACCCAGCTTTCTTGAGAATGTACGATTTAATTATTTTATTTCACTTATAAAATGTTATATCGATATACTATCCAAGTATATCGAAGATAAAACATTGGCCTAGAGTTTGACAACCCTAACTTAATCCGCCGTATAAATACTATTATAATGGTGGATCCGGTAAATTCAACATAATTGCTGAACAAATGACAGCCACTCTAAATGCAACTTTCATCAGGAATATTACCATAAAATTTTGAAATTTTTACAAATATTGAATTTGATCAGTATACGAGAGTATTATTTGTTATCGGTACCACGCGTAGCGCATTAATCCCCTATGCGTAGTCTCGGGTTCGATTCCCGGCCAGGGCAAAGATATGTTTCAGTTAATTGTAGTATTTATTAATTCGATTGTACTCGTACTCGTTTCCTAATAAAAAAGAAAATATTTGCGATCGATATTGGTTAAATAGTCTGCCGAACCCATGCCGAACCGGGGTTGTACTTACAAGTGGATAGACGGTGAATTGACTTGGTCGCGTTTCTGTATCAGTCTGAAAGTTGCTGGTTCCAACTAGGCCAGCATAGTGGATGCGACTACTTCTCATAGTTATTTAACTGTAGTAGAAGTCATCGGATTTATGGACCGCACCCTAGCTTTACATTACACGGTCACATCCGTCATGTCAAATGTTCAACTGGTTTTTTTTTTTCTAATTTCTTTTATCTACAAAATTGTAGTAATGGACACTAACGAAATGATATCGTAAATTATGAATTAAACATTTCAATAATAAAAAAAACGTAGTCACTCCTGGTAACTAAATCGAGTTAAAACTTTGAACAAAATGGCTCTGAAATGGCAAAATTTATTTGTTGTAATTTTCAAACAGGAATTTTCTGCATGAAGCGAGTGAGTTGTGTAAGGATCGTGGTAAGTGGCGCTCCATTGTCTCTGCCTATCCCCGTGGGAAAAAGGCGTAACAAAAAAGGTATAACCATTGCACTGCCACTAAACCACGGTCGCCATAACCGCCTTATGTTATGCCTTACTTACGTCACGTCAGTAAATCAGCTTTTATCAATTTGTTTAATGAACGACGCAGATTGGCCGACAGATACGGCGACTGAGTCAATCGTAAAATGAAACGGGCTTTTTCAGCAAACGTATAATACCATCAGGCAAATCAGGCGAATCAATGTCAGATATCAGATCTCAATAAAAATAAATAAACACATTGGCGGCCCATAAAGTGGCTTTTAACTGATCTCTTTCGATTTGCGATATTTATTCCATTTGACTTCTAAATAAACCTCTATTACTTATTATTGTCTCTATCTAGTAGCACTTCACTATCCCCGTCTATTTGTATGGAATAAAGTAAGGCAATCAAGGCGACGTGCAATGGCACCACGACACGGCGGTGCAATGGTCACGCAAACCCAGAGCACGGGTTACAAAACCACTAGCCGGTACCAATGTATCATTGATATTTGAACTTTGATCGTCCTGTTTCTATGATACAAGCACTTTAGTAGCTAAGTATAGAAATGTAAATAAAAAATTGCTTTCTAGAAACCAGAAACTTTACAACATTTTTTTACTATTGAAATGAGCGTAACTGAGGAAGACTACGAAACAACAGCTTCAATGACAAACACCACCCTTAACCCTCAACCCCCCACAACCCAATCAACATACAAAGACTTCGCATCGGCCGACATTACGCGAACATCACTTCATTGTGGGTACCGCTCTAATTGTAACTACACTCCGGGGCCCTATCAGCCGCTCAGCGAGTACTGGCGAGTAGGCGTGAGCCACTAATCTTCGACCCCAACATACCAATACGCTACCAAACAATCACAAACAAAAGTATAATCTAACCACTTAAAAATAAGGTTTGGATTTGCGCGCAGAATGAAGCGGTGTTTTGCACAAGTAGTGGTGGGCAACGCACACTATCATCTCATTAAATTGCATCGCCTTTTTAATGAGTCTGAAGTAAACAAAGGGATATTGGGGGCGATTACATTAAGTACGTAGTGAGATGGTTGTGTTCGGGATAAAAGTGACTAGTTCGGATGAACCTTTCTGCTTTCTGGTAATTTTCCAAACTCTCTTTAGATACAATTGTATTAGAAAAGAATTTTATTCTTAATGTTCGTATAATTGATTCCCCTTAATAATAATAATGTTATTTGTGATTTAAGTAGGTATCTACTATAAATTAATATAGCATCGTAATATATTAATAAAACAAAAAACAAATTAATTTAAACTAAACTAAACTAAAAATTAAATTAAACAAAAAAAAAATTGAATAAAATTAAAACATAATGTACTTAAAACACCAACGCTGGCGCGTAGCACACATGAGCTACCTACACCGCATAAACCCCGCATAACGTGGATATGAAAATGCGGTCCGCTCGCAAAATATCCAATAATAAATTATCCTCCTTGTCGGGATACCTCGGGTTAACCCGCTTTTATAAACTAGCGATGTAATTTATAACTATTACCCGTTCGAAAACGATCACGTGATATCACTTTATAGCTTATTCGCGCGCGACCTACGCATGTGTACCTACGTATATATATATCATAGATACGAGTTATCTAGAAGTAAACGCACAGGTTATTTTATTTTATGTGAACGGTTATTATGCCGCCAATTATAATAACAAGTAGATATTTCAAGTGAAAATTTCACGCCGCCATAGTGACGGCGACTGAGCTAATCGTGAACTGACTTGGTTTTTTCAGTCTTTGACGCTTATGGGTCTTCTCTTACTTACTATCAGACGCGTTTAGGTCAGATGTCGAGTCTGACTTAATAAAAAAATGTCACTATGTTACATGTCACTCTACAGTAGCTCAAGCAGTTTTTACTCAATTTGCATTAAAATTTTGCAACGACAATTTCTATCAAAAAAGGTAGTTTAATTTAGGCGGTTCATCTAGAAGACAAATTTATGAGTCAGCTTGTTTTTGCGAAAAAATTAACATCTGATGTTAGGCTGGAGTCCGGTCCATAAATGGAGGCGTCTTCTCCTCAGTTAAATAACTGCAAGTAGCAGTCGCATCTAATATACGCGACTAAGTCACTTCGCGCGGCTAAGTCAGGCTGGGAAATTATTTACCTATTGTCTGCGTACAACACTATACTCTACATGGAGTTACGTTACTACAGAATAAAGCTAAATCCAATTCAATCGCGATCCGGGAGTGTTTAACTTCCGGATCGCGATCTGCCGCCGTTCTCAACAGATAAATGTAACTATACGGATACCAATAAATGCCTAGTATCATTACTGTTATATTTTATTGTAATTTAGAGGCTATTAGTTTTCCTTATAAAATAAAATAAATAGTGACTGGACAATCAATTTCACGTAGATCTTAAAGTAGCATAATGTTGGTAAGTCTGTCTAGGCCGAAATGACGCGTCCCTCCACTGCATTTACGCACACGAGCAAATATAAAATATGGATAAAACACACCGAAAATGCAATTGTAATTGGTTATTCAGTTACTGGTTAGACACAAAAGGAGGAGCACGCTGATGAAGTATAATAGTATAGTTGGTAATATTTATATTCACACATTGAAATAAACTAATAAAGTGGAGGGGCGCGTCATTTATAGTTAGATAAGCTATAATAGGTATCTTTGTCTAGATAGACAAAATGGTATATACTAAGATTAGTATGTACAAAACTACATATAAAACTTCCTTATAAATATGCCCGTATAATAATAGAAATATACTTGATGTTTCATAGTCGGGAACCTTTACTTGCACAGAATTTATCAGAGCAAACTTTTAAAAACATTCACGCACGTTACAAAACTTTTTCGATAAAATGTACGAGTAGATGTTTTATGAAAAATAATTTAGTGCTGTATTCTAAGGTGACTATGTATTTATTAGGAATGAACTAAAATAAATATTTACAATTAAATTTCATTAAAAGTAATAATTAAACTATAAATAGAAAATATCATCCAATGACGTCGCATCAGAGATAGTCCCAAGGAGACTGGCAACATTTCCCCTTTGTACAGCAAGGCAGAAACGTTTGTACGTTGGCAGAAATAATTGCCAGCCTTCCTGTCTCCAGACTTCTCCGTCAGCCGCCTGGACAACTCCCTGGCCAGGCGCTTAGCTGATGGTCCCCAAGGGCCCATCAGCCTAATACTATGTATTAATTTATACATCGTGGTAAAGCTGCGATCTTAAAATATATATCTGAAAATACAGGGGCTCTACAGTTTGCGTAACCTTTATATCTCCTATAACTTGTACAGCTCAGCCGGCACTGCAATGAATCAAGGGCTTGGTAGAGCCGTCCCAGAGAGAGGTGCGAACAATACTCCGGGTAAAAGCGAAGTTGAGCTTTGTATAGTAACAGGCGATGCTCTGGCGCAAAGAACCGCACTTCAGTATGTTCAGTATTTCAAGTTTTCTGTAGGTCCTTGTCGAAGATTTTAATCGTATTTGCAATTACAGACCGTGAAGTGATTTGGTCACGTTTCGGGATCAGCTTGTAAGTTGCCGGTTCCATCTGGGCCGGCATAGTAGATGTGATTGCTACTCACAGTTATTGAATTGTAGTAGCAGTGACATTCATTCATGGCCCACACTTTGGCTTAACACCAAGCGGGGTGCGGTCATATGTCGAGTCACAATAAAAAAAAATTGCGTATACCAAGCTCTCGGTGTATTTAAACTCTACATTAGATCACTGCAAAAAGTCAGTTGCTGCCACTTATATGCAAGTCTGTGCAGCAGTAGGCTCCACAAAGCGTCCTTCTTAGCTTAATTTTTATGCACGAAAATAAAGAAAAAGTGTACTGAGCACGTACAAAAAAAAACCAAAATAATAAACGTTACGAGTATATTGACGATTGAAGTGAACGGCTCTATCAAAATATAACGACAGCGATAAAACGATGGAAAAGAAAGCAAACGTATCTTCCAAATTTCCGAACAACCTATAATATCGATATGTTTTATTCGCTCTTACTTATATGTATATCTCTTTCTTACATGAAGGTTTGGGTTTATGGGTAACTCGATGATATTCGGCCCGCTCTTAGAGATATGAAACTTAAATATTTTATGATGTCCAAAATGTCCCGCCGAGTTTGCTCTCACACGGGCGAAAATTATTTCTATATATTTTTTACAGTAAAGTTTTTAAATACCTACATTGTGTAATACACATTAGTACATTTATTATTATGATAAAATTAAACATATATTAACTATAATTAATTTATTAAACTATAAATAAAAAAATCATCCAATGACGTCGCATCAGAGATAGTCCCAAGGAGACTGGCAACATTTCCCCTTTGTATAGCAAGGCTAATACGTTGGCAGAAATAATTGCCAGCCTTCCTGTCTCCAGACTTCTCCGTCAGCCGCCTACATTGTGTTGAATATCATTCACATTTTATTGAATATCAGAATTTCTGTAATCAATGTTAATAAAACGTTTAGTTACTCAATAATAAATTTGGTATTTAATTGATGTTTAACCGTTGTTGCAACAAAACAACGGCTTAACAGAACAGAACGAGAACAGGCAGGTTCAGTTTACGGTTGGCTAATAATTATAAATAATTCATACGATAATTACAGGCAGGTGGTTATAGTCTGGCGACCCGAGTAGTACCACCATTTTCAGGAGTATAGACCATGAAGTGTCAGATTGAAAGTTATAATGAATGTGAGTGCTGGACTGCGGCAGTAGGGCACGAGAACTAGTGTAGTCGAACTAAGGCGCGACTTAAGCGACACACACTGGGTTCGTTACTCGGTCGCAGTGGACCGATGTGCAAGGGAGATTTTTTACTATCAAATTCTGATTACTAATTTATACAATTATATATTTTATACTTAATTTGTTTTCACGTGACGGTGACTGAAGTGAATGTCAGTAATTAATCCTAAACAAAAAAAATCTTTTAAAATTTTATTTTTGGACAGTAATATATTGTGATTTTTATTTAGTTAAAAACTATATTGTTTAAAATATAAGTGAGAGTATTATTAGGACAAAATTTAGTAAAATTTGATAAAAATATTATCAAATAACATTTTGACATTTTTGACATATATTAAAATCAAAATGTAATAATATTATTTATATTACATTATAAATAATAATAATTTCAGTCATGTAAGTCCATCTCTACACGTGTAAGCCTTCTGTAGAATGTAGCAGGTACATCCAATAACAACGTAACTTTAATACAACCATATTGGTATATCTGGTGAGTTGGAAACGACCAGCAAACAGCTCGTGGGATAGCTGTTGAGAACCAAAGGTCAGAATACCATAGAGGGAAGCCTCGACAGGCTAGTTGCAGCCAGAATATTTGCAAAGGAAAGTTTGCAGCGAGTGCATAGAAGCTGGAAAAAAATGTGAAAAATGTGTACGTTTTGTTATTTTATTGTGTTTATAAATTTCTTTTAAGTTATTATTTTTTGTGAATTTATTAACCAGTTGTGAATGCAGTCCGTGACACAATCTTGTGATGGCACGTCGAACGCGACCCATACATGTTCACAGTGCAGCAAGTCATTCAAATCTTTAAAAGGCCTCAACATACACACTACAAAAATACACAGGAAATGCTCTAGCCAAAACAGTTCACCTATAGACATTCATCCCATTATTCCGAGTGCGCCTACTTATGTAGCCAACAATTCAACACCTTTCCACAAATATCTTAGTAATTTAAAAAATAGTATACCTGTAGTAAAAAGAATCCCTCGAGGAGCACGAATAACCGTTGCTACACATTTGTCAAAATTAATACAGAAATGTTACATAAGCAATTGCACTCAAGACTGGCAGAACCTATTTTTATTTTCATACAACACACTACACATAATAAAAACGAATGAACCAAATTTATCACTAACACAAAAGATTAAGAATAACTGTGCTGTGAGCTCCTTGCCTTCTCCCGCACCTCTTGCGATTACGAGGAGCATCAAACATGATGCCCCTCGTAATCGCAACAAACTCATAGAAAACAAAATCAGTGACGGAGATCTCAAAGGTGCCGCTCGCCTTTTGTTCTCCAACGATGTGCTATCACCAGATACCCCTGACACTCTTCAGGCCTTACGGACAAAACATCCTCCAGCTCCATTAAACCCATATTTTCTCGACCCACCAACAGCAGGGCAAGCATGCCTTCAAATTCAAAACAAAGATGTTACGGATGCTATTTTATCTTTTAAACCAGGTTCGGCTGCAGGTTTGGATGGAATCTCACCCCAACATTTGAAAGACTTAACGTCGCATTCTGTGGGTGATGCAGGCGAGCAACTTGTAAATTCTATCACAAAATTAATCAACTTTATGTATTCCGGTAATGTCAATCCAGAAATTGTTCCTATTCTTTTCGGCGCGAACCTCATTGCTCTCACCAAAAAGGACGGAGGGGTGAGACCAATTGCTGTTGGATCAACACTACGACGTCTGGCCTCCAAAATTGCTGTTCGACATATTTTACCAAAATTAAATTCGGAATTTGAACCCGTACAGTTAGGCTTCGGTGTAAAAGGAGGGTGTGAGGCAGCCGTCCATGCCCTACGCTCTTTCCTAACTTACGGACAGCCTGACGTGTTGCTCAAAATTGATGTCAAAAATGCTTTCAATTCGGTAAATAGGGATACCCTGCTGACGGAAATAAAACAACATATACCGGAAATATACAATTATCTTCTTCTCAGTTACGCTGACCCAACAAAATTGTTATATCGTTCTAATGAACTGTCCTCGGAAGTAGGTTGTCAACAGGGTGATCCCCTTGGGCCTGCAATTTTTAGTTTGGCTATAAATCCTATAATCAAAAATTTAAATTCTAATTTCAACGTTTGGTATTTGGACGACGGGACCCTAGGAGGTGATGTGAATACTGTGTTTTCGGACCTTTTTTTAATCAAAAGTAAATTTGAAGCCATTGGTTTGGAGCTTAATTTTAGCAAATGCGAACTTTTTATAAATAACTGCGCCTTAAATTTAAACGACGTAAAACAAAAATTTAATATTTTGGCTCCAAATATTAAAATAGTTAACAGTAATTCACTTTACCTTTTAGGTTCTCCAATTTTTGATGAATCTATTTCTGAATATATTAAAAATTCAATTACTAAATTTCAAAATTCTGCTGATCGTCTCCTTGAAATTAGTCCACATTATGCACTTTGCATCTTAAAATTCTGTCTTTTCGTCCCAAAATTCACGTATGTGCTCCGTTGCTGCTCTTTTTGGAATTACCCAGATCTTTTAAAACATGTAGACAACTTAATAAAAAATAGTTTAGAATCAATTCTTAATATGCAGCTGAACGAGCAATCTTGGACCCAAGCATCCCTACCCATCCGTTATGGTGGTTTAGGGATTCGCAAAATTTCCAGTGTAGCTTTACCTGCCTTTCTATCTTCTGTCCATAGTTCAGCAAATCTCATAGGTAAAATTTTAAGGGCAACCCCTTCAAACTTTGAGATTGCTGCCTTGGAAGAAGCTAGAAACGCTTTCTTAATTGCATGCCCAGGTCAAAATTTTTCAATTTCTCCAAATTCACAGAGGAGCTGGGACGACATAAACTGTAAATTGACTTATGACAATCTATTGAGCAGTAGTACAGGTTCGGCGCGTGCTAGGCTTTTTTGCGCTTCACGCGTACCCTTCGTCAAATACAGGAACATTTCTTGAGCCTGACACGCTCCGAATCGCAACCTGTCTACGGCTTGGGGTTCCGGTCTGCGCTCCTCATAAATGTCCCTGTGGCAGTGATGTCGACAAGCTAGGACATCACGGACTGTCATGCCAAAAAAGTGCAGGCCGGTTCTCGAGACATGCCGCACTTAACGATATCATACGCCGGTCTCTTGCCTCCGTCAACGTGCCAAGTCTACTTGAGCCGACTGGTATTGCAAGAGATGATGGTAAGAGACCGGATGGTATGAGTTTGATTCCATGGAAGATGGGCCGGGTGCTGGTATGGGATGCAACCTGTTCAGACACGCTGGCACCTTCCCATCTACATGGAACCAACAGCAGAGCTGGTGCGGCTTGTGAAGCGGCTGAAAAAGCTAAAGCTTGCAAATACAGGGGTCTAGGCTCCGAGTATGATTTTGTCCCATTCGGTGTCGAGACCCTTGGTCCGTGGGGTCCTAGCGCTTTAAGGCTTTTTAAGGAAATATCAAAAAGGTTAGTCGACATCACAGGAGACCGAAGAGTTGGCAGCTACCTCGGACAAAGAATTAGTCTAGCTATTCAAAGGGGGAACGCTGCCAGTATCTTCGGAACCTTGCCTAAAGGGACTCCTTTTAATAATGTATTTTAGTTAAATTTTTTTTTATCAATATGTTATATTTCTGTTTTATTTATTTAATAGGTAGAATACTTACCTATAGGTATTAAACATTATTCTGATGATTTGTTTTCTCATTTAGAATATCGCCTTCTCTTCCATTTAGCCATAGAATCGATTCACTTAATTACAACTCAGTTTTTTGTCACGTTTGTCTCCTACAAAGTGCCCTCGCGCTACGTCATTAATCTTAGGAGGTTGGCAGCACTGCAAACGACCTCCCGTTAAGACCCTCCATGTTCTAACAGCCTAGCAATATTATTGTGTACTAAGAATCGCGAATAACCAAATAACATGTTTTCTAACAAACAACAATCAACCTTATTGCAATCCTATTAATGTTTAATTGCTTAAAAAACATTTTCGTTTCTTAAGATGTTTTGTTTGGTGAATAAAGAAATCCCAGCAAAAGAATAAAGGTAAGTTAGTATATTTTCCTGTAACACCGTGTCGGTAACATAGTTAAATATATTGTTTAATTAGTATCAAGGAGAACAAATTAATGTTTGTGACTTCAAAACCACAGTCTAACCCTTTTGTTAAGCAAAATAAAAAGAATAGGAATTTCGAAAGGTGGTTTAAAAAAAAGGAATAAATTCGGGACCAATTAAGGTAGCCCTTAAATTAAGCTTCGTAGTGAACGTAGGTAGTATTTTTTACTTCAGAAATTACGCAGGAGTGGAATTGGTGGAGATTTATCGACCCTGTCTACTTCTAATTTGGGTACGTAAAATTTTCATGATGTTTCATTGTGTTTTCGTCTAACTTAAGAATTTAATTTATGTCTACAACATATATTATGATTATCAGTACATATAATATTTTCTATTTATAAGTTCATCATCATCATCAGCCACGTCCACTGACGAGATGCCAATAGTGGATGCAACTGCATCCAATTTAGTCCGTAGGTAGGCCTCCCACTAGGTGGACTGACGACATAGTGAAAGTCACAGGTAACCAGTGGATGCAACTGGCATCTTGTCGTTCGAAATGGCGTTCTAAGGGGGAGGCCTATGTTCAGCAGTTGACGCCTTCTGGCTGATGATGATGATGAAAATTTCCAAACCCAAATTGAACAATTTAAATTTAAAACAAACATAAACCTGCCAACGCTTTCTTAATTCATATTAATCATTTAAAACCGAAACTCACACTCGTACACATTTAGTACCTCTTTAATGCTAAGGATGTCTCAAATACGTGTTCGGCGAAGAAAGGTCGATTCGGCCCCTACATCGATCCAAAAAACCTTTAGGAAGCTTAGTAAGGCACTTCGTCTTCATTCGAGAATCCCTTTAGAAATCGCATCAGATGTAATGAAAGCTAATTCTTTCATTAGCTCCCTGTGACAACGGAAAAAAATGTTGTCCAAACGAAAACAAATGTTGGTCACCCCTGTATGAGGAACTATATAGAGCAATTACTTTCGTTTTTAATTCGTTTCGTTTTAAATTACTTTTATTGATTTTATTTAAATAGTTAATATGCATCTATTACTTTATAATGAACTTATTAAGACCGCAGTGTCCGTAACATAAAAGTGAAGCGAGGGAGTTGTGTCAGGATCGTGGCAAGTCGCGCTCCATTTTGACAATTTGGCGTGACAATTTGATTGATAAATATATCGAATGTTTTATTTGAGTATATTTTAACAGTAGTTTAATATAACATGCGAAATGAAACCCATACTATATCTAAAATATAATTAAAGATAAAGTATTATCACCCAATACTGACACCAATTTATCAAAGAGAAAATAAGAAATAGGAACTGACAAGTCACTAATGGCAAGCAAAATATAATTTAGGCTACCCCTATCATAAGAGTAAACGAATTTTACAAACGCACTTTTATAGAGGGGAAACTTGTACGCTGTTCTATCTATAAATTCTATATCAAATAATGAGCTTATTTCCGAATGTCTTCTAAATTGGAAGATGTGGATAAAATAGTGAATGCGACTGCTACTACAGTTATCTAACAGTCGACTCCATTCATGGACCGCCCTGCAGCTAAACATTAGGCAGGGCTGCTTTAATATGTCAATCAATCAATCTAATTGTTACGCCTTTTCCCCACAAGACAATGGAGCGCCACTTGCCACGATCCTGACATAACTCCCTCGCTTCCTTCACAATTCTTTTTATACAAGCTCTATGATTATGGGCACTAGGCAAAAAGTAGGAAGCTAAGAAATAAAATGTAGGAACTGTATTACAAAAATATGAACTAATAAAAAGTTTAACTTAATCAAAGACAAAAGAAGTCTAGGGAAGAGCGGTTCCACAGGTTTGTGTTTAGTATGGGATTTATTAAAATATATAAATTAGAAATATTATTACAGTATAGCTGCGTATATATGGCACCATTGTGGTTAAAAAGCGTAATCTGGTTTGGTGGCACAATTTAGTCAATTGGTTTTCGTGAGGAAATTGTTCATGATTAGACGGACACCACCCCGCACCCTTTATTATAACGCTTCTTAGGACATACGAGTATTCTACACATAATAGATAGATTGTTTATTTTTTAATTGTGGCTTGACATATGACAGCATTCTGCCCGATGTTAGGCTGGAGTGCGGTCCATAAATGAAGGCGACTGCTACTACAGTTAAATAACTGCAAGTAGCAGTCGCCTCCACTATGCCGGCCTAGTTGGAACCGGCACGCGACTGAGTCGCTTCACGGTCCTTACACTTATAACCGTTAACAAGTATTAAATGAAAATAGGTTTTGAAAGGTTCAATTTGACCAACAACCAAGCGTGTAGTATGTTGCTTTAGTACTTAAGCAGAATCATTAACATAAACCAATCAAACTGTACAAGCAGTCTCAAACCATATGCAATCAAAAGGTATAGTAGCATCACATTGTTGTGCAGGCAACTTCAAAGGGGTTCCGAGAGCTTCTAGAACGTTCTACTCACTTTAATAATTAATAACCTCTTAAATGCGCCGAGGCGTCTTAGTGCGGCCCACAGGAGGGCTCTAACTACTCTATGCATATATGGTAAAGCTAAAGGAACGGATGTAAGGAAATTACAAATTTAAGATATTTCGGTAGTACGTAGGGCATTGAATATTAATTAATTAGTAACTATTAATTTTGATGAGGTTAAGTAAGGGTTGTAAATTAATCATCACTATGTTTTAGTTTAGTATTTTACAGATGTGATTTGTTGTGGGTAAAGATATCTTTCATTTTGTATGGGGACTTGGGCCAAATTGTATTAACGGTTGCATATACATTTTAAAATAGTTTGATGTACGAAGATTATAATGTAATTGCAAAATATCCTTTATTTTGCATAGTTTAGGAGTGCAAAGTGATCAAACTATAATTATGACGGTTCATAGCAGAACTGTTAATATGGCGTGTCTTTATTTTTGACAGACGATACAAAATCCATACTTTCTTTTTCAAATAACTTTATTGCACAGCAAATTAAAGCGAGTGTTATTAGTTTTAACAAGGAAACTACCATTTATACATTTTTTCATCATTGGGCCCAAATAAAGGACATTTATTTAACCTTATTTTAGATACACGAGATGTCGTGTGTCCTGTGTCTTTTTTATACGGAGACTAGTAGAATCGTTTGACAATATAAAAGAAACTAAGAAAGACAAATCGGAGACATCCTCACGAAAGTTGGATTGCCTTAGTGCACATAAGCGTAAACCTTGTATGAAGAGAATTGTGGATGTAAGGGAGTCATGTCGGGATCGTGGCAAGTGGCGCTTCATTGTCTCTGCTTATCCGCGTGGGAAAAAGGCGTGACAATTTGATTGATTGATTGAAGAAAGTCAATTTATAATAAATTCTATTTTTTATAGGAATTCATTATTAAAATGAATTACGCCTTTCTCTCCTTTTCCATGACTCACGACTCATTGCGGTCTCTCACCACGAACTATACATACATACAATATTAAACATGAATGAATAAATATATAGAGAATATGAAGTATGAATTCACTTCTCTAATAGTTCACAAGTTTCCTTCGCTTTTAAGAAACAAGTGTAAATAGCTAAGAATAGTGAAGAAAATTTAACATATTTAATTAATAAAACTTTCTCGAATAAAGTAGAAATACTATTTTGAAATAGGGTTGTCAACCTAAGATATATTAAGAAGTAATGCTACTATTTCACTGTGTCGAGTCGCATGGGTCAGTTTTCGTATTTGGTGCTTAGACCAGGAATTCAGATACAAAAATGTTACGAATGAAGACATTGATAGACATAGATATGTTATACGCGCTCCGAAAGTGGCACGGTAAAACTGTGCTAATAAGCAAACCTCAACTCAGTGTCGCGATGCAGAGCAACATATATTTGTCTCTTTTTCGCTCTCAATAACTATCATTCCGTCCTACTTCGTTGTGGTTGACCGTTAAAATTCGTGCCATTCGCAAACACTCAAACTGATGTAGGTATATAAAGTATATACCTCATTTTACATCATTGAATGAAGGCCATAAAGCCGGCGCACACGTTTGCATTTCCTGCGTGGGATAGCTTAAGGATCAACCGCCAAGAATTTCCAGGGAAAAATCTGATATGTGCTGTAATTCTAATATTTTGTATAAAAGACATCATTCATTTTGTATGGGGACTTGGGCTTAATTGTATTAACAATTGCATATACATTAAATGTACGAAGATTACAATCTTTTATTTTGCATAGTTTTGCAAAATGATCAAAGTATAATTAAAGCAGAACTATTGTGGCGTGTCAAAATTGTTGTTCCTTTTATCAACGCAAGTATCGATACTTCCATTTATATATTTTTTTCATCATTAGACATAACAAAAGTTGTACATAAAAGCCCAAAATGAATGATGTCCTTTTATACATTCGGGTCCCCTGATTCTTATACGCAAACCAAATGTGTACAGTCAGCCTGAAGCGATTTTGTTTAAAGTCAGTCAGGACTATTAACAACATTTTTAGTAATTTAGTAACAACTAAATTACTAAAAACTTTATACCATAACATCCCTGTTTTCGTTTTAGCTTTGTATGCGAAACCTCTGCGTACGATGTTTGGAGATATTTTTAAAATAAATTAAAACTATACGATAGATAGATATATATCTATCACTTAATTCATACTTAATAATAACTAAAAATCACTTAAACAAATCATAAAAAACTTGTCATTAGGTTAATGTGTTTAAAATTGGAACTTAAACGTAACTACTAATAGCAGTGACTTAATTTATTAAAACTACACAGTTTTAGTACACACTAGTACACACCCGCTACTTCATTTTCTTAATGATATATTTTATATTTTCGCTATCTAAAATAATTTACATGAGTTTAAAACGTGTGAACACACGTTTCATTTGATGCTTTCTAAATGAAAGTTTATTTTCGTACTTGTTACATATTCGTAAACTACTCATTTATTTGATTTGATAGATCACTCGACAAAACTCGCAATTTATAGGAACAAATTGATGTATCAAATTAAATAGTAAAATATTACTCATGACCAGATTACCTTTTAAACCGCTCGATAAAAAAAAGGTTTCTTGTCTTTCTGTTAAGTTGAGGATATTTTTATTATGACTATTCATGTCTGGTGGTAAGCAAGGGGAGATCCAAAAGTACCAACGACTGAAAGAAACAACTCAGTTCATGATTGCCTCGGTCGCCTTCACTAGCGTCTCTTCTGTAGGTTAAGCACATAATAACTTTAGGTATCTCATAAACTTGTAAAAAACAACAATTATACCTTACTTAGCTTTTGTTTCGAAGATGTTATAAAAAGTATTTTTATTTATATTTACATTATTATATACAAAAAAGTTTGATTTACAAAGATACATCAATCAAATAAAAGGACTATTTATTAAAATCTTGATAGTTTCAATTATAGTAAAGTGTACTGGGGTCAGTTAATGACACTGGTCATGGAAAGGAATAGTCATTTATAAGTCAATTAAATTATTCTGATTCAAATCTCTTATTATTCAATTATAGTTACTTGGATTTTTTGATTTGTTTTTTTTTTAAGTAATGATCTGAATAGTAAATTTTGTATTAGTAAAACTTTTATCGATTTTATGTAATATAATTCATAATTATTTGCCAATTGTTGCACGACATGAATGCCTAATGTTCAGCTGGAGTGCTGTCCATTAAAATGGACGCAGTATCTTGCGTTTACCTTCCGCCTCGGCTGATTCTGAATCGTGACTTTGACACTTTGCATTTTGGCATTTTAAAGTGGTGATGCTCTCGGTTTCGAGGACTGGGAATAAGATCCATAACTCTTTGTATAAATAACTTTGAGTAAATAATGAGTGTAATATAACTTTGAGTGTAAATAATAATTTTCATAAGCTTATTTTCAATTCTCATGCATAATTTTCATAATGTCTAATAATAATTATAAAAGACAATAAAAGACTTATATTAGAACAATGCAATTCAATGTATTATATAGAAACATAAAAAAAAACACGCCAAAAACCATGTATATATAATTTTCTTTAGCCCAGAAAAAGGAGCGAGTAACAATTTGGACACTATCAGTAACAGACATCTCACGCGATATCATAATAAAACCAACAATTAACCACTGTTTGTTTTGTCACGTGTGCAATTCACACATGCGACTTTCCGGCTCAATGTATCCAGCGACAGGTAAGATTTATATAAGACAATTAATTAATCAATCGAGCCTTTTTCCACAAAGATAGACAGAGACAATGGAGCCCCGCTTGCCACGATCTTGACACAACTCCCTCGCTTCGTTCACATCCACAATTCTCTTTATACAAGCTCTATGGTTATGAGCACTAGGCAAACCAGAAGGGTGTTTTCCGACCAAATCGGAGACATCCTAAAGATATCTGGGTTGCCTAATATAAGACAATTTTTTAATAAATTTAAAAACGCGTTAGTTTGACATTTTGGCTGCGATCACTATAAGAGAGAAAACATTTATTTAGACCCGGCATCTAACCTCGTCTTGCCTGATGTTAAGCAAGGGGCGGCCCAAGAGTACCGACGACTGTTTCATTATACAGCTGCCTCAGTCGCCGTCACTGTGCCGATCAAAAAGCTAATTGTTAATTTTGTATTATTTATACATGTTACTGTAATAAATATATAACAAAATATGCTAGAGTTACTATTAAACACATGAGTTTGTAACTTTATGTGTGACAAGTTACAGACCGTGAAGTGATTTGGTCACGTTTCGCTTGTAAGTTGCCGGTTCCAACTAGGCCGGCAAAGTGGATGTGACTGCTACTCACAGTTATTGAATTGTAGTAGCAGTGACATCCATTCAAGGACCACACTTCGGCTTAACATCAAGGGGGTGCTGCCAATTGTCGAGTCACAATAAAAAAAATTTGAATACTTGAATTAAACGAGCATAATGAAATAAAGGGCACTCAATTTTGTCGCGGAAAAGTCGCAAGTGTGCGTTTAGCTTTAAAGGTGTGTTTGACTAAAAGAAGATGTCACGCATGAATTTAAATTAAATTTAAATGAAGTGGGCAAAACGACGGCGACACTACGTAGATATGAACAAAGCATAATTGAATTTTAGTAGGTGCTGTATGACTAAGCTATCATTAACTAATTAAATTAGAACTTTTAACTAATAATATAACAGTATTATTATATTATTGGCCGGCATAGTGACGGCGACTGAGGCAGCCGTGAGTAACTCGGTTGTTTCAGTCGTCGACACTCTGGGATCTCCTCTTGCTTATCATCAGGCGCTCAAATGTCGTCACAATAAATAAAAATGACACTTTAGTAACATCCTCTGGTTACATGGTAACTAACAGCGGTTAACTATCTCAATATCAATTAATCAATCAAATTGTCACGCCTTTTTCCCACAGGGATAGGCAGACAATGAAGCGACACTTGCCACGATCCTGACACAACTCCCACGCTTCCCTCACATCTCAATAATACCAGTATATTTCACTAACATTAATAGTACAATATATTGCAGTGCCATACATGGACGCGGTTCGATTTAAAAGATAATTGAAAAAGAGTCAAATAAAGATAATAATAGGATATTTTACGACAGGCGTGGCAGATTGTCCAAATATTGGTTTGTTGCGCGTAATTCCGACCGGGTTCGATTCCCGGTCGGAGCAAATATTTGTTTCATAGATTTTATTTGGTAGATTATATTAAACATATTAAATATTGTAAATATTTGTTAATAAAAAAAAGGCGGATATTTGCTTCGGGTCTGGTTATCAAGGTAGGCAGTGGTACCCAATCTCCCGATCCGGCGTAGTACCACCACTTGCAAGTATACAGACCGTGAAGTGATTTGGTCGCGTTTTGGTATTAGCTTGTAAGTTGCCGGTTCCAACTAGGCCGGCATAGTAGATATGACTGCTACTTACAGTTATTAAATTGTAGTAGCAGTGACATACATTCATGGACCACACTCCAGCTTAACATCAAGCAGGGTGCTGTCATATGTCGAGTCACAATAAAAAAATCTACTAAAGTAATGAATAATACATTCCTCAATTACTTTCAATATAATTTAAGCTTCACCAATATACCGGCATTACAGCGAAAATTCCCGACGAACCGACTTAAAAAGGAAAGATAATAAAAGCTCGACACTAATTAAATGGGCTCGAGACGACTTCATTTTGCTAGATATTTTGTTAATTTGGAAGAATTAAAGTCAATTGAATTTTTACAAATTCATTTGTAAGACTTAAAAATTATACATAAAAACATATTTACTTATAAAATCTTGAAAATAGGATTTGTATATCAATTAATCAATCAGATTGACACGTCTTTATCCCACAGGTATAGGCAGAGATTGGTATAAGGTAATAATATTGAAATATGCCAAAAATAATAAAACAATACACATATTATACCTACTATATTATCTGTATCTATAAATATTACCTCTTCTGAATAAATAAAAGTAAACAAATGAAAGAAAAATCCTTAATAAAGTTAAGGTCCTCCTTCCTTAACAATTCAATATTAAGGCGACCGTGGTGTAGTGGCAGTGCAATTGTTACACAAACCGGAAAGCACGAGTTCGAGACCACCCACCGGTACCAATATATCTTTGATATATGTACTTTGGTTGTCCTGTTTCTATGATACTTTAGTAGCTTAGTATAGAAATGTAAATTTAAAAAAAACGAACCTTTTTTCACACCCTAGCAATGTGTGCGGACATTTTCAAAAATTTAATATAAGATAAATCTCTAGTGAAATATTAAATACTTCGAATATGATAGAAAGATTCCATTAACGCAGTATGAACGTACGCCCTAACACCAATCACAACGAGGCCAGTTGCAATTCATCATTATTATTCCAGACAATTTATCAAGCGTTTGGCTCGCCTCTCCACACTGAATCGCACATCCTAACGAGATGGTGAATTTTCACGAATAATGTGCGAACCGACGAATCACGTATCGGAATCGGGAATAAAGCAGAAATTGAGATAGAAGAGCGGTACATGGAGATTGTTCGAATTTAGAAATGGATATTTAAGGCATTTTTTTCCTTTCAACAAATGTAATTTTAAATTGTATTGATTTTAAAGTTTTAAATAAAATTTTAGAAAAATATTTAACTCAGAAGACGTGAAATTAATATTATTTTTGAGTTTAAAAATCTTTAATTTATAAATAATATTAATTTCATAATTAATATTCATCGATCATATATTTTAATAGATACACAGTCCCATAGAAAATAATGAAGTGTCCGCGCGTCAGAATTCACTTACACACAGAATAAACTGTGTAAGTGTATCGAATGTGAATTGTAAACTAAACCTTACCACATTGTTTTGACGAATAAACTTATCACAAATGTAATGTCACATACATCACTTTGGACTGAGAATATACTATATTTTATTTTATTTACATATCTATATTAGACTACTTGTATAAAAGAAACAGAAAGACCAAAGTACATATTTTATCAAAGATACATTGAAACCGGCAAGTGGCCTTAAACCTGTGCACGGTCTAAACAACACCACGATCGGTACCTGCCATGCCATGTACCGACCACTACATTCTTCTGGTTTTTGGATTTTGACGCCAGATAAGTAGATATTCCAAAGATATTGCTCTATCTGCTTGAAGGATCAGCTTTCCAATTAGACGAATGGGTGGAATAAATCATGCCATGCATACTTATATGCAAGGAATTTATTACAAATGTAAAATTATTTGCGGAAAATATCATATTGCAGAACTAATGTTCTTTACTGGTGCAGAAAACCATATTGCGGAAAGGGGTCGATAAAATTGGCGCGGCTTATTATAGCTGGTTTATCATATTTCAATTTACGATCGTCACCCGAATTTATCGTGTAGAAAAAATTAGAGAACCCCAGCTTTATAAATCACAAATGAGACGTCTCATTATTGAGTTTCAATGATTTGTTTATTTCTCCGCCCTTAACTTAACAACCATGACTTTTTAAATTGCAGCAAAAGTATTTTATTTATATATTTTACAAAATATCTCAAAACTCCAACATTTGTGGAAATGCATTAAAAATTTTAAGTTAAACATTAGATAAGTCGAGTGGATATACTGAGAGCCGCTTGAAAGGAATAAGAAAATGATCGTAGTTGTTAAGTCTTGTACAGTTTCTGTCGCTATCTCGAGGATAAGCAGCCTAATCACCGGCCGTCTCGCTTGTATCGGACCGAGCGCGCGGCTGGAGCTCCCCAGGGCTCTATATTGGGACCCGTATTTTTTTGCATTACATTACATTCGTAACTGCGGAGATTTCTTTTGTTACACCCCGCTTTCGGTACCACGAATTTAGCATTTAATAAAACTGTAGATTTTCGCTAGAATTATTTACAATTATATAAGATAAATGAATAGTATGAAAACATAAGTAAAGTTTTCCCTTGCTGTACCAAAGTTTATTACCTAGAATACTAACAAAAGGTGAATTTCAATGCAATTAATAAAAGAATATTAACTTATTCAAACTTTAGGAAAATCGCAGTGTGGAGGTCGCGCACGAACAAACTTTAGTTAACTACTTTTAGTTATACATTAGAACTAAAATCTCTTTATACCATTTTCATAATGATATGTTATGTTAGATTTTACATTACTTATTTGTTTTTGAAAAAGTGTCCAGGGGTCATTATTGAATTGGTTCACCTTATAGGATATTTATTTATTTAAAGTATGTACAGTTGTACACAACAAGCATTACAGCAAAATCGACCCGCTCGGAAAGGAATTTATTTAGCGAGAACGCGAGCTCGGCGCTCGGCGGTGCGGCGCGTATCTAATGAGATAATATAATAGCCGTGATTTTCCCCCGCTTCTACCGTTCACGAGACCGAAAATTACCGGAAAACTGCAGCTGAAGACGTAGAGATTTTCGGAGGTAATGCCTTTTGTAATATATTTATGAGGGTGGGCATGGATATTTAGTGAAAAGTTGTCTCCCAATATACACATATTTTATTTAATAAGGACTTGTAACAATGTGTCAGATGTGGAGTGTTGTGATTTTTTATGCTTAATGCACTGTGTCTACTTTCGGGATTCAATAAACAAATTGAAAGGGGAAAGGGAGGTGCAAATTATAACATACTAAACAATACCTTCATAATAGATTCATCTATTCATAATAGATGCATAATAGATTCATACATAAATATACAATTATAATTAAATTAATCAAACATTGTTAACATATTACGTTATTTTATTGTGATGCGAAATCTGACTTAAGACACGGTATCTGACCTCGAGTTGCCTGGTGGTAAGCCAGGGGAGCTCCAAGAGCACCGACTACTGAAGTAACTGTCTCATTTTATGGTTGTCTCAATTGCCATTACTATGCCGGCCAAAGATGCTCTCAATATAATTTTAGTTAATATCTGTTAAGTTTCTATAGTGTTACTGATCTAAGAGGATACATCATCAGGTTCTCCAAATCCAGGAATATTATATAGTCTACCTATTGCCCATCAATCAATATTAAAACTATTGACTTTTTAGTTATATTTAGTCTTATGTGATTTAAGTTTATTGTCAAAATATATTTTGGAGTAGTTTTGTTGTAAAATACGAACGTCAAAATATCGAGTTGTGCCGTACGAGGGTCACATGAAATTGGAAATTGATTTTGTCGCTCCCGAAATAGGGTGTAAAGATCCCATTGTAATATAGATGTCTGCCATATGTCGACAGAACTACTCAATTCGATATATCTTTTTTCGATACTGTTGTCCACATCTTTCAATGGAGAAAGATTAACATGTGTATGGGAAATACTCTAACATTTATTTTACTTTGCCGAGCTGGTTGAAGCAGGTTACTTTCAAGTTGAACCCGAAACGCGGTTTTACTTCACGGTCTGTATAATTGAAAGTTTTTTTTTTATTTTTTTATTGTGACACGACATCTGACCTCGTCCCGCCTGATGATAAGCAAGAGGATGTCCAAGAGTGACGACGACTGAGAAAACCGGGTTTGTTCACGGCTGCCCCAGTCGCCGTCACTATGCCGGCCAAAGGTGCTTCTTCACGCATCGCTTGAAGGATCCAAGGTCATAGGATGGAGAGAACACATGGGCAGGCAAAGCATTCCACTTGACAATTGATCTACAAAGAAAAGACGCACCGAACTTTTTAGTTCGACTGCCGATTCGGTCGATAAAATGCGGATGCTTTCCCCGACCTGTGCGGGTATTACGGGAGTGAAAAGATGAGGTAGGAACAAGGTTCAAGAGCTCTTCGGAACATTCCCCGTGGTATAGGCGATAGAGGACGCACAGAGCCGCCATGTCTCTTCGTAGTTGAAGGGGCTCCAGAGTTCGCGTGACCTCTGCATCACCTATGATCCGGACAGCTCGGCGCTGCAATGAATCCAGGGCATTAAGAAGATACTTGGCAGAGCCGTCCCAGAGGTGCGAACAGTACTCCGCGCAAGAGCGAATCTGTGCCTTGTAAAGTAGCAGGCGAAGCTCTGGCGCGAAGAACCGCCGCACCTTGTTCAGGATGCCAAGTTTGCGGGAGGTGGTCTTAATGGCCCGCTCAATGTGGTCCCTGTGATTCAGGTCGCAGCGAAGGGACATTCCAAGAATGTCCAGTCTGTCCGAAGCACTGAGAGAGATGTTACAAAGAGAGGGAAGGGGAGTAAACGGGGATTTTTTCGTCGAGAACGCGCATACCTGAGTCTTGTCTGCGTTGAACTGAACCAGGTTCTTGTCGCCTTAGTGGGTAATACGATCAAGAACCCGGTTCAGTCCCGCTACAACAGACTCTCTCATATCGGCTATCTCCTGTTTGCCGGCTGCGGGGCGGGCAGTGTAGCGTCCATGCACCGTGCTGTCGTCTGCATAGCAATGAATGCCGGATCCGAGGTCCAGCATGTCATTGATATGCAGAAGGAACAAAGTCGGCGACAGCACGGAGCCCTGAGGGACACCGGCATTCACCGACATCCTGCGCGACGCGCTTCCATCCACAACGACGCGTATGGAGCGGCCACGCAGGAAGTCAGCTATCCAGCCCCGCAGACGGTCAGGTAAACCGTATGCCTCGAGCTTGGATAAAAGGCCCCTGTGCCAGACCCTGCCAAACGCTTTGGAGATGTCCAAGCCAACAGCAAGGGCTTCTCCATTACCATCCAATGCTTCACCCCAGACGTGCGTGGTGTACGCTAGAAGATCACCAGTTGACCGTTTCGGCCTGAAGCCATATTGATGGTCATTGATCAGCTGGTGACCCTCCAGGTAGGCCATGAGGCGAATATTAATTATTCGCTCCATAACCTTGCACAGTACTGAGGTTACAGCTATTGGACGGTAGTTTGCCGGGTCCGAGCGGTCGCCCTTCTTTGGGACCGGTTGCACATTGGCCCCCTTCCAAGCCCGAGGCACGCAGCCCGATGCGTACGAGAGCCGGTATAGCCTCGTCAAGACGGGAGTCAACTCCGCTGCACAAGTTTTAAGCACAAGCGCTGGGACACCATCGGGACCACTGGACTTCCGGACATCAAGCGATCGTAGCTCCATGCGGACATCGCGTTGTCTGATACGAATCTCAGGCATCGTATGTCCGCATGGACGCAGGGTGGGTGGCCCTGCACCACGATCGTCAATATACGAATTTGAGGCAAAGACTTCGGCCAGTAGATCGGCCTTCGCCTTCGCCGTATGCGCCAGTGAGCCATCAGGCTGTCTACAGTCTTGGCGAGACTCCAAAAGCTGCGACTACCCGTTGGGTGCGCTAATAGACTCTCGCCAATCCTGGAAACGCGCTGTGCCTCCGCCCTTTTAAAGACCTTTCTGCAGGACTTGGTGGCACGATTGTAGGCTGCTTTCAACTCATCCACGTGAGGGTCATGATGTTTTCGACCCCTGACCCATGCACTGTGAGCTGCGTTTTTTGCTGAAACAGCAGCCGCGCAGTCACTGTTGTACCAGGGCCTGCTCCGGTCGTTACGAGATGCACAGTTGGATGGAACGTAATATTCCATCCCCAGTGCTATCTCATCAGCAACGGCCGAGGCACACGTGGATGGATCCTCGGAGTTGAAGCAGCGCTGCCACCAAGGGAGGGAAGCGAAATAATTTCGCATTCCCTCCCAATCCGCTGACTTGTAGTGCCATAAACGTCGCACCTCGTTCCTGGCGGAAGGAGGCACGACGCGCGGCACTATCGTCTCGACCAGGCAGTGGTCTGAAGTCCCAAGAGGAACTTTGACCGAAATTTTATACCCGGTCGGACGAGTGGTCAGTAGAAGGTCCAGCAGAGAGAGAGCATGACCGACAATGTCTGGTACCCGGGTGGGTTGGGTCACCAGCTGTGTCAGGTCATGCAAAAGGGCGAAAGCATGAGCAGCCCTTCCCGCGTGGTCGGTCCTTTGGGACCCCAACCACACCTCATCGTGTGCGTTGAAGTCCCCCAAGACCACGACCTCCGCGGTCGGGAACCGCTCCAGCGCTTCGTCTGTCGCCCGGCTCAGTAGTAGTACTAGTGGATCGGCAGAATAGAAAAAAGCGGCCAAGTGCGAGTCGGACTCGCCCATGAAGAGTTCCGTAGCAGCAAGTAACATAATATAAAAGTTCTTGTAGTTCGTTGATCGATTTTTATATTTGAGTTGATTGAATGAAAGGTAAATTAGGGTTTTCGATTTATGACGTATTAAAAAAAACTATTTGTCTTTGTCTTTGTAAAACTTTGGTCTTACAAAATTGTCTTTGTCTTTGACAATCTTTGGTTGTCCTGTTTCTATGATACAAGCACTTTCGTAGCTTAGTTTAAAAATGTATATGTATATATAATATGATATATTTCGGACGTTTTTTAAAACGTGAATAATATAAAAACACAACGCTATAAGTTTTTATCTATTTTAAAAGAATACTAATCGTGAGGCGCAACTGCAAAGTAAACATTGCGCTTGCATGTGTTGCTTGTTGTATTAAACCGACAATATGTGATTCCAATGTTATTTCCAATTTATTTATTTCATTTCCATTTGACATATAAATTATATTACAGTTCATTGTGCTTACTTGGTTCTGCTTTTTTTAAGTCTATCAAAACACCGTTTACCTGCATGTTGGTTTTCTATATTATATGTATAATTTTAATATATATATTTTATATATATATTAAATATATATATAATATATTTTAATGTCGTTTCACATTTTTCGCATTAAACAGCACCAATTCGAATTCTCTAAAGCATTTTTAATATTTATTTTTATTTCATAACATTACTAATTTCGTAATCTGCACCTACCCAAATTTATATTAAGGTGGTACTTGTTTAAAATAAGTTATATACACGAAATGTATTTATAGTAAATCATAGAACCCTCAATTACATGGTAACAATTTCACACAAAATCTTAATCCTTTAATAGTTATTCTAGTCACAATATGTTAGGCAAAACAGTCGTGTCTAATGCGTATAGCGTGTCGTCGTCCCCTCGATTAAATTATTGGTTTTTAGGAGCATTGTAGTACAAAACATCTTGATCATTCCGGCTCATAAAATTCTTAAGTGATTGCCGGAGGGGACAATCGCGTGGTCCAATCGCAATTTGATTAAGTACCATGCATCCTTTTTAAATTTAATTTTGGATGTCAGATTGATTTTATGCAATTGTTTTTACATATAGTTGAGAATGTATCTACTCTTTTTATTGTGTCTCAACATAATATGATAGCACCCGCCTAATATTAAGGTGGATGAATGAAGGCAACCTCTACTTTTTTGTATTATAGATCTGCTTGTACAGTTACATAACTAACAGTCGCTGGCCTAGTTGGAACTGGCAACTTTAAAGCTGATCCTGAAACGCCTTCATGGTCTGTACATTTTAAAGTGGCGGCACTAACCCAGATCGGCAGACTGACTGTCTACGAAATGGCTAGGTTTTATTCAAATGTATTAATTTTAATTATATAGTATATTTGATAAAAGCTATGTATCCTGGATTTTAACAGCATTCTTATCCTGTTATCCTGTCTAGCCTCAATTTAACAACAAAAAGTCCAGTACTTAGTACATAGAAATGCATAAACGAAATCTAACAAATGATTTAAAAAACTCCGAATAATAATTATAGATGTACAATCGCGTACAAAAGTCATGAACACGTGATATAATTGACGCAGAGGTAAAAGCGGGCAACAATCCCGAACCCTTCGAATCAGCAGCAATTTGTTAAGTGGATTTTTACCGGAGACACGATCGCGGCTCGTTGCGCCTCTGTACACAATTCCATTACTATCCGCCTCGCTGCCAACGCTGCGACTCTTTCTATTATTATTAATTTACTTTTATTAAAACAATCTATACCTACATGCATAAATCAGTGACGAGGAAAAATCTCTACATGAAACATTATTGTCACAGATTTTAAATATGTACACAATAAGGGTTCCAAAAGGATAGTTATTGGAATGTTGTCATAGAAGTAATTGAAATATTTTAAATATGTACACAATAAGGGTTTCAAAAGGATAGTTATTGGATTTTTTGTCATAGAAGGAGTTACTATATTTTTAATATGTACACAATAAGGGTCCCAAAAGGATAGTTATTGGAGTTATTGTCATAGAAGTACTTGCTATATTTTAAATATGTACACAATTAGGGTCCAAAAGGATAGTTATTGGAATTATTGTCAAAGAAGTAATTGAAATATTTTAAATATGTACACTATAAGGGTCCCAAATAATAGTTATTGGAGTTATTCTCATATAATTACTTGCCATATTTTAAATATGAACACAATAAGGGTCCCAAAAGGATAGTTATTGGAGTTATTCTCATATAAGTACTTACTATATTTTAAATGTGAACACAATAAGGGTCCCAAAAGGATAGTTATTACGAGTAGTATTATTGTCATAGAAGTAGTTGCTATATTTTAAATATGTACACAATAAGGGTCCCAAAAGGTTAGTTATTGAAATTATTGCCATAGAAATAGTATCTACATTTTAAATACAAATTACGGTCCCAACATTTTTGAAATCTGACAATAATTCCAATATTACACGACGACATTAATAAGACGATATTAATGACCACGAACTTTCTGTTCTGCCTACTAGCATGATGGTATTTAAGGGAAAGTCTAAAACTGTCGACGACTAAAAATACTGTTTTTTCATGATTGCCAGCCAAAACAGGTATATAAATAATGGCTATTGTAATTATTAAAACCTCAGGCAATAATGACGATGTCGTTTTGTTATAACGCGCACGCAAATGCACTTTTTCAATTATCGTATTAATTCACATGAAGAGGGCAGGATTGAGGGCCAAACGCGTGCCGATGACGTATCGGATTATTTAAGCATCTAAAGCCAATGCAATTAATTAAAAAAACTGCCGATCCTGGGTAGTACCTTCAAGTATTTTACCCGTAAACTACTCAATCGCGTTTTGTTATCGGCTTAGTATTTGCCGGTTACAACTAGGCCGGCATAGGGTGAAACTGCTATTTGCAGTAATTTAACTCTAGTAGGTGTCTCTTCAACACTCCATTCCAACTTAACATCAGGCGGGGTGGAATGCTGACAGATTTTGTGGAGACACAATAAAAATATATAGGTACAACCTTACTATAAAAGCGTCATTTACATGTAGAAATTAAAATTCCCTAATAAAATTTAATTGGTAATGAATAAATAAATAAATATACGCAGCACGTTAATATTTGTATATAAAAGTGTAATCAATGCAAAATTTCAGGAATCCCATTTAACACGCGGCCAGTTTCCCTTTGTTAATTTACATCAAAGCTTGAAAAAATAAGAAGTTTACCAATATCGTATATATTGGTAAACTTGGTATATATATAAATATATATATATATAATATTTTAGGAATATATATTGTATATAAGTATATGCTTTTTTGCGCCGATCAATTTTATTTGCGTGAAAATGAAAAATCCAAAGGAAACTTCTACATAAAGGCTCGACTGTTTTGTTTTTTTGTTTGGAGGCAGTAAAAAAAATTGAGTTGGACGAAATATTAAGTAAATCACGATCAACGTACTCCTAGGGCGAAAAATTGTTAAATATATATCCTTATTTTTAATGGACAATTCTTTTCTGGCCAAAGACTAAGCAATTTGTAAATTAAAAATAAATTAGTTTCAATGAACCAAATTGTCGTAGGGATATGCTAGGATAGGCAAAGACAATGGTGCGCCACTTTTTACCATACTCTCGCCTCCCTTACATCCACAACTCCCTTACATACATTACTTTAATGCTTTTTCCATACTTATGAGTACAATAACTAGGCCGAAATGATGTGACTGCTACTTGCAGTAATAAACCTAGTAGTAGCATGCCTCAATTCATGGACCGCATTCCTGCTTAACGTCAGCAAGAGTTAAGCCTACTATATTTAGAGATCCATAATAAAAAAATACAATGAAACATCGCCAACCCTAAAATTCAGATATCCAACTGACTGTAGCCTATAAGAGACGCCCATACTATTGAATTCCCGAAAAAAGATCTGGAATAAAGGTAGCATGACAAAGCGATCGACCTCGGCTGGTAGTATACCTATCAATGCACTCTTTCAAACTATCAACCTTACATAATAATATAATGCAAAACATTTTGGTCCTTATCGCCTCTTAGAGTTAGGAATCAAATTGCAATATCGATGAGAGCAGAATGGGTATTGAATTGTGAGTTTATTGTAATATCTTGGGATATTTTTGTCAGCCTGATTAGCTTCCACTACGCCTACATTCATTATTGAAATCTATTGTTTCCATCAATGACTCTGCATGATATCAAAACTAATTTTCTATATTGTTTTTTTTTTCTAATGGCTCTCTGTGGTGTAATTGTGGTTTATGAATAATGCGAATAAATATTATCATTGTAGATTTTTTTTAGATTTTGCGCGAACATTGACTAATGAATGTAACAAATTTTGTGCGGCTTACTATCGCGTTTATTTTTGCCTAATGATTGTACAATTTTTATTTCCGACGTTGTTTTTATGTAATGAAAATAAATGATTATTGTTATTCATTAACAATTTATTAAAAAAAAACAAATTTACAATATCAATCAATCAATCAAATTGTCACGCCTTTTTCCCACAGGTATAGGTAGAGACAATGAAGCGCCACTTGCCACGATCCTGGCACAACTCCCTCGCTTCCCTCACATCCACAATTATTTTCATACAAGCTCTACTAATATGGGCACTGGGCAAATTTACATAATCTATTTTGAAATAAAAAGATGAATATTGTATAATAGACAAATATCTAATGATTATAAATTAATAACCGACCGAATACCAGACAATTGTTCAGGTACTTTATCTTTCATTTTTCAACAATTCATCACAGTTAAAATTATGAAGTAAAGGAAAGTTTGCGACTGTGCAAATGCATTTTCGTGGTCTGACTCCCACAAACTTTTCTAACCTTTTGTTTTGATTTCACTTTTGTTTTTGTTTGCACTTTTGTAACTCTTTGTACCTTTTAAATAGTTCCATGGGATTGTTAGGAATGTTTTGCTACCGATATTACAGTACTTAGTGGTGTGGGACATCCCGTCATGTTAGCACCATTTAAATTCACGTTTGGTCGGCATAGTGACGGCGACTGAGGCAACCGTAAAATAACACGTATTTCAGTCGTCGGCGCTCTTGGACCATCTTTGGCATCAGATTAGTCTGGGTCAGAAAAATCATTATTTCTTTGATCTTCTTTCTTTTCTTTTTTTCAGTTTTAATGATACGTGAAATCAAAAGTCCATATTCAATGTTTAATGAAAACTCATATATGGTTTATGATAGACAATAAGTAATAAATAAACTTGGTCATACTAATGATATTCAGGAGTTACACGGCGTTCTCACGAGGCGATTTGAGTTGATCAACTGCGAAATCGTTCGCAATTTGAACCGTCTGAACAGACTTTCAACCAAGTTGAAGCAATAAAAATTGTTTCAATAAAAGTTAAGGACCTTTCTACTTTTATTGATTCAACTAATAACTGACAGTGAATCGACTCGTCCGGACCTATTCGTTCAACTTGCATTGAATAATCAGTCCAATCAATCAGTCAATCAGCGCGATTGAGTACCTAAGAATTGTATATTGCATTCCTCTGTCACCAGTTTTTTGTTTGTTTGTAAAGTAAAATGTGAATAAAATGTAAATATGGCGTCCGCATCCACGAGAAAAATGCTAAAATGAACGGATAGTGTAATAACACGTGTAATATTGAGTCGATTATTATTGAATCGTGAGAACGCTTCCGTCAATATTTGCATTCGAATTTTTGTTTTACGATAAATATTGATCAACTAAAATCGCCCCGTGAGAACGCCCCATTAGCAAGATTTCGAACAAGATATCACATTACTACCATATATACGCAGAACTATTATACGTAAATATCATAATATACACATTATTTTTGTCCCATCTCTAATTATTCCAATTGTTTTTTTTTCTATAGCTGTGACGGCGACTGAGTCAAACGTCAACAAAATCGGTCGTCGGCGCTCTTGGTAAAAAAGTAAGTCGAGGTCAGATGTCGCGATAATAACTATGATTTTATCTCTAAAGTAAATTCCTTAAATCTCCACAAATCAAGAAAGGATTAAAAAGAAAAAACCCTTTTTTGTGGACTTCATGAAATTGTCTGAAATAATGCCGCAAAAAATCTCATAAAAGCTTCAAATATTTAATGAACAAAGTAACGTGCATAATAGAAAATTTTAAATATCTTAGTTCTGTAAGTACTAATGCTTTGAGTTAAAACACAAATATAAACGGTATAAATGTGTTTAACAGTAATTTAAAATATCTTAGTTCTGTAAGTACTAATGCTTTTTGTTAAAACACAAATATAAACGGTATAAATGTGTTTAACAGTAATTTAAAATATCTTAGTTCTGTAAGTACTAATGCTTTTTGTTAAAACACAAATATAAACGGTATAAATGTGTTTAACAGTAATTTAAAATATCTTAGTTCTGTAAGTACTAATGCTTTGAGTTAAAACACAAATATAAACGGTATAAATGTGTTTAACAGTAATTTAAAATATCTTAGTTCTGTAAGTACTAATGCTTTTTGTTAAAACACAAATATAAACGGTATAAATGTGTTTAACAGTAATTTAAAATATCTTAGTTCTGTAAGTACTAATGCTTTTTGTTAAAACACAAATATAAACGGTATAAATGTGTTTAACAGTAATTTAAAATATCTTAGTTCTGTAAGTACTAATGCTTTTTGTTAAAACACAAATATAAACGGTATAAATGTGTTTAACAGTAATTTAAAATATCTTAGTTCTGTAAGTACTAATGCTTTGAGTTAAAACACAAATATAAACGGTATAAATGTGTTTAACAGTAATTTAAAATATCTTAGTTCTGTAAGTACTAATGCTTTTTGTTAAAACACAAATATAAACGGTATAAATGTGTTTAACAGTAATTTAAAATATCTTAGTTCTGTAAGTACTAATGCTTTGAGTTAAAACACAAATATAAACGGTATAAATGTGTTTAACAGTAATTTAAAATATCTTAGTTCTGTAAGTACTAATGCTTTTTGTTAAAACACAAATATAAACGGTATAAATGTGTTTAACAGTAATTTAAAATATCTTAGTTCTGTAAGTACTAATGCTTTTTGTTAAAACACAAATATAAACGGTATAAATGTGTTTAACAGTAATTTGAAATGATTATGAAATTTGTGACACTTACCTATCAATGATAACGGGATCCGAAGGTGTTTCGTTTCTGTTCCCGCAACTTTTCTTATCACAGCATCGACTAGAAAGAAAGTTGAAAACCTTTAGACTATACAGGTTGTTACCAAAATAGAATAAACATATTTTGGAAAATAGATACTTATTGATCATAATCAATCCAGAGGAAATACAAAATACGAAATACAAATAAGTCAAAAAGAATAAGCTATTTTCAAATAAGGTTTTGAATTGTTTTACGTAATGTATGTACGCTCTTTCCTATGTGATATACGCGGAAAAATACATGTATAGTATAGACAGACTAGGCGAAAAAAATGTCGCGCGATCTCATATGAAAGTCCTTTTTTTTAATAATCATGCGCGAAAAGCCATTTCTTTAATCACGCACGATTGTGCAATCGTGGGTAAGAACGCGCTTACCTGTGGCTTTAATAAATATTAATAAAATAGTTTTTATTATAACAACTAACCGTCTGTGTAAACCGTCTGATTTTAAGCAGGTTTGCGATGCGGAGGAGTCGTCGCAACTACAATGTCGCTCTTATTGTAACTGGAAACTTTCAAGCTGATACCGAAACGCAACTGAGTCACTTCACTATACACTTGTAAGTACCCCGAATCGGCAGAGTTGTATAATATTGCTGAGGTGATCGGTATGTGCAATATACTAAATAAGAAAGTAATTCAGTAATGTGCATCATACTACTGTTACATCGCAAGCACCACACCTAGCCCCTTGATACGAAGGGCGCAGACATTGAAAGGACAGATTCCCTTGAGACCCCTCCCCTGAAGAAGTATAAAAAGGACACACATATCTATGTAAAAGATATAGTGCGTCTAAGACGAAATAATATTTTAAATGCTTATTTAAATGCTCATATAGATAAAGGTTACCATTGATTCAGGTAGTAATAGTGGTAAGCAGACAGCTGGTTTAAATTTGCTCAGTCGAGAACGTGAAGTAGCGTTGAGACCAGCTTGTCGGATTGCCGGATTACTACTAGGCAGACTAATGTATCCGATTCCTACTTGCAGTTAGTTATTTAACTTAGCAATCCTCATTTATGAACCACGCTGAACATCAGACGAGGTGCCGTCAATCACGACCCACAATAATAATAATAAAGTTGTAAAGTCCGTGAAGACGCGTTTTGAGCTAAGCTTTTTTTTATTGTGACTCGACATATGACAGCACCCCGCTTGATGTTAAGCCGAAGTGTGGTCCATAAATGAATGTCACTGCTACTACAATTCAATAACTGTGAGTAGCAATCACATCCACTATGCCGGCCTAACTGGAACCGGCAACTTATAAGCTATTTTCTTTCTTATATAATACATTTCTATACTAAGCTACTTAAGTGCTTGTATCATAGAAACAGAACAACCAAAGTACATATATCAAAGATACATTGGTACCGGTGAGTGGTTTCGAACCCGTGCCAATTACGTAGCCATTGCACTGCCACTACACCACGGTCGCCTTAAGCTGATCCCGAAACGTGACCAAATCACTTCACGGTCTGTATACTTGTAAGTGGTGGTACTACCCCGGATCGGCATACTGGGTACCACTGCCTACGACTCTTTAATAACCAGACCCGAAGCAAATATCCATCTCTATTTTTTATTAACAAATATTTGCAATATTTAATATAATTAATAAATATTACAAATAAAAGCTATGAAACAAATATTTGCAGCGACCGGGAATCGAACCCGGGACTTTACGCATCCACGCCTGTCGCCAAAATTCGCTTGATAATTTATGCAGCTTTGCCGGCATAGCAGACACGAATGCTGTTAGCTATCTATGTAAAACTGCAGTCACCACGGATCAAGCTACAGTTACACATACTCATTACTACTCATTAGTAGCATGTGCATTGAAACGTTGCTAATAATGAGCATGCTTATTTCGAGTTTACTCAAAAATCGACAGTCGTGCGATTTTTGAGAATGCTACCTGCAGCGCGGGTGTAGGGGGGCGTGCTTTTAGCGCGTGTGAACAGGTTTGCTTATTGAGCATGCTAGTATGTAGTAGTAAACCAGCCCCCCTAGCACGGCAATCCAAAAAGCAAGATAAAGAACTGCAAGGAATATTATTGTAACTATTTTTTAATAACGTATTAGGCCGGCAAATCAAAGGGTTTAGGAAAACATTTATTAAAGTTTTCAACTATATTTTGTGTGAAGTTTTACAGAACTTTTAAATGGATTTTTTGATACACTGTTTTATTAAGTTATTTAAAATAAGTTATTACCTATATTTTTTATAAGGAATTATATTTTTTGCAAGTCTTTATCTTGCTTCTTGGATTGCCGTGCTAGGGGGGCTGCATGCCTATTGCTAGCAAATGTAAACTGCTCATAAGCATGCTCAATGAGCATTGCTTGCTTGCTTTGTAGCATGCTATTTTATAGCATGTGTAACAGTAGCCTTACAAACAAAACTAAAAACATATATTAGTGGAAATAGTAGCCTACAATAAATGTTTGAAAAGGAAAAAAAGAAGTGAACTTATTGAGAAAGATGACATGCAAAATTTACAAAAGTGATAAATGATTCGATAATTCTTAGAATCACACACCAAAGGATATTTTATATAATATTGTTTTTATACTTGTAATATTTCTCTGAATTTGAGTGACTCCGTCGTATTTCCAGTACTGATTCAACGTTGGTAGTTTTCAAAGTTGTCAGTTTCAGTTTAATAGTTAAGTAATTAGGCTCCAAGGAAGCACTTTTACACGTCTAAACCTAATAATAAACATTATAACAATCCAATAAATGAACAATCACAATAAAGTCAACTTTGAATACTGACAGTGTTGAAAGTTGTTAGTATTTAAAGTTGTCAGTTTCAGTTTATTTATTAAGTAATTGGGTTCCAATGAAGCACTTTTACATGTCAAAACCTTACAAACCTAAACATAATAACAATCCAATGAATAAACAATCACAATAAAGTAAACTTTGAATACTGACAGTGTTGAAAGTTGTCAGTATTCAAAGTTGTCAGTATTCAAAGTTGTCAGTAATCAACTAGGCTGGTATAGTAGATGCGGCAGAGGTTGTTTCACTATAGATCGTACTCTAGCTTATTATTAGAGAACTTTAAAACTAATCAGCATTCCACTAAATTATATTTGTGCCTCAAGGGGAGGTCCAAAAGCGCCAATGACTGGAAAATCCGACTCAGTTCACGCTTGCCTCAGCCGCCGTCACTATGCCGGGTTGTTTGATTGATTGATCTGCATTAAGGCAACCGTTGCAATGGCAGTATCTTTGATATATTATGTACTTTGGTTGTCCTGTTTATATGATACAAGCATTTTATTAGCTTAGTATAGAAATGTAAAATATAAATATATATTTCTCACCTGCACATAACTTCATGTGTAAGCAGGACTCTGCACATTTCCGGGTTCTTATCTTGCCCCTCATAAACTATTGGCTGCAAGAAAATCACAATATTAATTCATGTGACATACAAACTATATAAAAGGCCGCATTTACGGCGACGTTTTGACGATTCTGTCGCTACTGAAAGTTTTGTACACACAACCATACAGAATAAACAGTCACACAATTATCAAAATTGTAACGGAACTTTTAAATTATTTTATTTATACATTTCTATACTAAGCTACTAGAGTGCTTGTATCATAGAAAAAGGAAAACCAAAGTACATATGAGTGGTTTTAAACCCGTGCTCTCGGTTTACGTAACCATTGCACTACCACTACACTACGGTCGCCTTCGGTAACATGACAATAATATATTACGCATCGAAATACTAAACACCGTATTTTTATATGCCGGTTACAAAGAATGGTTGCAAGATAAGATAATCTTCAGTAATTAGTTTTAACTAATTTATTCACCCCTCAGCGAGTAATAATAATACATAAACTTTATGATCCGCGTTCAAATATTTTACTTTCATAATTTTAAAGATGAATTTTTTTGTGCAAAATATTTTATTATTTTTGAAGCTGGACTGGTAAGTGGTAGTACTACCCGGATCGGCAGACTGGGCTCTACTGCCTACCACTCTTAGAGAACCAAAACCTAATAAAAAATATCCGTTACTTTTTTATCAGTCGTCAAATAATTGTTTCATAAAAGCTATGAAAAATTATTTGCTCCATTCGAAAATCGAACCCTAACGTACCGAACCGATGCGCCACGCCTGACTAAAATATTAAAACAAGTGTTGCTTGTGAAATGAATTGATAAAAAGTTGCGACAGGTCAATCAATCTATCAAAATGTCACGTCCTTTTTTCCACAGGGATAGTCAGACACAATGGAGCGCCACCTGCCCCGATCCTAAAATAACTCCTTTGCTTTCCTCACATCTACAAATCCATAATTCACTTTATACAAGCCCTACGGTTGTGGACACTGCTACATTACTACAACCTCAGATCATATCTTCTCCACTATGCTAGCCTAACAGAAGTAATGACCTAAGTACCGTTCTATTACATTAAAGCAACGATAACGTCTGCAAAGTATTCTGTAGGAGAATCAAAAAATTATGACATTAGCGACAAAAACAGTGACTCCTAGATCTCTATTGCTGCCCATCAGGATAAACCGCCTGTCGAGTCAAAATAATAATAAAAAATCATAAGATAAAGACTTTCCCGTGAATTTCAAACTATTTTACATTAGAGACGGTTTTATTTGAAATATTCTATCCATGGCTCATAGGGTAGCTACCCCTCAAAAAGAGTTTATCTATTAATATCTAATTGCATTGCAGGGGATGCTGTAGGGCATTACACTAATCCATACAGTATAAATACTGCAAACTCGTAACAAAAGTGCCCTCTTGCAATTGGTAGGTACTTATAAATTACAGGGCGATCGGTAAGCGCATGTTTCTCTCTCAATTTGAGCCTACATTTTTTTCAGCATCCATGGAGAGTGCTGGTGACGGGTCCATCGCGTGGACTTGTGACGCATGTCGACGCTCACCTTTACTGCCCTTACTTTTCCCCCTACCCTACTAAATATAGTAACTAATGCTGTCTTCGTCATTTTTATTTTATTGTGACACGACATCTGACCTCGTCCCGCCTGATGATAAGCAAGAGGAGTGACAACGACTGAGAAAACCGAGTTTGTTCACGAGGCTGCCTCAGTCGCCGTCACTATGCCGGCCAAAGGTGCTTCTTCACGCATCGCTTTAAGGATCCAAGGTCATAGGATGGAGAGAACACATGAGCAGGCAAAGCATTCCACTTGGCGATGGTGGGTGTTCAGTATCCTTTTGTTATTATTATAAATTTAATGACGTAGATTAAGAGACTTAGGTGACTGATGGCGTGAATTGCTGAAGAGCTATTCACTAGAAAATTATTGGTGCCATAGATAAATATTTAGAGGTGCACTACTTTAGCAGCCAAGCAAGCCTTAGGCTGATTCCAAAACACAGTCCTTACAACTGAAAGTGGTGGCATGGGGCGACAGACTGCAAAAATTACCACAGACTGCCAACAATTTATTAAGGAGTTCAAGCAAAGAACCTTAAGCGGCGGTATTACACCCAGCCTATTGGAGCATATTTTTTGCGCCGTTTGGAGTTGAAAGGCCAGGGTCGTGGGGACCAAGTGCACTCCAATGTCTCCAATTTGATCGGAAAACACCCTCCTGGGCCTGCCTTGTTTAACGCATCCATTCACACGAGATTTATAAATTTTTTTCGTCAATCTACTTTCACTCATCCTTTCCATGTGCTCAAACCATGGAAAAATAAATAAATAATTATTTTGTTATTAATAAAAAGAAAAACTACATTAATTCATACAAAATAAATTATCCGTATTAAATAAAATGTTCCCTGTTTGTTACAAAACATAATCCCGCAGTGATTCGACTTTTATACAAAAACATTTAATTGAATATGTAATGGTGTCTTTTGTTGTGAGTCTTTTCGGATATGCAAGGGGCTCTTTAGCGATTGGGGTCACGTTTCGGTAGTTCAGGGTGCAGGTGCTTTACAGATGTGCACCTATAATTGGAATAATAGATAAATTCAGTTGGAAAAATTCGATTAGGAAAAATAATAAGTTATTCTTGGCCGGCATAGTGACAGCGACTGAGGCAATTGTAATTTAAAAACTACGACCATCACGCAATTTAAGTTCAGATTTCGTTTTTAAATAAAATGGTTTTCTGACCAAAATAGAAGACTTCAAGAAAGCTGGGTTGCCTATTGGACATAACCGTAGAACTTGTATAAGGTTATATCAAATTTGGCTGCGAAGTTCGTCGATTGTTTAACAGTTGTTGTGAATAAAAATTTATAACGCACTATATTTGAGGAATGGTGCAACTCTAGACTCTAATAGAGAATATTTTAACAGATCAATCGCGCGAGCTGGGATAATTCCCAATGGGTAGACTGGGGTTGCTATCTTAACCTGGTCAAGTCTCCATGGACGAACACGTCACGTGGGATTCAATCTCAGGGGAATTTGTATGTGCCAAAAAAAACGTGGGTTATTTGGCATTAGTATTGATAAATTATTCGTGTAATATGGACCTGTCCATTCAATGAGATAACATGAAGCACTATTACTCAAGAAACCAACATGTTTTCATAATAATTTCTAATTAAAATTAAAATAAATAACGGGGATTGTTGAGATGTTTTTATTATGTTAATTTTCTTTAAAAATATTTTGGTATGAATCTTTATATTATTATCTTTGTATTTTGTATATAACTACAAAAGTGATTACTCAAAATTAGAAACAATTCGTAGCGTAGTAAAATTTAACTTATATCACCTAATTTATCACCCTGAGATATTTGCAGGCGGGACCAATTGGCGAAACAATTTTATTTCACGCGAAATATAAATTAGATCAATCAATCAATCAAATTGTCACGCCTTTTTATTATTATAATATAATCCATAAATTAAAATAACCTCAATGTTCATTATGTTAAATATTAAAATATATTTACATGGGTATCTGACAATGAGGCCGATTATTGGAGAAAGCAGTTTATGTCTTTGGCCGGCATAGTGACGGCGACTGAGGCAGCCGTGAACAAACTCGGTTTTCTCAGTCGTCGTCACTCTTGGACCTCCTCTAGCTTATCATCAGGCAGGAAGTGACACAATAATTAAAAAAAATGTCACCGTCAAGTCATGGCAACTTCTAAAAGTGTGCGTGTTTTATTGTGGCTGATGTTAAACTGGAGTACGGTCCATGAATAAAGAGCAGCAGTCAAATACACTATTCCTAGTTAAATCGGCAACTTTCAAGCTGATACCGAACTGAGACTAAGTCACTTCACAGTCTGTACATTTGAAAGTGGTGGTACTACCCCGATTTGGCACACTGAGCAGGACATTTGAGCACCAACTGTCTGCCTAACAACCAGAGCCGGAGAAAAAAAAAAAAAATATATATATATATATATATATATATATATATATATAAATATATATAAATATAAATATATATGACTCTTTTTTATTATGTAATAGTACAGACTTATAAAAATTATAATTAAACTATAAATAAAAAATATCCTCTAGAGACGTCCAATCAGAGATAGTCCCAAGGATACTGGAAACATTTCCCTATAGCAAGGCTAATACGGTGGCAGAAATAATAGCCAGCCTACTTGGCTCCAAACAACTTCTTGGCCAGTCTCTTGGCTGAAGGTCTCCAAGGGCCCTTCGTCTCGGGCCATCCAAACTGGGCAAATTCGTAACCTGTATCGAGGTTGGCGTATTTGCGCAGCTTGAGATTCTCAGCCGAAATGCGCTTCTGCGCTTAACGAGGTCGCTTGGATTTGAGATATAGCCCTATCTATGTCGCATCCCACACCAAAGTTCCACGACCCAACGGTCATGGCATCGGGTCTCTTTTATTTGTAATATACAATCTATTTTAAGGGACCGTGGTGTAGTGGTAGTGCAATGGTTACGTAAACCGAGAGCACGGGCTTAAAACCACTTGCCGGTAGTAATGTATCTTTAATATATGTACTTTGGTTGTCCTGTTTCTATGATACAAGCACTTTAGTAGCTTAGTATAGAAATATAAAATTAAAAATATTTAGTAAATATTTTAAAAAATCTATGAAAACAAAGCAACTCATCTTAGTTGTTTATCATAAAACACTTGCATTCGCTGGGCCGGCATAGCGCAAACCAACCGACTTGAAAATCACAAAAACCGAACAGCCAATAGTCGTGTTTATTCCTATCAAAAACCTACATTAACATTATGTTTGAGTAGTATTAAACAAACATAATTATAAAGGGCACGTGTCAAACACACGCCTTCCCATACAAACTACAAAGTATTGAATAGGATTTCACTGAATCTCATTTCGTTCAGTATACTTTTACTATCTTAAGACTATAGTCAAACATGGGGTAGTTAGATTGATGTTCAGATTCTGATACGATAGTGATTTACTATGGGAAACTTTTATCATTGTATTAACTTTTACTTAAGCTTTATTTATTAACTGTCGCTAACATGTCGGCCCATGTGTTCTCCCTATCCGCAATAACCTTGGATCCTTCAAGCAGGGCGTGGTAAGCACCTATGGCCGGCATAGTGACGGCCTCCCCTTGCTTACCGCCATGCAAGTCGAGGTCAGATATCGCGTCTTAATAAAAAAAAACTATTGGTAGTACGTAATTTAGCGTCATTATTTTTTTTAATGTATTTTGTTATAAGATCATTGTAATTATAAGTCTTTTTTTATTAATATTGATATGTATCTATCGAGCTCTGACCTCGGCTTGCCTGAATGATAATCAAGAGAAAGTCCAAGAGCGCCGACGACTGAAAATTACAATTCTGTAAAAGATTGCCTCAGTCGCTGTCACTATGCCTGCTAAAAGTAAATAATATATATTTGTATAATTGATATATTATTTTTTATATATTTATTTACTAAGCTACTAAGGTACTTGTATAATAAAAACAGGACAACCAAAGTAATAATAAAGATACAGGTAAGTGGTTTTGAACCCGTGCTCTCAGTTTGCGTAACCATTGCCACTACACCACGGTCGCCTTAAATATTAGCTTGCCCCTATATTGCAGTTCGTAGTTAGTAAAGATATAAGTTATATCCAGCTCAGTTTTTATTGGACAACCCTAGATGTGGTTGCGTGCAAACATTGCATGGCAGCACATACATTAGCTGATTGTGCCCTCTACCCACGTCTTTATATAAATGCTAGGCAATAATAACATTTTAAAACAATTAAATTAATGATCAATTAAATTAACTGATTTTTTTATATTGTGACTCGACATATGACAGCACCCCGCTTGATGTTAAACCGAAGTGTGGTCCATGAATGAATGTCACTGCTACTACAATTCTATAACTGTGAGTAGCAATCACATCCACTATGCCGGACTAGTAGGAACTGGCAACTTACAAGCTGATCCCGAAACGTGACCATATCACTTCACGGTCTGTATACTTGTAAGTGGTGGTTATACCCCGGATCGGCAGACTGGGTACCACTGCCTACACTCTTTTGATAATCAGACCCGAAGCAAATATCCATCTTTATTTTAATTTTTTATTAACAAATATTTGCAATATTTAATGTTATTAAATCGTACAACTAAAAGCGTGGTAATATTATTTTTCAATCAATTTTAGACATAATGTACAAAACAATAGGTATAATTTCAAAAATTAATGTCAATGACTACTATTCTTAATGCATACTTAATGAGTGCCACTCCCGTATACCACTTAGTATTATCCCATAGTAGGTACCCTTGTTGAGTAACTTGTATAGCTTGTCTAACTATAAATGACGCGCCCATGCACTTTATTACAATAAAAAAAGGAAAAAAAAATTAAGTCGCCTAATCGGTATGATATGAAGCTAATTATATATCTATCAAGACGCAGAATACCGAACGCTCGATTATCCCGCACAAGTCTGATAGAAACGACACTGCACTTTTAACAGATCCTACTGCACCGACTTATAATTAGAAAGGTATCTAAAATAAAATATATTATTTATTGGAAATAATAAAATGAAATAAATTCATAATATACCATTTACAGAAAAAGTAATGCTAAACAAAAGCTAGAACGATTGTCACGTGTCACATAACAAAATAACAATAAAATTTAAACAAAACAAAAACAAGTAAAAATAATTAAATTTAAAATAATAAAAAAATGGCAAATCAAAAATAAAAATTCTTAGTCATAAATATTGCAATAAAAGTTTCCTTTGGCATGGGGAAGTTCCCACCAACATTCGGTCTAAGTTAATTAACTTGTTGGCATAAATCTTTTGTAATTGGCATCGTGTTTCACGCATCTCTTGAATGTGTGCTCATATTATGTTTTACCTTTAATGTAATATTTTATTATAAAACTAATATTATTGACGTAAGAGATTTATAACATAGAGCTGAGTGAACATGTAAAACGTAGACTATCCAATTATTCATATTATTGTGTAAATATAAGAAATAGCACATTGCGTGATAGATGTGGTTTGAAAGAAGATGTAGTGACAAGGATTTACAAAGGGATGCTTCGATGGTTTGGGCACATGGAAAGGATGAGTGAAAGTAGATGGACGAAAGGAATTTATAAATCTAGATGGATGCGATAAACAAGGAAGGCCCAAGGAGAGTGTTTTCTGACCAAATCGGAGACATCCTCAAGAAAGCTAGGTTGCCTAGTGCCCATAACCACGGAGCCTGTATAAAGAGAATTGTAGATGTGTAGGAAGCAAGGGAGTTGTGTAAGGATCGTGGTAAGTGGCGCTCCATTGTCTCTACCTATCTCTGTGGGAAAAAGTCGTGACAATTTAATTTGATTTTGATATTTATATTAAAGAGATTCGGAACATATAGAGCTCAAAATGACGGCCACTAAGGGAAACGTAAACCAAGTAGATTATTCGAGTCGTAGGTGTTGCCTTGCTTCAGACAGGTCGAGTAACATCTGTTTCGGTTTGTTCATCCGCTGTGCCTGCCTTTAACTGCACCGTTTTGTATGTGGATGTAATGGAGAAACAATGCGTTACAATTCAATTTAGGCGAGGAATAACGGAAGAGGATAGAGGTAAGCGAGGAAGTTGATTTAGGATCGTGGCAAGTGGCGCTTCATTGTCTACTTATCCCTGTGGATAGATTATAATTTATAAGAATGTTGTGATAAACGAATAATTAAAATTTTACTTTGTGTTTTTGTAATGTAATAGTGATTATTTTGTTGCTCACCCTAATAAATAAATTTAAAACAAAATTGTTTTTTTTTTATTGTGACTCGACATATGACAGCACCTCGCTTGATGTTAAGCCAAAGTGTGGTCCATGAATGAATGTCACTGCTACTACAATTCAATAACTGTGAGTAGCAATCACTTCCACTATGCCGGCCTAGATGGAACCGGCAACTTACAAGCTGATCCCGAAACGTGACCAAATCACTTCACGGTCTGTATACGGATTGGCAGACTGGGTACCACTGCCTACCACTCTTTGATAACCATATGTTATCATAGGTATATTGTATTGCATTGAATTCGTATTAGGTATTTTATTATCATTTACACAAAGCCAATCATCATTCACAATAACAACGGTTAGCTGGCTGATGATGTCTAACGCATTAAGTTCACATATATGCATAGTTAACTTTAAGTTTTATGCAATAGTTTGAGGAAATAAAATAATATATACTCGTATATATATAACTAGCTGTTCCCCGCAGTTTCACCCGCGTTTATAAACTGTAATCGCAATGTGAGTACATGACAGAAAAGGGGTCCTCGTGGTCCATCATCAGGTACTCCTGGTTTTTAATATCATATTAGCCCAGATGGACTAACGGTAAGCGATTGGTTTGTTGCGCGTAAAGTCTAGAATTCGGTTCTTGGTCTAAGCAAATATTTGTTTCATAGAAATTTTGTATGTGTAATAAAAGATTTTTTTAAAATAAACGTAGCCTTAGATACTCCTTATTACATCAGCTACTTGTCAATAAAAGTCCCATCAAAATCGGTTCAGCCTATTCAGAGATTAGCCGGAACAAACAGACAGACAAAATTTGTAAAAAATGATATTTTGGTGTATGTACCGTATATATATTCATATACATTATAGTAAACAACGGTTATTTCAATATTACAAACAGACACTCCAATTTTATTTATATGTATAGATGTCAGTATTGCTTAGTCCTTACGCGTCATAATGCACCTCAAAAGTCCACAAATTGTAACGCGAGATAATGATTGTCCGCCCACTTACAATTCACCGCTAAAGGGCGGGCAGGATTAGCTGAGCGGCATACAGCATCGGTGACTCGCGATGACAATCTGACACGCGGCAAACACGTGACGTGCACTATGCACCAAACGCAGTGTGCACCAATGCTAGAGGTATATGTTAGAATGAAAATGTTTGGCTCAAATGTTGGCTCGTAAAGTCGACAAAACGCTCGCTGCACCACCTTAAGGATTACTATGGTATGAACTACTCTCGCGCACGTAATACGCCCATTCTCGGCTGCTTCGACGTTAGCCTATTGAAGTCGAGTATTTTTCTATTATCCATTTTTTTTGTTTTATGATCTGCAGGTAAAAAACCTTTTCTATTGTTCTATTTTTTTTTATACCAAAATATTGGCATTAAAAGTAAGTTATTTTTTGTTTTGTCTATTAGTTGAAGGAAAAAGAGGCGTGGCTTATGCTCCTGTCAGATGCAAAGGAATATTTTGTTAAATGATGTTGCACAGATTTGGTCTATGGTACAATATATCAGAGTGCGACATGACAATATTTTATTCATTTATTTAAGTGTTTTTCTACCAAATCGGAGACATCCTCAAGAAAGCTGGGTTGCAATTAGATCAGCAAATCCACAATAGATAGAACTATAGACATTAACTCAAATTGTTCTTTACTATAAGCCTTTATTTCAACTGTTATCAAATTGAAGACTAAGACTTGAAAACGTTTAACGCATCCATTCACATCAGATTTATAAATTCCTTTTCATGTGCCCAAACTATGGAAGCATTCCTTTGTCAATTCTGTATAAAATATAATATGAAAAGAATAATTCAAATAAATATATTACCTGTTTAGTAACTGAATCAATAAGTCTCACAAAAATATCTTGCTCTTGCCGAATACCTGTTAATAGAAATTACATGAATTAATATTTCATATTTTGAATAAAACTATTTACTCAAGAGACGTTGTTCTGCCCAAAAGTAAAAAAATACATTGCAGCGCCACCTACCGGGCTTGGGCCAATTGTGATTGTATTTATTGTGACTCGACATATGTCAGCACCCCGCCTGATATTGAGCTGGAGTGTGGTCCATGAATGGAGGTGACTGCTACTATATTTCAATAACTGTAAGTAGCAGTCACATCCACTTTTAAGTAATATCGTAACGCGTTTAAGACTGTACACTTGCATAAAGTCCTGGGTTCAATTTGAGGTCGATGCAAATATTTGTTTTATAGCTTTTATCGCGGCACGCCTGTCGCCAACTTAATTTTTAAAATTTATAGTCTTGTAAAACTTAATCAGCCATTAAAGTTATTATTATTGTCCCCAACAAAAGTTATTCTTTTTTACATTACTACACCGTAGAGCTAGGGTCTTCAACCCGCGGCCCTCGGGCCTCATGCGGCCCGCCAGCTAAGTTAATTAACCAATGAAGATTGACTTTAATTAACCAATAAAGATTATTGAAATTTAAAATTATGTATGTCTTTTATTTTATTGATAAGGTGGTAAAGTGTCGTGAAAAGTTGTGGCCCTTCGGACGATGTGAAATCGATGTTTGGCCCTTGCTTTAAAAAAGGTTGAAGACCTATGCCGTAGAGCGTGTATGAAGAGAATTGTGAATGTGAGGGAAGCGAGGGAGTTGTGTCAGGATCGTGGCAAGTGGCGCTGTGGGGAAAAGGCGTGACAATTTGATTGATTGATATACTAATCCAACATGCTTGTATCGTAGCAAGCACAAAACTCATAAATGCAGTTTTATTCATATACTCCGTGGTAGCAACTGGGCGACCAAAGTACACACGGTATGGTCAAAGATACATTGGTACTGGTAAGTAGTTTCGAACCAGGGTCTCTTGGTTTGTGAGACGAAGACCGCAGAAATATGAGCATAAACAATATTATGATACAGATCAAACCTTACAGACAAGTCATCATCAAAAATTAACAACAAACCAACTCCTGTTTGTCTAATACGTCTACACAATAAACGCATATTATACTATACAATTGTTCTAACACACAACACAAATAGATCTGTACTGACTAATAAATAGAGTTCAAAATCTATTGACTAGGACGGTGTAGTTACGTATGAGTCTATGTAGAGCTAGACACTGCAATAAGTTAATTTATCCTCTGAAAGGGATACGACCTAATAATATAGATTGTGCTCGCTGTATTAAATAGAATTACGTATTAGGTAATGCTGGCATAGTAAAGGGGACTGAGGCGGTGCTTTTCAGTCTTTGGCACTCTTGGGCCTCCTCATGTTTATGATCAGGCGAGTTGAGTCCGGATGTCAAGTTACAATAAAATAAAACTATAGCTAAAAAATAAATAAAAAACACGCGGAAGTAATGTCAACTAATCTTCCTATCTTCCACGTTAGAAGATCAAAAAGAAAATAACGATTTATTTCTAAAAAAGGTTATTTAATTTAGGCATTAATGATAATGACTCTACCGTAGATTCGTAGTAATTATAGGCGACCATGGTGTGGCAGTGCAATGGTCACGTAAACCGAAAGCACGGCTTCAAAACCACTCACTGGTACCAATCTTTGATATACTAATATGTACTATAATCGCCTGTTTTTATTGATACAAGCACTTTAGTAGCTTAGTATGGAAATGTAAATAATTATAAGTAATAAGAAATAATGAGACGCTGCCTTTTCGGGCAGAATGACCTCTGCCAAGTCCGCTAGATTTTATACATTTCTATATTAAGCTTCTAAATGTGCTTGTATCATAGAAACAGGACGAGCAAAGTACTACGGTCGCCCTATTATTTTAAAATCTAATATAGATATAAAATAATCTTACCGTTAGCATATAATAATTGCAGTCGATATTGTATGCCATTATTTGTTTTTTGGCCCTCAGCTTCCTGCAAACAAATATATATTTTCATTTATTTTAATTTTCCTGGTTAAAATGTACTTTATACCTATTTGACGACAGGCGTAAGCGATAGGTTCGCTGCGCGTATTTGTTTCATAGCTTTTGTTTGTAATATTTAATAATTATAATAAAAATTGCAAAAATATTTTAATCAAAAAAGAGGAAGATATTTGCTTCAGGTCTGGTTATCAAAGAGTGGTAGGCAGTGATACCCAGTCTGCCGATCCGGGGTTTACAGTATACAGACCGTGAAGTGATTTGGTCGCGTTTCGAGGTCAGCTTATAACTTGCCAGTTCCAACTAGACCAATTACAGTTATGTAGTAGCAGTGGCATGCATTGATAGACCACACTCCAGCTTAACATCAAGCGGGACGCTGTCATATGTCGAGTCACATTAAAATAAATAATTGTGGATGTAAGGGAAGCGAGAGAGTTGTGTCAAGATCGTAGCAAGTGGTGCTACGTTGTCTCTGCCTATCCCTGTGGGAAATAGGCGTGACAATTAGAATTGATTGTAATATCATAATGAAACAAATAAAATTTTACTTCGACCGTAAATCGAACCCGGCACTTTACGTGTAGCAGACTGGTGTGTTACTATTGCGATGCGCGTGTTACTTGTAGGTACTATTCTTATCTCAATTTTATTATTGGGGGTGTTATCCCTTTAGGGGATGACGACTAAAGGGACGTCATACTCTGATAACGATTATTGTTGTACTGTTTTCTTTGTCGATGCAAAAAGAGTTGCAGGTGCAGGACTAGTGATGGGAAATGACGGGACTAGTGACGTCTTTTCTTTGTAGAACAATTGACAAGTGGAATGCTTTGCCAGCCCATGTGTTCTCTCCTTCCTATGACCTTGGATCCTTCAAGCGATGCGTGAAGAAGCACCTTAGGCCGGCATAGTGGCGGCGGCTGGGGCAGCCGGGAACTGACTCGGTTATTCCAGTCGTCGTCACTCTTGGACTTCCTCTTGCTTATCATCAGGCGAGTCGAAGTCAGATGTCGTGTCACAATAAAAAAAAAAATAAAAAAAAAAAGAAATGGGTCAAGGTAATATCGATAATTGTATTCTCTCTCGTAATTCTAGCTTTATATCCAACTCGTTTGCAGTTGTTGCCGCAAACTTGTGGAACAACCTGCCTGTAGATATCCGACAAGCCCCAAATAGATCACTATTTAAAAAGATGGTCTTCGCACATCCTAAATAGCTCTCAACAACTGTAAGTAGTATGTATATTTATGTGTATGTATTTATTGTATTATATGTATAAGTATTTATTATAACATGTATTATTACATGTATTTATTATAAAGTATATTAGAATTTCAGATTAAATGCTTCTATTTTATTTTGCACCTACCTCATACAAAAAAGTGCGTTAAATTGTTCCTAAGGTAGGCTAGTAAGAATGCCTCGCGGCATTAAGTCCGCCTTTGTACATAGTGTATAAAGTTGTAAAATAAATAAATAAATATTATACCAAGCCGTAACAAAATGACGGTACCTGATCTTTTTCAATGAAACCTATGAAAGCTGTTCTTTCAATTTCAACAGGTTGTCCGGCGCGGTCGTATAATGCTACAACGAAGTGAAAGAAGTTGCTCTTGCGCAGATTACTCGGCGGTTGCTTTTCGAAATGCGCTCGACCGACGCCCACACTGCGAACAATGGATATATACATAAATATAACTCTATATATTATTACTAAAATATACGTATATAATTCTCGTATGGAGTTGCTGGTCTCCCATCGAGCGTGTCCCCTGGGTGGCGGATAGGGGAAAGCCGCAAGTATTCTTGCAGTATCGGTTTTACCGACGCGGACCATACCAGCATTTTGTGAGGGCCCATGTCATCTTCCGAGCGCAGCACGCTGGGCCCTCCTCCCCTTTTCTCACTCACCGGCCGCAAGACGGGGCCTATCCTCGGCCTGGTTGCCGGCCACCCTCTCCGGCCGCGAGACAGGGCTCGATCAAAGCCCGCTTGCCGGCTCTTTCCTTCCCCTCTCTTAGTCACCCTCATAAATCCGAAATGGAGTAAAGCAAAAAAGAAAAAAAACTATATAATTAAATTAAGTAAATAGAAAACTAAAAAGAATAATTTATAAATAAAAAACTTATTTCAAATCGGTACCAAGGGTATATAGAACAAGTCAGGTTATATCGTATATAACCTGACTTGTTCCAAGAATGACGTAGTGGTTAGAACATTAGTCCGTTACGCGTAAAGTCCCGGGTTCGATTCCCGGTCGGAGCTAATATTAGTTTCAAAGCTTTTATTTGTAATATTTACTCCAATAATAAAATTACAAATATTAATTTATAAAAAAAAGGTGGATATTTGCTCCGGTTATTAAAGAGTGGTAAGCAGTTGTACCCAGTCTGCCGATCTGGGCTTCTACAATATACAGACCGTGAAGTGACTTCGTCGCGTTTGGGGATCAGCTTGTAAGTTGCCGGTTTCAACTAGGCCGGCATAGTGGATGTGACTGCGACTTACAGCTATTTAAATGTAGTAGCAGTCGCCTTCGTTAATAAACTGCTCAACATCAAGCGGGGTGATGTCATATTTCAAGAGACAATAAAATTTTTTTTTTTAAATGGTAGCGTTAAGTAAGTTATTAACCGTTAGAAACTTTGACAGATTTTGCATATAGAAATGTGCCAAATATTTCATTATTTTTTGCACTATAATTCTGTTCACAGTAAGTAGGTACATAATAAGAGTTATACATCTTTCAATACAGATTCACCCTTATGAAAAAGTGACAACCTAATAACAATTAAAAATCCCTAAAACCGCAATAAAAACATCAACAACCGATTTGTTTCACAACAACCGATCTTTTACCAACAACAAAAAAGAGCGGCTATTTCAATATTTCAATGTCATAGCCATAAATTTTTGTTTTGCATTCACATTTGCTACCAAAATGATTGTTTTGGCCCCAAAAAAAGTCTCCACAAATTATGACAGCCTTTGAGATGTGGCTTCTTAGTTATTCTTTTCTACAATGACAATCATTGTTGTTAATTTTTGCGGTTTACTCTTTAAAGACTTTTTGTTAGAAATAACGACTCCTTTTGAAATTTAGATGAATAACAATTTTCTGTTTGGTTAACTTATGTTTCTTTTTAAAGGGTTATTTTTTGTTATTATTATGACTCGACAAATGACAGCACCCCGCTTGATGTTAGGCCGAAGTGTGGTTCATGAATGAATGTCACTGCTACTACAATTCAAAAACTGTGAGTAGCAATCACATCCACTATGCCGGCCTAGATGGAACCGGCAACTTACAAGCTGATCCCAAAACGTGACCAAATCACTTCACGGTCTGTATACTTGTAAGTGGTGGTACTACCCCGGATCGGCAGACTGGGTACCACTGCCTACCACTCTTTGATAACCAGACCCGAAGCAAATATACATCTCTTTTTTTTATTAACAAATATTTGCAATTTGCATTATTCAATACATAGGTACATTATTAAATATTACAAATAAAAGCTATGAAACAAATATTTGCTCCGACCGGGGATCGAACCCGGGACTTTACGCGCAACAAACAATCGCTAAACCGTTCGTCCACGACTGTCGTCAATAGAAAGTTAGGTATTACCTTAACCCTTTACTTTAGGCAACGGTTGTCTTTAGCCAAGTCTGTTGAACCGTGAAATGATTCATTCATTTGCATGTCACGTGTTCGGAATCAGCTTAAAAGTTTCCGGTCCAAACTGGGCCGGCATAGTGGATGCGATACTTGCTTGTTTAACTGTCAGGCGGAGAGCTATAATATGTCAAGGCACATTTAAAAAAATAGGCATTTAATTTTTTTCTTACACATTTTTATTTTATTCAGACGCTTGTTCTGACCTCAATTTGCCTGATGGTTAGCAGAGCACTATGCCGGCCATTCGAAAGCTTTTTTACGTTTGGCTCTAAAGCATATGGACTGGTAAAGCATTCCACTTGTCAATGGTTCTAGAAATGTACGCCAGAACATCCTCTTTTTAACCGCATCTACCGCGCACTGTGCTATTCCTTATTCTATCCGCTATCGTTACTCCACATACACTCCTTAACGACCGCATTTCTACAGCTTTAACATTAGCGTTGTCATATGTCGAGCCACAATAATATAAATACTTAATATCAAATGTTGTAATTGGTGATCTTTTAGGAATGCCACTGTTAAGCGCAACAGCCATTCATCTCTGGCCGCGTTCGATGCAGAATTTGCGTAAACAAATTGGTTTCACGATGGCCATTTATAGAGAATGGTGAGTACATTGTTTTATTTATCACCGCTCGTTCTGTTCGCAATACAACACTATTAGGTGTAGCGCACTTTTTGTTTACAGCCGTTCATTGGGATCTATAACTTTGTCTTTTATGCTTTTTTTTATTGTGACTCGACATATGACAGCACCTTCGCTTGATATTAAGCCGAAGTGTGGTCCATGAATGAATGTCACTGCTAATACAATTCAATAACTGTGAGTAGCAATCACATCCACTATGTCGGCGCAAATGGAACCGGCAACTTACAAGCTGATCCCGAAACGTGACCAAATCACTTCACGGTCTGTATACTTGTAAGTGGTGGTACTACCCCGGATCGGCAGACTGGGTACCACTGCCTACACTCTTTGATAACCAGACCCGAAGCAAATATGCATCTCTTTTTTTTATTAACATATATTTGCAATATTTAATATTAATAAATATTACAAATTAAAGCTATGAAACAAATATATGCTCCTACCGGGAATCGAACCCGGGACTTTACGCGCAACAAACCAATCGCTAAACCGTTCGTCCACGCCTGTCATCCATTCTCTCTTATATGTCTCTCAAAATAAAAGACAGTTTATTAGATTTAGATAGTAATACTGCTTTGTGGTTTAGATTTATTTACTGTCATAAAATGAATTAAACAAATTTTATGAAGTTTGTATGAAGAGAATTGTGAATGTGAAGGAAGCGAGGGAATCGTGTCAAGATCGTAGCAAGTGGCGCTCCATTATCTCTGCCTATCCCTGTGGGAAAAAGGAGTGAAAATTTGATGGATTGATATGCAGCCAAACCAGATGACACCGTCGGTTATTTTTGCAAATAATTTAATTAAACCGGGAACAATAAAACAAAATCAAAACATCTAACACGGTAGTTTTGGAAACAGTAACAGCATCTACCAATAAGACGACTAACACCTCAGTCTCTCCGTGACCTCGATGACTGCAAAGCTCTCGAAACGTCGGAATAATAAAAAAAATGTAAAAACAAACGCGATTAAAAACTGAGAAAGGCTGGCAATAAGGCGACCGTGGTGTAGTGGCAGTGCAATGGTTACACAAACCGGAGAGCACGAGTTAGAGACCACCCACTGGTACCAATGTATCTTTGATATATGTACTTTGGTTGTCCTGTTTCTATGATACAAGCACTTTAGGAGCTTAGTATTGAAATGTAAATAAAAAATAGAACAAAATATTTTTTTTTTTCTGCAAACGCCTTGCAACAAAGGGAAAATGTTGCCAGTCTCCTTGGGACTATCTCTGATGTGACTTCACTAGATGATACTTTTTATTCATAGTTTAATTATAGTTAATGTACTTTTAATTTATTAATTTTTCATAGATAATATAATAAATTCTATAATTGGATAGACTATATTATATATATATATATATATATATATATATATATATATTATTTACATTTCTATACTACTACTAAAGTGTTTGTATCAAAGAAACAGGACAACCAAAGTACATATATCAGATACATTGGTACTGATGAGTAGTTTCGAACCCTTGCCACTCGGCTTACGTAGCCATTGCACTGCCACTACATTACGGTCGCCCTAAAAATAAATACATATATAAAATATAAATAAATAACTGAAGCATTGTGTAAATTTATTAAAATAATCAAGGGGAGGTATATTAACGATGTTTTCTAGTATTATAAATGACCCTGTCATCGCTTGCCTAAGGGCTCGTCATAATGTCAATCACCTGGTGCGATTTAGGGCAATCAAATTAATTACTTTAATCATTGAAATGTAGACGACATGCGTGGCCCATTGGTACCGGCTTCAATTCCCGGTCGAGGCAATTTTTTTTCTTCTGGATATTATTACAAATAAAGGAGGCGGATGTTTATTCCGGATCTGGTTGTCAAAGAGTGGTAGGCAGTAGTGCCCAGTCTGCAGATCTGGGGTAATACTACCGTGAACTAAACAGACCCTGAAGTGAGTTAGTCGCGTTTCGAGATCAGCTTGTAAGTTGCCGGTTCCAACTAGGCTGGCACAGTGGATGGTCTGCTGCTTACAGTCGGGGTATTGTTATATCGAGTTACAATAGTAACATTTAAATAGATAGAGCCAAAGGCTAGTTTTTGCATAAAGTATTTTTGCACATCGCTCGAAGAACCGACAACCGATGGGAAAGAAAGATTCTATAGTGGAGACCACGAACCGGAAGACGCAGCGTAGGTAGGCCTCCCACTAAGTCGACTGACGACAAAGTGAAAGTCACGAATAACCAGTGGATGCAACTGGCATCTTGTCGTTCGAAATGGCGTTCTATGGGGGAGGCCTATGTTCAGCAGTGGACGCCTTCTGGCTGATAATGATGATATTTATTTATTGAGATTAGACATATGCACACCCAGCTTTATGTTAAGCTGGAGTGCGGTCTATGAAGGCGACTGCTACTATAGTTAAATAACTTGAAGTCGCATTCAAAGTGGTCGTCGTACCCCAGTCACATGCGGGTCACATTTTTTCTGTTTATTCCACATTTTATACTAACCTACTAAAGTGCTTGTATCATGGAAACAGGACAACCAAAGTACATAAATCAAAGATACATTGCTGCTGGCAAGTGGTTTTAAACCCGTGTTCTCGGTTTGCGTAGCCATTGCACTACCACTACACTACCACTACCACTACTTTGACGACAGGCGTGGACGAACGGTTTAGCGATTGGTTTGTTGCGCGTAAAGTCCCGGGTTCGATTCCCGGTCGGAACAAAAATAAAGTGACTTAGTCGCGTTTCGGGATCAGCTTGTAAGTTGCCGGTTCCATCTAAGCCGGCATAGTGGATGTTATTGCTACTCACGGTTATTGAATTGTAGTAGCAGTGACATTCATTCATGGACCACTCTTCGGCTTAACATCAAGCGGGGTGCTGTCATATGTCGAGTAACAATTAAAAAAAAAACACCACGGTCGCCTTTCTTTAAGCAGATAAATTCGTGGGTGTGTAAAAATAATATTGAATTTAAAGAACAGATTGATGTGTACACGTATTATGTAAATACCCCATTAAAGCATCTTCTGACCATATTTTCGAGTACATCAAAAATTCCCAATTCTTCTCAAACATTATTCGGGTGACAGATGTGTAAAGGGGATCTTCACAAACAATAGCTACCAAATAACGCTGACTGAGCCAATACAACAGCGCTACTCAAACTTCACGTTAAACAAAAGTAGGGTTTTTACAATTCTTTAGCCGCCAACCGTAAACGGAGACGGGTTTGTCAGTCGAAGTTACTGTCGGGGAACGAGCTAAATAAACGCGGTAGGTATGCAGTTTTGACGTCATGGTCACGTGTCTATTATGAATAGTGAAGTAACATGCAAAAAGTTGATACCGATAAACACATACTTTCCTCAAAAAGCAAATAGATTTAGTTATTAAAAATTATAAATGTGTATTAAATTAAAGTATAAACATTAGACAGCAAAAATTTTTAATGAATTATGAATTAATTTAATTTTGACATTAGTCACTGCATGTTTTTTTTTACATATTTGTATGACGTTTCTAATAATGATTCTAGTCTGACTACAGATGACGACTCTTATTTATTCAATTAACTCACTAATTTTTCAATAATCAAACAAATATGGACACGTTTATATCGATATTAAATGACATCGCCGAGCTATTAGCGCCACTAATAGCGGCTACTATGATACGGGTGGGGGTTTTTTGACGCCCCACCGCACTTCAGCCCCCGAATCTATTTAACTCGTTCCCCATCTATAGATGTCAAACGATCTTTAGAAACGTTTTAAAACTAACTTAAAAAAATTTTTTTTCGAACGTAACATTCAATAAATTCTATAGGCTGCTTAAACTCAAGAAAGCTAGGTTGCCTAGTGCCCACAACCGTAGAGCTTGTATGAAGAGAATTGTAGATGTGAGGGAAGCGAGGGAGTTGTGTCAGGATCGTGGCATGGCCTCCATTGTCTATGCCTATCCCCGTGGGAAAAAGGCGTGACAATTTGATTGATTGATTTTACTTGACAAAGTATAGGTAAGTAGTACCTAAATTTAAATATTAATATTTATTATTAATAATAATCTTTATAACAATTTTATTTTGTATAAAATATAATACATAAATATTATTAAGGAAAATAATAATAAAATTAATATTGATAATATTTATGAAGGATGATTTTTATTGTGGCTCGATATATCAGGCACCTCGCCTTAATTTAAATATTAAATGTTAATTTTTAAATAATAACATTATTATTAATAGTATTTATAAGTTATAAGTATGATTGTTAATATTTATTCATATTTAAAAAAATATATTTTATTATAAAGTAAATTAATTTTAATTTTTTTTTTCAAATGCGTATACTTTATTTACTTTTTTAATTAAACTGCGCTATTTAATTATTTAATTTAATTTAACTGTTTTGTTATCGCCAACATTATTGCATATCAGTAAACCTTTAAATTTTTGTCACAATACTTGATGTCACTTTATGCAATGTAAAAGTTTGAGAACAATTGTGAAAACAAGCGGGCGCGCACCAAATGCTCAATTTTGTTACACAACTTCATTATAACCGTGTAAATAATGCTTTAGGGTGCACAAGTATGGGTATGGGATATACCTTTGAAAAAAACACACACACACAGTGTCTGTCTGTCGTGATAGAGGCAGACAGATCTACAGACGAGACATCCTAGGATTATCTATTGTTAAGATACTAGACAGAGACAATGGAGCGCCAGAGAACGTCCCAAAGAAATCTTTAACCTTGTTCCTATCTCAAATTTTTACTTGCTTGATTGATAATTAAGTGAATTCACAACCTACAACCTCTCCGTTTTACGAATATGTATAAAATTTAAAGTACTAATAAATACGTGCACGACTGGCTGTATAGAAGGCAGACTGACTTCCACCGCAGTTTTAATCTGCCGATCCTTATACTGCCTAGCTCAAAAGTCAGCGCTCCTTTTATCTTCCGATATTAATACAATATATGCAACTGGCATCTTGTCGTTCGGAATGGCGTTCTAGGGGGGAGGCCTATGTTCAGCAGTGGACGCCTTCAGCGGGGTTAGGTTGGGCAAGTTAAAACGATTATCGTCTCTCGTCGACGACTGGCAAAATAATAAAAGCTAGGCTAAATCCACTAAAATGAGACTATTGATGATAATAATAAGACGTGTCGTCGCAGAGACGATATTTGTAACAACGATTAATTGTCTCGTTTTAATGGATTTAGCCTAGCTTTTATTATTTGACAATCGCCGACGAGAGATGATAATCGTTTTAAGTTGCCAACCTAACCCCGCTGGCTGATGATGATGATGATTAATACATTTATAATAATGAGCTCTCTCACCTACATCGAGCTGCGCTACACTGTACTTTATGAACTTTTGTTTGAATTAAATATATCACGGTCTTAACCTAATAATGACGACATATTGAATTAAAATATAGCAATCACAAACTTACTTGGTGTTATCGACTAGTGAACTTGGTGTCATCCAGGCCCTGGTGAGAGGTTCCTCTTTGAGGGATGTGACTGGTCCTCGAGGCTGCGTGTGAATGCCACCAGCTGCCTCTTGGTGATGCAGGCCAAACATTAGACCACCTGGCGTAAACAACATTTTAGGACGAAATACACTGATTCTCTTACATGTCTATACTAAGCTACTAATACTGCATGTATCATAGAAACAGGACGACCAAAGCACATAATACATTAACCACAACACCACGGTCGCCTAGTGTAATGAGATATCCTCATTAGATCATTTAATGGTACTCTGATTTGCCTTTATCCAAAATTAAAGAATATAATGGGTACTATCTTTGACAATCTTTAAAAGTGTAAACAAATAAAAATTATAAAATAAATACATTCTTGTAGACCTGTAGATTTTTTTTATTGTGACTCGACATATGATAGCACCCGCTTGAGATTAAGCTGAAGTGCGGTCCATAAATAGAGGTGACAGCTACTATAGTTCAATAACTGTAAGTAGTAGCCACATCCACTATACCGGCCTAGTTTAAACCGGCAACTTACAAGCTGATCCCGAAACGCGACCCCGAAAAAAGTCTCTTCACGGTCTGTATACTGTATACGAACCGCTGCCTACCACTATTATTTATAATTTATATATTAATAAATCAAAAAGAGTGGTAGGCAGTGGTACCCAGTCTGCCGATCCGGGGTAGTACCACCACTTACAAGTATACAGACCGTGAAGTGATTTGGTCGCGTTTCGGGATCAGCTTGTAAATTGCCGGTTCCATCTAGGCCGGCATAGTGGATGTGATTGCTACTCACAGTTATTGAATTGTAGTAGCAGTAACATTCATTCATGGACCACACTTCAGCTTAACATCAAGCGGGGTGCTGTCATATGTCGAGTCACAATAAAAAAGAAAATAAAAAATAAAAAATTGTCATAGAGCTTGTATGAAAAGAATAAAATTTTGGATGTGAGAGAAGCGAGGAAGTTGTGTCAGGATCGTGGCAAGTGGCGCTCCTTTGTCTCCGCCTATCCCTGTGTGAAAAAGGCGTGATAAAAATATCTACTTTTATTTGTTTCTTAATAATAAGATTTATCTACATAAATAAGACAATATTTTCTTAGATTTTGCGCGAACATTGATTAATCAATTAAACAAATTTTATGCGGCTTACTATCGCGTTTATATTGGTTTTGATTTTACTTTTTTTATTATTCCAACGTTTCGAGAGCTTTTCAGCCAACGTGGTCACGGAGAGACTTCTTTCCAAAACTACCCCGTTAGATGTTTTGATTTTGTTTTTCTGTTCCCGATTTAATTTTACAAGTATACAGACCGTGAAGTAATTTGGTCGCGTTTCGGTATCAGCTTGTAAGTTGCCGGTTCCAACTAGGCCGGCATAGTGGATGTGATTGCTACTCACAGTTATTGAATTGCAGTAGCAGTGACATTCATTCATGGACCACACTTTGGCTTAACATCAAGCGGGGTGCTGTCACATGTCGAGTCACAGTAAAAACTAATAAAAAATAAAAATTCCTGGTTTAATAAACGCGATAGTAAGCCGCATAAAATTTGTTTAATTCATTAAATAAGTTTTTGCACCTCACCCCTCTATATTTCATACGAGGTTAGTTGCCTGATTTAATAATAAAAGCTTCCAATTGTACATTCTTTGTATTCTGTTTTTATTCAGATGAAAAAACTGAAAAAAAACGATACAGTCATCGTCACTATTCCGGCCAATATAGCATCTACATCTACAATCTACATCTACATCTACGTGTACAATAATTTTGTGTGTATACATAATTGCGTACCTTGTATATAGTGTATATATATAGGCGACCGTGGTGTAGTGGCAGTGCAATGGTTACGCTAGCCGAGAGCACGGGTTCCAAATCACTCACCGGTACCAATGTATCATTGATATATGTACTTTGGTTGTCTTGTTTCTATGATACAAGGCACTTTAGTAGCTTAGTAAAGAAATGTATATAAAAACATATAGATATACATGCCATCTATCTGTGTGGTGTGTTTTAAGTATGTATGTAGATAGACGAAAGCAAATTATAAATCTGATGTGGATGGATGCGTTAAACGAGGCAGGCCCAGGAGTGTTCCGACCAAATCGGAGACATCCCCAAGAAAGCTAGGTTGCCTAGTGCCCATAACCTTAGAGATAGTATGAAAAGAATTGTGGATGTAAAGGAAGCGAGGGAGTTGTGTTAGGATCGTGGCAAGTCTCTGCCTATCCCCGTGGATAGGCTTTAATCATAGGATATAATCAAAATACAGTTTGATTAATTGTAATTATGTGTTTAAGTCACTAAAATACAAATTATCAAATAAATCTTTAATTAAAATTCAGTTAATTTTAAGAGACAATTTTGAGTTTCATTTGTATAATAAAGTTGGAAAAAAAATATTCACACGCCTTACATAAGAATACTGCTAAACTATGATTCATATAAAGCAATAAAATTTGCGTGTAATTTTGTAACATTAGTGGATATTTGAATTTATTTGTGACAAACCTGATGATCTGGGTGCACCGGGAGGATATAGCTTCCTTCCCCATCCCACCGGATCTAGTTCTAGCGGTGGCCACGGCGAGCCGGTATAACCGCCCGCCGCCGCGTTTAACTCGTCCGACCGAATCTTGCAGGAGCAGCTCCCGAGCCGGCCGCCTGCCAGCCCACGCTGACGTGAAAACTACACTCGTCGCAGAGCAACACGCGAATTCACGCACACCAATGAAGTTACTTGGGAAAATTATTTAAAATGTCCATAGCATTATTTCGCACTTTTAAAAATACACTTCAGTCTAAAATTATTTTTTGACCCAAAGTATTTAATTTTAAATTAAATGCTCGTCAATTATTTTAAATTATTTTATAATAAAAAAGCTCAGTAAAGCTCAAAAAGTTAAATAATCAGTAAATAGAACAACAATCCTACTGAAACTATCGTTATATCCGGCTAAAGGTTTCGTATATGTGCGTATTGGGAACGGTCTGAGTCCCGGTTGTGCGAGCGGTCCCTCTGTGCATTGGCGGTACACTAACAAGCGCCGCGGGAACCCGCCGCAGAGTGCTCGGCCGCCGCCGCGGACCAGCCCCCGTCCCCGCGGACTGTGGGAGGTGCCCCACGGGAAACGCCCTCGCCCCACGAGCGGGACAACTGAAGCACTATAGAGGGCGCTCGTGTCCTTATGTTCCATCGGTTATTAAACACTCAATTGATCGTGATTAAACATAGTTATCGGCCTGTATTTCATTATTATTTAATTTAACCCATATACATTAAAATAGGAAAGACTTCAGAAGAGAGTGTTTGATAAAATGCAGCGCTGGGCACACGGTTTCCTCTCACGGCCGCACTGGGAGTATGTACGTAAGAGATAGACTATTCAGCGAGATGCATGATAATCTCTCTGGAGCGGACCCGCGGAGAGTTGCGGGCCTGCCCACCGAGCGCTAAGGATTACTTATTAACTGAGTTAGATTGACGATGATGAAATTTCAGCGGGAATTGTGAAGGATACTGTGGGGAAAGTTTTGATATGTGGTTTTGTCGGATGATTAAATATTACACACTACCATCTCCTTAGTGGTTCGAAGTTTAAATGGATATTGCTTATTATTAATCAAAACTTATGTTTGATTAATAACTTGTCGATATCAAGACGACCGTGGTCTGGTGTTAGATAAATGGTCTCGCAAACAAAGAACCCTCGTTCAAAACCATTTGCCTGTTTCTATAATACAAGCATGTTTAGTAGCTTAGTAAATAATTATTTATTAAAATTGATAAGCTTTTGTTGATATCAATAATTATATCAATATAAGTTCATTTTTAAATGCCGTTTTATTATACTAAGTCGGCCAATAACATTTTATTATCAAAGAACAGAAAGGCGAACTTGTCTAGTGGTAGTGAAATGGTCACCTGGCCTCGCCTTGTTTCATTGGTGCATGTGCATTGGTCGCCCAGTTTCTATGATATGTGCAAGTTTAAAAGATTGTGATTTAATATAAAAATACATTTAAATTATACAAAAAAACTGGTGTTCTTATTTAATTTTTTGGCATTATTCCAATGTATAGTTTCAACACAAGGTTCGTTACCACCACTTTTAAATGTAACTAATACAGACCGTAAAGTAACTCAGTCGCGTTTCGGAATCAGCTTGAAAGTTTTCGGTTCCAACTGGGTTGGTACTCCAAATGAACTGTTACTTGCAGTTATTTAAGTATAGTAGCAGTTTCCCATTCTCCACTTTAAAGCATATTTATTTTAGTATTTTCTTAGATTTTGCGCGAACATTGATTAATGAATTAAACAAATTTTATGCGGCTTACTATCGCGTTTATTTTGGTAAATTAAATAAACGCGATAGTAAGCCGCATAAAATTTGTTTAATTCATATTATTTTATTTTTTGTTATAAGGTGTTGGGTTGTTTGTATGTTTATGTTGTGTTACTGTTTTGTTTGTTTCTGTTATTGTTTTTTTTTATCTTCTTTCTTAACTATATGTGTTTAATTTTTTTTTTTCTTTGTGACAACTTCTAAGTGGCCCTGTTATTATATATTTGTTAGTTTTATTTGACGTTCTAGCCGTAAGTAGTCCTATTAATCTTAAATAAATAAATAAATATATGTATGCCTTAAATTAACACAATCGTATTTCTGTTTCAGATTGTTTATTTTATTTTATTTCTTTTTGTCTCTGCCTATCCCTGTGGGAAAAAGAGTGGTAGGCAGTGGTACCCAGTTTGCCGATCTGGAGTAGTACCACCACTTACAAGTATACAGACCGTGAAGTGATTTGGTCACGTTTCGGGATCAGCTTGTAAGTTGCCGGTTCCATCTAGGCCGGCATAGTGGATGTGATTGCTACTCACAGAAATTGAATTGTAGTAGCAGTGACATTCATTCATGGATCACACTTCGGCTTAACATCAAGCGGGGTGCTGTCATATGTCGAGTTACAAAAAAAAGCCGTAACAATTTGATTGATTGATTGATTATTTAAAAGCTGCCAGAATACTGCCAGACCGGCATGTTAAATGCGACTGCTTTTGGCTCCAGCATAAATGCCATTGTAAAATTAAAAATCTTCATCAAGTGTCACGCTTCAATTCCCACAGGGATAGGCAGAGACAACGGAGCGCCACTTTTCACTATCCAGGCAAAACTCTTGCTTCCTTCACATCCACAATTCTCTTCCGCTTCTTCATTATTCCTAAAGAGACGTCACTGTAATAATTCAAAACCCTTATTGTAAATAAGAAACTATTTGTAAATTTTGACGCAATGCCCTGGGATGTCTCCAAGGTCCTAAGCGCCGCCCATCAACATAAACCACGCCCAATGAATGATACGCCCACAAACATCGCCTTGGGAATGTACCTTCTTGATCGAAGACCGCTGTGTAAATACATTTCTAATATATATATATATTAAAATATTAGCTCAGGTACCTACATTATTGTAAAGTATTAATTATTTCATGACATTTAAATTTTAATATAAACTTATTTATTTATTATTGTGACACGACATTTGACCTCGACAGATGATAAGCAAGAGGAGATCCAAGAGTGACGACGACTGAAACATCTGAGTTATTTTGCGGCGTCACTATGCCGGCCAAAGTTGCTTCTTCCAAGGTTATAGGAGGGAGAGGACACATGGGCTGGCAGAGCATTCCACTTGTCGATTGTTCTACAAAGAAAAGACGCACCGAACTTTTTAGTTCGACTGTCGATTCGACCAGTGCGGGTATGCCGCACTTTTTTTAATTTTCATTTTTATTATTTACATCTGACCTCGTTGTCTGATGATAAGCAATGGGAGGTAAAAAAGCGCCAACTACTGAAAGATAGTTGCCTCAGTTTGCCTCACGATGTAGAATGCTCTAACGTTTGACGCCATAATACCTACCCCATCTCTAATAAAATACTGCATATTCATTACCTACCTATACATAACACATTAAAATGAATAGCACATTAAATGTACAACATTTTTTCGCTGACGCATCTTAGAGAGAAGATTTGATCCATACATCCCATCCCTATCCTAAATCCCGCTTGCGCATCCCAAATTTTATCATCTGTTTCATGCATCACCCTTTCAATCAATATTTTCGCATACAACTTGTCAACAATACTGAGAAAGCTGATGCCGCGGTAATTTTTAGGTTCCTGTTGCGACCTCTTTCCCTTGTATAGTGGTACTATGACAGCCTTGCGCCAGTTACCTGGTACAAGACCGTTTACCCAGCTCTTACTAAAAAGGAGACACAACCAGGAAGCCACCAGCTGACTACCGCACTTCAGCATCTCAAATGTTTTTCTTTCACACCCAGCCACTTTTCCAACTTTCATTATTTTTTATGCATTAAAAATCTATTTTACATCTATATCACACTCAGATTCACTTTCATTCGCCATGGAGGAAACATCAACACACTCTGGTGCTTTATTATCATCCCCCACAAATAAACTTTCAAAATACTCCTTTCATCGTCATAACACTTTCTTCTCTTCAGTCACTAAATCACCATTCGAATCCCTAACCACATTCACCTTAGACTTCTCCAGTTCTCTCCGGGCTATCACCTCCTTTTTTTCGTTTTATATATTCTTTCACTTAAATTTCTTTATACTCATTCATTGCCCTACATACATCTTCATCTTGCTTACCCGCGTTTTTTTGTCTACTAGCTTTAACTGCTAGTAGATTCTGCCATTTTTTCTTCTTCTAGCGTACTAATTCTTCCGTTTCCTTATTCCATCACATGTTGGGCCTCCCATTCTTCCTGTTGCTCACTCCACACACTTCTTCTGCAGCTTCTGCCATACCATTCCTCAATTTCATTCATACTTTCTCCACACTATCATTGTTATGATTACAGGCATCCCCTATTTTCTCACGTTATCATTGTGAAGCGATTAATTAGAATATATTACAGGGTGTCTTTATATACAATGTTTACAGCTGGTTTTTTTTTTACCAATGAAAACATATTTTGTTTAGACGTTACTCTTAAAAGTACTATATAAATATAGTTTTTTTATCATGTGAAAAAATTGTGATCTGAACCTTACTGCTCAGTTTATAATTTATCCATTATCTATCATGGATAGATTATAAACTATCTCAAATTAATAAAATAATCTATATTTCTTATTGTTATCAGTAAGGTTCAGTACCTACACAATTTATCGACAGTTTACAAACTTGCGAGTTAGATTATAAACTAACGGTTTTATTAGATTATAAAATATATTCACCAATGATATTAAATATATTTTTTTATTGTGATACATCTGAACTCGACCCGCCTGATAATAAGCAAGAGTTAGTTCACGGATGCCCCGGTCGCCGTCACTATGCCGGCCAAAGCAAACATTATTGGTATTCACAATTATACGGTTACATATGCATTTTAGCTATGCTTATCTACCTATTATTATTATTTAGTTTACTGCTAACCCTTTGAGTATACATTCCTAATGTATACTCAAAGGTCTACCTATTATGACATGCGCAGAATCGCTAAGCACAGTTACCATTATTTAAATTAATGTCGATAAATAATGACCAGTAACACGGTAACAAAAATAAACATTAACTACCTTTAGACAGGTATTAAACACGTTTTAAGACAATTTGGTATGACAAAATGATGTGCAAAATACATGCATAAAATATTTAAACATTGTTTTAAACATTTATTGTAGTAAGAACGTTTTTTATTTGTTTTATGATTAATTTTAGTGGTATTGTGGCCTATTAAAATTTAAAAAAATATTATTTGATTTGAATATGTAAGTACAATATATAAATTTATTTTCCGTATTAAACCTCTATTGTGGAATTATGTCAAATCTCACACACTCACATTCGCGCAATATTCTTAAAAAGAAAATTTAGTTTTTTCGCTTCGTATATTAATGTATTTAAAAAAATTGTATTTGTAATGTAATTGTGAAAAAATGTTTATTTACTGTAAAACCAAAATAAAACCAAGCTACTGATATCCGGATTAATGCATGCCCTAACAGTTATTCAACAAAACAGTAATACCGTACCATACACCTAGAATCAGTTCAAAATGACACAGGGATAGGTAGAAACAATGGAACGCCTGCCAAAACATTCTTCCTTCAATGTGTAATTCTACGCACTATAAATAAATTCTCTAATATTAAAATTACGATTGCATCCGCTAATACCGTAATAAGATTCAGGGCCATGGGAGTCCTTAATTAGAACAATGGTAATACACTTCTTAGCATTGCGATGAGGTCGGAGGTGTGCGGGCTAAGCCCTGCGGGGAACGTGATTGCGCCGCAGTAGCGCCAATTGAATACTAATCGCATGTTACATACATACCTACTGTGCACTTCCAATTGGAAAACCTATACGTGCCTATATAAGTACTACTTATAAAATACAACCCTTCTACACGTTCACAAGGGATTGGAAGTGTGATAAAGATATTGAGAGAAGAGTGCAAAAGAGTAAAGTAAACCGTTGCATCCATAGTTTAATAAACAGCCAAATAATGACCCAAGAGTCACTGATGGCTGTTCATAATGCGGTGCTTGTTCCTACATTAATGTAGGAAGTGAATGTTGAGTGTGGCAAAAGAAACATAAGAGTAGAATTAACGCTGTAGAAATGGCGGTCGTTAAGGGGTGTATGTGGAGTGACGATAGCGGATAAAATAAAATATGAGGAGTAACGATAGATGTGGTTTGAATATATACCTAGTGACAAAGAATTGACAAAAGAACGCTCCGATGCATGCATGCATGCGATGCAGTTATGGATCGTATAATGTTAACGATAGAAGCTTCATCAGACTCACCCTTTGAACGCAATTCTTGGACATATGCATTAAGTACGCACTCCATTCCATACTCTTGTATTAACTCCATATTTTTACGCTTTTTAGTTTTTTCGGAACAGGTGTCATAAGATTTTGTCGGTCTTCCACGATCGCCAGAAGTACTCGGTTCATTAGTAGGAGGTTGACAATTATCCAATTGTACTCTGAATTCACCATCTAACCATTTTGTATTTTGAATTTCAAAACGGTCTTTTTTCTTATTTGCCTTTTTCCATCGATCGTTGCATTTTAAAACTAAGTTTCTTTGTATATTTGAGATGACAGTGTTCATGTCTGATGTTGACAAATTATAATTTTCTTGCAAATAGTTTTCAATGCTATGTCCATTGATCAACAAATTACACAAATCGCGTTTGGTACACACAAATTGGCTCATTTTGAGAAAAAAGCGATGTGCCAATTACTAGCTCAATTGAAACTTTGAAAAACAATTATGCATGTTTGAATATTTCAGCACCGTTTTATAGTTTCCAAAGTGTTGTGTGCAAAACCGCATATGCACAAGGAACTAAGTAACGATAAAATTATATTTTTTTTTAAATATAATTTTTTGTGGTCACGATGACCACGATGCTCATAAGTAGATATCGATAGACCACATCCAATTTGACTCGTGGGAATAGTCCAATAATATATTATTTGCATTTATATTTTCAAGGTTTTTCTGAGAGCGTTTATACGTTTCCGAAGCTCTGCCTACCCCAAAAGGAATTATAGGCGTGAGAATATGTATGTATGTTTGTATATTTTCAAGAAAAAATAATTAATTTATAAATGTTGCGTTATTTTTCTAAAAATATACAGTACAAGGCAGGTCGTCAAAAACATGCAATATTACTCATAAGTCATAACATATTTTGGCTCCTCTTAAAAAAAGGCGCGAATTTGCTTAACTTTTTTTCTTTACCCATAATAAGGACTAATTAAAGAATAGAATTCAATAAATACCTCAACGTCGGCAAACGGCGGTAACTGAAAACTCTATTTGAAAATGAACTGGAATAAATAGGTGTGTCAAATACGATTTTTTTTAAATTATTTATCTAACTATATATTTATTAAAATATGTCAAATTAAAGATAAAGATATATAACATTTTTTAAGAAAAATTTGGAATAAAATTACATCAAAATGTCACCACACGCTCTCGTAAAATCGAGTGCCACCAATAATTAAAGTTCAAATATTTTTAAATATATGTTAACGTTAAAATATAAAAAATATATATATCAAAATAAAAGAACTATTTATTCAGCTATTTAGAATTACTAAAGTTATCCCTTAAAGATAACTTTCGAGTAAACCATTTTTGAGACGCCTTTGTATGGACGTTTCCCATAGTGCGATGGTTGGAGGAATTTTTAAATCCCTATCCGTTACTTTATAAAAAACGCGTGTTCGTTAGTGTTTTGCCTGGTATTTCAATGATGCGTTGACGGTGGAGTTATAAATAATAAAATTATAAGTAAAAGGTATAATTGATATATTTGAGTGAACTGCACAAGTCAAAGGTTGGCGAAAGAGTGCCTTAGAAATATACATGAAGATTACAAATTACATCGTTACCATATTCGTATTTAGCACATAGAACAAAGAAAAGATCATGTATCATAAATGGCATCTAGGCCATAGCGACAAATACAAAATTATGAGTAATACATGAATTGGCACAATACTTCCCTTCCAAAAAAATTTTTTTTACTACATTGAAAAAAATATATATTTAGAGTAAATAAAATGTTAAAGTACTGTATAAGTATAACAAAACAAATTATTGCCTCTTTCTTCATTAAAATACAAGAAAATAATATGTAAATTTATATAACTACTGTCGGTTCGGTAAAGATTGTTATTGTTATTATTGCCCATTACGTCTGCGGTGTTTGAATTTGAGATTGTTCATCGTTCATCGACTTTGTGCATTTGTGTCGTCTGTCCATTTTTGTCACTTTGTAATTGATATGTTTTAGGTTCATCGACTTTGTGCATTTGTGTCATCTATCCATTTTTGTCACTTTGTAATTGATATGTGATAGGTTCATCGACTTTACTCATTTGTATCATCTGTCCTGGTAGTGCGATCTCTGCAAATTTGAGGATGGCTTTTGTCGTCAGTGTAACTGGTAAGCAGTTAATTTGTCGCAGAATTTTGCTTCATCGTAGTCCTTATGCCGGGGTGACATAGATCGTGTTGCGCTTTGAATGCGTCAAAAAGATATGTCGGTGGCTGGTAAGGTCTGGGGTATGTTGAGTCGCTGCAAGGTGACGCGAAAATGCCTTGGGACTTTCGTTAAGTCGCTACAAGGTGGCGCGTAATAGTGCCTTGGGACTTTTGTTAAGTCGCTGCAAGGTGACGTGACAGTGCCTTGGGACTTTCGTTAAGTCGCTGCAAGGTGACACGTAAAAGTTCCTTGGGACTTTATCTAAGCTGCTGCAAGGTGACGAGTTCGTGCGTGTATTACATTTATTAAGCTTTCCAAGATCTGAGTTCACAGGAGAGAGAGAAAGAAAGAAAGGACAACATGGTACGTGTTAGTACCCTGGGACTGCCGCTAAGTCGCTGAACGGTGTCTCGAACGTGCACATGGCTGAGTGCAGAAGTGAGAGAAAAACACCATGGTACTGGGTGAAAGAGAGTTGTTGCTTTGAGATGCTCTGTCGGCATTTATCAAAAGCAATGACAGCTCTTGGCGTCCCAATAAATTACATTAAATAAAAAAGTGTATGTTAGTCTTCCACAAATGACACAATTTCGTTGTGATGCGTTGGCACGGAGTGCAGGGCTGCGGCACGACGAGTGGATGTCCGGCAGGTCAGCACGATGAGTAGACTGCGGTTCGTCATGACGGTTGTGTGTCCGGCTGGTTGTACGGACGCAGGAATGCGGCTTAACGCGACAGTTGGGCGTCTGGCATGTTAACACGTACGGCAGGAACGGGGCTTCTCGCCATGGTTGTATGTTCAATGATGTGTGTGTCGGTGGCGCGGCGGCAAAATTATAAGCGGGCACGAGACACAGCGGTCGGCATGACTGTGGGTGCCAGCACGTTAAAATGTGTTGAAAAGTAATACCTGGTTAACCGATAGTAGAAAGTGCAGGCGTGCAGCGAGAAAGTCAGCATCGGCAAAAATCAGCATCAATTAACGATGCGGGGCGTAGCTGGATTGAGGCGAAAGTTCATGGGCCATTTTATACATCAAAGTATCCTGACTCTTCGTATGCGCGAAATCTAACCCCCGTGTCTATGCGCCTCTTGAAATCTGGAATCAGTGAGATCCGCTGGTGGAAAGCTGATTCAGATGTGCTATCACGGAGATCACGTCAGCATCACTGGAGCATCACTGGCCGTAGCGGGATTGAGTCCGCTACGGCCATCACGTCGGGGTCACCACTTTGCCTGGTATTTCAATGATGCGTTGACGGTGGAGTTATAAATAATAAAATTATAAGTAAAAGGTATAATTGATATATTTGAGTGAACTGCACAAGTCAAAGGTTGGCGAAAGAGTGCCTTAGAAATATACATGAAGATTACAAATTACATCGTTACCATATTCGTATTTAGCACATAGAACAAAGAAAAGATCATGTATCATAAATGGCATCTAGGCCATAGCGACAAATACAAAATTATGAGTATTTAATTTTTTTTGTATAGTGTCATAGTAACAAATTAATGTTTAGTGTTAAAACATTGTTAGTAATGAATATGGAGATGAAACGCGAGCGATTCATTGATTCATCACAAGCTAAGAATGATGGTGAGTTTGATAATGATCGTCTTAGTAAACTGGTTAATACTGGCCAAAAGATTTGAAAAGTGATACTAGGAAATTTATACTGCAATTGATTAAAAGGAATAAAAACGCCTTTACGCATTTGATGCGTATTTGTTTTATACCGCTCGAAAAGTGTAAAAGGTTAGTGTTGTCAGCTTATAAAAAAAATTACCCACAAAAACCCACTTTGCTATCAAGAACATAATACACGGAAGAGTGTTCGGATTAGTTTAAAGTTAATAAACATTAAAAAATTGTTGCACATAACGGGGTTCCGTAGGTAATCGGTTTATTAATTTTTATTATTAAATTAAAGTTATTCCTATAGTAGGGGAACGAGTTAAAGAAACGTGCGAAAAATGCGGTTGTGACGTCATCGTCACGTGTCTATCATGAATAGTGAAGTAACATGCAAAATGTTGATAACGATAAACACACTTTTTTACTTGCGTATTTTAATTTAGTTATTAAATATTATAAATTTATATTTAATAAATGTTTATACATTAACAACAATAATTATTATTTAATCATATATTTAACCAATCATATATCAACTTTTTAACTAAACTAAACTAAAGTTTTTTTGTCGTCAACGCTTACGAAACTTTAAGGTGTCCATATTCATAAATCAGTATATTCTGTCTAAGCCGAAATAACGTGCCCCTCCACTGCATTTACGCACACGAGCAAATATAAAATAAGAATAAAACACACCGATAAAATAATTTTAACAAAAAATACGACTTTAATCAGTAAACTAGCAAAAAATAAATTTACTACGCACAAAGTAATACCTTTTTTTTTTCATTTAGTTAAATAGAAATTAGTAAATAAATATTTTATAATTTTGAAGTCGGTATATACTATACTTGATTCTAACGAGGACGAATGCGATGAATCTGATGACCTTGATGATTCCGATAGCATAAGTGAAAAGTATAGCTAGTCTAACTATAAATGACGCGCCCCTCCACTTCATTAGTTTATTTAAATGTGTGAATACAAATATTACTAACTATACTATTATACTTCACGCAGGGCAGTTAAAAGTTTAGGACATGTTGGTACAATCTTTTTTATTAAATAAAAATCTTCTATGCATCTTCTTATAACGCCAAGGTCAAAGTCGTCAATATTAACATTACGTTTAAAAATTATCTTTTTGCCTTTTTTTGTGGGTGATTTCAAAAGTAATGATCCAGCTAAAGTCGACTCACGTTTTATATTATTAATTGTGCTTTTAGGTACACCGGTATAATAACATGATCTATTAATACTTTTACATAAAGGTATAGTTACTATATTTGATAATTTTTCTTCTTCACACATTTTAATCACGTTTCTAATAATGTTTCTAGCCTGGCTACGGATGACTACTCTCTTTTTTTGAGTTAACTCGCTCATTTTGTAATAAACAAACAAAATAATTGATGACACGTTTTCATCGATAGTGCGCTATTAAGTGACACCGCCAAGCTAAGCGCGTCACTAATGGCGGCCAGTAAGATACGGGTGGGAGGTATTTGCCCACCCGCCGCTCCTCAGGCCCCGAATGCATTTAACTCATTCCCCAACTATATTGTAGGTTTCGGGGAGCAACTTGTAAGAAGACTTGTCAAAGAAAAAGAGCAGGCAATAAAACTGGAACAAAGGTTTCTTGGGAATAAATAACAAGAACAAAAAATAATTTATCATCAATCAATCAAATTGTCACGCCTTTTTCCCACAGGGATAGGCAGACACAATGGAGCGCCACTTACCACGATTCTTACAAAGCTCCCTTGCTTCCCTTGCACAGGTTGCCTAGTGCCCATAACCACAGAGCCTGTATGAAGTGAATTGTGGATGTGAAGGAAATAATTTATAATTGTTAATAACAAATAAATATTATAATAAAATTTAAATTATAATTTTTGCACGCTTACTTTTCTTATTATTCTCTTTTATGTCTCATGTATTTTGTTATACTTGGTTAATAAAGATATCTAGTTTTGAGTTACTGTATATATATTTTTATTGACTCCACATACCATGTAATTTTAAAGTTCATTAGTCTTATTTTCTAGTTTAGTGAGTGAAAATTTTAGTTGTGTAATGTTTTCATTTTATTTGCATTCTCGTATAATAAACAATATTTGATGAGCGTCACGTCATCATCATTCATCGTCAGCTTTGGACTGCTTTACACATTAATACTTGCTTTTTTGGAAAGGACATCATTCATTTTGGGCTTCTTAGTACTACTTTTGTAATGTCCAATGACGAAAAAATATATAAATGGTAGTTTCCATACTTGTATTGATAAAACTAATAACAATTATGTTTTTAATTGCTGTGCAATTAAGTTATTTGGATAATAAGATATGGATTTTGTATTATCTGTCAATCAACGCCATATTTGTTCTGCTTTAAACTGTCATAATTATAGTTTGATCATTTTGCCCACCTAAACTATGCAAAATGAAGGATAAATTCCAATTATATTGTATTCTTCGTACATCAAACTATTTTAAAATGCATATCAATCTGTTAATACAAATAAGCCCAAGTCCCCATACAAAATGAATGATGTCCTTTATCTATTGGCAACTCCAAATGCGATAGCATTGGAAAGCGACGCCTTTAATAAGAAATAAAAAACGCCTTAAATAAAAAAAACGACACCTTTCTTAAATTATTTATGTTGTTTGTGAAATGTTGACAAATGAACATGATAAAACCTAGCGTACCCCTTTTCTTTGCACCAAGGTCACTGACCACAACTCCTCCCTGAAAGATGTAACTAAAATTTGACCTTTTTCTAAGACGTGTTTCATCAATATTATGTTGTTATGGCCCTTATTAGGCTTTTACACTCAGGGCAAATCCAAGCAACTGGGATCACGGCCGATTCTCTAATATTCGATGGTATGAGTGAGATTCACCGAGTGCCATCTGATGAAAATAAAAAGTAACCACACGATAAGTTGCAATGAACGCAATGAACGTTCCGCGTTTTCGACGAAGTTCACTCAGTAGCGGCTAGATGTCGCCAGCAAACACACCACAAATAAAGCCCAAAAATTAAACAGAAAGTATAGGAAGTAAAGAGGTTATAAATAAATAGCACCAAACTTATTAGTAAATATTTAATTTGCTTAAATCAATAATATACATGTTTGTACAAATATTTAAGTCTACAAAGTTTATTCACCTGATAATAGGCACGTGTACATCAGGATTATTGTAACAATGGACCTAGAACACATGAATTAATGTCCTAAATTTTCAATTCAATATTCATTAAGAATGTTACAAAGCGCTCTTTAACCTTATTCCTACCTCGTCTTTGCACACCCTATATACACGCAAAGGTTGGGTGGCAGAAGCATCCGCGTTCTGTCGAACGAATCGGCAGTCGAACTAAAAGATTCGGGGCGTCATCATTTTGCAGAATAATCGACAAGTATTTTTTTTTATTAGCTCATGTGTTCATCCTTTAATCTTGAACTCTTCAAGCGAAGCTTTAAATAGCACGTTTGGTTGGCAAGGTAACAGCGACTGAGGCAACCGTATACTGAAACATTTTTGTTTAGTCGTCGGCGCTTACCATCAGGTAAATCGAGGTTAGATATTGTGCCCTAATAAAGAAAAAAGTTAACAATATAAATACATATAAATTGTTAATATTATTTTCTTAGTCCGGCATAATGACGGCGACTGAGGCAGCCGGGAACTAAACTCGGTTTTTTCAGTCGTCGTCACTCTTGGACCTCCTCTTGCTTATTCTACTACGAATACGCATGCAGTATGTATGAAAGCAATGTACCAGAATTGAACCTGGAATGGAATTCAATGTTTTTTTAACACATTTAATGCCAGCAACACACATTTTGTCAACCAATCAATCAAATTGTCATATCTTTTTACTATAGGGATAGGCAGAGTTTATACTTTAATTAAACCCTATTACATTAATAATTCTGTATATAAATTAAAATAAATGTTTAAAATATAAATGTGTTGTTTAATTTTTAATAATTATATAATCTATTATGCTAAAATTTATAGTTTATTTCAATTGCTAATTTATTAAATTAATTAATTGTTTAAATGAATGAATTTTATAAACCAACCGAATGCAGAATGTAGTTTTTACTTTTAGTTCTTAATAGAGAAAAAATAAAATCATAGTGTACGTATTATTAAGTATAAATATTTAGTTTATCCTTTTAAATATCACACAAAGTACAAACTTAGCGCACAGCTTTAATCGCATCACAAAACTTTTCGTGATGATATCCAAAACATTTAGTCTAGCTATTCAAAATGGGAACGCTGCCAGTATCTTCGGAACCTTGCCTAAAGGGACTCCTTTTAATAATGTATTTTAGTTATTTTTTTATCAATATATGTATTAAAAGTGGAAATAAGTTTATAAACGACAGACATTTCCTATGTTTACGTCATCTATTGTGGTAACGAAGCTTTTTTATTAAAATAATGTATCGATCATTTTATTTTATATCAAAATTTAATGTTTTAAGCTTCATGATTTAAAATTTAAGCTTAAAATTAGTTTACTAATACAGGCATAATACTTTAAGGGGACGGACGCATAGCACGAGTAAACAAATCAGCCTGTTAGTTGACTAATGTCCTTTGCAAATGGTGATTTTACTGGACCATTGGGTGCGAAAAAGCACCAAGAAGAATGGAAACATCTGGCTAGCTTATTAGCAGAAGGTCCAGACTAGTCAAATGATAAATGGAAGCAGGTATGTTGATTATTGGGGGTTGTTGGGTGACTCGCCTGCGCTGGGGTCCGAGACGTGCGAGGACGGACCTCAGTGCGCACTCAACCCTGTATGGACGTCCTCGTCGGGGATGACTGCCGCACTAGTGCTAATCCATTAGTGGGACAGTCGTCGCCGAACTCAGCGTGCAACAGAGCGCGCGCTGGGTCGTCCCCCCTGGAAATGCAGTACTCTGAAAAACCGCACACACTATGCCGCCCCCAGAGATCTGCAGCTAACCATACAGGAAAACTACAGGGATGATGCGGTCCGTGTCCCTGTGGCCTTCACAATACCACAAGCTATTGGAGGGGGTAGAACGGCTGCCTGCGTGTTTGTCGAGCGCGAAGACCCGTACGGATGGAAGAGGGGATCCTGGTGGTTGAGTAGGCAGATCCTGCCTACAACACGCCACTTTGGCCCTAATTTCAGCTAAACGGGAGGTCGTAGTTTAGTCGGACTGCGATCATTGGTTGTGTGCCACGGAGCTGACGGCTTAGGACTATCAGCTGCGGGACACGCAATCATATCGGCTCCAGGCTAGGGGTCTGGGGTGATGGGGCTCGCAGGCGGCAGTGCACGTCACGTGGTAACGTGTGCTGTCTAGTCTCGTGTGCAACTCACTCTGGAGTCCTATATCCGTCTCGTAGCCCTGGTGTTAGTTGCTAACATCCCCAACGTTGCGGGCTCCGTGGAGGGTGGGGAGCGAGATGGACGAAATAAATGAAAAACATCTATGGAAAAATATATTTAAAAAAAGAAGACCACAGCAATAGCTGGACCCTCGGGTTCGGTTGCCCAAGCACACGTGCAAAGCACAAAAAAGACGGGGCCGAAAGGCCCAATTCTCTCCACCAGTCAGGCCGCGCAGTCTGTCGTGCCCGCATCCGGGGTACTAATCCCGGAAGGCGCTCCTTCTTCGCGGACCCAAGTGTCTGGTGTGACTTCAAGCCCCAGCAGTCAATGCGCTGCTGGGGCATTGCCTGCGACCTCGCATGACGCCGGGGGCGGTCCGAAAGGGGAAACCCAGACGGGACTTCCTGGTGGTGTGCAAAAGGCCGCGGGTGCGAACAGCACCGACCAAGCGCGCCCGCGTAGAAAGAAATTAAGTAAGCGACGGCGGGACAGACTACGCGCCTGTGACCCGACTAAAAACCAAACTGCGGGTCCAACGAAGAGAGTCAGGCTAAATGACTCCTCCTCACCCAGGGTGAAGCCCAAAAGAGCAAGACCACCCCCCACACATGAAGGAACCTATGCCAGTATGATAAAATCAATTGGCATAGCCCTCACCACATCACCTCAACGTGACTTGACGGAAGCTCAGGCCATGGTGGTGAAAACAGACTTCGAGGAGCTGGTCGAGGAAGAAATCGAGAAATTGATGGATGCCGGGTCCAGCTTACGCCCGAAATTTGGGGGCAGACCTTACTATAGTGAGGGTGTCGTCAAATCTCGGGTCTTGGAGATGTCAACCCTGACCTGGCTTCAGGGCATAATCGGGAAGATACCATCCCCAATCCCAGATACAACGATCGTCGCGCTGCTTCAGGAAGATCTGGTCCGCAAAACCCGGGCCGGAATCCTGATTCATAAGACCACGCGCAACGTCGAGGGCAGGAAAATCCTACATCAGCTGGATTTTTAAAATGAGAACCCTGCCCTAAAAATCAGCACCTGGTCATTGTACAACTGCATTTACCAGGGAGACAATCGCTTCCTTGTTGTAGGAATACCGGACAACATAATCCCGGTATTGCTACAGCAGGGAAGGGCACTTAACTACAACGTAGGTACAGTCTACGTTCGCTTCTTTGGGAAGGGTGGTCGCCTATATGATCTGGTCTGTCTGTAAATCCTAACAAAACTGAATTAGTACTGTTCACGAGAAAAAGGAATGTGGGAAAGTTCAAACTACCAAAGCTGTTTGACACAGAAATCCAATTGTCAGCAGAGGTGAAATATCTGGGCGTCACCTTGGACAGTAAGCTGAATTGGGGCAAACACCTATCAAACAAGCTCGACAGTGCCACTTTAACATTATGGCAATGTCGCAGACTACTGGGCATAAAATGGGGAATAAATCCCAAAATCATGAAGTGGATGTATACCTCCATCATTAGACCGTTTGTCACCTACGGTGCGTCGACCTGGTGGCCTAGAACCAGGCTGAAGACCGTCCAGGACAGACTCCAACAGTTCCAGCGGTTGGCATGCACGGCCATCACGGGCTGCATGCTCACAACACCCACAAAAGCGCTGGAAGTCATTCTGGGCATACTGCCCCTACACCTACATGTGCAGATGGAGGCAACATTGACGGCGACGAGGCTCCTAACGACGAATCAGTGGAACCTGGACTGCCGAGCCACACACACAACTATTCTTAGCGATGCAATTGAGGAGCAACCGCTACTCGCATCGATTGTCGACAGAATCCCGAAGAAATATGTATTTGAAAAGAGCTATAAAATACAACTAAGCGAGGATGAAAAGGACCACTCTGGCGCCGAGGAACTAAGAATCTACACCGACGGATCCAAGACCGGTGCGGGAACAGGGGCAGGAACCTTCTCGTGGGATTTAAACATAAATATTTCAACAGCGCTAGACGTAAACAACTCGGTGTTTCAGGCAGAATGTGTCGGTATTCTGCAAGCAGCACACGCAATAGCGAGGAGGGGGATCGCCAACCAAAAGATCAGGATCCTCTCTGATAGCAAAGCGGTACTTTTGGGTCTGGGAAACTACTGCAAAAGCTCAGCTTTGCTCTATGAATGCCACCTGGCATTGGAGGACGTATGTACGTCGAACCAGATCACTCTCCAATGGATCAAGGGTCATAGTGGATCGCTAGGCAACGACGCGGCAGATGAGCTGGCCAGGAGGGGATCGTCCTGTCGACCTATAGGACCGGGACCTATTATGCCCCTACCACTCCAGTTCCTTCGCAGCTGGCTGCGCCAAAGAACAGGTAACCTGCACGAGAAAGCATGGTCACATACAATGGATTGCAGACAGTTCAGGGAAGCTCTCCCTCATATTGACAGACGCTTGACTGGACGACTGCTGGACCTTAGCAGAGCCAAGCTCCGCACTATGGTGGGTGTCATAACGGGGCATTGTGGTTTTAATAAGCACCTGTACAACCTCAACATATCGGACAGCCCCCTATGCAGGGGATGCCTGAATGGGGAGGAGACAGCTGCACATGTGCTCTTGAGTTGCAGGAGCACGGGAGTAGCCGAAGCGAGACAAAAGTTCCTCGGCAATGCCAGGACGCTCCCGGAGGTCTGCAGGAACGAAAAGGGTCTCCTGGCCTTCCTGGAGGAGATCGGGTGGCTCCATTGAAGGAGAACAGTTGAAGAACGTACAAAGAAACCGAAGAGGACTTCAAGTGCGGAAACGAGCCCGCAAATAACTACAACTAACTACATGTTGATTATTTCGCATTTCATTTGATCATATTCATACTTGTACATATATATATATACATACGGGTATATACTCGTATGTAGCTTATTGTCAAAACTATACCTCCTTGTTATGGTAATTTTAGACTTGGCGGGATAATAAAGGCTCGTACAGAAAAGTTAAGACTGGCAATAATGCACCTGAGGCATCAGTTCCAAAATGGCGGAAAAGGTGTTTCTGTCATTGTGACTGAGTCCTCGGCTGGAATTGGCCCACCTGAAGTAAGTACAAGTGGTAAGTACAAAGTTATGTAGATACAATTAAAAATATTTGTAGGTATATGAGGCTCCTTTTTAGGGTTCCGTAGTAAAAAACGGAACCCTTAAAGATTCGTCATGTCTGTCTGTCTGTCTGTCCGTCCGTATGTCACAGCCACTTTTTTCCGAAACTATAAGAGCTATACTATTAAAACTTGGTAAATAGATGTATCCTATGAACCGCATTAGGATTTTCACACAAAAATATAAAAAAAACAATAAATTTTGGGGGTCCCCATACTTAGAACTAAAACTCTAAATTTTTTTTCATCTAACGCATATGTGTGGGGTATCTATAGATAGGTCTTAAAAAATGATATTGACGTTTTTAATATCATTTTAATCTAAACTGAATAGTTTGCGCGAGAAACACTTCCAAAGTGGTAAAAAGTTGGTCCCCCCCCCCCTGTAACTTCTAAAATAAGAGAATGATAAAACTAAAAAAAATATATGATGTACATTACCATGTAAACTTCCTCCGAAAATTGGTTTGAACAAGATCTAGTAAGTAGTTTTTTTTTAATATGTCATAAATCGTAAACCGCAATATACCTTTCATTCAATCAACTCAAATATAAAAATAATAATAAATCATTTAATTTCATAAACATAAACCTTATGCCTAAACCGTGAGCCATTATTTTCTAATGATAAATCTATAATAGGTGCCTAAGTAAATAATTATTATAATTAGCGCGGGGCGTGGCTTCACAAATAGGGGTGCGAAGCGCGCGGGGGGCAGGTTGCCGACTGTACCCAAGCGGGCAGGTAGAGACCATATAGAGCGAGGGCCGACGTTGTTGAAGCTCGTGCGCACGGAGCTAATTTTTCGATACATTTGCGAATGCTAAGTATTGTACGCTTACGATTTGATAATGTTTTAGTTGAATAAAAATTATTTTGATTACTTACATCGAAATTATTCTTTTAAACTCAATTACTGCTTAGAAATAGGTAAATACTTACTATAAAACGTCAACCTAATAAGTTTTAAGATGTTCTGTTCATTTCCTCACATCTAAATACATAAAATACATACAGGTCTCCCAAAGTGATAATGCGCATAGAAATCTTCGTCACTTTTCGACAACGGTCGTATTTCCGAGCGTCGGAAGAATGTTTTCGATTGTGTACACATGATATTGACTCCTATTTCTTTCGAACAAGGTGCAAAATGCAAGTGCATTGTTTAGGGCTCTTACGATTCAATGATTCGGGTGTTTCCGGGAATACCACAATTACGAAGATCTGCATGCGCATTATTAATTTGGGAATACTGTACCTACTCATATTAGAATAAAACTTTATCTTGCCAAACTGAAATTTATATTAGCTTGTTTAGCTATCAAAGTCCTATATGGGCTCGCATATACGAGCTCGTAGTTAGATCTAAATCCTATCATTTAGGTACCTAATTATAATGTTTACTTATCAATAATTATTTTTTTTATTAATTTAAAAAAATACACTATTATTAAAACATCGATCAAAGTCTTATTATTATGTTACTTGCTGCTACGGAACCCTTAATGGGCGAGTCCGACTCGCACTTGGCCGATTTTTATATTTACTTCTTCTCACACAGGTTTTTCATTATGAAGTTGCCCCAATCGAGGAGACAGAAAATGTTCCACCTCTAGAAACTATGCCGACGCCAAGACAATCAAGTCGCCAGCCTTCAGGGTTCCCAAAGGAGTTTGCAGACTTGCAAAATAAGCAAAATTCCTTGCTTACTGTAATTATTATACGTTTTTTATCAATCAATCAAATTGTCACACCTTTTGCCCACAGGGATAGACAGAAACAACGGAGCGCCACTTGCCACGAGTCTGACACAACTCCCTCACATTATCATTACATCAATATCAACAATTCAATGGATTAACACATACATTTCAATCTTCATAACAATAAATATGTTTCAGGAATTGGTGCAAGCAGTAATTGATGCATCTGTCTTCATGCGATGGGCACTGCACCCGCACGGAGAATCCATAAATGCTAAAAAAATGTTTCATTTCTTGTAAGTTTTGACAGCAGGAATATCTGAAATAAATTATCATCATCATTAATTTCACATCTTAATTCCTACATGGATAGACAGAAACATGTTGAAACATGTACATGGATGATGTTGTGATCCATGGATCACAACATCAAGTTCAATAACAATATGACAAGATTGCGTGATAGATGTGGTTTGAAAGAAGATGTAGTGACAAGGATTGACAAAGAAGTGCTACGATGGTTTAGGCACATGGAAAGGATGAGTGAAAGTAGATTAACGAAAGGAATTTTTAAATCTGATGTGGACGGATGCATTAAAAAGGCAGGCCCAGGAGGGTGTTTTCCGACCAAATCGGAGACATCCTCAAGAAAGCTAGGTTGCCTAGTGCCCATAACCACAGGGCCTGTATGTGGAGAATTGTAGATGTGAAGGAAGCAAGGGAGTTATGTAAGGATCGGGGTAAGTGGTGCTCCATTTTTGATTGATTGAAGATTGAAGTTTAAGCAAGAGAAATATTAGCAAAAACCTTGCATCATCTTTTAAACAATCTTGTCCTCCCAAGGTCAGCCGTTTGTATGTTGATTGTATGTCGAAGGCAGCATTGGTGGGTCATACAATATTTAGTTGAGTATAGGGGAAAATAAGCACAGTGAAAGTGAGTGTTAACATGTTGCAGAAACTTACTTACATTTCAGTTACAAGTCCAAAACGCTGCCTTCACTCTCTCACGAGCCACTAGATGGCTGAGGGTCATAGAGAATCTATGGATGCTAGGAAATTGGTTCATTGAATCCTGTAAGAATTTATTTTTACAGTAGTTATTGCTTTTTTATGAAATGAAATGAAATGAATTATTTATTTGCTTAATATGGGTTAAAAATGTAGGTGTTACATATTGGTTTAATATGTAACACCTACGTTTTACCTACCTATGTAATATGTAACACCTTAAATACAACCTTATGTTTGTATTTTAGTAATTACCATCTGTATATTTTGAGTAATAGATTATTGTTTGTGATTTTATTGTGGCTTGACAGCGACATTTAAACAACTCAAGGAGCAGTTACATTCACCATGCAGACCTAGTTGGAACTGGAATATGTTAGGTTATTCAAGTGAAAGTGATGGTTCTATAATGGATTGGCAGGCAGACTAAAAGAAAGACAATCAACTCGTATTAATAAATTTTACAAATAAAATAGATTTGTTACCTTAACTTGCATTAGCTTTTGGCGATTTTTATTCCTATATTATGGTCTACTGTTATTATCAAATTGTTACATCATCCTTTATCTCCTTTTGGCCATTTAATAGATTTAGGGACTTACATGGACAGTGCATTTGTGCCTCTTCTCAAACTTCTTAAGGCTGTGGTACTGTTAATATTATTTTTTTCACATACAGACCTGTTGGGACAAGCAGAAATATAATAGCATTATATCTGGCAAAGAAATAACAGATTTAATATATTTTTCAGTTTATCTTAGACGCCCATCACTATAAAACAGGATAGAATACAAATAAAACAAGATAGGATACCAACATAACATAACATAACATCGTTTTTTTTTATATAGGTATGTTAATCTTCTTTGGCCGGCAAGTGACGGGTGGCGTAAATTTATATTATTTGTATATAAACCTGGTGTTTCTACGATAATGGTGTGATAATTTTAAAGACCATTGAGTACAGACAAATAATTTAAAGCTGTGCAACAGAATTTTTTGCGTATCCTTCAAGATTTTTAGTACCTTTCCGCCGTTTCACTGAAACTATCTTTGGTAACCTTATTCTTACCCTGATCACCCAGACCCACTCCACCGGCGTGTTCCATCTTCCTTCATATTTATTTCAAAATTGGAAAATATTTTAACATTGAATACAATTACTTTGACACTGGCACTTGAACATAAATACTAAGCTATCAACAAAAAAAAAGTTTTTTTAGCGGGCAACTGCAAGTAACTGGTCGTACATTAATAAATTAATACTTAGGGTGAAATTTCTTAAATATTAATGAATTATAATAATGCAATTGTTATCCAGGAAACGTTTAAAAGTTGATTGAGTATAGACAAGTGATTTAAAGCTGTGTAACGTGTTACTTCGTCTTCCCTTTAAGACTCCGTCGGAAAAGTTTTATAAACGTTTTAATAAAAACATCACTGCCATCGTCACTCCATGTAATAGATGATATACCAGAGTGTTCTATCTTTATTATACATCCACTAAAAAGATAATAACTCTTTTACTGAAGACTAGGCTGTAGACTTAGTTTCCTTTGCCTTTGTTTTACGGACAAATAAGTAATAAGAATGAGGTTATGTGAAGTGAAGCATCGGGTCTCGACTCTCATTCAAGGTCATGGCGATGATCACGTTTCTTCCGGTTTGATCTTCGCACCAAAAGTTTAGGCATCGCAAACGTCATCAATATAATACTGTCGTTAAACATTTTGAAACTAGTAAAAAATTGAATTAAATTTTAAAAAATTATCTCCTGTTATGCATGTTAAATTTAATTTGTCAGTTTTAGAATTCGGAGCGCAGACCATAAGCACTTTTAGATCGTGTCGGAATGCTGCGATTGTAAACAAAATGGCGACGTTAGTAAAAGCTGTTGGGTGTGTTCTTTGATTTTGCACCTGATTTTTACCAATTATGTTGTTTTTTTTGCGCTAATCATCGAGTTTATTATTAATACTTTGTTTTATTTGCATTAAGTTATACCTAATTGTGTAAAAAGTGTTCTTAGGATAGTGACTTTATTGTATTCCATGTAAACCCATTGTGTTGAAGAAGTGACTTTATTATGTTTTATTTTATTGAGATAGTGATTTTATTATGATGTTAACTAGTAATTAACATACATATTTTTAGTGATACTATTGTCTTGAAAAGTAAGTTGGAATTAAATAAAAAAGATAATGTTTTATAAAAAGTCGTTTTATTGATCTAATTAGATTATTTCCTACTGAGTAAGGTTCACTTTCACCGACATCTTAAATACGTCTAATATTCATTGTTGTATTATTATACGTTTTTGGATGTGAAAGTGGACCTAATATGTTTACAAATACGCAATATCAACCAGGCCATTTTAAAATTGCCACCATTTTTAGTTCGGGTGAGATTCCGTCGTGGCGTTTCTAATTGCCACGTGTTGTCTATGGCAGTCGAGCTTCTTCTCTTGAGTACAATGTTCCTTGGAAGTGAAGTCAAGTTGCGTATTTAATACCTTTTTTGGTGCTTTAATTTCAAAATATGTCTTTATTTAATTGAAAAATTGCAGTGGTAGCTTTATTAGGTTTAGTGTTGATGGTGGTGTGTAAAATATTCCGTAATTATTATTGTTAAAACTGGTAATTAGGCTTTGTTTACATTTAAAGTTGTATAATAGGTATTTTCTGTTATATGGATTAGGCACTGTATCTGCACACCAATTTAGTACAATTTTTAACGCTTTTCTATCCCTGTGCGAATAAAGGCGTGACAATTATTAAAAACGATGTTTATTATCAAAGTTTAGGATGCTCTTAGAGTTCTGAGTCTGAGTGCAATTCGGAATGAGGGGAAAATAAACAGCCAATCACAGGCGATCACAAACGTCATATATCATTAAAAACAACATGGCGGTACTATCAAATTCGTTTATATGGACTCAGCAGTCGCGTGAGTTTCCCCTTCGCTCAACGGTGAGCGTGTCGCGTAGTGCTGTGTTGTTATGACGAATTATGCAGTTTTTAAGTGATTATGATGTGATTCGTTATGGCCTATAAATACCGCGAAGATTTAGTTGGCAAACGGTTTCTTTCTGTGAGTGGTGCTACTAAAATTAATGTGGATTTAATTTCCGAATGGTGTTGGAAAGCTGGTGTCATAAGAGCGGCATCAGTTAAAGATAATAATAATAAAGAACTACAGGTAAAAAAGTAGTATTGTTTATTTTTTAAATATAGAATTTGAGTCTAATTAATGAGTTGACCTAAATTTCGGAGGACAACACTTCTCTGCGGCAGGACTAGAGTTTTTTGGCGGCAATTACATATACAGGTGCGCGACGTAATCTAAGTTTTTTAAAAAATATTAAAGTTTAATAACAAAAAAAATACCTACATAAAACGACAGGTTCTGACGTTTTAAATTACTTGTATAAACTTTTTTAAATGTTCTTTCAATCCAAGGGTCCGTTGAAATTGAAAGTTTCAGTAAAGTTTTTTCGCCGCTTTAAAAAAAAAATATATTTTTATTAGACAGTTATTTGCTTTGGGTCTGGTTATCAAGGTAGGCCGTGGTACCCAGTCTGCCGATCCAGGGTAGTACCACCACTTATATAAGTATACTGACTGTAAAGTGATTTAGTCGCGTTTCGGGTTTAGCTTGCAAGTTGCCGGTTCCAAATAGGCCGGCATAGTGGATGTGACTGCTACTTACAGTTATTGAATTGTAGTAGCTGTGACATCCAAAAATGGACCGCACTCCAGCTTAACATCAGGCGGGGTGCTTGCATATGTCGAGTCACAAAAAGAATATCTACACCCTCGTGTAACTCACCTCATCATTCATCAGACTAAAGACTAGAGTAACGGGCTAAGGTATCTTTACCTTCAATTAAACAAAAAAAAAAGAAAATATGGCATAAGTACATAATAATCATAAACTTTTTACTCTGGCACAGAATTCTTTGATAATAGTAAGTTTTCTTAGATTTTGCGCGAACATTGATTAATGAATTAAACAAATTTTATGCGGCTTACTATCGCGTTTATTTTGGTTTTGATTTTACAATTTTTTATTATTCCGACGTTTCGAGAGCTTAAAATCAAAACCAAAATGAACGCGATAGTAAGCCGCATAAAATTTGTTTAATTCAATAGTAAGTTTAATACTAAGCCATAAACTATAAGTAACTAAAAGTAAATATATTTTATCATAACGATTTATTCTTAGTAATTTATTTTCGCGTGCGTTTTTTATTGTGGTTCGACATTATGACAGCACACCGCCTGATAAGTACTACAAAACACGTTGATTTTGGCGGCGGGGCAAAAAAGGTTCAACCTACCTAATGTTTACGCAATTAAATAACACGCAACTATATTATATAAATACCTTACCTACCTAAAGTTTAATATGAACCTACCTAAAATAAACAGAAAAGGTAAACACTAAGTTTGGGCACTGTCTCTTTGTAACTAATCAAATCATCAATCAAATTGTCACGCCTTTTCCCATGGGGATAGGCAGAGACAATAGAGCGCCACTTGCCACGATCCTGACACAACTCTCTCGCTTTCCCCACATCCGAAATTTTTTTGATACAAGCTCTAAGGTTGTAACTAGTATGTAGTCAAATCAATCTAATTGTCACGCCTTTTTCAATCAGTCTTACAGGATTTTTCTTTCTTAGTTATCAAAAGTAGCTTTCGAAGTCGTCGATCACAATACTTGATAAGAAGGAATCAATATTTTTTTTGTTTTAATTATATCTATAGAATTGACTTTGTTAAACTTGCGCGATTCAAATTCATGTGCAGATTCACGCATATTCTATGTTTAGCAGTGCGCGTTTTCCGGCTGATGATGATGATTATGAGGTATCCGGTCAAATCGAACATTGAAACAACATTCTGTTATGTATTCTATTTTAAAAGAATTTAGTTATAAATAGTCAGTAAAAATAGCAAAATGATTCTCTCTTAAATTGAACTTTAGAAAATTTCTGACAAATCAGCTACATCGACATTTAGTCAGGTCAGTCGTCAACAGGGATTGGGAATTTACTCGACAGCCTAACCTGCAAAAAGCGGAAAATCTTTTAATTGAAAATAGGCTCCAATTTATGAAATTAGTATTACTATCGCATAGTCCGTCTACATTGAAACACGAGTGACAGTTGGTCTTTGAAGGTACTATTGGAGTGTGCACCACATGGCCCGAGGTCAATGACACTACACTCACCGCGTTCGATGCACTGCACGCACCGAGTTGTCTCCTTCCAAAATAACTACCTCTAGCTTGGGTCTCGATTAACAAAGATGAACATGACGTGCGGTAAAGCGAAAGACACTGGGTTATTTCAAATTAATTAAAGATTTTAAGGTTGATCTAACTCAAGACTTTAAAGAACTTTCAATTATTTTTTTAAACATTGATGCGCTGTCCTGTGAAGTTATTTAAAAAGAGATAATTATAATGATATTCTTTGTAGGTATCGATTTTAACCATCGAAATAAAGAGGAATGCCTATGGATGGTTTCGCCTTTACATAAATTAGTGAACATGAACGAAAAATCTTAATTAATTACTTTTTTAATCCTTCTTAGTAAATTTGGTAGAAATAATAAGTAGGATTTACGTTTTCAATTTAAAAAGTTGTTACTGTGACCGAGTAATTGTTATTCAGTAATCATTTAAAAGTTGATCAAGTATAGACAAGTGAGCTGAAGCTGTGAAACGTGTTCCCTTCGTGATCCTTCAAGACTCCGTCGTAAGACTCTGCCCATCATTCCAAATGTTAGTTGTTAGAAAATGCCTTACAAAAATTAAACTTGCCTATATACCCTATTTATTGATTTTTATTGTCATAGCAAAATAATTAACCGAAAAAGTTCTAGAAAAATGTTAAACGAAACTTCTTTTACACCAATACAACATGCATTAATACGATTAAACTTCATAAAATTGATTACTAAACATTTTTTAAAATTAAATAAGCTCAGAAACCCTTCACATGCGAGTCAGCTATGATTCTGCTAGGATGATCTAGCAGGATTTTCTTTTATTTAATTTCTGACAAGCTCCCTGAAATCCTATATTAACTGTATTATTTAGCTTAAGGTGGGTCACATATCAATTTCGTTCTGTGTATATTTTAAAATTATCTACGTATAATAACAATTATTGCAGGCAATAAATTGGGCACATGTATTATTTATGTAAAAGTAGTAAATTGAATTCTTGATAAGTTAATTATTATGCACAATTTATCATTAGAACTTTGACCCCAGTGCATTGGCTTCTGTTTATTAAGCAATCAGTATCTTTCGATTTATTATATAAAACATAATTTAGTTTTTTTTATTATTATTAATTTAACTTTATTATTATTAAGTACTTCAATTCCTTTATTTCAAAGGTTGGCACTAGTTTTTTGCAAATACAACCACTTGTTATTGTGGTTGACTTTTAATACTGCTTAATTAAAAGTCCGTGGTAGTAAGAGTAGCGGCATAATTATTCCGTCATCCTTTTTTCAAGTATTTTAATGTCATTTGTTATTCTGTCAACATAGGTTGTCAAATGATCATCAAAACTAGTGACATCTTTCTAAATATCAAACTTTTTGACATCTTCGTAACCAATCAGCGAAGAACAAATAAATTGGTAAACTACGTTGTTTAGTCACTTGCGACCGCGACGCAATTTCACCGTTTTTCGTCGCGATAATGTATTTAGAGAATCGAGGCCCTGCATTTAGTCAGCCAGCCGATGTCCCATAGGAAGGTCAGGAGACCTTTTACGTCCCTGCAAACCTCCGAGAGGGAGACCTTTCTAGGATCATTTACGCTCATTACGCCTTTGTATAGGGTTTGTTGAGCGAACAGTGATTAGATATGACTCCAACCACTAGACGCAGCTTTGCTCGGAGTTAATTACGAGTGACAGATCCCTCGTGAGCCGCTTATTGGGCGTCGAGACTTATTTGTCGGCAATCTGCGGTATAATGAGTGCAGATGGATACGTAGCCTCAGACGAACTGGAATGTCAGAGTAACAATGGGGCCTGAACTGGAACTGCTAAAGGTTCTTTAGACTGAAAGTGTAAACAAAGCATATAAGCACCAGTTTTAACAATAATCTTATAATATATTTTAAACGCCATCATCAACACTCACCAAACATAATTTCTACTGCTAATTTACAATAAATTTAACATATTTCTAAATAAAAACATCAAAAGAATAATTAAATGGGTTCCAAATTTTACATTTATTATTGTTATATTGGTAGCCTGATTAAGTGATGTAACGAAGAAGAGAAATACTTGAATTGTTTCCAAACTGACTCAACATGTATATTTTAGTTATAATTGCAGAAACCAGAAAATTAATTGTTTTAGAAAAGATGAAATTGCCTCTTTGTACTGAAATTTAAATCTGTTTTTCCAAAATGTATCAATTTATTTAAACAAAATATTTACCCTCATTATCTATACATTGTTGCCATCTAGTCAAAAGTTCATTTATGCCTTTGCGAAGGAACTGTGCGATGAAAATATGTTAAAGCATTTTGTACAGCCTCTTCGGAAGTAAACTTTTTACCACGTAGAAAATTACGTGTCGCACATTTTTTAAAACAAGAACCTCACAGGTATCATATAAAAAAAGTTTCATTCGAAAAACTTACACCACGAATGTTTCATGTCAATTCAAAGTATCCATTACTTACTATAAAACAGCAATTTCATACTTTAATCCCTATTTTTATATCTACCTAGTCTAATAAGTGGATGTAAGTGAATTCAATAGCTACGTCCATAACTGCTCAGCCCATAGTCAATAATTGAGTCTCTCAGAGAAAGGTCAATCATTCGCAATATGTTATAGTCTGTCTAAGCCGAAATGACGCGCCCCTTCACCGCATTTGCGCACACGAAAAAATATAAATGCAATTGGTCATTTAGTTGCTAGTTGGACACAAAAGGAGGTGTACGCTGATAAAGTATAATAGTATAGTTAGAAATATTTGCATTCACACATTTAAATAAACTAATAAAGTAGATGAGCGCGTCATTTATAGTAAGACAAGCTATATAATATGGTAGATAATGTTTATTAGTAAGTTGTACTTAAGTTAAAAATAAGTTTATTTTCAATGGTCAGGGCAAGATAGACACGAGAGGTAACTAATTCTAGTATAATCTCACACTCACACTTGACACTATTTTTATGCAAGCAGCTATGTGAGTGGGCTATTATAGATGGTCAATCAATCAAATTATCACGCCTGCTCACAGAGTAGACAGACACAATGGAGTGCCACTTGCTACGATCCTGACATGTTTTTTTTGACATGTCCACATGATGTGGATGAAATGCCTTGCTTAACGCATCCCATGCACATCAGATTTATTAAATTCTTTTTGTCAATCTACTTTTACCCATCGTTTCCATGTGCTTGTACCATCGAAGCATTCCTTTGTCAATCCTTGTCACTAAATCTTTTAAGTCACATATTATATATTGATACTTCTGCTGCATCAATATTATAAAGCGACACCAGCAAACTGACACAACCTTAGGTTTACATCGTTGACAAGTTGTAAAAAGCTTACGTTTACGTTTGTGTTATTTCCACTTGTGCCTCCGAGAGGCGCAGGCGTATGCGTATGCAATTATCTTTGTATTATAAATAACTGACCTATCTTTGGTACAGCGCTCTCCTACTGTGAATGAGCATTGCCAGATGAACGTTCACGCATACTTGTATATTTTAATCACTTGTTACATTTCATATTTAAGATGAGTTTGTACAATCTAGCTAATATTGATTTTTAACACGCTTTTATTATACGAGCGGCACGCTATGATGGCCGTTTTGACGTTTGCATCATTTATGAAGTTTTGTATAAATTAACAATTGGGCACTTTTGAAGAAACAAATTGTTGCTCTTTATTGTCACAATAAAGAACAACAATTGTTCCTCCGAACGTAATGATTAATTTAAAGAAAACTTAATGAACGATCAGGCGTCAAAAAGCCATCATAGCGTGTAGCTGGTATAGCTTGACTTGTTATGTTATGTAACTGAATATTTCAATTAATTTTCACCCACTTCTAGAAGTCTAAGTTTGAAAATTTGCACTCGCATTAAAAACGGCTGACTACAATAATTTCATTAACTATTTTATTGGCCGGCATAGTGACGGCGACGGTCATATAAACGTGTTGTTTATATGACCTTAGTTTATTTAATTCACTTTAATTCACTATTTAGTTAACTTTAGTTTTATTTAATTCAAAGGTTGATTTGTTTTTGATCAAAACGGGGATATTTTTGGAGGCCGCCATTCCCATAGTTATATGAATCTGTATGAGAAGAATTGTGGATGTGAAGAAATGTTTTATCAAATGTTTTGTAGTTTTGTGCGATCATTCCCGCGTAATTAATTCTCAAATTCAAAAAGGCCTACGTAGGTCCATTTAAAGAGAATTAAATATTAATATAAGTGAATTATAGTAAATCGACCGAAAAAGGTCGTTGGTTTTTCGGTGCATTACGTAGAGCAAGCGAAAGTGTGGTTTTCTTAGGATTACTCAAGATCCGCGCCAAAGCTTTTCAAGGCCACATCTGAAAACTAAATACAGCGGGCCCACCTCGCAACTTCAATGGGAATCAAAATGAAATTCATTCCCATTTGTCAAAAAGTTACGCGGTCGCTGTTGGTTTGACACATTTATTTATTCGGACAATGAGTTTCAATGAGCTTGAACAGTTAATGAAAATGAACATTGATTAGTGTTGGAGTTTTACTGTAAAAGCGAAGCCCATTCTTACTGTCAATGAGTTACGTCGTCGGTAGATACATAATCGAAACTTTTTAAAAACCTCATTGAGGTTAACAAATTTTGTATAGAAAGCAATTAAATAGCTCTTTCTATGTTAAAACAGCGTTCGTAAAAAAAAACTTTTTCGCTCGATCGAATGGATCTTTGGAATAGAATGGAAAATTGGTCGCACGATCTTTCATTTAAACGAGACACAGCCTGCCATGTCCATTCTAAAAGACCAAATAAACTATTGGTAAACATTTTTTAGAGATCGGATAAGAAGTTTTGTAGATTAAACGTCATCTTACAAACTTACAGCTTTACCTCTTTTTAATATTAGTGTAGAATGTGATGCTAACCTTTACGTTTTTATTGTGATGTTAAGCTGGAGTGCGGTCCATGAATGGAGGTAACTCCCACCAATGTTAAATAACTGTAAGCAGTCACATCCACTATGCCGGCCTAGTTGGAATCGGCAACTTACAAGCTGAGCCCGAAACACGACTCTTTGACAATCAGACCCGAAGCAAATATCCGCCTCAATTTTCTTTATTACCAATATATGTAAATTTAATCTAAAATTATATTACAAATGAAAGCTTAGAAACAAATTTTGCTCTGACCGGGAATCGAACCCGGAATTTTCCGCGTAACTGACTGGTGTGCTTGCCGTTACGCCACACGCCTGTCGTCAAAATTCCGGCTTAAAATAGAAATTCAATTAATTCAATTAAATAATGGCTTATCTTGTAATTTGGTACTTGAAAATCAAAAACCACACGTTGCCATACGTCACTATATAAATCAATCAAATTGTCACGCCTTTTCCCACAGGGATAGGCAGAGACAATGGAGCGCCACTTGCCACGATCCTGACACAACACCCTCGCTTCTTTCACATCTACAAATCTCTTCATACAAGCTCTAAGGTTATGGGCACTAGGCAACCTAGATTTCTTTAGGATGTCTTCGATTTGGTCGAAAAAATACCCTCCTGGGTCTGCCTTGTTTAACGCATCCATCCACATCAGATTTGTAAATTCCTTTAGTCAATCTACTTTCACTCATCCATGTGCCTAAACCATCGAAGCATACCTTTGTCAATCCATGTCACTACATCTTCTTTTAAACCACATCTATTGCGCACTGTGCTATACCTCAATCTATCCGCTATCGTCACTTCACATACACTCCTTAATGACTGAATTTCTACAGCCTTAATTCTACTCTCATGCTTCTTCTGCCATACTCAACCTTCACTTCCATGCATTAATGTAGGAACACCGCATTATGTTTAACGCCCAGTTTGTTGCCAAAAATGTCAAGATTGAGTGAGCTTACGGTTGTTGGACTGGTTGCTGTTGTGCAATAAGCAGGCAGGCAGGCTCGCGAGATTGTGGAGGGACGATCCTATAAGTCGGTCAACGGGGCGCGGGGAAGTGTGGGAGGGCCCTCAGACTACTTATCAACGGTCGCCCTATTCCTGACGCATTCCAATTCGACTTTACATCGATATTTAACAATTACATTTGACGATACGGCTACGCGTCTGTCACTGATTCGATCGCTGGTTTGAGCAAAGTTTGTTGCATTTGTATATATCATATCGGAGGCATCCTCGAGAAAGCTAGGTTGACTAGTGCCCTTAACCATAGAGCTTGTATGAAGAGAAGCTTGTGGATGTCAGGGAAGAAGGTAGGTGGCGTTCATACATTGTCTCTGCCTATCAATGAGGAAAAAGGCGTGACAATTTGAATGATTGTTACAAATATTTATTAAAGAATAATGAGATTTCTATTTCTACCGGTTCCTGAGTATTAAATAGTGGTAGGCCCAGTCTATCGATCAGGGTTAGGATCATTCTTTGAAGTGACTTAGTCGCGTTTAGGATTCAGTCTAAAAATCTTAGGCTCTCTTTGGTCCCTTGGCAGGCAGTCTAGAGTCATTTGATACGACTTCTACTTGCAGTGTTTTTTTTTACTAAACTAGCAGTCGATAAAAAACACAGACCGCTCTCAAGCCTAACACCAGGCTGTTTAAAAACCTCTAGCACTATAATTTTGCGACTTCATGTCTTCAATTTGTTAACAGCTATTCAATATATGAGTCTATGTAAGCAGCATAGATTTTTCTTCCAAATATTTACAACACACCCAACTTTATTGTAAAAATCTGCTGCATAAGGTCCATTATGCGTTGTATTTTTTATGGAGGCTATTAAAGAAGGTTTGACACCGACAGTGACCTCATTTCTGCCCTAACAACCTTCAGAGGCCTCTTGTTTATATTGAATGGCCCTGCATTTACTGCAGGTACTATAGCCGCCATAAAGTATGCATTTAACTTAAGTTTAATATTGTACAAGTTAAGAGTGATGGGCACGCCTTTTTCCCATAGGGATTGGCAGAAACAATAGAGCCCCACTTGTCACGATCCTCCCATCCACGATTTTCTTCATACAAGCTCTACGGTTAAGGGCCCTGGGCAACCCAGTTATGTACCATGTACCACCTGACGACCACTCATGTTTAGCCTGTCGTGCTGGGGAAGGAATGGGGCGACATGAGAAGGGATGAGGTAGTAAAACTACGCACAGATATTTTGTACACTCTGTATCAATCGTGCCAACACCAACGAAGCATTTCTTTATCTACATCTAGAAAAAGTATATAAGTAAGATGGGTGAAAGTAGATTGACGAAAATAATTTATAAATCTGTTGTGGATGCATGCGGTAAACTAGGCAAGCCCGGGAGGGGGCTTTCAGACCAAATCGGAGACGTCCTCAAGAAAGCTATACTATAAATTTCCCCCCCTATAGGGCTTGGGCCCCACGTTGGGAAACACTGGTCTAAACTATAAATTAATGTAAAATAGAGTTAATTTCTGAATAGTCATCTTAGATTTATAATTTACTGCGTGATTTATCATTCAAATATGTATAAAAAACTTTATTATCAAAAACAAATAACATGATTGGATAGTTGAGCGATGATAACCTGTTGTGTTTTTTTTTACTTGGCTCAGTAAACAAACATGAAAATCACCATTTCCCATGGCCTTTATTTAGGGAAACTGTTTACTATTGTTTTATGTCTAAAATAAACATATTACATACACAATGTAAAAAATGCACAAAAGTTATTAAAATCACATACATGTATTCAAATATTTATTTTTATCAACAACGGTAATTTCACAAATGACAAATGTTGTGCCCCAATACAATGCAGTGGTATCCGGGGTAGTACCACCACTTACAAGTATACAGACCGTGAAGTGATTTGGTCGCGTTTCGGGATCAGCTTGTAAGTTGCCGGTTCCAACTAGGCCGGCATAGTGGATGTGATGGCTATTGCTACAGTTATTAAATTGTAGTAGTAGCCACCTCCATTCATGGACCACACATCAAGCAGGGTGCTGTCATATGTCGAGTCACAATAAAAAATAACAAAAAACAATATTTTTACAATAATTCATAGATATTTTTATATATTCGTATTAATTCGCGTCAGTACTAAGTAGTAATTTTTTTTTATCGTTAATCGGTCATTATGTCGAGAGTTTGTTTACTACTTTTGCCAAGTAAGGAATGTTCTAAAAAGTTGTCGGTTGTTAGCTCCAACTAGGCCATGGTGGAGACGACTGCTACTACAGTCGCTTCCATTCTGGACCGCACTCCAGCCTAACTGCGGCGAGCCACAACCACGATCCTGACACGACTCGCGCTTTCTCCACGCCCATAATACTCTTCCTCATTCAAGCTCTTTTGTATTTTACGACTGATAGTAATTTACAAATACTTAGTTCCAACTACTTAATTGTTAATACTAATCCTATTCATATATTTAGTATGTTCACCACCTCCGATTACTTAGTAAATTAAGGAATTAAACCGGCCTGTTATCAGTAAAATTGCAATAAAACATCAGACGAGAATGATATTTAAAAAAAAAAAGGTTAACATGGCATTTTGTTCGAATTCACTTAAACGAATGACACAACAAAACCGTGTGTTGTAACTATTTGGTAAGACAATTCTTTACAACAGGGTATCGTTTCAAGTTATTTATAACTGTTAATTCCTTGTCCAACGGTCCGTTAGCGATGGTCGCGTGCGCAGACGCATCGACTCACTTCCTACTCACTCCGATACCAATAAAACATACAATAATATAATTTCACCACAATTCTCTTTCTAATTCGAATTTCTTACACCTAATTTAGTACACTTTAATTACTTCGTTTATTTTAAGGGTAGCTGCGCCCTTAGTTATTTATTTTTAAATCTGGTGAGGATGGATGCGTTAAACAAGGGTGTTTTCTGACCAAATCGAGAGCTTGTATGAAGAGAATTGTGGATGTGAAGGAAGCGAGGGAGTTGTGTCAGAATCGTGGCAAGAGGCGCTCTATTGTCTCTGCCTATCCCAAGAAAGCTAGGTTGCCTAGTGCCCATAACCATAGAGCTTGTATGAAGAGAATTGTGGATGTGAAGGAAGCGAGGGAGTTGTGTCAGGATCGTGGCAAGAGGCGCTCTATTGTCTCTGTGGAAATAAGGCATGACAATTTAATTGATTGATTGATTGCGCCGCTTATAATATAATAAAAAAAACTAACTCATAAAATACACACACTCACAAATTTATTTACACACACACACACACCCTCTTGTCATTTCAAGATTTCTTTACTTCAAAACTAAGGTGGCCAGACAGTTCATAATTGACGAGAGCGAAATCGAGAGCGACCGATGAAAACCGCGAATGTAGAAACAAGAAGAAGTTATCTGATAGAATAATCAGATACTTATACCTCTAGAGTGCGCGTAATGGTGAACGTCAGTCGGAATGATGAATTTATGTAGTGTTACATTATATCTGGGATCACAAACGTATTAAACGAATCAATTTAGAACCTATCATACAGTCCACTTCACATATACGGAGAAAAGTGTTCAGGCCAGGTAGGAGGCGCATTACCACCCATTAGCCTCCAACTCCAGCAAAGGGTATTAATTATTAGTTGGGACGATGATTTTGGGTCTTGATTGGGACGTTGCAGCGAGAAGGTGCAACGAATGGTCCTTTTTATCTTTAAACTGATTCGACCGAATTAGATGCGATTTTTTCGGAGAGTGTGATTCATCTGCGACGGTGTTTTAGATAGGTGCGATAGATTAAATAAGTTTTAGCCGGAACGACTGAGGCAACCGTGAACTGAATCGGTTTTTCATTCATTCATGACGCGCGACGACGTCATAAATACATAAATTTTCAAACAAGGCGACCGTGGTGTAGTGGCAGGGCAATGGTTACACAAACCACGAGCACGAGTTCGAGATTTTTTGGGTTATTATATTTGGCAATGTTTGTGCTTCTGTATTAATATAGAAATACTGCGCTAAAAGGTTTATATGCCCTGTTAACTGTTCTAGGGTAGTACCACAACAATCAAGCGTGATTAATGAATTGAACAAATTTTATGCGGCTTACTATCGCGTTTATTTTGGTTTTGATTTTACAATTTTTTATTATTCCAACGTTTCGAGACCTTTGCAGCTATCGTGGTCACAGAGAGACTGAAACGTTGGAATATTAATAAAAAAATGGAAAATCAAAACCAAAATAAACGCGATAGTAAGTCGCATGAAGGACATCATTCATTTTGAGCTTTTATGTACTACTTTTGTAATGTCCAATCATGAAAAAATGTATAAATGGTAGTTTCGATACTTGTATTGATAAAACTAATAACAATTTTGCTTTTAATTGCTCTGCAATTTAGTTATTTAGGAAATAGGAAAAAAAGATTTGTTCTACTTTGAACTTTCATTAATCTAGGCCGGCATAGTGGATGTGATTGCTACTCACAGTTATTGAATTGTATTAGCAGTGACATTCATTCATGGACCACATTTTGGCCTAACATCAAGCGGGGTGCTGTCATATGTCGAGTCACAATAATAATAAAAATAAATTATAGTTTGATCATTTTGCACACCTAAACTAGGCAAAATAAAGGATAGATTCCAATTACATTGTAATCTTCGTACATCAAACTATTTTAAAATGAATATGCAACTGTTAATACAATGAGAGAGACAGAGATTTGTCTCTGCCTATCCCTGTGGAAAAAAGGCGTGACAATTTGGTTGACTGATTGATAATACAATTAGGCCCAAGTCCCCACACAAAATGAATGATGTCCTTTGATTAATTCAAGTTATTTTTATCAAGAAAATAACATTTTTGAAGCTTATCATAATAATCTATAGTCTATAGTATTTACTTGCTGCAACAATATTAAATAAGTTGCGTTCATGAACCATAGTAGTTTGTTTGGCCTTCGTTGGTGAATGGTGCCGCGTCACAATCTAAGGGAGCGCCTTTTAGTTTCGCAATATCATCTCGAACTTGACTGGTTTTTTTTATCTCGCGTTCTCACTTACCTATACTTTATTCTTAAAGAACCCGCTACTTCAAACTATTTAAAATGTTAATTCTACTATCTAAAGTTCATTTCATGACAAACCCATTCGCTCCCAAAATAACCTTACCCTGATTATACCTACGGGTAACATCATTACGCACACCGTAACACGAGTAACATCATCACACACCCTTAACCACGGGTAACATCATCACACACCCTTAAACATGCGTAACATCATAACACACTCTTAACCACGGGTAACGTCGAAACACACGCCCATAATCTCGGGCCACGGCATCACAGTCATCGTCAACAAGCCTTTTGGTCTTGGGTATTGTCCTTGGTAGACCTTCAACCTTGGCCTTCACTTATATTACATGGAGAAATTTAATCATTATGATGTGGGCTTCTCGAGAATTATTTTAAATTCAATAATTTCTCGTCGTTCCTTTTTTCTTACTGGGATTCAATAAAATAACTAACCAAAATTGAAATCGTTAAGAAAGCTAGGCCAAGTGCCCATAACCATAGAGCTTGTATAAAGAGAATTGTGAATGTGTAGGAAGCGAGGGAGTTGTGTCAGGATCGTGGATGTCTCTGGATCTCCAATGTCTCTGCCTATCCCTGTGGGAAAAAGGCTTGACAATTTGATTTTTTTTACTTGAAAATTGAAATCACAATTATTTCAGCCAAATATATCAATAATCATTAGATCCCTGCAGAATTAGAAAAAAACAGTGGAATTAATTCGTTTCAGATAGTCGGTACAGGTATATTTAGTAGTAGTAGCTAATGTACACTCAAAAATCTCAATATATTTGCGGCCGCTTTGCCGCAAAAATGTTATATATGAGAAAATTTACCAAATCGACTCAGGAGCTTATTAACCATACGGCAAACAGTTAGGGTTCATGGATTTTCTGACGCGTATATCCTAGACTGCTATGCGCCGCCAATGAGTTATTGGTAGATATTTGTGCGATGACAACCCAGTGAAAATGTTATTGAAAACTGGATTGTAATCACCCTGGTAATAGTATGATTAGAACGGTGATATTTAATAACATTTTTTACGACCGGTTTTAGATTCAACCTTCGCTCTCCACAATTGACAGTTGACGGGGTCTTTAACCCCATTGAAACTTAGGTGGCTAAACACTTATCATTAGGTTTCACTTACTAATTTTGCTGTACGTTTTACATTACAAAATTGACTATTGAGAAAGTGTCGGATTTTACTTTTTATAGTTTAAGTATCATTTGTATTGTGCTAGATAGAATATCACGTTGAATATTTTATTACGTAGTTATTTTACTGTGGCTCGGTATCTTTAGTAGCTTACGAAGAAAATTTTTAATAAAAAATATATAACAGCACCTGCAATTAACTGCAAGTAGCAAGTATCTACTATATAGTCTCAAATAGCCCGACTGCTACTTGCAGTTATTTAACTGTAGTATTATAGATTTGCCTCCATTCGCGGACCGCACTCCAGATCAACATAATATCTACTATTTATAATATACCAATTTATAGTTCAACAATTTATTTTGGGTAAACTAAGGAAAATATATAAAGCTGTTGAGAATTTAAAACAAATTATTATAATATATTATATTAACATATTATTAATATTATCCTACTATTATTATAAATGAGAATGTCCGTTTGTTTGTTTCGCTTTCACGCAAAAACTGCTTACCCGATCATCATGAAACTTTGTACACATATTCCTGGAGGTATTAGAAGTAACATAAAATACTTTTTATTAAAACAAATATTTTTTACGAAAAATATTTGTTTTTTCTTCCTAAATTATAAAATTAGGTACAACGAGTTGGTTCAAACCCTGAGTACTATAATACCATCGCACTGTATTACCGACAGTCATCTAATACAATCAACTGTATTATGGAGACTATACTTCCATAGACTATACTTTCAGCTGGTTGGAATTTTTCCTTATTGTTATTCTGTTATTCCTTCTGTCACTATATGCATATCCTACTATTATTATAAATGTGAATGTGAGTTTGTTTCTAACGTTTTTTATTTATTTTTGGAGGTACTAGAAGTTACATAGGTTACTTTTAATTTAAAAAAAAATATTTTTTACTATAGTTTCTAATTGACTATAGTTTTAGCTGTTTGGAATATATATTTATTTTTATTTTCGTCTGTCATTTTTATATGAGTTATAGAGTTATATATACAAAAAAGTCGAATTCAGAACCTTCTCCTTTTTTATGACTGCGTTTTAAACCTTATATTACGCGAGTGAAACCGCGGGCACAGGTAGTATTTAATATTATTAATTAAATATTGCATATATTTGTTAATAAAATAATAGAGATTGATATTTGCTTCGGGTCTAGTTATCAAAGAGTGGTAGGAAGTGGTACCCAGTCTGCCGATCCGGGGTAGTACCCCCACTTATAAGTATACAGACCGTGAAGTGATTTGGTCACGTTTTGGGATCAGCTTGTAAGTTGCCGGTTCCATCTAGGCCGGCATAGTGGATGCGATTGGTACTCACAGTTATTGAATTGTAGTATCAGTGACATTCATTTATGGACCACACTTCGGCTTAACATCAAGCGGGGTGCTGTCATATGTCGAATATGGATGGATGTTTGTTACTCTTTCACGTAACACTACTAAATGGATTTTAATGAAACTTTACAATAATATAATTTATACATCAGAATAACACATAGGCTATAATTTATAAACAAATTGTGTGAATAATAAATAAAATAAAAAAACATTTTCCCATACAAAGTTGCGTGCGTTCAGAAATTTATTTTGGGTAAACTAAGGAAAATATATCAAGCTGTTGAGAATTGAAAACAAATTGTCAATTTTGGCATGGCAGTAAAAATACCTGTATATTGCTCAAAAACCTATGTTGTATTATTTATAATGAGAAACGATTATATGTCGAGTCTCAATAAAAAAAAAACTCAATTCACAACAAAGATTTGAATCGATTTAAATTTTTGATTTAAGTTCAAAAATTTAACTTAAGTTCGGCTAATCTGTAACACAACATTCATAGACGTATGAAGTTCGCCGGGTCAGCTAGTAGATTAATGAATTAAACAAATTTTATGCGGCTTACTATCGAGTTTAATTTGGTTTTGATTTTACAATTTTATTTTATTATTCCGACGTTTCGAGAGTTTTGCAGCCATCGTGGTCACGGTGGTCAAATCAAAACCAAAATAAACGCGATAGTAAGCCGCATAAAATTTGTTTAATTCAGTACCTGATGATTGATGTTCACGTTACTTCAGTTTAGATACGTTAGATTCAGTTTTTAAACGCATGTGAAACCGCGGGGTATAGTAATGTGTTTTTATGTCATTCAGCCGAGCTAAAGCATTTATTGTGCCTCGGGTTTCCAGAGCAAAACTATGTGGTAACGACTTTCTATTTCAAATTACATTCATAAAGGTTTCCACTTACGTTAACCATGAGATGGGTTCATTGGCTTATAGCCTTATACAATTCAGACATTAAGAAAACATTAAGAAAACATTACAATAATAAGGTTATTTAGCGGCTCGTATTTTAATCCGATACTTAGATCGCTTTTTTTAATTTAAATTTGAAATTCAATTTTTTTTATACATTTTGTAATGTATATTAAGGAAACATAAAATTATTCAATGTTAAAATTAAAATGTACTTATAACACCTCTATTCTGCGTACTTATACTAAAAACCTTTAAAAATATATATATAAAATTAACTAAAACACATTATTAAAAGGAGTCCCTTTAGGCAAGGTTCCGAAGATACTGGCAGCGTTCCCCCTTTGAATAGCTAGACTAAATTTTTGTCCGAGGTAGCTGCCAACTCTTCGGTCTCCTGTGATGTCGACTAACCTTTTTAATATTTCCTTAAAAAGCCTTATAGCGCTAGGACCCCACGGACCAAGGATCTCGACACAGAATGGGACAAAATCATACTCGGAGCCTAGACCCCTGTATTTGCACGCTTTAAATTCAATTTATTCAAGTACACTTTTGAATGTCACTTTTACTTTACCTTGAGATTAATAACTTTTGCAATAGAAAATTATGTTATCAATCTTTTCAACGCTTTTTCCCCAGTGATAGGCAGAGACAATGGATTGCCACTTGTAAGCACAAATCCCGCTTCCCTCACATTCATAATTCTTTTCATACAGCTCTACAGCCCAGTTTGCACCCGGCGTGTGTAAAAGCCACCCTACATACCCATTAACTTCGCCACCAGGTACCTAGCACCGACTACCCGGTAACCGGGACATGAGAAAAGGCTCCTAAAAGCGCTAAAACATAATAGTTCCTCCGTTTATTCATAGATGGCGCTAATTGGTTTTGGTAATTTAATTTTGATTGATATATTATACTAATGGAGTATTATTTATTAACAAAATTAATAAATAAAATACAGTTTATGCGTTATTTATTTAGGGTAGGCACGGTCTAAACGACTATAGACATCACTGTACGAGTTTTAAGAGTGGTAGGCAGTGGTACCCAGTCTGCCGATCCGGGGTAGTACCACCACTTACAAGTATACAGACCGTGAAGTGATTTGGTCGCGTTTCGGGATCAGTTTGTAAGTTGCCGGTTCCAACTAGGCCGGCATAGAGGATGCGACTGCTACTCACAGTTATTGAATTGTAGTAGCAGTGACATCCATTTATGGACCACAGTCCAGCTTAACATCATGCGGGGTGCTGTCATAATATGTCGAGTCAAAAAAATACCTCTACCTACTTTATAAATAAACTAAACGTAGTGAAACATCACAGCAGGAACCGGGCTGACCGGTGCCGAGCAGTGCGTTGACCGGCATACACTGTTTGGTATTATGCGCACGCGCCGCGCGCGATGCCATAAAACAGCTGTTTTATAGATACATATTTATTTATACTTTATTATAACTTTTATTTTATATGGAAAGAACGAGTGAAAGTATATTAACAAAAGGAATTTATAAATCTCATGAGGATGAATGCGTCAAACGAGGCAGATCCAGTAGTGTGTTGTCCGACCAAATTGGAGACAAAGCTGGGTTGCCTAGAGTCCATTATTATACAGACCGTGAAGTGATTTGGTCGCGTTTCGGGATCAGTTTGTAAGGTGCCGGTACCAACTAGGCCGGCATAGTTAATGGGTATGTATTGTGGCTTTTACACACACCTGGTGCAAACTGGGTTCACCATTGTAGAGCTATATTAAAATAATTTTGGATGTGAGGGAAGCGAGGGATTTGTGTCAGGATCGTAGCAAGTGGCGATCCATTATCTCTGCCTATCGCTGTGGAAAAAGCGTTGAAAAGATTGATAACATAATTAACAGCTTCTATATGATGTACATTACCATGCAAACTTCGTAAACCGCTCAATCACCTCAAATGATAAAAATCGATCAAAGTTACAACGACCTACAAGAACTTTTATATTATGTTACTTGCTGCTACGGAACCCTTAATGAGCGAGTACAACTCGCACTTGGCCGCTTTTTTAGTCATCAACAATCATGGATTACCATCAGGCAAGTTGAGGTCAGATGTCGGGTTACAATAAAAAAATTCACGAATTAATTAGAAATTATCTATAGGAGGAAATTAGAATAATAAATAATTAGGTAGTATTTAAGAGACTGCGAACATCAAGATTGCCGATGTGATTTTACAGGCATAACGGCACTCTTGAAGCACTCTGAACGTAAGAATGCTTTAATAAATAATTGGATGTCAACCGAAGGCCACTCACACATCGCATTCACATCTCTCAAAAACCGATGGGAAAGAAAGGATCTAGAGTGGAGACCACGAACCGGCAAACGCAGCGTAGGTAGGCCTAGTGGGCAGGGCCGTCTTTACCCGGGGGTTCAAGGGGTGCGGTGCACCCGGGCGCAGAGTCCTAGGGGGCGCATGCCGACCGCCATAAATTTCGATAGGTACCTACTACACTGAGACCACGCGAGCGGAGCCTTGACTTTCGCACCCCGGCGCTGAATATGCTTAAGACGGCCCTGCTAGTGGGACTAGGTGGACTGACGAATTCGGACTAGTGAAAGTCACGAATAACCAGTAGATGCAACTGGCATCTTGTCGTTCGAAATGGCGTTCTAAGGGGGACGCCTATGTTTAGCAGTGGACACCTTCTGGCTGATGACGATGATGATGAATCCGAAAGCCATGAAATTATGGCAACGCTTGTGGTGTTTATTCATATGGGATAAGTTCAAGCAAGCGGAGGTCTAAATGTCGACAACTGAAAAAAAACGACTAATTTTACAGTTACCTATGCTGGCCGGAGGTGCATTTTTAACCCTCGCATGAATGTTCCAATATGAAGAGAATACTTGGTCATTCCAACAATGGCAATTCCATTTTAAGATAGAACGATGACAGGCGTGGCGTATCGGTTAGCGTGAAGCCACACGGTGCAGCGTCGCATCGCAACATTGTGTACAGTGACACTTGGTATGCGACCCGCCTGGTGATAAGCAAGAAGAGGTCCAAGAGTGATGAAGACTGAAACAACCAGTTAGTTCATGGCTGCCTCAGTCGCCATCACTATGCCGGCCAAAGAAAACAAACTTCCTCCCCCCTCGCGTCTCGCTCAACCGAAGTGCGGTGTGCCTGCGGTACGGCGCCGGAACGCACCGTGTGGCACATCATTGTGTTTATACTCGTATGCGGGACGCCTCGCAGGCGCCGCGCCGCGGCCTCCGCACCGTGTGGCTTCCCGCTTAGCACACCATCCCGTTAAGCGGAAGGTTCCGGGTTTGATTCCCGGACAGAGTAAATTGTTGTTTGATACCTTTAATATATAATTTTTAGTAATTTGATTGAATATAACAAATATTTGTTAATAAAAAAGAGGCGGATATTTGTTTCGGGTCTGGTTGTCAAAGAGTTGTAGGCAGTTCTGCCCAGTCCCAGTATACAGACCGTGAAGTGACTTAGTCGCGTTTCAGGATAACTAGGCCGACACATAATGGATGTGACTGCTTTTTTCAGTTATTTAATTGTGGTAACAATCGCCTCCCTTCACTCCAGCGGGGTGCTGTCGTATGACCAGCCCCATTAAAAACGTATCAGGGTCCCAAAGTTATCAGTCCGATGAAGATATACAATTATTCATATACATATAGGTATAATAAACCGACGCAATATACTTGTTTTGACCTTGATAAAACAAGTTTAGTAAATTACAACCAGTCATTTAACTTAGTAAATATTCAATTAAAAACTAGATAAGTGACTTCTTTATTAGTATTTGTATTTTTTACATTACTACTATAGGCCTCTCTTAATATCTTCATCACACTTTTCATCCCTTCTAAACATACTACCCAAGTAAGTAAATTGTTTGTCTTGTAACACTTTCTTTCCATCTATCATTATTTCAAATTTTGTAATCTCAATTATAATTTAAATTTAAAACTTGTCATTCCAATATTCATTATGCTTTCACCTTTTGGCGCCAATCTTTGTTGTAGATATAGGTATTAAATTGTTGTGTTATTAACCCTTCGTGTGCCTAAGCGCTGATCAGCGTAAAGACGAATTGGTTTACTATAAAGGGATTTATATAGGTTCAGTAACTTTTTTGAATGAAATTTATTTGTTATATTAAAGTTAGATAAATGATTAAACGTTACTAACAATTTCACTGTCCATACTTATAGGCAACATTAACATAATAACAAAATAAAATAAAAATTATTTGACTTGACTGCCCGCCATTTGTGTCTAACGAAAAGTGACTAAAAAGCGGGAAATAATAAATACTACTAGTAAATCGTTATGTATTTAAATACTATAATATATTTAAAACATATTACAGCGATAATAACACAAAAAAGGTCTCTGATTTTTAATATTTCTATGACCAAAATATGTAATCTAATAAAACATCTTTAGACCTATGCGATTCATATTGTAGATATAGGTATTAAATTGTTGTGTTATTAAACTTCAGTGGAATGAAGCCAAATATAATTTTTGAAACTCTCCATTCGTTTGGTATTAGTCGAATGTTTTTGTATCGGGCTATTTATAGGAGGTATATGTTAAATGGAAAAAAATATATGGCCGTCCATGTTCGTACTAAAAAGGCGTTTAAAGCAACGGAGGAATGAGCAAAACATTTTATATAGGGAAATTAATAGTGACGGCGACTGGGGCAACCGTTAACTGATGGAGGTATAAGAGTCGTCGGCACTCTTGGACCTCCATCATGCTTAACATCATGGTCGAGGTCAAATGTTAAGTCATAATAAAAAGGCGGTATACAAATGTTCACTATACTCGTATTGAGCTACATTTTAACATAAGATTATGTCAAAAAAACATTTTAGGGGGGGCATTATTCGGCTTCAGTGTTGGTTCTAATAGGGTGTTAGCTATCAAGAAATGACTGAGCCACATTTTTGTAAAAAAGTTATCAAAACATCTGGTCAGGTGCATCAAGATATTTAACACCATGTGCCATAACCTAGAATTATGGTCCTTCACAGGGTCCGTCCACAAGCGTGGCTGGAAATTAACGTTTCTTACTTCATTACAGCTGAAGACTGGCCGTATTTTATTTTTGGTTTAAATCTACTTGATTACGATGTTTGTCGATCTTGGCGTTCGGAATGGCGTTCTAAGGGGGAGGGGAGCAGTGGACGCCTTCTGGCTGATGATGATGATTACGATTTTAGATAGTAAGGCATGTTTTAAACGCTATGGCAATTTGTTGTTATGAATCACAGAACGGAGAAATATATATTTTTCTGTTCTGTGATATGATGGGGTTGTGAAATGATGTTCCTTAGCATGATTCCTAACAGGATCATATTTAAAACGCCACCATACCCTTTTTTTAGCATAGTGAGACTACTGGATGTTATAATTAATTGAAATACTGTGTACTATTTAAAATATACTTATAGAAAATTGTGCCCAACTTTTTCGATTCCACTGCCCAAAAAACAGGTAAAGCATAATAAAAAAAATACATATATCTAATATATATAAAATTGTCGTAAAACGGTGTTTGTAAAAAAACTCCTTCGAAACGGCTTGACCGATTCTTGTGTGTATATTCAGTAGGTCTGAGAATAGGACGTAAACTATTTTTATACCCCTAAGTGATAAGGATAGTTCACCTCGTCCTTTCACACCCGTAATACCCGCACTGGTCGGGGAAAGCATCCGCATTCTATCGACCGAATCGGCAGTCGAACTAAAAAGTTCGGTGCGTCTTTTCTTTGTAGAACATTTGACAAGTGGAATGCTTTGCCAGCCCATGTGTTCTATCCTCCTCACCTTGGATCCTTCAAGCGATGCGTGTAGAAGCACCTCAGGCCGGCATAATGACGGCGACTGAGGTAGCCGGGAAATAAATCGGTTTTTTCAGTCGTCGTCACTCTTGGACCTCCTCTTGCTTATCATCAGGCGAGTCGGGGTCAGATGTCGTGTCACAATAAAAAATTAATAAAATAAATTTATTTATTTATTGGACAATTTTTTATTATTTATTTTATACATATAACCTTAAATTTTCACTCTTCTACTACAAATCCCTATTATTGATAGTAGATATTAGTACATTATACAGTTACCACTCGATCAGTTATTCCTGCCAGGCGTCTACCGGTGTCACTTCTCACCTTGTAAACAGTACAGGGATAAGAACGAAGCCGGTTCACGCAATAAGCCTTCTCTCACTCACTAATAATGTTTAGGGCCGTTATTATTGTTTGTGCGTCGATAGTAACAGTTGACGTTTATACTCATTTTACGTTCTCAATGCAACTCTCATAATTAGTATATTCTCATAGTAAATGTATCATCAATTTGCAGTGCTATAATTATTTATTCATATTTTGCTCAAGATAGTTTTCACGTTCAGCTAATTAATAAGCGTCCGATGTATTTTGTACCGGGTTACGCAGCTAATATAACTAATCTCGGCATTTAAGAGTTGTAGGCGGCAGACGTTAGTCCTCTGCCCCAAGGCACTACTTTAACAGTTTGTATCAAATTATAATTTACGAATTTGTAAAAAGTATCGTATAAGTAAAAGAAAAATGGGTTGCACCACTCGTCAACTTCACATTTTACATTTACGTTTAACGGATATTTTATACAGAGCTAAAGGACATCATTCATTTTGGGTTTCTATGTAGGTACTACTTTTGTTATTTCTAATGATAAAAACATAAATAAATGGTAGTTTCGATAAAGTTATTAACAACCCAATTGACGATTTCGTAATAGAATAAGTATAAAGTAAAACTAAATTCCTAAATTGAAACTTTTTTGGTACAACCGGCTGTGTACGGACCGTAAAGTAAAGCGATGTATTCGGGTTTCCGGATCATCTTCAAAGTTGCCGGTTCCATCTAGATATATTGGCAGATATATTTCCATCTAGATATATCCATCCATCCGGCATATTGGATGCGAATGCTTCATGCAGTTTTTACCTGTAGTAGCCTCTATTAATGCGGTGTGTTGGCATAATGACACAATAAAAAAAACAATTATGCTATATTATTTTTAAGGATCGTGGTAAGTGGCGCTCCATTGTCTCTGCCTATCCCTGTGGAAAAAAAGGCGTGACAATTTGATTGATTGATTACGCAAGTTGGGTTTAAAGAGAAAATATTGTGACTGGTTTAGCAACTAATCGGATGACAGGTTTCTGAACGCGCCGGGCATTGACCTACTGAACGTATGTAGGGTTGCCACCACGGCCATCCTATGAACATCTTTATGAATATGTGTTAAATATATTTTATGTGCAAGTTGTTTATTTAATCGACAATAAATATTGAAATAGTGAATTAGTACATAACAATTTAAGATGAGAATATTTTGTTTTATACTTTTTAAAGCGTGTTTTTTCAGTAGTCCGGTACTCGTGCATCGTTTCGTTTTAGAGAAAATCGCTTATATAAATAAAACAAATAAGATAATAACATAAATGTTCTAAATTAAAAAAATCTTTGATTTAATATACTTGTCAGTGTATTATTTTAAATTCTGTTAACCAACTGTAAGAGACTTTCGTAAAATAAATTAATAAAAAAATGAACAAACTTTTTGGTTATTTTAATATTTCAAAGTTATAAACAAACAATACAAGAGGACATTGTTACACCCAAATTAATGTGCCAATTTTCTGTAGCCACCATTAATTTAGAATGCACGAATAGTTTGACGTTTCTAGGTCTGTGGTGTTAGCTGTTTGACAATTTTAATTTTGTGTAACGTAATTAAAATTAGTAATTATACAATAACAAATATTTTGCCAGCCCATGTGATTTCTTCAGGCAGCCGTGAACTGGCGCGGTTTTTTTAGTTGTCGTCACTCAGGGAGCTGCTTATCATCAAATGGATGTCACATTTTAAAAAATTAAATTAAATTGTTAGGCCTTTTGCCCACAGGGGTTGCCACGATCCTGACGCAACTCCTTCGCTTCCCTAACATCCACATTACATATGGTATTACAAAAATATTATGTCGCCGCAAAAAAAGGCATAATTAACCTTTGTAGAAAATAACGCGAGTGCTCGATCCGGTTAGTATATTAAATTCATGGCTTCACCCAATGATTTAAAAACGTCTTTTCTTATTAAAATATCATATACCTTTGGGTAAACATTAGGTAATGTATACTCAAATTCATTCATTCCCTTAACTTCAAAATTGTAACAGGGAAAACAGAGATGGTGCTGCAAAAAAAGAAGCAAATAATACGATTGGCATGTTCCTCTCAATAACAGCCGTTTGTTATTGTTGTCCTCTCGTTTTATTGTGATTTGTCGTCTCTTACCCACCGTGTAATAGTGCTGCCATCTAGTGGCAACGCTTGTAACTATTTGAAATGTGCCTTCGAATACGTGCGTATCCACAACGAAGTTCTAAATACCACTCATAGATGGCAGTACTAATCGACTTTTGAAATCTTAAAATTATGTTTTTATTACAAAATTCAGTAAATTGTCTTCCTATTGTTTCAGGTTTTAGTGGAATACGACGGTGTTGATTGGCAACGTCGCGAGTGGGTTGCGGTTTATTCGCGTCGAACGTTTCGTGTGTTTTTGGTTGAAAATAGTTTAGTGTGGGGCCCTAGAAATTACAAGGGTGAAGACGTGAAATGGCCTGCTCTTGTAAGTACATTTAATATTGCAATGATATTTTTTATTAGAAGAATTATTGGTGTATTAAATTGAATTTGGTGTAAAGATTTAAAATTGTACGCCGCATACGGTAAATAGTGATACTAGAGGTGTATGGAAGCGCTACTAGATGCCGCTGATATTCTGTAATTTATTTTAGAACTTGTTAGTAACTTTGTTATAGGTAAATAGCTACAGGCAATTTTCTAATTATTGTTATATTATAAAATTATAATCTTAGCATATTTGCCTTTTACATACTTTTTAAAAAGTCTCTGTTTTTTTTTTACAAATTATACAGGATCATACGAGGCATAGGCATTCGGTCTGTGATTCGGTCAAGGGTCGATAAACCATCGCGTGGTCGAATTGAACGCAGCCTGTGATCGTGCCAAGTCTAGCAGAAAAGTATTTCAAGGAGCGGAGGCATATCGCGTTTCCAGGATTAATGTCCGCCTCAAGGCTGGCCTGCCTGACCTACCTGGTCAATGACATTGATCAGCTGTGATAGTGGATCTGACTGCTGCTTACAACTATTTAACTGTAGTAGCAGTCACTTCTATTTATGGGCCGCACTCCAAAGTAATAAGGCTGCGTGCTGTCATAATGTCGAGTCACAATAAAACCAAATATGGCTTTAGGCCATATACATTGGTACTGGCAAGTGATTTTAAGCCCGCGCTTTAGGTTTTGTCGACAAAATTATGGAAAAATACTCACTCGTACCTATTATCATTTACACATAGTTACCAACACGTGTTATGAATAATTTTATATAAATTTATATTAGTATGTTTGTTTAATGGACACTGATGTTATTTATTATATTCATTGACCCGATCATGAATTGTAAAGTCAAAGGTGACATTGAAATTTAAAATTCAATGGACTTTATTTAGATTCATCTATGTTTCGTTTTGTAGATACCAACTTTACAAGTTTATTTTTATACTATTTTAATTTCGAAAAACCGACCACTTCGCTCGAAAAACCGACAGCCGATGGGAAAGAAAGGATCTATAGTGGAGACCACGAGCCGGCAGACGCAGCGTAGGTGGACTGACGACATAGTGAGTCACGAATGGATGCAACTGGCATCTTATCGTTCGAAATGGCGTTCTAAGGGGGAGGCCTATGTTTAGCAGTGAACGCCTTCTGGCTAATTATGATTATTATTATTTTAATTTATACATTTGTAACGAAAATTGTATATAAAAATTCACGCGCTTCAAATTGACGTTTCAAACGTTACGGCTGGCATTGCTGATTAAAGATGTGATTCCGATAGCGAATAGAGACTGCACTACTGGTTTGTATGAACCTGTATAAGATTGATTCCGTGGCGACACTGCAGTCGCGCCATACTGTTTCATACATACCAGTAGTGCAGCAGTTCTCCAAGTTCAAAGTTCTCCTTTAGAATAAATAGTGCATATTTTTTCAGCCCGATAGTACGTCCGCGATTAGCCTCTGAGCTGTACTGACCTAAAATTGAGGGATTTGTAAAATAAACCGCCAACCGTGTTACGTTACGGTCAGTTGCTCCTGTTGATCCTGTCAGTTGCCAGTTTTACGAATTCATTTCACCTGGAGTACGCCGATTTGTCATTTACTTACACATGTCCTTTGTTTCAGACCTTCACGACACTTTTGTCAGAAATAAATTTACCTACAGAGAGTCTTCCGCTAGAATTTTTACACGACAAAAAGTTAGACTTCGTGGATTATACCCAACTACAACATTTTCAGGTAAGGTTTCGAGGGTTATTTCTTTCATTCATTAGTTGTGGCACTATAGAGGTTGTGATCATTTTGAACTTACAGACAGTTGGTTGTCGTTAAGAACTTTGGTCTATACCGATGTTGGTATAGCGGATGCAGCTATTCCTGGTAGAGGTTGATAATATATATGTTAACAGTCTCTTGCATACGCTTAATATTTTATTTAAATTAATTAACCTCCGGCTCTGAACAACCACTATTTAAAGGAAGCCATATAAAATAGAGTTCATAATCTTATTTCTAATATTAATAACATTCACACATATATTTATACTGTTACAAAGAATGGTAAAGAGGTCAAATATTTTTTTTATTACAGTAGATCTCTAATTAATCTATCTCCGACTATCAGAATTGTTGTTTATCGAATTGTCGTTAATATGTCGTCACGCTTCGTTTAAAAGATCCAACGTTATAAGGATGGTTTAACCACCTGTCCCGACCTGTCCCAATGATCACGGAAGTAAAAACACAACGAAGAAACAAGGTTAAAGAGCTGCTCAGGACGGTCATTTTGGGCTCTTTCAAATTGTCAATTGTAACCACTACTTCGGCTTCGGTTGTAAAGAAGCTAAACAAAACTCGACATCCTTATGCAAAATAAAAATCATAATAATAAAAAATACCTAATAAAAAATCAAATAGTTAATTAGTTATAGTTAATTGTTATTAAACGATTGAACAACTTGAAACGCATAAACCGACCCAATTTCAAAAGAGAAGTGGTTCCAAACGGTATGTTTATCTAAAGTTAGGAGTATAACTGCCCGGGGAACGGCAGGGTGGCAGATCAAGGCCGGTGTCTGGAAAACAAGGGGTGTATTTTCCCCGGGAGACACGCGCCACGTAAATGGGAGGAGGGTGGAGTGGAAAACGTCTAGGGTTATTGCTGTACTAACTGGACTTGGTTCAATGTTAGGGCTTTATCACTGATGGAAATTTGATATTGATTTATAGAGTTATTGTTAGTACTGCTAGCATCGAAATAAGCCTAATAAAAAAATGATATAACTAGTTGTATGTATGTAGAATTTGATAAAGATATAAAAATTACACGAGACCTTTTTATTACACATATTGTAATAAAAAGTATTGAATTAGTGATACGTTATATAGATTCCTCAATCAATTAATCATATTGTCACGTCTTTTTCCCACAGAGATAGGCAGATTCCTATACCTACATATTATTAGATTTACATCAAAGTTTAACAGTTTTGTAATTTCATGTAAATTATTAGTTTTCCATTTTATCTCGTATCAACCCTAGTCGAACCCATCCTACGGTTATTATTGATTTTCATCCCTGTTTCACCATCCCCTTATGCCCCCTTTATTATACAAAGCAGGTGTGGGGACGTTCGTGCGGTCTCCCGTGCTATTTTCATTCAGCTCAGCACTTTCTAGGCCTTAGTCATAATTACAAGATGAACAGCGTTGTTTTATACGATTGATAGGATGTGTCTGCGACAACTGTCGCCATTGTTATTTGCGGCAATAACAGGCGCGATGCACCATCAGTTCCAAAACCAATCTTATGCGAATACCTTCGCGCAATTAAATAACAAGTTGACAAAGTGTAATAAGGCGACCGAGGTGTAGTGGTAGTGCGTAACCATCGCACTACCACTACACCTCGGTCGCCTTTGATATATGTACTTGAATTGTCCTGTTTCCATGATACAAGCAATGACAGCGCATTAAATACGATCAAACAAATTATTTATTTTTTAATTATCAAAATAATAACAGCTAGGCTAAACCCAATAAAACGAGACTATTAATCGTTGTGACGAATATCGTCTGTGCGACGACACGTTTGATCATTATCATCAATAGTCTCAATTTGGTGGATTTATTATTTTGCCAATCGTCGACGAAAGACGATTATCGTTTTAACTTGCCTAAACCTAACCTAACCTCGCAGTATTTCGAAACTATGTTATCCCATTAATTATAAATTCTTGATTTTTTTTTATTGTGACTACATTTGACAGCACCTCGCTTGATGTTAAGCCGAAGTGTGGTCCATGAATGAATGCCACCACTACTACAATTCAATAACTGTGAGTAGCAATCACATCCACTATGCCGGCCTAGATGGAACCGGCAACTTACAAGCTGATCCCGAAACGTGACCATATCACTTCACGGTCTGTATACTTGTAAGTGGTGGTACTACCCCGGATCGGCAGACTGGGTACCACTCTTTGATAACCAGACCTGAAGCAAATATCCAGTAGTAGCAATCGCATCCACTATGCTGGCCTAGTTAGAACCGGCGATTTTTAAGCTGATCCCGAAACGCGACTGAGTCCCTTCACGGTCTGTAAGTGGGGGTACTACCCCGGATCGGCAGATTGCGCACCGCTGCCTACCGATCTTTTACAAACAGACCCGCAGCAAATATCCGCCTCTTTTTTATTAATAAAATATTTGTAATATTTCATCAAATTAATAAATGAAAGCTATGAAACAAAGATTTGCTATATTAATTGGATTATATTTAATTAATATATTTCTTAGTTTAACTATTTGTTATTCAAATAAAGTAAATAAAATGAAGAAGATTGTTTGCTGATCAAATCGTAGTCAATGTCTAAAAAAGCAAGGATCCGCAGTGCCTTTATGTTACGTGGATGTGAAGGAAAAAAGAATTCCCTACGCATATTTTAAAAATAAATTTTACTTAAAATTAAACACCAGTGAAAAATTTACATGTCCACTTAAAGAGCTGCCCTTTATGATTTACTGGGTGGAATAGAAGCCGTCTGATGGGCACGGTATATCAATCTTAGATAATGTTGCCCCAAGACCACCCGCGAATGAGGTTAAGATCCAAAGTTATGCTCTAAAAACAATGATTTTCTAGTTTTTTTTTTATTTTGACACTACATTGACCTCGACCCGCCTGATGTTAAGCAAAAGGAGGTCCAAGAGTGACGACGACTGAAACAAACCGAGTCAGTTCACGGCTGCCCCAGTCATCGTCACAATGCCGGCCAAAGGTGCATCGCAAAGGTGCAAGGATGAAAGAGAAATGGAGAGAACACATGGGCTGGCAAAGCATTCCACTTTATTTATTATTATGAGTGTCACCTGAGTGAAGTGACTGATCCGGAAACCTATTAGGATTAATATGTAGGCAGCATCCTGTCTTTTCTTCCGGATCTTGACCTGGGGAAATTTCTAGGCTATATCCAGGATACCTGGGGCAACCCTAAGAATGATATTTAATGCCCATCAGACGGTTTCTCTTCATATAAGTAGCTCTCTAACCGCGGATCTGACCATTAGGAAAATACGCCGTGGCTTTTTTTGTTTTTTTTTATTCTTGTATTTTATTATTTTAATTTAAATGAAACTTGTTTTTTTTTCTTATTGATCTCGTAGAAGATTTTATGTGAGTGAGATTCTTTCAACAAACTTAATAATAAAAAACATACATACTTATAATTAATACTTCGTTAAGTAAGGTAAGAAATAATATCGTATGTACATAATATTATGGACAAATTATAAATAAAAATAATGAATATTGTAGGTATCTACAGTATTCATTATTTGTGAATATTGTAGTGAATATTATTTACTCAAATATCTTTTATAAAGTATACGCTATTTTAATAATATCTGATTCAATTTTCCGCGCTGTATTTTGAATCATATCAAACGCTTTTTACATTCTTCAATTTCAATAAAATACACGTTATTTTATACTTGTTAGGTACATTTAAAAAAAATGTTATGCTACGTTTTCATGGATTTTGTTTTTGTTTAAACAGTGAAGTCTTTGTTCGTGAAAATAATTACTGTTTTTTACTGTTATTTAATTATTGTACGATTCGATATTGTTAATTAACCAAAACGAAAGTGGTAGGCATTGACAACCAGACAAATGACAACAAAATCGGTTGGTTGCAAAAAATTTGGAAAGAATAGAATCTGTGCTAAAATAAGAACTAATTCATTGTTATTTGTCTCATTTATACCACGTGTGACTAAAAGAGACAACTACTTGTACTTCAATTCCTTTATTTTAAAGGTTGTCACTACTTTTTTCCAAATACCACTACTTGCAATTGTGGTTGACTTTTAATACTGCTTAATTAAAAGTCACTTGGCAGTAAGAGTAGCGGTTTAATTGTTCCGTCGTCCTTTTTTGAAGTATTTTAATGTCATTTGTTATTCTGTCAAATTTGGTTGTCAAATGATCATCAAAACTAGTGACAACCTTCTAAATTACGAATGTAAAGATGTATATTCATCCCTTTCTGACTTCTGTTTGATGCCATAAGTGAAAATAGTATAAACGGTTGTATTAGGGCTCCTTCTGTGTCTTAGTCCTGCTGTCCGAATCATAGGAGATTTAGAGGTTACGCGAACTCTGGAGCCTTTGCAATTACGCAGAGACATGGCGGCTCTATGCGTCCTCTATCGCCTATAGCACGGGGAATGTTCCGAGGAGCTCTTTAACCTTGTTCCTATCTCGTCTTTTCACACCCGTAACACCCGCACTGGTCGGGGGAAGCATTCACATTTTGTCGACAGAATCGGTAGTCGGACCAAAAAGTTTGGTGCATCTTTTCTCTGTAGAACAATCGACAAGTGGAATGCTTTGCCAGCCCATGTGTTCCCTCCCTCCTATAACCTTGGATCCTTCAAGCGATGCGTGAAGAAGCACCTTTGGCCGGCATAGTGACGGCGGCTGAGACAGCCGTGTACTGGCTCGGTTGTTTCAGTCGTCGGCACTTTTGGATCTCCTCTTGCTTATCATTAGGCAGGTCGATGTCAGATGTCGTGTCACAATAAAAAAAAAGTCTAAATTCTTTGGTTGGTTGTCATTTGTCCCCGGTTCGAAGTAGTTCCGCCAATTTCAAGTGTACAACAGACCGTGAAGTTGAATATAGCCGTTTCCTACTAGGCTGCGCAGTGGATGCGACTGTAGTTATTTAGCTGTAATAGCAGTCATCCCTACTCTGGCTGTACATGAGACAGGTGTGCTGTCATACGTATTGGAAAGACATTGCGTGAAGCAATTAGAAGACTACAAAGTTATTAATCAATCAAAGTTATTCTGAGTAACTTTTGCAATATACCTGCTAAAATTCACTGCAAAGCTTGCACGCAACTACAAACTGTTCAGAATTTAAACGAGTAAAGTTTGTTACAGTTAGCTTAGTGTACTATTCACCCCCAACCTCCACCAAAGTGGGAGGTGGTGCGTGGGAAAATGGTTGGGTATTCTCCCCTATGCTTAGGGGGGTTCCCGAGACAGTGTTTGACCGTGGCCCTAATTTATGAGATTTGCTTGACAAAACAATCTTTTGCTTATATCCGATGCGTGTTATCGCCGAATGCTTTATTAAAGGATGAGATTTAGTAGCGTGCGTGTGTTTGTTTACGTGTAATTTTCTTTTATTATGACTCGACATATTACAGCACCCCGGCCGATGTTAGGCTGGAGTGTGGTCCATGAAAATGAAGGTGACTGCTACTACAGTCAAATGACTGTGAGTAACAGTTACATCCACTATGCCGGCCTAGTTGAAACCAGCAACTTACAAGCTGATCCCCAAACGAGACTAGGCCACTTCATGGTCTGTATACTTGTAAGTGGTGGTACTATCCCGGATCGGCAGACTAGGCACTACTGTTAATTAAACATAGTATATATTTATCAAATTCATAATGGCGGACTCCGGTCCAGTTACGGACTGCGAAGCATCAAATACTGGACTCCATTGTCGCTGCCTTTCCCTGTGGGGAAAGGGCGTAATTTAATAATTTGATTGATTAAAAATACTCAAACAAATTATTACGAGTATAATACTTTATAATCTGTAATATTGACAAGTTTATATGCGTTTGGTGCACAATATTTGCTTATCATTACTTATTTTACTTTTATAGTAAACTACTATACGTGCTTGTATTGTAAATGATTACATGTTATTTTTATTTTGTAAATAAAAACAAGAAAATGCTAAGATGTGGGTTTTTAGAAACTCTTTAAATATTATCAAAAATATCCGGACCCCACTTAATGCGGACCCACAATTACCTGCTTTAGAACAACAAATATAAAGACAAATTAGAAAAATTAAATTGTTCAAGGCAGCCTTTCCAAACCTTTTCCAAGGGCGGACCCCCTAGCGCCACCTAAAAAAACTTATATGCAGTACTCACATAGGTCAATCTATTTTATTTTCAAAATCCCAATTAAACTCTAATGCAGTGTTTTTGTATGTAAAAGGCTAGCCACCTATCACCTGACACTTCAAGATAGAATAATCCATTATGGAATTGAAAAAGGCAAAATAGTCTGACTAAATTCCGCTGCACACCTATCGCTTGACACTTCAAGATGGAATAATCCATTGAAAAAGGCAAAATATCAATCAATCAAAATTGTCACGCCTTTTTTCCACGGGGATAGGCAGAGACAATGAAGCGCCACTTACCACAACTCCTTCACATCCACAATCCTCTTCATACAGGCTCTATGGTTATGGGCACTAGGCAACCTAGCTTTCTTGAGGATGTTTCCGATTTGATCGGAAAACACTCTCCTGGGCCTGCCTTGTTTAACGCATCTATCCACATAAGATTTATGAATTCCTTTCGTCAATCTACTTTCACTTAAAAAGGCAACATAATTTAACTAAATTCCGCTGCACCACTATGCTTTCGTAATTTTCTTGTTTTGTCTGGGAAGGGCTGGTTTAAGGAACTAAATAATTAGTTTGATTGAATGTTTTTTGTAAGGATAAAATATACATATTGCCATAGCATCCTGTGTATAATCTCAGAGCATAAAGAGCTAACGTTAACAACTTGAAAGTAAGGGTTTTCTTGCGGTTGAATCCGGTATCGTTGACGAGATCATCTCACAACTGGCTGATGGGCACTCGGAGGAAATTGGACGTGTACCGTGAGAACGATCGGCGTATTAACGTGTTCCTGGTTGAAACCGTTGAGATTGTTATAATTATTCCTGTAGTTTTATTTAATGTTTACTTAAGGTGTTATTTATGTGATTAACCATTTTTATATATTTTTTATTGTCACGCGACATATGATAGCACATAGCACCCCGCTTGATGTTAACCTGGAGTGTGGTCCATGAATGGATGTTACTGCTACTACAATTCAATAACTGTAAATAGCAATCAATTCTACTATGCCAGCCCAGTTGGAACCGACAACCTACAAGCTGATCCCGAAACGCAACCAAATCACTTCACGGTCTGTATACTTGTAAGTAGTGGTACTATCCCGGACTGGGTACCACTGCCTTCCACTCTTTGATAACCAGGCCCGAAACAAATATCCGTTTTTTTTAAATTAACAAATATTTGCTCCGACCGGGAATTGAACCCGGACTTTACGCGCAACAAACCAATCGCTAACCGTGTAATATTAAAACTTATAGACTGTTATAGGCTGGCCCTGTCCTGGTTATATATACGCCATCCTGATTATCTAAAATATTTGTTCGTATTTTATTCTCTGCCATACCGTTTGTTCCATTCATCACATTGCGATTTTAACTTTGTCAAACTATTGCTTCTAATTGCGCGACAGTGCGATGGGCGATGGTTATGTCAGATCTACAATCCTGTTAAGCCTCTATTTTCAGAAAGGTAATATATTTGTCTGTTCGTCTGATCTTCTGTTTCTTTCCGCCAATGAAACTGCTAGTAACGTGTAAAAACGTGAAACGCTTCTTTTGCAAAATAAATATTAAAACTAACTTACGAATAAAACACAAAAAATATACGTATCAACAAACGAATTGTTAAGTTTAGTAGCAATCGCTTCCATTTATGGACCGCACACCAGCTCTAATATATATCAGCCCCCCTAATATATATAGCACGGCCATCCAAGAAGCAAGATAAAGACTTGCAAGGAATATAATTCCAACTCATTTTAAATAACTTACTAGAACAGTGTATCAAAAAAGATATTTAAACGTTCTGTAAAACTTTACACTAAACAACGTTGAATACTTTAATAAATATTTTTTTAGACATTTTGATGTGCCGGCCTAATACGTCATTTAAAATGAGTTACAATAATATTCCTTGCAGTTCTTTATCTTGTTTCTTGGATTGCCGTGCTAGGGGGACAGACGAAGTTTTATCATAATATCGAACCTCAATAATAAAAATTAACTCAAAAGAGTGAACTGAAGCAGAATTGAAAATTGTGTATCCCTCCGTTGGTAAAGCGAGGTTTTATTATATCTGTGCTCATTGGAGTTTATTCTTTAATAGTTATGGAGTTGCCCGTATGATTTACTGACTGGTAAAGAAATCGAGCGTGAAATTACAAGTATACAGACCGTGAAGTGATTTGGTCACGTTTCCGGATCAGCTTGTAAGTTTCCGGTTCCATCTAGGCCGGCATAGTGGACGTGATTGCTACTCACAGTTATTGAATTGTTGTAGCAGTGACATTCATTCATGGACCACACTTCGGCTTAACATTATATGTCGCTAACATCATATGGGAGCTGTCATATGTAGAGTCACAATAAAAAAAAACTTGAAATGGAATATTAGTTTGCGTGACCAATTCTTTACTCGTACCAATAGGTATAGGTAGTATCAATATAAAATGAACTAAACAAGGGCCACAAGCTTTAGAATGTTGGAGAAGGCAGTTGAAGAAAATTGAGGATTATTATTCATTAGCTTTTTTATTATTAATGGGGAGCTCAAATACCTTTCTCGCACAACACTGCCTCAAATGGAGGCGAATCTGCTCCCTATAGAAGAGGCGCGCCCTGTCCAAAATAATAAAATCACAGTAAGAAAGGTATATAATTAATTTCAATCTCAATGACAATCTCAAAGTAAAAAGAACACAATAACATTGTTATCTCGAATTAAATATAATAAATACCTCGGTGTACATAACCTTGCATTCTGCAATTACATAAGAGGTTGTTATTCACGATCGAACCCATCCCACCGTGACACTAATACTCCGACCATGCATGCACGATTCTTGTTTACTGCATCGTACTTTGAACCTACCTCCTGTATGCCAAGTTACTCCTAGTTATAGAGGTCGAATAATTTGTATATTGTACTGATATTTTGAAGGTTTTAAAGTGTCTCCCCTATACATTAGTTTAAAAAGAATGGGTACTGTCAACCAGAAATAAATATAAGATGAACTGTGAAGTATGCAGAACGCCTGCTCTTCCTAGTAAACGCATTTATAAAATTACAAACTATTTAATTTAGAACACTTATACACTAGGTGGACTGACGACATACCGGCATCTTGTCGTTTGAAATGGCGTTCTAAAAGGGAGGCCTATGTTTAGTAGGGGACGCCTTTTGGCTGATGATGATATATATATTTAGTAAAGTGTAATATATTTTTTTGGAATGAAACAAATTTTATGCGGCTTACTATTGCGTTTATTTTTGGTTATTTATTTTTTTATTATTCCGACGATTCGATAGCTTTGCAGTCATCGCATCGTGGTGCAGCCTTTGTGAGACTGGGTAAGTAAGCCGCATAAAATTGAATTAAATAATCAATGTTCGCGCAAAATCCAAGAAAATTCATTTTTTTATTATATTTATAACCAAGGTACTAACGTTTTGTATATGTTTATTGTAATAATTATACTATTATATAATTAAATATCTATACATACTTAAGGGTATATTTATTTAAGTGATAAACTCTTTTGGATATTTCAAGCAATGCGTGAAGAAGCACCTTTGGCCGACATTGTGACGGCGACTGGGACAATCGTGAACTAACTCGGTTTTTGCAGTCGTCGTCACTCTTGGACCTCCTCTTGCTTATTGTCAGGCGGGTCGAGGTCAGATGTCGTCTCACAATAATAAAATATATATATAAAAATAGCATCAGCGACAGCACGGTTGATATAGCGGAGCTGGACCGGGTTCTTGATCTCAAAACCCACTGGGGCGACGAGAAACTAGTGCAGTTCAACGCAAACAAGACTAAGGGGTGCACGTTCTCGAAAAAAAAAATCGCCGTTTACCTCCTTCCTGCTCTTCGTAACACCTCCCTCAGTACCTCGGACAGATGTTTCTATGCAGTAACTTGGCATACTAAACCAGGTGTGGCGGTTCTTTTCGCCAGAGCATCGCCTGTTCCTATACAAGCTGGCTCAAATTCGCTTTTGCGCCAGGCGCGGAGTACTGTTACCCTGGGACGGCTCTGCCAATCATCTTTTCGATGCCCATGATACATTGCCGCGTCGAATTGTCCGAGTTACAGGAGACGCAAAAGTCACGCGAACTCTAGAGTCCTTGCACCTTCGCAGGGACATAGCAGCTTAATGTGTAGCTTAGCTTCAACATTGTTGCTACCTCGTCTTTTCACACTCGTGATATCCGAACTGATCGGGGCAAGCATCCGCATTATGTCGATCGAATCGGCAGTCGAACTTTCGGCGCGTCGTTTCTTTGTAGAACAATCAATCTTAAATCCTTCAAGCGAAGCGTGCAGAAGCATCTTTAGCCGGCATAGTGACGGCGACTATGGCAGCTGTAATTCAGTTTTTGCTGTCGTCGGCACTCATGGATCCCTCAATTTACTTTACATCGAGTTTTAAAAAAAATATATGTTTAAGATCTATAGATTTCTATTAAAAGTAGGTCACTTAAACAAAAACAAAAGAAAGTTTTATTTGTAGTATTAAAAAAAAGGTTATTGTTTTAAAATTTTCCACTTTCATATGAAAATCCTTTGAATTTAAAGTTCATTACATTTTTCATAATTAACTTCACAATCAAATAACGGTATTAATTAATTGTATTTGTAAAGAGAAGGAAAACCTATTTATTGATTATTAAAAACCTTATCAGAGAGTAAAACAATTCGATTCATAATTAGTTTTGTTCACAGGATTGGGATCCAAAGTTAGCAGGTGCAGAGGCAGGCGTAGACGCCGATCTCCTTGCATCATTATCATTGGAGGCTGCCCTGTGGAAGTCAACCCAGGACGGACAGAGGATCTTGACCACAACACCGTCTGTTCTAGGCGGTTGTCGTGCCCAGGTGTACAGAGTCGCCGGTGCCACTCAATGGTATACCGCTGTTATTGTAGGAGTGAACGAACATACGGGGGTAAGTTAAGTGACATTTTATTGTGACTCGAAACCTAGTGCCCATAAATAGAGCTTGTATGAAGAGAATTGTGGATGTGAAGGTAGCGAGGGAGTTGTGTCAGGACTATGGAAAGTGCCGCTCCATTGTCTCTGCATATCCCTGTGGAAAAAGGCGTGACAATTTGATTGATTGACTCGACATTGGATGGAAAGCAAAAGGCCGACGACTGGAAGAATCGAAAAAAAAGTGAGACTTCACTATGCCAGCCAAAGGTGCTTCTCCACGCATCGCTTGAAGTATCCATGGTTATAGGATGGAGAGAGCACATGGGCCGGTAAAGCATTACACTTGTCGATTGTTCTACAAACAATTCCTAAAAACAATACAGTACGTCCGAAGTACGGACGGAATATTACTATTATAAGCAAGCTTATACATTGGCACAGATATCTCCTAGTTCATATTTTCATGTTTCCAGACGTATCCACACGATATTTAGTATTATTAGCCTACTTATTTGTCCCACTGCTGGGCAAAGGCCTCCCTCTCTTTTTTCCATGACTCACGACATTTGGCGATCTCTCGCCACGAACTATTGTAGGATTCCATCACATCTCGCCATCTCCGTTTGGGCCTGCCGCGATGTCTTCTGCTATCTGGAGTACACTCAGTAGTAGACTTGGCCCATAATGCATCGGACATGCGACAGAGATGACGTGACCAGTTTCACTTCAGTTTGGCGGCTTTATCAGCGGCAATTTGCGCAGTATGGTGTTACGAATTTTATTTGTAAGTTTTACGCCCAGAATACTGCGCTCCATGGCTCTGACACGATATTGATTTATTTAGAAATGGTAAGCATTCTTCTTAATACCATCACTTTTAGGTGTACATATCGTGAAGTAGCTGAGTGGCGTTTTGGGTTCAGCTAGAGAAGCGTGCCGGTTCCAACAAGACCCAGTATAATGGATTCGACTGCTATTATTTAATTTGTAATAGTTGTTGCCTCCACATCAGACCCCGCTTTCACATCTCACCACATCTTATATGTCAAGCAAGAGTTTAAAAAAATGAAGAAAAATTGTTATATAGATTTCTATTATAAGAAGGTCACTTAAATAAGAACAAATCAAAGTTTGTAAGTTCAAACTTCTATTTGTAGTATTTAAAAAGAAATGTTAATGTTTTAAAATGTCCCTCTTTGATTTGAAAATCGTTTTAATTCAAAAGGTTAATTTGATATCATTATTTTATAAAAAGTTAAGACGTTTTATATTTTATATACAAATTTATATTCTATATTAGCGAGTGTAAAAAGTTGTATAAAGTCGGAATGCCTTGAAGACCCACCCTAAAAAGTTTTATAGGTTCCCCCTACTTTTTAGTTGCTTCGGTGGAGTTTGAAAGCAACTTTCATGGTCTTTATTTCAAAAAGTTTGTGCTTTTGCCAACTCTCTGTCCTGGATGTCTGTGTGCCTGTAAACTCTTTTACAGGACTTGTTACCCTTTAAGAAATATAACTGTGAAACTATTACTAAAGTTGTTGGAGCTGTTTTGGGGATTTCCAAATTTTTTTAATTTTGATTTTATTTAGTATCTTTATTTAATTGTTGGCTATCTAAACACAATCTATTTTTTCTATTAGATTTTTTTACCAACAAATTAAATCCGATTAACTATTAATACTTATACGTATATGTGTATATGTTTTCATAATATAATAACTTCATAATATAAGTCCTTATCGAAAGAACTGCTTACGACGTCTTTAAATGCTTTTTAAATAATTGTTCAAGTGAATTAATAAATTTGACATAACAAATCGAATGCATTGTAATTTACAATCTCTTTACAATTTGAAACAAATGGTTGACAGTTTTTTTGGCTGTGATTTGGTGGCTATACTTGTTTCGTAGGCGTTTTGTTGTATCATGTTTTTTTAAACTTTGAAACTACAATTAATTCATAGAGCAATTTAAAGCGTGGTAAGAGCGTTTTTTTCATAAGAAGTTGTAGTAAGTATATATATTTTGAATAGTTAAAATAGAAACAACTAAAAAAAGTATAGAATTAAGCGTACAAAAAAATCGATGATTATTTTTTCCTTTTGTTTGCATCATCAATGTATTTATTTATTTCGCTGTGATATAAGTCATTTATCAGAAGGGAGAGTTTCGTAAAATATTAATGAATGTTGTTGATGAAAGCTGTGTTAGTTAGTTAACACGTGTACAAAGTTTGTTTATATCGAAGTCGTTACTCTCTCTTAGAAGTGTAGGGTTTGTTCGGGTTCCACATGGGAGTTACGTTCTAATTATTCTACTTTATTAAGGAAACTTACCGTATAGAAAAGACAGAAGTACAATACTTTTATAAACCTTTATAAATGTAAATTGACTAGATATATTGCAGTAATGTACGTTTAATAAATTGATTAAAAAGAGAGAATGTTCTTAGCATCAGGCGCAAAGTAGAAGCAGCGTTCCGGTTCCTATTGCACCGACTTCTGCGTGGAGCTGGATTTGTATCCATTTCTTGTCATCTCATTCGTGAAATGACATAAGCTCGTATTTAAAGGTGTAATTCCGCTGGCGACTGCAGACCGCAGACTGCACTACTGGTTGGTATGAGATTGATTTTGTGCAAGGCGACACTAGTATGCAGCCGCCGCATTGATATTGTTTCCAAAAATCATATTTATAATCTAAGACTTGCAAATGCTGATTGTTGCTTTGCACGAATTCAATCTCATACCAACCAGTAGTGCAGTCTGCAGTCGCCCGCGGTATCACGCCTTTAATCAAAGTCACTTCTGATATTTTAGTGTGCTATGTCTGTTGCTATTATGAATGTCGCACCCTCAATCATAGCACATAGTATATTTTTTTTACATTCCAATGTACTAAAGTCCTCATCCAATGTGCGAAAAGCTATAAATTGTCTACATTCAGAGTTCCGCATCCGTGTCGGATTTAAGCATAGGCAACATAGGCAGTTTCCTATGAGCCGCCACCACACCACAAAAAAAAACGAAGGCTCGAAAAACCTATACGAAAATAGACGAAAAACTTTATTTTTCTTTGAGCGGAAAAAGTTATCAATCAATCCATCAAATTGTCACGCCTTTTTCCCACAGGGATAGGCAGAGACAACATTTAACAAGTTAACATTTAAAAATTAACAGTTAACCACAAAACGATTTGTGCACCCACCACATGCTCTGCCTATAGGCCGCCAAAGTCCAAATCCGCCGCTGTTCTGCATGATTTAGCGCAAGACACAGATCTATGTGTATTCAAATCAAAGTATTATTTATTTATACAGTATTCAATTATCTAAATTAAATTATATTAATTAACATATTTGGCAGTGTAGCACTGAGACAATAAGTAAATAAAAGGATGGTTTAGTTTTTCGTTAGCAACGTTAAGATTAGATAGGTCAACTTACGTATTTAGTAGAGAATGGGAAATAATTACATTTACGGTGTTTTCCTCTGAAATCTGCTTTTTGTTATGTTACGTTCTTTGGCTAACTTTCTTGGAATAAAAGTTTTTGAACTAATTTGGATTGTAATCGATTTGTCTACTATTGGAAATATTACTATTTTATCCCGTTCTGATTTGGTTTATGTTAAAAGATTTTAATACAGATTTAGGATAATGAAATAAATTGAAATAACAGGAATTGTTTGAACATTGATTAATGAATTAAACAAATTTTATGCGGCTTACTATCACGTTCATTTTGGTTTTGATTTTTTCTATTTTTCCGACGCTTCAAGAGCTTTGCAGCCATCGTGGTCACGGAGAGACTGCGGTGTTGGTCGTCCTATTCAAAGAATTTGGACTTAAGAGATAGAAATAGCCTTAAAATAGCTACAAAATACAACGGTTTATACTATTTTCACTTATGGCATTAAAATTAGTTAGAAAGGGACGAATATATATTTTTACATCCGTAATTTTGAAGGTTGTCCCTAGTTTTGATCATTTTTTTTCTGCTGAAGGTAGGCAATGCTACAGAGCGAAACAAGGTCGTCAGTAGTGCACTTATCGCTAGTGATGTACAATATCGACGTCAATATCGATAAATTTTAAATAAATCGTACACTAAAGTGTTAGTACAACGTATGAATAGTAGTATTATCCTATCATAAATAACATTTTTTGCGGTTTAGTATTTGAAGGGAGCCTCCCTTGCATTTACTTACGTTACTAGACGCAGTTCTTAACGCAGAACACGGCTTCTACTCAACACATTATACATACACTATTTACGCACTTAGGGATAAAAAAAGTAGGACATATCAACCCGTGTGAATTGACTACAGAGCCTAAAGTGAGGTTGGCAACCACACACGCGTGATGAGATGTTCTGAATTACCCACGGTGCCTGTATTGTGCCGAGATTATTTTCATCTGTATGAATAATAGTTCGACTTTTTGCCCTATTACGCAGGACGAGAATGTTGCACTTTTTTTTTGTAAAAGAGAGTGCACTGTAACTTTTCTCCAATATTAATAATGTATTCTTATCATATACATTAAAATATATATAAACATTAAGAACATAATACATAAAGCACAAACAAACACACTAGATGACTCGGTAAATCTTGGTAAACTTCTCGGTAAAGATGGTACCTAAATTTCTTTAAATCGTAACTGTTCCTTTTTTCAATAATCATATCAACCTTTGATCTATAATCAATTAGGATCGATAATATTTAATAATAATAAACCGCAACGGGTATGTTTTAATGTTTGTTTGGTTATTAAATGAAAGGCGTTCGTTATTTAATTAAATTTAATTACTTTTATTAGATTTACAGATGCAGCAAAAAATCAACACATAAATTTATATATATTTAGTTTATTTCCTTCTAAAGATTATGAATTTACAACCCGCGAGCACGAACCGCAAACTTTACGAACATATTATTACAGATATATAATTCCATCTTTAGTTCACTTTTTTTTATCTGTGGCCTCTAAACAGGATAGTTCTCATTAGGCTACTGTAAGTAAAAATTCAAATTCAAGACAGTTTTACCAAAGTTTTTACTTAACGCATATTTTATATTTAACAGCTGTTAAATGTAAAATATCTCACCTTATAGTATGGATAAGCTACTTGAAAGTGAATAACTTTATCATTTGGTTCTGCATCTGGACCTGGAGCTTGAGTCTGCAATTTATTAATTTATATTTAATATATTAACACTTTTACGACAATATTTGGTTAAAATGTCCGCTAGCGACCGCCATATTGGATTTACTGTATCTCATGGCGCATATTATGTACGGTACTGACATAGTTGTAGTCATGTAATAGTAGGAGCCAGGCCTGGCAGATGTAAAACATGAAAAATTAAAAACTACTAAGTATATGCATGAAAGGATGATTTACTAAAAAATGTTCCATCACAACCACCACCACCGAAACCACCACTTCGAACAAAACTACCACCTTCATCACCACCACTAAATTACCATCGCCATCACCACTAAAATCACCACTGCCACCACCAAAACTAACACCACGAAAACCACCACCACCAAAACTACAACACCACCACTACCATCACCACTACTACCAACAAAACTACCACCACCAAAACTTCCATAACTAAAACTACCATCGCCACTACCACCAAAATCACTACTGCCACCACCACCGCTACAACCAACACCACGAAAACCACCAAACTACAACACCACCACCACCAAAACCACCATACTAAATGTACCATCGCAACCACCACCAAAATCGCCACTGCCACCACCATCACCAAAACAAACACTACCACCACCACCAAAATCATCATTGCCACTACCAAAACCATCACCACCACCAAAATAAAATTGCCCCCAGCGTTACACAATGCCAGCGTCACAGCATTAGATATTATCAATCAATAAAATTGTCACGCCTTTTTTCCACAGGTATGGGCAGAGATAATTAGATATTACTGCATGTCAATAGATGTTTTACAACAATAAATATAAAAATTATATATTACCTCTACAACACTTAACGGGTATTAACGGGTAAATACAAAGTTGGTACAGCATCTGTTTTCAGTCTCCTCCATTTAATATCTTTATTCGGAACAGAATGTTCAGAATGTGTGCAGAAATGTTTGGAACAAATATGGCTGTTTTTTTAGAGTCCAATTCGTAATCACAATAATCCGTGCCCACTTCTTTTTAAAATTTTCATCACAAGGAAATCTGAAATATATAGGAAACTTTATCGATATCGGTATCCATTACCACATCTCTATGTTTTCCTTTATTTCTATAAAAAAAAGTATCAAACAATAAGAGTTATATATTACTTTGTGTACAATCAAAGTTATGACTTCTATTTAATTATTTTAGATTAAATACCACATTATTATGAATGGAAATATGTATAAAATATGAAACTTACCCATGAAAAGATAAAGCCGCATTATCGTTTTCTTTGCGGGATGTATGCGATTTGCATCCTTGCACTACACATGTCATTTTATATTATTATTAATTGTAAATTAAATTAATCGTGTTTTATAATTTTAGGCAAAAAAAATAAAAATTTTAATTTATTATAATATATTAATTGACAACTCGATCACAATTTGACATAATGACAATTGACATTAAAATACTTCAAAAAATAATGACGGAACAATTATACCGCTACTCTTGCTACCACGTGACTTTTAATTAGGCAGTGTTAAATTAGAACCAAATGGTTGTAATTGCAAAAAAAGTAGCGCCAACCTTTGAAATAAAGGAATTGAAGTACAAGTAGTTGTCTCTTTCAGTCACACGGGTATAAACATAATATAAATGAGACAAATATCAATGAATTAGTTCTTATTTTAGCATAGATTCTATCTTCTCCATATTCTTAGGTCCTATTGGTTGATGCTGTTATTGTTTCCAAAACTACCCCGTTTGACGATTTCATTTTGTTTTTCTGTTCCCAGTTCAAATTTATTCAAAAAAATTGTAAAATCAAAATCTATTGTAAGCGATAGTAAGCTGCATAAAGTGTAGGGATTGTCTGAGTTTTTAAACAAAACTTGCGTAAACATAGTATGTAGTAAGCTGTGCAATGCATACACTAATAAACCAATGACGCAGCCAAACAAGTTCAAAATACGCCAAAAGCTCTTCTTAGCTTATATTAAATTAACTCTTTTGTGTTTTTTTACCGTGTTATCGATAGCCGGATTGATTATACCCACAGTCTTTTACCCGGACAATGTTCTAATCATTTGACGGCTAATTTGGTACTCTTGGACCTTCCCTTACTTAACATCTGGCAAGTCGAGGTCATATGTTATGTCTAAATAAAATAAATATTTTTATCTATTGCCTATTTCAGGAGTTAACTGTGACCGACGATACTGTTTTGGAGGAGCACAGTGAGGATCCTGCGCTCGTCCAGATAACACTGCTCGGCGATGGAGGTCAGTACAAAGTTTTTACTCGTATGCCGGAAAAATTAGGGTTATGTTTTTTTAAGTTTATGTATGTAATATAAACAGTGTGGTTGTGTTTGAGGTGTCATTAGATTCAGTTTAAGCCAGTGTTTCCCAACGTCGGGCCCACGCCCCCCTGTAGCAATTTGATAGTTGATGGGGGGCAATTTAAAAATGGACTCGACACAACTTTATTCCTTTCGCTTTGGGTTATTTAAATGCAGTGCTAGCTATCGGTGACAAATTTAACAAGCATACAATCAACCAATCAAATTGTCACGCCTTTTCGTGGGGAATATAGGGGATAGGCAGACAAATTTAACTAACAAGGCAATTTCCTAATAAAATGCTGTAATTATTTATATTTCTTAAGGGTGCAAAAACATTTTTAAATGTTAAAAATTATGTATGGGGGGCATAAAAACTTAGAAATGTTAAGGTGGGGCATGGCCTAAAAAGGTTGGGAAACACTGGTTTAAGCAATTGTGGGCCTGGTAACGGCGTCCGCGTAAAATAATATATTACATAATAGGTCTATTAAATATATATTATATTATGCGACCTTCATCTTGGAAATCTAACTTTATCATAGAGATAATTTTCTTACTTTGCAAATTTAATCGCGTTTTTCAGATGTTGAATCACAATAAAACAAAGTAGGATGCTAAATTGTTTTATTTTGTTTAAATTATATATTTGACCTCAAAATAACATAAAACATTTGCTTATTTGAGAAGCTAACGTTTTTATATACTAATAATTATAAACAATATTTATTGCACTCGGTATGTGTCCTCGTATATTTAATAGTCTTCCCGGGAGTATCAGAGATGTTAAAAATATTGGATTGTATAAAAGGAATCTTGATTCATTTTTAATAAATAAGACATATTATACAATTAAGGAATTTTTAAATGACAAATTGTGAATTATTATTTTAACATTATATTCATTAGCTATAAAATTTTAAAATATTTTGACATTATTGAAAAAGTTATTTTATATTTTTAATTTGTATGCCTTTTTAGGCGCATCATAGAGAATTTATTTTATTTACCAATCTTAATGTACCTATGTTTGACAAATAAATGATTTTTGATTTCGATTTTGATTTGTTTAGTGAAATTATTCATTTCAAAAAAAAACATTCACAAGAATTTAATGCTTTTGGAACTTTTAAAACTTGAAAAAAAAAAGTTTTGTATTTATAAATAAATACATACGCGGACCAAATAAGTAATTGTTTCTTTACAGGAAATAATATTCAATTAATTCAATAAAAACCCACGAATGACGTCAAAGAAGTAAAAAATATCGCAAAAAGAAAACAAATAAACTTTTGTTTATTATCACGGCAGCGATGATATTGTGGTTTACCGTTAGATTTTTTTTTTAATTGGGCTGCAATAGTTTTTGTTAAAACTGGTTATTATAAAATAACGTTTTTTAAATTTATTTATTTTTAATTCAAATGAATAATCATCTCATCAGTTTATTTATAGTTTCGATTAATGTTTTTTTTAATTATAAATTATAGTATTAAACGTGTCTGTATCTTAGTGTGTCTTATCTTACGTCTTAGACCTTAGTGCTGTATCTTAGAATCTTAACCTGTACCTTAGAAACTGCACTAGTCATACAGCCGGTTGTACGCAAAAAGTTGTACGAAAGGCCCAGGAGGGTGTTTTCCAGTGCCCATAACCATAGAGTTTGTGTAAAGAGATTTTGAATGTGAGGGAAGCGTGGGAGTTGTGTCAGAATCGTGGCAAGTGATCCATTGTCTCTGCCTATCCCTGTTGGAAAAAGGCGTGACAATTTGATTGATTGATTGATAAACTAGTATTTTCTCTTTGTGATTTCTAGTGGTGGAGTCTATAATGCGCGGTGAAGTTGTTGGTGTTATGCCAAGGAGATCGCGTTCTAGCCTTCAGGTGAGTGCCTATGTATATTCAATTTATTATATCACCTATGTAGAATAATACTATGTATGCGTACAAGCTGGACTAATGTGACTTAGTAAAACCTATTTACCAGTCTTCTCCCCACTCTATACCTTCGAACCTTTAAACGAAGCGTATAAAAGCAGGTCGGCTTAGCAAACGTAATTTTAGCCGTAGACGCTCTTGGACCTCCCTTAGCTTACGTTACATGAGGTCGCGACACAATTAGAATTTGACGACAGTCGTGGACGAACGGTCAAAGATTGGATTGTTGCGCGTAAAGTCTGGGGTTCAATTCCCGGTCGGAGCAAATATTTGTTTTATCGCTTTTATTTGTAATATTTAATAATTTTATTAAATATTGCAAATATTTGTTAATAAAAGCGCCTAACATCAAGTGGGTCGCTTTCATATGTCGAATCACAATAAAAATAAAAAATAAAAACACTTCAAAATAAATAATTATATAAGTTAAACACTCATAAAAAAAACACAAAAAAAACATGCACATTCCTATATCTCCAAAATACCTTTAATTCCATCGATGTTTAATTCCTATTTCCTTCATAGGTATTCGATTCCAAGTAATAAATTCCATTTTCCATTTTAATAAATCAATAATAAATAAAATCAAATAATAATAAACATTTTCCTCCAATACTTTTATACGAGTACATAACAAGATTTAAATATTTTATTTGATTTATAATTCACAAATTCCTAAAAACATTTGTATTGCAGTGGTTCTATAAAAAAGTACATTGAATATAAAGATAATAATATTTTGTTAAAAACAGAAATAAGAGAGAACGTCTGTAAAGCGTCATTCGGTATTGTGAGTGTAAAGCGTCATGTTTTGGTACACTTTTGATAAAATACATGAAACAGTGTGAACAAACAAAGGTTTAACATGCTTCGCAGTGACCCTCAATATCTCTGCAACTAGACAAAGGATGGCCTTACGTCCAACTATGCGCGCAGAAACCTTACCCTTCCTTTTCTAAATAATTCCTGTGGGGTGTGAGCACTCGTTACTTGTTCAATTTGTAGATACTTTCTTAAAAATGATCCGCGTTTCAAAGCTGCAGGTTTAAATAGAGCTTTCTACTGGTGAAAGAATTTTTAAAATCCTTTCAATAGTGTTTGAGTTTATCCGGAACAAACTATCACATCTTTTTCCTTTGTGATATTAGTATAGATAATTCCTTTGTTCAATAATAGCAAATATGTAGTTCAAGGAATAAAATGTTGCGCAGATTTTATGTTTTGCTTTCTAGAATATACTGAAATAATATTTTTACTTAATACCTGTTTTGTATAGAAAATAACATAAAATAATCTTTTATGAATTTATCTATTCATAAAATGTCTTAGAGATAGAAATAACATTGTACTTGTATCTCTTTTAGAGTTATATATAGATCTCTTTATTATTGCTTAAGAATACATATTTTTCAAAGAATATTTTTACCCTTTGTAATGGAGGAGCGGAATCATATTAGAGCATAATTTTTAAGTGGACTGTATTTCAGGATTTACGAGTAAAAGGAATTAGGCGCACTCATATTAGTATATGCTTGTTTTGCTTCTGTGTCGTCACCTCGTTCACCTCGACGATGACCCACAGATCACAAAGTTCATGCACAATAATACTTTATACCTATTATTATTGATTTTATGAATATGCAGTTAATTATTTTCTCAGTTTAAAAACTGGGCGGCGCGGAGAGAAATTAAATTGCCTTTTTTTACATAAACTTCAAAATCTTCAGACAAAACTCTTTTGTTTTCTGTCAAGGCTAGAAAGCTATTTTTTAGGGCGCATAAAGGAAAAGAACGTATTTAAGTATAAAAGAAAGGAATGTATTTAAATATAATGACAGCGAAAATGATTGTTTTAATTTATATGTTGTGGCCTAAAGACCCTTTTTTATTGGGGACCAGCATATGACAACACCCCGTCTGATGTTAAGGCGGTGTGCGGAGGCGACTGCTATGGTTAAATAAAAAGTAGTCGCATCCACTTATCAAGACTATTTAAAAAGCGGGCGCTATAATTTGGAGCCAAATGATTAAACGATAAATACACAACGCTATTAAATTAAGTGAAAAATTTCTACCAAAAAGAAAAACACTTTGACTTCGTGTCTTCATTATATCTCTATGGAATTGAATACTAATTTTCTTCCACGATTTTGTTCAATAGAAAACTCGTCTCAGACAAATTACATTACCATAATAATTGAAATCGTCTAGCTCTAGATATTGAAAGTAAATTGTTATCACTACTTATATCATTGGCCTGTCTTGGATTTATATTTCAATTCTATGAGCAATTATTCCAAGATGAAATGTCCTCGGTTCCCGAAGGTTGCGACATTGAATTATTCGACATTATGAGTAGAAACGGTTTCATCGTAAACTAATTAATAATTCAACAGAGGCTAAACAAGCACACATTTTGCCCCATTCCACATACATAATCCAACCGTGAATTCTCCCTGACGTAAATCAAACGCCCGTGACTTAAATATCTCACAAATTCCAATGTCTTAAATTTGACAGGGGTGAAACACAAACGCTGCTGTTTACTTCGTCTCAATTTGTCTATTCTTGTCTATATTTGTCTTTGTCTCTTTCCCCAAAACATCCATCCTCGCGGGGGCCTAATTTCATAAACTATTCACCTTGTGCAACCCGCACTGGAGTAGTAGGATAACACGCGCATTATGGCTTGCGCTATCGATTCGTGAACTTCCACACTTAAACATTGTTCCGTTCTCTTTCGCACCACCGACACTACCATGAATAACGTCCCTTTCTAATCGTGAACGGAATTCTAAGTAGAAATCTTGAAAGTTACCCAAAACATAATCGGAAATTGCAAATAGAACTTTAGTTAAGTGATGTTACAACAGTTTTTTGGTTGTACTAACTTTTTCAGGTATGTTTAGACTTAAAAGGTTTTAAATTGCTTGGAATGATATTATGTTACATAAATTTATACTAAACTTAGTTAAATTGACCGAGTTTCTTATTATTTTCAAGTACGAAATTAATTGTATAATTTAATAATTAGAAATACTATTTTTTATTCACATTTCTATACTAAGCTACTAAAGTGCTTGTATTATAGAAATAGGACATTCAAAGTACATATATGAAAGATACATTGGTACCGGTGGGTGGTTTTAAACTCGTGTTATAAACTGCTAACGTCGACACGACCATAGAACACTGTCACTTTATACTAAACACAACCTATTGTCGTATTTATGTTAATTTTTTTAAAAATATATTTTGTGCTGTTCTTGGTTGCAATAACGGCAAAGTATGTAAACAGAATAATGTTTAAAAAAGTTAACAGAACGATGAAATAAAACTGACAAAGGTCGTACGTACTCCAGTCGCATAGTTGTACAATTGCAAAATGTCACGTCACTGGATTCCAATTCTAATGATTTATTGAATACCTAAAATTGTGTTTTGATTTTTATTTCTTATAATCGATCGTATTTCATAATAAATAAGGCTAATAAATAAAATGTTTACAGTTTGTTGATTTCCTTTCTACCAAAACTAAACTTAAAAGATTTGATTTCAGACATTCCAAACATTTGTAGTCCAAACGAATGTCTTTTAAACTTAGTTTTGTTAGTATGAATATGTATTAGAAAAGTTCTAGTTTCGGATTGCTAAGAAAGCATACATGGGATTTATAGAAGCTCTATTATTCGTCTAAATATAACTCCCACGACCACGTCTATCCATTATACATAGAATCGTAAAGTATAATGTGATAATCGAAGAGTAAATTATATGAATATAATTTACGTACAAAGGGTACTTACTATATCTTACACGTGTACCGAAATTCCCGTCCTTGAATGGGCTATCTTCTGAAATTTATTAGGCTTGAAACATCTCTTGAAAAACCGGCAATCGATGGGGAAAAAAGGTTCTAGATTGGAGGCCACGAACCGGCAGACGCAGCGTAGGTAGGCCTCACACTAGGACTGACGACATAGTGAAAGTCACGAATAACCAGTGGATGCAACTGGCATCTTGTCGTTTGAAATGGCCTTCTATTGGGGAGGCCTATGTTTAGCAGTGGACACCTTCTGGCTGACGATGATGATGATGAATAACTTAAAAGTTACCCCTCTGCTTTCCGTTGAGCCTTTATTTGTGATTTATTCAGGTGAAGGGTTTGTCATTTCTGTCTCATTTTATATAAGTAACATACGGCTCTTCGTATTAAAATCTTATTCAACACATATCATATAAGTAACATGAGAGACGGCTCTTTTATTTATATTATTTTTATCGCGACATTTAAGAGCCCTCGTCTGAATGAATGAAAGTTACTGCTACTACAGTTCAATAACTGTAAGTAGCAGTCACATCCACTATGCCGGCCTAGTTGAAACCGGCAACTTACAAGCTGATCCCGAAACGCGACTAAGTAGTTTACTAACAAGTATACATATTTGTAACGGTCTGTATATTTGTTAGTGGTGGTACTAACACGGATCGGCAGACTGGGCACTTTGACTACTAGACCCGAAGCCAATATCTGCCTCTTTTTTTATTACACAAATATTTGTGAATTTAATCTTACTATTAAATATTACAAATAAAAGCTATGAAACGAATATTTGCTCCGACCGGGAATCGAACCTGGGACACCTGCGTAACGGACTGGTAGCCACGCCTGTCGTCAAAACATTCATAGTTAATATTCAAATAGATACTCGTATAAGGGTTAATATTTCTCCCAATGAAAGATGTTCGTAATAGATGTGATTTGAAAGAAGATGTAGTGACAAGGATTGACAAAGGAATGCTCCGATAGTTTGGGCACATGGAGAGGATGAGTGATGAAAGTAGATTGACGAAAGGAATTTATAAATCTGATGTGAATGGATTCGTTAAACAAGGCAGGCCCAGGAGTGTGTTTTCCGACCAAATCGGAGACATCCTCAAGAAAGCTGGGTTACCTAGTGCCCTTGATACCTCAGCTTGTATGAAGAGAATTTTGGATGTGGGGAAGCAATGGAGTTGTGTCAGGATCGTGATAAGTTACGCTTTGTCTCTGCCTACCCTTGTGGAAAAAAAGGAGTGACAATTTGATTGATTGATTGATTGAAATATGTTAATTAGTTATTATAGTTAGCTTCTTGGATACGATACACATGGGAGTCGTCGGCTTCGGTTGAGGCGTAAACTTTTCCTATTATCGTAACAAAATGCTGATTGCTTTTATTTTACAGTCAGCACATTTCGGTCACGACAATATAGTGTTGATGATAACGAAGTATATGCATTTTTATTTGATACTGTACATTTTTCTTTACATGGCAAAAGTTGTAAACAAACTTTTATAATGACGGATTAACGATAAAAACAATTAGAACTGCCCCCCTAGCACGGTAATCCAAGAAGCAAGATAAAGACATGCAAAGAATATCAATGCAACTCATTTTAACCAGAACAGTGCATCAAAATGTCCAAAAAAGATATTTAGGGTTCTGTTAAACTTCACACAAAACAATGTTGAACACTTATTTGTTATTATTTTTTGAACATTTTGATGTGCCGGCCTATTATGTTGTTTTGAATGAGATACTATGATATTCCTTGCAGCTCTTTATCTTGTTTCTTGGATTGCCGTGCTAGGGGGACTGAGCGCGAATACAAATATACAAAAATATTGATGAATTACTGTGAAAATGTTTATTATTATTGGGGCACACAAATTGTCATTTGTGAATTTACCGTTTCCATATAAATGGTTTTTGATAGAATAAAACAGTAGTAAACAGTTTCCTTAAAGGGTACGGGAAATGGTGATTATTAGGTTTGTTTACTACTTGTGCCAAGTAAAAAAAAACACAGTATACGATCACTTTGTTAAGTCTGTGGGCGTGCTAGTATTGATGGGTTATGTATATGCTCGCTCATGTTTATTTATAAAAGTAGTCGGTATTGTATAAATCTATTATAGAGAAAGCATGTGTTCAATTATTATTAACACACATGCGGCCATTGTGGAGGGTAACGACTGCGAATAGAGTTGTGCGGGTTGTGGAATGGCCCCGCAACCCAAAAGACTCTGGTTCAAATTACTTGCAGTTGTATATGTACTTTGGTCCACTTTCTGTCATACATGCACGTTTTGTATAGAAAAGTTGAATAAAAAAGGTGATTTAATAGTTTTGGTTTAATTGTGACACGACACATATGTCACGTGCTACAAACAGCTAGTCGCTTTCTGTATCCACAAATTTTCTCATATTGACTCTGGTTATGGTCACTGCGGATCCTTTTTAAGAAAGCTCATTAGTTTTTAATTTGTGTTTTTTTTAATCTACTAATATTAATCTACTAAACGTGCTTTTTATAAGATGGTGTGCGGTCCATAAATGGTTGAATAAATAGTTAAATCCGTTAGCTTTGATCCTAAACATAAAAAAAACAACTAGGATGATACCAAAGTACATTATTATGTTAGTAATGTCATTTACTACTACTAGACCACGGCGGCGTTCCTTTAAGGCGAGGACAGGAATTTGATCAAGGCCCAATCGGATATAAATGCGGATATTTGCTCCGATATTCCAGCTTAACACCAGGCGGGGCGGGGTAACACAATTTCCATAGATAAAGGGCATGGGAAATGGTATTTTCTATGTTTGTTTACTACTTGTGCTAAATAAGGAAAAATACAATATACCGGCAAGTGGTTTTGACAGTTTGCGTGACCATTGCACTACCACAACACCAAGCGTGTACCCCTCTTAAACAGTGTTGATTCATTAAGGAGAGCCAAAAGTTAAAGCGAACTGTAATCGTAAAAGTTTCGTAACAACATTGCCGACCGAGATCCCACCGCGCTGTCGGCAACGGGTGGCTCACTTAGTTAATGCGACTTCCTGTGCAGTATCGATCGCGACAAGTGCGGGATCCGTCTGGCATGCCCGGGCAACCCCCCCACACCCGGCACGCACACAACCTCACCCTCGAAACAAACCCATTTTACGTGCTACTTACAACTTTGTACTTGTTTTGTTTGAAGGTTAATTTCCTATTTACCTGCGCGAATGTGTATTTGCAATAATAAATATGATCGCACCAATTTATTATCACTATGCCCTGGCCGGCATAATGACGGCGATTGAGGCAACCCTGAGATGAGACGGTTTTTCAGCCTTGGCCAAGATTATCCCGAAACGCGACTAAGTCACTTCACAGTCTGTACACTTGTAAGTGGTGGTACTAGCCCGAATTGGCAGATTGGGGTCAATGACCACGAACTGTATCTTTTATATATCTGCCTCTTTTTTATTAACAAATATTTATTATATCCAACCTTCATATTAAATACATATTACAAAAAAATCTTATTAATCAAATGATTGCTCCGGCGGGGAATCGAACCCTGGACTTACTTTTTCCGGGCTTCATCGGTTCTATCGTCATTCATTGTTTGTTTCAGTTTATAATAATTAAAACGCGAGTTTTCGAATATGGGTTTAAAATAACGTTTTTTTTTACGATTTTCAGGAAAACGTAAGGACTTTTGACCCAACAGGACTTATTTTCTTTGATCTGTTACACATTTGCGCATCTTTTGTCCTAAACACAAGAATCTTATTTTGGCCATTTTTACTATTTTTTTATATTCCCGCAATTTATTCAAAGAACATCATTCATTTTGTATGGGGACTTGGGCTTACAGTTGCATATTTATTTTAAAATAGTATGATGTACGAAGATTACAATGTAATTGGAATATATATTTCCAAAAAACTCAATTTCACAGCAATTAAAAATCAAAAGTATCGAAACTACCATCTATATATTTTTTCATCATTGGACATTGCAAAAGTATCTAAATAAAAGCCTTAAATGAATGATATCCTTTAGTGATATCATTCACTCGGTTTTTTCAGTCTTCGTCACTCTTGGACCTCCTCTTGCTTATCATCAGGCGGGTCGTGTCACGATAAAATAAAATACTCTGGCCGGTTCTTTTAATTACTGGAATACATAAAAATCACTTAGAGTAACACCCAGAGAATGAAGTTTTACTAATTCGAAGACAGCATCTTTTCCTCAGCTTTTGGGACTGGTAGGTTTATGTATATTACGTTATGTTATTATCGAATTACGACTTTTTATATAATCTGGGAGTTTTCTTTAACAAAAACCATTAAATTTTAGTAGAACATTTAGTGGCCTAATTTATTGCACTTTAACCCTACTACGACGTACAACGTAATACGTCGAGATACCAGTAACGCCCCTCATACGTTTTCATATTATTTACCCCACGAACTTTAAAACTGTGAACTTCTAACTATTACACAATAAGCATTGTTATTTGTATCTTTTTACACTTTAATAGATGATAATAGTAAAACATTTTTTTTTATTGTGATTCGACATATGACAGCACCCCGCTTAATGTAATAAGCCGAAGTGTGGTCCATGAATGAATGTCACTTCTACTACAATTCAATAACTGTGAGTAGCAATCACATCCACTATGCCGGCCTAGATGGAACCGGCAACTTACAAGCTGATCCCAAAACGTGACCAAATCACTTCACGGTCTGTATACTTATAAGTGGTGGTACTACCCCGGATTGGCAGACTGGGTACCACTGCCTACTACTCTTTGATAACCAGACCCGAAGCAAATATCCATCTCTTTTTTTTATTAACAAATATTTGCAATATTTAATATTATTAAATATTACAAATAAAAGCTATAAAACAAATATTTGCTCCGACCGGGGATCGACCTTGCTGCGAAAGCGCAACAATCAATCAATCAATCAATCAAATTGTCACGCCTTTTTCCCACAGGGATAGGCAGAGACAATGGAGCGCCACTTACCAATCGCTAAACCGTTCGTCCACGCCTGTCGTCAAAATATCTTTGTAATATCTTTTGTTGCTCTTTTTTTACGACAACTTATTGAGTTAAACACTATTAAAACGGACATGTCGCTATATAGAGTTTACACTGTATTGTAATTGTTATTATTGAAACTTTGTGTGGAAGCGCGTGGGGGTTGGCCGCGGAGCATAGGAGGGCGAGGAGGGAGCCCCTCCCAAGTGAACTCAGTTTGCGCTATTCTCCCGTGTCGGCATCACCGTTCCGTCGGGCTTGCGTCGCAGCTGTTCCTTACATTATTCATGTAATTTTCAATGCTTAACGTGACAAAGAAGTGAATTCGGTGAAGTTCGTTCCGGAAGTTCTGGGGAGCCTCGTTGCGAGATATAGCGGTACATTGCATTGTTAATTTGTTTATGTCCGCTAATGTTATACAAACATACCCTTGGCTATTTGACCTTTTTTATCATGAATTCATATTTTTATTTTGAAGAAAGTTGTGGTTTTATTGTGTACATACTTCTATTGCATATTCCATTAAGTATGTTAATTTAATTCGTTCCTCTGTATTATTATATATGTATATTGCATTATTAATTACTATTACGTATTTATACTATGTTACATTCGAATCAGTGCAGCCTTTGTTACTCGTACTTCACCTGTGCACGATTGTACGTGTAAATTCCACCTTTTAAGTTATTGTACAGTCGGTTATGCATGTGTGTGCATGCAGGTTACATTGTATGTATCTATGTAGGTTGTTCCACCCGGCCACGAATTACACATCTCTCTCGCACCCCAAAAGTAACATATAGGGCGTTTCTTTCTCTTATCCCGGATGCAGGGGTGCTTCGTTGATTTCAAGGAACTTTCTACGGGTTTAATAAAATTAAACTCGAACTGCCACGGTCGGCTGGTGCTCTTGTTGAGCCATGAATGACACTTAAAGGTCATATAAATGCTTCGAAAGAATTGTATATACACAAAAGGCAAGAAAATGTATGTTTATGAGTGGTAGGCAGTGATACACAGTCTGCCGATCCGGGGTAGTACCACCACTTACAAGTATACAGACCGTGAAGTGATTTGCTCACGTTTCGGGATCAGCGTGTTAGTTTCCGGTTCCATCTAGGCCGGCTTAATGGATGTGATTGCTACTCACAGTTATTGAATTGTAGTAGCAGTGACATTCATTCATGGACCACACTTCGGCTTAACGTCAAGTGGGATGCTGACATATGTCGAGTCACATTAAAAAAAACTTGAGAGGTGTCATGGGACACCCGGCTGGAACGAAGTTCCTTTCGATTAATTAGTGAAGGAATTGTAATGAATTTATATTTTTTTAAGTTATAATAATAAATTTTTTTATTAACAAATTTTTATTATTATTTATTATGTACAAAAAACCTGTATACACTCAACAAAAATAATCGTCGCTACACCACACTGTTCAATGAGAAATAGAAAGACGAAACGAAAATAACTGGCTTGCTTTCTATGAGAGAGAGAGAGAGAGAGAGATAGACAGAGAAACACGCCTACAACTATAGCAAAAAGTGTCGTTACAACTTTTGGTCTTAATTTTAGTATAAGGAACTTCGTTCCAAAATCGTTTTATAAAACAAGTGTTATCGCGGGCGGACATTATTCAGAATAGTCTAGTTAGTCAATAGTACATACACAAAGAGCATCCATTACACCTACGCTCGCCCACATACAACGCTTGTGCGCGTGCATAAATCTCACCTGACAACGGCGCACACAAACGTAGACATAGCCCCAGATATGGTACAACACGTAATGGTAATCCTGCACCTTGTTCTAGCGTTCCAATTTATAACCGCAACTCCATTCGAGATGCGGCGTTATGCATTATTATTCATGTATCACGCAATGCACGGGCCCGTTCATTGTGATAATGTAAAATTACAACCACAAAGAACGTACTATCAATCAATTGAATTGTCACGCCTTTTCCGACGCCACTTGCTGTCCTGACATAACTCCATCGCTTTCCTTACATCCACAATTCTCTTACAAGCTCTACGGTTATGGGCACTAGGCACCCCAACAATGACATAATATATGGTGTTTCTTCCTCTTATCCCGGATGATTCATATTAGGGGTGATTTCGTGGATTATTGGAAACTTTCTATGGGATTAATAAAATTAAGCTCGAAATGCTTCGGTCGACTGGTGCTCTGAATGAAACTTAAAGGACATTGCTCCAAAAGATTATTTTATATTATATAACTAGCTGTGCCCGCGGTTTCACCCGCGTAAAGTTTATAACACAGTCATAAAAAAGGAGGAGATTTTCAATTCGACTTTTTTGTATTTATAACTCGATAACTCATATAAAATGACAGACGGAAATAAAAATAAATATATATTCCAAACAGTTAAAACTATAGTCAATTAGAAACTATAGTAAAAAATATTTTATTTTAATTAAAAGTAACCGATGTTACTTCCTTAAAAACGTAATAAACAAACCCACATTCACATTTATAACAATAGTAGCATATGCATATAGTAACAGAAGGAAATAATAATAAAGAAAAATTTCAAATAGCTGAATTTATAGTCTATGGAAAGTATAGTCTCCATAGTACAGTTGATTGGATTAGATGTTGACGTGACAGTCGGTAATATAGTGCGATGGTATTATAGTACTCAGGGTTTAAACCAACGCCTTGCATCTATTTTTATAATAAGAAAAAAAATTGACAAAACTTTTTTATTTTCGTAAAAAAAATGTATACTATGTTACTTCTGATACCTCCAAGAATATGTGTACAAAGTTTCATGATGATCGGTTGAGCAGTTTTTGCGTGAAAGCGTAACAAACAAAAGGACATTCACATTTAAAATAATAGTAGGATAATATAATATAAAAAAAAAAATCCAAAATAAATTTCTGAACGCACGCTTTTTGTATGGAAAAATGATTTTCTTTTATTTTATTTATTATAAAAGAATTTTTCTAAAATAAAAGTAGCCTAAGTTACTCCTTATTACATCAGCTACCTGTCAATAAAAGTCCCGTCAAAATCGGTCCAGCCATTCCAGAGATTAGCCGGAACAAACAGACAGACAGACAGACAAAAATTGTAAAAAATGTCATTTTGGTGTATGTACCGTATATATATTCATATACATGTATTAAAAAACGGTTATTTCAATATTAAAAACAGACACTCCAATTTTATTATATGTATAGATTTATTTATATAATTTTGTGAATGACTGTTTTTAACTCAAACCTATTAATGGTATATGGAAACACAGACACAAGCTTATTTAAAACAATTATGTACTATTTTTACTTTTACTGTTATAGTGTGTAATTTAAATTTAGTAATTTATTGTATTTTTCACATAATTTTGAAATTAAAGATGTGTACATGTCAACCTTGGATGATTGAAAATCCAAGGATGTTTTCAAACATCCTTTTGTTGGGTTCCATTAAGACAGGCGCTCTGCCTAGTATGGGTCCACAGTCCACCACCCATTCAGATTTCAAAATGTTCCTAAAATTTAAATTACAATAAACATGTCTTATTATAATTGTTATGATGGCCAGGTATAAAGTAATTTAATTGTATTTCTAATTTTTATATTGGTACATGTTTTATAAGGAACTTCGAATAAATATTTATTATTATTATATACACAAAAAGGCAAGGAAATCCATACTTATACGATTTCAAAATAAATCGTTTGCTGTATACATCAAGTATCTTACGTTAAATCAACTATCGTTTGTCTTCTAATTGATATTCAAATTATTGTTTGAGATAGCTTTCATGCTTCCCAGTAAAACGTGTTCTATTTATTTAAGACGCTCTCTTGTAGAATATGATTTGTGTGGCGACCTCGTATGTACCAAGTCCAGTTGCAAAGAAGTGTTTTTTTTTCCATTGTGACTCGACATCTGACCTCGCCCCGCCTGATGTTAAGCAAGAAGAGGTCCAAGAAGTTTATTGATTATTTGTATATTATAGTTATTAACAAAACACTGATGATTATAATAGTACTGGATCCCGATTCTTTTAGTACATGATTGTTCCTCAAGTGACGAATTAACGTGGTTAAGTTGATTTGTTATGGGGCGTTCTCACGGGGCGGTTTTAGTTGATTAACTGCGAAATCGTTCGTGATTTGAACCGTCTGAACAGACTTTCAATCAAGTTGAAGCAATAAATATCTGTTCAACAAAAGTTAAAGAAAGACCTTTCGACTTTTGTTGATTCAAATAAAATGTGAATTGTGGCGTCCACATCCACGAGAAAAATGCTAAAATGGACAGATAGTGTAATAACACGTGTAATATTGAGTCGATTATTATTGAATCGTGAGAACGCTACCGTCAATATTTGCTTTCGAATTTTTATTACGAACGATAAATATTGATCAAGTAAAATCGCCCCGTGAGAACGCCCCATTATTCGCTGATTGGTTACGAAGATGTCAAATATCAGTGCTATTTTCGACGCCATAATAATTTATATTAAAAGCATCGAGCGAGGTCCTGTTTGTTTATTGTGATTTGTGTTATGACCGCAAAATGTTTCCTTCTGATTGGAATTCTTCCTTTTAATTGGTATTTAATTACCTATTGTTCGGTTATAGAAAGAATTATTATATTACATATGTCCTCCTTGGTTGCTTTTTTAAATTCTTATTTTTATTGTGATTCAACATATGACAGCACCCCGCCTGGTGTTAAGCTGGAGTGCGCTCCATGAATGAAGGTGACTGCTACTACAATTCAATAACTAAAATTAGCAATCACATCCACTATGCTCCCAACTTACAAGCTGATCCCGAAACGCGACTAAGTCACTTCACGGTATGTTTACTTGTAAGTGGTGGTACTACCCTAAATCGGCAGACTGGGTACTATTGCCTATCTTTATTAATATTCTTTGATAACCAGACCAACTATACCCTCTTTTTTATTAAAACATATTTTCAAATTCAATATAATTATTAAATATTATATTTAAAGCTATGAAAAATATATTTGCTCGGACCGGAAATCGAACCCGGGACTTTACGCGTAACAAACTGATGTGCCAACTAATTGGCCTATTTAATTGTTAGATTTAGATTTTTATTGTAGTTTCTGCGATTTTCCTTTTGTGTACATTTCACAAAAGGATTGTGGAATGAACACTTGTCTTGAGGGGTCGAGGGTTGTTTCCCTGTCGTTTTATTAAAGCGAAAAGTTGTTTTATTAAGTCGTATTTTTAACTATACTGTGTTTTTTTTTACTTAGCACAAGTTGTAAACAAACATGAAAATCACCATTTCCCATCCTTTTTATCTAATGAAACTGTTTATTACTATTTTATTTTATAGAATAAAAATACACAATGTAACAAATGCACAAAAGTTATTATTAAATGTATGTATGTGATACACAACATACATACATTTATTTTTCACAAAAACTGTTTATATGGAAACGGTAAATTCACAAATGACAAATGTTAATATGACAATAATAGTAATAAAAACCTTTTTACGGTAATTCATAGATATTTTTATATATTCGTTTTAATTCCCGGCAGTTGGAATTATTTTTGTATCGTTAATCCGTCATTATGCCGAAAGTTTGTTTACAACTTTTGCCAAGTAAGGAAAAATGTGCTTTAGTATGCGTCATTGTACAGTGAAAGATAAGCAGGTTCGTTTAAGGTATAATCAGCTTGTGCATGATAACGGTGCCATGTTTTCATAATAAATTAACTTGTATATTGTTGGCATACAAATTATGATGCTCTGAGATAATGACTAGGAATTAATATGGCTCACACATGAGGTTGATTTAAGATAAATTAGTTACTCGTACTCGTACGTAAAGGTTGCCTCTTACATAACGGTTATTTAGCAAACAACTTTTTTTAATTTTTATTGTGACTCGACATGTGACAGCTCCCCGCTTGATGTTAATCTGCCGATCCGGGGTAGTACCACCACTGACAAGTATACAGACCGTGAAGTGACTTAGGCGCGTTTCAAGATCAGCTTGTAAGTTGTCGGTTCCAACTAGGCCGGCATTGTGGATGACTGCTACTTACAGTTAATTAAACCTAGTAGCAGTTACCTCCATTCGTGGACCGCACTCCAGCGTAATATCAGCCGGGGTGTTGTCATGTGTCGGTCACAATAAAAAAATACAAAATACCGCCTAACTGTCGAGGTGCTTGAACTGTGTCCGCTATAATTTTTGCTTTGAGATAGGGGTTCATATTTGCACTTGCGCTCTAAGTAACTTAGATACTTTTACATCATCATCAGCCAGAAGGCGTCCACTGCTGAACATATGCCTCCCTAGAACGCCATTCTGAGCGACAAGATGCCAGTTGCATCCACCCCGTAACCCCGTGACATTCACTATGTCGTCAGTCCACCTAATGGAAGGCCTACCTACGCTGCGTCTTCCGGTTCGTGGTCTCCCCTCTAGAACCTTTCTTCCCCATCGGTTGTCGGTTCTTCGAGCGATGTGGCCAGCCCATTGCCACTTCAGCTTTAGAATTTTATGGGCTATGTTGGTAACTTTGGTTCTTTGGCGAATATCCTCGTTTCACTTTCACTTTTACATCACATTTTAGGATTTTTTTATTAATTTGTATCATAGAAACAGGTCAACCAATATCAAATAAACATTGGTACCGGTGAGTCGTTTCGAACTCGTACTCTCGGTTTGTGTAACCATTGCCACTATAACACGGTCGTCCTGATTGATATTTTGAGATGCGACATTTAACAGACTTGCCTGTCTACGGTTGCCTTAGATGCCGTCATTATGCCGGTCAAAAGGGTGATTTTTACGCTTCGCTCAAAGGGTTCAAGGTTGGATGGGGAGAACCAGTGCCGGATTTAAGCAACATAGGCCTATGGGCCGCCACCACTAGGGGGCCGCCATTACACTACAAGAAAAAAATAAATAAAGGCTCAGTAGAAACAAAAAAATACTGAGTTTTGTTACAAATAATTAGACGAAAAACTTATTTTTTCTTTGTGCGGGAAAAGTTTCTCTGCCTATGGGCCGCCGAACTCTAAGCCCGTCGATTGTACTACAGAGGATCGACTGCCGATTTTGTCGACAGAATGCGGATGTTCTTTCTGTCCAGTATCACGGGAGTAGGAACAAGGTTCAAGACCTTAAATATAAAATATAATACATATTATGTTTTATTAAACGCAACTTTTGGGTCAGATTATTTTTTCTTTTCGCCGGTAACATAATAAGGCCTGGCTTTATATTATTTATTTAAATTAAATTAATCTACCAAAATTTTGCGAGACAATTAATCAAATTTACCAGAGGAAATTAGTGACTTTTATAAAAACGTTATATCAAAAGGAACCTTCAGATGTTCCCGAAATAGATTGTTCGAGGGAGCTTTGGAAAATTTTCGGTTGCCAGGTAATTAGGCCCACCCCTCTTTAACCTTTGAAAGTCTGAAGCCTTCAAAACATAATTATCTATTTGTTTTTCGAGAGCCGACTTTGATTTTGAGATATTATTACATTTTTATTAGCAACAAAAATGTTTTTATATAATTATATTTTTATTAAGTCGACTTTTGTTTTTTGTTTATATAAGTAAACTACTTATTGTTTTTATAACTTTGTCGTATCTCTTATTATCTTTCTTTGGAGACATGTCTTATTATTCATACTCGAATAATAAGACATGTATAGAAATGTATACCGTGAATGTTACAGACCGTGAAGTGATTTGATCGCGTTTCGGGATCAGCTTGTAAGTTGCCGGTTCAAACTAGGCCGACATAGTGGATGTGATTGCTACTCACAGTTATTGAATTGTAGTAGCAGTGTTATCCATTCATCGACCACACCCCAGCTTAACATCAAGCGGGGTGCTGTCATATGTCGAGTCACAATAATAAAAATACTAGAGCAGCACTTAAACACGTTCGAAGCGAATACAATGTAATTTGTGAAATTGAAACACTCCTTTACAATCGTGCCAATAGACTTCAATAGAGAATGGAACGCAGGAACGTAGAACATAATGCAGGTGGATTCGCACAAAGCTCGATTGCTATTGGCAGACAATCGTACGTATGTACGTATAGACTGGGAATTCCAATTATGGAATGTGAATTGTTATACAGCGTGTCCTATAAGGCAAGCCAGGAACTAGTGATAGTTCAGGTAGTGACAACTATCAGAAATATGATAAAAAAAAAACAAAGTACCTAATCTATATTAAAATATATTCGTTATTATAAGTTTATAAAAATTATAAAACATTTATTTATTTTTTTATATTACAATTCTATACTAAGCTACTAAAGTGCTTGTGTCATAGAAACAGGACAACCAAAGTACATATATAAAAGATGCGAGTACATTGGTACCGGTGGGTGGTCTAACTATGGTGGGTGTTGCGTAACTATTGCACTGCCACTACACCACGGCAACACAAACATTTAACTGATGTGGAAGAAAGGTTCTAGAGTGGAGGCCACGAACCGGAAGACGCAGCGTAGGTAGGCTTCTAGGTGGACTGACGACATAGTGAAAGTCATGAATAACCGGTGGATACAACTGGCATATTGTCATTCGGAGTGGACGTCTTCTGGCTGATGATGATGACTTTCTTGATTTTCTTCAAAAACTTATATTAATGTATTTTTTTATTCCAATTTTTTATTCACTTTTTTTTTATAACTGTCACTATCTGGCTTGACGATAATTAATGCGACATTCTGTATATATATTGGGTGAATTCTTGTGGATCCGCTGTTAACCCCAACCAAGGCGGGGAGCAGCCACAATTATAATTAAAATGATAATATTATAAATAGAAAACTTTATGAATACTTAAGAAAAACTAACAAATAATAAAATAGATGGTGTTTGCTTCGGGTCTGGTTATTAAAGAGTGGTAGGCAGTGGTACCCAGTCTGCCGATCCGGGGTAGTCCACCACTTACAAGTATACAGACCGTGAAGTAATTTGGTCACGTTTCGGGATCATCTTGTAAGTTGCCGGTTCCATCTAGGCCGTCATAGTGGATGTGATTGCTACTCACAGTTATTGAATTGTAGTAGCAGTGACATTCATTCATGGCTGTCACTTCGGCTTAACATCAAGCAGGGGGCTGTCATATGTCGAGTAACAATAAAAAAAAGACTAATAAGCACGAACAAAATATTTCGCCAATTTAACACTGCTCGTTTAACGTAATTGTGAATGTGAGGGAAGCGAGGAAGTTGTGTCAGGATCGTGGCGAGTAGCGCTCCTTTGTCCTCTGCCTATCCCTGTGGGAAAAAAGCATGTTATTATTTATTTTTATAATTTAACCCTATTTCCTCCATAATCCGTTCACTTAATTATTATACGTAATACCAGTTTGTGTCCCGCTGTTTCATTCGCATTTAAAAACGTTTTAACGTCATAAACAAATCTCTCCTGCCATCATAGAAATAAGAAATTTTATTTGGTATATATTATATTTATAGAATTATATGTATTTTTACCTATATTTATAGAAGCATTTATATATATAGACCGTGACAGGTTCAAAAATAGAGAAAAGCGTTTTTATTATTATATATATTTTGTTCATAAAAATACAATTTCTGAGGCTTGAAACTTTTCTGTTACATTATTTTTATAGACACAAGTTTATGTAGTACCACTACTGGAAATTGCTCGCATACAATAATTATTCTCAGTAAGTTACACATAAACTTCTTAATAAATACATGGAATTTCTAAGAATTTCTTCGCTACCTATATCTAATTTTGATATGAATTAAACAAATTTTATGCGGCTTACCATCGCGTTTATTTTGGTTTAGATTTTACAATTTTTAATTATTCCGACGTTTCGAGACGTAATAAACGCGATAGTAAGCCGCATAAAATTTGTTTAATTCATTAATCAATGTTCACGCAAAATCTAATTTTGAAATATTTAAAATTTTAAATTTTTTTCCTCCTGTAATATTTGTGCGTTGCATATAATAGAAGAGATCGCCATATTGGTAATAAAGGCCGCCATTTTTTATTTGTATACACTTCTATACCAAACTACCAAAGTGCTTGTATCATAGAAACTGAAAATCGAAAGTAAAATATCAAAGATGCCCTCGGTTTGCGTAACAACTGAACTGCCACTATACCACGGTCGCCTTACTCGTGTTTTTTATCTAGTATGTATAGTTAAACATTGGATTGTACGTTGGTACTCAGATTTCAATACATAAATAACCCTGCAAGTTCATACCGCAAACTGCTCAGCGACTTTTTCCTTTGTGTAACGGAAAATGTGTTCCTGCTCTCTTTGAACTCTCTCCCCTGAAGCATCCACAAATCATCAACAGAACGCTCTGCTTAACCCTCGGATTTAATGTAGTTTGGAAACTTTGAATTGGAAGTCTCTCTTTGAACACCTAAAGTTGGAACCTAAAAGCAATTTATGTTCTATCACGACTTGTGTATTATAATTTAATTATAATTTATAATTTAAGGATTTTTAAGAGTCTCATTCTTACAATCATTACTTTTTAATTATGATATATATATTTTATCGTGGATAGATTATAAACTATAGTAAATTAATACGTTATATTGTTAGCAGTATGGTTCAGTTTACAATTTATTGACAGTTTACAAACTCGCAAGATAGATTATAAACGGTATCCACAATTATACGGTGACATATCGAAGATACATTGGTAGTTGGCAAATGGTTTTGAACCAGTTACTTTCTGCCACTACACCACGGTCGCCTTATAATTAAACAATATAAAGTATTTTCTTAGATTTTGCGCAAACATTGATTAATGAATTAAACAAATTTTATGCGGCTTACTATCGCGTTTATGTTTGTTTTGATTTTACAATAACAGCATTAACCAATAGGACGACTAACACCTCAGTCTCTCCGTGACCACGATGGCTGCAAAGTCGAAAAGTCGGAATAATAAAAAATTGTAAAATCAAAACCAAAATAAACGCGATAGTAAGCCGCATAAAATTTGTTTAATTCAATTATAAATAAAATTAAATATTGAGCGTTGGTAAGACCCAGTTTATTATGTGTAGTAGAATTCTCCTTCCGGAAACGCTCGGCGGCACTGTAAAAATTAACCACTTGGGCTACGGAAGCCTGTCACACCGACCATACTTACCAGGGCCTTGAGTCTCTAATACATTATGTCGACGAAAAAGCGGTAAAGTTGCAAGTGACCAATTAACGTAGTTTACCTATTGATTTGTTATTCGCTGATTGGCTACGAAGATGTCAAATAATATCAGTTCAAGTTTGTCATTTCGCTGTCGTTTATTAAGAGAATCGAAGCCCTGACCGACATATACTTAAAACCTTTTTTATTTATTTTTACCAGTGGAATTTCACTCCTTAAAAGTGATCCTCCACGATAAATTAATACTTCATTGAAGAATCCACACAAGTGTTAGACTACGTGAATTTAATTTACAATGTTATATAAAATAATAGGGCACACTGAGCCCTCGATTCCTTTGATCTATTCTACCCATTATGTCCTTTTGTTTGAATATTCACCCTATTAATTTAGAGGCTTTGCACTAATTAAAATTTACTGCTACACTCAATCAATAATATTGAATTGAACATTATCTATGTCTTCACTCGAATTTGTTGTAAAATAACGCGACTAGGTCACTTCACGGTCTCTTAAAATGATGTTTAAGGTACACCTAAGGTAACTTTTAATCACACAAGTAGTGCCAAAACAGTCGTTTAATTTTTTTTACAGTTTTAATGTTTTAAAAATCGCATAATATGGATAAATGTTTATAAAAGTTATTGAGACAACCTTCGATGCAGTTGTACCGTTTTGTTCAGTATGCATTCACCTGTTTGTTTATGCAAACTTTATTTGTGAAAAGACTAACGATACGATGACTTCACGCCAAGTTTTATGGCATTACTTATTGAATACATGTATTGGTTAGGATTACAAAAGCTGTTATATTTTCATAGAAAAATAGGTTTAAGGTTGGTCTTTGTTCGTAAGGACTCTTTACAATAGAAAAATACCGTAAATTGTATCTTTTTTATAATATAATATTTGAAGCGATTTATATAGACTCAAAGTTTAATATTAACTAAATGATCTTGAGCCACAAATAAATTATTACAAAATCGAATAACAAAACAACTCAAATATACACATATATAAGGCGACCCTGGTGTAGTGGCAGTGCAATGGTTACATAAAGCGAGAGCACGATTTCGAAACCATCCACCGGTACCAATGTATCTTTGATATACTTTGGTTGTCCTGTTTCTATAATACAAGTAGCTTAGTATAGAAATGTGAATAAGTAAAATAAAAATAAAATATTTTTTTAAGGTTAATGAATATGATGAATAATTGTAATTAATTAACATGACTGGATAGTGTAACAACAGAAGATCTACATTCTAGACTTGTGTCAGCGGCCACCTACATTATCTGGGTCTGCCTCGTTCAGCACATCCATCCACATCACTACTAATCCTTTCCATATGCCCAAATCATCTGTTATATTATGTCTGAAATGCATAACAAAATTATCAGTTTTTATTCCTATTAAAAAGAAGCATATATCTTCTTCAATAAGTTAGTTGTTTTTAACGAGGGCAGTGTACAATATTAAAATTTCCAGAAATTCCCATTTCCCAGCACCATACTCATTAAATGTATTATAATGAAGATCCAACGATGGAACAGTGGCCCAAATTGACGCGTGCGTAGGTCATTCGTGTCAGTCATGTCTTTACGTGAACTCACTTTCACCACTCACTTTCACTACACTACACTTTGGCATCACATTTGTGTTTAGTTTTATGCTATTGTTATTTTAATTGTCATCTATTTCTTTTACGGGCCTCAATTCTTTTACATTATGGCGTCGAAAAAACATTGAAATTGCATTGCACTGATATTTGACATCTTCGTGACGAATCAACGAATAGTAAAATCAATAGGTAAACTACGTTATTGGTCGCTTGTGACCGCGGCGCAGTTTTGCTGCTTTATCGTGAATTATTCTTAGTATAATTTCCGTTTTCTCCCGAATTTTATTATTGTTATTTGGTACAGTCAAAGGAATGTTTAAACAACTCGGGCAACGACTATAAATGCTAACTAAAATCTAAATCTACGTTTAGATTTAGATTTTAGTTAGCATTTATTGAGCATGCTACACCACCCAACATTTGGGACAATAGAAGCACGTCCAAAATATGAGCAAGAGGAAGAAGGTCGCTATTAGTCATTAGTTGCCAAAAATATTTTACATATTTACATTTTGCAGCTGACCGATGTCCATGCATGAATTTTTATTAGTAATAGCTACATGAAATTGTCTAGTGAAATTATAATTTTATGACTTATGATAATTCAAAACAACGGGATGTCTTTAATTTAGTTTACGGGTCTAGTTGAAATACAGCTCTCATAGCGCTAGACGACGTATAACATTACTGTCATCACTTAACCTCTCGGCTGCGATGCCGCTAATCATCGTCATGAGAAAAACATCACTTATACTGCGGATGACACTGATCAGCGACGGCCTACTTAGTTCGTATTTTACCATATTTATTTCGTAATTCGCTTTTTTGTTATCCCCGATAAAAAAAATGTAATTAGTCAATGGGAACAGCTGAGAGGTTAAATTAGCTTACTAGTGGTACCCAATTTTTGAGTACTTAATACAAATTTCAAATGAAGCCGAGTCTTTTTGTTTTCAGTTTGCAATAAATTTGTGTTTCGTGTTATGAAATCAGTGTTATTACAATTAGAATTGGTTGCCATTGTCTGTCGCTATTTTGTTATTGTTAAGTAAGTAAATGTGGTGTGAAGGTTATTTAAACTTGATAACTTGTTTATTTTGTTTCCTACATTTATATTATGAAAGTGAATGCTAGGTATGGCAGAAGAAGCATGAGAGTAAGGCTTACGCTTTAGAAATGTGGTCATTGAGGAATGCATGTTGGATAACGATTGCGGATAGTGGGAAGTCTACAGTTGTACGTGATAAAGATATGATTTAAAAGAAGCCGTAATGACAAAGATTTGAGAAAGCTATGTCACGGTTTAGACACATTGAAAGAATGGATGTGAGGATATTGACTAAAAGATTTATAAATCGGGGGCGAATGGAAAGATAAAAAGGGGACAACCCAAAAGTATGTTCCTAAAAAAATCAGAAATTCGCAGTGCCCATAACCAAAGAGCATGTATGAAGAGAATTGTGGATGTGAAGGAAGCGAGAGAGTTATGTAAGGATCGTGGTAAGAGGTGGCTCCTTGTCTGCCTATTCCTGTGTTATTTTGTTTCTTTAATATGATCCAATGTAAACCATAGAAATATTAACCAGATGGCGTACCACCATATCTTAGTAGAGCAATGTTATTTATTAATCTTACTATGCAGATTCGTACCATTTTTCGTTCAATAGTAAGATTACTTTAAGTAATATTACTTTCTTAAAGATAAAGGTAGGTCTACTGGTCTGTATAGTGACACCGATTGAGACAGACGTCATCTCAGTTGTTTTCTTTTTAATAATAAAATGAAACAAATTAACGAAAGTTCAATTTTATTTATTTATTTATTTATTCATTAGGCATTTTAAATACATTATGTTTAATAATAACAGCCTGAACTACAATAAACATTATGATTTTGTTCACCTTACGTAAACTAAATTTAGCATATATAACAGGTTGTTTGTCAATTTCCCGATGACGCAGCGCCCTGTCAAAGCGGTGTGCACATAAACAATCCACGAGCGACGTCTGGAACCCCACTGGGAACCCCTTAGGTGGTAAGCTGGGCGTTACAACCACCCCCTGCCCGTCGGTGTCCCCACCCCCACCAGTCAGATGTGCCCCATTTTTCGCATTCTCGTAGCTTCCCCTTTTGCATAACAGTTGAGTTTTGTTTATAAACTTGTATATGTTATTAAAATGATTAAGTTAAAGCAACATTGTGTTAATCTTGTTACTTTCATATGACGACTGAGCTGAGACAGGCGTGTACTGAACAGTTATTTTAGTCTGCGCGCTTTGTATTTACACTACTTACAAACAGGACAGTAGAGGTCAGATTGCCTATTATAAAATGTTTTCCTTTCATATACTATCTTATTGACAAGGTTTTTATGTATTAGTATAATTTTGGACCTACTGCGATGTTTTTTGAAAACTTTTGCCATCTGGCGTCCATTCAGTAGTGGACTTTGCCCTTAATGCAACAATTATGCGGCAGAATTGACCTGCCCAGTCCCACTTCTTTTGTCGGCTTTTTCAGTTACGTCGGAAATTTGTGTTTTGGAGACAGCGAGATGAAAATATAGACTCCTACAATAGTTCATGAAGAATTTGTGGGGAAAAAGAGAGAGATGGGACCCATTAGACCTCCTTTTGCTTATCATCAGGCGGGTCGAGGTTAGATGTCGAGTCACAAGAAAGTCTTGACAATAGAGTTTTATACCATTTCAAGTTTTATAAATATGACCGAGTTTTATTGATTTATTATCTTTTTCCTTATTAAAATTGGAATGAAAACTTCTACGTCACTTCACTTTAACAATGCAGCCTCTCGGAAATGAAAATGAAAAGTTTGACACAAAAGAATGGTCTTATTGCGGCAAAACTCGTTCTTTGTTTTACATCGTTGGATCATCCTTGGAAAAAAGCACTCTATATCTCTTTCAATAGAAATATTTCAATATAATTCATTGTCTTTTCTTGCTAATAATTAAAACATAACTTCCTGGGAGTACTCAGTGAACCTAATAAGACCTAGAAGAACGATTCGTATTCCTCTATAAGTACCATTCCCCCTCCTACACTCCTCTCAAAATAACCAATTAAATATCTACTCCTTCGCCTCGTAATCCGATCTTTCATTGTGTATGTGGCTTGTCTGTGGGATATTAATTCAACTAACGTATAGACAATCTACCTTTATTCGTGGTTTTACCTACAATTTCTACTTTTTTTGTAAAACGTAGAAATACTTAGCTACTAAAACAACTTGAAAATCAAAGTATATACAAGCAGAGATTCTTTCTACCAGTCAACGTGTTCTCCCAATCCCATTATATTGAATATATCAAGCGATGCGTGATAAAGAACTTATGGCCGGCACAGTAATGGCGACTGAGGCAACTGTATGATAAGATTTTTTCAGTCGTCTTGGACCTCCCCTTGCTTACCAGGCAGGTCGAGGTCAGATGTCGCCGCTCATGGCTCACAATCACAAAGGTTACAATTGATAGCTAATGCCTATAGGATTAGGCTCGCCTACGTTCACACTTATTCTTTGAGCAATAAGGATTTAAAATAAATAAATAATAAACCCAAATCTCTTTAAAATGATTCGCTCTTAATAGAATCTCCGGCTATATTATTAAAATTAATGTTTTGTAACCACAAAAGTAGTTTTAACTTCAATCCATCAATCAAATTGTCACGCCTTTTTCCCACAGGAATAGGCAGAGACAATAGAGCGCCACTTACCACGATCCTTACATAACTCCCTTCTTCTTTCACATCCACAATTCTCTTCATACAGGCCCTGTGGTTATGGGCACTAGGCAACCTGGCTTTCTTGAGGATGTCTCCGATTTGGTCTGAAAACACTTTTCTGGGCCTGCCTTGTTTAACGCATCCATCCACATCTGATTTATAAATTTCTTTCGTCAATCTACTTTTACTCATCCTTTCCATGTGCCCAAACCATCGAAGCATTCCTTTGTCAATCCTTGTCACTACATCTTCTTTCAAACCACATCTATCACGCAATGTGCTATTCTTTATTCTAACTTTATTCAATTCTTTATTTTAACTTCAACTTAAATTAAATGTAGTAATACATAATGTCCCAAAAGTCACGGATGGCTGTTCATAATGCGGTGCTTGTTCCTACATTAATGTATGGAAGTGAAGGTTGAGTATGGCAGAAGAAGCATGAGAGTAGAATTAAATCTGTAGAAATGCGGTCGTTCAGGAGTGTATGTGGAGTGACGATAGCGGATAGAATAAGAAATAGCACACTGCGTGATAGATATGGTTTAAAAGAAGATGTAGTGACAAGGATTGACAAAGGAATGCTTCGATGGTTTGGGCACATGGAAAGAATGAGTGAAAGTAGATTGACGAAAGGAATTTATAAATCTGATGTGGATGGATGCGTTAAACAAGGCAGGCCCAGGAGAGTGTTTTCCGACTAAATCGGAGACATCCTCAAGAAAGCTAGGTTGCCTAGTGCCTATAACCACAGAGCCTGTATGAAGAGAATTGTGGATGTGAAGGAAGCAAGGGAGTTGTGTAAGGATCGTGGTAAGTGTCGCTCCATACTCTCTGCCTATCCCTGGGGGAAAAGGCGTGACGATTTGATTGATTGATAGTAATATTTTTTAATGTAACTTTCACAATTTATTTAACTTGTTTCATTTTATGATCTTAATGTTACTGGCCTGCTAATGTCACTGTTACGCGAATAGGCGCTTTCGAATGTTTGGGGCTGCCAACATAAAATGCTCGAGACGTTTTATTGCATACTCAGACAAAGGAGCAACGCGAAAATAAACAAAGCTATTTCATTAACAGCTTTTACTTATCACTTATTAATCAGCATTAGATGCATGATGCGTGGAGTCGATCGTTTTTATTGCCACGTCACCGCAATAAGCGTCGAGCCACAATGCTGAGTGTGCGCCGAGTCCGACTAGAATTCGTGACTCAGCATCAGCTTAGAAACGGGCATGAGTTGGCACAAGTCGCTCTCAGACCCCAGTCAGCATTCGTCGGGCTCAAATAACTTCGATTATTCTGTTTTTGTATTTACACGCTCGTTATTTTGTTTGTAATTTATTATATTAAAACATCAATGATTATCAATGTAATATATTTTTTTTTTTATTGTGACACGACATTTGACATCGACCCGCCTGGTGATAAGCAAGAGGAGATCCAAGAGTAATGAAGACTGAAACAACCAAGTTAGTTCATGGCTGTTAGTTGAATATATGGTCTATATGTGGAATTTGCACACGCGTACAGTCAAATTAGCTTGGAGACGTTTTTGCATTTGTAGTATAGTGTACAGGCAACAAATAAATAAATAAATAAACAACTTTTATAAATTTTAATAATTTTTATTTAAAATTTTCAATTTTTAAAGGTAGTAAAACAACCAATCCAATTGTCACGCCTCTTTCCCACGGGGATAGGCAGAGGCAACGATGTGTCAGGATCGTGGCAAGTGGCGCTCCGTTGTCTCTGCCTATCCCCCGTAGTAAATCAAACTTTTTATTCCGACATTTCGTCAACCCCAGACATTACACAGTCATCCTCGCTTTCATCAGATGAATCATTTAAGTTATATGATTATAATCTTTACCGCCACGACATAACGACAGAGTTCTCTTCTCAATAGAAAAAAATAAGTTAGAATATTTTCTTGGATTTTGCGCGAACATTGATTAATGAATTAAACAAATTTTATGCGGCTTACTATCGCGTTTATTTTGGTTTAGATTTTACAATTTTTTATTATTCCGACGTTTCGAGAGCTTTGCAGCCATCGTGGTCACGGAGAGACTGAGGTGTTGATGCTGTTATTGTTTCCAAAACCAAATCTAAACCAAAATAAACGCGATAGTAAGCCGCATTAAATTTGTTTAAGTCAGAATATGTTAAGCCAAGATAATGTTTTCGTATATCTCCTTGATGACGATCAATTAACATTATATAGAAGGATAATCCTAGTATGTTATGTTAAACAGCTTAAAATATAATCATAATTGTAGGTCATTAATTTAAAATGTGACCTTTTATAATACTCATTTTATGTTTATTTGTTTCTTTTCAGAGAATAGATCGTGAAAGCGTGAAATCGCCAGCCAGCGCGGGCAGGAAGAAGCCAGCCGCCACAGTGAAAAGTAACGGCCAATTAGTGGCGTGTGATCCTCCGCCTGACACGCGTACAGGTAATTAACACGTGAGTGCAATGTTGGCCCCGCACTTGGCATTTTACTTGTTTTTGTTGTGTTGTTTCGTAATCCTTATAATTTTCCTTTGGCCGGCATAGTGTTGGCGACTTAGGCCATCTCTTGCTTACCATCAGGTCGAGGTCAGATGTTGAGTCACAATAAAATAAAACATTTATTTATTAGTACAAAATATATTAACACAAACCGTTTCGACAAACCGAAGATCCTCGCAAAGGAAAGTCGACTGATACCCAGGATGGTACGCGAGGCTATTGAGATTAAAAAGCATCCTAATTTCAATAGAGAAGGTGGTTGGCGATTATCTAACACCTGGGACCCCATAATTCACAAACTCAAGTCCCAAGTCCAGCAAACTGCCAAACCAGATGACACCGTCAGTTATTTTTGCAAAAATTTGAAATAAACCGGGAACAGAAAAACAAAATATCAAACGGGGTAGTTTTGGAAACAATAACAGCATCAACCAATAGGACGACCAACACCTCAGTCTCTCCGTGACCACGATGGCTGCAAAGCTCTCGAAACGCCGGAATAATAAAAAAATTTAAAATCAAAACCAAAATAAACGCGATAGTAAGCCGCATAAAATTTGTTTAATTCATTAATCAATGTTCGCGCAAATTCTAAGAAAATACTATATTAACACAATATTTTATTCTCCAAATGCGGGGTCAACTTTACACACAATAACGAAGCGCCGCAATGAATAAGTACAATACAAACAAAAACGACACAGCAACACATACCCCTAGTAAATTAAAAGAGTGGCAAATCTAAACGTAGGACAAAAGTCGTCCAGACATTGCCATTGAGAATTTAAATAGTAACTTCATTATTCATTATAAAGAGTGGTAGGCAGTGGGACCCAGTCTGCCGATCCGGGTAGTACCACCACTTACAAGTATACAGAACGTGAAGTGATTTGGTCGCGTTTCAGGATCAGCTTGTAAGTTGCCGGTTCCAGCTAGGCCGACGTAGTGAATGCGACTGCTACTCACGGTTATTGAATTGTAGTAGCAGTGGCATCCATTCATGTACCACACTCCAGCTTAACATCAAGCGAGGTGCTATCATATGTCCGAGTCACAATAAAAAAGTACACTTTATTATTTAGATTGAATGAAAATCATTGAAGGGTGCTGACCTATTGTGGTGATGCAATCACCGATAATAGAATACAAATAAAATTGTTGATACATCAGATGATTCAACGATTAGCATGTTGTGTAAAACCGCTCTTATTGGATAAGCATTTGAGGTTGATAAATCTAAAGTAGGTCTGTGATGAAGTGAAATTGATGTCTTAGCAGAGATACTTGCAGAGTTCCCACGAACCAAACATGGCACTCTGCCAACAGTTGGGTAGTAATCTGCCTCCACTAATAGTTACACCGCTCCTTCTCATCAGACAAGAACCAACATTGAACATACTTCAATATCACTTAATGCTTGATAAGTAAAAGTATGTGATATTTATTTTAATAGAACTTTATCGCATTGGAAATTCTCTGCCAGGATTATTTTCTGCCAGGAAAGATTCAAAAAGGGGGTGACGTGAAAAACAAATTACTAAAATGCTTGTTTATAAATTTTCGTTTTAAAAAAATATATCAGAATACAAATACATAATTATTATATTAAATATACAAATATACAAATATGAGAGATGGATGATGCGATTCGAAGTTGGTATGATGAACAGGAATAAAAAGGGCACAATTTTTAGACGAGCGAATGGATTTACGAGTATTATAAAGAGAGGAAGGAAACATAATTGTTTCTTTAGGTAGCAAGTTGTATTAGATGACACAACAGTTACTGTAATATACAAAACAAATAATCTTGTACGTGTGTTGGCCACTGAACTCATAAACGGGTGCTGGACTGATTTTGATGATTATTTTTGTGTACGATTAGTCTTTGATTTGTTTAGATTTGGAAGTGATTTGGTTAGACTAGAAAAAATAACAAATGCTAATTATTAATTTAGTAAGTAATTACTTAACAACCTTTTGGCAGGTAATGATGTAAAAAAAGTTAACACAAAAAACGTTTCCTATAGCAGATTAATTACAAAACAGATTTTGTAGGACTCGGCCATTTTCTAAATTATAGTTACCAATAAATCCTAATAACGATTTGACGAAAAGGGATATTCGAACGGGTACTCAATTAAATTATTAAGCAGTTCAACAACAATATTTGCGATCGTAATATTAATTCTCCCTATTTTTTTTTATTGTGTTTCGACATATGACAGCACCCCGCATGATGTTAAGCCGAAGTGTGGTCCATGAATAAATGTCACTGCTACTACAATTCAATAACTGTGAGTAGCAATCACATCCACTATGCCGGCCTAGATGGAACCGGCAACTTACAAGCTGATCCCGTAACGTGACCAAATCACTTCACGGTCTGTATACTTGTAAGTGGTGGTACTACCCCGGATCTGCAGACTGGGTACCACTGCCTACCACTCTTTGATAACCAGACCCGAAGCAAATACCCATCTCTTTTTTATCAGGCTCTATAAAGTCTGATTATCATTAAACCCATAATATACAGCACGTCGACTTACGACATTAATACTACAAAGAGATAGAGCACACAAGAACATAATACGGCAACAAGATATAACGATAATAATGAAAGTAAATAAAATGGCTCAGAGCTGGGCTGGGCCATAAAACGCGACTAATTCGAATCTTTATTCTGTCCGTGTGTATTTGACGAAACTCCTAAAAGGCTAGAGGCATTATAATTAACATTTTGGGTGTGTTTAACTGGTCCTTGGATGATTTAAATTTACAATTACAACTAGTAGGTAGCGCTGCAATCGTTTTGTCTTTACTCTTGGATAGGATATCGTCTGTCGGGTCTGGTAATTAAATAGAAAATCATCACGCGCGTACATCGGTCGACAACTATCGCTTTTGCCACGACGAATGTTCTGCATCAAGACAATATAGTAGAATAGTATTATTCAGCACAATAATAAGGTGACCGTGGTGTAGTGGCAGTGCAATGGTTACGCAAACCGAGAGCACGGGTTCGAAACCACCCACCGGTACCATTGTATAATATCTTTGATATATGTACTTTGGTTGTCTTGTTTCTATGATACAAGTACTTTAGTTGCTTAGTATAGAAATGTAAATAATTTAATTTAAAAAAAACAATATAGACATTGTTATATTGTTTTTTTTTATACAGTAAAATCTTCTTATCTTTTTGATAGACTCGATAAAATCCTTTACATTGCCTCTCATATTTTACAATGCTTTACTATGTAATAATTTCAAAATATATTGTATTTCTATGAATATTCTTAGTAATCTTAGTAAAATGATATTCTATTCGTGTGTACATATTATATTCGACCTTGTCGGGTGCTTTGTGACCTTAATATGTCATCGAGAAATGGTATGGCGGGAGGAATTTTCCCCACAAGCAAAATAAATCACTCCGAGAGGAGAGGCTGTCAATTCTTTGTGTACGTTCGCTCGCTCTATACGATCTGGTCACTTTATTGATGTTCTTAGAAATGGTTTATTGACATTACGTCGAGTGGTTTCATTAAATTATTTATTATATACATACTTATTATAGGTATAATAAGTGTATTATATAACTAACATATTTTATTGTCTTCATTTATATTTAATAACTTTTTATCGGCTTTTATCCATCCTAAAAATCTCCTTTGTTATGTCTATTGGAAACGTTTCCTTTTACTGAATTATTAATTTAATTTGTAATTTTTAATGGATCTTTGAAAGTTTTATTGTGGTCATCGATTTGTCTTTAAAGATATCGTCAATTTCCGCAAAAGCTAATTCTTAAAGCTAGGTTGCCTAGTGTCCATAACCACAGGGCTGTATGAGGAGAATTGTGGATGTGAAGGAAGCAAGGGAGTTGTGTAAGGATCGTGGTAAGTGGCGCTCCATTGTCTCTGCGGGAAAAAGGCGTGACAATTTGATTGATTGATTGATTGATTGATAATTTGTTATACCTATTATATATATTATAACAACTGTATATAAATGGCAAATAAGGCGACCGTTGTGTAGTGGTAGTGCAATGGTCACGCAAACCGAGAGCACGAGTTCAAAACCACTTCCCGGTACCGATGTATCTTTGATATATGTACTTTGGCCGCCCAATACACACACTTGATACAAACACTTTAGTAGCTTAGTATATAAATGTAAATGAAAAATATATCGAAAAAGTAGGTACCTATATACACAATAATAAGTGCCTTAAGTGAAGTTATGTTACGGATATTTTAAATAGTCAGCAAGTTAGCGTATGAGGAAGTTTCAACGTTGGATCGTTTGAACTTTGTTCGCATTGTTGTTCATAGTGAAAAGTTTGGTGCGGGGTGGAAGCCAAGGGCGTAGTTCAACTCTCTGTGAATGTTGCTAACTTCGCCAATAACTTAATGGACTTTATAATTGTTCATTACTCTACAAGTTGCCGTTTATTTGTAAACATATTATAACAACTACAAAGGACATCATTCATTTGGCTTATTTGTATTAAAAGTTTAATATATATGCATATTAAAATATATTTTGATGTACGAAGATCCACAGTGTAATTGGATTTTAGGTGTGCAAAATGATTAAACTATAATTAAGACAGTTCAAAGCAGAACTTTTAATATGACGTGTCTCTGTGATTGACAGACGATACAAAACCCATATCTTATTTTCCAAATAACTCAATTGTACAGCAATTAAAAGCAAAACTCTTATTAGTTTTATCAAAACAAGTATCTAAGCTATCATTTTTATATTTTTTCATTATTGGACATTACAAAAGTAGTACATAAAAGCTCAAAATGAATGAGGTCCTTTAGTACAATAAAGAAATCAATTCCATTCATACTTACTCCACACTTTATTTAAAATGATTTCCACAATACCCTTGGTGTAGGCAAGCATTGGAAATTGAATAGAGTTTGCTATAAATAGGTTACGTTGACGCCATACCAACATGTATATATATAAGTGCACAAAGCTCCGTCTAAATTGCAATGCCAGCCAAAATCAACACTGGAAATTGAATTGTGTTGCACCGCTTGTGTGCCGCACACATACGAACATCTTATTATGTTTATATACTATACGTATAGGTAGGTGCTTACTCGTGTTTTGTATGTGTATCTATATGTACTTGTACACAAAGAAGAATATGTAGGTTAGAATACAGTAGAGCAAACCGTTTGTATGCGTTTGTTTCATTGTGTTTTATTTTAATTATTACCTTATACAATGATTTGCGCAAGTGTTGGAATAATTATAAAAAGTTCATTCCTTGAACTCTCTTTGTTATCCATTATGATTGCGGAGAAACGTAATATTAATAGCAATTTTATTACTTACGCGACTTATATTATTAGGAACTCCCTTGTGCCATGTTCTTAGTGCCCTTGCAGCCATTTTAGATTTACCAAAATACATTTACATTGCGAGACGATTGAGCTCGAGCACGCGAACACAATCGTTTGGCTGAAGCGGAGTAAGGGGATATAAATATGGGTTGCGGGTTATATCGGATGAATGCGCCGGAGAAACCCTATAAATTCGTGCTTGAATGCCCCTACCGTTACCTTCCTTAATCTCTATAACTAGGGTTGCCATCTCTAAAACTAAGGCAACCAGGACAAGACGCATAAAAACCCAGGATTTTAGACCCCAGAAGCCGAACATGTCAACAGGTAGTCAGTGTTTACAGGTAAAAATGTAATAAATCACCTTTTTATTTATTTTAATCAATCAATCAATCATATTTTCATGCCTTTTCCCACAGGGATAGGCAGAGACAATGGAGCGCCACTTGCCACGATTCTTACACAACTCCCTTGCTTCCTTCACGTCCACACTTCTCTTCATACAGCTCTTTGGTTATGGGCACTAAGCAGCCCAGCTTTCTTGAGGATGTTTATTTATTTACAGAGCTTAAAATAAAATTTAGTCATATTTTATCATCATTTTAAATGTACCTAACAAAACAGAATCTTAGTACGTTTTGTTACAAATTGTTTTAAGAAACAGTTAGAATTTTCTTATTCTTAAATTTTTAACCCGGACGACAAATGAACGCTCCCCGGATGCCCTCTAAATTTTTATTTATTTATTTATTTATTCGTAAATTCTACAGCTTTTTTTAACAATTTTATAATCCAAGGATATAGCCATTTACAGAATTTATCAACTAAATTATACAAATACATTACAGTAACTTGTGATGTCTCTGGGTGTGTGTGTTTGTGTGTTTGTGTGTGTGTGTGTGTGTATGTGTTTGTGTGTGTATGATAGTGTTTTAAATCAAACTGTAGTAACAACAACAACAAAACCTAACTAGGACAAAACCAGGGAAACCCGGACGGATGGCAACTTACTTTTAATTTATCAAAGGCAGTGATCTCTGTGTATGTTGGTGCAGACATAGTTGTTGTGTTCCCATGATGTTTGTTTGGGTAGCTGCAAAAAGGCAATGTGAAACGTGGCTTGGCGAAGAGTGATACCTACACACAAGTGCACATCCGCGCGCCCACCCGCCATTCCGCCATTACTGAAGGTCAGTGACACGTGTGCGCCGCGTGACTCACGCGTACACTTAATTAGACAAAGTGATGTATATGTGCTTAGCTTATAGCACGTTAGAAAGTGCGCGATATATTGTCGCAGGTCATTTCTGCTTTGTGAATAAAAATACCCCTGCAGTGTGTTGGCCAACTTCCAACTATACTCGTTAATATTGCCTACATCGACGTTTTTATTTTAATCCATAAAACAACAATTTGGTTTTAATCAAACGTAACGCATCTCAATCAATCAAATTGTCACGCGTTTTTCCCACAGGGATAGGCGCAGACAATGGAGCACCACTTGCCACGGTTCTGACCCAACTCCCTCGTTTATTTCACATCTCTTTCTTAACGATGTAACGCATCTGTCATTTCATAATTATAAATTGTGATTGTAAGTGTCTTTTCACACGTTCCGGATATCCGGTACCGACTACCCGGCAACCGGAACGTGTGATAAGGTACTTTTATGAACGGAAAATGAAGTTTTTTCTTGAATTAGTATATTCAAAGGATATTGAACTTACTTTAAAGGAAATGGGATTTTCCAATTCCATTCATCACCTCATAAAGGGACCACCGTCAGCAATTAGGCGGGCTCCACTGAATTCCATTCACGCTATTGATGATAACGCCCTATACTTTACTTTGTGTGTACAACTTTATCGGCGTAAATACTGTACATTTTTTCTTACTTGGCAATAGTAGTAAACAAACTTTCGGCACAATGACGGATTAAGGATAAAAAACTATTACTACTGACGCGAATTACTGTTATGACGACAGGCGTGGACGAACGGTTTAGCGATTGGTTTGTTGCGTGTTAAGTCCCGGGTTCGATTCCCGGTCGGAGCAAATATTTGTTTCATAGCTTTTATTTGTAATATTTAAAAATATTAAATATTGCAAATAGTTGTTAATAAAAAAAGAGATAGATATTTGCTTCGGGTCTGGTTATAAAAGAGTGGTAGGCAGTGGTACCCAGTCTGCCGATCCGGGGTAGTACCACTACTTACAAGTACAAATACCGTGAAGTGATTTGGTCACGTTTCGGGATCAGCTTGTAAGTTGCCGGTTCCATCTAGGCCGGCATAGTGGATGTGTTTGCTACTCACAGTTATTGAATTGTAGTAGCAGTGACATTCATTCATGGACCACACTTTGGCTTAACATCAAGCGGTGCTGTCATAATATAATGTCGAGTCACAATAAAAATAAATGTGAAAATGGTTTATCTATTATTAATATTGAGGCAACACATTTGTCCTTTGTGAATTTACCGTTTCCATATAAATGGTTTTTGATAAAAATAATGTATATATGTGTGTGATTTTAATAACTTGTGCATTTGTGTATGTTTATTCTATAGAATAAAACCGTAGTAAACAGTTTTCTTAGATATAGGCCATGGGAATTGGTAATTCATGTTTCTATACTACTTGTGCCAAGTAAGAAAAAACACAGTATAGTGAATAATATCTCGCCAAGTGAACGTATGAAAGCAATCATTGTTAGAATAGCCGGTTCCACGTAGAGCGATACCTGTGTAAGCATAATAATGTGATATCGTTGCCTCGAGTTACGTAAAGAATAATGCCCGAGAAGGCGGCCGTGAACGCGTTGCGAATCCACCATTCTATTTATTTATTCATAGCATAGTCTCTATTATCGCAGTGGAATTGCAAATGGCGGACGGTCTCGTTTCCGTCCGCGGTTCGCTGCATAAATACGAATTTGCATATTTTCGACTACTTCATTCGTGTCTGGCGTCCGTGGCTACATTTTACTCGTTGATGATTCGATTCGCTGTTTAAATGAGGCATCGTATTGTGGTCTTAATGGATGACAATATTCGTCCAATTGCTATAAGCTTATCAATGCAGGATAATGGTCATGGAACGGATAATATAATAAACGCCCTGCTTATGGCTAAAATAACGTCGTTCTTCAGCTGATGAAGGGCTAGTTTAACCCCTTTTAACTTTTTGGAATTGACCCACAGCATTGAACGGGTAACCTTGGTAATATTTGCAATATTTAGTATAATTATTAAATATTACAAATAAAAGTTTTGTAACAAATATTTGCTCCGACCGGGACTTTACGCGCAACAAACCGATCACTAACCGTTCGTCCACGCCTGTCGTCATTTCACGCAAACGCAACATGGCGGCTCTATTATCCTCATAACTTTTGTTCCTACCTCGTCCTTTTTTACTCCCGTGATACCCCGCCACAAGTCGGGGGAAGCATCCGATTCTGTCTACTAAATTGGTAGATGAGTTAAAAGGTCCGCGCGTAGTTTTTTGTAGAAAACGTTTTTACCCGCCGTGAAAAAGTCACTCTTGGTCTAAAATCGCATCTTAATACAAAAAAGCCTGCAACCCAATTATCCCAGTTATTTCTGTTTAATTTGTATTCCGGATTTAATATATTAACAAGATACATTTATACGACCTTATCTTGATATAAATACAGGCGCGACTTGCGACAGGCGAGATACACCACGAGGTCTGAGGTGTACTTTCACCTCGGCTACCGTCAGCAGCTTGTCTCTGTCTAACAGCTTCCTTGATAGGTTTGTTGACTCGAGTACGATTACTACACAAGGTGAGATAGATGCTACAACGATTACTATTTAACTTCTACTCGTCGGGTAATTGAAAACGACGGAGAGTTACAAGATTTATGCATACATTGTGCTCTCTTAGTATGAGTTCGTTATGTTTCATACTTCTTTGTTGGTGGGATGACTTTTAACGATGATGAATTCGTCAATTGCTTTATAATCTTAATAAAAATGTCTACTAAATCGTACGTAATCAATGTCTCGCCTTTTCCCACGGGGATAGGCAGAGAATGGAGCGCCACGTTCCTGACACAACTTTCTCGCTTTCCTCACATCCACGATTCTTTTCATACGATTATGGGCACTAGGGCATAAATATAAAACAACAATTTACAAAGCTTGTATAAAGAGAATTGTGGATGTGAAGGAAGCGAGGGAGTTGTGTTATGATCGTGGCAAGTGACGCTCCATTGTCTCTGTATAGTATATTTATTACGATCCCTTATATATAATAAGAATATCTTTAAAATGTAAAAGTAATCACTTAGAGCGCTAATGCATATTGGAATAAGATATCTTGGATTGCCATCCTAAGAGGTCTGTTTAATCCTGTTTCTTCTAAGCATTCCATCAGAAAGTAGTGCCAGCGCATACCTCGTCCAATTATCACGTCCACGTCAAAGCTTGCGACAACATCGCCGTTATGACTCCTATTTACCCCCGCCTGACTAACTAACCGGTTAGTCGACCACCACACCTAATGGCATTTAACGTAGTCTACTTTGGTCTTCTTTGTTTGTTACTATACAAAAGTTGTAAAATGTATATAGTTTTTATTGAGCTACCATCGTACCACGACTTGACTTATAGTAAACAAAGCGTGGTCCAAGAGCGCTGAAAACTAAAAAAATGTTTTATCAGTTACTAGTACTATGCTGGGCAAAGGTGCCTTATCAGGCTTCGCTTTAGGGATCCAAGATTATAGGATGGAGAGAACAAATAAGTTAGTTAAGCATTCCATTAGTTCTACAAAGAAACGACGCGCGGAACCTTTAAGTTCGATTGCCGATTAGATCGACAGAATGCGGATGATTCTCTGGACCTATGCACCTGATGGGTGTGAAAAGACGAGGTGGGGTTAAAGAGCTCATTGGAACATTCTCCGTGATATAAGCTTTTTTTTTAATTATTTTCGATTATTATTTTTTATAATTATTATTTTTTAATTTACATTTCTATACTAAGCTACTAAAGTGCTTATATCATGGATACTGGACAACCTTAATCTGATTGTCAAAGATACATTGGAACTGAAAAGTGGTTTTGCTCTCGGTTTGTGTGACCATTGCACTGCCACTACACCACGGTCGCCTTATGTCCGACATAGAGTAGAGCCGTTATGTCTTCGCGAAATCTCAGGGGCCTCCGAGTTTTCTATTAAACAAATTTATATATACATATAATAATTATAATTAGACAGTTGGTCTGTATACATAATACGTATTTTAGTTGCACAGTTTTTCTAACCATTATAAAGAACCACTAAGTTTCGATCTTATATAGACAATTGCCGCTCAAAAAGCGACAAAATAAATGCAAGTCCGATTGATGTTGGACTTGCATTTGTTCTCATTCCGACATGATGTATGTAAAATTACATTTGTGAAAAGTTTATACTTTAAAACAATGTGGTAAGGTTCAGTTTACAATTCACATTCAATTCACTTACACAGTTTATATCAGTCTAAGTGAATTATGACGCGCGGATACTTTTATGACATTATTTAGTAAAGGATTGTGTGTCTATTTAAAATATATGATCGATGCTACTAAGTATAGAATGCTGAACAAAAGTCCATTTTCCAGTAATTTTAATGTACTAATGTGTGGGCGAGGTATGGTTAGGTTATCAAGATCGAAGGAATCGTGGGCCACAAGCGGCCTCTCGCCCTATACGTACCAGATACCTTAAAAAGGAATATTGCCGGCGAATGCAATCGGTTCCTGGAAGAATTTATCCCTGTCTATGTTAACCGGTCTTCTTTTTAATGATATTAAGAATTGTTTTTGTTACGATGGAAGTGTTGCACAGCTTAAGTTAGCTGCTAATTTAACTGTTTTAATTGAGTGTATTTATACAAGTTACAACTATATAGTATTATTTTATTTATAAAAATATATACTGATGAATACATAGAGAATTGTGGATGTAAGGGAGGCGAGGGAGTTGTGTCAGGATCGTGGCAAATGGCGCTCTTATGTCTGCTTATCCCTGTGACAATTTGATTCATTAATTAACAAAATAAGTAGTGCTGGTTAAGTTGTTTATAGATAACTGAACTTAGCCTATATGTATAAATATAAATTTGTTTTCCTAATATGTATTATATTTGATGATATTTGTCTTAAATAATAAACGTCCCTTAGCCGGCATAATGGATGTGTGCTACTTGCAGTTATTATAACTTTAAGCAGTTATTCATGGACCGCACTCAGGCGGGGTGCTCTCATATTATGTCGAGCCTTAATAATAAAATTATTATTTTCACTTGGAGGTTATTGTGACAAAGTAGATACTTTGGACGAACGGTTTAGCGATTGGTATGTTGCGCGTGGGACTTTACGCGCAACACACCAATCGGGTTTGATTCCCTGTCGGAGCAAATATTTGTTTCATAGCTTTTATTTGTAATATCTAATAATTAGATTAAATATTGCAAATATTTGTTAATAAAACAAATCAGATGGATATTTGCTTCGGGTCTGGTTATCAAAGAGTGCTACCCAGTCTGCCGATCCGGGGTAGTACCACCACTTACAAGTATACAGACCGTGAAGTGATTTGGTCACGTTTCGGGATCAGCTTGTAAGTTGCCGGTTCCATCTAGGCCGGCATAGTGGATGTGATTGCTACTCACAGTTATTAAATTGTAGTAGCAGTGACATTCATTTATGGACCACACTTCGGCTTAACATCAAGCGGGTGCTGTCATATGTCGAGTCACAATAAAATAAAATAAAAACTTAATAATGATAAAAGGTATAATTATGACTGGGGTATTCATTTGATAAGCTAAGTCATTATAAAAATCTCTCAGTCGTTGACTTGTTCATAATAGCCTATAATCTACAGTAGTCGAGTCGAATTCAACATGGCAGCCGTGTTACGTCATGCCGTCACGATTGCCGCGCGCCCGCGCAAAGGACATCATTCATTTTGTATGGGGACTTGGGTTTAATTGTATTAACAGTTGCATATATATTTTAAAATAGTTTGATGTACGAAGATCACAATGCAATGGGAATATATCCTTTATTTTGCATAGTTTAGGTGTACAAAATAATCAAACTATAATTACAGTTCAAAGCAAAACTGTTAATATGGCGTGTCTTTGTAATGACAGAGGATACAATTGCACAGCCATCAAAAGCAAATTTGTTATTAGTTTTATCTACACAAGTATCGAATCTACCATTTATATATTTTTTCATTATTGGATATTACAAAAGTAGTACATAAAAGCCCAAAATGAATAATGTCATTAACGCTGCTCGCCAATGATATTTCAAGAAGAAAGACGTAGATATGTCATACACGCTCCGAAGGTGGCACGGTAAAACTTTGCTAACAAGCCAACCTGAACTCAGTTTTGCAATGCAGAGCAACATATATTCCTCTCTTTTTTGCTTTCAATAACTATTACTCCGTCCTACTTCCACTTCGTGGTGATTGACCATTTGCGAAAACTAAAACTGGTGTATATGCCGTATCTACTTCATTTTACATCATTGCTGCACGCGCTTTAGAAGTCTACAAGTACATTTTTTAATTGTGACTCGCCTGATGTTAAGCTGGAGTCCGTTTCAATCATGAAGGTCACCGCTACTACAATTCAATAACAGTCACATCCATACCGGCCTAGTTGGAACCGGCAACTTACGAGCTGATCCCGATATGCGACTAAGTCACTACACGGTCTGTATATCTATGGTGGTTCTACCCCGTATCGGCAGACCGAGTACCACTGCCTACCACTATTCGAAACATTATTATAGCATTTAAACAACTCGATAGAAAATCGATTCCCGGTCGGATCAAAACTAGATTTATTTAATATCAGCAGAAAGACGAGGTCAGACGTCATCTATTTTCTTAGATACCACTTATTCATTGGCATTTTTAATTACTATACATATTTTTAAAAAGAATATGTTGACTAAATCGGAAACTTCCTCAAGAAAGCTGAGTTGCCTAGTGCCCATAACCGTAGAGCTTGTATGAAGAGAATCGTAGATGTGAGGGAAGCGAGGGAGTTGTGTCAGGATCGTGACAAGTGGCGATACATTGCCTCTGCCTATCCCTGTAGGAAAAAGGAGTGACAATTTTGACTTGACTCGAAAGCTGTGATGTTGTTGATTGTTTTTATTTGCCGTTTAGACAACAGTCTACTGGCGTTTATTGTTATTGTTTTGTTATGTCATACTCTTATTTGTTATCGTATTGTTTTGTTGTTATTGATGTGTTTGGGTTTGCAAAATTGTCTTTGTAGGTAGGTAGTTGAATTTGTCCATGTTTATGTTTATTCTTTTGGCTGGCGTAGTGACGGCGGCTGAGGGAATGGTTTTACAGTCGTCGGCCCCCTTGGACCTTCCCTTGTTTACTATTAGGAAATTCGAGATGCCATTTGTATTGCACCGACTGCATTTGTATTGTCTCCGTTTGTTCTACACATTTAAAATTGTACTAGATAATGTTATTCCTCTTCTATCAATCAAATTATCACGCCATTTTCCCACAGGGATAGGTAGAGACAATGGAGCGCCACTTGCCACGTTCCTGACACAACTCCCTCGCCTCCTTCACATTCACAATTCTCTTCATACAAGTTCTATGGTTATGGGCACTAGAAACCTAGCCTTCTTAAGGACTTCTCCGATAAATAAATTCACGGTCAAGATCGTGGCAAGTGGCGCTCCATTGTCTCTACCTATCCCTGTGGGGAAAAGGCGTGACAATTTTATTGATTATGTTTTATGAGAATGACATTTCATTTAACCGTGGTGGTCTTTATTATTTCTTTCATCTTTTGAACCTCTTGAGTGGTAGGCAGTGGTACCAAGTCTGCCGATCCGGGGTAGTACCACCACTTACAAGTATACAGACCGTGAAGTGATTTGGTTACGTTTCGGGATCAGCTTGTAGGTTGCCGGTTCCATCTAGGCCGGCATAGTGGATGTGATTGCTACTCACAGTTATTGAATTGTAGTAGCAGTGACATTCATTCATGGACCACACTTCGGCTTAACATCAAGCTGGGTGCTGTCATATGTCGATACACAATAAAAAAAAACCTTGGTATTATTTGTAAAAGTTGACGTAGTAATTTCATTCTCAAACTATGTTAATTCAAGTAGGTATTATAAAGGTTTTATAACTCAATGCCTTTTTTATCTTCATTCCTTTTGTTGGTTGTTACTCGATTACATATTATTTAAAAAAAAATACAAATTACTATAAATGAAAAATACATTCGATAAATTGATTAGTAGGGATATGCAGTTTATTATTTATTTTACATTTCTATAGCTACTAAGGTGCTTGTATCATAAAAAACAGGACAACCAAAGTATATATATCAAAGATAAAATTGGTACCGGCAAGTGGTTTTGAACCCGTGCTCTCAGTTTGCGTAACCATTGCACTGCCACTACACCACGGTCGTCTAATGAATGAACAATAGTAGCGACAGCAGATAAATGAATACATAAAAGTACATATAAAATGACGATGCACGCGTTGGCTTATGTAAATAAATACAATTCGCGCATTTACGCAACGGCTGGCACTGGGTGCGGCGCGTCACTTGCGAGGACATCGCGGCCACAAGCCTGCTCAACTACGAGTACCTATAGGGATATAAAATTATAGGAGATGCAGAGGTTACACGAACTCTGGAGGCCCTGCAACTACGCAGAGACATGACGGCTCTGTGCGTCCTCTATCGACTATACCACAGAAAATGTTCCGTGGAGCTCTTTTAGCAATGAACCTTTAAGTTAACCTTGAAGTACAAGACCTTTTAAAATATTATGTTTTAATCAAAAATGCACGTGCGTCTACACTTGCTTTGGTAGCGGTACTAACAGGGCGAGAGTAGGACGAAGGAGGACGCGAGACGGGGGAAGCACATTCCATCAAGGCGCACAGATAATTCCGCCGAGTTGTGAGCACTATTATTTTATGTGGTTTATTTTTTAATGAGACGTCTGACCTTGTCTTGCCTAATGTTGAAGATACCGATTTGGTTATATTGATTATGTCGGCCAAAGGTGCTTCTTTACGCTATGCCTGAAGTTACCTTACAGTTATTTCATTGTAGTAGCAGTTGTCCTGATTTATAAACTGCAATCTGGCTTAACAACTGGCGGCGTGCTGTCAAGTTGAGTCACAATAAATAAAATGAAAAATCCAAGGTTATAGATTTAAGGAATGGAGGCAATCAGTTTGAGTAAATGATAATTATATATTTGTTTAAATATGTAATCTTGAATGTAAAATAACCTGTTGTAAATTGCATAAAATGTTTTGTTTCATTATACGCTTTTTATATCTAAGAACAAATGAGTAGTAGTAGTATCCGCTTACGTCTAAATTGTAACACGAGGCATTAATCTGTTGCTATGTGATGCGTTGTTTGTACACCCCTTTACAAATAGGTACACCCGTTAAAATAGGTCACACAGGGTATTATATAGAAGGATATTATTAAATCGTTCACAGCAATATGCTTAGCAAAATATCAGCCACAGCAATATAGCGCGGTCTCGCTTACGCGCAATAGTTGCCGGCCTTATTCAGTCTCATAACGCAAATTGGTCCGAGGCCCGTCGGTTGTTGAACTGCGCCAACCACCTCCACAACACTCGCCGCTTATTGTTAGTTAAATGTCAGTCGCCAGAACACACAACGAAATTCATATTTATGCTGGCTTCACTATAAATTTAACTATTTTATTACATTGTATTGAATGATAAACATTGTAGAAATAAGTCAAAATTTATAACAGTTATATGAAAGATCTAATGTTGGGATTCCTTAGGAATGTATACTCTAAGGGTATAATAGTTTGCATATAATATGCAAATATTGTAACTTTCTTTCTGCCTCGAGATTGTCAGGCGGAGTTGACGTGGTCCGTTGTATTTTTGCCACTTTATGTCACTACCTTAGGAGTAAATTGTTTGGTTTGGTTTTAACCTCCTTCAACGGAAACAAACACAATGCATTGCTATGTTTTAAGTTTAAAATAACTGGACACTTTACGTCATTGAGTCTACAATTTATTATGCAAACATTTCATTATTGTACGGGCAGAGAATGAATAATAAAGTAAATTGATTAGGTATATTGCTTTTATGGCCATTCTAATAAATTACTGGTCTCTATAATATATTATTAGGACCAATTAATATAAGATCGTTCAAGCCGAGCATACAATTTACAAGATATAAAAAAATCATAAAACAAGCTATAATTTAGCGGGAGCGACGTTCCATAGCATCGACCTTGATTGAAGGCTCATTAAGCTGAATTGAGTGAAGTCGACCGACTACGTATCGAAACCGGTTTCGGTCGTGACTCCGCATGATTTATGCTTTTGCCTTCACAAAGAACGTGTATTTTTATGGACCGGTTTACCCGCCTCTCCCCTTGTTGCTTTTAGGTCGGTTTTTCTTTCGCTACCTGGATGTGGGATAAATGTAGTGTTTTTTTGTTGTTGTTGGAATAATGAACATTCCTTGAGCATGCGGACGTTGGATGCGTGGAGAAACGTGATGTGCCCGTACTGTTGCCTCATTATGACAATGGGTTCAATATGTTGAATACTAAACGTTTAGTTTGTGAGCTCCTAATCTAAATATGTATGTATATTTGCTTTATGTTTCTTTTATTAAATGGATGGACATAGAAACATGGGTCGTTAACAAATAAACTTTTTTTATTATAAAAATTAAACCATTAACAATACATTTGCAGACGGATGTTAATTACGTTCTATTTTTATTTGTCGAATTATTCGTAAATAAAATAACGCATATAGTTTATTGTAATTACCTACTATTTGTATTGTATTTATGTAAATACTAGTCTGACGACCTTCCTTCTAAGTTTAAACCTTAATGCCTATTAATTGGGTACATAGAAACAAAGCTTTCTCATTAGACATAATTTAAGTGCCTATTAATTGAGGATTATTTTAATATTCTTAAATTATTTTTGGCCTATATAAGCCCATTATTATAATTAGTTTATTATTTTATATATATATATATTTTGTATTAACATTTCTATACTAGCTTAGTGAAGCTAAAGAAGTGCTTGTATCATAGAAACAGGACAACCAAAGTTCATATATCAAAGACACATTGGTACCAGTGTGTGGTTTCGAACCCGTGCTCTCGGTTTGTGTAACCATTGCACTGCCACTACACCACGGTCGCCTAAATTACATCGATGTGAAGTATTATGAATGACTTTCGTTTGACATTGAGCGTTGGTAACAAGCTCAATCTATAGTACAAGTTTTTATACAGGCAGACAATTCTTGCTCGACTAGTTTTTGTTGCAGTTTTTATGCTTATTTTTTAATTTACACAACCGTCTGTCTTGCCCCGCTTTAACCACCTGCCACGGTCGTTACCCACCGAAGGAAATCAGTCCTCGCAACAAAGGAAATTCCCAATTTATTATTATTATTGCGATTAAGGACCAACAAAAAAGTTCCCGACCTATTTTTTGTTGTTGTTGAGAATGTACATTTCTACCTGTTTTTTTTATTCTTAAAAAAAAAACGTAAACAATTTTTTTACCCCTGGATTGACATCGTTTTTATTTGAGATTGTATTATTTTCATGCAAAACTAATGTGCATATATATACTCTTTGGATTCTTTTGACATTGCTTACTTTTGTCTAGTCTAGGTTGAGTTTTTTCAACATCTTTCACGCCTTCGCAACATAACTAATTAAGTTTTTAATTTTAAATTGGAAGCGTTCATTCACCTAATAATATAATAGACTACCCTAATACCACTAATGTACCATAAGGCGAGTGGAAGTCAGATACAACACAATAAAAAAAAATGATTTTGTTTTTGAGTGTACCTGAGCAAAGAACCATTTCATTGTATTATTAAAATTATTTGTATAGTATTACCAATTACGACGTATTACCTTGACGACAGGTGCGGACGAACTGTTTAGCGACTGGTTTGTTGCGCATAAAGTCCCGGGTTCGATCCCCGGTCGGAGCAAATATTTGTTTCATAGCTTTTATTTGTAATATTTAATATTGCAAATATTTTTTAATAAAAAAAAAGATGGATATTTGCTTCAAGTCTGGTTATCAAAGAGTGGTAGACAGTGGTACCCAGTCTGCCGATCCGGGGTAGTACCACCACTTACAAGTATACAGACCGTGAAGTGATTTGGTCACGTTTCGGGATCAGCTTGTAAGTTGCCGGTTCCATCTAGGCCGTCATAGTGGATGTGATTGCTACTCACAGTTATTGAATTGTATTAGCAGTGACATTCATCCATGGACCACACTTTAGCTTAACATCAAGCGGGGTGCTGTCATATGTCGAGTCACAATAAAAAAAAATAGCAATTAGGAGTTATTATTAACAATTAGGAAGAGGAAAATAAAGATTCTGAAATTGAATATGCTCTAGCAAGCAGCGGTCGCATTAATGCTATAGGCTGTGCCGAATAAATCACTTCACGTTCTTAGCATTTACCCTGGACTGGAAAAGTGAGAAAATGACCACCATTTGTGTGCCTACGGCTCAATTTATAAGGTTGCGGGAATGAAAATATTTTTATTGGTGTTTGTCTTAATAATTACATCGTTTTAGTGAATAAGATCATAAGGTTACTGCCGGTTGTACCAAAAAGTTTCAATTTACGAATTTAGTTTTACTTTATACTTATTCTATTACGTTTACTATTACGAAATCGTTAATTGGGTTTATAATAATTTTATATTGAAACTACCATTTACTTATATATGCCTTTACTTTATCATTAGAAATAACAAAAGCAGTACATAGAAACCCAAAATGAATGATGTCCTTTAGCTCTGTATAAAATATCCGTTAAACGTAAATGTAAAATGTGAAGTTAAAGAGTGTTGCAATGCAACCCATTTTTCTTTTTTTCTATTACTTATACGATACTTTTTACAAATTCGTAAATTATAATTTTGGTACAACCGGCTGTTAGTCTACTATTGTAAGGAAGGTAAGGGGAGGTCCAAGAGTCCCGACCGACGTTTGTAAAAGTCAATTCAAAAAGCTACCTAAGTCGCCATCATTATCAGCACCACAATGCAGGTGCTTTTTTACGCTTCGTTTAAAGAATCTATGTTTCTAAGATAGTTGGAAAAAAGCATTCCACTTGTCGATTGTTCGACTCAGAAACAGCGCCGAACCGTTTAGTTTAAATGTTGATTCGGTTGGTAAAATGCGGATGCTTCCACATTCAACACCGAATTGTGCGGGGCGGGTATCACGAAGTAAAAAGTTGAGAGAGAAACAAGATTAAGAACCTCCCCAGAATATTCTCCGTAGTATAGGCGATATACTACGGACTAATAACCTTTTGTTGGCATTACTTGAAAAGTAGTTTTATTACAAAGAATTAAACAGAGTTTGGGGAAGTTTGCGAAAAAAGCCTGAAATAGTCAAAAGAACTTATAAGCCGAGATAAATCTTTGTTGTGAATTCTCCCCGGGTATGCTGACCTAACATGGACGTCCCTAATAAAATAGAGAGTCTTTCAACTTTTAATGATATTTCTTTCATCGCCCCCTTGTAAGACTTTATTCTTTATGACAATGTATAAGTTACCTTCTCCCCTTCATTCAAGTTACATTAAGTTATTAAATTGTTTTATTGTGTTGCACTCGTATTCGAGTACAACGTATCATAGTGATTCGATAAAATACCTATTATTATTATTAGCTCGTTTAATTATCCCACTGCAAGGCAAAGGCTCTTTGTTTCATTCACAATACAAAATACTTAATATTTCACGACTTTATTTCTTCGAGTCATAATTACGTTTGGTTTTGTTCAATGCAAAAAAAATGCATCATCATACTTTTTCTTATAACGCTTTCTTTTTTATTTATTTAACGTAGTTACCTATTGATTTGTTGGTCGTTGATTGGTTACCTACGAGAATGCCAAATATCAGTGCAAGTTTGTTGTGCCAAGTCTTTTCGCTGTCGCATATCGGGTCCTGATAAGTAAAGATTATCAGCCAGTTGTACCAAAAGTTTCAATTTACGAATTTAGTTTTACTTTATACTGATTCTATTACGTTTACTATTACGAAATCGTGAATTGGGTTGTTAATAATTTTATATCGAAACTACCATTTATGTATGTTTTTTTTAATTAGACATAACAAAAGTAGTACATACGAGAAGAAACCCAAAATAAATGATTTCCTTTAGCTCTGTATAAAATATCCGTTAAACGTAAATGTAAAATGTGAAGTTAAAGAGTGGTGCAAACCATTTTTCTTATTTTATTTTACTTATACGATACCTTTAACAAATTCGTAAATTATATTTTTTGGTATAACCGGTTGTAAATGTCGCGTCGTAATAAAAATGGATTGTTAAATAAGATGTTACTCTTTGCCCTAGAAATAATTATGAAAATTTTTAAAAATAAATAAGTAATCTCTATATATAAAAATGAATTGCTGTTCGTTAGTCTCGCTAAAACTCGAGAACGGCTGGACCGATTTAGCTAATTTTGGTCTTGAATTATTTGTGGAAGCCCAGGGAAGGTTTAAAAGGTAAATAAATATGAAAGTCCCGTGTAATATACAGCTGCTTGCGTGACGCACTTACCTACCGATATATCGATGTAGAAGGTTAGTTTTCCAGAAGGAGTGCTCTGACCGTTGTGACATGTATGGGGAAGTTGTAGACAAAGTTAATGTGACCCTAAAATTTTGACATTTGACATTTTTAACTGTCAATTTTTTTTCTCTGTGATCCTTTGGCCGCTGACGGAAATTTTTTTCGCGCAATCGATTAATCGTCGAACATCATTTAATATGCGAAAAAAAAAACTTTGACGAAATCAGAAAAAGTTAACGAAATCGGACTTTTTCGATTCCTAAACATACAGGTCAAGTTAGAGATACAACTGTCAAGTTAGAGAAACAATTTTGACGTCTACGTGTTTCTACTGAACCGCTAATAGAGCGTAATAACTCGGATTTTTTATTTTCTCGACGTCTGCGTCGCTATCGAACTAATCGTTTTTCGGATATTTTTTTACAATTTTTGTTCATTTTGACCCCTTAAAAGACCTCCAACATAGGTGTCATGTATAACAGCAGTATCTGTAAAACAGTCGTAAAATCCCTGTCAACTGGAAATCACGGTAGCTCTAGCGTTGGCTTCATCTGGAATAGCTGCGACTCTGCTAGAAGGCGGGCAAACTGCACATTCTGCCTTGAAAATATCATTAAACATCAGCGAAACACCAATTTGCAACATCGCCACAAATAGCGCAATGGCCAAGACCCTACAGGTATGCAAATTGAATGATTGATTGGGATTAATGCACAATGGCCCATAAGAGGTCACTGGAGGCACTGGACAGAACGTTGAAAGATTTTTGTGACAACCAAAATATTTTTGGTGGGGCCATGATTCTGTTGTCAGGTGATATTCGTCGGACTCTTCCAGTTATTTCCCGATCAACTCTGATAAACTGAACGCATGCCTAAAATTATCGAATTTGTGGCGGTAAGTAAAGACACTCTAATTAACAACTAACATGCGAGTATTTTTGCAACAAGATGAAACTGCAAATGTCTTTGCGAAGCAGTTGTTGTTGTTAGTTGTTGGAAATAATAAAGTCACAGTGGACACCTCGATTTTCTGTCACATCACATCACAGATTCAAAAGAGGAGCTTATTCAGCCTGTTTTTCCAGACATAGCGCAACAGTTCAATAACCATAATTGGCTGGGTGAACGAGCAATATTGGCGGGGAAAAATAAAGATGTCGAGGATCTCAATGCGACCATTAAGAATTTTCTTTCGGGACAGTTGGTTTCCTTCAAATCAGTCGACACCGTTATAAACCAGGATGAGGTAGTCAACTATCCCACGGATTTTAAATTCACTGAAATTGCTGGATTACCACTTCACGATTTGCAGTTTAAAGTAGGATCAGTTGTCATCATGCTGCTTGACATCATCGCAAGGCCAGTCGTTGGAAGTTTGCAGAATCAACTTGGAGTTTCTCTGTTTCGCGCATGGACAATATGTCGCGTGTTCGCGCGTCGGAAAACAGTCATTATTGTTTATTTACGCACCGCAAAACAAAACCAAAATTATAGTTTATAAGAAAGCTTTTAATTGATTTACAGACTGTATCATAACTGTGTGTGTCTGTCAATATCAAATTGAAACCTTATAAATATTTCTGAAAAACTCTGTTTTATAAGTAAGCAACATCATGTGTAATTAATCGAAAATAATAATAAAACCATTCATACCGAGCATTTTTTTAAATTATTTATGGATACCTTTTGTTTGTTTTAAGTTTATTTTATTCAAAAGTTTAGGTCTTTTATTCATCGATTGAGGCAGTACGAAGTCTGCTGGGTCAGCTAGTAATATAATATAATTTGTTTGTTTTGTTTCAGGTAATATTCATCATAATTCCAGCATTATTATAATTATATTTGCTACTTGCCTGATGGTAAGCATGGCGTCAAAATGCGCTGGCGCCGGCGACTTACAACACCGACTTAGTCTACGGTTGTGTTTTTAATAGGTTAAAAGACCACCTAGTGCTCGGCCCTTTCGAGTCGCTGCCGGTCTCATGTCGGGATAAAGTATATTGAGAAAGTTAATCGAGTTAATGTCAAATCGATTTACAACGTCATTACACCGGCTTCCAAAGCTAGCCGGAAACTGCTGAAGGCAGACTGTCCTCAGCAGGCATTTGTGGAGGTCGCCGGGAAAGAAAAACTATTATATAAATAATCAATCAATCAATCAAATTGTCACGCCTTTTTCCCACAGGGATAGGCAGAGACAATGGAGCGCCACTTACCACGATCATTACACAGGTCCCTTGCTTCCTTCACATCCACAATTCTCTTCATACAGGCTCTGTGGTTACGGGCACTAGGCAACCTAGCTTTCTTGAGGATGTCTTCGATTTGGTCGGAAAACACTCTCCTGGGCCTGCCTTGTTTAACGTTTTTTTTTAAATAAATAAGTATTATTAAATTCAAGTGGGTGACAGTCCACTTAAATTTGCTAACACGAAAGTGTCATATCAATCATTTCGACCTTTTGGCTTATACTTGACATTGGTAATGCCTTAATATAAACAACACGTTCGACATTAATTAAAAGAAGAAGAGGTGCAATCAAAGGCGACCGTGGTGTAGTGGCAGTGCAATGGAGTAACCGCCGCGTGCATGAGTTTGAAACCACTCGCCGGTACCAATGTATCTTTGATATATGTACTTTGGTTGTCCTGTTTCTATGATACAAGCACTTTAGTAGCTTAGTATAGAAATGTAAAAAAAGCACTTTCATGCCTTCATTACATATTGCATATCCCCAAAAAAAGCATATTTAGGTGTATATTATATAAACTATTTATGGAAACAGGCGTCGGTGTTTGGCTCATAATAAGCAATTACGGGATTCGGTGATTTGTCATCCCAATCAGAATCTGGATAATTTCCCCCGAGTAATATTCGACGCTCTATTACAGAAATTCAATGCTTATTAATACATACTATTTTCAACCATAAATTTATACCTAATTTATATACTATTAATTACTAAGATTTCGTCAAAACAGTTTTTTTTATATACGTAATGTGTTCCAAAAGCGGGAGTTTTCATTTATTTGGAATTTTGGAAATAAATAATAATTAAATTTATTTGTCTACGTCAATGTTGTTTCTTTTAGAACAGTCTTCGTTTAATATTCGGGACTCAATCTGTCGATCGAATATGGAGGCTGGTTCATTATTACGGTGTAAAAAATCGGTTGTCTGTAAAGTCGGTTTACTAACGATAGTTGAACGTGACAACGTCAAAAGAAAATACTGATGGAATGGTTGCATTTTTCAAAAGAAAATTTTAATTCTATTTTGTATGGATATAGAGAAGGAAGTAAATGAAAATCACAATTGAATTGATCTAGTTACATTTATTTGTACGCATAAAAACAATTATGTCAATTTTTTTATATTGTATATTAAAATATTAAATATTAATAGTATTAATATTAGTAATATTAATAGTACGCATCGCTCACTCAAGTAGGAGAGAGACAGATGGCTAACGCTGCCGAACGCGGAGGCCGTTTGTGCCTCTTTGTCGCTCGTTCCGCGCTCTCGCTTACACTTCAAGCCTTAAATGGAACGCGGCGGCGAGGTAACGCCGCACGAGTCATGTTTTTTCGTGCGTGCAGCCGGCTCCTTCGATTTATAAGACGTTGTCACGTCAAAAATCATAAAACATGAATGTGTTAGCGAGTGCATTATTGTGATGCAAACAATTGTTTGTTTGTTTGTCATAAATCCCGGCGTTTTCTTCGGATTGCTTCACGCAAACAGCGCTTGAACTTGTAGGTATCAATCAATAAATCAAATTGTCACGCCTTTTCCCCACAGGGATAGGCAGAGACAATGGAGCGCCACTTACCACAATCCTTACACAACTCCTTGCCTTCTTGTGTGCCTTCTTCATATCCACAATTCTTCTCATATAGGCATTCTTCGCATACCCAGCTTTCTTGAGGATGTCTCCGATTTGGTCGGAAAACACTCTCCGTACGTACTACTCCATGTGGCATTCACCTTGTGGCAAGAACTCATGGTGCACTATTCCATTAAAATCGAAGAACTTTCACACCTTCTTTCGGTCTTGTCTTGGCGATCCAGAATGCCTCCCACTATGGCGATTAAATATTATAACCATAAAAACAGTTCACCGCCTCTAATGGCACGTTTCAATAGTTCTGCATCGTTGTTAACTTCATTTAGCGATCATTTAGAATTTTTAGATAATCGGAGACATCCGGGCTAGTACTCATAACCGCAGAGCTTGTGTATGAAGAGAATTGTGGATGTGAGGGAAGCGATGGAGTTGTGTCAAGATCGTGGAAAGTGGCGCTCCTTTGTCTCTGCCTATCCCTAAAGGAAAAAGGCGTGACAATTTAATTGATTAGTTTTTGTTCTTTCAACACTTTGGAACAAATTTTGCTGCAACACATGTTTCATACCAAAAATGGCACTAGCTTGTTGTCAACATCATAAGCAACATCTCTAATTGTAATTGGGCTAGATTGTAAAACATTTTCTTCAGGTGTGCATAATGTGCTCGTCAAATGACTTTACGCCATCTTGAAAACCGTTCATAAACTATTTATTGTTTTATTCGTGGTAGATTAGTATACATACATATATATATGCATGTACAATTACTAGATGTACGTGACGTAATTTCGATCGTATCATGCAGAACACGACAGCCGCAGGCGAGGATAAACGCGTGGCATGATACGTAGCCGAGCCTGTGATTACTACTGCATGAGGTACTCTATACAAACACTACATATACCAAAGGCAGTATTTAATATTTCTAAAACTTTGTTATAGCTTGTCTAACTATAAATGACGCGCCCCTCCACTTTATTAGTTAATTTAAATGTGTGAATACAAATACTATTAACTACATTACTATACGTGATCATCGTGCTCCTCCTTTTGTGTCTAACCAGTAACTGAATTACAATTGCATTTTCAGTGTGTTGCATCCATATTTTATAGTCGCATTTGTGCCTAAATGTAGAGAAAGGGCGCGTCGTTTCGCCCTGGACAGACTCTACTACACTTTATTTAATTTTTATTGCAAAATAAAAGCAAATTCTCTGATCGAGCGATGATTTATACAAATGAAAATCGCATACTGTATCGAAACACGTGTTATTCTGTTACCAGCTGACAAGATAGTAAACATCTAATGTAGCCCAAAATGTATAAATACCTTAAATACATGTTAGGCAACATTCAAAATACCCGTATGTTTATGTTTTATTATACACCTACCTTAATATGATCCCACACTAACAACGTTACCTGCCTAAATTGCTGCAAGTGATAGCCGGTCTAATTGAACTCCAGTAATTTACGCTTCTACCACATCAGTGCGTTATTATCGGCGTTATTACCGCATGCGTTTTTGCGATATATGTTTTTAGTACAATATATATTATTGTACCTTAGTTCGTTTCACGTAAGTTGGCAAGATTTTAACGTAGTGGGGGAACGTTTGCGCATGTACACTGGCCGTGCAATAAAAAAGGGTCTCTTTAGATTCATAAAAAATAATAATAGTAGTTTAAATGAAAATAGATTGCGAAAGAAATTTATAAATCTGATGTGCATGGATGCGTTAATTGAGGCAGACCCAGGCGGGTGTTTTCTGACCAAATCGGAGACATCCTCTAGAAAGCTAGGTTGCCTAGTGCCCATAACCATAGCTTGTATGAAGAGAATTTTGAATGTGAAGAAAATGAGGGAGTTGTGTCAGGATCGTGGCAGCTGCCGCTAATTTTCTCAACCTATTCCTGTGGGGAAAAGGCGGTACAATTTAATTGATTGAATTTTGAGTTCGCCGCGAACAGACAGACGCGGCAGGGGACTAATATGTAGTAAAACTATTAGTATGATACGAAAACCAGTGGTGCACCGTTTTAGTACACCCAAGTGACGCGAACTATAAAAACATATATCCAGACGGCTACGGAGTTACACACTGCTGCGATAACAACGACGCAATAGAAGTGGAACGCTTGCGTTCTTGCGTCCGATATTAACGCAGCGGTGTGGTAGAAGCTAGATACCGACGGAATCGACAGTCGAACTAAAAACAGTTTGGCGCGTCATTTCTTTGTCGAAGGAATCAATTAATAATCAAATTGTCACGGTAGAGACAGGATAGTAATAATTTTCTAAATTAGACAATAAATATCTTATGGTTGGTTGTAGTTATCCTAAACATTATACACGGGTATTTTAATACAAAGAGTTCTGCATAAAGGCAGTCATCCCCCCTGCACGGCAATCCAAGAAGCAACACAAATACGTCTAGCTAAATGTTTGTTTATTTTATTAAACTCCAATTAATGATTACATTATTGCAAAACTGTTTGCCGTCGAGGTGATTGAACTGTTCTTTTTTAAGACATGACATGTGTATACCTACGTATACATATATAATCATTTGTATGGCTTCATAAATATATGCATATTCATTGGTTCTTTTCACTTTATGTTAATTCTCATTGATCTCAGCTGCTTACCTGTCAGTTTTGGGAAACTATTTTGCATGACAAAGTGGTTCGTCAACGTGTGTTTTTTTTTTAATTATCATTGTTTTATAGAATAGGTATTTATTTACTCATAACAACGTAAAAAATACAAATAATAATATAATGAATTAAACACATTTTATGCGGCTTACTATCGCGTTTATTTTGGTTTTGATTTTACAATTTTTTATTATTCCGACGTTTCGAGAGCTTGCAAAATAACTGACGGTGTCATAATTTGAAATAAACCGGGAACAGAAAAACAAAATATCAAACGGGGTAGTTTTGGAAACAATAACAGCATCAACCAATAGGACGACCAACACCTCAGTCTCTCCGTGACCACGATGGCTGCAAAGCTCTCGAAACGTCGGAATAATAAAAAATTGTAAAATCAAAACCAAAATAAACGCGATAGTAAGCCGCATAAAATTTGTTTAATTCATTAATCAATGTTCGCGCAAAATCTAAGAAAATACTAATAATAATATAAGTTTGTGAGTGTTCATTTTTCAAGTGTACTGACTGCACCATTGAGTTAAACCTAGATTCAGTCATCGTACATAATAATATGGGTTAGACAGTCTGCCGATCAGGGGTAGAACCACCACCCAGATCGGCAGACTGACTAGAAGTGACTTAGTCCCGTGTTGGAATCAGCTTACAACTAGGGCGGCATAGTAGATGCATGGCTATGCTATAGAAACATGGGCTGGCAAAGCATTTCACTTGTCGATTGTTCTACAAAGAAAACACGCACCGAACTTTTTAGTTTGACTGCCGATTCGGTGGACAAAATGCGGATGCTTCCGCCGCCAGTCGTTTTTTACGGGTGTAAAAAAACGAGGTAGGAACAACGTTAAAAAGCTCTTCGGTAAATTCTCTGTGGTATAGGCGATAGAGGACGCACAGAGCTGCCATGTCTGCGTAGTTGCAAAGGCTCCAGAGTTGATGCCTATGAAAATGAATTTAACTTTAATAAATATCTTGAAACTGTACACTTTTTCTCCGCCGTCAGCTTAACATCAGGCGGGCGATGTTGTTTTATGCCTAGCCCCAATAAAAAAAAAGCTTTACTGCATGGTGTCGGGGCGTACTTGACTCTTTTTAGCTTGATAGACCCGTTGGAGAAAATCTTGGAGTGAGTTGTTTGCGAATGGCTTGGGTGGGTTTGGTCTACTGGTTTGATTAGGGCGACCGTGGTGTATGGCGGTGCAATGGTTACGCAAACACGAGCACGAGAGCAATGTATCTTTGATAAATGTACTTTGGTTGTCCTGTTTCTATGATACAAGCACTTTAGTAGATTAGTAAAGAAATGTAAATAATAAAAAAAACGTTAAAATAATTGAAATATATTCTACGAACAGCGATATTGTTTCAAGTTACGCAAATCATAAATTTTGATGTTTATCAAACATTTCATCATTCTAATACAAGGAGACATTAATAAATTGCCCCGGCTACATATATCCAATTCAGGGCTGCCGACCGGTTTTACGGTTTATCCGGATTTCTCTTAGACCGGTTTTTTATTTTTATATTTTATATTAGACCGGATATATAAGTTTATGTGTGACTTATAGAGATAGACAGAGATAATAGACTGTGTTATAATATTTATGTTTTACAAATCTTTAAAAATCCATTAAATATAATATAGTCTATTATCTTTTTTCTTTTATTGTGACACGACATCTGACCTCGACCTGCCTGATGATAAGCAAGAGAAAGTCCAAAAGTGACGACAACTGAAAAAACCGAGTTTATTGACGGCTGCTTCAGTCGCCGTCACTATGCCGCCCAAAGATGCTTCTTCAGGCATCGCTTGAAGGATCCAAGGTCACAGGATGGAGAGAACACATGGGCTGGCAAAGCATTCTACTTGTCGATTGTTCTACAAAGAAAAGACTCACCGAGCTTTTTAGTTCGGCTGTCGATTCGATCGATAGAATAATCTTTATGGAATATGTGTGTGTGTGCGTGTGTGTGTGTGTGTGTGTCTCATTGTATATTTATCAATTGTAATTATGTGCAGCAACTTTTAAAAGGATATTATCTTCCCAAGTACTATGTGCGTGAAACGAAAAGATTCGTTTCTCGCACAAAGTTGGTAGTGAAGTAAGTTGGCAGCCCTGCACCAATCTTATATGTTTACGTTGGTAGTGAGCCCGGTTATAAATATGGAATGTTCAGTGTATGTATACAAAAGTGAGTGAAGGCAGGGGCACTTTGCCAATTTATACTTGTATTACATACAAAGTAAGGGTTCAATGAAATTGTCACATTTTTCCATAGTGGCACCCAGACTGTTATGTTTAGCTATAGTTCGATCCAAGTATAAAGGCTACTACTGCTACTACCGTTAAAATAACTGCAAGTAGCAGTCGGGTCAACAATGCAGCGGGATTAGGTTGGCAAGTTAAAACGACTATCGTCTCTCGTCGGCGATTGTCAAAGTAATAAAAGCTAGGCTAAATCTAATAAAACGGGACTATTAATCGTTGTGGCGAATATTGTCTGTGCGACGACACGTTTGATCATTATCATCAATAGTCTCATTTTGGTGGATTTAGCCTAGCTTTTATTATTTTGCCAATCGTCGACGAGAGACGATAATCTTTTAACTTAGCCAACCTAACCCCGCAGGGCAATTTGGAACCGCCTGAACGACGACTGAATCACTTCACGGTTTACTTGAAAGAGGCATTACTACCCCGGTTGGTAGACCGGTTAAATGACCGGATGCCTAAATTTATAATAAAATATATTTGTAATATCCAATTAATGTTACAAATAAATGCTATGATTTTTTTAGTATAACGCGTCATCTGGGCTTTACCTGCTTACGGATCCAAAAGCACCGACAACTGAAAAACTATTTTAGTTTGCGGTTAACTAAGAAAATTTATTAGTTTGTCATTTTTATAAGATTTTATGCATAATATTTACCAAAAATCTTAATTGCTAATGTGAAGAACTCGTTTATGAATGACCGACATGAGAAATTACGTAATTATAGCTGTGTCTATGGATATTTAATAAGTTTACGACTTTAATCTGCCAAGAAGCATATTTAGAGATAACAATTGCTCAAGGTGAAGTTGTTTTGATCGTTTCGACGGTCATTGCCGTCCTCATAACGGAAATCAGAACATTTATTTATTCAAATGGTATTTTAAAAGCCAAAATATATCTCAATGAAATAGTTATTACTATTGACGTAACAATGATAATACTACATTGTATAGTTCACTACTCACGCACAGTTAAATACCTATTGTTAATAAATAATTAACGAGACAGCGAAGGTTATTTATACTCATACTAGCTGTTTTCTGCAGTTTCACTCCCGTTTATAAGCGAGCTTTATAAGCTGCATCCTCGTGGTCCATCCTCCAGATACTCCAAATCTTTAATGTCATATCAGCCCAGGTTTAAGCTCATTGTGATTAAAATCGCCAAAGTTATATCTGCTACATATTCCTCGCAACCTCATGGTGCATCATCATCATGGTGGTCTCCAATTTGTTACCATAGCTATCTCTTGTAGTTTTGCTGATCTGAGAGGATCTATCATCAGGTTTTTCAGATCCTGATTATATGCTTAAACAAACAAAAAACTCTTCTGATTTATTATATTACTATTGTAGAATAGATGTCTATGATTGGCGTAACAATTTGATTTAATTGATAGTATAGATCTATCTATGTATACTAATATAATAAATACGAAAATGTTTCTGTCTGTTACGTTATCACGTCTAAACCGTTGAATAGATTTCGATTAAAATTTACATAAACATTTCTAAATCTGAAGAACTTCTCAGATTAGAAAAGGTAAAAGAGATAGAACCTAATAAGAATAGAGATAGAAATAAGATCCTACACTAAACTGGTTTCTTACTTTGACCTTTACCTAGGTTGGTCAAATCTAAGTATAAATTGTTGATGCCTATGAACATTATAATAGAGTTAGAACAGCATTGTAGAGTTAGAACTGAATAGTAGAGTTGGCGCAATAACGAAAATAAAATGTTGTGTTTATAAACGCGAATGATTCAAATGAATGATTAGTGTTAATTTAAGAAAAAACCGCATTCCTACATGAGCACATATTGTCAGTATCAGCAGTCACGCATTATAGCAACTTGGTCAAGGCTATACGATTGTTGACCGTGGCGAGACGCCAACCACTTGAAATAATGCTTTCGTACATTCCTGTCAAAGCAACACGACATATAAATGATACTATTTACTATAAAACCAGACAACCGAACGTGGCAATATGATCTCGATTCACAATACTACATAATTACAATTCAACTGAAGGAAAATTGCAAATTTATTCTGAAGGTAAATGAAGAGAAATTATTATAGCTAATGTCAGGCGAACTCGACCTGAATATAAACAAGCACATCAGCATAACATAAAATTACTGAATTGCATTAACTACCACACACTAAAGAGATAAAATGCTTTTAAATAAACTACCATTGCGAAGTGTTGGCACAAGTCCAGGGGCGAGCAAGATACGGTAATTCTATTTGAAGTACGCCTGTATCAGTGGCGAGGCGTTCCAGGTGATTGATCGTTTCCCTTCCAGCTAATGCTACTTTGCTCGACTCTTCCAAATGTTCTTCAGAAACTAAATAAACTATTGCTAAAATGTCGTCCATTTTTATATTGTTTGCATTATTTTATCACTTATGTGTGATACAGTGTATAAAAGGTGATAGGTTATCAATTGGTCGCATAAGTCACAGTGGTTCAGAGATAATCACAATTAAAGCAATTAAATAATGATAAATTTATCATATTATATTTATCTTTACATTTTTGTTTACAAGTCTGACATAGCACAATGACGTCATTGTGCTATCACTGACATGAAATCACTCACAATTCGGTTACAAAGGAAACGTGTATCTGTCTTCAATTTGGTTTTGTTGCCAAAATGAATATTATACTGACTGCAGTCCTTGGTTCGGGGAATGCTCTGATAACAGTATTGACAGACTTACTGAAAGATTTGGCTGAATGCCAACTTCTATTTATTTTTTGACATACGACACACATAACGCCGATTTGAACGTTTGCCATTTATTTGCTTTTCTTCAAATTATAATTTATATTCTTAGTTGGTTTGCGTCTTCCGGGTCATTGAGAATTGCACGAATAACATCGGCCTGTTGTCTTCAACTGCAAATTATGCAATTTATGTAATTTGCCAATTCAATTCATTGACCGCACTCCAGATTTACTTCAGGCGGATTGTTGTCATATCTCGAGCCACAATTAATTTAAAAAACTCTTAATTAAGTTCATAATTCCACAGACATTGAGGGTATTTCCAATTAAAGTTCAATCGGCTCAGCGTACTTATCCCCAATCCGGGCGGAGGAGTATTTTAATGAGTTTCGGTTTTAATTGGCAGTAATTGTTCACCACAATGCAGTGAACAAGAATATTTATCACACGTAGTTATTATGTGATAATCAAATGTATTCAGCTTGTTGGACAGCTGTTTCCAGCATTGGTATGTTAAGTTTTTTTATTAATCACGTTCAATGTTTATTATTCCTGTACAATGAAAATAATATATACTTAATTTTGTTTAATACATGAAACTAAAACCTTATTCGGAACCATTATAATAAATCAGCACAACTTCCTACTGTAATATTTTCTGCTAATGTTTTGTGGCCGAACAAAAAAGCTTTTATTAATGCTTTCTCGGTTACTCCACTATTGTGTATCTAAATTAGATTAAAGTTATCCTAAGTTTAAAATTAGGTAATGTTAGAAGTTTGTTAGCGTCAACCTCCACTTTTATAAGCAATATTATTTCAGATAGTAGTAGGGCTGATAAAATAGAAGTTACCGAAAAGCCAAAACCAGCTTCAGCAAAATTCTAGATTATTCAGAGAAATTGCACGGTCGAATGGATGAGCTTCATTTATGTGATTCATGGCCGTTTTTGTTGTATAGCCATTTATCATTTATGTAAAATATACTTTTACGTAAACTTATTATCGAGCTGGTTATTTTGCAATAAAGTTAAAGAAGCAAGACGCTTATTAAGAACGAAAATCCTGTTAAGAAAGTAATTACGGATCACATTGCTAAAGTTTGTGGGGTGTGACAAACTTGCAGATTTTATCTACTTTAGCCATTACGGTTGTGGAGACTAAGTTTTCGTCTCTCGGAGTGCTTCGGAAGTTTCTAGAGTTGGCGCCTTGCAGAGAAGTTTCACTTACCCCTTTCTTCCTCTTTCAAGATTTGTTTATTTGTGGTTCGTTTTGTTTACAAAAGTTTTTCTGTCTTCGCATGTTGTATACTAAGTACTATATTATCAATCAATCAAATTGTCACGCCTTTTTTCCACAGGGATAGGCAGAGACAATGGAGCGCCACTTACCACGATCCTTACACAGCTCCCTTGCTTCCTTCACATCCACAATTCTCTTCATACAGGCTCTGTGGTTATGGGCACTAGGCAACCCAGCTTTCCTGAGGATGTCTCCGATTTGGTCGGAAAACACTATATTAACTATTATATTAAATATGATTATATTTATATGTGATTCGATAGATGAAAGACTTAGAAATTGAGTTTATTATGAAATCTATAAGTATAAAAGGATTCCCTCTCATTCCCTAAAGCCTTTTCATAGTGTGTGGGAGAGAGGGGGAAGGGTGTAAAGATCCGCGTAAGGGTGGGGGAGGGATGTAAGGAAGGTATTTCTGGTGGCTCGTGAATACCGCTTCAAGTTTCCAATGTAATTGCTGTCTCCGAGCGAGACAGTAAACTTAGTTGCTATTACCGGAGTTAATTTATTAGTAGTATCTTCTTATTCATTGTTGTTAGGTTTTGTTTTAGTAACTATGCTTATTGTCTTGTTGCCTTATAAATATCAATGTCATCTTGTTTTGGCTGCCTTTTATAACACCTTATTTAAATTAAAGTGACGCTCCATTGTCTCTGCCTATCCCTGAAGAAAGGAGGCGTGACAATTTGATTGATATTTAAATTACAAATTTAAATATATACAATATAATGAAACAAATAATGCATAAAATTATGAAAGTGGAATAATTGTGCGCAAAACTACGATAAAATGCGATGTAGCGTAATAACTCGCGTATAAATAAATTTAATTATTAAACTGATAAGCAAATATATTTTGTTTGATCAACATTTTCCTTATTTATAATAAATACCAAGAGTACAAATTAGTGTATAATATAATAAAGAATAAATTGATTTAGTAATAAAACAAAGGAATGACTCACTATAAACTACAAGTAAGAATGTTGTGCAAAAACACATCGAAAACGGATGATCTTTTTAACCTTGAGAAATTCTAACATCTGAATTGAATATTATAATATATTTTTAAGTATGACTTATGAAATAAATAAGTAAATGATTTCTATTTATATAACCTTCCATATATTATGATAATGAGATTGTAATTCATTCCAATTAAAATCTTTGTGGTTAGTAGTTTGCATATATAAGTTGTTTACATATTAGATTGTTGAATATTTTTATTCGACTCATTTATTATATAATTAGGCTTCAAGCACTTTTACACTCCACGCCACTCATCCTCATCATCAAGCATATCCCCCTTGGAACGCCATTCGCGACTAGTAAATATATATAACAATACAAAATATAATTTATTAATATTGAAGTACTACGGGAATCTCTATGTACGCAATCTTATACCTTTATAAAAAGGCACACGTCTCCGTTTATAGGACAAAACTTATTTGTTTCTATAGCTTGTCTAATTACAAATGACGCGCCCCTCCACTTTATTAGTTTATTTAAATGTGTGAATGCAAATATTAATAATTATATTTGCAAATATTACTACTATACTTTATCAGCGTGTTTAAAATTTTTTTTTTTTTAAATTTAATTTTTTTTTTTTTAAACATAAACATTTAATATGACACGATTATTGATGTTTATACTTAGTAACCTATATTTACATTGAGGAAAATAATTCGAATCATCTACCAATTTATCGTTTTTGGGTTATTGGTGGCAATTTTTTACGCTGTTTAACATAGGTCTTTACATAGTTTAAACTATAGATTAAACTCTGATTGGACAATGAAGATCGTACAATAAAATTAAATGTGGAATATTTTTAGACGTCCACCAATCACTCAAAAATGTTGTGATGCAATCGTTAGTAATAATAATAATAGTTAAGAACATCATTGCACTCAATGATCACTGCCTTCTGGAAAAGATAATCTGAGTTCCAGAAGGCAGATTCCGATTTTTGACACAAAATAAATATCTTAAAACTACTTACAAAAACAGCTAAGAAAGAAAAAAATAATAATAAAAATGCAAATAGTAACACTCCTAAATTAAATTATAAAACTACCTTTAATCTAGTTTGCGCGCACTGTTAACCCTAGAAAACCCGTCGTCAAAAATTAATTAAGTAAATTATTTTAGAAAAGAAAAAAGTTAATATTATTTAAATATACCAATTTAGACCTATGTATAATTTACATTTATATTAACTTAATCGCATGCTCAATACAAATAAATGATAAAATAGAATAAAATCTAGCTTAAAACTACATACCAAAAACTATAAAATACATTTTGATATGACGCATATAAAAGAATTAACAATAAATTGCAAAAAAAAAGCATGCAACTTAAAAATATTAAAAAATAATAATAATAAAAAGAAATATAGTAAAATTATAGGGTGCGTGTGTGTTAGTGTGTTTAGTGTGTGTGTGTGTGTGTGTTTGTGTGTTTAGGTTACGTGCGTATGTCTCAATGATGCGATTGTCAGTTAGTGTGTGTATAGGCCTTAGAAGATAAGCCTTAGAATATAAAGAAGTTTTGGCACTATTAATTTACTATTATCTAGATTACAGCAGTTGTATTTAAAATTCAATTACGATATAACTTTAAGCAACTCTTCAGTTGCATTATAATCAAGCTTCTTTAACCATATGTCCAATTTTTTCTTTAATTGGTAGCTGCTGGAACCCATGATATTCAATTGCTTGTTACACTTATCATAAAGAAAAGGTGCTAGAAAATCGTAGTGGCGGTGAGCGAAAACCGTTTGAGTAAAAGGAGTTCTGCAGCTTTTGACTCTTTTAGATTTTGTGTTTGGTATTACATGTCTATGGAACCTTTGAATTGTCAGCTTAATGAATAACTGGCGCACTGTTAGAACAGTAGCATTTACATATAGATCAGATGTAGGATATCTGAACGGCTTACGGAGTATTACTTTTAGAAGTGCGCGTTGTGCTCTTTCAAGTTCCAATAAATTAGTTTTAGCTGCACCACCCCATACCGTTATACAATAGGTCAGTAGACATTGTGAGAGGGCCTTATATACCTGGATAAGAAGTCCAGAATCAGCTACTTCACGTAATTTTTTGAAGGTGAATATGAGCGTTCTAGTTCTAGACGTTGCTGATCTAATGTGCTCTGCCCAATTTAAGTTCTCGTCCACTAATACACCTAGGTATTTAATGTATTTCACTCTGCTTAACCGACCACAAGCACAGTCTTCTTGATTCTGATCTGTCCTGTTACAAGGATATGTGTGAGAGATAATACCGTCGTCATTGTTGGGTTCTGTAGCTTTATTTATGTGAAATTTAATTATTTTAGTTTTGGTTGTATTAAGTGTTAGTAAGTTATTTTCGAGCCACATAGTAACCTTGGCCAAACCATCTTCAGCAACCTTACATGCTTCCTCCCAAGTTTTACCTTGGAATATAAGAGCCGTGTTCCTTCTTGTGTGTCCTTCTTGTCGTGTGCGTAAATGCAGTAGAGGGTCGCGTCATTTCGGCTTGGACAGTCTCTACTATTAGTACCTATACACTCGATTGTAAACTGTGAACTCTCAATGTGACATTACCATTGAGCTGTTTGTGAATCTCAATTAACATCATATGACCTCTTTATTGCTTGAATTAAACAGAATGTCATCTGACAATTCCACTCAATTATCAAAACAAGTTTGTGAAATGAAATGTTCAAAGTTTACATAAACAATAACGTTTATTTATATTAAACGACATTCGCGCGGTTATTAATAAATATATCAGCTGCTCAGGCGTACATGTATGTTGTATACATTTGACGAAGCAGTCTGCCCTGAACACTATATATGTTCACTATATATGTGTAGGTACGTTATCATTTATCAAGCAACACAAACATACGCCCGAGCGAAATCCATTTATTATTAGAGCTCAATGATAACGATAAAGGCAACGAGGTCAGATGAGATCGTGCAAAAAATGCAACGTACGCGATGATGCGAACGAGATGCCAATACGCTACCTTTCCCTCTCCGCACCACCTTTCACTATAATGGATTTGGTTGCCGTCAACTTTTTCTTACACACCCGACTTTTTATCTCTTTTTATGTTACAATTTACGTGGCAGCATTCTATTGTATCCGATTGTACAATAGAATCGTTATGCCTTTTTATTTATTTATTTTATGTGTAAGGATCGTGGTAAGTGGCGCTCCATTGTCTCTGCCTATCCCTGTGGGTAAAAGGCGTGACCATTTGATTTGTTTCGATATCACCTCACCACACATAGGAATTATAAATTGCTTAATGATTTAATTTTGAGCATGTTTTGTTTTCGTTACGGACGCCCGATTCGGACTTTGCTAAGTGGTTAAGCACATATTTGCATGCAAGACTAAACAACAGCCGAGACGCGATGCGTGCCCAAAGAGTGGAGATATAAACACTTTACGTAATATATGCGTCCGCTTGGGGCCTTATTTACTTGCTACGACAACGAGTTACATAAAGGGGGCTCACTTTTTGGGTCATCCCAATCTGGCGCGTCGATTGTTTTTAAAACAATAGACAAGTGAAATGCTTTACCAGCCCATGTGATGTCTCCATCCTCTAAAGGATCCACCTTCAAGCGATGCCTGAAAAAGCACCTTTGGCCGGCATAGTGACGGCGACTGAGGTAGCCGTGAACTGACTAGGTTTTTTTTATAAACAAACTTTTTAGTGGGTTTAAATGACAATTAAGTTAAGATTTACGGATTCACCAATAAATTATAAATCAAATTAAACGTAATATAGAAAATATAACTTTTTTCTATTAAAATGAATATCTATTGAATTTTGCAAAGTTTATAAGTAAACTGAAATCATTGTTTATAAATTACATTAGAGCAGGTGGAAGGTGCTGAGCTAACAAATGAGCCGCATAAAGTAAACAGCGGATGTAGTTCGATGCATGTAGAGTTGGCAACGTCGCTATAGACGACTGTATAACTTACAATAACAAAAACACCGTGAATCATGGTGAATCACACGTGATAGAGCATGGAGGAAATATTTGTCACGAAAGACGCGCACATTTTTCTATACTAAGCTTTAGTGCTTGAATCATAGAAACATGACAACCAAAGTACGTATATCATTGGTACCAGCAAGTGGTTTTGTACCCGTGCTCTCGGTTTGCGTAACTATTGCACTACTACTACACACGGTCGCCTTTAATTGAACATTATGATTGATACAAGCATGATCAGTTTTATAACCTCTGAAGTGTGGTAGAAGTTTGCCCTGTCTGCCGATTCGGGGTAGTACCACCATTTACAAGTATGAAGACTGTAAAGTGACTTAGTCGCAGTTTCGGGATCGCCTGAAAGTTGCCGGTTTCAACTAGGCCTATAGAACTGTAGTAGCAGTCACCTCCATTCGTGGAGCGCACTCCAGTTAAAAATCAGGCGGGGTGCTGAACACTTCATGAAGTGTTCTAATTCCGCCATAATATAACTTACCTTATACATAATGTAACCTACACAAGATATTGTAGAGCACGTAGGGTAAGATTCCCGTTCTCTTTGCATTCACTTTGAAGCGCCAAATGAATTGTCATTATGTGGGTTCAAGAATAGTAATGGGTTTTTCATTGTCGTAACGGAATACTTTACGGTAACAATTTCGCAACGTCTCTCATCATAACTATGAGTTTTCTTTGTAATAAATATGTATTTGTTGTTAATCTTTCTTCTATTTTTTAAAAGTTTTCATTTCAATGAATTTGGCACAATTTGTGTTTGTTTAGTATTCAATAAAAAGGTTTCATAAAACAATCAATACAATGTCAGGGTTGGATTGGAATGTTGCACAAACAAAAAACACGTGGCATGACTACATTGTTCCGCACCGTTTATCGTCGACGCTGGCGCTGGCGTGCCGTGTTGCCAGGCGGACGCTCGTGACATGTGATGCGTTCCGAAGTCAAAATGGCCGACAAACGCTTTCCCACGTGTTGTAGTTCTGCCAATGCGTTCTTTATTATTTTACTTTTGCAGCGTACTTTGCATTTTGGTTTTAATTTTGCCGCACCGATAACAGTAAATTGAAATTTACATTATTTATTATTCAATGCTGGTATGTATAAATTGTTATTAGTCACGAGCTGGTAAAATGTACAATTGATGAAAACGGAGTAGTCATTGTATCACGTGGTCTCCTTGTAGTTGATGTTATTAGCTAACACATGTTAACCAGATTGCGTCGTCACCATCTCTTAAAGCATGACAATTGCCACATGGCCGAGCAATCAATATCTATTGACCGCTGTATAGTTTGTAATTTAACAGGAATCTATGTATATTTATGGATATGAATACATATTATTTTCATTATATAACTATATACACATTTAGACATTATAATAGCAACAAATAACCTTATTAAACGAGACACCTGTTTAAATGTTGAACTTGTAAATATTATCCATGTAGCTTTCTTAGAATGCGTTGCAAAATAGAATTTTATTGTTGCGTCAGGTTTTATTTAACATTTTATGATAATAATTATTAATATCATTCTTGGCGTGTTTTCTTAGCAACAGTTACCTACGTACGTATCTTTAATAAAACACCTGGCTTTAGATAAGATATCGGAAACGCTTAAATCGTGCTTATGAAAACTACGCTAAAATTCCAATAACAAGACCTTCGAAGCTAGTAATCGGATACAAACTATTTGAAACAATTTATCATCATAACAAACAGTACATCATTATACCAATCAGTGGAACGATTATTCAAAACAATCGATTCTCACGTAACGCCGCTGCTCTACACAATCTGTTACGAATAGCGTGTCTTATATTCGCGATTAAACATCTTGCGGGCATTCTGTTGCTATCGTACATCACTTGATGGCACGAAGCCTTGCCGCACGAACATTGCCGAGCTAAAAGAATAGTAATGTATGTCACGGTTAGATCGCTTGCGTGCGAGTATCGTCATACATATTCACGACTCTGCAAACCCTAATGCCATTGGAGCTGACACTAGACGCGTACTAAATACTCATCTATCTCGCTCGGCCCCTATCTGCATGAAAGTCGTCTATTTTGTGATATTTCAGTCAGGAATTCAGTTTGCGTAATTTTCCTTGCGTTTATCAATAAAGTAAGATTTTGAATTATCGCCAACATTCCGCTAAACACACTTAACGCAAATTGATAGCTGCTTTTTATCTATTCATTTAGTTTGACCCACTTGTGTTGTGATAATACTTATCTCTCGGGACTTCATTATTGTGTGATGTTGCACAATTTTGTTATCATCATTATTTTATTGTGTATATTAGAGAAGACATTGTTGATTTTACTTGTTCATCAAACTTCTTTGTTCGCATAGAACACTACTGTAAACATAGATTGTTCCTTCGATCGTGTTAAAGAGTAAAACATTGTTTGTAGCAGATGTGACGCAAATTTAATTATCTTTTGTATTGCTCGTAATTGTTTAGATTACACGTAGTTTATTGTTATCCTTTTGTTCTAAGTCCACTTATGTAATATTCTACACATGTTATATATTGTTATAATCTTCTATAATGCTACCTTTGTGTACGTGATTAATCGTTGTTACATTAGACGTCCCTAAATGGTTATAAAAAGGCAGTAACCGTTTTTCCAAAACATTTTAAACAAACACTATGTTCGAGTTAATTTAATATTAACACAACTACGCCATGCGTGACGTGTTCTAAATAAACATTAGACTGTTTACTACTTGCTCAGATTCCTCGATTGTAGTTGTAGGAATGATTGGTCAAGGTGACCTTGTGCCTACGTTGAAATGAAATGTAACTTAGCAACTCCATTCAATGCAAATTTGTTATTAGACCTTGGGATCCTGTCCCTTAGGCACGTCTTTGCAAATTAACAAATCTTTATTACCCTTTTAGGTAAACTAAATTAATTATTGTTGTGAATAAATCATTAACGAGCACATTCCGCTTTTCAAACGCAACGAACAGGCTGGTTTCTTTAAATAACAAAAGAAAGAGGAACACGTGCTGCGATTTGTCCGCCATTTTGCGAATATAAATAGCAACATGGCGGGCAGTCCGTTGGTTGGCGAAAGTACTTAGTAATTATGAGTGGCGGGAAGGCGAGCGAGCTGGAACAGAACTCGGCGGGGATCTATGGCCGGGTGCAGCACGCAATGTTTGGCTTGATTTATATCGCTCTCTTGTTTCCAGCCGACCGATTGTTCTCTGGGTTTATGCGCTTGCTAGTCGCGGATTTCTTATTGTTTTCGACGATCATGGGAACTAACGACTTGGCTGGCTTTAGTGCGTGCTTTATAGCGCTAGTTATCGTAACCGGTTTGTAAAGTATGCTTCTATTATGTACGAGTACACATATACGGCATTATACCTATAATAAAATTGAGTTTTACATTTATATGTCTATTTTATTGGAATATTTAGTAGTAGCAATGACCGAGATATTAATATTAAATTTCCTTTCGACTGAATTTGTTTTCATTTAACTCGTATAACGTAATGTAAATATCCGCCTTGGGAACTAGCTTATAACAGAAAAGCAACTTCCGTCAATTATTGAATTGCTAACTAAAATGCTTCTCATAATAATTCTAGTAAGGAAAACAAAACAAATGAATTATTAACGTCGGCGTACTAAAACATTAAACAAGCCAGTGTTTGTTTAACAGATCCACATGACCTGTTGAGGGTTTTAAGGGCTTAGGCATAAAACACCTTCTATTTAATACTTTTCTAAACAAATGCGACATTCCGTGAAGAAATATTTTTAAATTTTCAAGGTAACATGCATTAATACTGTAATGCTAAACTTGTTTTCCTCAAATGAGTAACACCGAATATTGTGAATGTTAAACTTTGGTTAACATTTCTATATGCTAACAGAAAAAGGGCGACCAAAATACTATAACAATTAAATTGTCACGCCTTTTCCCACAGGGATAAGCAGAGACAATGGAGCGCCACTTGCCACGATCATATATATCAATGTATCTTTCCATCAAAATTGGTTTTGGACCGGTGAACGATGAATGTGAGTTTTAATACTCGTTGCAATCTATCTATGACATGCTTATGACTCGTACTAACCATAAAAACAAGTCATCACTTTCTTTTGCGATAAACTTGCGTACGGTCGGAGTTTGTTGTTGCCCAGACCTTTTACTTAATAGGCCCTGAGTTTTATTTCAGTTAAAAACAGACAGAAACAGCATTTATTGTTTAAAATTATTTCTTTGTACTCGCTTCCCGGCCTCACATGCTACTCTCAGGTGAGCGCGTTCTCCTCCTTGTTTATCCCCTTCATACTCTTCGTCCTTACTACCATCGGTAGCTGGGCTGACTGAACATCCTGATATAATACATTTTGATTATATAGGTATTATATCATTTTCAATGTTTAATTTTCTATTCTTGTTTTTTTATTGTGATATGACTATGAATGACCTTTCTGTAGATTTGTAATCTACAGAAAAATCACAAATGTCTCAGTTTTAAATAAAATATCACTTTTTAGTCAAGCCATATCATACTAAAATGCAAATGCAAAAGCTCTTGTGTTCTCCCTATCCTATTACCTTGGATTCTTCAAGCGATACGTGAAGGCCGGCATAGTAGAACTGACTAGGACCTGGGCAACCGTGAACTGACTAGTTTTTTTCAGTCGTGGGCACTCTTAGGCCTCCTCTTGCTCAGGCAGAGTCAAAGTCAGATGTCGACTTCGACCTGCATTGTGCCATTGGGCATTCTATGCCATTTCGTGAAGTGACTCATTCGCGTTTCGGGATCAGTTTGTAAGTTGCCGATATAGATGCGATTGCTACTGCAGTTATTAAACTTTAGTAGCAGTCGCCTCTATTCGTGGACTGCATTCCAACTTAACATCATAAGTCTCGCCTATATATATATATATATATATATATATATAAATTATTTGGTTAACGCGTATACAAAACAAATATGTTTGCTAATGTTTTAAAATTTCAAGGCTTCATTTTTACCGTCGTTATCTCGCATAAGATTTGTTGCGAACTGTTTATATTTAATTAATTATATTTATTTGTTATTGAATGTTATCTGCGGCCTTATCTGCAAATCATACGGCATAAGTGTACGCCCCTAATTGCCTTTTCGTTAAAGCCATTTACGACTGCAATTGTATCATTGTGTTAATTGTGTTTGTGACATATTATCATTTGTGACTGGTTTGTGTGAGTATGCACATCACACCAAGTCTGTCATGTTTTATTCATCAGCATTATATTATAATAGATTTTGTTTACGTAAAGCGTTATTCTTCTATTGTAAAACATGTTTATACATATCAACTATAATATAATCGGTGTTATGTATGCTAACTCTGACCTCATTCCCGTATCTACACCATAACCTAAACATGTATTGAGTTTACGAAAACATATTATCTATTATTATAACAGCATTCGTTCAGGTCACTATTTGCTTGTTCAACTATCGCGTGCGTCTGCCAAGAGGAGCTCTCGGACTATGTGCAGTTGTTCCTATGTTTAGTATACATGTTCGATGATTGAATATAAACTGCTGCTACAGCTGCTATACTGTGTTTTTTCTTACTTGGCACAAGTAGTAAACAAACATGTTAATTACCATTTCCCATATAATATAATAATAATAAAATTCTTTATTGCACAGTAAAAACAATACAATGGGAGAGCTTAATGCTAAATAGCATTTTCTACCAGCTAACCTTTGGGAGAGGGGTAACAAAACATGAGGTGGGTGCTTATATCTAATATTTAAAACAAAAATAATATATCAATACATACCTTCATATATATACATACATAACACATATATATATATATATATATATATATATATATATATATATATATATATATATATATATATATATATATATATATATATATATATATATATACATTATTTTTATCAAAAACCATTTATATGGAAACGGTAAATTCACAAATGACAAATGTTGCGCCCCAATAAAACATTTTCACAGTAATTCATAGATATTTTATAATTCGTATTGATTCCGTCAGTAATAATTGTTTTTATCGTTAATCCGTCACTGTGCCGGAAGTTTGTTTACTACTTTTGCCAAGTAAGGAAGATGTTCAATAGCTGTGTGCTCTATTTTAATACGTACTCTATTTTGTTTGATGCGTTTCAACATAATAACATAAATATAATTGTATTACTTACTAATTATAATTCATTGGATTCTTTTGAGCCGAGTGTAATCCATAAATAGAACCAGTCATCAAATGACATCCTTAAATAGACGTAACATGCTCTAAACGTGTCAGGGCTTATCGTGAAGTTAGTTAAGCTTAATCAATGATACAAATTTGACGACAGGCGTGGACGAGCGGTCAGAGATTGGTTTGTTGCGCGTAAAGTCCCGGGTTCGGTCCCCGGTCAGAGCAAATATTTGTTAATAAAAAAGAGAGATAGATATTTGCTTCGGGTCTGGTTATAAAACAGTAATAGGCAGTGGTACCTAGTCTGCCGATCCAGGGTAGTACCACCACCGTGATTACCACGTACGTACCACATTGATTTGGTCAGCTTGTAAGTTGCCGATTCCAACTAGGCCGGCATAGTGGATGTGTGACTGCTACTCACAGTTATTGAATTGTAGTAGCAGTGACATCCATTCTTGGACCACACTCCAGCCTATAATCAAGCGGGGTGCTGTCATATGTCGAGTCACAATAAAAATATAAATTTATCTACTAATAAACGGGTCAAACGCAATGCGTCTTCGTTGGCCGTGGGTCTTTTATTGTGTTTTATGTGTTTTATACATTATCACCATTTTGAATTTATCACAGCGATCGCATTAACGGCATGCTTCAACTGCAAGGAGACGCTCGTACCTCTCACATTGACGGGTTATGTACGTGTTGTGGAACTGGTTTGTTCGCATGCCGATCACGAACAGCGATCTGGATAAGGCATGGAGGCGAGTCCCTTTAAGGAGTTACGGCATATTTATATGTTTTTGCACGTTCCAATTTGGCCCGTAATGCCGAGATTAGTTTTAACAACAAAAAGTTGCTTCATCTGTATTTGAATCTAAAAGATTAATATTTGCTGCAATTATATTTCATGTTTAATAATGTGAGGGTAGCGAAGGAGTTGGTTAGGATCGTGGCAAGTGGCGCTCCATTGCCTATCCCTGTAGGGAAAAGGCGTGACAATTTGATTATTAATAGAAGGCTACTGTTTTTATTTTTTTTATTGTGACTCGACATATGACAGCACCCCGCTTGATGTTAAGCCAAAGTGTGGTCCATGAATGAATGTCACTGCTACTACAATTCAATAACTGTGAGTAGCAATCACATCCACTATGCCGGCCTAGATGGAACCGGCAACTTACAAGCTGATCCCGAAACGTGACCAAATCACTTCACGGTCTGTATACTTGTAAGTGGTGGTACTACCCCGGATCGGCAGACTGGGTACCACTGCCTACCACTCTTTGATAACCAGACCCGAAGCAAATATCCATCTCTTTTTTTATTGATTAACAAATATTATTATTAAATATTACAAATAAAAGCTATGAAACAAATATTTGCTCCGACCGGGGATCGAACCCGGGACTTTACGCGCAACAAACCAGTCGCTAAACCGTTCGTCCACGCCTGTACTCCAATATTCATAACATAAATCTGTTTATGTAATTCAACTTTTCAATTACTCTTAATTTGTCACGCGTAATGGTGAAATACTACCAGCCGTCTTACTCGTACTAGTTATGATAATTTATTTGCTCAAGTCGACCACCTGCGATCTCACTTATTCTATGGATATATTAACTTTGCTATCAGCTCACAATAGCCTCTCACAATCAGTTTAGATATTACTTATATATATGAATGTATAATTTATGATTGTTCGGACTTAATATTTACACCGGTTGTACACCAAGAGCTAAGTTAGTTCAGCTTAGAACGCAAAGCGGAGGTTATCTTCATACTTGTGTGCAGACCGCATTTTTCATTTATGTGTAAAAGTAACCAAGCTTAGCTGAAGTATCTTACGCTTAGCTTTTGGCGTGCAACCCGAATTGATCTTTTGCACCTCAGTAAATATAACTGTGAGTAGCAATCACATCCACTATGCCGGCCTAGTTGGAACCGGCAACTTACAAGTTGATCCCGAAACGTGACCAAATCACTTCACGGTCTATGTACTTGTAAGTGGTGGTACTACCCCGGATCGGCAGACTGGGTATCACTGCCTACCACTCTTTGTTTAAAAGACCCGAAGCAAATATCTACCTCTTTCTTTTTATTAACAAATATTTGCAATATTTAATATAATTATTAAATATTACAAATAAAAGCTATGAAACAAATATTTGTTTCGACAGGGAATCAAACACGGGACTTTACGCGCAACAATCCAATCGCTAAACCGTTCGTCCACCCCTGTCGTCAAGACGCCCAAAGGCATTAAGTTCCCTTATATATTGTTATATTATACATATAAACAATAATGTTATACATATAACGAACGGTGTGTGCATCAGACTACACGACAAAAGTGAAAACGCCATCAAGGCAAATTTAATAATACGAGTTGCAAGTGGTGGGTTGTACCACCTTTTGCAAGCATACAGACCGTGAATTTACTTAGTCGTGATTCGGGATCAGCTTTTAAGTTGCCGATTTCAACTAGGCCGGCACAGTAGACGTGACAGTTATTTAACTGTAGTTAACAGTCCACCAAGCGGGGTGCTGTCATATATGTAAAAAGAATAGTTTTATCTTTGTAATATTCCTTGAATCCTCATAATCCACAGATAGTCCTAGGCACTCCATAACTTCTATTTGATAATTGCAATTTTCGTTTGTTCCATAATGAAGTTCTCGCATACCTATCAAGAACTCGTTAGCCCCACTTGCTTTATTAAAGTAGGTATTGCATAATGTGTCATCGTGCGTGCTCGAAATGTCATTCAGGTCAAAACGGAGCGCATTATTATTGCAACCGTCGCGTCGCCGTCATACAAACAGACCTCCGTCTAATTAAACATTTCGTAACCAGTTCCTATAATAAATACTTTTTCTTATTCATGTAAAGGCAATGAACATTTCTAACCAGCTGCACAAGCCATCGGTCGATTACATAATGACGTATCTCTGGTCGTTTGCCCGGCATGTTATGGCCGGCCAACCAGCACCGAGGCACCTGTCTTATGCATGCGCTTAAGACATATGGGTACGGTCACATTTTTACGGGTGGTTTTATAACATATCATGTGTTAAATTATATAAAAAAACAATTTTCTATTAAAACATACATATATATTATTTATAGAATAGCACTTTGTATAGCTTAGGCGGAGATAGAATTCTTAAGCTCACACACAAACCAGTTTTAAAATGTCATCTGAATTTTAAACAGGTTCCAACGTATTTTTGTAATTTAACGAGATATATGCGTATTATCTCCTTTTCCATTAACGTGCCTAAAACAGGTCGGCCGCTTAATTTAACCGGTGCCTTTTTTTATTAAGCTTTGTATACTTATACATATTTATATAATATTCTTAATCATTTGATATAATTTTTAATTTAAAATACCAATTTATCGACAATAAAAAATACATTGTCACTTTTGCAGATATCTCGAAGCGGAAAATAATGTCCGTGGTCACACGACCTTTTTGGTGGGTTTATTTTTAGTCGGTGTGTTATCTCGATTTGTGGTATGTCAGAGGAATGTCCTCGTTCGTCTTACGCATATCAGCACATATTTTATTATAATTTGAACTCGTTATTGAGCGATAAGAAATAATTATATTTATTGTTTGTTTCAGCTCCCGCAAACGAAATTGAGCCTAACGAGTCAACACAAAAAGGTAAATATTAGAGACGAATGCGTCAAGCAAAATATTATTGTGTTTATTTTTTTATTCTATTCAACTAATTTGAAAAGCAAAATGCTTTCCGACGCAAAGCAACGGACTCATGTTTGTTAAATAGCCAAACGCTCTAACATTTATGCGCATGGATAAATTGTTGACGTTGAAATATTGAGAGCGCCCGCCCTCCTCGTCGTACATTCAAATATGACTCTTTGTTTGTCCAACAGAGCTGATCTGCGTATGCAAAGATTTTTTATGAACACACTTTTATAAATAAGTCAGAGGTCACTTTGCTTGATAATAACATACCTATTACAATTTATAATATGTGAATCTAAATTTCAATTTGCCGCCTCCGAATAACGGGGTCATGATGCTTCGATCCTTCTCCATAATTTACTTGGAATCGTGCGTGTTAAATAAAATATTTTCCTTTACAACGGTACTTATCAAATTTTTATCTGATTTACAATTTAAGCAGACTCCAGATTGTGGTATCTTAAATATTTTATTTGGTACCATTGCAAACATATTTTTATTAATACTCGTATTTGAACAATAATAATTGTTTGCTCTGTGACCTTTACTAAATATATTTCTAGATCTTTCTCTTCAAGGAGCTTATTTATTAAAGCAAAAACAATTTCATGAACAGTTGCTTATTGTACAATTTTGTTTTGTTGTACAAAGTTGTATCATTATATCTATTCATGTCAAGTATGTATTTATATTTTATGATTATTATACATACTCAGACTCTCGAAATTGTTATATATAATTTTAACAGAGATATAACGTTACGTATATCATAAAATTATATTTAAAAAAATATTTTTCGCGCGTTTCTCAGAATTTTTTATATGCTCGTTTACTTTTGTGGTTGGTACTTTTTTAATTTAAATGAATTAAGTTTGGTAGCTCCAATCATGTTTTATAACCGGTTCTCTTTTTAAACGCTGCGCGTGTATCGATTACTGATGTTTGACAATTGTGGTGGTTTATTTATAGCTGCTTATTAAGTGCTAAAGTGTAGTAACCGTACAACGGATACTATTATTCCCAAACAGATATTAATTGCGCAAACCTACGCTATCCGGAACAACATTCGGAACCATGTTTTCGAATGGAATAGTTTCCTTTTTTACATTGTGTAAAGTGATACGTGATAAACATACGCCCGTTTTATATTTAACTCTCAAAACAATATTAACGTTATATTATTTTTTATTACCATATGCTTATTCATGATACTTATTTATGCAAAAGATAATGTTCGATATAAAAACGGAAGCAATAACCTTCAACTAACTTTGTTATTTCACTGACGAAATCTATAAAGTGGAAAGATAATGTCGCCACGAATTGGTAACCATGTGACCGATAATAATATTTATAATGTGTAATACTTATTTTCAATTATCTTATCTTCATACATTTATATTGATTATAATAAATAATATAAACGTGATGCGGGGCGAAGCAGAATAAACATTTCACAGAAATAAATTACGTGATATTATATTTTAACAACCGTTCTCAGTAGAAGATAAAGGCACTCCAATGATAGCTCTGATCTTATTTGTACTTGTAAACGCGATATATCTGCAATTCGAAACCACAAAGCCATCATCGATAGTATTTTCTGCAGTCAGTATAGGGTTAACATATACACGCACTGCATCGGCGAACCACCGAGCATAGAAAGCCGGTGAAAGTCAGCAGAGCTCGGCGCCACTCTAATTTGTATGACGGCCAATACGAACGAGTATGTGTGGCGTAACATACACACAAGTAATCCAACATAACTGGTTCCTCTCGTTGTTCATCATTGATATTAATTATTAATGCTTCGTTATACATAATGGTATTACTTATGTCTTTGGCAGAGCGTTATGTCTTCTGTCCCACTCTATCTACTTATACTATACTATACTATATTCTTTTCTTTCAATATATTTTTCGTAACCATTCTTTCGGTTCCTTAGTCTTTGTATTATCTTTTAGGTTGATAAATAGTGTTTTTGAAATTATTATATGTATATTTTTATTAGACTAGGGTCGCCAACCCTCCAATTTTCACAGTTTCTGGTTTTAAGGTGTCCTGGATTGTTTTGGGGGGTTTTAATAGAAATAATAATATATTTTACGATTATTTATTCTATTATTTAACTAAACACTATTGGAAACTGTGATTTGTTAGTAGTAGAGTTGCATGAAACCGGTTTTAAGTGTGTATTACATTGAACTATATTGCTTTTATAAGGGGGCTTGGTTTTTAATTGTAATGTTCTGGTATTTCTACCTTCAAATCCTATATAGAAATATAGAGATTGCAGCTAATTGATTTAATCGGGAAGTACAAATACATCGGGAAAATTAAGAGAGTTTAATAAGCAATTTTACTCGTCATTCATTAAGTATACGTGCAATATGTGATGTTAGTTGTAAACGGTACAAATATAATTTATAAATATATTTTTTTTAATATTTAAAACTTTACTCTTCTAATCGCAACTTCTCAGTTAAAAACCTTAATTGAAGGTACCGTTATATGCATTGGATAAGCAATTGCAATTTTACATTAACGTCACACAAACGTTTCATTTTGTAGAGTTCATTGTCCCATGAGGCGGCACTAATGACCGTGTGCTGTGCTGCAAAGGTACTCGATAGGTTTAGTACTTGTAAGCATATAAAATATATTTGGTTTATAAACTAGCAATTTTAACAGCCGGTTGTACCAAAAATGTTTCAATTTCCGAATTTAGTTTTATTATTATTATTATTCTGTTACGTTTACTATTACGAAATCGTGAATTGGGTTGTTAATATTTTTATATCGAAACTACCATTTATATATGTTTTTATCATTAGAAATAACAAAAGTACATAGAAACCCAAAATGAATGATGTCCTTCAGCTTTGTATAAAATATCCGTTAAACGTAAATGTAAAATGTGAAGTTAAAGAGTGGTGCAACCCATTTTTCTTTTTCTTTTACTTATACGATACTTTTTACAAATTTGTAAATTATAATTTTTGGTACAACCGGCTGTAAATGTGTATTTATCTTCATTAAGATGACAAACGAGTGACAAATGAATAAACAAGTTTGCAATTTTCAGACTATTTTAGGTGATTTGTGCGTGTATTTTTCAAATTATTCTGTCTGTGTTAAATCTTTTTTTATAACAAAGCGGGAATCCTAATATAAGCCGAGCACTATTTAATTTTGTCATGAGGAACGAACTAAAGAGTGTGACATACTAATGCTAGGGTTGCGCGCAACTGGGTCCGATTGCAACCACTAATTTTACAAACATCCATTACATTCCACTTTTTTTCGTTACATGATTTTTTATTTTATACTATACTCTTTTATCCTTCGTAATGGCATTATTAATAATAGTAATAGCGATTGGGTCAACTGTAAACTGATTCGGTATTATCTCTATTGTCTCTGCCTATCTCTGTGGGAAAAAAGCGTGACAATTTGTTTGGTTGATATAAAAGCAAGGAGTTTATTTAATTTGCAATTGCAAATTAGTTGTAGTTTTAATTCTGTTATAAAAAAATAAAAAATATTATGTTTCTGATAAGCTAATATCGTATGGATAAAGTCCATGTTGCGTACTATATTAAATTATTATTAAAACTATTTTTTTTAAAGTAAGACATGCAACGTTTACTAAATCTCAAATAATGTATTTAATAACATTAATTGCTTAATGTAAATGCTAATACAATACAAGCTAATAATAGAATTTATACGTTGAGTTACTTCCTTCTGTACTATCAAGATCAAATTCCATAATAATTATTTTACATGTGAATTAAATGCCTATTCTGTAAAACTATTATTATTAATTTCATGTTACTCATTAATTTACGTATATATTCTTTTAATTATATGTTTTATTAGTTTGTTTACGTCAATTGAGTTGAAATACAGATGCATCAAAAAAAACGTAGATACATGTACCACCTGCATTCAAGTACCAAAGACCGGTCCGACTGGTCTCCGAACTCTGCCTTTGCCATCTCGTATCGTTATGAAACTTTATTTACCGTCTAGATGATTTTGTTTTACGGCTTGCGCAATGATTGCCTCACCGTTTTAGCAACACGCCTTCTCTTGTTGTTCTCGATTGTACTTTGTTATTATCGTTATCGATTATACTATGTGAACTCACTTCGTATACTTTATTTATTATTAACTTAATTTTAGTTTTACCTAGTTTTATACTATTTACTTTAATGACATTTTAGAATTGTATATAATAATCAAATAGCATAACAATGTGGAATAATGGCATATCTTTGAGTCATAATAATTCTTATCTGTCAACTTGATTGTTATTGGCTGCATTAATGGATGCTATTCTGATAAAAACTGTGTACTATATGTATATAATATAACAGATGTTGTCTTCTTTGTTTAATAGCTAAAGACGTTTTGAAATGTTGCTTAGGAAAGCAAAATGGCGTTCGTTCACTGAGTCGGCCGTCACGATCGTTGCGCTTGCGCGTGGGTGACTACTTTCTCCTAACGGGATATACCTCTTTCCCCCACTTTAACTCGCGACCCGGCTCTGAATGCAGACAGAGATTACGACATCTAAATTATAGTGTAGCTCATAAGTTATCAATAGTAATTTTCAAACAACTGATTTAAAAGCTAATCCCCAACAAATATTCTGTTTTTAGTTGCTTCTCTATAAATTTTAGTAATAATACAAAATTCTTTTTAAATTTAGGTTTGATTTAATGACAACATAACCACAACTCATGCAGTTTTTTTAGTCGTCGGCGCTCGTGGACCTCCCCTTGCTTACCATGAGGGTAAATCGAAGTCGAACGTCGCGTCTCAATAAAAAAGACATCTTAAAATAGAAATGAGTATTTTGTCATGGGTATTTAGCTAGAACATTCGCTATTAATTGTCGTGATACTTACTCGGTTGCTAAGCAGTGAACATGGTTCCATGTTCGATTAAAAACCCATTAACCTCAATCGACCAGATTGTTTTTATTCAATTAAATTTAATTTTATTAATTCATGTATGTAATAATTACTCGTGGCAGGTGTTACTTATAATTAAAAAAAATAGTATTAAGAATGTTGTTTTGTACCGGTGTTCGGGTTCACTGCATGGGGTGTTGAATCACCGATCTCATAAACTCTTAATGAGAAAGAACCACATAAAGCCTTCGTTCTGCATAATAATAATTTTGAATCCATAATTAGTTTCGTAGAGACTTCAAAAGTACGACTTAACTATCCGTGTTTGTTTGAAGAAACTAATCTCTAAACTTTAGAACGTAATCGAGTCGTGATTGACCTTTGTGAGCATGTTTCTCTAAATGCAATTACATTGGTTTGAGAGTGCACGTAGCCGTATCCAATCGTCAGTCAATCTGCAGTTGGAATAAACGATGTAGCAGTCGTCGGAGCAAATCACTCCGAAACAGAATCCGTCACGAAACATTAACTATAACAGATGATGATTCAGGTAGGAACGATTACAATCAGTTACCATTCTATGAACCTTATTACTTTTATTCAAGTAGAAAAAACGCTACCATTTGAAGTGCTGACTTTTATTCTTTTATTTATTGCCGATTCTGTTCGTGAAATATATTTTTTGCGTGTGAACTTCATAAATATTAAACAAATACATTTACTAATAATACATATAGTATATATTTATTTGTCATTCTTAAAACACCAGAAACAATTTATGAAAGTGATGTCATTGGTTTCGGAATATGCGTATTATTTTGCTTTGTGCCGTTCTCACGATTACTTTCTGTCTGTCACCGGTAGTAATATTCTGGCTGTAGGCCAAATCTCCACGACTTCTCAGAACCGTAGAACGCATTAAATGCTTTGGATTTTTTATTTGAACGACAACTCCACGCGATAATTAAGGCGAGTGAGTCGTTAAAATTTGTTATGACGGATGGTGGTAAGTTGACGTCATTTTTGTGATAGCTGCTGGTATAATCTACGCAGTTGAATTTATAATTTTTAAAATTGTATCATTATGTTGCACTTAGAAATTGCAATGAATTGTCTATGATAAATGTTTTTTTTTATTCTAAAGAGTCGTTAAAACGCTATGATATGAGTATTATTGTCAGTAATGGCGTATTGGTTTATTTAGAATAATACATAAATTGATTTTACTCGTAACATAAAAAAGTAGAAATAAACTGTCCGTTTGAAAGCTTACGGGCACAAAGCGTGAAGGCAACAAAAGGCTGCTCAACAAAAAGGCACATTACTGCGGTGGCGCTCGCAACTTGCATTATTCCACTGCATGAAACGGAACGCACATGTGCGGCAGATGTTTGGGGTTCTTTTTTTTTTTCAAATGTATTATTACTCCTCCTTCGCCCCGATGCCCGAGGACTTGCCACCCTAATATGCAGTCATTGACCCCTTTTTGCCGGGTTCCAAGAGCACCTTGACTCGGTTACTTGTTTGCTTAATAACTATTTCACTTCGTGTCTGTTTTTTGTCCTCTTCTAAAAGAGGGTTAATATACCTTACGCTGTTTTGATTGTAGTTTAATCCTTTTGTACCCCGCTGAGTTTTTGTTCCCACATTTATGAAGGTCACAACGTAAACCTGTTGTATTTGGTCATAAATGAGTTTAGAAATAGATCTCCGCGTAGACAAACATATGTTTTCATGGGTAACATCCACACGGAACAAGTGGGTGGTAGTTAATTTTAAAATGGTCACGAACATATGATTAGCTCTGCTCTAACAGATTACGATGTTGATATATTTTATATGTTTCTGAGTAGAACCATTTATAGAACATTTTCTAATTGTGTTAATCTTAACGAATTACTATTAAGGTCGTTGCTCCGAAATTATTAAACCGCAAAGTGACTCAGTAAACACATAATACCAATCACTGCCTCAGGCATGAATGTCGAATTCTCATTTTTTTCTGTGATTCTTATTTTTAGCCAATATACTATATTTCTCAGCCAAAATTAAGCTTTAGTCGTTGACCGTAGGTTTCACTTTACGATAATAGATAATCGCCTCGTAGTTTTAAAGTTATTTCGCTTGGATAGTTCGGCGAATCGTGCGTTCTCCGTGAAACGTGTTTGCCGAAGCAATAAAGGAACTAGTAAAACTTGTATTGTGGTGTCGATTTCCTCTATTTTTTGCTCGTTTCGTTTTGTTTTTCTCTCGTCTGCGGCGCGGTTACTTTCGTTGCCGATGTTATTGCGGTTAAAAGGCTATTATAAGTGAGCGATGCCGATTGCGTATTAATAGTTTAATCTCTGAATGGTACATACTCCGTGATATATTATATTGCCCATTAGGTTTGTATGACTAACTATAAGTTAATTTTGTGTCATGTTGTTATTTCTCTCCTAATTGGTGTTATTTACAATAATCGTATCGGTTTTTACATGATTATTATTCAGATGCCTATCTTGTTTATTTCTAAATAACGTATTTGCTATTCGTTTCCAAGAATTCGCTTCAAAGTTTGAAATTGGTCTCAAAGCTCGCCTATATTGGCCGCAAAGGGCGGCCAATATAGGAAATATTTCATGTTTTTGCCCGTTTTATCCTCGTACAAGATACAACGATGCTATATAATTTATTCCATTCTTCATTCCAGGTAAGTGCACCTCAGGAGATGCCGGTCTAGAGCCCGCACGAGGTATTTTAGTTCGCTTCGCTCCCACGAATATAGGGGTGTACAAACCGGTCCTGTGTCTAACGATATTATCAGCTTACGACATTACTCGGTTTCTCCTTCCGCGACATTGCTCCGGACGCTCGCGAATCGCTCGAATGCATGTCTCATCAATTATTCATGAATAGTTTAACTACCTTTTTTTTTGTTAGTGTATTTGCAAGAATGAGTTAACATAACTGTATTAAACGGAGAACAATGGTGCTGACTGTGTGGCCGGTTCATAACTTCTTGGTCACACAACCAACTGAACATCCATATTAAGTGTTTTGTTTTGACTTTGTTATCGTCGCGCCGAAAATAGGTTTGTTTTCGTTTTAAAACTTTTGCCAATTGAAATTCCATACTGGAAGTAGTTGAATACAAAAACGCATTTATAATGTTGTGTTTCTGTGACATAATTATAGATAACAATGTTCATATTTGGTATCGTATTCAAGCAATTTTGGTTGAACGCTTGTTTCCAAATTCCTGTATAATTAAAATGTATTAGGTGTTGTAAACAGCTTGGATCGACCGGGGCGGGTGTATATCTCCAAAAATACTTCAAACAGGAATTGAATGTGAGCCAACTGGTGTATGCAGACAGCGGCGAGCCCCTCGTAAACTTTTCATTTAATTCTCGTTCATAATCTCAATTATGTTTGCCTAATTTACAAGTTGCAGATGTCGTATGTGTGTGTAACTATCAATAGTTGGTTGTTTTACATTTGTTGAAATATACATTTAAACTAAAAAATATAATAAAGTATTGAAACATCAGCATTTTGTCGACCGAATTGGCAGTCGAACTAAAAAGTTCGCTGCGTCTTTTCTTTGTACAACAATCGACAAGTGGAATGCTTTGCCAGCCCATGTGTTCTCTCCATCCTATGACCTTGGATCCTTCAAGCTATGCGTGAAGAAGCACCTTAGGCCGGCATAGTGACGGCGGCTGGGGCAGCCGGGAACTGACTCAGTTATTCCAATCGTCGTCACTCTTGGACCTCCTCTTGCTTATCATCAGGCGGGTCGAGGTCAGATGTCGTGTCACAATAATTAAAAAAAACAAGAACTTACGTTTGATTCGTGGTACCTGTGATGGCTTGCCTGCTCTTCTTTGAAACCATTTTTATCTAAGCATGTAAAAGTGAAGTGATAACCTCCGTTTGTGGAAAATGAATGAGTTTGGTGAGTGCCTATGAGAAGATGTGTAAATGAAGCCAAACAGGCCTACCTAATAATTAGCGAACAGGAAATAGGAGACAAATTTTTGCGGCTTACTATCGCGTTTATTTTGGTTTAGATTTTACATTTTTTTATTATTCCGACGTTTCGAGAGCATTGCAGCCATCGTGGTCACGGAGAGACTGAGGTCGAAATAATAAAAAATTGTAAAATCTAAACCAAAATAAACGCAATAGTAAGCCGCATAAAATTTGTTTAATTCATTAGGATATAGTAGAGTTTTAGTGTCATTTAATTTGTGCAGACAATGAGTTGTTTGTTTCTGCAACGATTTTTATCTAATGGAAATCTTTTATTGATGTATCCATTTATAGCATTTTCCAGTTTTGTTGTTTATATTCATCTATATTCATGTTTATATTCATGTACTGTTCATATATTAAATGCAAACACAAGGCTAACGTTGTATACTATTGTTATGTTAATAATATGGCAGTATACGTCATTACCAGAATTAAATTTATAATGCGCTTATAAATGTCCCTTAAAGTGTATGTACGAGTAGAGTATTATTGATAAAAGTAGGATTTCCATCACATTGACATTATTTAATTATTATATAACGAAGCCCAAACCAACAAAGGTAGAGTGAAAGTAGATTGACGAAAGGAATTTATAAATCTGATGTGGATGCGTTAAACAAGGCAGGCCCAGCAGTGTTTTCCGACCAAATCGGAGACATTCTTAGAAAAGCTAGGTTGCCTAGTGCCCACTCAGAGCCTGTATGAAGAGAATTGTGGATGTGAAGGAAGCAAGGGAGTTTTGTCAGGATCGTGGTAAGTGGCGCTCCATTGTCTCTGCCTATCCCTGTGGGAGAAAGGCGTGACAATTTCATTGATTGATTGATTGATATAGCGAAGATTGTTCAAGAATGATTCACGTGTTTAAAATAGGAGAATTTTGCCGAAATAGGAGGCGGTGTGGTCATAGCCAATCTCAACTTATTATCGATATTTGTGTTTTGATTAAACAAAACAATATTTACACAATTGTTATTGCCATCTGAATAGCTGATAATATTTTGGAAATATTATCAGCTATTTTTTGTAATTATTATCGCTCGATGACGTGTTTTTATTTTTTTTATTTGTTTTTACATTTCTGTACTAAGCCGCTTGTATTACAGAAACAGGACGACCGAAGCACATATATCAATAATACATTGATATCGGGAAGTAGTTTAATTCGATTCTGCAACCATCACTCGACGGGCGGCTTGTGTTGTTTGCTAGATATTTCTCATGTAGGTAAATATTTAGTCATTTGGGCTAGTAAGTAGTATTAGTTAGTAAGAAATTTAAAATAATATACGAGTATGTATGGTCGTCCTGTTATGATACAAGCACGTTTAGTAGCTTAGTATATATATATAAGAATACACACACATATATATATATATATATATATATATATATATATATATATATATATATATATATATATATATATATATATATATATATATAACAACACATTTTTGAATGTCTAATTTTGTAAATATTTTAATATAAATTAATAACAATAATAAGTTTAAATATTATTATACATATACATAAATAAAATTACATACATATTTAAACATTTATAAAGTTTTGAGGATAATAATACGCTTTTATTTAATTTATTTCTTATTATGCTTTGACCTTTACTTGCCCTTCACAACAATGTTCAATAGTCCGGTTCGCTTATTCACACCAACGCTATTTACATTTTGTTCTTACCGTTATCAGAATCAATATTTACTCGTAAAGTACATTTGTTGTTTTACGTATTATTATTTTGTTCTTGTGAAAATATTCGTCGTTACTCTTGCTTATCAGGCGGGTTGAGGTCAGATGTTGTATCACAATATAAAAATGAAACTTTTTTTTATTGACATACTTTAATTGTATTGTATCAAGCACTGTTTGCATGCAACGTGTCAGAAATGCCCTCGCAATATATTTAAAGAGGGACACCTTAACTGGATTGGTGGTGCTGCTTTCGAGTCGTGGTGTCATGTAACCGGTTACTTTGTCATGCATGCCGATACTAGGAAATAATGTGATCAATTGAAATTCTTAACACGCTCACTGTCGTCTTTTAGACCGACAACCTCTCACAATACCTGTGTAATTACTTATGTTCCAGCTACTTTAATCCTGTGTTAAGGAAAACATTGGTTAAACAGAGCAGAATAATCACATCTTGTCACATCTAAATCCATACGGGTTTTACAATTGATTACTAAGAAAGTAAGTAAGTACTAAGTAAGTAAGTACAATAGGTACTTAGTAATCAATTGTGAAACCCGTATGGATTTAGATGTGACAAAATGTGATTATTCTGCTCTGTTTTACCAATGTTTTCCTTAACACAGAGTTAAAATAGCTGGACCATAAGTAATTAAATAATAGGGGTTAAAGTATGATATTGCCGTTTTATAGTAATAGATACTTTAAATTGACAATAAACCTACTACGTAGTACTAACTAACTACGTAGTAGGTACTAGTGTACATATTCTATAGTAGTAAAGACACAAGAACATAGGTATCTTTTATATAATATTAAACGTTACAAGTGTAAATAGTTGGGTCTATTATGCAATTTGTTATCCACGGATTACATTGTTATAGTACAACAATATACGCAAGTGGGTTCAGATAATCAACTATTAATAAAGCCCATTGTATGCAAGCGAACCGTTCCGAGTGAGATTTTATCGACTGCAGGCGAGTACTTTCCGTCGATATTGATTTACAGTTACGAACAGAACTATTTTATTTTATTTTTGCGCTCATATTCAAATATGAAATTGTGCATTGAAATTGGAAACAGGGTTTACTTTAGTTGTATGTGTAATAAATCATATTTTTTATTCTTACTGGGTTCTTTTGGTCAATGCTGCGTGCGCCTATAATGGGCACACATATCAATTAGACTAATCGTGTTTTTTTATTAATTTTAACTGTGTAATATGTGTACTGTTGGTGCGCCTATTTTATATAATAAAAATAAATAAGTAATATTTTTTACAGCATTTGTAATGAAGTAATGTAAGATGAAGTAATAAGAAAGTTTATCTTATTAAGATTCGTTACGAAATGTCTCTGAAGACACTAATCCAAATTCTATTTAAGATACAAAAATGTATTTAAAATAATACTTACTATTTATATTCTAGAACCAGCCAGCAACAATGACATAGATTTACGTTTTATTAGAAAGTTTTTGCGTTGATGGAATAAAAGTAGTCTGTAGTAGTCAATCGTTCGTTTGCCTGGACTTACGCAACGTATTATTATTGTGAACGTAACACGCCATCGCGACTCGCGTCACTGTTGCTCCAATAAATTTTAATATTGACTGCAAATTAATTTGATCCTATTTACAAATGCCGCCAATAACAAACGTGGTATTGTTTGTTGTAAAGTATTGTATTGTTGTATATTGTTTAAAGTATTTTTTAATTTTATTATTATACATTTCTATACTAATGTATAATATATTCGATTCCCGGTCGGAGCAAATATTTGTTTCATAGCTTTTATTTGTAATATTTAATAATTATATTAAATTTTGCAAATATTTGTTAATAAAAAAAAGTGGATATTTGCTTCGGGTCTGGTTGTAAAAGAATGGTAGGCAGTGGTACCCAGTCTGCCGATCCGGGGCAGACTGGGTAAAGCAGAACTGTTAATATGGCGTGTCATGTTAGTGATTGCCAGACGATACAAAATCCATAATATCTAATTTTCCAAATAACTCAATTGCACAGCAATTAAAAGCTAACTTATTATTAGTTTTTCAATACAAGTATCGAAACTAACATTTAATTTTTTTATCATTGGACATTACAAAAGTAGTACATAGAAGCCCAAAATAAATAATATCCTTTAAAATTCGACGGGTTTGTGATACAAATTGGCGGTCATATAGCTAGTTAGTTATAAATAGAAATAACAAACGACCGGCTCATATTTCGCAGAATACAATGGAGAATGTCTTTTCTCGGAACAATTAGTTTATTAACATTACTTAAGTTATGTGGCATGTGTTGAAATAATTAACTTAATAATTAGTTATTTAACTTAACTATACTAATGTAGTAATTTTACTAGTGTAGGTATTATATTACCCATATTTCCATTTCTATACTCACCTAAATTATGTAAAATAAATAATATATATTCCAATTACATTGTAATCTTCGTACATCATACTATTTTAGAATGTTTTTTTTATTGTGACGACATATGACAGCACCCCGCTTGATGTTAAGCCGAAGTGTGGTCCATGAATGAATGTCACTGCTACTACAATTCAATAACTGTGAGTAGCAATCACATCTACTATGCCGGCCTAGATGGAACCGGCAGCTTACAAGCTGACCCCGAAACGTGACCAAATCTTTTCACGGTCTGTATACTTGTAAGTGGTGGTACTACTCCGGATCGGCAGATTGGGTACCACTGGGTACCACTGCCTACCACTCTTTTGATAACCAGACCCGAAGCAAATATCCATCTCCTTTTTTATTAACAAATGTTTGTAATATTTAATGTTATTAAATATTACAAATAAAAGTAATGAAACAAATATTTGCTCCGATCGGGAATCGAACCCGGGACTTTACGCGCAACAAACCAATCGCTAAACCGTTCGTCCACGCCTGTCGTCATATGCAAGTATATGCAACTGTTAATAAAATTAAGCCCAAGTTCCCATACAAAATAAATGATGTCCTTTTTAGGTATATTATACATGTTTGTAATTTAAACAGGCCTAAGAAAACTGCGCTGTACTACATAAGTCCTAAGTCTTAAGTCGTATTGTACAAACTCTTTTCTCAGTATTATTGGCCTTATTTCTAAGACTAACACGACTTTAAATCGAGTACAAGGAAGCTGGAACCATTTAGATATGTCGTCAACTTTTCGATAGAAAGCAATACAAGAAACCTATCAATAATAATACTCGTTCTCTTGTTGATTTCCATCCATTCAAATTATTTACATGAATGAAGGTAATTTCTTCATACGTTCCATGTCACGTGTTGAGGACAGCCTTACGTGACATTTATGAATTACAGCCACATGTTCGTATCTTTTGTGTTTATTTATAGTATGTAAGTATTAAATATTATATAGTAGACAACATCGTTTGATACAATATTATGTATCAAGCTATGTTGTGTGTGTTTGTATAGGCACCATTTCAATCCCTTAGTTTCTATGGTACAGCACCCAGCTTGATGTTAAGCTGGAGTGTGGTCCATGAATAAAGAAGAGTGTTATACTGTACGTAACTGCAATTAGCTGTCGCATCCGCTATGCTGGGCTAGTTGTAACCGGCAAATGTCAAGCAGATCCCGAAACGCAATTAACGCAACCAGACCACCAATTTGTAATATAGAAATTAAAGCTATGAAACACAATTTTGCTACGACCTGGAATCGAAACCGGGACACGCGCGTGAGGTACTACTGGTGTGTTTGTTAGCTAATACGCCACATGTGAGTCGACATTTATTTAGAAGCCTTTGTAAATTAATACATATAAGTAAATAAACAAACGGGTATCGTGTATATTGTTCAAGTATTTATGTGTTATTTTACTCATTTACCATTTTAATATGTTTCCGAGTCTGCGAGTAATAATTTTGCACGGCCGAGTTATCGTTGCTCGCTAGCATACGATATTAATTCGTCTAATATATACGATAACCGGTTTGATTGGCTATTTATCAATTCAGCGCTCGCTTATTGGCTTAATGTATGTCGGGTTCACGCACTCGATGACTCAACTTACATCCGACATGTGCACACAATTTTAATAAGTAATTTTATTAGTTGAGTTTTTCAAAGAGCCTAACGCATTACTGTGTTTTTTCTTATTTGGCAGAAGTAGTAAACAAACATAAAAATCACCATTTCCCATGCCCGTTATCTGAGGAAACTGTTTTCTACTGTTTTATTCTATAGAATAAATATCTATAGATATGTAACAAATACACAAAACTTATTAAAATCACACACATATTATACGAGTATACATTATTTTTATCAAAAACATTTATACGGAAACGGTAAATTCACTAATGACAAATGTTGTGCTCAAATAATAATAATAAAAAATCATATTTACAGTAATTGATAGATATTTTTATATACATATTTGTATTGATTCGCGTCAGTGGTATTTTTTTAATCGTTAATCCGTGATTATGCATTAAGTTTGTTTACTACTTTTGCCAAGTAGGGAAAAATGTATAGTAGTACTGTGGACGTGAAATTCAGAATACATAGTCCTCTACTAAGTGGACTCCAGTGCAATAGACATGGCAGTAAGCCCGGCCCGAGTGGAGATGAGATAAACTCTTAAAAGAGGCGAAAAGCCGTAGTGTCGTGAGTCGTGGAAAAAAAAGGGAGGGACGCCTTTGCCCAGCAGTTGGACAATTAAATGGGCTAATAAGTATTATTTATTTATCAAGTTTGTCTAATAAGGAGGCATAATGCTTTCTTGGTAGTCTAGTTACATCCAAGTGTTCGTATCAAGTTACGCCAAGTATGCAAGATTAAAATGATGTCATTCGGCGTGACAGGGCTAATCTAATTATGTATTTACGGTGTGTAGTGTTGCTATTGCATAATACGAGTGTTTAAGTTAATAGGAGTACAGTCTAGTGAAGTTATTATGAGGCGGACTTTTTCATATTTATTAAATTTTAAAAAGTAAGTATTAACGTTAATGATAAAAACGCAGATATGTGTTTAATTATGGCCTGTTAATTTATTTAGTAATCAAAAGTATAACAATCAATCAATCAAATTATAAATAAAAGACAATGGAGTGACACTTGTTACGATCCTGACACAATTTCCTCGCTACCCTTAAATCCACAATTCTTTTCATAAAAGCTCTACGGTTTTGGGCACTAGGCCACGCAGCTTTCTTGAGGATGTCTCCAATTTGGTCGGAAAATAAAATTAAAAATTAATTAAAAATACAATTTAAATTAATATAGGTATGAAATATTACATTGAAAGTATTTGAATTAAACAAATTTTATGCGGCTTACTATTGCATTTATTTTGGTCTCTCCGTGACCACGGTGGCAGCAAAGCTTTTGAAACGTCGGAATAATAAAAAAATGTAAAATCAATAACCAAAATAAACGCGATAATAAGCCGCATAAAATTTGTTTAATTCATTGATTACAATGAAATTAATATTTTGACTTTTGAATTAATAATAGTTTATGATAGTTTTGACAACCCTAGCTCGCATTTGTATATGACTTTGTACAATGTGTGCGTGTTTGGCAAGGCGGAATACGCTTTCAGAATATGGAACGTTGAGTTTTATACTTTGGGCAAACAGATTTGTTACTACGTGTTTGTAATACATACATATTTCAATTGATTGAAACATGTTTGCGATTTTTATGTTGTGCAATTTTTTTATTAGAGTTTAGAAATTTTTCGGCACATCATTAGACATCACTTAAAACAATGGTTTTATTCTGTAAAATAAGTTAAACTAAATTGTGTATCAAAATAACAGTTTTTAGCAGTGTTTCCCAACGTGGGGCCCACGCCCTACAGGGGGGCAATTTGATAGTTAAGGGGGCTATTTAAAATTTGACTCGACGCGACTTTAACCCTTTCGCTTTGGGTTATTTAAATGCAATGTTAGATATCGGTGACAAATTTAACAAAAAGGCAAATTCGTAAACAGTGCTGTAATTATTTATATTTATTAAGGGAACAGAACAATTTTTAAAGGTTAAAAATTATGTATGGGGGGCTTACAATATTTAGAAATGTTAAGGTGGGGCATGGCCTAAAAAAGGTTGGGAAACACTGGTTTATAGTGTTAATTGGTTTATATGAGCCTTTAATTTTAAATTGTGGTGTGACATATGTTAGCACCCTGCCTTATATTAAGCTGGAGTGCGGAACCATGTACAGGGATGATTGCTACTACAGGCAAATAACTGCGAGTAACAGTCGCATGCACTATGCCTACTTTGAACCGGCAACATCACGCTCTGTACAATTGAAAGTGGTAGTACTACCCCGGATGGGTCGACTGGGGCAAATGGGAAAAAGGCGTGATAATTTGATTGATTGATTGAGGTACCAAAAAGTGTCAGTCGGCTTACGTAGAAACTTGCACTTCGACTAAGCGCGCGGCCATTTATAATGCGGATTTGCACATAATGTGGGTACTTTAAAAACTACAGGCGTAGCTCTTAACCCTAGATAAAAATAAAAGAAAAAGATACGGCATGCGCTTTACTGTTCACTACAAAATGTGGAACCGATACCCCAATTACATGCAAATTCACACCACACAGTTGCATCTCCGATTTCGTTAACGAGAAATTTAACGAAAGAAATAGAAAATTTTGTCACAGTGGGACACGAGCGAGACAGAATGCATGAGACTAGGTGTGCTCTAACGGCAGTAGGTCGTGCTTTGGATACAAGTGCGTTAGTTAGACGTAGTTTACCAGTTCCACGCGTATTGTGTTCGTACCGTATCTTCCTCTTTGTAAAATCAATGCGCTTAACTGAGTATGTTCCTGCGGTAGAGAAGCGGTGCTGGATAAGTGAAATGGGAACGAAAACACTGCACCGCTCCACTACCCAGTTAAGCGCAAGAAGTGAAGTTCATTTATTGGCTTGCAGCCTTTCCAAAGTCAAATTATAATAAATGTTTTGTATAATATTTATTAAAAGCGCCAATAGTTTCCTTAGCGTAAGTATTTGTGTAACAAATTGTAATTGTTGTAATCAGATGTTAGTGTTAGCACAGCTGCGCTCTGCCTTCGGGCATACAAAGTATTACATTTAGGTTCACAACAATTTACAATTATATAGATTATTAGTTGTGCATATTATAATAATATCATACTAACGGCACGCTATGATGGCCGTTTTCACGTTTGACCGTTCATGAAGTTCGTATAAATTATTAATCACGTTTCAAGGTGCGAATTGCTGTTCTTTATAGTGACAACATTCAACTCGTTCAAAGTCTCTAAGTGAGACACCCAATCATCTTGTAAGCCTTTTATTTTACAGCTCTGTATAAGATATATACATATATCCGGTTTTCTCAGTCGTCGTCACTCTTGGACCTCCTCTTGCTTATCGTAAGATATCCTCTTGATTATCTTACGGGACGAGGTCAGATGTCGTGTCACAATAAAAAAATTAAAAAAAAACATACATGTATATATGGAACATATGGATTATTAATTGTTCTGAAATAGGAAAAAAAATGTAGGTACGGTGAATTTCTAGAGTCATTGATTTTGAACTTATATTTAAATGATATCTTTATTAATCTAATTTATTATATTTCCAATTTATATAATGTTTTACTTTATTTTTACATTCCTCTTTTACCTGTTAAAACAATTTCGTATACAAATGTATATAATTATAATTTTTGTATATTAAATGGAATGGGTATGTATGTTAAGGACTTCACTTCTTACTACTAGAAACTGGAGTCATAATATTTCAAATGTCAAATATTTGCTAATGTCAAAGAAACGTATTGGAAGCTCGATAATAGCATTCGTGAACTCAATCAACTTAATCGATTAGCAACTTGTTTTGTCATGTCATTAAACCCTTCGCTCGCACAGTGTTGGTTAATAGTTTTGTTCAAATTATCATAGTTGCCAATCACGTGCCAAGATATTTGATATAGCTCTGAATAAATTTCTAAAGTATTACCTACCAATACTGTATAAACGACATAAGTTTTGTTATATCTGTGTTTTCTTTGATATTCTATGAAAGGCATTAGGGTGGTTAAGGGAGAAAGGGTATAAAAGGTCTTTTGTGCCGTTCCCTTTGCTTGTAGAGAAGGGTTGACGTACTCACAAACCTCTGGCCTCGGGTCGATGAAAAATTGTTCTCGAAAATATCTTATATAAGATAATTACAAACGTAGGCACAATTTCAATAGGGTACTTAGAAAGATTTCTATATATTGTCTATATTGATATTGTATTAATAATCATTATTTTGTAGAAAGGCACTGACAATTTTTTTAAACAGTTACCTACAAGTTCTCACTCACTACAAAAATAATATGTGTAACTTGTAAATATAATAAAGTTAAATTGGATGAAGAAAATCATACCTTTAATAAATTACTAACGTATGTTAAGTATTTTTTTCTTCTAAGACGGTAATCTACAGTTGCTTTGTTTTAGACATCAATAGGACTTGGAGGTCGTTATTCTGATCCTCTCGGGCCTAGTGAGAGGGTCAATGGTACTCTTCTTTTGTAAATATGATGTTGAATGAATGAGGTTGAGTTTTTTTTGCCTTAATAAAGATTTATTTTTATTATAATATTGATTTAATTTACGTCTCTTAAAGTTAAGGTCAAATAGATAATCAGTAAACTTTAATGGGAATTGTTTAAAAAGTTTTATTAATTTTCTAACGACGTATTATTTAGTAAATCTATTGCTTTTTTACTATTTTATACACTTAAATCCTTTAACTAAGAACACGCCTGTTTAAAAAGCGAACTGTTTGCGTCTCTTTCTATGAAAATGTCCAAAATGAACATGCCCAAAATGCAGAACAATGGCAATTTTTGTAAGTAACTCAGCTCTGCGAAAATTATATAAAAAGATGGGTTTGGGGGTTCGCGCGTATTCAGTATGTATTCATTTAAAAACGTTCAGTAGATATCTATTGACACACTTAAAGTATTAGTTATATGACCTATAATCTAAGATGGCTAAATTCGTGCTTGTCAAATAAAATATAGTGTGTTTCGTCAATTAGGAAACGAAATAAAATTTACTTGCCTAACTTTTCTGTTTATTTATTGTTTCTGTTTAAGTGTACAGACCGTGAAGTGACTCAGTTGGGTTTCGGGATCAGTTTGAAAGTTGCCGGTACATAGCAAAAAAAAAATGCAAAAATTTACAAGAAACTTGCATACATAAATAAAGTAGGAAAGTAGGTAAATAATTGGACGAAATCAGCTGCTTTTTGCTCAGTGGGTGATTTTGCGTATATAAAAGTTAGGGTTGTCAACTGTATTGTATTTCGTGACGGGATACCACCTAACTGTGGTTCGTTTGCAATATATATATATGTTAAATAATACATACAATTTTAAATTTAAGTACCAAATTTTTAATAGTTGTTGAACCGAAAATATTTGAGCAACCCTAGCGTGGGAGTAATCGGGTGAAATGGGGTAGGTTCCCCCTAGCACCCGGTTGCCATGGTCACCGTAATAGGAAGAGGAAATAATTTCAAGCATCACGTTTATTGTCGAAGTCGTTTTATGGATGTCACGTTTATGGGGTTTAGTAGAAAAAAACAGAATACGAGTATTTAATGTGAGTTATTACTTTGTGTCACTTTTAGTTACCTGTCTTACCCGATGCAAAGTCTTAAAGTTGTATAGTGGATGAGTCTGCTGCTTGACATTTACACTTTTGGCTCATTAGTTAGCACACCTGTTCATGGACCACACTTCGGCTTAACATCAAGCGGGGTGCTGTCATATGTCGAGTCACAATTAAAAAAAAATTAAAATACGCATCATTTCGCATTCATCGTCTGCGATAGTTACATCTGTCAAGAATCGCTGTTTTGTATGGCCTAAAACAAAACACAACGTCGCCGCACACAATGGCTGGCAGCGGTTCCACGAGGAAATCATCCTAATGAATCGGCGAAGCAAACAAAAAGTAAAATGCAAATGGCGGCTCGATTACAATGACTCCATTGTACTGTTTGATTTGTGAATTACGGCGCATGGAGGCGTTCGTGTCGGACGATCACGACAGCCCCCGAACACTCTCTCCGCTCTCACGGCGAGCGCGGGCCGTCTTTGTCCGCGTAGACAGGCAGCGCTCACCAGCCTGACCCGTCCCGGCCGTCACCCATTGTTGGGCTTCATGCCGACCGTATTACTCACAGATTACGACCAAGTGTCACGACCAGCCTAGTAAAACGAGTTTGACAGCTTTACAGCATGCTATTGTTGTCTGCGCATTTCACTTGCAAAGCAAACCGATGACAAGAGACCACTCTCGTATTCATCACGGACGCAGACCCACATCCTTAGCATTTATGATGACAACAATTCAGCGAAACGACAGAAAAAGAAATTATCGGCGCGATCACGAAGACACTTAACCTCGATACCTGTGTGAGGAGTGCTCATAATTGAGCAGAAAAAGTATAAAAATGAAACAATAGTTGAGACACGCGAGAAACTGAAGACACAGCTGTTCTTTACCTATGAGACTATAATATAATACGAGTACGTATAGCTACGGTGAAGCGTTGTGCGGTATAGAAGAGGGCGGGGTGCGAGGGACGCGGATAAGAGCTATTTCATTTGACATTATTACACCGCGGCGCGGCCCAGACCGGTGCTGGAAGACTTTCATTCGTCACGAATGCACGCTCGCCCGCTTACGCCATGGGTCCGCAACATATCAGCGCAAATTGATCTTGAAACATGGCAATACGTATTTTAATAATACTATAATGCATATTTGTAATTAGCCCGCCATTAGCACGAGCAGACGATAGTTGTTACTTATGTGGAGGTAGCTGTTGGAATGCGATGTGACATGATTGACAAAAACATTTAATAAGGCTGTTTTCGGACTAAATCGGAGATATTCTCAAGAAAGCTGGAAGGCCTAGTGTCGTAGAGATTGTATGAAGAGATTTGCAGATGTGAGGGAAGCGAGGTACTTGTGTCAGGATCCTGGAAAGTGGCGCTTCTTTGTCTCTGCCTATCAGTTTTGGTTTTTATAATAGTAACACAAATGAATACAGTTGTTTCATTGAATTACTTTGTGTTGTCCATTAAGTTTGTGATGCCGAGTGTGTCAGTGCGCGGCCGTGTGGAATCCGTGCTCCTCATCAATTATGCATGGATGCAAGCCACGGACGCCGCCCGTTTACTATCCATGAGACAACAATTTATTGCGTCGTGCGGTTTTTGACATTCGAACGAAACCGGTCGCGCATGCTTTGGACGCGGCCGAGTCGGGTGACGAAATCGTTTGCGGTTTTACAACCACTTCTCTCTCAATGGTAATAACAAATAATAGGACGATGTTTTTATACGAATATAAGTTTATATATAAATTAAAACAGGTTCCTGTTATGTTGCCATGATTGTAATACGTATTTTAACGTCAATCGAACCGTGATTCATTTTATTAGGTACTAGTTGTTCCCCGCTGATTTACCCGTGCTTAATATTTGTGTCCCTTTGCAACCTCATTCCGTCTTTAAGTATTCTAGGTTGTCTATTTCTTTTTAAAATCAGCCTAGGTAAAGGCTCATAAATTGTAAGACTTTTAGTTAAATGACTAGTTTTATCTCTTATTATATATCAATCAAATTGTCACGAATTGTTCCCACAGGGATAGGCAGAGACAATGGAACGTCAATTGCCACGAACCTGACACAACTCCCTCGCTTCCTTCACAGTCACAATTCTCTTCATACAAGCTCTAAGGTTATGGGCACTAGGCAACCTAGCTTCCTTGAGGATGTCTCCGATTTGGTTAGCAAACACCCTCCTGAGCCTGCCTCGTTTAACGCATCCATTCACATGAGATTTATATTTCGTCAATCTACTTTCACTCATCCTTTCCTTATATATATATATATATATCCTTGCTTTATTCGAGAGGAGGATCCATAATCAGGTTTTCCATATCCAGGAATATTATAAAGTATACCTTTTTTCAATCTTTGTAATACACGACCCCTTTCCGGGCTAAAAAACTATATAAGACTACATTTATGACTTTCTTTATTTAATAATATTCAAATTAAACAAGCCTATCCTTCTCACTACAATTGTGTTTTGCTGTAGTGAACCATGTAGAAAGAACCTCGACCTCTCGAGTAAGACTGCCGGCCTAGTTGGAACCGGCAACTTACAAGCTGATCCCGAATCGCGACTAAATCAGACTGGGTACCATTGCCTACCTACACCCTTTGATAACCAGACCCGAAGCAAATCCTCTTTTCTTTTAATAACAAACAAATATTAATTGTAATATTTAATATAGTTATTATGAAATAAATATTTGCTCCGACCGGGAATCGAACCTGGACTTTACGTGCAACAAACCAATCGCTGTACGCTTAGTCTATATCTTGTTACAATACTAACTCGTATATAAAATTAAATTTATAATGAAAATGTTACGAACTTATTGTTGTCGCTAGGCAAATGTCGGAAGCGCATTTGTATGTGAGCGAATGGAGCGAATAGACAATGTAATTGTGGGCAATTTCTCCCACACGTATTATTCAACTCGCGGAAGATGTCGTGAAACCGCCAAGTCGCCACGCACACAGTGACTCAATGAAATGTGTTATTATTCTGATACGTCATACTCCTCGTGCTTAACGTTTGTTAAGCTTTACAGATACAAGTTACAAGATGCAAGATACAGATACAAGATACAATATGCAGATACAAGCTCAATACAGATATTTCAATGTGAATATTCAGTTATTCATCGACTTATAATAATAGACTATAAGACAAAATATAAAACGTCACGCAAACTGAGATTTCCTGGGTGTTCTGACGGGCAACTGCAGGTGACAGGACGTGTATTATTTGTAAAGCTTGTGTTATTCATAAATATTAATGTGTAATAATAGTGGAATTGTTATTCAGTAATCATTTTTAAGTTGATCGAGCATAAACAAGTAATTTAAAGTTGTGAAACGTGTTTCTTCGTGTTCTCTCCAATACTCCTTCCGAAGTTTTAGTAAAGGCTTTCCGCTGCTTTACTAAGATGATCATCATCAGCTGGTAGAAAAGGTTATTAGACATTAAGCTCGCCCATGTACATGTGTTTTATTATACTGTGCAATAAAGAATTTATCTATCTATTTATCAACCTCACTATCATCGCCATCTTGTGATGAATGTGTTGTGATGAATGACAAAGTTTAACATTGAACCATATGTTTTTACTTTGACACTGGCAAGTCAAATACTAAAGCCATAAACAAGAAGAAAGAAAAAGAAAGAGATTTCCTGGTTCAGAACTAATGTATCTTTAGTTGTTTTCTTGTACTTGAACCTTCTACATGTTTCATGAACCTTATGCTCACCTCTCATTTATTTACACATTTTTATTATTATTGTGACTTGACATATGACAGCACCCCGCCTGATGTTAAGTTGGAGCGCGGTCCATGAATGGGGGTGACCGTTACTGTCAGCTTGGAAGTTGCCGATTCTAACTGGGCCATAGTGAATGCGACTGATAAATGCAGTTATATAGCTGTAGTAGCAGTCTTTTCATGGACCGCACTCCAGCTTAACATCAATCGTTTATTATTAGGGAAATGGTTTTAATTAGACTACACACAGACAAGCATGTTTATTCTTTTTATTCTTATCACAATACAAACAAAATTGATAAGGTATCAGACGTTGCAAGCTGATATACATATGTACATACCATTTTTATTTACTTACATACATATACATACCATACCCAGTAATGTATGGTACATATATCTGAAACGCTATGTATGACCGGTGTGTCTTGTGTGAAATCACTACAAATATTTCGTTGTTAAAATAATAAAAAGTCATTCACAGGGATAGGCAGAGATAAACGCATCCTGACACAACTTCTTCGTTTTCCTAAGATCCATATTTTTTTTATACAAGCTCTACAGTTTTGTGCACTGGGCAACCCAGCTTTCTTGAGGATGTCTCCGATTTGGTCGGAAAACACCCTCTTGTGTCTGCCTTGTTTAACGCATCTATCCACATCAGATTTATAAATTCCTTTCGTTAATTTACTTTCGCTCACCCTTTCCATGTGCCCAAACCATCGAAGCATTTCTATGTCGATCCATATCACAACATCTTCTTTCAAATCACATCTATCTCGCACTGTGTTATTCCTCATTCTATCCGCTATCGGCACTCCACATACACTTCTTAATGACCGCATTTCTACAGCGTTAATTCTTAACTCTCATGCTTCTTCTGTCATACTCAACATTCACTTCCATACATTAATGCAGGAACAAGTACCGCATTATATACAGCCATCCGTGACTTTTGGGACATTATTTATGTAGCTTGCAAATATTTAGTTCTATAATTTCAATGACACATTAAAAAAAACTATAGGTATTAGGATGTTATATCCAATGTCTATCTGAAAAATATTATTGGAACATCTTTGGCCGGCATAGTAACAACGACTGGGACAGACGTGAACTGACTCGTTTTTTTTTTAAATAAATGAATACTTATTATTTGATTATAATTTTTGTGTATTTCTTCAAAACGCTTCACTATAATATGATTGTCTTTGTAAATAGCAAAGGACATCATTCATTTTGGGCTCCCTTGTACTGCTTATGTAACGTCCAATGATTAAAAAATATATGGTAGTTTCGATACTTGTACTAAATATATTATTTGTATTTTTTTACAATACGTAAACAAATTGTAATATTGTCACATATAAAAAGCAATTTAATTTGAATACCCGCATACCGTTCTTACATGCATAGCATAGATTGTTATTGGCAAAATACACGTCGCGAACTAAAAAGGAAAACGTGGGTAATGAGGTCACAACGCCTGCACTGGCCTTGTTGCCGACAACTCTTGGCTTGTAGCAAAGGATATTATACATTTTGTATGGGGACTTGGGCTTAATTGTATTAACAGTTGCATATACATTTTAAAATAGTTTGATGTACGAAGATTACAATGCAATTGGAATATATCCTTTATACTGCATAGTTTAGGTGTACACAAACTATAATTAAGAGGAATGATAATATGGCGTGTCTTTGTGATTGAGAAACGATATAAAATCTTTTATTTTTCAAATAACTTAATTGCACAGCAATTAAATACAAAAATATTATTAGTTTTATTAATACAAGTATGGAAACTACCATTTTTATCTATTTTTCCATCATTAGGATTGGGCATTACAAAAGAAGTACAAAACTATCCCAAAATGAATGACGTCCTTTGCTATTTTGTGCAATAAATAACAAAGAATGTTTGAAAAATGTTTGTGCCGTTTATCTATCTACAAGCAGATTAATTTATTTTCCTTATACGTTAATATTCAACGTTTCAAGGTTGTATAAAAGTTGTGCTCTAAAAATAAAACATATACGTAGGTAGGTATTTATAATAGGTATTATACCACGTTAGTTCGTAAACAATTTGCCATTCATATGTTAAAGGAGGTTAAATAAGACCCTGCGGTTCTAGGAAAATCGCGTATTCTATTAACGCGTTCGTTAATAGAATTGAAATTAAAATATTTGGAAATTAATGAATGACATTATCTTACGAAATGTAACTATTTAAACGTAACGGACTTTCTTTTCTTTCTTCCTTTTTTTGGCTATAGTATTTAACTTGCCAGTGTCAAAGAAAAAATATATGGTTCAATGTTAAAACATTGTCAAGTAAATATGAAGATGAACCACGCGAGTAATTTATCACAAGATGACGATGATAGTGAGGTTGATGATCATCGTTTTAGTAAAGCGGCGGAAAGCCTTCATTAAAACTTCGGAAGGAGTCTTGGAGGGAACACGAAGAAACACTTTTCACAGCTTTAAATTACTTGTTTATACTCGATTAACTTAAAAATGATTACTGGATAATAATTCCACCATTATTACACATTAATATTTATGAAAAACACAAGCTTTTCAAATAATTCAAAATTGCGCGTCCTGTCACTTGCAGTTGCCTGCCAAAACTCCTCTAGACTAATATTAAGTTATGATGACAGGGCAAGTGTGATGTAGTTAATATAGTTCACAAGCACAGAGATAAATATAATTTTATCTAACTAGGAACTCTGTGCTCGTCCTAGTAACTAGAGAGTTTCGGAAAAGTTATTATAGTCTGTCTAAGCCGAAATGATGCGCCTCTATACCGCATTTGCGATGGGCCTATCTATAAACATCGATTATTTGCGCACACGAGAAGACATAAAATATGAATGCAACACACCGAAAATGCAATTGTTATTGGTCATTCAGTTTCTGGTTAGACACAAAAGGTGGACACGCTGATAAAGTATAATAGTATAGTTAGAAATATTTGCATTCACACATTTAAATAAACTAATAAAGTGGAGGGGCGCGTCATTTATAGTTAGACAAGCTATAAAAATGTATTGAAATGCATATTTATTTATTAGACAACTGAGTTATGTCAAAAACGTAATCGAAATGTAAATGGTTTTAGAACAACTCGTTTAAAATGAAATTACATATTAATCAAATCAAGCAATTATAGACAAAAATATTACATTTTATTGATTTTAGTTCAAAAAAGTATTTAAACAATAAAATCAATCAAATTGTTACGCCATTTTGCCACAGGGATATGTATTCAATGGATAGAATAAGGAATAGCACGCCGCTCGATAGATGTGGTTTGGAAGAGGATGTAGTGACAAATAATGATACGTTTAATGCTTCGATGATTTGGGCACATGAAAAGGATGAGTGAAAGTAGATTGACGAAAAGGATTTATAAATCGCATGTTTTTGAACAACACAAACAAAAAGCAAGACCGATAAAGTATTTAATTAAAACAAGATACAGAGACTATTAACAGTTATCTAACAACTGCTCGCCTGTTTAATAATAATAACTAATCATAGTCATTAATGATTCATCTGCCCGTAAATAAAAACAATATAGGGAATCGTACAAACTGACATGGTGGCATGGTGTTCAGTTCATCTAAAGTTACCTAAAATAACTTTGAAACATTTAACCTTGGCTACCAATCTATTATCGTAAAAGTCAAAGCGTTAACGTTTGTGGAAATAGAAATGCTTTGAAGAGTTTGCCACTTGTCTAGGCCGGCAGGTGTTTGTTAATGATATATTAGGAATTACATATATTTTACTGGTGTTTGATCAGAGTATACCTATGTATATATTATTATGCAGACATGACCGCGCTACGTGATTATAAACATCTGCTTTTCCTGTCGGGCTGCGAGGGTGGTTGGCGGACTCAGGCGAATAATTTACGGCCGCACTCGCTTTACTGCCTGCAGTGCCTCGTCAGGTGCGGACCATTATTGTGTTATTGTTATGCGTTGTCTGCAGAGACGGGGGGCGCCCCTCGCCTCTTCATCACTTGTTGCTATGGTCGCTCCGCTAGCGGGTGGCGCGGCGGATCGCGTTCTCCCTCTCCCCCCTAGCCGCCCGATTCTCCGCACCGCGCCCGATTCCCCGCGCCGCGTCTCAGTTCTTTGGACGTACGCTAGGTGATTGTGCGTGTCGGTCTTCGGCAAGTTAGGCTTCCATTATTTATTTATTTATATCAGTGTGGGGTCATCGAAATAGAATTATTATTTAATTTCTATGGTATTTAGGACGTGTTATTAGTGTGTGTGACTTCTCAGTGTGTGGTGTAATTAATATAATACATAATTATATAAGGTGTGTCCTGACAAATCCTGTCCGAGTTCAAGGACGTCGCTTTCGACAGATCCTAATTAATTTTCTGAAGATTCTGTGAAGTTGTGTTATTTGTGAGAAGCTGTTCTATTAATTGATTATTCAAGGAATTTATCCTCTCCGTTTAGATAACCAACGTGAGTATCCTCTGCAATAATTATGACCCAATCATATTATGTAGGTTAAATTTAATCATTATTATACGTAATAAAACACAGTTATTGCCTAAATAATTCCAGACAGTCGCCACGTATATAAAGAACACCAAGCAGCTCAGCATTTCGTTGTTACCGAGCTGTTTTTCAAAACTCCAAATCTCGGGGCAAATATCCGCCTAATTTTTTATTAACAAATATTCGTAGCATTCAATCTAAATGATTAAATATAACAAATAAAAGCTACGATATAAATATTTGCTCCGACCGAGATCAGAAATTTGACGCGCGACGGACTGGTGTGCTAACTAAAATGCGCCAAGCCTGTCGTCATATTGAATATGCCTTTTTATAATTTATTGCGGAATTAACAATTTCGATATCAAAAAGACTGGCTATGTGACTATGAATTATACTTGAAAGGTGAAAGGTTGTCAGAAATAAATATACAAAAATATTTTACATGATTAATTGATTGAAAAATAATCGATATTCTCCATTATACTTTGTGCAAATAGCGGATATTGGTTTGGCGACAGTGATAACTAGTCTTCAAGTATTTGTATCTATGTCCTTATCGTTTCTTTGTTTATTGTTTTGTAAACCTATTATGTATACCTATTATGTTATCTGTAGACCTAGATTAGGAGTGCTAAAAGAAATTGATATTATTAGGACGTACCTATTATGTTGGCTTAGAATTGCCTGAGCCTTTAATCTGCGGTCTAGTTTAATAGAAAATATACCTAGATAGGTACAAAGATTACCCACTTACATACCTTTGTTAACTTAATATTATTACATTGTGTAACAGCAATGGAGATAATAGAGCTTCAGTTTATTGAATGCGCTTCATTTACGTTATTTATATGGGTGCATCTGTTAAGGTCGATCTCTGAAATTGATGTGACGTAAATCTATCAAATTATGATGATTATGTATTTGTATTGCAGGCGCTTTTATTGTTATTTTAATATTCTAGATGGATCTTAGATAATATATTAATTTGTGTTCAATATTTTTGCATACTAATTCATACTTTAAACTTTTAAAGTATTTAACAATAACAATGTTGTCATGTATTAACAGGAACATGATTGAGTGCTGAAGGTTGGTTAGGTTAACGTAGCAAGGATTTGGGGGTAAAACTCCCTAAAGCGGGGGAATGGGGAAAATAGGGAGTTGGGCGGGTTATTGGAGGGTTGGGGCGGGGAGATGTGGACGACATTCCAGTCACCCACCCACAGCGGTTGTTATGGTTGCTACTTCGCCAAGTTTCAATTTTGGCTTAATGTGACTTTTGTAACATTTCAATGCAAATTATTATTCTGAAGTTTTATATGAATCATTTATTGGTCGTGATTATTCATTAGTAATGATTATTATTTATATGGAAAATATAAAGTTTGTACAAATATAAAGTATCTACCAACTGAGCTAAAACTCATGAAAACTGAATTAATTAATAAAAGTTTAGAATATTTTTTTTTCAAAGAGTGGTAGGTAGTGGTACCCAGTCTGCCGATCCGGGGTAGTACCACCACTTACAAGTATACAGACCGTGAAGTGATTTGGTCACGTTTTAGGATCAGCTTGTAAGTTGCCGGTATATTCAGGATAGGCAAAACCGCTGGCAACGTTAAAAACGCAGATATATATATTGTTGACCCTGTGTGCTTAGATGGTTTAGATGCACGATGGAGATTGCCTCTAAAACTGAGTTCCCTGCGCTTTCAATAGCACGTTGTGCAATTCAGTGCGCGCGGTGTGTGTCGTGATACGAACCGTGGCTCCCCCTCTACTCTGTCACGAATGACCTCGACCACCTTTTACGGGTTAATGAGACATCGATAAGCCTGGACGCTTTGTCCATTATATCGCGTGTTTTACTTGTGTTGCTTACATGTACAGTCAGCATCAGATATATGTGAGCACGCAATCTGATCAAAAGTATCTATACATTCAGAGTTATCATAAATATCTACACACCATTAGTTGTCATATTAATGTGAGCATTCAATGCGTCAAAAACATCTATACACGCAAATAGTCAAAAATATCTACACACTCATATAAAATGTAATAGTTTAAATCAAATTTACTGAATTGTCTGTTGACATATTTTTGACAAGTGAGTGTGTAGATATTTTTGACTATTTGAGTGTATAGATATTTTTGACGCATTGAATGCTTACATTAATATGACAACTAATGGTGTGTAGATATTTATGACCACTCTGAATGTATAGATACTTTTGATCACATTACGTGCTCAGATATATCTGATGCTGACTGTACAACATTTGCCTGATACAGTGTAATTTGAAGTTTTATCTGCAATATGCAATGATATTTTGATAAGAAAAGACGTAGATATTGTGTTATACGCGCTCTGAAAGAGGCACGGTTAAACTATGCTAATAAGCAAACTTGAAATCAGCGTCGCGATGCAGAGCAGTCGTGGTTGACAGTTCAAACTCGTGCCATTTGCGAACACTAACAGCCGGTTGTACCAAAAAGTTTCAATTTAAGAATTTAGTTTTACTTTATATTTATTTTATTACGTTTACTATTATGAAATCGTGAATTGGGTTTTTAATAATTTTATATCGAAACTACCATTTATATATGTTTTTATCATTAGAAATAACAAAGTAGTACATAGAAAAATGAATGATGTCCTTTAGCTCTGTATAAAATATCCGTTGAACGTAAATATAAAATGTGAAGTTAAAGAGTAGTGCAACCCATTTTTCTTTTTTTTCATTTACTTATACGATACTTTTTACAAATTCGTAAATTATAATTTTTGGTACGATCGGCTGTAAAGCTGGTGCATATAACGTATACCTAATATCATTGACAATGACGCAGTGTATATTGCATGCGCTGCTACAGTTGCACCAGTTAGTCCAGCTCTCTCGCCTGCCATGAATATATTCATTTGCGGTTGTGGCTACGATTTACAGCTCCGGGTGTCTGCATGTGGCCCTACCCTACTTTGCTCGGGGACCAGAGACACGTTTTTCTGCACATTCCATATAATGAAAGGCTCTCCTCTCTCTCTCACACACATTGTTGCGACCTTTTTGTGTTGTCAATCAGAATGTTCCTCACGTTGGCGCACTTATTTGTTTATCCATTGTTCTTGAAATTATGTTTGCTCCGTTACTGCGCGCAATGGCTGACTCATTAATTTGATGCAACAATACCCAGTAAATTAGGTGCACTTTCCTGCTTGTTTTGCAAATAACAAGAGCCTGCTAATATTTGCGGTATGAAGTAGGTTGTTCGTTTATTATTATAAAAGAAGCGTAGCGGTTATTCATATATCCCAAGGTTTTGATTGTGCGATAAATGTCCGGTTTATTAACACGGCTGAGGCGGGTTATTACATGCCTGTTCGAACGTCGTAATTGCAGAGCTCTGTGCCCAACCGGTTACGTCGCGTTGGAAAATTCTCAACGTTTAAAGTTTTACGCGATATTACTATTTAATAAGTGGGCACACGTCTGAGCTGTGCGCCTTGATGGAGGCGGAAGAGGGGGAGGGGGCGACCCCGTCACTGGTCCCTCGACCGGTTTTGTGATTACTCCGCTACACAGCATTCGTTATCTATTAAGCGTTCACCTCGGCGCACTTCTCGAGATTAATCTGCACACATTGTTTGTTATGATGAATAATAATTATGTTAATGCGGGGATAGTCGTAAACAGCGGCCGCCTCATTAAAATTCCATTGTTCGCTGCCTTTTTGTTACGCTCTCGTGTGGCTGTTTGTGGTGAATTGTATTCACGATTGAGGCGCTGGTTTATTGTTCTAAGCCGCGTGTGAATTTCATCAACGTCCGGCCACTATTGATATTGGTATGCATTGCGTGACTCGATTAGACAATCCTCAGTTTCTGTTCCAATTATTGCCGTGCGCCGCGTATCGCGTGCGAAGTACCTACGTTATTTATTGTCTATCATCTTACTGTACATTGACTGCCATAGTTTCGTTATATTTTCACGCGTGGAACATAAACGGTAATGCATGCGTATTACATTGGCTCGAGCATTATACAAAGTGTATTAGACATAATTTCACTTTTTACAGCAGTCGTATGGCATGTATGTCATGGGATATAACATCGTTTAAATGCCCAATGCGGTGGGCACGGATACGATTGGTCAATTTTCTAATGACTCATAGATCCGGCTGAATTTGCGCTGGCATGGGCGCTATTAGAAAACCTCACACGAAGAAGACTAGCACGCCTCCTCGCTAAACATGAGACTTTATTTATTTATTTATTTATTTATTCGTAAATTCTACAGCTTTTTTTTAACAATTTCATACAATTTTATAATCCAAGGACATAGCCATTTACAGAATTTATCAGCTAATAATACATATAAATAACAGTACGTGTGTGTGTGTGTGTGTGTGTGTGTGTGTGTGTGTGTTTGTGTGTGTGTGTGTGTGTGTGTGTGTGTTTGTGTGTGTTTGTGTGTGACTGTGTTTTAAATCAAACTAGTAACAACAACAAATTTTCTAAAAAAAAAAAGAACAAACAATACAATAATCAATACTATTTGATTGTTATTAACATTTTGCATTTTGGGTTAATAAAACCTGTGAATGTAGACATTGCTTTGTCGTGTTCATGAGGTCAATATGGGAGTATTTTGTGTTGTATGTGCGCATGGCCTGGTTAAGGACACTGTTGTAGGCGTAGTTGGTATTTGAGGACGCACTGAGAATCACGTTACATGTCTAGAACGGCGTTTAGGTACGTACAGGTTCAACTATGCCAATAGTTCCGGGCTGTCGATGCGTCCAGACAATAACGCGTGCAACAGCAGCATAGGCAGACTTTAGCCTAAATAAGGTTCCTCTATCAAACACTCTGAAGTCTAAGGCAACAGCAACAACAAGCGGTGGTGTCTTTGTTCATTAACTTAAAAGCACCTGGGTTAGTTGGATATTGAACGGGTGCAGGCAGAAAATTCGCCAGGTTGAAGGCTGCTAAAGGACGAGTAGCTGATTGTTCTCTGAACCGGTAGTTTCGATTTTGTCCGGATCGTTAAAACCACAAACCAAAAACGCTGATATAACGCGAGAAACTGCACGGCGTACTCGCTTAAGTTGTGTTGTTTCATCATGATAACGCCCCAGCCGCACGCTATGTTGCGATGGCTGCTATCAAAGATGCTGGCTTGCAAATACAAATGCAAAAACGTCTCCAAGCTAATTTGACTGTATTTATATTATGAATGCGTGCGTGTTGGCGTGTATCCAAATAACTGTATCTGATGACGTCATAGGTTTTAACGTGCGTGACCTGTCTCCAGGAAATGTTTGCCTTCGCTCATAATTGCCAAATGACTGCTTGTGACTAATGCGATCTTGTTTCATTAGGTGTTTGTGATACAACTGGTGTTACGGTTTGAGTGTAATTGATACTTGTTAGGTTTAAATGTTTTTTTTTACCGAGTAACTTTTGATCTACCATGAAATATATTTGATCCCTGAATTAAATAAACTAGTTTTTTTTACATTTCAATAAACAGTACTATTTTTTTAATAGTATTACTATGAACACTTGTATGAAGAGCATTGTGAATTTGAAGGAAGCGAGGAAGTTGTGTCAAGATCGTGGCAAGTGGCGCTCCATTGTCTTTGCCTATCCTTGTGGGCAAAAGCGTGACAATTTGATTGATTGATATTATTAAAACAATCAATTAATGAACTGCCTATAACATTCTAATAAGTTTTTGGGCGTTACATAATCTAAAAAATTGAAAAGCACAGTAATAAAACGTTCGAATACTGTGCGCAATTGTCTGCCAATAAACTGATGATAAGCTGGAGTGCGATTCATGAACTTAGGTGACTGCTACTACAATTACTTACACAACTTCAAGTAGCAGTCGCATTCACTATGCCGACCCATTAGGAACCGGAAACTTTTAGGTTGATCCCGAAACGCTGCTGAGTCACTTCACCGTCTATGTGTGGTGGTTTTATGCACAGAAGTAACTTATTGGGTCTATTTGGCGATGGGTCTAAGTGCATGCCGACAACGCGACGGGCTTATATTATGTCAACTAATCTATTGGTTCAATAAGTACGTTGTCGACTTTCGCGTTGTCTCGTCGCTTCATGCAGTCGTAAAGTACACCCGCATGTACTATATCAATTTCGTAATTTTTTAAAGAATTGTTCTGATAAATAAAACATATAACTTTGACATAATTATAACTTTTATTGTTTTATGAAAAAGACAGCTGATGAACGAACAGCTGAAGCTACAAATAAAACAAATTAAATATTCATTTAACAAACATTTGTTTTCTACTCATCATAATCATCAACGTTTGACTTTTAGTTAACATTCTGTACACAAAATATAAAAGTAAAAAAGCTTGGCAATACGTTAGTATGGGTTTACAAAGGTGTGGGTTGGGTTATATGTATATATGACGTAATATATCTATAATACTTAAAAGGTGTATGTACTGATAAATAAAACAATATAAACATAGTATTTTCTTAAATTTTGCGCGAACATTGATTAATGAATTAAACAAAGAACATCATTCTTTTTTTTATTGTGACTCGACATATCGCCATACAGCCATACTTTCGACGTACAGCCACTTGAAAAACTTTAAAAAATTTAATTTTTTTTTGATCCCTTAATTTTTTCCACTAGTTTTATCATTTTGCACACCTAAACTATGAAAAATAAATTGCTTTCTAAGATAGCTTACCGTTGTCCGAATCTAAGAACACGCAGCAATAGTATACTTTTCAATATACCGATGACAAAAACAAAATACGCGGAAAACAGATTTTTGAACAGGGCATGTAATAGTTATAATGGTGAGTGGAATCAGATAGATATGTTTTCAAATACATTAGGCCAGTTTAAAAGAAAATTTTTATTATAATTAGGTTTAACTTGGGTAATATTTTCAATATATCTCCTAATTAGTTAGTTTAAGAATTTTTTTAAATGTAATTGGATAGTCTACCTATCTATAGAAACTTTTTGGTTAAGGCATTATTTTATTTGTTTCTTGTAATTTTAAAATATATTATACAACTGTTTGTTTCTTTCCTAATAAATAAATAAATAAATAAAGGATATATTCCAATTACAAAGTAATATTCGAATTTTAAAATGTATATGTACAATTAAGCCCAAGTCCTAATACAAAATGAAAGATATCGCGTTTATTTTGGTATTTGATTTTATAATTTTTTATTATTCATAAGAATTTTATTATAAATTTCAAAAGAACTAAATATTAAATATACGAATTAAAAGATTAGTTTTAAAATATTTTGCCTCTCACTATTAACGACAACTCAACATCGTTCCCGGCACCTATATTACCCCGAAACGGCAGCCATTTAGGTTATTTTATTAGGATTAATATTATGTGAATTTATTTATTTATAGACAAAAGCGAGTATTACGAGCTATACCAATGCTTTATGGGCTTGATAGCGGAAGTTGTCCGTCACATTTTCTGTGCCGAGTCAATGTCCTGTCGAGGGGGATCAACTTATCAACTAAGGCAATTGAATGGGCCGTTAACGTATGATAAATAGCCAATTTCCTTTGCAAGTGCGCCCTTACTATGCATATTAACTAGTTTGTAGTTTATTCGTCTTATTGCGGATAAGATTAGGTACTTTGTAGTTTAATCTTATGCTGTCAAAAAGGTTAATTATAGGTGATTTATTTTTATTTAATTTGTATATTTATTTAATTCAGCAAAAGTACAAAACTAAATTACTAAATTGATCTTTCTCTAAGGGTCGCTCATATTATAAGGGTCATTTTCTAATTATGTTTTAAGTAACGATACTGAATAATTAACTTTCTATAATAAATTTTTAAAATAATAAATTTCTAAAAAATAATAATTAAATTACGTAAAAAGCGTAGGCCGTCAAAATTGGTTTTAAGTTTGCATCACGTTCGTCCCAATCGTGGAAAGGAAAGGATTTGCTTTTTATACATTATTCATTAATGTTTAAACGCGTAGATCTAATTTATGGCCATGATGGGCAAACAGTTAAATATAATTTCATTAGCATTAAACGCATATGAATATATAAATTTTGTCATATTGACTAATTGTTGATTCTATTTGTTCTAGGTACGAGTGGTGATGTGTCGGAAGCAGTGCAAGAGAAGTGTAATAAAGATTTAGTGTCCGCGTGTGTTGTAAGTGTGTCGCAAAGTGCGGATGCGGGTCTCGGCGCCGTGGCCTCCGAGGAGGACGACTGCGTTATTGTGTGCGATGCGGACCGCGGTGATCCAGCACTAAGGGCTATGGCACACGGCTATGGCGGAGGACCTCCTCCGCCACTCCTACACCTACCGCCGACCGCGCCGGCGCTCTACACCGACCTATTGTGGAAGCAGCGCGCGTACCAGCCGCAGATACATCCGCAGCCAATGCATCATGCAATAGCTGAGGAGTATCTGGCATATGATAGAGAGAGACATGAAAGACTGCTTAGGTATGTATTGCTGAAATTATTTCATTATCATGAGGAATTATAGTCCGAAGAAGAAAACTAGAGATCATAGTGGTGGCGAGCCTTTAAAGATACTCGTAGTCAATCAATTATTCAAATTTTGGTTTAGATCAAACAATTTTTTATTATTCCGACGTTTCGAGAGCTTTGCAGCCATCGTGGTCACGGAGAGACTGAGGTGTTGGTCGTCCTATTGGTTGATGCTGTTATTGTTTACAAAATTATCCTGTTTGATGTTTTCATTTTAATTTTGAAACGTCGGAATAGTAAAAAATTGTAAAATCTAAACCAAAATAAACGTGATAGTAAGTCGCATAAAATTTGTTTAATTCATTATTCATTCCTTGTTTACTTTTTAATTTGTAAGTAATATATATATATATATTTAAAATTACTGTTTATCGTATGTTTGTGTTCGTAAAAAGAAATTGGGATATTTATTTTTATAAACAACAATAATGGATTTAAGAAAACGTGTAAGCACTGAATATAAAATGAACGTAAGAAATTTTCCCTGTCAAAATATATTTTTATGAGTTTGGCGGGAAACTGCATGTGACACATTTTAAATTATGTTTGTAAAGCTTATCTTTCTCAAATCTAAGACATCCTCAAGAAAGCTAGGTTGCCTAGTGCCCATAACCATAGAGCTTGTATGAAGATGTAAATGTGAAGGAAGCGAGGGAGTTGTGTCAGGATCGTCAGGATCAGTGGCGCTCCATTGTCTCTGCCTATCCCTGTGGGGAAAAAAGGCGTAACAATTTGATTGGTTGATTGATCTTTCTTAAATATTAATGTGTAATAACTAACGGTGGAATTGTATTCCAGTAATTATTTTAAAGTTAATCAAGTTATAGGCGCTTCCCTTTTCTAAAACCTGTGTGGGATGTCTTACGCTATTTTAAATAATAAATTTATTAAATCATGATTCTAATGACGTACAATTCGTTCTTTACTCTATACTACTTTTATGTAAATTATTTTTAAGTTTTTTTTTAGTTATTTTTATTTTGACACGACATCTGACCTCGACCCGCCTGATGATAAGCACGAGAAGGTCCAAAAATGACGACAACTGAAAAAACCGAGTTCATTCACGGCTTCTTCAGTCACCGTCACTTTGCCGGCCAAAGGTGCTTCTACACGCATCGCTTGAAGGATCCAAGGTCATAGGATGGAGAGAACACATGGGCTGACAAAGCATTCCACTTTTGTGTTACAACGTAAATGATTCTCATTACCAAATCCGCTTTGCCTTGGTTCTCAAACCTTAATCATTCCGTGGTGGAATTCGGTGACTCGGCTCTTCGATTTTCATATTCGGGCGACAGATGACGCGCTCGCTGAAGCATATTCCGGCCGTAACACGGCCAGCCGGTAATTTACTAGCGTGCACCATGGGTATGCATCTGGGGTAAAGCGTTAGATGGTAATGAAGAAGCTCTTGCCATCAGCTTGAACATCTCCAAAGCGTTTTACAGCGTCTGGCACTAAGCCTTTCTTTCTAAGCTTCGGTGAATGTCGGGGTCCCTTAGGGCTACGTGCTGTCACTGACTTTGGTTTTTCTGCATATCACGGACGCTACACTGCCGGCTCGCAACTGGAAAACGGGAGATTGCCAGAATGAGATGGTCTGTCGCAGCGGATTTGAACCGGGTTCTTTATCGCATTACCCACTGGGGCAACGAGAACTTTGTACAGTTTAACGCAGAAAAAACCCTAAAAAAATCCTCTGTATAATTTAGGAACCTCGGACAGATTGGATATTCTAGGGATGCCCTTTTGCAGCGACTTGAATTGCAGGGACCACATCGAGACCAGGCCATTTAGACCTCTCTCATCAAAACAAAAACTTAGCATCTTCGCACCATGGCATCGACTGTTACTATCAAGGCTTAAATTCGCTTTTGCGCAGAGTATGTTCGCACCTATGGGAGGGCTCTGCCAAGTGTCTTCTTGATGCCCTAGATAATGAAGCGCCGAGCTGTCCGAGTTATAGGAGATGTCTATGTCTGTAAAGCCGCTATGCCTCAGAAGACACAACTGCTTTATGCCTCCTTTATCAACTATAGTTTAGCTGGTAGAAAATGTTATTTAGTATTAAGCTCGCCCATTGTATTCTTTTTACTGTGCAATAAAGAATTTTATTATTATTATTATTATAGGACCTATACTATGGAAGATGTTTCGAGGTATAGGTCGGACCTTGTGCCTACCTCGTCCTTTTACACCTGTTATATATAGTAAGGGCGACCGTGGTGTAGTGGCAGTGCAATGGCTACGTAAGCCGAGTGGCACGGGTACCAAAGTATCTTTGATATGTGTACTTTGGTTGTCCTTTAGTAGCTTAGTATAGAAATGTATAATAAGAATAAAAAATAAAATAAAATAAAAATACCACGGGGGAAGCATCCGCATTCTGTCGACCGAATCGGCAGTCGAACTAGAAGGTCGCGTCATTTCCTTGTAAAACATTTATAAGTTGAATACCTAGCCAACCCATGTATTCTCCCCATCTTATAACCTTAGATCTTTTAAGCGATAGCTGAAGAAGCACCTTTGGGCGGCATTGTGGCGGCGACTGAGGCAGCCGAGGGCCTCGAACATGCTTACCATAAGGCAGTTTAATGACAGAAGTGTGAGTGCATTTATAGGTTATCATAACTTATCGCAGTTCCGTCGGTTCAACTTTCTTAATAACTTAATTATGTAAACGACCTAACCAAAAGCCAATTTAATTTATTTCTTTACACTCCCACTCCACGAGTCTTAAATTTCCGTAAAGCTAATTGGCCTTTAATTCTGTCATGTCACGCATAGTGGACGCGAACACAATCACTGTAAACTGCAGCGTTATGTAACGTCTACTCTGTGGCTGCACGCGAAGGTTTTTAACACGCTTTTATTAGCTTGACTATAACACGGAGAATGTTCCAAAGAGCTCTTTAGGCCGGGACTCCACCAAAGCGGAGATGTGTGCTGTGCGAGAAGAGTTGTTTTTCAGCTCGTGTGAATCCACCGAAGCTGTGCGGAAATGCGTACTGAAATGCGTAGCAGAGATGTGTGCTGACTAGCTTTGCGAGTGTGCGAGGCGTTGAGTGCTCAGTACGGGGCTCTGCGGGTTGCTGGCGGGCGGGAGGGGGGAGGGTGACATCGCTCACTGCACGCCGCTCACATCTCTCGTCTCCGCTGCGCGTCGTCCGCGCACAGCTCACATCTCCGCTTCTACCGCGCCATACAAATATTACACATCTCCGCACAGCGATCTCCACTGAAGCTGAGCGGAGAGGAGATGTGTCAATAACACAATTCTATTGGTTGTTTAAAAAACATCTCTACTCCGCTTTGGTGGAGTCCCGGCCTTAACCTTGTTCCTACCTCGTCCTTTCACACTCGTAATACCCGCATAGGTCGGGGAAAGCATCCGCATTCTATCGACTGAATCGATGTCGTGTCACAATAAATAAAAATCTTGTATGTAACTATGTAACAGAATCTTGAAAATTAATTTTCACCCCCTTCCAGAGGTCTAATTAATTTGAAAATTTGTAGACGTATTAAAAAACGATGACAATACAATAATATAATAATTTCATTAAATATTTTTTTATGAAAAACTGAGACAACTGTTAACTGACTCGATTTTTTCAGTCATCGGCTTTCTTGGACTGACTCTTGCTTACCACTTATTCACTTTTTAGTTCACATTGGCATTTATGCGTGTTTTTTAGTTTTTTTAACTATATTTTTATTTATTTTATTATCAATCAATTAATCAAATTGTCACGCCTTTATCCCAGGCAGGCAGAGACAATGGAGCGCCACTTACCACGATCCTTACATAACTCCCTTGCTCCCTTCACATCCACAATTCTCTTCATACAGGCTCTGTGGTTATGGGCACTAGGCAACCTAGCTTTCTTGAGGATGTCTCCGATTTGGTCGGAAAACACCCTCCTGGGCCTGCCTTGTTTAATGCATCCGTCCACATAAGATTTTTAAATTCCTTTTGTCAATCTACTTTCACTCATCCTTTCCATGTGCCCAAACCATCGAAGCATTCCTTTGTCAATCCTTGTCACTACATCTTTTAAACCACATCTATCGCGCAATGTGCTATTCCTTATTCTATCCGCTATCGTCACTCCACATACACTCCTTAACGACCGCATTTCTACAGCGTTTTTATTTTATTATCAGCTGCGATTACATAATCCACGTGGCTCACTGGCCTTCTATAAACGATAAGTTGCGTGTATTGTTCATTTCAATGTTTATATTGTACAATTCTAAAGTTTTATGGAAGTACGGGGAATTCCAAGGTTGATGTCTGCAATCTTCAATCAAGGCATGTTTTTCTCTCTGATGCATTCAGTTGTAGATCCTTGCTGACATGGCATCTATTTTATTTCATTACAAATGACTATTTCTGTGCATTTGTAACCTGGATTCTAGTATTATAAGTTTTTACTTCTTGCTTTATACTGACACATATATCATATTGCGCGTAAATAATCGATTGATCTCTTACGAATTTCTCTTATGTACATATATTACAGTAAGAGTTAATATTTTATGTTACTTAAAATGTGTCTTACAGCTTTCTGTTTTTTTTTTAAATATTCAAGATACGCACTCCTTTTTTTTCAAATAAATAGACTTGTGACTCGACATTAATGACAGCACCCGCCTGATGTTAAGCTGGAGTGCGGTCCATAAATAAAGGTGACTGCTACTACAGTTTAATAAGTAGTAGTCACATCCACTATGCCGGCCTAGTTAAAACCGGCAAATTACAAGCTGATCCCGAAACGCAACTAAACCACTTCACGGTCTGTATACTTGTAAGTGGCGGTACTAACCTGGATCGGCAGACTGGGTACCACTGCCTACCATTCTTTGACAACCAGACCCAGAGCAAACATCTGCCTCTTTTTTTTAAAAACAATTAAATTAAATTTAAATATTACAAATAAAAGCTACGAAACAAATATTTGCTCCGACCGAGAATCAAACCCGGGACATCTGCGTAACGGACTGGTAGGACACCACTTCGCCACGCCTGTTTTGATTAGTTGACAATTTTGTTAATAGTCTTTAGATATAGGTCTTTTCATAGCTTTAGTGTAATATTTTGTTTATGTCAATATATAGACCCAGGACGGTAAAGTTACAAGCACATTCTAATTTTATATCCTTTTATGTATGTTTTAATTAATTTATTTATTATTAATGGTACCTATGTTAATGGTCTAAATTGCATTAATTTTGTCTTTGTGTTTATTTCCTATCAGAAAATCAGACCCCTTAGCACGGCAATCCAAGATAAAGACCAGAAAATAATTATTACTTACCAGAACAGTGCATAAAAATTTCCAAAAAAGATTTGCCGTGCTGCATGGCAGAAGACGTAAGAGAAATCAACTTTGCCTTTATATCATGCCTTGATATCAAATAGGCAGTTTCTCGAAAGTATTTAGAGTAATTAATTATTAGAAAACGTTATGCAACATTTGAGTTTCACAAAAAGAAATACCTGAGAAATAATTAAGTAGCGGGTCCGCATAATAACTTTTTTTTGTTGAAAATGCTATAAAAAAACACACCAATAATTTTTTCAAATTTCTTTTTTTATTTGAAAGTACAATCCTTCCGGTTAATGATGAAAAATAATTTCATTCAAATGGCTGCCTCGGCTGGCCATGCAGTAGCCTACACGATCGGTCCAATTTTTAAGTACATTATCGATTGTGTGCTTCACGAATATTGTCCTTTAAAGCACCAATTGTCTCTGGCTTGTCGGCGTATCACTTATCTTTGACGGCACCCCACAAATAATAGTCCAACGGTGTCAAATCGCAGCTCCGAGGTGGCCAAACGACATCATCTCTGCGGCTGATAATGCGATTTTTAAAAACACGACGCAAAACATCAAGTGTAGCGCCGTCCTGTTGAAACCAAATGTTGCCAATATCCTCCTCTTCAATTTCTGTGAACAAACATTTGTTCAACATGGCCCGATAACGATCGCCATTGACTGTAACGGCCACTCCTTGCTTATTTTCGAAGAGCCGAGGCAGCCATTTGAATGAAATTATTTTCCATCATTAACAGGAAGGATTGTACTTTCAAATAAAAAAGAAATTTAAAAAAATATTCAGTAGTTTTTTTTATAGCATTTTCAAAAAAAAGTTATTTGGCGGACCCTATAGTAAACTGTCACTTACATAAATGTATGGAAAGTTGACAATTTCCATATATTAAGTAATGAAAATAGACAAGTTCAAATTTCCATAAATGTATAAAACTCATTTGCACAATGACCAAAAAACAGCTAAATTGGGAGAAGTGCCCTAGAATAGATGCAACATTCTTCGAACATCTTCAGTTATAATTACAAAGTCATTATCTATTGTTTTCGGTCTAATGTTTGTCCTTCCTACTACTGCAATGATGTTTTCTCGCCATCTTCTGTAAGATCTGCCAATTGGTCTGCTCTAGTCTTAGGGATACCAATGCAGTATTTCTTCGCTTTATCTTCCAATTCTGGTCTGCGCCACATCTCTACTTCTATTCACATACCATTTCTACTGCGTCTACAATTTCGATTTTTACAATATTAATTTTGCAAGTCTTATATTTTTGTTCTTCTCCCTATCTTAAAACTTGAAATTTAAAAAGCTACTAAAGTGCTTGTATCATAGAAACAGGACAACCGTTGAGTGGTTTCGAGCACCCGTGCTCTCGGCTTGCGTGTAACCATTGCACTGACTACATACACCAAGGTCTCCTTACATATCTCCGTTTCTCCTTGGAATACTAGTGATTACATCTTTAGTTTGTGTGTTTTTTTTTAATTTTCAAAATATTTGATTGCCTAATATTTGTGTATATTTGTGTTGTGCAGTCTTCGAAGGTATTCTTTTGTCAATATTATATTGGCTGACGCATATTAGCCGAATTATGACGAATTTGGTACAAATTCGCGAACAGTTGAAATTTGAAAGTGACCTACTTTCTTAGTGCTGGGAACTCTACAACCATTTAGTTGTACAAGGCATAGCGCTAAATAGAATTTCATATTTGTAGTTGTTGACGCCTGTTTTGTGTTTTTTATTTATTGAGATGGAATTTGGCTTTGATTTGCCTCATGGTAAGCCATTGGAGGTCCAAGGAAGCCGACGACTGAAAAACCCGCTTGGGTTTATGGGTTACGGTTAGTTCTTTTTTATTTTTTTACATTACTTTTTTTTAATTATACATTACTATACTAAGCTACTAAAGTACTTTTATAATAGAAACAGGACAACCAAAGTACATATATCAAAGATACATTGGTACCGGTGAGTACCCGGTTCCCGGTTTCGAAAAATTAAATTGGTTTTAAAGTATTGATTGCGAACTTCGGTAATGAGTCGCTCTCCAGTAGCCCACCAATGACAGTATTTTTAAAGTGTTTATTGAGGAGTTACATTGTATTAAAAGTTTGGTTGATTTTTAATTTGATTTTTAATACCTGGTTCGCCCTCAGATTCTTTCGTTAATTGTTTGCGTTGCGCTCAGGCGCGCAGTGGGTAATGCGATTAAGAACCTAGTCCAGCTCTGCTACGACAGACTCTCTCATCTCAGCCATCTCCTGTCTTCTTCTGTTTATTCCTACACAGTCTGGTAATTGCTGTACGCTGTACACGCTGTAGGCCCAGTCTGTTTTACTTATGCTGTAGATATTATCGCAATCAATGAAAATAGTATAAAAAAAAGATGATGATCAAATTTCTTAGTATAATCCATGGTTTTAATTTTAATTATATTATTTATTTTCATTTATTTATTTATTTATAGGGATATGTATAAGGTGGGACGTAGCATGCTGTTTCCGCATACTCCACTAGGATAAACCCGTGCTGGAGTCATGCGGGATTCCAATTTAACATATATAATTTAATATTTACAAATAAACTTCACCTATATACTAATTAATAACCTAATTCTTAATTATCACTTATTTTGTTGCTTTTGTTGATCGTCCAAATATAGAAATTAATAAATATTATGTAATATATGACTTGACTTGACTTGTGGATCCAAACCATCTTGGAACCCATTGAAACACACACATTTTTTTACTAAGCCAGCCATCCGTTTGGGAGAAGTTCAGTCTCACACACAAGGACAGACAGAAGATATAAGTTTATATCGAAACCAATGTAGTAAATTAAACAAATTTTATGCGACTTTCTATAGAATTTATTTTGGTTTTGATTTTACATTTTTTTATTATTCCGACGTTCCGAGAGCTTTGCAGCTATTAGCCTTTGTCTCTCCGTGACTACGATGGTTGCAAAGCTCTCGAAACGTCGGAATAATCAAAAAATGTAAAATCTAAACCAAAATAAATTCGATAGAAAGCCGAATAAAATTTGTTTATTTCATTAATCAATGTTCGCGCAAAATCTAAGAATAAACCAATGTAATCTCGTTGGAAGGCCTAATTAATTTAATAAGTAAATCTAACTAATGTGTAAATACTTTAACGAAAGCCAACTCCCACTTATTTAAAAATTGAATATGTTGTAAATAATTTGTAACTTTTTATAATGCCAGTTGTTTTTAATCATTAAAGATTAGCGTGTCATTGCCAGCGTACTGATAACACGTGAAATCTCGTCTTTTATCTTGGTGATACGTGTTTATCTCAACAATTGTTAGGATAGACACGGTTATGTTATTAGTATTGTTATCTTTTTAAAATTTTATTACCTAAAATAATTATTATTGTGTAAAATTTCAATTTGATTGGGGGTTTTAGTGATTTAGTTTTAGGTAATAAATATATTTCATATTGCGAACAGTTAGTAATCTTAATTTTTTAAAGTAACAAATAATTTGGTAATAAAAAGTGGAAAACTTAAGGGATAGCTATGCCGCAAAGTACTTACGAAAAACAGATTAATAAATTATTTATTGCACGTGTTACACGTTTAACATGTACATAGGCAAGCATAAAACACTAATAATAATATATTTATTTAAGATTAATATTACATTTGACCCCTTTGACCCCGCCCAACATTTTTAGCGACGATTGCATTATCGGGGATTTTCTGGTTGTTTTTTAGAACATCTTCTTCGGCATCTCGGACAGACTAAATATCTTAAGTTACAGATAGACATGCTCAATTGTAGCACAAAAGCATGCTATTAATTAACAATTGCTACTCAGCAGCATGTGCGTAATATGCTAGAGATGTTCATGCTCAAAAATCAAACGTCGTTCGAGCTTTGAGCATACAGGTACTACCTGTGCAGCGCGGGTAATCAGATTTGCTTATGAGCATGCTAGTATCGATTAATTGCTCGCAGCGTACCAACGACTACTTTGCTTCAAATATGTCACGCTGGAAAGACGAGAAAACATTATAATTTTTACCAAGGTTTTCTCTTCCAATCACGGACCCAAATCGTCCTATACCTTCATTCTTTGAATGCATAATAATGTATTGCAAAAGGATGATTTTATTCATTTCTGTGCGGAGGGCATTTCTCACAGAGAACTTTTGCTATTTAACGACATGAGTATTGTATTGCTTTGAGCAGGCTATTCAAGTAAATTAGAAAAAAAATCTACATGTTTTAGCGTTTTTTTTCTTCAAAATTCATGGCTTACGATGTATTTAATATTAAGTCTTAAAATGTTGATAAAATTAGTTTTTTTTAGGCCCTAACGTTCACATAAAACGTCAATAAGATATGCTGTAAACTTTTTTGTTAATTGTAAAAACGGCCTTAAAAGTTGTAAGACAACACACAGCATTTTTTTTTAAACCGTTAGGCTCTTAGTAAATATAATTTACATTAATAATATAAATTAAGTAGATTGACGAAAGAAATTTATAAATCTGATGTGGATGGATGCGTTAAACAAGCCAGACCCAAGAGGGTGTTTTCCGACCAAATCGGAGACATCCTTAAGAAAGTCAGATTGCCTATGAAGCTTGTATGAAGAAAATTGTGGATGTAAAGGGGAGCGAGGGAGTTGTGTCAGGATCATAGCGATGGCGCTCCATTGTCTTTGCGTGACAATTAGATTGATTTAAATTTATTATCTATTTAATCTTAATCAATAGAAAGTGATTGGCTGGCATAGTGACTAGTTGACACTCTTGGACCTCCTCTTGCTCATCATCAAGCGGGTCGAGGCCAGATGTCGGGTCACAATAAAAGAGAGAGAGAATAAGTCGCGCATAGGGGCATAACGCAAGCCGCAAGTAATTTCCTTTCAAAGGACGCCATTTTAACATTAGTTCTAACGCATGTTAGCGTATTTTAAGAGTGGTAGGCAGTGGTACCCAGTCTGCCGATCCGGGGTAGTACCACCACTTACAAGTATACAGACCGTGAAGTGATTTGGTCACGTTTCAGGATCAGCTTGTAAGTTGCCGGTTCCAACTAGGCCGGCATAGTGGATGTGATTGCTACTCACAGTTATTGAATTGTAGTAGCAGTGACATTCATTCATGGACCACACTTTGGCTTAATATCAAGCGGGGTGCTGTCATATGTAGTCACAATAATAAAAAAAATCTCAATCAACATTTTACCACTTTATTGGATGTCGTGATGTCATTTGTCATTGTAGAATAAAAATAGAAATTTAATTTCCTTAATTGCAGAGAGAGAAGAGATCAGGAAAGAGATATGCTAGAAAAACAGCAGAAGGAAAAAGAAAGGGAACGTATGGAACGTGAGAAACAAGACAGAGAGGAAAGGGAAAGGAGAGAGGAGAAGGAAAGACAAGAAAATGCTGCGTCCAAACTAGTTTCTAGGCATTTTGAAGAATCACTTAGTAGACTCGCGAATCAAAAGGTAATTTGAAGAACAAAATAATAATTTAAAACAGAATTTCACCACGTGAGTTGTTCGTGGCCCATTTAACTGTAGCCTACACAAATGGTTACACGAATAAAACTTGTTTTGTATGATTTAAATTGTTGGTAGTGCATTAATTTAAAAGCACTTTTTTAAAGCATTTCGGCTGTTTTTGTTTTTGTCCAATTAAACGCAAAGGATATTGTGGTTTACAGTGTGGTTTATATTGTGGCTATACAGTCTTTTTTACTGTTACATAATTATCATGTCCACAGTGGATTGGCTCGTTTCATCCATTACACGAGGGTGATGATTTGTCGATGATGATGATTTGTCGCATAAATTAGCATATTCAAAATGATAACGTTAGATAATAAGGTCACAAATAGCATAATTTCTATTTTTTTTATTAATGGCGCCTGTGATCTTTGTCTTGATACAAAACAATATATCTTTGCCAATGGCCCAAATGCCGATTCAATTAATATGACAATAATATCTCGTTGCTCGTCAGACTATTTTTTATTGCGACTCGACATATGACAGCTCCCCGCTTGATGTTAAGCTGGAGTGTGGTCCATTAATGGATGTCATTGCTACTTCAATTCAATAACTGTGAGTAGCAGTCACATCCACTATGACGGCCTAGTTGGAACCGGCAACTTACAAGCTGATCCCGAAACGCGACCAAATCACTTCACGGTCTGTATAACTTGTGAGGGTACTACCCTGGATCGGCAGACTGGGTACTACTGCCTACTTGGTCATTCAGTTGCTGGTTGAACACAAAAGGACGAGCACGCTGATAAAATATAATAGTATAGTTAGAAATATTTGCATTCACACATTTAAATAAACTAACACCTCATTGTTAAAGTCCCTCAAGGCCTCGACCTCCCTGGCCAGGAACCGTTCTAGCGCGTCATCTGTCGCCCGTCTTAAAGATTCGAAGAGCCGGGTTGGAAACGATATCTGAATACCCGTGGTGGAAACGATAAAGGCACCCCGTAGATCCTGGCTTGAGAACCAAGGTTATTTGTACTCAACAGATATCAGATATCTAATGTTAACCAATACCTTTATCTGCGTCTCCGTTGGGAAGGACCTGCTGGGGAGGAGGGGTGATGAACGGCATTGAGATTACCGTGGAATCCACGTATGTTTGTGAAATCTACTCCAAGGTCATGGCAAGTGGCGCTCCATTGTCTCTCCCTAACCCTGTGGAAAAAAATGTGTGACATTTTAGTTAATTAATATATCCAGTAAGAATGAAACAAAATTAGGTGTTGGAAAATATCAATGAAAATTGTCTAAAAATATGTACGGCTCATGTAAACAGTCTAAAATCACTTTACTTTGATTCGTCAGTAAAATCTGGCATGGGTCAGTGACCGCTCCAATATGTTTATCTACTTAAAATGTGCAGGTATTTTAGATATATCAATCAAATCGCTACACCTTTTTTCCACAGGCGTAGGCCGAGATAATGGGGCGCCACTTGCCACGATCCTGACACAAATCCCTTGCTTCCCTTACATCCACGATTCACTTCATACAAGCTATACGTTAATGTGCACTAGTCAACCCAGCTTTCTTGAGGAAGTCTCCGATTTGGTCTGAAAAAACACCCTTCTGGGTTTGTCTCGTTAAAACGCAATCCACCCACATAATTATAAATTCCTTTCGTCACTCATCCTTTCTATGTGCCTAAACTATCAAAGCATTCCTTTGTCAGTCCTTGTCACTACATCTTCTTTCAATCTATCGCGCACTGTGCTATTTTTTATTCTATCCGCTATCGTCACTCCACATACGCTCCTTAATGACCTTGGATATATAAATATGATTTTGGATATAAATAAATCCACTGTCGATGAGTGGCCAGAACGCATACGAGTGTTTGTTTTAAATCTCACGTAGAACGAAGCTCTGCCTTATATAGTTATTGATCTCCTCAAATATTTTAAGAGCAAATACCCGGATACCAAATACCAGCGCATGCACAAAGAGATAGTTTCGTATAACGAGAAGCCACATCTGTGGTGACTCCCCTGTCATGCCCGGACTGTTCCATTTAGTAGGCAACCGTCTCCTAGTAACTGGAACTTAACTTACCATGATATCGCGTGTTGCCGTTAATTACTCTTTAGTTTGACCTACTTTTGATTTTAATTAGGAGCTCTCTGCGCAGAATAATCGTCGTTCAAAGCAAAAAAGTGTCCACCCCTTAATTTTGTCTCTGACGGTCAGAGCCACCTCGTGCTCTATTAAATGAATCGTGCTAATAAATAAGTAATCCATTACTTAAGGAGTTTGTGAACAAATTTTCTAATCTTATTGTAATTATTTTTCAGCGCAACAACATGTCGTGGAATTTGATCAACAGCCTGAGTGCAGCACGAGCAGTGGCACCAGAACACGAACGATTAAGAACAGACAGGGGTTACACATACAGCCCTCCTCACCCTCAGCGCGCCGCCAAACCCTCGGACTACTGCCGGCTACCCACCAAACCGCCGGACAAACCGTCGTCCTTGCCTAAAGGCGAGCCCAACTTTGCGGCCTACAGTTACTCACCCTATCGGCCGCTTAAGGAGGCGCACCTACCAGCGCCGCCCCCGCTAGTTCCGGAGCCCAACTCGGTCATCGTAAAACATGACGCGAAGCAAATACACCTTGAGCAGAAGCATCCATATCCTTCTAAACGCGCTGAACCGACGACGCACTATGGCCGTTCGCCGTATCGCGCCTCACTGTCACCGCACCACCCTGCTTCAGCGCCCGCGCCGCACTCTCCGCATCTACAGCATACGCCGCACTCGCAGCATGCCGCTCCCATGCAGCCCCATTCCGCAGACAAAGCGCGCGCCAGGCAATATCCTCAACCTGCACCACCCCGATCGCCTGCATTCTATACTTCGCCACCTACCAAACCTAAAGTGTCAAGTCCGGCGCCACCACACATCTACGGTAGGCCGGGCTCCTCGCCTACGCCTACGCATTATGCGGAACCTCCTCTACCTCTTAGCAAAACGGGTCCTCCCGTGCCGTATCCTCCGCCCTCTGCGTACTCTCCTGCACCACGCACTAGGCCGCCACCGGTCGCTCATTCGCGAACGCCGGAGCCTCGACATACACTTCGCGTGCATCAAGCGTCTCCCCCGGCATCTTCCGTGCCGTCGCCCTGTCAAACGCAGCCGCTCGATTTGGGAGTTTCTTCTCGCGAGGATCCGGATCGTTGTTCCCCTCGACGACGATTCCCCTTCGACCCGGCCTCGGATCCCGAGTCGAAGCGACGGAGGCTCGATTCAGGCCCGGCGCTACCCGCACGACCTGCGTCCGAACCTCTTATAGCGAGCGCAGCCGGAGTGTTGCCCGGAAGACCCCTAGGTTCAGAACCGGCGCCGCAACCTCCAGGACCTCCCTGCGACGTACGAGTGCCGTCCGCAGACGGCTCAGTGGAAACACCGGAGCGTGCTGCGGGCGCGTCTCCTCTGCCTCCACCTTCAGCAGCACCTCCCGTGGCGTCTAGTCCGCCGGTGGCCCCAGCGCCGCCGGCACCCCCCGCCACTCCTCCTGCCGCGTTAACCATCGAGGCAGCTCCCGCACCTGTGCCCAGTCCGAAAGAGGGCGCCCAGCCCACCGTCAGACATCTAGGTAAGAAAGCTTGGCTGCAGAGACACGAAACCGCGCCCATAGGAGATGGAGACTGCTCCGGTGGTGGTGGCGTCTGTGTCACTTTACCGATGACCGTCGCCACGAGAGCTCCCACGCCTGATGACACAGTCGTGTCGAACATAGTCATCCCCATTGCCGCAAAGTCAATACAAAGGGTACCGACTACCAACAACGCGGCCCGACCGAAGGCCGGCAAGCCCAGAAAACCCACCAAGGAGACTAACGGCAGACTGGATGAAGAAGAGGGAGACAGTTCTAGCTCGGACCGCGAGCTTGCCGTATTGCCCAAAAGAAAGCCGCCGAAGGCGAAGCGAAAAAAAAACAACACTCTAAGAAAGGGCTCTGAGGATGTCAAAAAAAAGAAGGCGTCCGAAAGCGGCAGCGAGAGCGACAAAGAGAGCGATGACAAAGATTCGGATTCCGGAGGCAGCGGCAGCGCGAGGAGAGGTCGAGCAGGTCCACGTGGAAGACGTGCCCGTGGCGGACGTGGTGGGCGCAAAGACGAACCTCCTCGCCGTGCCACAGCCCGCGCACGCTCATCTGGCCTAACGGCTGACAGTTTCCTGCAGAACGGCCCATGCTTTGAAGTCGCCCCTCGCCTTGCTAAATGTCGCGAATGTCGTTGGTCGCCTGCACAAAGGGACAAGGACATGCCCAACATATTCTGCCGGTTCTACGCTTTCCGCAGACTTAAGTATGCAAAGAACAGACAGCTGGCCATCGCTGGATTTTCGGACCCCCACAAGGATGCCGACAATGTAAGTTATCATATCATTGACGGTTAAGATCAGTCACAGGCAACTTTAGTTAATAAATACTCACGCCTTTTTTTCACATGGATAGGCAGAGACAATGGAGCGCCACTTGCTACGATCCTGATACAACTCCATCGCTTCCTTTACGTCCACAATTATTTTTATACAAACTCTACGATTATGGGCACTAGGCAACCCATCTTTCTTGAGAATTGGTCGGAAAACACACTCTGCCTCTGCCACATCATATAATAAATATGTCGTCAATCTACTATTTTATTTTTTATTGTACTTGACATCTGATTTCGATTAGCCTGATGGTAAGCAAAAGGAGGTCCAAGAGTACCGACGACTGATAAAACAGAGTCATATTATATTTCACAGACATGTTACCTGTAATTAAATTTTAAGATTTGGCTTCTGGTGTAGCCGACTTAATAGTCTAAACAGCTGTTCAACATTGTCATTGATAGATATATTATTTCGCAGGATGATAAAAAGTTATGGCTGTCATCATCGGCGGATGCCGCTGAGCTAGACATTGAGATGAGTTGTTTCCTCTTGCGCGAGATTGGTGATCAGTTCTGTCAACTATTACAAGAAGAAAAGGAAGCTGAATCACTACATTTAAATGAAGGTAATAAACGAGATAGCAAAATTATTATATTAGAGAGAGTTTTGAGATGTTAGTTAATGTTAGTTTATCAAAATCTAAGAAAATTGTAACATTCATTATTGATTTTTACACATGTACTTTTCCTGACTTTATTTACAATTTCGCGATATGCGGGGTAACGATATCAGATAGTTGAATTAAACAAACTTTATGCGGCTTACTTTCGCGTTTATTTTGGTTTTGATTTTACATTTTTTTTATTATTCCGTCGTTTCGAGAGCTTTGCGGCCATCGTGGTCACGGAGAGAGTAAGCCGCATAACATTTGTTTAATTCAATAATCAATGTTCGCGCAAAATTTAAGATGATATCAGATAGGGCAAATAATTTAAAGAGTGGTAGGCAGTGGTACCCAGTCTGCCGATCCGGGGTAGTACCACCACTTACAAGTATACAGACCGTGAAGTGATTTGGTCACGTTTCGGGATCAGCTTGTAAGTTGCCGGTTCCATCTAGGCCGGCATAGTGGATGTGATTGCTACTCACAGTTATTGAATTGTAGTAGCAGTGACATTCATTCATGGACCACACTTCAGCTTAACATCAAGCGGGGTGCTGTCATATGTCGAGTCACAAGAAAAAAAAAATAAAAAAAATGAAGGTGTACGTTCGTAGTTAGTGTTATAAAAACAAAAACGGGCTGTGTTGCAGGGGCGTAGCTACCGCCGTATCAATTATACGGGGTGCCTGGGCCACGGGGGCCCCCAACTTGACCATAGAGGCAGAAACTAGAAAAACTAGTCATCATTTAATTTTATGCTAACACTTTTTTCTTTTGTGAGAAATATTTTCCCTTCCCAAGGGCCTCCAAACAATTTCTTATACGGGGCCCCGCCAAGGCACGCTACGCTTCTGGTGTGTTGTGTTTGTTGGTTTGAGGCGTAGAATAGATGGATGAAATCAGTTTTCTTTTTATTTTTTATTGTGACTCAACATATGACAGCACCCCGCTTGAATTTAAGCCGAAGTGTGGTCCATGAATGAATGTCACTGCTACTACAATTCAATAACTGTGAGTAGCAATCACATCCACTATGCCGGCCTAGATGGAACCGGCAACTTACAAGCTGATTCCGAAACGTAACCAAATCACTTTACGGTCTGTATACTTGTAAGTGGTGGTACTACCCCGGATCGGCAGACTGGGTACCACTGCTTACCACTTAATTGTAAATAAAAGATTGTAAATAATGTTTATTTATTTATGATTTACAGATAAGACAATAGCGTGGAAGCGTGTCGTTCAAGGCGTGAGGGAGATGTGCGACGTGTGTGAGACGACATTATTTAATTTCCATTGGACGTGCGGAAAGTGTGGATTTGTTGTATGCTTAGACTGTTATAAGGTAAGCTAATAAGTTTATTAATTATGTACATTTAAGACGACAGGCGTGGCTTCAATTCCCAGTAGGAGCAAATATTTGTTTCATAGCTTTTATTTGTAATATTTAATAATTGGTAACATTTTTGGTTAAAGCACTATAGTTCCATTTCTTGTTGATTTGCTGATCTGAAAGGATCCATGATCAGGTTTTTTAAATCCAGATATTTTTATTTCCCATCATTTACACATACAGCCGGTTGTACCAAAAATTATAATTTTCGAATTTGTAAAAAGTATCGTATAAGTAAAAGAATAAAAGAAAAATGGGTTGCACCACTCTTAAACTTCACATTTTACATTTACGTTTAAAGGATATTTTGTACAAAGCTAAAGGACATCATTCAATTTGGGTTTCTATGTACTACTTTTGTTATTTCTAATGATAAAAACATATATAAAAGGTAGTTTCGATATAAAATTCTTAACAAACCAATTCACGATTTCGTAATAGTAAACGTAATAAAATAAGTATAAAGTAAATTGAAACTTTTTTGGTACAACCGGGTGTCAGTCAAGATGAATCAAATGAGCCCAAACTTAGTAAACCCATTCAGGATTTCGTCTCTAACCTTCGTTCTCCATCATCATTAGTACAGTAGCTCAGTGGTACCTGTTAAAACACCCATGTATATGTATACATTCGTGTTTCAAAGGTTAAGTCACAGATATGTTTAAAAGTAAATACCGATTATGCGTCCAAGATCCCTACCGCAGCTAATAAAACGAGCTGATGACCTTGAAACCCTTGATTAAATCTTCATCAATTGTAGCTAAGAATAATCTCGATCATGTCAGCATTTAAACAAAAATCGTAATCGGTTCATTGGTTTAGGAGCTACGATGCCACAGACAGATACACAGACACGTCAAACCAAAAAAAAAACTCTTTTTGAGTCGGGGATTAAAAATAGTGTATTTATGCACTCGTAGCTAATGTGATTAATAATATTCAAAATAAGTAGTTTTTGACTAACAAAATTTGCAATATGAAATTTAAGGTTGAAACTTGAACCTGATGATTAAAATTTAATAAAATCAACAAAATGAGATATTATTAAATTTTTCTTTTAGTAAATGTTTAAATTGTCTTCCACCTGCTCAATACAGGCAATGCCGTACGAATGCTCTTCTAAGCCAGGAAATTTAAATGGCCATACTTGTTTGTCTAAAACTTTTTTTATTAGAAAATCCTTTATTAGAGAGAATTAGGGCTGCCGACTCATTCTGCTGTCATCGTCATCATCAGCCATAAGGCGTCTACTGCTGAACATAGGCCTCCCCCTTAGAACGCCATTTCGAACGACAAGTTGCCAGTTGCATCTACCGGTTATTAAAAGGTCGGGTTAAAAAAATTCGCCGTCGTAAATATTTTTAGAGGTAAACGTTAACAAGTGCAAGTCATAAACAACTGACCCTTTTGGCACGTAAATTAAGCAGACACGTCAGTTAAGGTTTTATATAGATGAACTGGCCGATAAGGGCAAAATATTGATCTTTATCGACCTCCTTTGTCGTTGTCCTTTGTCCTTGGTTGTTTTTGTGCAATTAAGAAATATGTGTGTCTGTGTAGTTAAACATGTGTGATTGCCCTTTAGATTAGCAATACTTAGCCCTGTTTAGTTTTTTTGTTGCCCGTTGGTTCGGGTGTGTATAGATGGGGAACGAGTTAAATAGATTCGGGGGCCGAGGTGCGGTGGGGCGTCAAAAAAACCCCACCCGTATCATAGTAGCCGCTATTAGTGACGCTCATAGCTCGGCGATGTCATTTAATATCGATAAAAACGTGTCCATAATTTCTTTGTTTGATTATTGTAAAATTAGTGAGTTAATTGAATAAAAGAGAGTCGTCATCCGTAGTCAGGCTAGAATCATTATTAGAAACGTGAAAAAAATGTGTGAAAAATATAAAAACATGCAGTCACTATTCTCATAATTAAATTAATACATAATGCTAAAAAAATTAAAATTGTTGCTGTCTAATGTTTATACTTCAATTTAATACACATTTTAAATAATTAAATCTATTTGCTTTTTGAGGAAAGTATGTGTTTATCGTTATCAACATTTTGCATATTACTTCACTATTCATAATAGACACGTGACCATAATGACGTCACATCTGCATTCCTAGCGCGTTCATTTAGCTCGTTCCCTCACAGTATATATTTCTTTAGTTGCCTTTTTACTTGCTGAGACAGTGTTCGTGTCCAAAAATAACGTTTTTTATTTATTATTTGCAGTCTCGTACGGCAGGCAATGGTGCTAACAGTTGTGGTGTTGGCGAATCTAATTCATCCCCCAGTCCTGGGCCAAATGAAGAGAGAGATTCGTATGGGTAAGTGTTGTTTATACGATTTTTTATTTATTTTGTCGCAACTACTGAACTCCACTTGCCTTATGGTATACTCGGTCGACTTTTTACCTTTTTGATTATGCATCCTGTCGTTCAGCTTTTTTATCTCGTTGTTTAGTGATCTGATTATTATCATTATTTTTTTATAATTTTTATTATACATTTCTATACTAAGCTACTAAAGTGCTTGCAAACATTGTAGTGTGCAAACACATATAAATTTAACGCGTTTGTTTCAACAAGAAGAGAAGATGGCCTATTTGCGACAATTTACTTGATTGCAATCTATACATAATAATATAAAACTATAGTTAAAAAAAAACAAAAAAAAACAAGCCTATATGACAATGTGAACTAGAGTGATCTTTTTAAATTGTGACTCGACATCTGACCTTGTCCCGCCTAATGGTAAGCAAGAGGAAGTCCCGTGGTCCCACAGACTGTGTTCTGTGGTGACAGCAATCACGCGCAGGTGATTGCTGGAGTTTGCTGGTCTCCCATCGGGCGCGTCCCCAGGTGGCGGATAGGGGAACTCCGGTGCACTCCGTCGCGGTATTGGGAGCCGGGCGTAGTGACCCCGGGTTCCGGCCCGGACCAAAACCAGCGTGGCGCAACCCGAGGGCGGTGTTCTCCACACCGCCCTCACCCCGTTCTCTTCCTGTTAGCCGTTCTGTTCCTGGCTACCAGAGGTGCATCGGGAGGCTGGGTGTCTTGGCGCCTGGCTGGGACGGAGAAGCGAGTGCGTCGCCCGGGCTGCCTTGAGCGGTTGCTCAACAGCGCCAAAACAAGGTGCTCTCTCGGACAGTGCTTTTTAGCATAGCCCGGGGTGGAGCGAATGGAGGATACTTACTGCCACTGCCCAAGCTGGGCAGTGGCAGTAAGGGAGAGGCGTGCAGCCGTTTCCGCACGTCTCTCCCCAGAAAGCTCTTCGAGTCAGCAATGTCGCGATTGAGCGGGCCACATTGCTAGTTAGGGCCCGAAAGGGCCAACGTCGGCGGAGTTACGGAAATTTCGCTAACGCGATTAGTCTTGTTCCGCCGATGTGGGTTTGAGGAAACGGCGTGGGAGGTTTTAGCCGGTGAGAGCCCGGCACTTCGGCTGGTAGTGCTTTCCTCCCACGTTAATAAAAAAAAAAACAAGCAAGAGAAAGTTCAAGAATGCCGACGACTGAGAAAACTGAATAAGTTCACGACTACCTCAGTCGACGTCACTATGATATTTTATGAAATTATTGTGTTTTCATCAGTCTTTAATACATTTACAATTTTTTATATTAAAAAGACCTCTAGAAGTGGGTAAAAATTAAATTGCAAGATTCCGTTAGATAGTTACATACATACAAGTGAATCTAATAAAAGCGTGTTAAAAAATAACACAACCTTCTTCTATTACAGTTGGCTAACGTGTACATCAGGCGGTGCTCACCCTCCGCGGCGATTATTACTCACACAAATAGCAGCCGGTGGCGCTCTCACTGGAATGGCTGACAGGGCACATCGCGCAAGAGTGGAGTGGGGTCTGCCACCATGCCAATGTACTGGCACACAGGCTGAGAAAATAACCCTGGACCCCGCCAGAAGAGCAAGGGCTAAGGAACTGCTGCAAAAGGCTCTGGCTAAGGTAAGAATACCTATGTTTGCGTTTATATACATACTAGCTGACCCGGCGAACTTCGTACCGCCTAACAGTTAATGAATGTCGTGTTACAGATTAGCTGAACATAAGTTATTGTGGATTGAGAGAATTAATATTATTTTAATACAACATGTGTTTTTACTGAAAGTTGACAATTTGCTCTTAAACTTGATATATTTTCCTTTTACACAAAATAAATTTCTAAATGCACGCATTACATTTTGTATAGTAACATGTTTTTTGTTTTATTTTTTCGTCAATATTACAATGTTGTTATTTGACAACAGGCGTGGATGAACGGTTAGGTTAGGTTATTTCGAGTTCGATTCCCGGTCGGAGCAAATATAATATTTAATAATTATATTAAATATTGCAAATATTTGTTAATAATAAAAAATTGTAAAATCAAAACCAAAATAAACGCGATAGTAAGCCGCATAAAATTTGTTTAATTCAAAGGAGAACTTATCTACGTACCTAACACCTTACCTAGGTTTAATAAAATTATTATTTTATTTCTCTTTTTCAAATTAAAAACCTTATTTATTACCTACCCCTAAACTAAATTCGAGTGCAATAAAATTTATAATAGTCAACGAATCTAAATTTAAAATGCATAAGTACTGATTACACCGACAGGCGTGATTTGACGACAGGCGTGGACGAACGGTTTAGCGACTGGTTTGTTGCGCGTAAAGTCCCGGGTTCGATCCCCGGTCGGAGCAAATATTTGTTTCATAGCTTTTATTTGTAATATTTAATAATATTAAAAATTGCAAATATTTGTTAATAAAAAAAAAAGAGATGGATATTTGCTTCGGGTCTGGTTATCAAAGAGTGGTAGGCAGTGGTACCCAGTCTGCCGATCCAGGGTAGTACCACCACTTACAAGTATACAGACCGTGAAGTGATTTGGTCACGTTTCGGGATCAGCTTGTAAGTTGCCGGTTCCATCTAGGCCGGCATAGTGGATGTGATTGCTACTCACAGTTATTGAATTGTAGTAGCAGTATCATTCATTCATGGACCACACTCCAGCTTACCATCAAGCGGGGTGCTGTCATATGTCGAGTCACAATAAAAAAAAATAAAAAAAACCTAATAGTGAATATCCTGATAGTGAAAATGTCGAAGATTGCATAGCTACTTTAAAGATAAAAAACAAAACTGACTGATTATAATAACGCTTTTGTAATGTTTTCCTTAAAATTATGACCCTCTTAAGGAAGTTTCGGTTTCGGCCAAAACTGAGACTGTTGCCGAAATTCGGTTTTGTTTTCGGTCGTAAAAACCAGTTTCGGTCCGACACTCGAATGTTCCTTAACCAAAGAAACACTGTAAAAGAAGCTTTAATGATCAGAATTGTGGATGATCAATTTGTGTATTTGGGTGACATATTAATGTTTTTCAATGATTGTTTGCAGAATATAAAGGACGAAAAGAAAGAGGAGAATTGCTCCACAAATGGCACATCACCCGCGAAGTCTGAGAACGGCACCACCGTGATGAGTTGGCTCGCAGACATGCCTGTTAAGAGTGAAAGCAAAGACAAAGACAAAAGTGATTCAAGCTCATCAGACGAAGAAGGAAACTTCTCAACACTGCGAGAGTTACTGATAAGACCTGCACCAGACGCAGGCGACGGTCAACCCAAGAAGAAGCAAAAGAAAAATGAGGTGGCTATCCTCGCTGACGTAATCTCTAGTGTTGTCCCAGAGACAAGAGACGAAGACGTGAAGCCCCCCAATTCAACAGACATGGTGAAACGATACGGAAAAGTGAGCGGCAGTGAACCTATTCGATATATGACACACCTCGAATCTAAAATGTTATATCCGGATGTGCCTCACGCTTGGCTCTGCGACGGAAAATTGTTACACCTCACTGACCCAGTCAACTCGGCCAATTACAAACCATTTCAGGTAACTATCACAATGTATTTATGTCATTCACGCGTGCTCTATGCTCGCCCATCTTTGCCTTAATATTGCGGTTAGCACACCAGTCCGTCACGCCAAAATCCCCGGGTTCGAATCCCGGTAAGAGCAAATATTTGTTTCATAGCTTTTATTTGTAATATTTATTCTAATTATTAAAATTTTAAATATTAGTTTATAAAAAAAGAGGTAGATATTCGCTCCGGGTGGGGTCATTAAAGAGTAGTAGGCAGTGGTGGTCTGCAGATCCAGGGTAGTACCACCACTGGTTTTAACTAAGCCGGCATAGTTGATGTGCTTCTATTTACAGTTAACTGACTGGAGTAGCAGTCACCTCCATTAATGGACCGCACTTAACATCAGCGTGGTGCTGTCATGTGTCGAGTCACAATTTAAAAAAATTATCAATTAATGCTTACATTCTCATTTTAGAACCAATGGAAGCGTGGCCAACCAGTGCTTGTGTCGGACCTCACAAACATTTTGGACACAAGCTTATGGAGTCCGGCAAGTTTTTCTCGGGATTTTGGCGATAACCGCGTGGACGTCGTGAACTGTGCGTCCGGCTTTGTGGTTCCTAACCTGCCAGCGCGCAAGTTCTGGGACGGCTTCGAGCGCTGCAACAAGAGATTGCGCGACGACAACGACGCGCCCATGGTGCTCAAGCTCAAGGACTGGCCCCCTGGCGAGGATTTCGCCGAGCTAATGCCGGGTCGCTTCGATGACCTGATGCGTGCGTTGCCTCTTGCGGAGTACACTTCACGTGCCGGTAGACTCAACCTTGCAGCGCGATTGCCTGATTGCTTCGTACGTCCAGACCTCGGTCCCAAGATGTACACCGCATACGGCGGCGCCTCGGGCACAACTAACCTGCACGTGGACGTTAGTGACGCCGTCAACGTACTAGTGCACGCGTCTGCACCGGGTGATGCGCCCGACCGCCTGCGAGACGCCGAGCGTGCGGCAGAATCCGCCAATCTGGACGTGTTGTCTGCGCGCAGAGCTCGCGCACGACCACCTGCCGCGCTGTGGCACGTGTACGAGGCGCGCGACGCTGATAAGATTCGCGACTTTCTGATGGGCATTGAGAACGAGCGAGGTGTGCGTCCCCGCGACCAGCATGACCCCGTCCACGACCAGACTTGGTACCTTGACGCGCGGCTGCGGGAGCGGCTATATAACGAGTACCAGGTAGAGGGCTATGCTATCCTGCAATGCCCCGGTGACGCAGTGTTCATACCTGCGGGCGCGCCTCACCAAGTGCGCAATCTGCTGGACTGTATCAAAGTCGCCGAGGACTTTGTGTCGCCGGAGAACGTGTCTCGTTGCTTCGAATTGGCACAGCAGTTCCGTCGCTTGTCACGTCGCCACGCGAACAAGGAGGACAAACTGCAGATCAAGAACATTGTGTACCACGCAGTGAAGGACTCTCTTTGTTGCCTGGAAACGGCGCTGGCCCAGCCGTGAGTTCGGCCACTTCCTGTGATCTCATCGCCCGCATTTACGTGTGCCCGTGGGTGTGTGTGTGTGTGTGTGTGTTTGCAATGTAATTAGTTTGATACATAACGGTGATATTGTCGAGGCGTGGATGTGTTTTATGTTCCTTTTTTTTAATTACAAATGAACGTTTCCGATTTAGTGATACGGCTTACTGTAGCTATAGTGATATGTATGTAATGTGTACATTTTGATTCTAATTCCATCGAGTATATATATATATATATATGTGTGTGTATATTATTAATTATGGACTTTATGTTAATTGCTAGAAGCATTGTTCATTTATAACAATGGCGTGTTGATAAGTTTCTCCTATTATATAGTTTTCTCATTTAATATATCAGGAGATAGTTTTACAATAATATCAGACAATTTGGTTATGTCTTTTTTGCTGTGTTAAGCGAAATTATATTATTTGTATTGTGTATATTATGTATGGTTATAAGTTGAATAAAGAATATGTTTATATTATATTGATTGTTTTTATTAAATATTATGTTATAAGGCGTTCTCACAGGCGATTTTAGTTGTTCTATTTTTAATGCATTCCTATCAATAAAAGTTAAAAGGTCTTTGTTGAACCGATATTTATTGCTTCAACTTGATTAAAATCTGTTCAGACTGTTCAAATAGCAAACGATTTTGCAGTTGATTAACTAAAATCGTCTCGTGAAAACGCAGTATAAGATCTGGACAAGCCATTGAATAGTTTTATATATAGGTATAGTCCAGTCAAACTAAATCGTTTTGTATGGCGATTATTTTAATAAATTCACTTTGGGAAATAATTTTGAATATGATGGATGTATGCCTAAAATAGTAGGTAGATTGACGAAAGGAATTTATAAATCTGATATGGATGGATGCGTTAAACAAAGCAGGCCTAGAAGGGTGTTTTCCGACCAAATCGGAGACATCCTCAAGAAAGCTAGGTTGCCTAGTGCCCATAACCACAGAGCCTGTATGAAGGATCGTGGTAAGTGGCGCTCCATTGTCTCTGCCTATCCCCGTGGGAAAAGGGCGGTTATTCCTGGTGCATTCGCGTTCGTAACAATGTCAAGCTCAAGTGCATATCTGAGCTTTGGTGAATTTTCTAGATATATATATTTTTTTTATTTATTGTGACTCGACATATGACAGCACCCCGCTTGATGTTAAGCTGAAGTGTGGTCCATGAATGAATGTCACTGCTAATACAATTCAATAACTGTGAGTAGCAATCACATCCACTATGCCGGCCTAGATGAAACCGGACACTTACAAGCTGATCCCGAAACGTGAACAAATCACTTCACGGTCTGTATACTTGTAAGTGGTGGTACTACCCCGGATCGGCAGACTGGGTACTACTGCCTACTACTCTTAGATAACCAGACCCGAAGCAAATATCCATATCTTTTTTTTCAATATCAATTCGATATCAATATCCATGAATGGTGAACGCCTGGATGAAGTCGATACAGTTCGTGATCTCGGTGTTGAGATGAACCAATCGGTTAAGTTTGTTTCGCATATAGATAATATTATCAAAAGGGCCAACAGATCTCTTGGATTTGTAATTCGTAAAGCCAAAATATTTCGTAGCTCTCACACAATTCAAGTCCTGTATAACGCATATGTTCGTAATATGCTGGAGTACTGTAGCACAGCCTTGAATCTGTATTTGCTAATCACAGCAATAGATTAGAACAAGTACAAAAAAGATTTCTATACCATCTAACTTATAAAAAAGGTAAATGTCGGACCATTAGATCGTACTCCGAAAGATTGAGCTACTTTAAAATGGAATCATTGGCAGATAGACGGACACGTACAGACATACTATTCCTACATAAACTTATTAATGGCTCAAATGACTGCACAGAACTCCTGCATAATATAAATTTCAGAGTTCCTAGGTTAAAGGAAAGGTCGACCACGAAGAAAACCCTCTTCTCGTTGTCTTGGTGCCGTACATTAATTGGCAGCCATGCACTGATTAACAGGATGATGAGAATGTGTGATGAAGTCGAAAATTTTGATGTAATATACGCAACCAAAATACAAATCAAGCAAATGAAATTGCACTAGATTTTTTCATAATGGCAGGTCATATCTCTGTTTTTATATCTTTTATCTTTGTTATTATTATTATTTTTGGTGATGGGTATTTTTAATTAGTTATATTTTGTATGTTTGTGTTTTTGACATTAGATTTCCAAATTGATTTTTTATTATTTTGTAATTTATTATTTTGTAATTAATCTGTAATTTGTAAAGTTGTAATAATTTGCTGTATGTTTATTAGTTAAGACGTGCACATGTCTATAATAATTGAATGTGCAAATGATCGTGTTATGTGCATTGATTTGTTGGTGACCCAAATAAATAAATAAATTAACAAATATTTGCAGTATTTAATATTACAGATAAAAGCTATGAAAAAAATATTTGCTCCGACCGGGGATCGAACCCGGGACTTTACGCGCAACAAACCAGTCGCTAAACCGTTCGTCCACGCCTGTCGTCAAAATTCCTTCTTTGGCCGGCATAGTGATTGAGGCAGCTGTGAACCAACTAGGTTTTCTCAGTCGTCGCCATTCTTGGACCTCCTCTTGCTTATCATCAGGCGGGTCAAGGTCAGATGTCGTGTCACAATAAAAAAAGTATTATTATTATAAAATCATTTCTTCTAAACAGGACGAATAAATAGTAGCATAGTCAATTATGCATCCATTTCGGCATTTTTTTAAAATTAAACTTTATATTAACGTTCTTGGTAAAACCTACTATATTTTACAATACACAATTCTTCAAATGTCATCCAAATGAAAAACTACATATGTTTTATTAGTGTCGCTGCACACGGGCCACCGGCCACAGCCACAAAACGTATTTCCTGTAGTTTTCATACATTTTATATGGACTCACCGCACACGGTTGATGCCGGTGGCCGCCACACGCTACAAATCGTTGCTGCTCGCTTCTTGTGGCCCACTAAATGCTCGTTACATTTGTGTGCGTTTATTAAAATTGGATGTATCAATAAAATCTACGGTTTGTTTTCTACGACGACGTTTTTTTTTATCAGAAGCAGCGCAATTAAACCTTCTTCATCAGAGTCCATTATAATACTGCGCGCATGGGTTAAAAAATGTAGCAGCCACCGACCGCAAGTGTCGACCACCGGCTGTTTCTGGCTTCTCGTGTCAGCGTTTGTGGCTGTGGCCGGTGGCCCGTGTGCGGCGACACTTAACTATACTTTTATTAGGGGTTGCGACTGGGAATGACCGATTGAATTTCTTTAAAACGAATGACCGTTTTAAAGAAATTCCCGTTCGTCACCAATGGGGGCGCAGGATGCGGCGGCGAACGGGAATAACCAGACCGGAAATAGGCGACCGTGGTGTAGAGGCAGTGCAATGGTCTCGCAAAACGAGAGCACGAGTGCGAAACCACTTGCAGGTACCAATGTATATATTTGATATAATATGTACTGTAAGGGAACGAGCTAAATAAACGCGCTAGGAATGCAGTTGTGACGTTATAGTCACGTGTCTATTATGAATAGTGAAGTAAAATGCAAAATGTCGATAACGAACGTAAATAGATTTAGTTGTTAAAAATTATAAATGTGTATCAAATTGAAGTATAAACATTAGACAGCAACAATTTTTGATGAATTATATTTTAATTTAATTATGGGAATTGTGCCTGCATGTTATTTTTCTTTTTCATACATTTTAATAACGTTTTTAATAATAATTCTAGCCTGACTACGGAAATATGGTTTTTAACGATATTAACTGACATCGCCGAGTTATGCGCGTCACTAATAGCGGCCACTAAGATACGGGTGGGGGGGTTATTTGACGCTCCGCCGCACCTCAGCCCCCGAATCCATTTAACTCGTTCCCCATCTATATGTACTCTCTATATTTAAATAATACATATTATGTGTAACGAATTTTATCAAGTGTCTTTAATGCGACCTCAATTTTTTTTGGACTTATATATTTTCATGTGATAAGGCCTGTAAGCCTCACCATCTAATTTTAAAGTACTAAATATTTCACATCGCTCGAAAAGAACTTTGACGACAGGCGTGGACGAACGGTCAGCGATTGGTCTGTGGCGCGTATAAAGTCCCGGGTTCGATTCTCGGTCGAAGCAAATATTTGTTTCATAGCTTTTATTTGTAATATTTATTAATTATATCAAATATTGCAATAAAAAAGAGTTGGATATTTGCTTTGGGTCTGGTTATCAAAGATTGGTAGGCAGTGGTACCCAGTGTGCCGATTCGAGGTAGTACCACGACTTAGAAGTATACAGACTGTGAAGTGAAACAGACTGCAACTGGCGTCTTGTCGTTTGGAATAGTGTTCTAAGGGGGAGGCCTATGTTCAACAGTGGACGTTTCTGGATGATGATGAAATATTTCAAAAAATTAGCCTAAAATATAAAAATAGTTCCATAAAATGTAAAGTACTGTATCTATATATATATATATATAGCCTCTTCTATAAACCACATAGAAGCGTAATTGACGAACCTCAAAACTAACACGATCAAAGAGTGGTAGGCAGTGGTACCCAGTCTGCCGATCCGGGGTAGTACCACCACTTACAAGTATACAGACCGTGAAGTGATTTGGTCACGTTTCGGGATCAGCTTGTAAGTTGCCGGTTCCATCTAGGCCGGCATAGTGGATGTGATTGCTACTCACAGTTATTGAATTGTATTAGCAGTGACATTCATTCATGGACCACACTTTGGCTTAACATCAAGCGGGGTGCTGTCATATGTCGAGTCACAATAAAAAAAATAAAAAAAAAAATCTACGTGGGGCTTGAATAAAAAGTAAGCCAAAAACTACAGTAAAATAAAGAAAATATTCCCAATTAAAATTGTTATTTACATACTGGTTAATATTATTATTTACTAGCTGTTCCCCGCGGTCAAACTCGCGTTTATAAACTGTGACTCTTGAGTACATTACAGGAATCTTTGTATCATGAGGTCCATCCAGATCGTTAATGTCATATCAGCCCAGGTATAAGCTAATAGTAAGAACCATGGTTTCATCCTCCGCATCCTCGTGGCGTGGCCCATTATCAGGTACTCCAGGTCTTCAATTTGATAACGGCCCAGCTAAAGGCTTATAGTTATAAACAATTTTAGTCATAGCACCATAGTTATATCTCTTAAATATTCCTTGCGTCCTGATGTTCCATCACCAAGAGCATAGGTTCAAAATCACTCACCGGTACCAATGTATCTTTAATATAATATATTTTTTACCTTGGTCGTTATGTTTCTATGATACAAGAACTTTAGTAGCTTAGTATAAAAATGTAAAAAAATTGTAATTAATAAGTAGTTTGCACCCAGCCAATCACAGCACAACACAACAAAGGTTAGCTGGTAGATTAATGCCTAAGGCATTAGGCTCGCCTATGTATCTACGCCTATCTTTTGTGCAATAGTTTTATAAAATAAAAATAAATAAATGCTTAAGTAAAAAGTATGAACGCCAATTTATTTCTTCAGCAGCGAGCACGGTCATTTGACGACTGACAACAAATAAAGGCCCAATATTAATTTGCGCCTTCATTTGACGCCCCGCTATTTGAGCAGCAATTGTGTATCTATAATCTATAGTAATGATTATATGATTCAAGCCTTGCATAATTTTTATTATTATAAAGTTTGTATTTGTTTTAGGAGATTTTTGTTAAAGGTTAAGAAAATGAATACATATAATTAAAATCGTTTATTTACAAATTTACAGTTATTATTGGTTAGCTTCAGTTTACCAGCCGTAGTTGGCAGCGTGTCCGCTATATGCTACATGGGAGACTGCGGGGGCTGCTGAGTATGCGACAGCGGTCTTCAAGACTGGAGCAGCGGCATAGTTGGTAATGGGAGCGGCGTAAGTCTTAGCGATGATTGGAGCAGAGTAGGTGGAGATAGCTGGAGCAGCATAGGTCTTGGCTACGATTGGGGCAGCGGCGTAAGTAGAGATAGCTGGGGCGGCGGCAGCGTAAGTTTTGGCCACAATCGGAGCAGCGGCGTAGGTAGAGATAGCTGGGGCGGCGTAAGTTTTGGCCACAATTGGGGCAGCGGCGTAAGTAGAGTATGCTGGAGCGGAGTAAGTGGAGTATGCCGGGGCAGAACCATGAGACGTTTGTGTGGAGTATGAAGAGTAAGATGTTAAAGCTGGGGCAACAGACTTGGTGATGACTGGAGCTGCGGCGTAGGCATTAGCGACGATGGGGTTTGCGGCGTAGTAAGAGTAACTTGGGGCAGCAGCGTATGTGGCGATGGGGGATCCGTGAGCTGTTTGAGTTGAGTATGAAGAATATGAAGACACAGCTGGGGTGATAGTCTTCGTCACGACTGCTGGTGCGGCATAAGTCAAGGGTGCGGCGCCATAGAGACCACCAGCACGGGCCATGCCCAAAGCGCAAACGATGACGAACAACTGCAATAGATAAAAAAAACACTGGTAATATTTTCCTCTTGAAGACCACGTTTGTAGCAATAAGTTACTTTCCACTGGTCGTATTATTTATGGAAACATCAAGGTTCACACTTTGATTTCACTGTCATAAGTGCAACTGCCCCCTAGAATCAAGATCGACACATCCTAGGAATATCACAGTAATTCATTTTAAATAACTTACCAGGACAGGCGCATCAAAATGTAAACAAGAAATTAGAATGCGTTACAATGATATGATATTTATTCCTTGTAGGTGTCGATCTAGCTTTTCGAATTGCCGTGCTGACGGAGCAATTCGTTTAAGTGTGGGTATGTAACTTAAACAGAGCAGTCTTACCTTGGCGTACATGTTGATTGAGTTAATGTAGGCAACTGAATAATTTTCGCTACAAACGCTCTTATTTTATACTTAGGTCTGTCATAGTAACTTTTTGCTTTCATTGTCAAGGTAAACCAGATCTGTTTACGTATAGAGTCAAAAACCTTTCGTTTTTAATAATATCACTACGTATTGTTCCGTTTCAAATCAAGGACTTGAGTGCTTAAATGATGCAACTTCTTTCTTTTTAGGATTATACGAGTATAAGTCTATGGTAAAAAGCTTGCTGGGTTATTATGTTGCAAATGTTTTGTTCTCATTTAGTTCACGGTTGTCCCAAGACAAAACACCGTTACTGTTTTTATTTTATTATTGTGAAGCAGCATCTGACTTTGACAGCATGATGGTAAGCAAGGAGAAGTCTAAGAACACCGAATACTAAAAGAAAAGATTATCACTATTGCTGAGGCGGTGGTTATCAAAAACTGAAAATTAATATTCATAACTGTAAGGACCTGTTTTTTATTAAGCCTAAATTAGGGCGACAGTTGTAATGGTAGCAAAATGGTCAACAACCGAGAGCCCTCTCTCTGTTCAAAAAACCACTTGCCGATATCTATATTCTATACGTATCTTTGATTTACGCATGTATTTTGGTCATTCGTTAGCATAGAAATGTAATGAACAAAAAAAGTACCTAACATGCTAGAGCTTGTCTAACTATAAATGACGCGCCCCTCCACTTTATTAGTTTATTTAAATGTGTGAATGCTAATATTTCTAACTATACTACTATAATTCATCAGCGTGTTCCTCCTTTTGTGTCTAACCAGCAACTGAATGACCAATTACAATTACATTTTAGGTGTGTTGCATCCATATTTTATGTTTTCTCGTGTGCGCAAATGCGGTGGAGGGGCGCATCAATCGGCCTCGGTCATTCATTAGACTATACCATATTGTAAACACCCAACTATATATACATTTCCCTATAAATATACATATACCTACTTATATATTGTGACGTTTCGCTGTGAATCTTAAAGAATACAATTTAATCGAAGAAGCGTTTTATCTGCACAATCCAAATATCCCAATCCTCAGCACGGTCAGAGACCAATTGTAAAGCCAAAGTCGTTCTTATGTCTTCCTCGAAGTCGTATCGCAATCGCAGTTCTCGTAGTCCACGCCGAAGTCCTCGTTTCACAATCGCAGGTATCGCTGTTTTGCTCCCAAACAGGACTGCTTGTCGCGCCGGCCATCATTATCATTCATCATCATCATTATCAGCCAGCTGAACATAGGTCTCCCCCTTAGAACACCATTTCGAACGACAAGATGCCAGCTGCATCCACCGGTTATTTGTGACTTTCACTATGTCGTCAGTCCACCTAGTAGAAGGCCTACCTACGCTGCGTCTTCCGGTTCGTAGTCTCCACTCTAGAACCTTTCTTCCAGCCATCGGTTGTCGGTTCTTCGAGCGATGTGGCCAGCCTATTGCCACTTCAGCTCGCAAATCCTTCGAGCTATGTCGGTAATATCCTCGTTCCGGATTCTATCGCGCAGAGACACACCAAGCATAGCTCTCTCCATTGCCCGCTGAGTAACCCTGAGCTTTTCCAACAGGCCAACATTTAGGGGCCACGTCTCAGTGCCGTATGTCATCACTGGCAACACACACTGGTTGAAGACCCTTGTCTTCAGGCACTGTGACACACTTTACGATCTTGATACTTGAAGTGGGGACCAGCTCTTAAAACACCTAGACTTGCAGCAAATTTTTACACTCTAAAACAGTATTAACGGTATTTAGTTTAATTCCTGAATTCAAATTCGGAGAAAACCTGTTTATTTCAGCAATGAACTTTTTTATTCGCCATGTTAGGTTTTGACTTGTGACTGCAGTTCATTACACAGATCCTATTGCTCCATTGAAAGCTTTAAATTGAACAATGGAAAACAGAATGCAATACTAATGCTATATGCTATACCTGTTGTTTAGTTATATTGCGTTTTTGGATAAATAGGCTAAGTAGGGATAATTTTTGTTATGTAATATTGACGCAATTGTTGTTTTAATGTTATTATTACGAGCCACAGGCCACAGGCCACAGGCTCGTATACTAGCCACAGGCCCCGGTTTCGCGTGGGATCAATATAGCTTATCCGTAGGATAGATAATTAGGACATTTTCGACCGATAATAATTATTTTTAACTTATTTAAAACATTTGAGCTTAATTTAGACCTTTTCAGATAGATAAATAAAAAAATGTTTATGAAATATATATAATGTGACGCTGCTTTTCCGGGCAGGACGTCATCTGCAGGGTCCACTAGTATATAAAAGAGTAATGAAAATTGGATAGAAAACTCATGGTGCACATGGGTCAGCTGCAACGAGAGGCCAAATGTCAAAAAGTGAACTTTATCTATTCAATTTTTAAGTTTAATTCCTAGGTCCATTAATTTTTATTTTCTACTAGCAATCCGCCCCGGCCTCGCACGTGTGCAATGTATAATGCGATTAAAATAAGAATAGGACGGGATCGGCGCCATTTTGTGACGTCAAACTCTCTAACCATCTTCACTTTAGTATGGTGTGCAAAATAGACTTGGGTAGTTCCGGAACGAGTCACTAAAATGATATACTTCCGATCCTGGTACTACACCACTCACTAGCTCACTGCAAATTCAAACGTGTCTCTAGTTCCTTTAGTTCCGAGTCATGCATCGCATATCCACTCACTCACCACTCCTATGATGGAACGAGATATAAACACATCGTACATTCGTACGGAATCGTACCTCGTTCGTTACTCGTACCTAGTATTTTCGCGTAATACCGTGAAATTATATTTTATATATCCATTGCTCTCCGCGTGCACAAGAAAATATTTACACCGCGTGCTTTACGAGTAATGGTATGAAAGTATGTTGAAGAGAGCAGCAACTCGTCGTCTTTTTATAACGTATTTTTCTAACGAATATTTGCAGTTTTAAATTATGCGAATTGGTAATTGTGATTATAATTATTGTTTATTATAGTTTCTGTGTACATTTGTGAAGTGTATGATCTAAAATAATTCTATAGAAAGGATATCTTGATTTCTCAGAACAACTGCAGCTTTTCTTTACCGAATGAACTAACCGAATGCGCTTCCTTGAACTAAATGAACTAGTGAACTAGATGAACTAGTGAACTAGATGAGTGAACTAGTTCCGATGGAAAAAATATACATATCACTCCATATCATTTGATGGAAGCGTTTTGCGCATGTATAGTGCAAAACAATAAATTTAGTAAAATAAAGAAAAAATGTCCACTAAAATGTTTTATATTATAATATAGTGAAAATTTGTAGTATTACACTCCATCTCTTCAATCCCACTCATTTCACAATAATTCTCTGATTCGATACTGCTGCTGCTATCATCACCTAAAAAAATATTATAAAAAGGCAAATTGTGGCGCTTCATTGTCTCTGCCTATCCATGTGGGAAAAAGACAATTAAATTGACAATTAAATTGATTGCTTGACAATTAAATTGATTGATTGAAACTGTGTTTGTTTGTATGTGCTTCTTTTTCTTTGCGGATGGTACTGATTTAAGTAAAGTTAGTCATCAGCCCGTCCTATTCTTATTCTAATAGCCATAGTAGGTACTAATGCGTGTAATTGTGGAGCGATTAATAATATCACTGTCATTAAATGTAATTTATGACAGTGATATTATTATTATTATTAATATTAGTTTTAGGATATCTTAGTATTTTCTTAGATTTTGCGCGAACATTGATTAATGAATTAAACAAATTTTATGCGGCTTACTATCGCGTTTATTTACTATACGTCGGAATAATAAAATAAATAAACGCGATAGTAAGCCGCATAAAATTTGTTTAATTCTTTAGGATATCTTGTTTATATTCTTTTTTTTTATTGTGACTCGACATATGACAGCACCCCGCTTGATTTTAAGCCGAAGTGTGGTCCATAAATGAATGTCACTGCTACTACAATTCAATAACTGTGAGTAGCAATCACATCCACTATGCCGGCCTAGATGGAACCGGCAACTTACAAGCTGATCCCGAAACGTGACCAAATCACATCACGATCTGTTTACTTGTAGGTGGTGGTACTACCCCGGATCGGCAGAATGGGTACCACTGCCTACCACTCTTTGATAAATACCAAAATTCTACATCATACTATCTGTAAGTCAACCATAAATTAATTAATATCAAATAAATTAATTATTAGAATATACTACAGAATGTCTACAATGTTAACAGCTGTTTTTTCACGAATATATTTAGACATATTTTGGTTAGAGTTTAGAGGGTACTGTTAAGAGTGCCATATTTAGTTGTACATGTAAAATATCTAAGCTCGGCCGAGACAGTAGGGTGGGAGAGGTGTTAAGAGAGGGAGAATAGGTAAGTACTCGTTAAAAAAGGATTTAAATGCGTGGATCTTTGCAGATCTTGTTGCTATTAAAATTGCCTGCAAATTGTTTTTTTTGTGATTGTATTTCGATCTTCAAATCTTTTCATACCAGCTCTACGATTATAGGCACTAGGCAACGAAGCTTTCTTAATGATGTCGCCGATTTAGTCAAAGAGTTGGGGATGTGAGCGAAGCGAGGGAGTAAATTGTATAATGTTTTATAAATATTATAAAAGTGTAAAATTTGGCAAATAACACGTTTCAGCTGTAATGAGTTTGTTTCATTTTTGTTGTGTTTTGTGATCGTGGTAAAAAATGGCATCGAGAAGATGCAACTATTGAAGCGAAAGCTCATTTGTTCACGAATTGGCGTTACAGTATTATACAATTAGGTAATAATTTAAATCATCAAAAATCATTTCTACATTAACAACGCTTACACACGTCACAATGTTCCACCGAGTCTCCTTTGTCAATGTGGCAACACAGATTTACATCTCACCGGCCCACAAACTAATTGCGAATAATGAAATTACAGTACTAACTGAGCAAGGCCGACAAAACGAGTCTGCTCACTTTTATAATTTGACATTTAAACTACGGATGGAGTCAATGACGAATACACGGACGTGGACAGGGCTTTATATATTAATAATTATTGAGACACCACTTCCGACCTCGACTTGTCTGATTCTAAGGTCTAAAAACGCTGACGACAGAAAATAGCCAGCTTAAGTTACGGAGGCAACCACCGGAAATCATCACTATTTCGACCAAAGGCGACCACCTCGCTTGAAGTCTAAGGAATGAGGAGAACATAATATCCTATTCAGTGAGAGTATTTATTTATTTATAATATACTAACTGTGATCAAAATGTAAGGTGAATTTGTTTATAAAATGAAAATTCTTTATTATTCTTCCAAATCAATTTCCATCCCCTTCAAAATAATCCCCGTCCGATAAAACGCAATTTTTCCAACGCTTTTTCCAGTCCTAGAAACAGTCGGAATTGTCTTTTTTCGGTATAGCCTTCAAGACCTTCTTCGATTCGGTTTTTATCTCCTCAGTCGTGACAAATCGGCGTCCCCACATAGGCATTTTGAGTTTGCTGAATAGCCACAAGTCGCACAAAGCCAAATCAGGCGAATACATTAGTTGCGGAACGATATGAGTCGAATTTTTGGCTAAAAAGTTGCGAAAAACCAATGCAGTATGACATGGTGCATTATCGTAATAAAGTAACCAAGAGTTCCGGCCGTTTCAGGCGAATAGCTTCGCGGAAGGAATAATCTATAACCAAAGAAACCACGATAATCAAACAACTGTCAACATGACCTTGATTTTCGAACGACTTTGCCGTGTTCTTTTCGGTCTTGCTTCACATTTTGCACGATATTTGCTGGATTAGTCGGTGGTTTATAGGTTGTATGCGTAAATCCAAGTCTCGTCTCCAGTAATGATGTATTTCAAGTCGGACAGCGAGCGCTTATGGCGAAAATGAGATTTTGGCACTAATCGAGACTTGACGCGTTTGACACGCAATACATCCTTTAAAATAGTTTGGACTGAGCCAAATGATATTCCAACACAAGGTCAACACAAGGTATCAGCAAGGTCTCTAACTGTCAATCGACGATTTTCAAGCACCAAATCTCTGATTTTTTGGACGTAGCCCTCGTCGGTAGACGTTGATGGTCGTCCAGAGCGCGGTTCGTATTTAATGTGTTCTCGGCCCGCTTTGAACTCGTTGTACCAGCGTTTTTTTGTGCCATAGTTTGATCACCAAAGGCCTTCCGCAACATTTTCAACGTGTCCGCACAAAAATATTCGTTCCGCAAACAAAATTTGATGCGTTCTTTGCTGAACAAAAACCCATTTTAAAATCGAAAATATCAGTTTTGGTTGTTCACAAAAACACGTGTAACTCGGAGATAACAGACGCTTGGCAAATGTTATAGACAGTACTACCAACCTAGGAAAAAAAATACCTGCCTTCCTAATGCCCGGGAATTTCAAATTCGTCAAATTCGACGACATGCGTGGACGAACGGTTTAGCGACTGGTTTGTTGCGCGTAAAGTCCCGGGTTCGATCCCCGGTCGGAGCAAATATTTGTTTCATAGCTTTTATTTGTAATATTTAATAGTATTAAATATTGCAAATATTTGTTAATAAAAAAAAAAGAGATGGATATTTGCTTCGGGTCTGGTTATCAAAGAGTGGTAGGCAGTGGTACCCAGTCTGCCGATCCGGGGTAGTACCACCACTTACAAGTATACAGACCGTGAAGTGATTTGGTCACGTTTCGGGATCAGCTTGTAAGTTGCCGGTTCCATCTAGGCCGGCATAGTGGATGTGATTGCTCCTCACAGTTATTGAATTGTAGTAGCAGTGACATTCATTCATGGACCACACTTTGGCTTAACATCAAGCGGGGTGCTGTCATATGTCGAGTCACAATAAAAAAAAAAAAAAAAAAAAAAAAAAAAAAAAAAAAATGACAATTTCACCTTACTTTTTTACCACAGTTAAGTAGGTAAGAAAGTAAGGATGTAAAAGTAACCATGTTTGTTTATTACGTTTTCACGCCTAAATACATAGCTGAACCATTTTTGATAAATATTGGTATAGAGATAAATTGGACTTTAATACAGGCGGACATAGGCTACCTTTTGTCCGAAAAATGAAACTTAAAGGGGGTAAAAAAGCGTTTCTCACATTTTGCATACTCGCTTTCGGTCTGTTACCTATGAAAGCCGTTAGTGGCAAAAGAATAGCGACCTGCGCCCGGTAACCCAAACCCTACTAAATTACTTAGAGTTGATTACTTTAAAAATATAATATAGTAATCAACTATAATAGGTAGATGCAACTAACAGGGGTTTGCAGTGCACATGACTACAGAGTATGTATGCAGTGCCTGGGCAAGCATCGAGGTTGCGCCTCTTCGTAAGTTATCTAAATATAAATTAACATATACAGCTAAGATTAAAAAATGGTCGCGCAATCTTTAATCAAATTGTCACGCCTTTTTCCCACAGGGATAGGAAGAGACAATGGAGCGCACAACTCCCTCGCTTCCTTCACATACACGATTCTATTCATACAAGCTCTATGGTTATGGGAACTAGGCAACCCAGCTTTCTTGAGGATGACTCGTCAATAAAAAAATATCTTTAATTTACATATTCATATTATACATTAAAACAGTCATAAATCTTGTTTACGATTTTTATCAACTAAGCTGTCAACGACCATTTACAATTTGCAGATTGGTTTTATAATTTAAATGGCGCCCAGGGCACGTGCCATACTTGCCACATCCTAGTTACTCCAATGCCGGTGTACGTCGGTGTCGATGTAAAAAGGATGTGTGAACGAGAATCTTATAAATGTATGTATGAAAAAGAATATCATTGTGACAAACATGAAGTTGTATCACAAGAAGATCCATATATATATATATATATATATATATATATATATATATATATGGATCTTCTTGTGATACAACTTCATGTTTGTCACAATGAGATTCTTTTTCATACATACATTTATAAGATACATATATATATATATATATATATATATATATATATATGTATATATGTGAGAGAGATAAAAATAGAATTTTGAAATTTATAGGATAAGTATGTAAGTGAAAGAGATATATAATTAAGCTATAAAATAAAATAGGAGATGCCTGTAATCATGAGAATTATAGTGTAAAGGAAGTATGGATGAAATTGCGGAATGGTGTGACAGAGGCTGCAGAAGAAGCGTGTGGAGTGAGCAAGAGGAAGAATGTGAGGCCCAACATGTGGTGGGATAAGGAAACAGAAGAATATGTATGTGAGAAGAAGAAAAAAATGGGAGGATCTACTAGCAGTTATAGCTAGTAGACAAATAAACACCGATAAGAAAATTGAAGATGTATGGTAATGAATGAGCATAAAGATATAAAAATAAGGTGAAAAAATGCATAGAAAAGAATGAGGAAAAAGAGGATAATATAATAGCCCGGGGAGGACTGGAATAGTTTAACTTTAAGGTGAATGTGGTTAGGGATTCAAATGGTGATTTAGTGACTGAAGAAAAGAAAGTATTAGGACGACGGTAGCAGTATTTCGAAAGTTTGTTAGTGAGGGATGACAATCAAGCATCAGAGTTCAAAGTTCATTTGGAGACAAATCCAAATGAAATTAAAACTGAATGTGATATATACGTAAAACAGATTTTGAATGCGTAAAAAGAATGAAAGCTGGAAAAGCGGATGGGTGTGACGTTTACGAGACGAAACGCTTAGAGGCGGCGGTCAGCTGTGTTGGCTTAGTACGTGGGTAGTAATATTTTAATTAGGTTTTTCTTTTTCTAATTCTAATAAAAATATAAACCTCTTTTTAGCAGTCAGATAATAAATCATAGCACTCAGTACTAACTGAACCACAGTCATATTTTTTTACAAGAAAAATGTTTATCGCCCAACGAAGTGGGCATGGGTCAGCATAGTTATTACCTATAATGCGAACGTACCAAATGTAAAAATAGTATGTTGTGAGTGTTATCACGCCTCAATGAGAGGAAATTTTTCAAATATTACTCTAGTAGACTTTAGCCGGCATAGCGACGGCGACTTAGGCAACCTTACGCTCAATTGGTGTTTTAGTCGTCGTCGTTCTTGGACCTCCCTTCGCCTTTCATCATCATCAAGGCAGGTTAAGGTCAGACGTAGCGTCTAATAATAAAGTAAAAGACAACTTTAGTGAGCGTTGGTTCAGCCTTTAATGTTTCAACTATGGTGTACGAGTCCTTAAAGCTACAAATGGCCTAAAGGCATAAAAATAATTTGTTCTGACTCATAACCCTTGTTGACGAAGTATTACTTTCTTTTCATTTTTAAGGAAACCTTGATGAATACCTAGTTCTCATTTGAGATGTTTTCTTTGGGCGCCTTGATCAATATTTACATGGTAGTGAGAACAACGTCGGGTTAACGTACCGGAGCCTGTAAACCAGAGTCAAATATTGTAACCAGTGACGTACTGTTCAGATATGGCGACTAGTGCATCGAGGTTGCGCCTCTTTGTAAGTTATCATAATGTAAAATAAACACTGAAAAACGGAATGAATAATTTTCCTTGTATTATTATTAGTTTTAATTGCGCCTCTTTTTAGATGGCGCCAAGGGCACGTGCCCTACCTGACACTGGTTTAAAAAATGGTTTAAATTTTATTTCATCGTGGTGTATGGTTTAATCTCGGTGTAAGTTGACATTTCGTTTTATAGTGACAGAGTGTGTCGATGTGTCCTCCACGCTGAATGAAAGTGAATCTGAATGTGATATAGATGTGAAAGAGATTGTGAATGCATTGAAAAGAATGAAAGTTGGAAAAGCGGCTGGGTGTGACAGAATAACTGTCGAGATGCTGAAGGGCGGTGGTCAGCTGGTGGCTTCCTGGTTGTGTCTCCTTTTCAGTAAGTGCTGGGTAAACGGTCTTGTACCAGGGGACTGGCGCAAGGCTGTCATTGTACCACTATACAAGGGGAGGGGGTCGCAACAGGAACCCAAAAATTACCGCGGCATCAGCCTTCTCAGTATTGTTGGCAAGTTGTATGCGAAAGTATTGATTGAAAGGGTGATGCATGAAACAGATGATAAAGTTTGGGATGCGCAAGCGGGATTTAAGAAAGGGATGGGATGTATGGATCAGATCTTCTCTCTAAGATGCGTCAGCGAAAAAGTGTTGGCAAAACACCAGAAGGTGTTCTGTGCTTTTGTTGACCTTGAGAAGGCCTATGATCGAGTGAACAGGAGTGAATTGTGGCAGCAGCTGTCCGGGTTTGGGTTGGGGGAGCGTTTGGTCCGTGCACTGAAATCTCTCTATGAGGATTCCAGTGCATGTGTTCGAATTAATGGGGCGCTATCTGACTGGTTTGGCATCTCTAAAGGTGTCAGACAGGGATGTGTAGCGTCACCATGGCTCTTCAATCTATTCATGGACAGTTGTCTGAAAGAGTTGCGTGAAAGGAAGTATGGTTTAAGAATGAATGACTTGGTGATCAAATGTCTCTTGTACGCCGACGATCAAGTTATCCTTGCATCTTCGGCGTATGAGTTACAGGAAATGGTCACTATAATGAATGCGGAATTAGAAAAGAAAGGTATGAAAGTGAATGTAAGTAAAACTAAGGTAATGGTTTTGGAGAGAGAGGATGAAATGACAGAATGTGAGATAATGATAGACAGGAAGAAAGTGGAACTAGTCAAACAATTTGTTTACTTGGGAAGTATGTTTACTAGGGATGGGAAGTGTGGTGAAGATATTAAGAGAAGAGTGCAAAAGGGTAACGTAGTGAACGGTGCCATCCATAGTATAATGAGCAGCCAAATAATGTCCCAAAAGTCACGGATGGCTGTTCATAATGCGGTGCTTGTTCCTACATTAATGTATGGAAGTGAAGGGTGGGTATGGCAGAAGAAGCATGAGAGTAGAATTAACGCTGTAGAAATGCGGTCGTTAAGGAGTGTATGTGGAGTGACGATAGCTGATAGAATAAGGAATAGCACACTGCGTGATAGATGTGGTTTAAAAGAATATGTAGTGACAAGGATTGACAAAGGAATGCTTCGATGGTTTGGGCACATGGAAAGGATGAGTGAAAGTAGATTGACGAAAGGAATTTATAAATCTGATGTGGATGGATGCGTTAAACAAGGCAGGCCTAGGAAAGTGTTTTCCGACCAAATCGGAGACATCCTTAAGAAAGCTAGGTTGCCTAGTGCCCATAACCATAGGGCCTGTATGAGGAGAATTGTGGATGTGAAGGAAGCAAGGGAGTTGTGTAAGGATCGTGGTAAGTGGCGCTCCATTGTCTCTGCCTATCCCTGTGGGAAAAAGGCGTGACAATTTGATTGATTGATTGATTTACATAACCTACAATTCATTAGTTTCGAACATAAAAAAATAAATAAATAATTGTTACGCCTTTTTCTCACGGGGATAGACAGAGACAATGGAGCACCACTTGCTACGTTCCTTACACAACTTCCTTGCTTTCCTCACATCCAAAATTCTCTTTATACAAGCTGTACGGTTATTGGCACTAGGCAAGCCAGCTTTCTCGAGAATGTCCCTAATTTGGTCAAAAGATGAAATTAAAAATATTATCTTTGGTACTTTTTTTTAATTGCAGTTCGACATATGGCAGTAACCCGCCTGATGTTAGGTCCGTTCATGGCCTCATGAAGGAGATTGCTACTACAGTTAAATAACTGCGAGTAGTATTTACATCTACTATGCCGGCCTAGTTGAAACGCTACTCCACGCAACGAGTACCCAGAAACGGATGACTCTATACTTTTTACTATATATCACTTTTGAAGCAATCAAAGTTATAAACCAGGCATATTTATTTGGAATATTTTATCAGGAAATTGCAAATGCAGTATCGAAATGGAAAAGTTAAATTTGATAAGGAAATGAGAAATATCTACAATCTTGTTAGGACGTAATTTCGTGAAGTGATTTACTCGTGCTACGTAGTACATAATATACATAGGTGCGCAGTTCTCTAAGTTCTCGCTGTTTTTCAAGAGATGGCTCTACGAGTAAGTGCTGGACGATTATGACATAACCAAAACGTCATGAACTAAGTTTAGACATATGGTAAGGTTTGGCACATTAGTGATTGATTGATTGATATATTATAATCCAGGGGTCACAGTCGTGCAGGTTCTGAATCAGTGGAGAGTCTGTGGGATGCTCGTAATGGTGCCGCGAGAAAGAATGGTTGCGCTGTTGACGCTGTTGTTAATAGAATACTACCGGCTGGAGGGAAAAAAGTGGGTGGACTTTTCTTTATTTTTATTGTGACTCGACATCTGACCTTGAACTGCCTGACGGTAAGTATAATGATCTAGAAGTGCCGACGACTGATTTCGATGTTGACGACCATTTGAGTGAAGGAAGGCCAAAAAGAGACGTTGATTGTCGTTTTTATGCCTGTGAACAACTGCTTCAGCGGCAAAAAAGGAAAGGTTTTCTTCATCGCATCGTTACGGGTGATAAAAAATGAATTCATTACAGCAATCTAAAGAGAAAAAAAACATTTGGACCGATCCGGTCATGCTTCTACGTCGTCTCGGCTCGGCCGAATAATCACGTTTCAAAGGTTTTGTTGTGTATTTGGTTTGGTGGGACCAGGACGGTGTTATGTATTATGAGCTGCATACACATTTTAATTTTACTATTGTTACTGTATAGATTAGTAATAAAAACCACGGGCAGCGAGGATAGGTTGGGCAAATAAGAACGATAGCGTCTCTCGTCAGTGATTATAAACACGTTGACGACACGTTTCATCATTATCGTCAATAGTCTTTAGGTGGCCCTATTTTTTAATACTTTGACAATCGCCGACGAAAGACGATATCGTTCTTATTTGTCCAACTTAACTGCGCAGGGAACGAACCCGGGACGTCGTCGCTTAAAACATGAAAATATTGCATCGAATTTTCATTAATGGTTTGTTCAGTAATAAACACTGTAAAAATGAAAAATCAATTATGCTGGAAATTAATTTAAAAAACATTTTATTAATTAATGTTTTATGTTTGCACAAAAATCAAATTTTATTGTAGATTTTTTCATTATGGAGGTAGGTACTAAGTAAAATGAAAAAGCAATTATTAATGCAAGCCAGATTCATACGTTCATTCAATATCATGTTCTTTTTGCATGATTTGGGCGGCTATTCAGATAATCCAATCATTCGCAGCCAGATTGCTGCGAATAAATATCTCATTCTCAATTATGAAGTTCTGTCTATCGCTAGCATACGTACTGTTGCCATATAAAGGTTGTCCGGTGGCAGAACCAGGATTTCAAATTTAAATAATAAAACAACTAAGAGAGATATTATTTTAATTTAATGTAAATTACAGAAAAAAAAAAATGCGGATTTATTTCTTAAAAATTATGCCATTGATGTTTGATGCCTATCATTCATTCTGTCGGACACACTCTTGGAATCTAGCCTTGGTATGCCCTTTACTTCGCGAATGATGAGTCACTCCCATGGACTTCTTTTTGTGGGGGTGCCTTAAAAGTAAAGTGTATGAAACTAACCCCGCGACCATTTCTGCACTAAAAGAAAATATCAACCATCAATTGAATTGAAGTCGGTGCCAATCCCGAAACAAAATAAAAACTTACAAATTAAAACTTAACGGTTTTAACAGTTTAAATTAATAATATTAAAAACAACCTATAAATGCCACAAAGAAATAATACAATTCTTTCAAATATTTTATAACGTATTAAAACATAGACATTCATTGTGGTCGGAGTGAACTTAGACTATGTGCCTATTACCTATTTGGCTTGGCACTGAATTCAAACCGATTAGTAAGCAGCACATATAATTAGTATTATATTAACGTTATAGGTACAGTTGGGGAACGAGTTAAATGAATTCGGGGACTGAGGTGCGGTGGGGCGTGAAACGACCACCACCCGTATCTTAGTGGCCGCTTTTAGTGACGCTCATAGCTTGGCGATGTCATATAATATCGATAAAAGCGTGTCCATATTTTCTTTGTATATTATATATTATTGAAAAATTTGTGAGTTAATTGAAGAGAGTCGTCATCCGTAGTCAGGCTATTTATTAATCGCTTTTTAGTGTGGTGACTTATTGTCGTTAAGGAAGTCGGTAGCATTTTTTTTTGTTAAAAGTATTTATTTATATATAAAGTTTTAGAAAAAAATATTGCTGTTCCTATACTATATAATTATTTATATTTTATATTCATTACACGTAATTTCACTGGTATGACGAATTAATGAGGCTGCGGATCAATAAAGAGCATTTTGAAATAAATTGATTTGCGTACCTTGGTGATCGCGGTCACCATTCTGCTCTGCCAATAAGTTTTAAGGAATTGCACAGTGCCACCTTGTTACTCGTACTATCGCTAGTTATTACTAACTACTTACCTAATGTTTGAAAGCAGTTTCCGAGAAATTTAACAGAGTAAGGATAAAAACAATGTTTTAGGAAATTGTACGCTTGATTCTGTTAACATACATAAAAATAAACTGTTATTAACATGAGAAAAATTAGTCACGTGCAATATTTTTTGTGTAATTTTATTTTATAATAATTTAACTTACAAAATTATTACCTATGTTTTTTTTTCATATATCAATGGTTTAATTTATTGAAATAAAACAATTTATTAGCATCCATGGATTCTCCGTGCTGGGTCCATCGCGTCGCGTCGCAAGCTAGAGAGTGAAGGCAGAGTTCCGGTCTTGTGACCGAAATGTAGGTTTCAAATCTTTTTGTGACATGTCAACACTCAATTTCCCTGCCTTCACTATCCCCTCTACCCATCCAAATATTGTAAGACCAATGCCGCCTTCGACATACGATCAAAAAATGTACTCACGGCTGACCTTTGGAGGTTAAGATTCTTTAAAAGATGATGCACCAACTTCCACTGCGTAGAGCTGGGTTTTAAAACCATTTTCGTCATCTCATTCGTTGTGGTCCTTTGAAATGTTTGTTTCCCACGGAACTTTGACCCTTATGATGATGATAGTTTTTAAGTGTCGAGAGTGAACTAAAATGTCCGGTCTATAGGCTGATATGGCAAGATCTTCAAGTATCTTGTAGTACTTCTTGAATGTATCCATGAGTATTTTCCAGTCAGGTGCGTCGCGCAGAATCAAGAAAGGTTTATTTTCTGATTTTCTGAGATGGGACCCTTTCACAAAAGTAATCTGTCTTTCATCTGTAGGCAAACCTTTCCTAGCTCTGCCAATGTTACTGCTTTACGAATTATTCCCAGGACCTATAACGTTTTGCCGCGAGTAACAGCCCCTATCAAGTAGAGTGACACACCCCACCAGAATATGTCTGGCAGTTCCAATAGCAAGACCACATAATGTACAAAATTTGCTGTAATCAATATGATTTTTTTCTAAAGTTTTATAAATTTATAATAAAAACAGATATACAACTTTTTTCTTAATCATTTGAACTCTACTTTCATATGACAAAGGCGGTCACTTCACCCATTAACACGTTGTACCTTTATTATATTTTGCGAACCCCTATTCGCTGCATCTTTTAAAATATTCAATTACAAAGGAAATATTAAAAATTCAGAATTAAAGCCGTTTTACGTTAAAATATTGCTCGCTAAAAATAATCCTGTTCATTATATTGAAGTTCGATTTTACATGACTATTAATTAAGCAATTTATCACGCCTTATTCCCACGGTTCTTATACAAATCTATACATAATTAACGTGGCCCTTAAATGTTAGCCTGTTGGAAAAGCTTAGAGTCGTTCAGCAGGCAATGTTCTCTACATTGCCCTAGAGTATCTTAGAGTAAATTTGCGCGACAGAATCCGGAACGAGAATATTCGCTGAAGAACAGTGAACGCTTTCTGGCTGATGATGATACATAATTAAAAGAATTACTGGCATAACGGTTTGCTGTACTAACTTAAAAAAATAGCACTATCCGCATTCTATTGACCGAACTGTCAGTGGAATGATTTGCCAGCCCATGTGTTCTCCCCATCTTTTAACACTGTGGCCGGCGTAGTGTTGGGGAATGAGGCACCATTTTTTTTGTGACTCGACATTTGATCTCTACTTGCTAATGGACCTCTTCAACCAATGAAAAAGCCGAATCAGTTCACGGTTGCCTTAGTCAACGTCACTATGTCCTTCGCATTGCTTTAAGGATCCAAGGTTATGTATAAGATGGGCTAGTAAAGCATTACACTTGTCAATTTTTATACAAAGAAAAATGCATTGAACAGAAAAGCGTCTTCGGTCGACAGAATGCGTTATGCTTTCCCTGACCTGTGTGAAAAGACGGAACATTCTTCATTGTATAGGCGATAAAGAGCGTAGAAAGAGTTCGTGTGACATCTGTATATTATAAATCAGACAGCTCAGCGCTGCAATGATCAATGGAGTCTAGATACTTAGCAATGTATGTTCTCGATTCTACGATAGACTCTCTCATTCTGGCTATTTCCTGCATAGCACAATTAATGTCGGATCCAAGGCCCAGCATGTCATTGATATGCAGAAGAAATAAAGACGGCGACAGCACAGAGCCCTGAGAGTCGCCGGCAATAACCGACATTTTACGCGATGCGCTTCCATCCACTAATATGCGTGCGTATGGAGCGCTCACGCAGAAAGTCAACTGTCTAACCACGCAGACGGTCAAGTGAACAGTATGCCTTGAGCTTGAAAAAACTTGTCAAACGCTTTGGAGATGTCCCAGCCGGTTGATGGACGGCACTGAGATTAGCGTGAATTTCACGTATGTGTGGAATCCACACCAAGCTCATTTGGAATGGGGCTCATCATGAATGCCTCCAATAAGGATAAGGGGGAGGCCTATACTCAGCAGTGGACGTCTTCTTGCTAATGATATTGATGAATAACAATAATATATGATACGGCTCAAAGTTTAACTCTTAATCTGGTTAAGGCGAACGTGGTAAAGTATACCGTTTGAGGCCCGTGTCAAATTCATAGTTTGCAGTTAAAGTTGTTTTCTTTTTGTATAAATATTATATACATACTTTAGTTGTAGAAAACCTATTGGATCAAGATCCTTTATGATTAGAGCCTTATAGAGATTATAGCATTTTGCTTGGCCTGCCACCCTATTGTTACTCCACTAGGTGAAGTGGTTGCGGAACAACCTTGCAATCCAAGAGCCTCCGGTTCAAAACCACTTGCTAGTTTCAATTGATATTTTGATATATGTATTTTAAGAGTTCCATAAAAAAGCTCAAAAAAGCTGGGTTGTCTGTTGCCTAGAGCCCATAACACTAGAGCTCGAATGGAAAGAATTGTGGATGTGAGGGAAAGGAGGGAGTTGTGTCAGGATCGTTGCAAGCGGAGCTCCATTGTCTTTGCCTGTGAAAAAAGACGTGACAATTTTTTTGATTGTTCTGTTTCTGTGATACAGGCACCTTTAGTAGCTTAGTGTATATGGTTAAAAAAAACAAAGTTATTGTTTAGATATAAACCATATATTAAGACATTTGTGTTTTGCGAGAGTAATTATCGCTATCGTTATCATGTCTATAAATGACATTTTTTTTTTAATATAAGGGTACTAGACTAAGATACAAAGCTAGACTTTATAATCTAGATTCTGTCTTCCTAACTCCATTACTTCAAGCTTAGTTAAAAACTATAATATACACTTTCTTTTATTGGGACTTAACATTTATATGACAGGACCACGCCTGATGTTAGGCCGGAGTGCCGTCCATGAATGGAGGTGACTGCTACTACAGTTAAATAACTGCAAGCAGCAATCACATCCACTACGCCGGCTTAATTAGAACCGGCAAATATGAGTTAGTTCACCGTGCTGTACACTTGTAAGTGGTGATATGGTAGGTACTACCCAGGATCGTCTTACTGGGCACTACTGCCTACCACTATTATAATTAAAGCCTCCAAGTGACGCTTCTAAGCTTTGGGAGGTGTTATCTTTGGCAGGAACATTGTCAAAGTAACAATACGTGACGGCAATGCCAGTGTGGCGGTATATGTCGCAGCCCGTCGTCAGTAGGTGACGTGGCGGCCCAATCATTACCTGCACCAATTTGACGACAGTAAAGGCTTCACAGTACAGGTTGTAGTCCGTTGTATTTGGTAATCCAATCAGCGTTAACCTAAAAATGAGGACGGTATGGGGCTAGACTACGGTTTAGCAAAATGCCGCACCGATATGTGAGCTACGTGATTTGTGCCTTTACCTGAGTCGGACTGCGACTTGCAAATACTACGGAGCTAATGTACCGATATAAACGTGTTGTCGTATATCGGCGACTGAGGCAACTATGAACTGAGACGGTAAGTTCAGTCGTCGGCACTCTTGGACCTCTATCACACTTACCATCAGGCAGGTCGAGGTCGAATGTCGAGTCACAATAAAAATGTCAGTAAGTCAGTCAGTGAGTATTTAAAGTTAGATGAGTTAGTAAGTCGATGATATTTTTTGTGACATGCTTAGTCTATTGACGGGGCATTAAGCCCGAGTCAGACCAGATGCGTGTGCGTGGTGCCGCGTGCACACGCAACGTTTGTAATGTGTGAAACTCTAAGAAAAATGTCACATTGTATGCGTGACGTGCGTACGCTGTCACGCACACGCAGAGCTGCATCTACACGACAAACAAGGTCAGGTAGATACACCGTACAGGCAATTATTATATGCAGAACATCAGGATTGAGTAGCAAAACTAAGATATTGTATTTTCTTAAATTTCAGCAGTACGGGACCAAGATTTTCTGTAGATACTATACACAATTACTACTAAAACATTATAAATTTAAAAAATATTTATCAATTACTCTCTGTGTTTCAATTGGCTCCTCCATTCAAATGTTTAGATTAAAGAGTCACATTTACATTGATATAACTTTGATACATTTTACTAAAAATTCCAGAATTTGTCTTACATAAGCAGTCAATTCACTACTGATAAATATGGTATGAGTTGTCTTCTCAATCCATACGGTCACGTATTTATTTACAAATCGAATATAATTTCGTAAGTTATTTTGGGACACAAATTTTAAAAAAATATGATGCTTGAGATATTATTACTATAAGATTACAAACAACAGAATACAATAGTACATATTATATTATGAGCTAAAGAAACACTGCAAATATAAGTATTTCTACATAAATAGTATAAATAAATAATTTGCTGTCAAATATCTTCTTGCCAAATGCTCATAATATTGTTTCTGCCAAAGTGGCTTGCGCCGAACGTGTACACGCAACGCACTAATCCGATGCTCTGAATGACGTGTTGCGTGTGCAGCGCACGCACACGCATTACTCATCCTGTCTGACCCGAGCATTAAGAATAACTTACTCGTAGTTTAAGGAATAAGTTCACTTGCTGGAATTTGTGAATAAAAAGAGTTAATGACATGGCTAACACGAGCACTAATTGCTTTTATATGAGGTGGTCCGACCTCTTTCATTAAATCCCTCCAGTTGTCATTCATTACTTGGTTCACTGTTGTTACTGAAACAATACAAGGATTTCATTACATACCTTTGTAAACAAAGTCGATGTAAAACACAAAACAGGTTAAGAGTGGTAGGCAGTCACACTTGGTGGTTATAAGCGTGATCTGCCGTTCCCCCACCTCTTGGGAAGTATAGACTCAGTCGCGTCGGTTGGAACCGGCAACTTACAAGCTGATCCCGAAAAGCGACTAAGCCTAGTTGTAAGTGGTGGTACTACTCCGGATCGGCTACTCCACTAGTAGGCAGTGGTACTACTCATTGATAACCAGGCCCGGTGCAAATAACCGCCTCTTTTATTATACAAATATTTTTTAACGTCTCTTTTTTATGTGCAATTTTTAATATGAATAATTATTACAAATAAAAACTATGAAACAAATGATTGCTCCGACGGAGAATCGAACCCGGGATTTTACGCGTAACAAACTAGTGGGGTAATCAATTTGCCACGCCTGTCGTCAAAACATCGAGCGATATCCATGCGGATATCGCGTTCTTAGAAACGAATATTAGGAATCGTATGACCGCAAAGTGGGTAAAAATATCTGTGAAAATACAGGCGAGATAATTTTCTTGATTAATAATACACATTACATGTACTTATTACTCATTATTCTCTAATTTGTGATACATACTTAACACGTTTTCACCTAAATGGCTTGTCATTATAAAGTGTACGTTCTCGTACGTTTGTTTAGCTTTTAAATCATATGATGAAATATGCTCCACGCCGTCAGTACCTTTTACATTCTTTAATTTATACTTCATTATAATTTCAGTGTTGTCTGTAACAGAAAGTACATTCTAATAAGTCGGGACAACCGTCATAAGCAAGAGGGGCGCATCCAACATTTATTTTTACAAATTAGAGTTGTATATTTTATATATTTCTTTTATTGTGACACGACATTTGACCCCGCCTGATGATTAGCAAGAGGTGGTCCAAGAGTGACGACGACTGAAAAAAACGATTAGTTTACGGCTGCCCCAGTCGCCGTCACAACGCCGACCAAAGGTGCTTCTTCACGCATCGCTTAACTTAAAGGATCCAAGGTTAAACACATGTGCTGGCAGGGAATTTCGGTGAAATATTCGGAATGCGTCTTATTCACTGATTTAGATTATATAGATACTAATATACAACTCGATTGGGAATAAAATGTTGGATGCGGGGCTACATATTGATTGGGGATCATTGATTGTCAGACTACATAAGCCCAAAAAATTGTTAGTAATACTCGTATACACACTTATGAACTAAATTAGTATACAAAAAGAAAATAAAATAAACCAAAAAATAAAACTATAATAACTATATATACTTATTCTATTAATTAATGCAGTACAACTTTTTAGCTTTCGGGTTCATCAGGGCTGTTGTCCAGTGCCGTTGCAACTTACTATCCGGCATGTCAACAAGCACCTTGAGTATACAGCATTTTATTTCTGATAGAATATATTTTTCTGCGCATCACTGCATGGAAGCCATTTACGGTATTTTCGGTCGGTATTTTCAGTCGTCAGCACTCATTCTCCGTGCTTACTACCCAAGTCGTGCTAACATTTATTTATTTATTTAAAACTTATTAAATATTAGGTCTGTTAATGTCATCATGCATTTTTCGTCTTTAACCAAGAAGCAAGAGAATTGTACAATAGAATCGTAAAAAGTATCTCTCCCTATCCATGTGGGTATTACGGCGAAATGTATCACATTTTATATATCTCCATTATTGGAAGCCACTGCTTGTCTTCAAGCAGTGGTCGCGTCCACTATTTCGGCCGTGGTAAATAGCTTTTATACATTGTTCTTACCCATTCTCACCGTCAGTTTTCCCATGCCAGTAATTGGTATAACTAAAATTCTTCCATCTGTCTCGTAGTCACTTATCATAGTCAAATTTCCAAATACTCTCAAATATCCCGTCATTTTTTGGAGGTCCCATCTGAACAAAAACATTATTATTATAAAACATTATGTTATTTATTATGCATGCATGAAAATTAGATAGTAAAAAAAAAACGATTTTTCAATTACATTTTTATAACATTTTTTTTTTATTTGCCGAGTAAATATGAAACAAATCAGTAAAATGGCAGAATGGGCAGCACTGTATGGGGGAAACCCAGGGATGCGACTGCTACTTGTTGTAGCAGTAGCCACCATGATAATAAAAATTACGCATTGATTAATGAATTAAACAAAGGACATCATTCATTTTGGACTTTTATGTACTACTTTTGTAATGTCCAATGATGAAAAAATATATAAATAGTAGTTTCGATACTTGTATTGATAAAACTAATAACAATTTTGCTTTTAATTGCTGTGCGATTGACTTATTTGGAAAATAAGACATGGATTTTGTATTATCTGTCAATTAACGTCATATTTGTTTTGCTTTGAACTGTCATAATTATAGTTTGATCTTTTTGCACACCTAAACTATGCAAAACAAAAAATATATTCCAATCACATTGTAATCTTCGTACATTAAACTATTTTAAAATGCATATTATACTGTTAATACAATTAAGCCCAAGTCCCCATAAAAAGCGAATGATGTCCTCTATGTGACTACGATGGCTGCAAAGCTCTCGTAACGTCGGAATAATAAAATAAAATTTTAAAATTATTACCAAAATAAACGCGATAGTAAGCCGCATAAAATTTGTTTAATTCACTAATAAACAAAATATTACATTTGAATTAAAAATCTGTCATTTTTATATGATAGGTCATATGCGAGAAGAAGAAAAACGGGATCCATGATTTATGGTTAGTTTTAGAGGAGAGTAGCCATACTCTAAACGCCATGATAATATAGAGCCCCTAAAACAATCCACACGATTGGCAGTGAATAATTTTCCCATAGAAAGAATGCGTGCTTCTATTGTTAATTGGCCTTAACATTTGAAGGACTGTATTGCAGCCAATGGAAACCACTTCCACTTCCACTTTATATATTTTGTTTATAATCTATCCATGATAGATTATAATATAGTCTTGCCATTAATATTATTACAAAGAAAAAATCATTTTTTCTATTGCACGTAATATTTATTATTATTACAGATATTTAAAAGCATTCAAAATATATAAAGCTTATTCGAAGTGGTTTCCATTGGCTGCAATACAGTCCTTCAAACGTTAAGGCCAGTTAACAATAGAAGCACGCAAGGTCACATACCGTTATACGGTGACATAATAATAACATACACTATACTACTACAACATACAATAAAGGGAGAGTTGTTTTATGATTGTGGAAAAGAGCGCTCCCCTATCCTTGCCCACGAGTATAGGCAGAGTAATAGTTTATTTGGTGTATAACTTAATATGCGGGCCGACCGCGTAACTCAATGGCATTGGGCTTTGTTTTAACAGTTGAACTCCATTAATGAGCTTTAAAATTAAAATTACGACCGTGCAACACAATAAGAATCGATGTGCATTTTCATTCAGTTGAAGCTCATTGAAACTCCGAATGAATAAAAGATGTTTTTGACACTAATGGCGATCGCGTAACTTTTAGACAAATGGAAATGAATTTCATTCTCATTACTATTAAAGTTGTGCGGTCGGCCCCATGTTCGCTATCAAAACTTACTTTAAATCTTTAAACTCCATACCACTTAATCCTTTTAATATTATATTTTTGTGTTTGATGGCTAGCGCCCCAGTTTTAACGTCAAAGTTATCTATGCTTAATGGATCTATAGGGTCTAAATGAAGCTCGGGAATACCCTTCACGAAGTATGGGAGAGCATTTCTAGCCTGTTGTAAAATACAGGCGTTGAAGTCATCTGGTGATAGATCCATCTTGCACGGTGTTATGAAGGAGGCTGGAAATTCGAAGGTAAATATTAATATAGTAGACCGCCTGATGTTAAGCTGAAGAGCAATCCATTGGTAGAGATGATTGCTACACTAAATCTGCATCCCTTATGCCTGCATAGCTAGATTCCTAAATTGTAATCTTAGTTGTAATAACATTTGTGCCTATTATCTTTTTTGAATCTTTTTTTTACAAATGTATTCTTTACTTTAACCTATCTGTACTTCAAAACCTTATTCGCCACTCCTTAAAGACCTTATTTCTACGGCATTCATCCTGCTTTTATACTTTTGCCATACACAACTTTCAGTTCCATACATTTATATAGGAACAGGCACAGCATTGTAAACAGCCATCCGTGCCTTTTTTACATTATTTGGATCTGCTTTTTATATTATGAGTTGCGCCATTCACTACATTACCCTTTTGTACTCTTCATTCAATGTCTTCCTCACACTTTATCGCCTGTATACATACTTCCCAAGTAAACAAATAGTTTAACATGTTCCACTTTTTTTTACTGTGACACGACATCTGACCTCGACCCGCCTGATGATAAGCAAGAGGAGGTCCAAGAGTGACGACGACTGGAAAAACCGAGTCAGTTCCCGGCTGCCCTAGCCGCCATCACTATGCCGGCTTAAGGTGCTTCTTCACGCATCGCTTGAAGGATCCAAGTCATAGGATGGAGAGAACACTTTTATTCGATCCGGTTTTATCTCACAATCGGACATCTCATACTCCCTCTCGTAAATCAAGAATTGGGAATTTAAAGATAACAATTTACTTTAAATATATATACCTACATATAAGATTGTTATTATTAGCATTGTTTTGTTTATTGCGACGTGACATTTGACCTTGATTAGACTTATGGTAAGCAAGGGAAGACCTAGAGTGCCGATGATTGACAAAATTGACGATGGTTGATCAGTTTGCGATTGCCTTAGCCGTTGCCACTAAGGCGTCTAAAAGAATATTTCATTGTTCATGTTTAGTCACCATTCACAACAACAATAATAATAATATAATATACAAATGAACATTTTGACATAAACATAATATGACTTTGACATGGTCTCTTCTGTAACGGTTGCCGAGCGGTTAAAGCACAGACAACAGAATAGTATACTATAGTGTATAGTATAGTGGAGTATAGCAGTGACGCTTTGACTATTATATCTATTATATCTATTTTGTAAGACAACGCGCGGGCATTTATATGTATCTCGCTTCCTTGGTCGACTCGAGACGACTTTACCCGAACGATCGTTTCATAGCCAAGCGTCACATTCAATACTTACAAAATATAAGTAGTACTCAGTGCGACTACAAACATTAAATTTGACTGTAATTTATGTAAAGTATTTTTGTGGGCTTTTTTCTAAGTCTTGTTACGAATTATTTTTCTCCATGCCTACAATTCACATGTCTATTGAAATACCTAGTAAAAAATGTAATAAATTAAGTTCACCTATACTATCTTCTAATTATGTTGCAAAGACATTCAGTCTTTGCAACATAATTAGAAGGTTAAAGATATATTTTAAAACATGTAGGTAAAATATTTAAAACGAGTTTTTGAAACTAGTTCTATTGTATTGATCCCAAAGCTATTAATTGAATAGAGGTTTTGTCAACCCGAGGCATTTTCACCCATAGGGGAACCCGCGAGTCCGGCCCACTGGTCTTGCCTTCTCCTAGCATAATTAATATCCTAGCAGTAAGCACTCCTCACATTTATCGTCTCCAAAGTCAGGTTTCATAGTAATGAAAAGGAGCTTATAGACACCCATTAGCAAGGATATAATAGAAGGTTTCAAATTTAATTTAAAAATAAACACATATTTTGCGAACATTGATTAATGATTAAACAAAATTTATGCGGCCTAATTTTGCGTGACCACGATGGGTGAAAAGCTCTCGAAACGTCGGAATAATAAAAATCAACTGTAAAATTAATAACCAAAAATAAGAGCGATAGTAAGCCGCATAAAAATTGTTTAATTCAAAGAATCAATCAATTGATCAAATTGTCACTCCTTTTTCCCACAGGGATTTGCAGAGACAATCGAGTGCAACATGCCACGATCCTGACACAACTCCCTCGCTTCCTTCACCTTCACAATTCTCTTCATACAAGCTCTATGGTTATGGGCACTAGGCAACCTAGCTTTCCTAAGGATGTCTCCAATTTGGTCGGCGAACAGGGTGTTTGGGTGTGCTTTATTCGAAAAATGAATGATATTATATTATTTATTAGTTTAATTATTCATATTTTTACATTTTTTAACAAAGTATATTTACTTTTATTATTTTATTAAGTTTGTAACCGCTAATTTTTTTAGACTTTCTGCTGTAATTTATTCGGCTGAAGCTGAGCTAAAGCTGCAGTTCATACTAAGCTGATTTCTTATTTGTTGCCAACCTTGTGTTTTAGTTAAATGTAGAATTCCTTAATCACAGTTTAACCCTAACTTATACATATTTTAAAACATATTGTTTGACAATAAAAGTTATTTTCTTTCATTCTAATTAAGTTTAGTTCATCAAAGTATAGATTTGAATAGATACCAACAGAAGCAAATTCTGTTATAGAATTGAAGTGTTATTTATATTTTTAAAAAGTTACAAAGATTTGATTAAATAGGACCAATCTGATCGGGTTTCTCTTTATTTTTAAGTAATATAAGTTAATTAGGTATTTTATTTTATTGTGGCTGGACATATTACAGTATCTCATGTTAGGTAGTGATGCGGTCTATGAGGCACTGCTGGGTATAGATAAATAACTGCATGTAATAGTCGCATCCACTATATCAGTCTAGTCGTTTTAAATAAAACAAAAATTTCCACCAAAACACATAAAATACCTAACCTGAATTAACATAATAAATAATTAATACAAAATTTCTATTTATAAAACAATTTGAATATTCAAATAATATTCATAAAAACTACTTAATTATTCTTATTTTATTACCGAATAAACAAATTAACACTCACGGACATTTGATGACGTCAAATCAAACACTGTTAATAATAAAATATAAAATGTTAGACGATACATTTTATTATGAGGTTGGGCTTATAAATATTAAAACAAGAAAAACTTAATGCTTATATATGTATGATATAGTAAGCGGATGACGTATGAACCGGTTAGTTTTTGTTTCATGTGCAACCCAATAAAAAATTCCATGTTTGGACAAAATGCTACTTACCTCTTAGAACAAAAATGAGATTTTGTATTTATAAGAATGGGAAAGGACACTTTTAATGCGAGCATGGATGTTATGGAATCCGTTATAAAAGTTAAGACAGGCTTTTGTTTCTCCCCAGACGAGGCGACACTAGTATGTATCTATAATGACTAATTGTAGCACCAAATAATGATCTATTTGTATTTTACTCTTAAAATTCCTTCAAAATCTAATTTTCTTATCCGAAACTATCGGATAATCCGGAATTACATATCCGCATCTGAAACCAGGATATTTTTTCTATATCCGTATCCATATCCGAAATTTCATGTCCATAACATCCCTAGTAACGTTCACTGCCACTAAGATTTGCGTGAAGTTACCTCGGGTGCCGCATACATTTCACAGTGGACTCGCTAGGTGAGTCGGCTTCACTGGCTTATTCAATTTGGATTAGGTCAATTTAAGTTTTTGCTATTTTTGTGGTTGTAAAAGCCTTTGTAACAGTTACAGGTCAATTAACATGTGTTTGACGATCATTCGGTATGTTTAAAGCTAGAAATAATACAAATAACTTATTAAATAAAATAATAGGTTTTGTTTCGTAATCAAACCAGTGCTTTCCGACCTTATATAAAACATTTGTTGTTAAGGTTATATTTTAATACTTATAACGGGGAAAGCATCCGCATTCTATCGACCGAATCGGCAGTCGAACTAAAAAGTTCGGTGCGTCTTTTCTTTGTAGAACAATTGACAAGTGGAATGCTTTGCCAGCCCATGTGTTCTCTCCATCCTATGACCTTGGATCCTTCAAGCGTTGCGAGAAGAAGCACCTTAGGCCGGCATAATGACGGCGACTGAGATAGCCGAGAACTAACTCGCTTTTTTCAGTCGTCGTCACTCTTGGACCTTCTCTTACTTATGATCAGGCGAGTCGAGGTCAGATGTCGTGTCACAATAAAAAAATAAAATAAAAACTTTCGATTTCAATAGCATTCAATTCTATACAATCATCATATTTTTCTCTAAGAATTTTTTGTTATATTTATATTATAATTGTTAGAAGTTGTTTTGTGTAATAATAAAACGGGAATCTAATTTATTACGACAGGTTTTTTTGTCAGTGATACTGGTAGTGTAATAAAAACAATTCTTTTGAATATAAATTAAACCTGCGCCATTTCATGATAAACTTACTAATGAGATTGTAGAAACGATTTGTTTAGATATACATAGTTGTTTGATAGACAATAATCTTTTTTATTACTGCTTGGTTGTAAATATTGTGATAAATGAACAACTTACACATTTAATATTTTAATTTTCTTAGGATAGCCGTAGTCGTATGTCGCCATAACAATAACAAACAGTATGTAACAGTAGTAATTAATCATAAGCTTACTTACTTACAAAGCTCATCACGTTTGGTTTTCTTATTATCATCGTTATCAACCAGAAGAAGTCCACTGCTGAAAATAGGCCTCTGAACGCCATTCTGAATTAATAATTATAGTACGACAAATGTCACACTTTACGATTTCCGCCTGAGTGCAATGAAATCAATTATATAACCTCATAATATGCCTTAGATCATAATGTTTTAGATTATTTCACAAATATGAATATCTAATGTTGTGCAATAAGTAATTCAAAGAAAATTTGATTTAAATTGTTTTATTTCATCGCATAATACAGAAAAGCACTGAACTCGCCTAGCGAGTTCCCGTCACCTGTAAACGTTTATGTGAACTCGCCAGGCGAGTCGCTGGCACTGAACGTGTTAGGAAATCAGTCAGGTAAGTAACAACTGGTAAGTAGTAAGTAGCGTCCATACGTAGGCTTGTGAGTGAGTCATAAATTGCTATTCATAGAAGAAACTAGTCAAGTTCGTTGTTTTACTCCGTTCAATCCAAAAAATAGAAAATCGAATAAGAGAAATAGTATCAATACTTTTGCAACACATTAAAAATTAAATTAATATTAATGAAAATGAAAAGCCTCAAATGCATATGGGGAAGAGAGTGGATTGCTAAAAGAATACAAAATAGATAAATCGTAAAATCTGCAAAACAGAGTACTAAACACGCTCGCCCGTCTACATGCCGGCCAGTTTAATTGGCGGGGTGCGGAAGACGCGAGAGAGAGGGATATTTACTACTGGACTAGCCGAAAATTGGATTGCGATCTATTCAACTTGAATCGTCTTTTTTGCGAACGCCTATCATTGTGGGAATTAAGAGTTATATTTCGATACGAGTATAATTGTTCGTTTATTTTATAAATACATTCGTTATTTATAAATTGTTATACTTCATAATATGACGGTAACCACATGATGTTAAGCAGGAGTGCAATTTACAAATGCTCTTCTACTACAGTTAAATAATACAGTCGCATCCAATATGTTGGCCTAATTTAAATCGGCAACTTCCAAGCTGATCCCAAAACGAGACTGTTATGCTCGCGGTATGTACTCTTGAAAGTGGTCGTACTGCCCCGTGAGCAGCCTGAGAAAATGACCACCAAGTGTCTGCCTAATACAGCTACAAATAAAAAAGCTGTTATTTCAAAACAAGATTTTTAATTAACAATAATCTTTATAAATGCGTTTATAAGCCGAGACCATTACCACAGAGTACTAAAACAAAGATGGTCCGTAAATAGTGTGACGGTCTAAATAAGCGAAAAATTGGTGATAATTTCTTTAAGCGGGGAGTTAACAGGTGAAACGAGCGAGTTATATTATATACTAGCTGTGCCCGCGGTTTCACCCGCGTAAAGTTTGGTTTATAACACAGTCATAAAAAAGGAGGAGGTTTTCAATTCGACTTTTTTGTATTTATAACTCGATAACTCATATAAAATGACAGACGGAAATAAAAATAAATATATATTCCAAACAGTTAAAACTATAGTCAATTGGAAACTATAGTAAAAAATATTTTATTTTAATTAAAAATAACCGATGTTACTTCTCAAAAAACGTAATAAACAAACCCACATTCACATTTATAACAATAGTAGCATATGCATATAGTAACAGAAGGAAATAATAATAAAGAAAAATTTCAAATAGCTGAATTTATAGTCTATGGAAACTATAGTGTATAGTCTCCATAGTACAGTTAATTGGATTAGATGTTGACGTGACAGTCGGTAATACAGTGCGATGGTATTATAGTACTCAGGGTTTAAACCAACGCCTAGCATCTATTTTTATAATAAGAAAAAACTTTGACAAAACTTTTTTATTTTCGTAAAAAAAATGTATACTATGTTACTTCTGATACCTCCAAGAATATGTGTACGAAGTTTCATGATGATCGGTTGAGCAGTTTTTGCGTGAAAGCGTAACAAACAAACGGACATTCACATTTAAAATAATAGTAGGATAATATAATATAATAATTTGTTTTCGATTCTCAACAGCTTGATATATTTTCCTTAGTTTATCCAAAATAAATTTCTGAACGCACGCTTTTTGTATGGAAAAATTATTTTCTTTTATTTTATTTATTATAAAAGAATTTTTCTAAAATAAAAGTAGCCTAAGTTACTCCTTATTACATCAGCTACCTGTCAATAAAAGTTCTGTCAAAATCGGTCCAGCCATTCCAGAGATTAGCCGGAACAAACAGACAGACAGACAGACAGTCAAAAATTGTAAAAATGTCATTTTGATGTATGTACCGTGTATATTTTCATATACATGTATTAAAAAACGGTTATTTCAATATTACAAACAGACACTCCAATTTTATTATATGTATAGATTATACCTATATCGTTTTAATCAAATTCAACTAGATGGCGTCGATAAATTAATTTTTATGTATTGGGACTCGAGGGCGACCGTGGTGTAGTGGCAGTGCATTGGCTACGTAAGCCGAGTGGCACAGGTTCGAAAAAACCACTCACCGGTACCAATGTATCTTTGATATTATGTACTTTGGTTGTCCTGTATCTATGATACAAGCACTTTAGTATAAGCTACTTTTTAATATACATAGAAATGTATATTAAAAAAATGACTGCACAACTGCCTACCACACATCATCATCATCAGCCAGAATACGTCCGAATACAGCCGAATATGTCTTCTGGCTAATGAAAGCTACATATAAATGTATATAAAAACAAAAGCTACGTATAAATGTATATAAAAAAATATTATTAAGGTACCTCTGATTTAATAACGTATGTACTCTGTGGTACAATTTTTATAATTAATTCATAGCAATGTTTTTGAATGCTTATTCATAAACCTTTGTAATAGGTACTCATAGTATTATTGTTATAATTTTGTCGCGTCGGTAACTGAGGGCTCCAGGGCTTCCAGGGCGCCAATTCCCTTACATTTGCGTCGAAAATGCAGTGAAATTCCGTCGCACTGATATTTGATACCTTCGTAACCAAGCGAATAACAAATCAATAGGTAAAAACGTTGATTGGCGACCGCAGTGCAATTTCATTGATATTTCGCCGTCATAACATGCTATCTAATCTATCTAATATCTAATGTTTTAAGAGAATCGAGGCCCTGAGCCCGATTCTCTTAAACAGATAAATTACTTGGCAACGAGCTTGCACTGCTTTTTCGATGCGGCTTTGGCACTAATCTAAGCGGCGACAAAAAAGCACTGATATTGCGCAATGAATTTGACATCCTCGTAGAGGTAACCAATCAACGTAGCTAACCAACTAACATTTTTTTTGTGTTGTTTAATTTTATATATTATAGTATAATATGCTTTAATTTTATGTAGTAACTAACAATTATGCTGTTTTTTATAAAGTCGGACACAAAAATATTATTAAATATATATCGTATCTATACAAAAATAATGTATTTAAAAAATTATGAAAATTAAGTATCTCGCAAAATAATAATAGTAACGAAATGTGTTCAAATGACAAGCCACTGCATTGTCAAAACATATTTTTTAACCAACTACTACCATAATGCCAAGTGCAATTTCACTGCATTTTCGTCATTATCAGATAGTACAAGTGTCACGTTAAAAAAGCAGTGGAATTACTTTTTTATTAGATTACTTGCCATTATCAGTGGCGTAGCGTGGGGTTGAGCCGCCCGGGGCGGAAAAAAAATTCAATTTTCAAAGTACAAAAGACTAAAGTATGGAGCAGTTGTAAAAAATAAAAGACTTAGCAGTACTCGTATTGAAAAATCCATGTAAATGCTATTCGTTCCGAATCGTAGGTACGACAAAAATATGAATTTCCTTCTGAATATACTAGAAAGATTTAAATAGCAACGCGTATATATTACATAGATACCTAGAGGTACTACAAAGATTGTTGATATCGATCCACCCACTTACGCTACTTATCGATAGGCGGCGCTGCATCACACCACAAACTGTAAGCAACGCTATATGATACCGGTTTCAGTAAAACTTTTAGTAAACACTAGTGTTAGTAAACTTTTAGTAAACACTAGTGTTTACTAAAAGTTTTATATATATATTTTTATTTTTTTTATTGTGACTCGACATATGACAGCACCCCGCTTGATGTTAAGCCAAAGTGTGGTCCATGAATGGATGTCACTGTTACTACAATTTTACAACTGTGACTAGCAATCACATCCACTATGCCGGCCTAGATGGAACCGGCAACTTACAAGCTGATCCCGAAACGTGACCAAATCACTTCACGGTCTGTATACTTGTAAGTGGTGGTACTAACCCGGATCGGCAGACTGGGTACCACTGCCTACCACTCTTTGATAACCAGACCCGAAGCAAATATCCATCTCTTTTTTTTTATTAACAAATATTTGCAATATTTAATACTATTAAATATTACAAATAAAAGCTATGAAACAAATATTTGCTCCGACCGGGGATCGAACCCGGGACTTTACGCGCAACAAACCAGTCGCTAAACCGTTCGCCCACGCCTGTCGTCAAAATATACTTATAAATGTAAAATATTATAATAAAATCGCACAGCGCTTCAACTAGTAAAGAACATGAGTAAAGTAAAGAAAGAGTGGCATTTTTTCTATTTTTAATACTTAAAATAGTAGTTTTACCTATCGATTGGCTATGGATATTTATAGAGAACTAGCTGTGCCCGCGGTTTCACCCGCGTAAAATTAGGTTTATAACACAGTAATAACAAAGGAGGAGGTTCTCAATTCGACTGTATATGCCTTTTTTGTATTTATAACTCGATAACTCATATAAAAATGACAGACGGAAATAAATATAGAAAAATTCCAAACAGCTGAAACTATAGTCAATGGAAACTATACTTATATTTTAAACTTATATATACTTAAATTTTTATTAAAAGTAACCTATGTTAGAACCTCCAAAAATATGTGTACAAAGTTTCGTGATGATCGGTTAAGTAGTTGTTGTGTGAAAACGTAACAAACAAATCCACATTCAAATTTATAATAATAGTAGGATATGAAGGAATAACAATAAAGAAAAATCCAAACAGCTGAAAGTATAGTCTATGGAAAGTATAGTGTATAGTCTTAATAGTATAGTTAATTGGATATTGACGTGACTGTCGGTAATATAGTGCGATGGTACTCGTATTATAGAGTACTATAATACTATCGCACCTATTAAAAGTGAATAAACTAAAATAAAAATTCTGTATCTTTTTGTACGTGTAACTCCTAACTAAAAAACCTGCCAATAACTAACCTTGGCCCTATATTACTTTAAGTACAAAGCGTCTTTAACAAATTCGCAAAACGGACAACCGTCAATGACGTCTGCCCTCACCTCACGCATCTGCCTGCCCGCGTTCGGGCGCGCACTTAATGGTGACCGACTTCTTCCCCCACCTCACACGTCGTGCGTAGGATTTATATGTCATGATGTTTTTCGGACATGCTCAGGTCCAAAATTGCCGACCTTTGGCCGGCATAGTAATGGCGACTGGGGCAGCCGTGAACTAACTCGGTTTTTTCAGTCGTCGTCACTCTTGGACCTCCTCTTGCTCATCACCAGGCATCATCAGACAGGGTCGTGGTCAGATGTCGTGTAACAATTTCAAAAATCTTTGCTCGTTCATACGTAATTAATTATACGAAACTTTATGAGCTGGTCAGTCAAACATCTATTGTTATAATTTATTATAATTTTATTATAATTTAATAATTTTATGAAGAGCTAATGATCACTGACACTTTTTGTATAATTATAAATAATCGAAATATTTATGAATATAAGTACTTATATGTACTTATATAAATGACCTTACTTAGAAATAAAAGGCTCGTAAAATTTTATCATAAACGCGAGAGAAAAACTCATTTATAAATAGTAGTGCAACTTTTATCATTATACAGTTTTCAGCTACTAGCTTAATATATTTCAGCTACTAGCTTAATATATTTCAGCTACAGCTACTAGTTTAGTATATTTCAAGTGGGAACAATTTTCATTTGCGAAATAAAAAAATGTTTGGGATAAATTCGTTTCAAGCAGTGAAACTCCTAAATTAATCCTATTTAAAAAAATAGAATAATTATATATTTGTATCCGTATCAATATCCGAAATTCCATATCTTTAACATCCCCAGTTTGTTGTACTCTCTCAAATGAAATGAAATCTATTATTAGGTGTTTAAGTATGAGAGCTGCAGCATAAAGGGCTGTCCATGACGCTATGTTAGCAAGAATTAAATTAGTATAAGTATTTTAGTAAACACTACACAAGGCAACCAGCATGAAGACGCATGGTCGCGAACAACGGATTGCAGACAGTCCAGGGAAGCTCTCCCTCATATTGACAGACGCTTGACTTGACGTCTGCTAGACCTTAGCTTTGGTAGGTGTTATAACGGGCATTGTAGTTTTAATAAGCATCTGTACAACCTCAACATATCAGACAGCCCCCTTTGTAGGGGATGTCTGAATGAAGAGGAGACAGCTGCACATGTGCTCTTGAGTTGCAGGAGCACAGCAGTAGCAGAAGCAAGACAGAAGTTCCTTGGCAACTCGAGGACGCTTCCGGAGGTCTGCAGGAACGAGAAGGGTCTCCTGGCCTTCCTGGAGGAGATCGGGTGGCTCCGTTGAAGGAGAACCTTTGAAGAACGCACAAAGATACCGAAGAGGTCTTCAAGTGCGGAAACGAGCCCGCTAAAAACTACAACTATAAACACTACACAACTTACCAATATTTACACTAAAAATGAAAATATTAATAAACTTATAACAAAAAAAATGTCACTGACTTCCAGAACCACAAGTTCACAAGAACATTTTGGATCTGAAGATCAGGTTCTTCAGATCCAAAATGTTTTCTTTCATCCTACCTACTTTCCTACACTTAGTTTTTTACAGTTAAGACAAATCTAATGAGGCCAAACATAGTAAACCCAATAAAACCCAGCCTGGATTTCATCTTCACTCATGTATGCTGATACATGGGCGTTTCAAATATTGGGTCACATATGGTATACAATTGAAAGTAAATACGCATTTGCGTCTAAGATCTCTAGCGCAGCTCCCAAAATGAGCTGATGACCTTAAATAGCCTGAACAGATCTTCATAATTTGTAGCTAAGATCATGTTTGACGATTTGAAGATCATTTGACGACAGGCGTGGCCGAACGGTTAGTGTTTGGTTTGTTGCACGTAAAGTTCCGGGTTAAACAAGGCAGGGTCAACCAAATCGGAGACATTCTCAAGAAAGCTACGTTGCATGGTGCCCATAACCATAGAGACTGTGTGAAGAGAATTGTGAATGTGAAGGAAGCAAGGGAGTTGTGTAAGGATCGTGGTAAGTGCCGCTCCATTGTCTCTGCCTATCCCAGTGCGAAAAAAGCGTGACAATTTGATTGATTGATTGAAAGTCCCGGGTTCAATTCCGGGTCGGATCTGTTATCAAAGAGGGGTAGGCAGTGGTACCCAGTCTGCCGATAAGGGGTAGTACCAAAAATTACAAGTATACGGACCGTTAAGTGATTTGGTCGCGTTTCGGGATTAGCTTGTAAGTTGCCGGTTCCAACTAGGCCGGCATAGTGAATGTGATTGCTACTTAAAGTTATTGAATTAGTACATCCATGCAGTGACATCCATTCATAGACCACACTCCAGCTTAACATCAAGCGGGGTGCTGTCAAGCAGGGCGAGTCACAATAAAAAAATAAATATTTAAAAAAAGAACTTTAAAATGAAAAAAAAAAAACGCATCGTAATCGGTCCATTTGTTTAGAAGCTACGATGCCAAAGACAGACGCACAGATACGTCAAACTAGATACTCCCTTCTTTTTAACCCCCGACCCAAAAAGAGGGGTGTTATAAGTTTGACTTGTCTGTGTATCTGTGTATCTGTGTATCTGTGGCTCTGTGTATCTGTGTATCTGTGGCTCTGTGTATCTGTGTGTCTGTCTGTGGCATCGTAGCTCCTAAACGAATGGACCGATTACGATGCGGTTTGTTTCATTTGAAAGCTGACGTGATCGAGATGGTTCTTAGCTACAATTGATGAAGATCTGATCAGGGGTTTCAAGGTCATCAGCTCGATTTGTTAGCTGCGGTAGCGATCTTAGACGCGCTGTTTCGGACGGCAACCCTTGTACGTCGCTATGCGACGATGATTGTTATTTTATGTCAAATAAATATGCCATTGTTAAAACACATTATTCCCCTAAAATATTCAATTAAGGTAATCGATCTAAACTGCAAACCAACCTCGTCATATGAATATTTTAAGGGAAAAATTATAACATTTTTTACGTGTTTTAACAATGGCATATTTATTCGACATAAAATAACAATCTTCGTCGCATAAGGCTGGGAATACACGTCCGATATTGCTGAGCAAATTATTTACAAATCGGAAGTAGGAATCGGACGTCTATTTTGTTTCTGTATTCTGTATGAAAACTGCACCTTCAGACAATCGGATCGGCCATAAAATCGTAAGCGCCTTGGCGTTGTTTCCGATTCTGACATCCGATCCGACTATCGGATCTGACGTGTATTAAGTATTCAAACAAATGTATGGCACGAGTGCTTTCCGATTGTCTGATCAGACAATCGGATCGGACTATCGGAGAGGAAAATCGGACTTGTATTCCCAGCCTTATAGGTTTAACATTATTATCAACTTAACATTTGAAATAAAAACGTATACAAATACATGTGTGTTTTAACTGACACCACTGAGCTACTCTGATGATGGAACTCGAAGGTAGGAGACGAAATCCTGGATGTGTTCAAACTTTTTTTGGTATACTAAGTTTGGACTCCGACCTCATACGGTTCTTTGTACAATATTTAATATCACTCCAAATCGTGTTATGATTACATCAAAAAGATGATATAATTAATCTTAAATACCTTATTTTTCAACGCCCCAGCACCTGTTGCAGACAAATGTAACAGCAAGTTCCTTCCACAGTTTATTTCCATCGATGTTTATATTTCTCCTTAATTCACCTTGAGGTTGCGGTGTCCTTAATATATTGCTTATATCACCATGCCTTAAAAATATTTTAAATTGTAAAATTATAACAGTATGCCGAAACTAGCTATAATGTTTAAGCTATTATAAATTATTTTTAAGGATATTCTTCACAGGTTGTTTATTCACATAAAACAATTAGGTACATTAAATAATTTTAGAATAATATTAATTTTAACTTACTTCTGCATAAATTCCACGATGAATCTCATCTGCTACTATGTAGTTATTGTATGTTTTCTTTCTCCAAACCAAACAAATCTTATATTAGGTTATAAATAACCGTTTAATATTCAATGTTAAGTTGAAGTTTGACAATAATGACAGGACTTGCTTCGTCTGGCATAGACAAAATTAAGTATAAAAACGTTAGTAACTGACATTTGGGCGAAGGACGAGAGTGCTGTCCCAACCTAGCTACTATCGTTCGCGTGAGCGAAGCTATCGTCTGGACGAGAGTGCTAAACGACAGTGCTCCAACCTAACCCCGCTGGTTTCAGTAAAACTTTTAGTAAACACTAGTGTTAGTAAACTTTTAGTAAACACTAGTGTTTACTAAAAGTTTTATATATATATTTTTTTTTTTTTTATTGTGACTCGACATATGACAGCACCCCGCTTGATGTTAAGCCAAAGTGTGGTCCATGAATGGATGTCACTGTTACTACAATTTAATAACTGTGACTAGCAATCACATCCACTATGCCGGCCTAGATGGAACCGGCAACTTACAAGCTGATCCCGAAACGTGACCAAATCACTTCACGGTCTGTATACTTGTAAGTGGTGGTACTAACCCGGATCGGCAGACTGGGTACCACTGCCTACCACTCTTTGATAACCAGACCCGAAGCAAATATCCATCTCTTTTTTTTTATTAACAAATATTTGCAATATTTAATACTATTAAATATTACAAATAAAAGCTATGAAACAAATATTTGCTCCGACCGGGGATCGAACCCGGGACTTTACGCGCAACAAACCAGTCGCTAAACCGTTCGCCCACGCCTGTCGTCAAAATATACTTATAAATGTAAAATATTATAATAAAATCGCACAGCGCTTCAACTAGTAAAGAACATGAGTAAAGTAAAGAAAGAGTGGCATTTTTTCTATTTTTAACCCCCGACCAAAAAAGAGGGGTGTTATAAGTTTAACTTGTCTGTGTATCTGTGTATCTGTGTATCTGTGTATCTGTGTATCTGTGTATCTGTGTATCTGTGGCTCTGTGTATCTGTGTGTCTGTCTGTGGCATCGTAGCTCCTAAACGAATGGACCGATTACGATGCGGTTTGTTTCATTTGAAAGCTGACGTGATCGAGATGGTTCTTAGCTACAATTGATGAAGATCTGATCAGGGGTTTCAAGGTCATCAGCTCGATTTGTTAGCTGCGGTAGCGATATTAGACGCGCTGTTTAGGATGGCAACCCTTGTACGTCGCTATGCGACGAAGATTGTTATTTTATGTCAAATAAATATGCCAATGTAAATACACGTAAAAAATGTTATAATTTTTCCCTTAAAATATTCATATGGCGAGGTTGGTTTGCAGTTTAGATCGATTACCTTGATTGAATATTTTAGGGGAAAAATTATAACATTTTTTACGTGTTTTAACAATGGCATATTTATTTGACATAAAATAACAATCTTCGTCGCATAGCGACGTACAAGGGTTGCCCGTTCTAAACACGCATAAGGCTGGGAATACACGTCCGATATTGCTGAGCAAATTATTTACAAATCGGAAGTAGGAATCGGACGTCTATTTTGTTTCTGTATTTTGTATGAAAACTGCACCTTCAGACAATCGGATCGGCCATAAAATCGTAAGCGCCTTGGCGTTGTTTCCGATTCTGACATCCGATCCGACTATCGGATCTGACGTGTATTAAGTATTCAAACAAATGTATGGCACGAGTGACTATCGGATCGGACTATCGGAGAGGAAAATCGGACTTGTATTCCCAGCCTTATAGGTATTTACTTTTAAACAAATCTGTGACTTAACATTTGAAATAAAAACGTATACAAATACATGTGTGTTTTAACTGGTACCACTGAGTTACTCTGATGATGGAACTCGAAGGTAGGAGACGAAATTCTGGATGTGTTCAAACTTTTTTTTGGTATACTAAGTTTGGACTTATTAGATTTTTCTTGAAGGTAGGAAACTAAGTGTAGAAAAGTTAGTGCGATAAAATAAAACATTCCGGATCTAAAAAATCTGATCATGGATCCTCTCAGATCAGCAAATCAACAAGAAATGGACCTGTAGTGCTTTAACTAAAATTGTTACTCACTATGAGCCATTAGCTGGACCGTTATCAAATTAAAGACCGGGCAATCTGATGATGCACCATTATGAATCCTCTCAGATCAGCAAATTGATATCAATTGATCAGCAAAAAAAGAGATAGAACTGTAGTGCTTTAACTAAGCCTTTAGCTGGGCCGTTATCATATTGAAGATCGGGAGTATCTGATCATGAATCCTCTCAGATCAGCAAATCAATAACAGATAATATCATAGTGCTTTAACTAAGATTGTTACTCTCTATGAGCCATTAGCTGGGCCATTATCAAATTGAAGACCTGGAGTAGTTATCTGATGATGCACCATAAGGATCCAAGGGATATTAAAGGGATATAACTATTGAGCCATGACTAATGTTGTTTATTACTATAAAGCTGATGATATGACCAAAGTGGTTCCAGGCGTTTCGGGGGTTCCTTTAAAATTTAAATTTTGATTTTATATTATTAATACTTAAAATAGTAGTTTTACCTATCGATTGGCTATGGATATTTATAGAGAACTAGCTGTGCCCGCGGTTTCACCCGCGTAAAATTAGGTTTATATCAAATCATCAATCAATCAAATCAAATTGTCACGCCTTTTTCCCACAGGGATAGGCAGAGACAATGGAGCGCCACTTACCACGATCCTTACACAACTCCCTTGCTTCCTTCACATCCACAATTCTCCTCATACAGGCCCTGTGGTTATGGGCACTAGGCAATTTAGCTTTCTTAAGGATGTCTCCGATTTGGTCGGAAAACACTCTCCTGGGCCTGCCTTGTTTAACGCATCCATCCACATCCGATTTATAAATTCCTTTCGTCAATCTACTTTCACTCATCCTTTCCATGTGCCCAAACCATCGAAGCATTCCTTTGTCAATCCTTGTCACTACATCTTCTTTCAAACCACATCTATCACGCAGTGTGCTATTCCTTATTCTATCCGCTATCGTCACTAGGTTTATAACACAGTAATAACAAAGGAGGAGGTTCTCAATTCGACTGTATATGCCTTTTTTGTATTTATAACTCGATAACTCATATAAAAATGACAGACGGAAATAAATATAGAAAAATTCCAAACAGCTGAAACTATAGTCAATGGAAACTATACTTATATTTTAAACTTATATATACTTAAATTTTTATTAAAAGTAACCTATGTTAGAACCTCCAAAAATATGTGTACAAAGTTTCGTGATGATCGGTTAAGTAGTTGTTGTGTGAAAACGTAACAAACAAATCCACATTCAAATTTATAATAATAGTAGGATATGAAGGAATAACAATAAAGAAAAATCCAAACAGCTGAAAGTATAGTCTATGGAAAGTATAGTGTATAGTCTTAATAGTATAGTTAATTGGATATTGACGTGACTGTCGGTAATATAGTGCGATGGTACTCGTATTATAGAGTACTATAATACTATCGCACCTATTAAAAGTGAATAAACTAAAATAAAAATTCTGTATCTTTTTGTACGTGTAACTCCTAACTAAAAAACCTGCCAATAACTAACCTTGGCCCTATATTACTTTAAGTACAAAGCGTCTTTAACAAATTCGCAAAACGGACAACCGTCAATGACGTCTGCCCTCACCTCACGCATCTGCCTGCCCGCGTTCGGGCGCGCACTTAATGGTGACCGACTTCTTCCCCCACCTCACACGTCGTGCGTAGGATTTATATGTCATGATGTTTTTCGGACATGCTCAGGTCCAAAATTGCCGACCTTTGGCCGGCATAGTAATGGCGACTGGGGCAGCCGTGAACTAACTCGGTTTTTTCAGTCGTCGTCACTCTTGGACCTCCTCTTGCTCATCACCAGGCATCATCAGACAGGGTCGTGGTCAGATGTCGTGTAACAATTTCAAAAATCTTTGCTCGTTCAAACGTAATTAATTATACGAAACTTTATGAGCGGGTCAGTCAAACATCTATTGTTATAATTTATTATAATTTTATTATAATTTAATAATTTTATGAAGAGCTAATGATCACTGACACTTTTTGTATAATTATAAATAATCGAAATATTTATGAATATAAGTACTTATATGTACTTAAATAAATGACCTTACTTAGAAATAAAAGGCTCGTAAAATTTTATCATAAACGCGAGAGAAAAACTCATTTATAAATAGTAGTGCAACTTTTATCATTATACAGTTTTCAGCTACTAGCTTAATATATTTCAGCTACAGCTACTAGTTTAGTATATTTCAAGTGGGAACAATTTTCATTTGCGAAATAAAAAAATGTTTGGGATAAATTCGTTTCAAGCAGTGAAACTCCTAAATTAATCCTATTTAAAAAAATAGAATAATTATATATTTGTATCCGTATCAATATCCGAAATTCCATATCTTTAACATCCCCAGTTTGTTGTACTCTCTCAAATGAAATGAAATCTATTATTAGGTGTTTAAGTATGAGAGCTGCAGCATAAAGGGCTGTCCATGACGCTATGTTAGCAAGAATTAAATTAGTATAAGTATTTTAGTAAACACTACACAAGGCAACCAGCATGAAGACGCATGGTCGCGAACAACGGATTGCAGACAGTCCAGGGAAGCTCTCCCTCATATTGACAGACGCTTGACTTGACGTCTGCTAAACCTTAGCTTTGGTAGGTGTTATAACGGGCATTGTAGTTTTAATAAGCATCTGTACAACCTCAACATATCAGACAGCCCCCTTTGTAGGGGATGTCTGAATGAAGAGGAGACAGCTGCACATGTGCTCTTGAGTTGCAGGAGCACAGCAGTAGCAGAAGCAAGACAGAAGTTCCTTGGCAACTCGAGAACGCTTCCGGAGGTCTGCAGGAACGAGAAGGGTCTCCTGGCCTTCCTGGAGGAGATCGGGTGGCTCCGTTGAAGGAGAACCTTTGAAGAACGCACAAAGATACCGAAGAGGTCTTCAAGTGCGGAAACGAGCCCGCTAAAAACTACAACTATAAACACTACACAACTTACCAATATTTACACTAAAAATGAAAATATTAATAAACTTTTAACAAAAAAAATGTCACTGACTTCCAGAACCACAAGTTCACAAGAACATTTTGGATCTGAAGATCAGGTTCTTCAGATCCAAAATGTTTTCTTTCATCCTACCTACTTTCCTACACTTAGTTTTTTACAGTTAAGACAAATCTAATGAGGCCAAACATAGTAAACCCAATAAAACCCAGCCTGGATTTCATCTTCACTCATGTATGCTGATACATGGGCGTTTCAAATATTGGGTCACATATGGTATACAATTGAAAGTAAATACGCATTTGCGTCTAAGATCTCTAGCGCAGCTCCCAAAATGAGCTGATGACCTTAAATAGCCTGAACAGATCTTCATAAATTGTAGCTAAGATCATGTTTGACGATTTGAAGATCATTTGACGACAGGCGTGGCCGAACGGTTAGTGTTTGGTTTGTTGCACGTAAAGTTCCGGGTTAAACAAGGCAGGGTCAACCAAATCGGAGACATTCTCAAGAAAGCTACGTTGCCTGGTGCCCATAACCATAGAGACTGTGTGAAGAGAATTGTGAATGTGAAGGAAGCAAGGGAGTTGTGTAAGGATCGTGGTAAGTGCCGCTCCATTGTCTCTGCCTATCCCAGTGCGAAAAAAGCGTGACAATTTGATTGATTGATTGATTGAAAGTCCCGGGTTCAATTCCGGGTCGGATCTGTTATCAAAGAGGGGTAGGCAGTGGTATCCAGTCTGCCGATAAGGGGTAGTACCAAAAATTACAAGTATACGGACCGTTAAGTGATTTGGTCGCGTTTCGGGATTAGCTTGTAAGTTGCCGGTTCCAACTAGGCCGGCATAGTGAATGTGATTGCTACTTAAAGTTATTGAATTAGTACATCCATGCAGTGACATCCATTCATAGACCACACTCCAGCTTAACATCAAGCGGGGTGCTGTCAAGCAGGGCGAGTCACAAAAAAAAAAATATTTAAAAAAAGAACTTTAAAATGAAAAAAAAAAACGCATCGTAATCGGTCCATTTGTTTAGAAGCTACGATGCCAAAGACAGACGCACAGATACGTCAAACTTATAACCTCCCTTCTTTTTCTCTATTGTGGGTATACGCGCTATTAACTGCGCGGTTCTGAATACAAATTTCCGTTCGTATGCGGTGAACGAGCCAAAATTTACGCAAGCGCTACGTTCGGGATGACGTCATTAGTTTTTTTCCGTTCTTACAATCCGAACGCACGGAAAATTTTTTGAAAGGAATGTCAGGCTTTTTTCCGTCTGGAAAAAATAAGAATGTGTAAATAAGAATTGTTGAACATTTTTAACCGACTTCAAAAAAGGAGGGGGTTCTCAATTCGACCAGTATTTTTTTTTTTTTTATGTTTGTTACCTCAAAACTTTTGACTGGTTGAACCGATTTTAATGATTCTTTTTTTATTTGATAGCTGATGCTTCCCGTTTGGTCCCATTTTAATTTGGTCCAGTTCTGATAATGGCATCCATGAGAAAATCATATAAGTCTTAAATTTTCAACATTCTAATTTACGTTTGTTAGCGGATAACTTCGTTGTTTATGAACCGATTTTGATAATTCTTTTTTTGTTGAAAAGAAGATATTTCAAAGGTGGTCCTATGATAAAGAAATCAGGGTTTAACCGACTTCAAAAAAGGAGACGGTTTCTAAAATTACTGTATATATCTTTTTTATGTTTGTTCGCGGATAACTTCGTTGTTTATGAACCGATTTTGATGATAAGAGAATCAAAGTTTAACCGACTTCAAAAAAAGAGGAAGTTTCTCAATTCAGCTGTTTATATTCGTTGTTAATGAACCGATTTTGATTATTCTTTTTTTGTTGGAAAGAAGATATTTCAAAGGTGGTTCCATGATAAGAAAATCAGGGTTTGATGATGGCAGACCAGAGAAATCGAGGGGATCTTCATCGTAGGGGCGACTAGTGCGTTTGTTAAGTTTTTTTATTATGTCTAATCGTTTCCGTCTATCATTTTCCGTCTGAAGTAAACGTCTTCTCTTCATTCGAGAAGCATCTTTGCTCGGTCTAACCATCACTTAAAATAGTAAAATAAAATAATTTCTAACAAAAAAAAACCGACTTCAAATAGTAAACAAAAAGCAAAAAATAAATTTTCTTCGCACAAAGTAATACGTATTTTCATTTAGTTAAATATAAATGATTAAATAATTACTTTATAATTTTGGAGTCGGTGCCAAGTAAAACAATAACTGTGTATAGATGAATCTATACTTTGTGCGAAGAAAATTTATTTTTTGCTTTTTAGTTTACTATTTGAAGTCGGTTTTTTTTTGTTAGAAATTATTTTATGTATGTAAACGAAGCATTTAGGTTTCCGAATCTGAATTCCTGATCAGGAAACCTAATACGGAATCCGTACGTGTGCGCCCAGCCTAATATGGCGTTCTCACGTGGCGATTTTAGTTGTTCAATTTTCATCGTGTAATCGATTCAATTCAAGTTGAAAGATCTTTAACTTTTGTTAAACCGATATTTATTGCTTTTACTTGATTGAAAATCTGTTCAAATCGCGAACAATTTCGCAGTCTATCAACTAAAATTACCTCGTGAGAACGCAGTATAAGGCAATATAGCATGCGTTACGTCTACGTGCTGACGGCAACTGTTGTGGCAACCGTAATTTAAATAGTCACACGTCGCACACAAAAATGCTTCAAAATTAGATCGAACCCAAACTTTTTGCGATCCATAATGGCTTCCTATTAGACTTCCCAATAATTAACAAAAGAACGCGGAAAAGTTAACGAGGCACTTCCCTTTTCATTTCCAATTGATTCCCAGAGACAAACAAGAGAATGCTAACAATTGAGAATTAACAATTTAAACTCAATAAAGTTTGTTTATTATATTTTCAAATTACAAGTATTTAGAAGATTTTTCTTACTAATGAAAGATTGTTTCTGCCATTGACTGTGCAAATTAAGGCAAGTGCAAGTGAGTTCATAATTTGATTATTTACTTCGCTGTTGTTGTATGTTATATGGCAACATGTAAATCCATGACGTTTTATATAGTCCAGTCAAAATAGACAAAAATAGTGATCAAATAGCGAAAATTCCCACAGAGCTGAAATTGGCAAAGACCTAGAGTGTCTAAAGATCCCACGTGTGCGGAAAAAGTTATTCAAGGTCAAAGGTCAAAGTTTTTTTTTGGTTTAATCGATGGAAGAATGTTTGTTGCTCTTTCACGCAATAACTACTGAATTTTAATGAAACTTTACAATAATATAGCATATACATCAGAATAACATATAGGCTATAATTTATAAACATTTTGTTTGAATAATAAATAAAAGAAAAAACATTTATTATACAAAATTTATGCGTACGTTCGGAAATTTATTTTGTGTAAACCAAGGAATCCTACAATTATTATATAAATGTGAGTGTGAATTTGTTTGTTACATTTTCACGCAACAACTACTTAACCGATCATCATGAAACTTTGTATACGTATTTTTGAAGATATTATAATATGTAGGTTACATTTAATAAAAAAATAATATTTTACTATAGTTTCCAATTGACTATAGTTTTACGCCGGTGAAACGGCGGGCACAGCTAGTATACTATATAGTATACAGATAGTAGTAAACTATAATTCTCAAATCAAAAAACTTGATTTTGAGAATTAAAAACAAATTGTAAATTTTGGCATATCAGAAAAAAAATTGCTCAAAAATATATGTTGTATTATTTATAAAGAGAAAGGATTTTTTCAATTCACAAGAACTGGCGATTTTGACAGGACAGGGAAATCATCTAAATCCAATTTGGATACTACAGGTAATAAAAGGACTAATGAAATTAACATTTACAAAGATGATGGCGGTTTGTTGAAAGTTGAAACCAATTCTTAGTGACGAGATTAATAGTTTCAAATATCCCTAACTTCTTTGTGATGATAATGAAATTGAACATGAGAAACATGAGATGATACAACAGGCTGGCGTACGAACTATCATGAGGGTTATAAGAAAAACCTACTGGATTTTTCGTATCAGATGTTTCATGATAGATTTTAAATACATAATCTGCAACCTTGTTCCTTGTTCTACTCCATATCAATGACATGCTGGACCTTGGATCCAGCATTCATTGCTATGCAGACGACAGCACGGTGCATGGACGCTACACTGCCCGCCCCGCAGCCGGAAAACAGGATATAGCCGATATGAGAGAGTCTGTCGTAGCGGAGCTGAACCGGGTTCTTGATTGTATTACCCATTGGGGCTACGAGAACCTGGTTCAGTTTAACGCAGACAAGACTCAGGTATGCGCGTTCTCGACAAAAAATCCCCGTTTATCCCCCTTCCTTCTCTTCGTAACATTTCCCTTGGTACTTCGGACAGACTGGATATCTTAGGGATGTCCCTTCGCAGCGACCTGAATCACAGGGATCACGTTGAGCGGGCTATTAAGACCACCTCCCGCAAACTTGGCATCCTGAACAAGGTGCGGCGGTTCTTCGCGCCAGAGCTTCGCCTGCTTTTATACAAGGCTCAAATTCGCTCTTGCGCGGAGTACTGTTCGCATCTTTGGGACGGCTCTGCCAAGTATCTTCTCAATGCCCTGGATTCATTGCAGCGCCGAGCTGTCCGAATCATAGGAGATGTAGAGGTTACGCGAACTCTGGAGCCTCTGCAATTACGCAGAGACATGGCGGCTCTATGCGTCCTCTATCGCCTATACCACGGAGAATGTTCCGAGGAGCTCTTTAACCTTGTTCCTACCTCGTCTTTTCACACCCGTAACACCCGCACTGGTCGGGGGAAGCATTCACATTTTGTCGACAGAATCGGTAGTCGAACTAAAAAGTTCGGTGCATCTTTTCTTTGTAGAATAATCGACAAGTGGAATGCTTTGCCAGCCCATGTGTTTTCTCCCTCCTATAACCTTAGATCCTGCAAGCGATGCGTGAAGAAGCACCTTTGGCCGGCATAGTGACGGCGGCTGAGACAGCCGTGTACTGACTCGGTTGTTTCAATAGTCTGCACTTTTGGATCTCCTCTTGCTTATCATCAGGCGGGTCGATGTCAAATGTCGAGTCACAATAAAAAAAAAAACAGAAACAGACACATTATGAGGGCACACCAGAAAATAGATTTATGAAATTTTTATTTTGATATAAAATTTTATTTAATAATTTATATTCTTTGTTGGGACGATGTTATAAATTTTATTAACAACAAATATTTGGCATATCAGTAAAAATACTTCAAAAACCTATGTTGTATTATTATTCATAAAGAAAAACGATTATATTAATTTCCTCCATTCTCAATAACTTATGTTCAGTAACACGACATTCATTGACTGTTAGGCGGTACTAAGTTCGCCGGGTCAGCTAGTTCTATATAATATGTGTTAGATTTTGTATTTAATTATAAAATAATAGAAATGCATGATTTTAGGTTTGACGACAGGCGTGGACGAACGGTTTAGCGACTGGTTTGTTGCGCGTAATGTCCCGGGTTCGATTCCCGGTCGGAGCAAATATTTGTTTCATGGCTTTTATTTGTAATATTTAATAATATTAAATATTGCAAATATTTGTTAATAAAAAAAAGAGATGGATATTTGCTTCGGGTCTGGTTATCAAAGAGTGGTAGGCAGTGGTACCCAGTCTGCCGATCCGGGGTAGTACCACCACTTACAAGTATACAGACCGTGAAGCGATTTGGTCACGTTTCGGGATCAGCTTGTAAGTTGCCGGTTCCATCTAGGCCGGCATAGTGGATGTGATTGCTACTCACAGTTATTTAATTGTAGTAGCAGTGACAGTCATTCATGGACCACACTTCGGCTTAACATCAAGCGGGGTGCTGTCATATGTCGAGTCACAATAAAAAAATAAAAAAAAATTTGTATCGCCGAGGAGTTTTGAATCAGGCCTTACATACATCTTCATCTTTATTACGTTTATTCGTCTATTAGCGTTAACTGCTAGTAGATACTGCCATTTTTTCTTCTTGCATACTAATACTTCTGTTTCCATATCCCACCACATGTTGGGTCTCACATTCTTCATCTTACTCACTCCACACACTTCTTCTGCAGCTTCTGTCATACCATTCCCTAATTTAATCCACACTTCCTCCACACTATCATTCTCATGATTACAGGCATCCTCTATTTTCTCACGTAACTTACTTACAATGTCCTCTTTCACTTCTGCATCTTGCAACTTTTCTCCTTTTGTACTTGTCAACGGTGTTGTCGATTTACGACTGCGGTTTCTCCAACCCTTAAACATAACATGTATTCTTGACATTACAAGAAAATGTTCTGTTCCAATGTTGACCCCGCGATAAACCCTCGTATCGACAACATTGACCTTCTTCTTATTCTTCTCTCATACGTGTGAATCTCATTGTGACAAAACGTCGTGTTTTTTTCACAATGAGATTCTTCTCCAAACAAACATTTATCAGACTCACTTCATTCTCATTTATACGCTCAGCTCCATACCTTCTCAACACATGGTCTACATTCACTCTTTGCACACCCACCCACGCATTAAAATCACCTAACGTTACAACCCTTTTATTCAATCTAGATGCAAACTCTTCCAAAACACTTCCCTTTCGGTTTGTGGCTTAGATATATCTGGGGCATACACACCAACTACAAATAGTCCAGAGTCTAATAAGAGTCTGGGCGACATACTCATACATACACTCTGCCATTCTCTCAGACATCAATATTCCCACACCCTGACACGCTCAGGCCGTTGAGTTGACCCCCGACCATACAGCTGTGTAGGGACCATAGTGGGTGACATCTGAGCCCTTTCGCTTCGTCTCATTCACACACAAAATGTCCAAACTCTTATCATCCCTCATCTTATATACCTCATCTAACTTTCTCTTCATTCCTCCACAAATATTCACTATGGCAAAACGTGTAGACATTTCGCCCCGTGGGCGTGATTTTGGCGAAAAATAAATAATAAAATAAATAAAACTTTATTTAAACAAAATTGTTTTACAATAATGTGATACACAGCGGCCCCCACACTAGGCAAGCCTGTGTCGTGAGGAGTACAAATTAACACTTAGTTTATCCAACTTATATTGCAGTTTCTGAGTTAATATTCTGCATTTAGTGCTACATTCAGCTTCTCTAGCTCTCCAGCCCGAATGTGGTCTCTATTATAAAACATTAATCAGGACACTTTTTTTAAAATAAACTTTAATTTGATGTAATATTTCTATGTATGTAAATTTACATAGGTATAAATAATTTGTTAAATATTTGCATGCATTTGTGGTGAAATATGTAATACTAATATTATTATAAGACATTTATAAGTAGCCATATTTTTAGCAAATAAATGAATTTGAATTAAAACATCGCATCTATGAATATTGCGCGCAGGTGGTCACCAGTATATGCCTGGGCCTTAGACGTGCACTACCTGAATATCAAAATAGGTTTGACAAATTCGGATTGAAAAGGCTTCATCAAAGACGATTAGCCGCAGATCTGTGTACACTGCAATTAATTGTGAAATGCGCCTTTTTTGAAATGCGTGTGTGTGTGTGTGTGTGTGTGTGTGTGTGTGTTTGTGTGTGTGTTTGTGTGTTCATTGTTTAGTTTATATTCTTTTATTATACTGTACCAATGTATCTAGTATTTATCATACTTTGGTCGTCCTGTTTCTTTGGTAGCCTAATTTAGAATCAATCAATCAATCAATCAATTGTCACTTTTTTCCACAAGGATAGGCAGAGACAATGGAGCGCCACTTACCACGATCCTTACACAGCTCCCTTGCTTCCTTCACATCCACAATTATTCTCTTCATACAGGCTCTGTGGTTATTGGCACTAGCTTTCTTGAGGATGTCTCCGATTTGGTCGGAAAACACTCTAGAATTTAGAAATAATAAATAAATAAATAAATTGTATATTTTAGGAGGTATTGGCTTTTCAAAATTGCCAAATTAACGACATATTGTATTTTTTATTTAATAACTAGAAAAATAGGAAGGATTTTGCGCATTTTTTTAATGAATAATGAATTAAACAACTGTTATGCGGCTTAATATCGCGTTTATTTTGGTTTTGATTTTACAATTTTATTATTCCGACGTTTCGAGAGCTTTGCAGTCATCGTGAATTGAACCGGGAACAGAAAAACAAAATCAAACAGGGTAGTTTTGGAAACAATAACAGCATCAACCAATAGGATGACCAACACCTCAATCTCTTCGTGACCACAATGGCTGCAAAGCTCTCGTCGGAATAATAAAATAAAATTGTAAAATAAAAACCAAATAAAAGCGAAGCCGCATAAAATTTGTTAAATTCAAATAGGAAGGAGCAAATTTTACAATTTCCAATACTTGAAAGGGCAATTTTTCATCTTATAAAAATATATTTTTCATCGGCTCGGGCGTAGCTTTAATACGAAGTTTACAATTTTGTTTAAATATCTTGATATTTAAATAAAGTAATACCTATAAGTGCGTATAATTTAAACCTGACGTTTAATGACCAATTTGCGAGCGATTGGCTTTAAAATCGATAATTTCCTCTATTAGTCTGTGATGAAGCCAAATGTTTTCCTAAACCTAATTGCTCTCAGCTGAGCTTGATGGAGGGTAACCGTATTAATCAACGTCTGTCACATCGACAAGACGTTACAGAAATGGGTGGAGATAGGCCGTCAAGTACAAAGTTTCATCAAAACTTTCATCTAATTTGATTATAATTTCTTGAGTAGTTTTGGAATCAGTTAAGTCGCCTTTAATATATAACTGTATATACGCATAATTGACAGTCATACAAATGCCAATACAATAATTCGTTACCACTAATTAATCACGCGGCGCACTCATTAGTTGCGCAAGCATTAGTTCCTCGCTGTTCAACGGGGGAACGCATTATGGGGTCCCAGGTGTTAGATAGGACGACCAACACCTCAGGCTCTCCGTGACCACGATGGCTGCAAAGCTCTCGAAACGTCGGAATAATAAAAAAATGTAAAATCAAAACCAAAATAAACGCGATATAGTCGACGTTCTACCATAAATTATACGGCGTTTCGTGAACAAAAGATTTCCTTTGGCAGGGTTGATCTGTAGGCCCCAAGGATGGATTTAAAAAGGGGAGCCACCTGGATTTTTGATGCTGGTGAAAGAGAGGGGGGGGGGGGGAAGTCTGCACCCGCCGCGGTTCGAATAAAAAATTATAACTGATTCAGTTATGTATACAATGGCGTGTTTGGTATCGTTTTCGTATAAAAAGACTACGGGGAATCTGTTTTTATGGTTATTTAGAGACACTTTCATACAAAAAGTTTTTTTTTGTAAAAAAGTAAATTTGAAAGAAAGTTTTTTTTATTTAACGCTATTTAACTTCAAAAATAGATCGATTTTGTGGTAAAAATAATACTGTTATCGAGCTCATACTGTTTAGTTTTTAGAAATATATACTTCACATATACATCTATGACAGTATGTACCCAAAAAAAATGCCGTGTGAATCGAGGGATGAAATTCAAATACTTCACACGACTCACACGGCATATTTATGGATTAAATTTAGTTTTTCGCTACTTAATCAAGGAAACCATATAAGAAATACATAATTTGACGCCACTTGGGTGAAATATTCAACACTTAAACTTAAATTACTTACTTCAGTATTTTTTTTTTACTTTTGGGGTTGCACAAAAAATAAAAGGTAAACTTCTTTTCACACAAATTCATGGCAAATAATACTGAAGTTAAGCAAATAAAAATACGCAAAAAGATTTTATACTTATTTATTAAATAGTAAATTGTAAAAAAAATCTCAGAGAAGTTAGTCTTCAAATTTCTCCGGATGGCCTCGCAGACTACGAAACTGTAACAAAATAGATATAATATTAGAATGTACAATCTCAATGAAACCAAATTCACCAGATATAAAGTAATTATAAATAGACCTGGAATTATCGGAGTATCTACAGATCACAGCTCTTAATCTTCGATGAGGGCCTCTCGGTCTATTACACTGTAACAAAATAAAAATAATACGTAATAAAATTCTCAATCATAATGATACCAAATTCAGCAGACAAAGTTATCTGACAGCATAAATATACCTGGTATTATTGCAGTTTCCGTAGCAGCTCTTGCACAGCAGTGTGCATGGCAGTCCCTCTCGTCTGCAAGAACATCGGCCCCTGCAGCTGTTCTTGCATCCACACTTCACAAGCTCTCGCGCCGCCTCCCAGATACTCGGCTGGGTTGTCCATAAGGGCTGCCATTCTCCTTCAATTTCAGTCCATCCCCAGTCAGCTGGCGAGGGGATAACACCTGAGGGGTCAAGAGCTTGTCCCCACACGTAGCCTGCTTGATAGGCTGCTCTCAATGTGTGCATCCTAAGAGCATCCCTCGTAGGTGGAATATTTTGCAAGAACTTATTTTTTGCAAATAAAATCTTGCGTGCCTCATTAACTGAAAGAATTTCAGTTTCACCACAGTACAACATGATGACATACTTTTCTAATCTTGTCATTAAATCATCTGTCACTTCTTTTAGTGGATTAGACAGTGCTCTAAAAGCAGATGTGGTCTCCAAACATTGCTGCCACGCTTTCCAGGTCAATGTTTTGCCTTTCGAATAGAAAGCAGAAACTGTGTCACAGCCTGTGAAAGCATGGTATCCTCTCATAGCTTCTGCTCTGTCTTCACCCAGATCCTGTGCCAGGTCATGAGCAGGTATGTAGCTGTGGTGTTTTCCCGTACCGAAAGATATCCAAAGCTCTTGGAGACCTAACTGCTTAAGGGCGAAGAAGTAAGATATGGCGATTATGACGACGTCGGAATCAACGGTGTGTATAACGACTCTTGTTGCTCCATTGATAACCATATCCTTTGCATGCAGAATAATGCGACCATCAGCCTCCTCGGAATCCACACTAAGTCCTCCTATCAGCGTCTCCGTTGGTTTGGATGATTTGATTTTAGGACCGATGTTGGTCACTATATGCACTCCATTGTTCTCTTGAAGCGCGTAGCACCCGATGAGTTTAAAAAGTTCTTCTTTATTCTGAGAATTCTTCAGGAAGTTAGACCAATTGCCCGGTAACTTGTGGTCTTCATGTACTTGACGACGGACTCCTTGACCCCTGTTGTCACGAACCTGTTTCTTGAGAGACATCCCGGAGTAGAGATCCCAGACAATGTCCACTCTCTTCGCCTCCGAGTTCGCTGCATTTTCCATGACGCTTTGACGGAATTCCTTGCGGCAGTACTGCCCAAATGTCTTAGAGCTACGTGGAGGATGACTGTGAACGAGGGCAGCTCCATCAAATATATTTCTGTTGCATGATTCAGGGGGAGTACTGTTCTCAGTTTTCTTTTTTAAAACCATGACGATATCAGACTTCTGACACGCTCGCATACTTCCCATAGACGATAAAGATGGTGGACATGTCTGATTTTCGTAAGCAAAGAAAACATCTAGGTCCAAGTGCCTATTCTGACATGAAATTAATAGTTTCGAGAATAGACTTATGTCACACTTGAGAACCTTGACGGTTTCAAGTTGTTTTGAATTTTTTGGCTTCTTGAGAGTAGCAAAAATTCTTGTTTTCACTTTTTTTATTGGTTCAAACAATGTGGACGTCTTTTTAACCAGCCTTTCTTCAACGAATGTCCTGTACAAGTCCTTGCCATTTTTCTCCAAATGGGTTAATGTGCAAACATTATCGTTGTCTACAATTGTTCTTGTATCTATTGCAATCAGATCAGTTGTTTGTTCTTGAAAAGGATTGCCAAACTCTTGAAAACTTGCTTGAACTGCATGAACTTGTCACAGAATTTTTTTCTGGAACGCAGGATATTGTTCGTGATGGAGCTCTTGGGAAGATTTATTAACGTTGGTAAACTCTTCCAGGAGGCGGCATATTTCTGGTCCGGCTAGCATCCAACGTCGTAAGGCTGTGGGATCTTGGGTGAGACCAATAGCACCTCCATCGCCTTTGACAATGGCATTATGTTGCTCATGTGCCTGGTCTACAGCAAGAGCAGAGAACGGCTTTTGGGTCTTTCGAAGCGCAAAGTTACCATTGCAAAATTCGGCGTGGACGTCTGGGGCACTCGTAGGCAACGATTCCAAATCAGCTACATGAACAGATAACCAACGAGCGTAGTTTGGGTAGTCAAATAAGAAAAACCAGGGCAGCATTTGCTTCAAGCACTGCCGGAATAAATTGTATTTTCCTTCTCGTAGTGACCGCACAAAAGACAGTAGAAGGATTTGTAAATTGAGCAAAGTCAACCAGAACCTAAACATAGGTATTTTAGTAGCTTGTTCATTTATCCATGTCTTAAAAGAAACATCAGGAGAATTTGCAGTATGGGCTTCATTTACAAGCATGTAGAGAGCTGCGGCGGTGATTTCGTGGGCTGCCCTACTTTTTTTGACATGGGAAACCTTTATAATAGCTTCTGCTGATCCCTGTGTAGCCAATCCTGCGTTTACAGCAACGCCAATCCATCCGCATCTCTCCATGTACTGTCCGATGACTCCGAGAAATGCCTTCTCTATATGGAAAGGGGCAAACATCATGACAAACTTATCTTCTCCGTATAAATCTGGCCAGTTCCACTGGATTAGTTTTCCAATGGTATAGAGTGGTTGATCTCCGTACATAACTGGCGTTTGGAGCGGGTTGAGGTGCTGTGTTATATTTGTTATAATATTCATTCCATGCCTAACCATGGACACAGAAGTTGACTCTTCTAAGAAAAGTGGCAGCAGCGAGCAGACGGCAGGATATAAATCTTGTGTATTTTGTGTGGTTTTACTTGCATGATAAGCAGCCCAAGAACTATTACCACCATCTTCAGGACTGCTGCAATGTCGTGATCAAGCCATTCGGATTCTGTTTCATATCGCATAGTTTCTGTAGGTAGCATTTGTGATAAACTTGGTACGTTTCTATCAGGAATTTTTGGCTTCATTTGAGCAAGAAACACGTTTGGCACGGTTGCAAAAGACTCTGGTAAATGAGGAACATCTATAGTTTGAGGTCCGGAGTCATTGTAACAAGATTGGAAACTTCTGTGTTCGCCTGGCTGAGCTTTTGATGGTGTTTGAAATACAGATATACTCGTTCCGTGAAAAGAACCCACTGCCGTATTGCTTGATGGATTGTGGTCTACATTATCATAAGCGCCAATAGTGAAGACACCTCGCAAAAGATTACTGGGACATAGTAATTTTTCCTCTTCTGCACGATCAATATTAAGATGGCACAATGCCGATGTCACCTCGCAAACCCGTTTTGACGACACAGATAAGCCACGCCTGTGCAAATCATCGATAACTGTCCTACTTCGCGTACGACCGTAAGCGTCAAGAGCTGTATAGAGTGGCAGCGGAGGTTCCTGTTCTCTGTTATGACGAACGACATCTCCTTTCGGTGCTCGATTCTTGTAATTAAACATTACAAGCTGTGCTATTGCCAGAGCTGGCTCAGTAGCCTTGCACTCTTCAGGTGACCATGTTCCATACACAATCATATTCACAGATGCCAAAAGAAGAGGAGGAACCGAAGCTTTTTGGCAGTTTTGGTCGAATGTGCCTTTAAAACAGGTTTTCCATTTGAACATTTCCTTCCTGAGAGCTGTAGCAAATCTAGAAAATGCTATAGCATCTTGACTAAGATCTTCTGAACGTGTATTTGCTGATAAATCAATAGATTTGCACACTAAATGGTACTCCTTGGATGGACGGTGGACTAGCAATTGTGGGAACTCGTCCTGGATGCTTTCACGAAGAGTAGTTGAACGAACCTCCGGAAGTTCACATTCAGGAATGCTAAGCAGGTGTGCCAGTCGTTCTTTATACATTTTAGTTAATGTGCTCATTGGGAACACAAAATCATAATCTTCGTTTTCTATCTTATCCTGCATATATGCCACAAGTTCTGCGAAAGCTATAGCCTCGCATACAGCAGTTTCACTACTTGCAGAAGAACTGCCTTTCCTGCATCTGTTCCTTAGGTTGTGGAGGCATTTATGATGATATCTTGCCTCTGAAGCTACCAAATCACTTGTCTGTAGCATTCCAATAAGACGCGCATCCATAACGTAACTAGCCCATTCTTTTACTCTTTCACTTAGCTGTAAAGTAGTGACTAAATGAAGTTTGTTATTCCGCTTCTCCGGCAATGTGCAAAGGAAGCAAACTTTCTCCACACCGATCGCAGGCGGTACGGAAGATCTAGTCAGTCGACTGCTTTCAGTAATTTGGTCCCTTGCTTCAAGCCTTTTCTGTGCTTGCTTAAGTTTTGTGTCATTATATTGCAGCCCACAAGACTTGTGCCATTTCGCCTCATGATTTCTTAGAGTTGCAGCAATCCCCAAACCTTCATCCAACCCATCAAAATGTCTGATAGAACCCAGTTCACCAATTTGCTTGAATGCGCACAAATTTTCTGCCAATGTATCATAGCCACTCAGAGTTTTCGAACGGTTTTTATTACGCGCCGGACATATGAGATTGTCTTTGTTTTTGTCTTGACAAACGCAACACTTAGACCAATCGATACTAGATTTCTCGGTTGATAAAGGGACTTGCTCGGCAAGCACTAGTAATTTATCGCGCTTTTTTCCATTTTTACAATAAAAACACTAGTTTAGCGGAGCATGCACGCGAACGCGGACTCACGCGACAAGTTGTTAACTGGTACTGACATGACAATGACAACGGACAAGCAGGCAGGTCGCGCGCACGGCGGCGGGCGGGCTTCCCCCGCCCCAGCGCGAGTTTTGAGCGACGGAGAGTACGTCACTCGATTCAAACGGGATTTTTTTTGGGTATATACTGTCAGATAAGTACATGTAAAGTATATATTTCTAAAAACTAGATAGTATGAGCTCAATAGAAATATTTTTTTTTATCACAAAATCGATCTATTTCTGAACTTAAAATACAGTTGAAAAAAAAAAACTTACTTTTAAATTTCCTTTTTTTACAAAAATTATAGACTTTTTGTATGAAAGTGTCTCTAAATAACCTTAAAAACAGATTCCCCGTAGTCTTTTTATACGAAAACGATACCAAACACGCCATTGTATCCATAACTGGATCAGTTATAATTTTTTATTCGAAGCGCGGCGGGTGGAGACTTCCCCCCCCTCTCTCTTTCACCAGCATCAAAAATCCAGGTGGCTCCCCTTCTTAAATCCATCCTTGGGACCTACAAATCAACCCTGCCAAAGGAAATCTTTTGTTCACGAAACGCCGTATATTGCGTTTTTATGTCGTGTAGGATCTCGACTAATAGTAAACCGCATAAAATTTGTTTAATTCATTAATCAATGTTCGCGTTAAATTAAAATACTATGCACTCATCAACACATTTACTACTTTGTGTAATTATGCACCTGAATAGTCCATCTCTACTAATCAACATTGTCACCCTATTAAAAATTAACAAATGACTCCATATGATGCGTCTCTCGAAAAGAGAAGTGCTCAGTCCTCTTAATTTCTAGGTTCATTGTATAAAGTCGGTCGTCTCTATAAACATGTTTGCAGTCTCTGCTCATAGTGTGTGCACGTCACTTAAATATGGTGTTTAAAAGTTTTGCGAAATTTGTGTATTTTGTTCCTATAAAAAGCACAGAAAGACGAATATCGCATGTCACAGCAAGGCAGAAATGACATGCGAATTTATTGTGAAGAGCACACAGAACCATTGAGTAATGAGAGCAAAAAAAATATAAATATATATATAATAAAGTTTTGTTGCTGTTTTTCTTTTTTTAAGTATTCTTTCATTCGACATGTTTTTATTTTATCATTAAATAAACTATTTTATATAAAAACTTGATGTTTTATTTAGTAAGTATGGTTTGTGATCTACGGTTAAAGTCACATACTGCAATAAAAGGTATATATTAACACTATTCTACACCTTTGTCGAAGTAATTTTACATACTTTTACTTTTAAAGCATTCCAGTGTGCTAAATAAATCAGACGTGTTCTTATATTAGATTTTATTCTTAGCTAAACTGAAAGAAATCCTAATATGTTGAAATAAGACAACACTATAAAGTATGTATATTAAAAGAATCGAACTATTTTAATATTCGTTTCACCACTGTTTAACATCTCGACCCGGAGCTCTCACCTGGGACTTATGCATTATCAATGAGTTTAGTATTTTCATTCTACATAGTGTTTATAACTATAGAGCTTGCATGAATTGAGAGGTGGAAATTTGATATAAACGGTGTAGCGATTCATTTGTTTTAATACAAATCGTATATAAAACCGACCCCATTGACAGTTTTATACGTGCCAAATAATAGGTAGTAGGCTTCACTTTATTAGCGGGTGGTAACGATTTGCGCGGTCTAGGGGGACCATCGACATTCAGCATTCAACCTTCTGAAATCTCTTTAGTTGAGATTTCATTCTCACAGCGGTAGGACGTGTAAGAAACCCTCTAACGGCGAAACGCGCTAATGTACTCCCGTACAGAATTTCGAATAAAAATATTTGAGTGTATTCCTCTAAAATATTTTTAATGCTAATGATATATTTTTATAATTAAACCTCTGTGTCATTCAGCAGTTAAAAGTAGTAGTTTCTATTAAAAGACGTGAGAAAATTGAAGGTAAGTGAAGTTAAGTGTTTTACTTAGTTTTATGTAAGTTTAAAGGGGTGGTTTTTTACTTTTACGCTTAAGTAAATATGGAACCAATTATATCTTTAACTATAGGAGAAAATTTATTATAAATCCTATTTTATAATAATAAATATAAAAAAATAATTTTATATATCATTATGTAATTACATTTTAATTTGGTGAACTAAACAATAATATTAGAAGGTATAATAAATTATAATTTTAGCAAAGCATTTTGCACCTCACCCTCTCTCCTTTCAATATTCCGTTTAGTATCTAAGGTTAATTGGCTGGCAATTTCAACGCCATTAATATCGTCTTTGTATATAGTGGGCATAGTTTATAAGTTAAAATTTCTTGTAATAAACAATCAATTAATGAAATTATAACGCCTTTTCCCCACAGGCATAGATAGTGATAAAGGATCGGCACTTGCCACGATCCTGACACAACTCCCTCGCTTTCCTTACATCCACAATACTCTTCATACAAGCTCTACTGTTATGGTCACTAGGCCAGCTTTCTGGAGGTTGTTTCTGATTCTGATTCTGATTCTGATTCTGATCATATTTACCTTTCGTCAATCTATTTTCACTCATCCTTTTCATGTACCCAAACAAATTGTAACGATAGTATTTTCTTAAATTTTGCGCGAACATTGATTATTGAATTAAACAAATTTTATGCGGCTTACTATCGCGTTTATTTTGGTTATTGATTTTACATTTTTTTATTATTCCGAGGTTTATTATTGTAAACTCAATAACCATAATAAACGCGATAGTAAGCCGCATAAAATTTATTAATTCAAATTGTAACGAGCTTTAAATAATATTTTTCATACATTCATTATATTATATTTATTCAGTATATATCTTAGTTTTAAAGCTTGACCTAATTCTTCATTTAAACTTTAATTAATATAAGTATGAAAGCTTATGAAGCTCTATGTATCTCTTGTCTATATTGTCATGAATACATTATTATTATATTTTTTTTAACTGTGCCATAGATTTTTTAATAGACTATTAGTTCCTAGTTTTAATAGGGCTCTTATTCCTTTTTTTCCATTATGAAATTTTTTACTTTTTTTTTCGAAAAGATGTGAATGTATTTTTTCTAGGTTGTTTTGTTTTTTTTTGTTTAAGTCTTCTATATTTTTATGAACTAGCTCAGCTTTTATCAACTAGACACGACATTTAACCTTTTTCCGCTTGGCGATAAGCAAGAGGAGGTCCAAGAGTGACGACGACTGAGAAAACCGAGTTTGTTCACGGCTGCCTTAGTCGCCGTCACATGGACTTTAAACTCACAGATTTACCTTGTTCATTATTAAGAAAAATAAATAATTATAATTTATTTAGGTATAAAGCTGCGGTATATATGAATAATTTTTTTTTTCTAAATGTATATTTTTATTTATTTTATATTTCAATATTAAGCTACTGAAGTGCTTATATCATTAAAACAGGACAACCTAAGTACATATATCATACCCGTGCTCTCGGTTTGCGTAACCATTGCACTGCCACTACACTACGGGCGCCTTCTACGAAATACCTAATATAATATTTTCGTTTTATGCTATCACATTTATCATGGTTTTAATTCGATACGTTGCGAAAGCTTTTCAGCCGTTATAGTTGCGAGTTAGCTATAAGGTGTTGGTCGTCCTATTTTCTTTTTTGTAAAAGTTTTATGATCCTGTTAACAATTTTAACTTTAGTTTAAATTGCAATCAAGTTGTTGACTACACGCGTTCCAACTTAACTCTAGCGGTCACAGCCACCGTTGAGACAGCCTGATGACTCACTGGCGCATAAGGCGAAAGCGAAGGCCGATCTCTTGGCTGAGCTCTTTGCTGTTATTTCACGGATCGACAATCGTAGTGCAGGGCCACCCACCTTGCGTCCATGCAGACATACGATCAGACAACGCGATGTCCGCATGGAGCTACGACTGCTTGATATCCGGAAGTTCGGATATCCAGCACTGGGATACCCTGATGGTATCCCAGTGCTTCAAATGTGTGCAGCTGAGTTGACTCCCGTCTTGACGAGGCTGTACCGGTTCTCATATTCGTCGGCCTTGGAAGGGGGCCAATGTGCAACTGGTCCCGAAGAAAGACGATTGTTCGACCCTGCAAACTACCGTCCGATAGCTGTAACCTCAGTTTTGTGCAAGGTCATGGAGCGGATAATTAATGTTCGCCTCATGGCCTACCTGGAGGGTCATCAGCTGATCAATGACCGTCAATATCGCACCATCTTGTGGCGCGTACACGAAGCAGCGTTGGATGGTAATGGAGAGGCCCTTGCCATCGGCTTGGACATCTCCAAAGCGTTTGAAAGGGTCTGGCACGAGGCCCTTCTTTCCAAGCTCGAGGCATAGGCGAGGTTTACCTGACCGTCTGCGTGGCTGGATAGCGGACTTCCTACGTGGCCGATGTGGATAGTGCATGGACGCACACTGCCCGCCCCGCAGCTGGAAAACAGGAGATAGCCGGTATGAGAGTTGAACCAGGTTTTTGATTGTATTACCTATTAGGGAGACGAGAACCTGGTTCAGTTCAACGCAGACAAGACTCAGGTGTGCGCGTTCTCGACGAAAAAATCCCTGTTTAACCCCCTTTCTTCTCTTTGTAACATCTTCCTCGGTACTTCAGACAGATTGGACATCTTAAAGATGTCCCTTCGCAGCGACCTAATCAAAGGAACCACACATGACGACGACAGGCGTGGACGAACGGTTTAGCGACTGGTTTGTTGCGCGTAAAGTCCCGGGTTTGATCCCCGGTCGGAGCAAATATTTGTTTCATAGCTTTTATTTGTAATATTTAATAGTATTAAATATTGCAAATATTTGTTAATAAAAAAAAAAGAGATGGATATTTGCTTCGGGTCTGGTTATCAAAGAGTGGTAGGCAGTGGTACCCAGTCTGCCGATCCGGGGTAGTACCACCACTTACAAGTATACAGACCGTGAAGTGATTTAGTCACGTTTCGGGATCAGCTTGTAAGTTTCCGGTTCCATCTAGGCCGGCATAGTAGATGTGATTGCTACTCACAGTTATTGAATTGTAGTAGCAGTGACATTCATTCATGGACCACACTTTGGCTTAACATCAAGTGGGGTGCTATCATATGTCGAGTCACAATAAAAATAAAAAAAAAACATTGAGCATACTATTAAGACCACCTCCCGCAAACTTGGTATCCTGAACAAGGTGCGGCGGTACCCCCCGCACTGGTCGGAGGAAGCAACCGCATTTTGTCCACCGAATCGGCAGTCGAACTTAAAAGTTCGGTGCGTCTTTTCTTTGTAGAATAATCGACAAGTGGAATGCTTTGCCAGCCCATGTGTTCTCTTTATCCTATATCCTGGATCCTTCAAGCGATACGTGAAGAAGCACCTTTGGCCGGCATAGTGACGGCAAACGAGGCAGCCGTGAACTAACTCAGTTTTTACAGTTGTCGTCACTCTTGGATCTCCTCTTGCTTATCATCAGGCGGGTCAAGGTCAAATTGTGTCACAATAAAAAAAATGGGCGGTGTGCGGTTATAGATTTTCGGAACATTATTTTAATATCGTATCTACCTACATATACGCTAGCAATATTAAATCCAAGATGATCAATGCTATATTTTCTTACAAATATTCAGAATGATGGATATCTAACATACATAGGACAGACAAAAAGAAATATATGCACACGCGTACGGGGACATATTGCGGATATAAAACACCAAAGTAGTGGAAAGAGTGCATTTTGTGAGACAAGACGGCGCCAACCACTACATCCGTTTCGCCAAACCGAGGATCTTCGGAAAAGAAAGTCGACTGATACCCAGGATGGTACGCAAGGCTATTGAGATGTAAAAACATCCTTATTTCAATAGAGAAGGTGGTTGTCAATTATCTAACACCTGGGACCCAATAATATAAAAACTTAAGTCCCAAGTCCACTAAACTGCCAAACTAGATGACACCGTCAGTTATTTTTGCAAAAAAAAAGTATTAAACCGGGAACAATAAAACATGAAACGGGGTAGTTTTGGAAACATTGACGGCATCGGCCAATGGGAAGACCAACACCTTAGTCTCTCCGTGACCACGATCGCCTCAATAAATTTGTTTAATTCATAAAATCTACTAAAGCCCGGGGTCAGACCAGACGCGTGGCGTGACGTCTGCGTGTTCGCAACCTAAGCGTGTGTAATAATAATAAAGCGTCCAGTTTCGAACAATTAATTCACAACACAATAATAAGAATAGTCTATGATACGAAAGACCAGCGCAGCGGCCTCGTGCGCTTTGTGAGAATACCGCGTACGACATCACAGTATGACGGCGATGTACTGACCTACTTAAATAAAGTTGAGACAAGAAAGCGGCATAGAAATGTAATAACCTATTTTTATTACTTTTACACATGTGATGAAAATAGGAATTATGTTCCGAGGAGTTTTTCAACCTTATTCCTACTTTGTTTTTCTCACCCGTGATATAGCTACCTACCGGCAGAAAAAAGTGCACTGTCTTTTGAGCTGCGCAGTATAAGGAACGGCTTATAAGACGACTTTTGGACGACTGCGATTGGAGCAAATCCGAGCATCGCTTACAGCCACCATTTGTATCTAAATAAAAATAAATATAACAGTGTATAAGATTAAAGATTCATAAGATTATATCTGGCAATCTTATATCTGGCTATAAGATTGTTAAAATAAATGTTATCTTTTTCACGTTTTTTGACGGTTTTTTCATGTTACGTTTATATGCGTTAATTTAATATAGTTTTTAGTTATACGAATGATATAGAAAACTACAATTTATCATTACTATAGTTTATAATGTGTATTATATATATTTTTTAGCATTCGATTTATGTTATATTTGTATGAGCATTCAGTTATTGTTTACTCGTTATATGGTTACTCGATTGTTTGTTGAGTTTGAATGGAACACAAAACAGTGTAAGCAAAGTCGTAAGTAACATTTAATGGCGCATTTAGCGAAGAAACGAACGTGCGCTACAAAGTTTGATTCAAAAATATTAAAATAGAATAACCAAGTTTTAGTGGGGGCAGATCGAGAAATTGAAGGAGTGCAAAAAAGTTTGAAAATTTCATGTCTTTCAGAACTCTTATATTTGTAGTTACTGGCAAAACTTGTGTCTTGTTGGTAAGTGTATTAAATCGAATAGTTCTTGTTTTGACTAATCAAGTTTTGTTTTAGTTGAAGTAAAATATATACGTTGTACATTAAGGTGAAAAAAGTTATATTTTAAACAACCTAGCTTGGTATTTATTACAAAGATAACAAAATGTATAAGATTTTTTGTAGCGGTTGTCTATACAATCTCTGTGGGAGAGGAGGCGATCAATTTAGAATGTGATAAAAGTAAAGCTAAAATTAAGGACATGTAGGATTGCGACAATTTTGAATAAACGTTAATAGCAAGCAGAACTTAATTATAATATGTACAATAATTGCATTATTACAATAACTGGATTATAAGAAACAAATGACTTTTTTATTAGGAACTAGCCGCCGCTCCGGCATCGCACGATTGAAATGTGTTTTCATTGTCAATAATAATGTTACTTACATTATTAGAATATACTATAGAATGCAAAGAGATTAAACAGAATAGAGCGGGCATGTCTTTGATTGAATGTCTTCATATACAGTGTTTACAACTTAAATCTATGTCTGCAACGTGGCTTATTATTTATTACAAAAATCAGATTCACTGAGAATTGCAGGTGCTTAAATTAGAATTAGTATCTAAATCCGTATGATAACGGCATAGCGAATAATTTTAGGAATTTTGAATCTGCGATATCTACATTTTTTTTTTACATTTCTATACTAAACTACTAAATGTATCATAGACACAGGACAACCAAAGTACATATCTACGACACATTGGTGCCGGCATGTGGTTTTGAACCCGTGCTCTTGGTTTGCGTGACCATTGCAGTGACCACGGTATAAATATCATGACTAGCAACTCCAAAATGAAAGATATATGCAGATACGTTTATTTGTTGTAAAGTTATTTGCAAAAAACGCTGCTTCGAAATGTAGCAATGTTGTTAACGCCATTTAGACGGTCAAAATTGTTAAAAATCGATACGCCCACAACGGATTCATAAAATTGACAACAAGAAGAAAAAAATGAGTCCTGGTTGAACTGTTTTTGATAACGGAAAAAGGCTCCTTTGGTATGAAACATTTGGGACCTTTTTAATAAACAAATAGAATTTCTCGGAAACGAATAAACATTTTTCGACGATTTTTTTTGTAAGCTTATTGAGACACATATTTTACCAGAGTTTCAAGAGTCTAGTATTTTTCGTTAAAGAGTAAAAAATAATTTTAATTTTTGAAAATTTTGATGGATTTCGGTGATTATTTAAATAACCAATGAATGAATTCTATTGAACCGGGGCTTAAATTAACCGGTTTTGAATTGGCTACAAAACAGGTACTTAAAAAGAAATTATTCTTGTTATTTAAAAAAAAAAACAGGAATTTCATCATTTTTTGACAGAAAAGTGACTTTTAAACAATGTTCTGTTTATCTATTTTTGGAGGAATTGCAGAGCTACATTATTTGCAAATTCCTGTTAAAATTGTCTAATTCTACTGGCCTATACGGTGTCATCTGGTTTGTCAGTTTGCTGGACTTGGGGCTTGAGTTTGTATATTATGGGGTCCCAGGGTTAGAAAATCGCCAACCATCTTCTCTATTGAATTAGGATGTTTTTTTTAAATTTCAATGGCCTCGCGTACCATTCTGGATATCATACGACTTTTTTTGCGAGAATCTTCGTATTTTCAAAACGGATGTAGTGGTTGGCGCCACTACATGTTGATGGTTTGCGCGTTCTCGTCGAAAAAATTCTCGTTTGTCCCCCTTCCTCCTCTTCCATCTCCCTCGGTACTTCTGGACATTTTAGGATGTCTCCTCGCAGCGACCTGAATCACAGGGACCACATTGAGCGGGCTAATACCACCTCCCAAACTTCGCAAAAACCTCGCAAACTTGGCATCCTGAACATTTTGAGCTAGTTTCTTCGTGCATTCTTCACACTTTTCCCAATCATGTCTCACCAAGGTCAATCTTAATTGCAAGTTAAAGAAAAGCTTTTAAAAATAAAAAGAATTGTAATAATGTTTTTGCAGACTTTCGTATGCATTTTATGTACAATTTGTTTACATAGGCCTATGTTTAATTAAATTTATAATAGGTCAATAACCCTTTTAAGGTAAAATTAGCGGTTTCTTAGATGTTACAAATTTATTATCTTGCCTAACCAAGCGGATTAAGACATTTTTCAGACTTGTTAGGAATTATTCCGTGCCTTAAGGAATTAATTATATTACTTTGATTACTGCTTTTTGCTGCCTTATCAATACTATAATTATCAATATTAATATTAATTATTATTATTTGAAGAAGCATTTGAAATTAAACAAATTTTATGCGGCTTACTATCGCGTTTATTTTGGTTTTGATTTTACAATTTTGACCACGATGGCTGCAAAGCTCTCGAAACGTCGGAAAAAAAATGTAAAATCAAAACCAAAATAAACGCGATAGTAAGCCGCATAAAATTTGTTTAATTTATCAAGCATTTGAAAGTTAGGAATCCTAATATTTAATGCGCCTTATATTTATAATGAATTCTGGTTATATATATCTCTATGGGGGACATGGTAGGTCTCTTACGCTTGATGATTTTTTTAATTTTTTCTTAAAAATGCAGTTTTTTTTATTAACCAGAATTTTTATTAACTAGAATAGTGGATGTGATTGCTACTCACGGTTATTGAATTGTAGTAGCAGTGACATTCATTCATGGACCATACTTTGGCTTAACATCAAGCGGGGTGCTGTCTATGTCGAGTCACAATATATATATATATATATATATATATATATATATATATATGTATGCACAACGTTTACTTCTGGGACAATTTCTCGAGCGTAGGTATAGTATGGGGACATTAGCATACTTTGGGGACAGTCCTCAAACTAGTTTTATATCTAACGCATTCTTTGAGTCCATTCTGTGTAACGCATACTTTTGGACCAATGGTCAAGCGCGACTTCTATGTAGGGTTCCGTAATTTTTATTTTTATTTTCAATTATTATTTGTTAATTCTTTGTGATTTAAATAAAACTTAAATTACTTATTAATTAGTGTTTTATAAATTTATTTGAAAAGACTAATTACTTAAAATAATCGTATATTTTGCAAACTACCAAAACCAATTGTGAAAATTAATAATTTAAGAAAGAAAATATTTAGGGATAAAAATGGTTTATTCTAATTTTCAGTTTTATCTAAAAATATTAATTTTTCATTCAAAACCAACGTTCCAAATCCAGTTGGTATTCGTACTTATTGTAAGTATACGTTATTGACATAAGTAATTAATGTCTGTGACGTAATATTAATTATAGAATTTAAGTATGAAATTTATGCTTGAATCTGAGTAAGCAAAACTTTTTACGTTGCTACGGCAAAAAGGACAATTCGACAAACAGAAATATTGGCAGATAAAATATTTGGCATACATAATGTTTTTATATCTGAAACCGCAATAGATGCGAATGTCCTCATACTATACGCTAGCTCGAAAAACTGTTCCCGAAGTAAACGTTGCACATAATATGACAATATATTTATTGCATTATTTCGGACCAAAGCCGAAATGGTTATGCGCGATCCCCGTTTGATTTCATTTTTAATTACGTAATATTATAAAGATTTCATTGATTTTTTTTATTATTATGACAACACCCCGCTTGATGTTAAGCCGAAGTGTGGTCCATGAATAAATGTCACTGCTACTACAATTCAATAACTGTGAGTAGCAATCACATCCACTATGCCGGCCTAGTTGGAACGGGCAACTTACAAGCTGATCCCGAAACGTGACCAAATCACTTCACGGTCTGTATACTTGTGGTACTACCCCGGATCGGCAGACTGGGTACCACTGCCTACCACTCTTTGATAACCAGACCCGGAACAAATATGCATCTCTTTTTTTTATTAACAAATATTTGCAAATATTACAAATATAACTATGAAAGCTATGAAACAAATATTTGCTCCGACTGGGGATCGAACCCGGGACTTTACGCGCAACAAACCAATCGCTAAACCGTTCGTCCACGCCTGTCGTCTGTAGACAATATTAAAATAAACTTTAATATTATTGTTTTTATATTTGAATCAGCAATAGATGCGAATGTCCTCATACTATACGCTAGCTCGAAAAACTGTCCCCGAAGTAAGCGTTGCACATAATATTACAATACTTAAGGGCGCCAAATGTGTAAATATAATACGTCATATTTGTTTCTATTTAAATTCGGATATCAATATAAAGCGAGTTTCTAATTAGTTGTCCAACGGCCAGTACTAGAAAAAAATATTCTATAATAATTGCTGCAACAACATGTAACTCAGTAGGTAAATAAATATTTTATATATAATTTAATAATTTAAAAAAATTATATACTAGTCTATTAAAATAGTATATTTGAATGTCGTGTTTCTATAGTTGGGGAACGAGTTAAATTAATTCGGGGGCTGGGGTGCGGTGGGGCGTGAAACAACCACCACCCGTATCATAGTGGTCGCTATTAGTGACGCTCTTAGCTCGGCGATGATATTTAATATCGATAAAAACGTGTCCATATTTTCTTTGTTTGATTATTGAAAAATTAGTCCGTTAATTGTAAAAAAAGAGAGTCGTCATCCGTAGTCAGGCTAGAATCATTATTAGAAACGTGATTAAAATGTATGAAAAAGAAAAAAAACATGCAGACACTATTCTCAAAATAAATTAATATTTATTTCATTAATAATTGTTGCTGTATAATGTTTATACTTCAATTTAATACACATTTATAATTTTTAATAACTAAATCTATTTGCATTTTGAGGAAAGTATGTGTTTATTGTTATCAACATTTTGCATGTTACTTCACTATTCATAATAGCTCGTTCCCTTACTATAATTAGGTGGCCACCACTGTATGTAGTACACAGGCATTTTATTAGATTTGTGTAGTGTAGGTCGGTAAGTATACGTTTTTGTATTCGAGTTTGTTTAAGCCGTTAGGTCTGGGCCGCGGGGGTGCAGAGTCCTAGAGGACGCATGCCGACCGCATAACTTTCGATAGGTATAAAAAAAATCTACCTAATACGTAGTTACACTGAGACCACGCGAGCGGAGCCGCGGGCACAGCTAGTTCATTATACGACATAGGTGTATGCATTGGTGGAAAAGCAATTTTCGCACGTGTCATACCTACTCGTACCGTTCCCGATTGCAAGTTAATTTCACTCTTATTACTACACTTCTAAGAATTAAAATCCATTCTACATGTACGCGGCAAAATGTCCAGTTCAAAAAACGCGGCGCGGCCTTTGACATAGCTGCACACTTAGAGCGAAATGACATCTAAGTTTTTTTTTATGAATCGATGTGACCTCGATTAACCTGACGGTAAGCAAGGAGAGGTTCAGGAGCGCCGAGGACTAAAAAAACAACTCAGTTCGCTGATATCTAAGTCCTTGTCGTTATATTGTCTATGGCTCCTTCATGCTCCGCTTGAAGGAACCAAGGTCATAGGATAGGGAGAACACATGAACCGATAAAGCATTTCACTTGTCGCTGTTCGACAAAGAAACAATGCGCCAAACCGTTTGGTACGGCTGTCGATTCGGTCTATAATGTGAGGATTCTTCCCCCGACGTGAAGGGGTATTGGAGGTACGAGACGGGCCTAGGTAATCAAATCAGTAAATGAAATTAAATAGGTAGTAGGTAACTAAGGGTGAAATTGAAACTCAAGCAAAACGCAGTAAGAACATTTTTTTCCCCCAATACTGATTTACCCGTGTCCCTACAAAAAACAAAAGTGTATTTTTTTCTTTTTTTAATTAGTACCTACATCTAACATTTTTATACAAGACATTAAAATTATTGATTCAAAATATATTTCTAACCTAAGTAAATAAAAAATACGCAAGTAAAGCGCGAAATCAAGGAATAAGTGTTTAAAAGACAAGCCGACGGCCTCTTTGAAAAAAGCCGCCTCCGTGCACGCGTCGCCTATCTTCCGAGCCGACAAAGAAAGCATGCACCGCGATTTCTGCATTAGACACGTGTCAAGCAAAATCGCAGTGCGCCGCTGAGAACGTTATTTGATTTGGATTTTTATTCGGGCTTATTTTTGGGATATTTTCGTTCTCTATCGTTACCGTCAAAGGCTGCCGCTTATGCACGTTTTCTGTAATAGTTTGAGAGCCATCAACCACTTGTTCGAGATAGAAAGTTTATATATATAATTTTTAAGCTTAATTGTTTTTTACAATGAGATTGATTTGATTTTGATTATTTTTATTTATTTAATTTAATAATAGATAAAAAACAATAGCTTATATAACTTTTATCATATATATATATGATATATATTTTTATTGTGGCTCGACATGTGTCAACACTCTACCTGATTTTAAGCGCGAGTGCGGTCCATGAATGGAGGTAACTGCTACTACAACTATATAACTGCAAACAACAGTCGCGCCCACTATACCGGCCTAGTTGAAAACCAGCATCTATCAAGCTGATTCCGAAACGCGACTGTGGTACTACTCCAGATGACTATGAACACCGACAGTCTGCCTACCACTCTTACTACTTTTTTTATGGTTTATAACAAACAATTCATCTTCTGTTTTGTTATCGTAGGTGAATACATCGATTATAATATTATATATTATTTTTTGTTTTACCGAAGAGGTGGAGAAGCTTTGTGGCGAAATATACTACTATAATTCTCGGTTATACACTTACATTCGTCTATCCTATTCACACTACTATAGCATAAATTAAACAGTGTAACGATCTGGCAAGTGTTTTTAACCAACCAAATTGTCTGGCTGTCAATATACTTTATTTTGATATATCGAAGAATATTTCCTCAAAACAGTATTGTAGAAAAACGCTACAATTTGGGTTTGGCTGGCAGGTCTCCTGGTTCCGCCCATTCGTACATTATTTATCTAACTTTACTGTCGTCAAAATAATTATCTAAACAAATTTGTAGCTCTGTATGTGTCTCACACGTTTGTCAAAGTGGCTGCTAGCTCTCAAACTATTAGAGCACTTGTGCGCGCGTGCGGTATCGTTTGTCGGCAATGTTTCCTTAGGTTTTTTAATCTAATTTTCAATTAAAATTTTGAATTTATTTTGAAGGCGAATTCGGCTATAAAAGCCATGCTACGACACCATCTTAAATCAATTCTAAACAATTCGTCGTCCGCATCACACGGTCACACCAAAGGTGTAATCCTACCAGTACTAACGGACAGTAATAATTAGAATGTACTCTCTTGTAAAATTTGATAATGAAGAGTTATCTATTATTCCATCAAAACGTATTAAAATCATCCGCTCTGATGAGTGTCGTGTTAAAGTTAGCGGTGCAACATATAGGGCGAAATTACTCAATATGTCCGGTGAGTACCTGTAAATTATTTAAAATATATACTTATATATTTGAGTGTTTTTTTTAAATAAAATACTTTAATACTACGAGTATGTTAACAATTTCTACTTTGTCCTGTTAACTGTTTTTAGATAATTAAACTATAATTTATTTTTATTCTTTTAGATTCGGAGAATGATTTAATTTGCTTTAAAGACAAATTTGTAAAAAAGAAAACTAATTCTCTATGTTTTTCTACACCAAAAACTTCAAGAAGTAGGATTATTAAAAATCCCAGGGCCTCCGAAACAGTTGCAGAAACACCCTCTTCTAATGTAGAACAAAAGAGTAGCGGTAAGTTATTTTTTTATCTTATAACTATGTCTATGTAGCAGCTAGGCTGTAATCTCAATATTATTTCGGGATATTTTTTGTTTTAAAAGTTTTTCGCGATCCAGTAGTTTTTTTTTGTATGCTCTTCAATAATTTTATATTTTGCATGTTACGTTCAATATAATTGTCAATTTATAAAAAGTGTTACAGTGATCGGATTTAGTTCAAATATGCGCCGTTTTGTTCGATAATCTGTTTCCATCTAGACGGCACCTTCATAATACCCCCCTCGTAGAAACCCTCCTCCTTATTTGCTAAGAACTCGGACAGCCACTTTTCACAAACCTCTCTTTTGAGGAACAGGGGGTAAACACTTCGTGCTCTGTCCGGGCTATATGGTGGATGCGATAAAACCGCATCCCGTAGCTTCTGACGAGTCATCAACGAAGTGTGTGGTCTGGCGTTGTCCTGGTGGAACACTACACCCTTCCTGTTGGCCAATTCTGGACGCTTCTGGTCGATCGCCTGCTTCAAGCGGTCCAGTTGTTCGCAGTAGATGGTAGAATTAAACGTCTGGCCATATGGGAGCAGTTCATAGTGGATGATTCCGTTCCAATCCCACCAAACAACAAAACGGCTCTGAATCGTCGAAACCATTCCTCCGCGGTTCGAAGTGATAGAGTACCATCCCCCAAAACACCATTAATCTCATTTCTCACCATTAACATTTCTCTAGCCGATTTGCCTTTAACGAAAGAAAACTTTAAAAATAGCGCAAATTTCGGCGTTAGTCTATGTTCATAGACTATAACTGTTCAACGCAATATCCAAACTAATAATGCATAGCGTCGTTTTTATAGGTTATGCTTATGACAAGACCTTTCAAATGATGTATAGTATTGCCAGATACGAGCTCTGTAGCGCTTTGTACATAGCCGCGAAATTCAAAAGACAAAAAGGTGGAAGGAAGATATTATAACCTATTATAACGTTATCAATGGCGTCCTCAGTGTTTTTCGATGTTATAGTTTTATAATTTGAATGTTTGGGAGCGTTGGCTAGAGGAGCCAAAAAAGATGTTTGGGCGCTGCTTTCATGTTTTTTTTATTGTGACGACATATGACAGCACCCCGCTTGATGTTAAGCCAAAGTGTGGTCCATGAATGAATGTCACTGCTAATACAATTCTATAACTGTGAGTAGCAATCACATCCACTATGCCGGCCTAGATGGAACCGGTAACTTACAAGCTGATCCTGAAACGTGACCAAATCACTTCACGGTCTGTATACTTGTATGTTTATACCTTGCTCTATATTTTTTATGCTTTGGTCGATTTAATGTAAAATACTTTGGCGGGGTTAGTTATAGTAGCTCAAGAACCAATAGACTGACAGACATCAGCCTACAGCGCGGTAACTTATAAAACAATAATGCGACCCGAACTAACACTCTTAAATCGGATGTTGATTAGAAATGGGTAACGTTTAAATAAGATTACCAAGGACGGTTGGCAGGTTTTGTTTAGATCTTTACTAAAATAAAATTATTATATCGTATTAATTCTGGAATTCACAATTATTGCTGATTTAATTTGTTAAAATGAGTCCAATGTGAAAATATTTTGACATAGGTATTATTCAATTCGATGTTTGCGCATTTAAAAAAAACCATACAAATCTTGGCTGCTACCAGGCATTGGTGATTATCCTTCCTTAATTAATGCCTATTATAATATAATAATGTAGGTACTTTTGTTTTCAGAGAACCTAGCAGTAGATACAAATATTTTGGAAATCATGCAAAATGACTCATTTATGAATTTAAGTCTTGATACCGTACCCGATGGTATAAATGAATCAATTTCAAACGATTCAATTGGACTTGAGATTGAAAAAAATATTTGTCATAAAAATCGAAACACTGACCCTCAAAAGAAAATAGATAATAGCATTTTACAAAGTGTAAACGAATCAAACAAAGATAGCGATTACATTCCTGAACCGTCAACTTCAACTGGAATATCTCAAAGTAATTTGCAAACAGATGATTCGTCTATATTGAGTAAAACGCTAGCTCCAGATATTCGCCAAATTGAAATTCCATCATCACGAATAAATTCAAAATATACTTGTAAGAAACACTTTTGTCTATATTGTAAATCTTTACAGACAAAATTTGCACGTCATCTCATACTGAAACATAAAAACGAAGAAGAAGTAAAAAAAATTATCCATCTTCCTGTTAAGTGCAACGAGAGAAAAAAATTGATTGAAATTATAAGAAAAAAAGGAGACTTTATGCATAACACAAATCAAAAATTAAACACCGGTACTCTCGTTTTATGCAGAAGACGTCAAGAAACACAAAAAAAGCAGGTCGACGATTATGTTGTCTGTAAAAAATGTAAAGGGTTTTTTTCTAAAGCAACTTTTCGCATTCACTACAATAGATGTGATAAATCACATACAAAAGGTGGTCGAGGAATTAGTGCAGCTGGCCGGAGATTGGCTGGATATATTCATAGTGATGCTAATGATGTTCTTAGAAGAATTGTTTATCCAGTACTGAGAGATGATGAAGTTTCGCGAAGTATCAAGTATGATCATTTGATAATATTATATGCCAATAAGCTATGTGATAAATATACCCTTGATCACCAACATGATATGATACGGGCACATCTAAGACTTCTGGGACGCTTTAAGTTACAAATGATTAAAATTGACAAAACGGTGACAGATTTTATTTCAATATTAAAACCACAGAAATTTGATTTCGTAGTAGCAGCATTACGTGTCGTAGCCAATTGGGATTCACAAATTATGTGGTTTAAAACACCAGCAGTAGCTCAAAATTTGACAAGTTTAATCAAAAAAGTAGCAAATAAATTAAGATCAGAATCTATAAAAATGCAAAATTATGAGCAGAAAAAAGATGTAGAAGATTTTCTGCTTTTATGGGAAGAAGAAATTCCAGTTTTAATAAACAAAAAAGCTATCGAAGATCAAACTTTGCAGAAAAGGCAAAAGAAAGTGACACTCCCTACGAAACAAGATATTAAATTACTTTATGATTATCTAAAGAAACAAGCTTGTTTTGCTTTAGAAATATTAGAACGAGGTTTTGATATTTCAGCTTGGAAACTGTTAATTGAATGCACACTCATTATGATCCAAATTTTTAATAGACGACGAGCTGGAGAAATTGAAAGATTAAAATTAATTGACTATGAACATAAAAAAAAATTGGATGAAAACATAAACAAAGATTTGTATGAACATTTATCAAAAGAGACAAAAGAGTATGCTCAGCAATTTTATAGATTAACGGTACGAGGAAAACTTACCAGAACAGTGCCAGTTTTATTAAGTCCTTTCGTGACAAAATGTTTGGACATTCAACTGACATATAGAAAAGCAGCAGGAATCAAAGACGACAATGAATATGTATTTTGTACAACGCAAGCTGGTCATTTAAAGAAAAAATACATAAGAGCATGTCCTTTAATGAGAAGATTTGCTAATGAGTGCGGTGCATTTCTTCCCAATGCTCTAAGAGGCACTACTCTTAGAAAACATATTGCAACATTTACAGCAATGTTAGATATTGAAGAGACCCAGATAGATCGTCTAGCAAATTTTATGGGTCACCATAAAGATGTTCACAAAGGTATATACAGAGTTCCCGTACCAGTTGCCGAGATGACTGAGGTATCCAGATTATTAACAGCAGCAATGGGAGGCGACGAAGAAGAAAATGATGACGACGCCACCGATGAAGAACAAAATAGCGATAGTAGCGATGAAGAGAATGATAATCCAACTTATAGCGTATTTGTTGAAGATACCAACAAAACGCATGCTAGTAATTCTAAACCATTCGAAAGCGCAGCGCCCTCAACAAGTACTTCGATTTCTTCTAGAAAAAGAAGTAGTAAGTATTGCTAAAAAGAACAAATTAATTTATAATTGGACTATGACTTACCATTGATTATTTTGTGAAACATTTATTTTTATTTTTATTGTGACTCGACAAATGACAGCACCCCGCTTGATGTTAAGCCGAAGTGTGGTCCATGAATAAATGTCACTGCTACTACAATTCAATAACTGTGAGTAGCAATCACATCCACTATGCCGGCCTAGATGGAACCGGCAACTTACAAGCTGATCCCGAAACGTGACTAAATAATCACTTCAGGGTCTGTATACTTGTAAGTGGTGGTACTACCCCGGATCGGCAGACTGGGTACCACTGCCTACCACTCTTTGATAACCAGACCCGAAGCAAATATCTATCTCTTTTTTTTATTATTAACAAATATTTGCAATATTTAATATTATTAAATATTACAAATAAAAGCTATAAAACAAATATTTGCTCCGACCGGGGATCGAACCCGGGACTTTACGCGTAACAAACCAATCGCTAAACCGTTCGTCCACGCCTGTCGAAAATAATGTCTTGTAATAATATCTATTTATGTATTATATTTTACAGCTTCACCAAAAGAAAGAAAATGGTTGCGGGAAGAGAAAGAGGCCGTGCGTCTATTTTTCGGAGATTTAAAAAAACTGAGTCGATTGCCGAGTGATGCTGAATGCCAACGGGCAATCAATACTTCTGCTGTATTAAGATCCAAGCGTCCCCTGCAGTTGAAGATGTGGATTGACAATCAAAGAAAAGCGGCCACACGTCGTCGTCTTAACGAAAGCAGCGATGAGGATAACGACAATCTATGTGGTGTACGTGTTGAAGATACCAGTGAAAAAAATCCCGAAAGTTCTACGTCACTAGACACCTCGGAAACACTTTCAAAAAACACTTCGGGTTCTTATCGAAAACGAAGTAGTAAGTACCACTCATGACAAATCGGTATAATTATTATGAATGATTATTGTAATCATTCACAAGGACATATAGGATGCAGGACTGATGACCGTTGGAGCATCAGTCCTTGAGTTGAGGCCACGAATAGGCAAGCGCAGCGTAGGACTTCCCCCCACAAGGGGGTCAGGCGACCTAATACAGGTTGAGGGAAGCTGCCACCAACAGTGGACTATGTCCAGCAATGGCAGTGGCTGTCTTACGGCTGTTGATGAAGTATGTTATCTTATTTATTTTGCAGCCTCACCGTACGGAAAGACAAAAAGGAGAGCATGGTCGCAGGAGGAAAAAGAGGCAGTACGCGCGTTTTTCGGAGATGTTAAAAAACTAAGCCGGTTGCCGAGTGGTGCTGAATGTCAACAGGCAATTAACACTTATGCTGTACTAAGCTCCAGAGGTCCTCTACAATTAAAAACCTGGATTGACAATCAAAGAAAGTCGGTCAGTCGTCGTGAAGCATATTATGCTTCAAAAAAATAGGGTGCATTTGGTTAAACCTATTTTATTATTTGATTTATAATTATTTTATTATTAATAAATATGTGTATTATGTATGTTTGTTTTCTTTCCGTTTCATTGCTGACACGAAAAAAGCTTGTTAACAACATTTTTGTAGGGAACAGGGGTGGTGAGTTTGTTGACCCATAAAAACGGATCAACCGTTGATCAACCGCCGCCCGCCGTAAAGTGTGGGACCGAACCTGCGATTTACCATCGCGGGAGGATTCCTCCATGCGGCGCATAATCCCGGGGGGGCTCGTGATTGCATCCCGGCGCTTGTGCTAAAAATGTGCGCAGCTGAATGAATTGACTTCCGTCTTGACGAGGCTCTACCGGCTCTCGTACTCTCGTCGGGCTGTGTGCCTTGGGCTTGGAAGGGATCACCCGAACAGGGTAATCGATCCGACCCTGCGAACTACCGTCCGATCGCAATAACCTCAGTCCTATGCAAGCTGATGGAGCGGATTATTAATGTCCGTCTCATGGCCTACCTAGAGACTAATCAGCTGATTAATGACCGTCAATACGGCTTAAGGCCGAAGCGGACGACTGGTAGCCTATGAACGGACGCTATGCTGCCCACCCCATAGCAGGAAAACTGGTCATAGACTGGTCGAGAGAGTCTGTCGCAGCGGAGCTGGACCGGGTTCTTGATCGCTTTACCCTCTGGGGCGACGAGAACCTGGTCCAGTTCAACGCCGGCAAGACATAGGTGTGCGCGTTCTCGACTAAACATAACTCCCATTTGCTCTCCTCTCTTCTCTTCGGAACACCTCCCTCGGTAACTCGGACAGACTAGACATCTAATGGATTCCCTTCGCTGTGATCACACAAAGTGGGCCATTAAGACCTATTACGGGTGTTAACTTGGCATCCTGAACAGGGTGGGGGCGGTTCCTCGCGCCGGAGCATCGCCTATTATTGTATAAGGCACAAATTCGCTCCTGCGCGGAGTACTGGTCGCACCTCTGCCAAGTACCTTCTTGATGCTCTGAATTCGTTGGAGAGCTTAAAAAAACTTAAATGTCATTTCGCTTCAAGTGCGGGCAGCTATATCAAAGTGCGCACCGCGCTCTTTGAACTGGACATTTTTTCGCGTGCAAGTTTAATGAATTTTAATTCTCTGTAGTAATAAGAGTCAAATCAACTTGCGAGTCGCGAACGGTATGACACGTGCCGAAAGATCCGCTCACCACGTCTCAGTGTAGTTAGTCGAAAGTTATGGCGGTCGGCATGCGCCCCCCAGGACCCAGCGACCCCCACTTGAACCCCCGGGTAAAGACGGTCCTGGCAAGAACAAAAAGTATGAAGCGGTGGAGCGGGTGTCCAATGCTGTGCTGCGGTGAGCGCGGGCAATTATTGCTTTGTTCATACTTTAGGCTTCCTGCTCCTCGCACCCCGCTTCATACCAAAACCTCCTTCGTAAATAAAAATATCTATTATTGATATAAAGGCATTTTCGTTATAACACGTATATTACCCGTTTCATTCGAGAATGTGTATACAACCTGACACTGAATATAAAAAAAAACCTTTATAGAAACGTATAAACCGCGATGTATTTTACGCGAGTTATATATCAGCTGTTTCGCAAAAGGTCAATAATCGGCCGCGCTGCTCTAGGATCGGACCGATCGCATGACCCGAACGATTTTCCCGCCAATCCAAATGGCGACCAAAAACAGCCGAAACGTTACCACAGTGAACAAATAATAAAATTATGACCTCTAAGTATAAGTATTATATAGAGAGCTCTTTCGGCGAACTCAGTAGTAATAAATATTGTGACTTGTTAGCTGAATTAAAATCGGTTTTTGTTAAGATAAAATTCCTTCAGAAACAGCGTTTGCATACGGATTCATTTTTATTTTGTAATTTTATTACCTTTTTAATGCATTAGGAAATTTTCGTGGCTAAGGCATACAGAAAAAAACATCGTAATCACTTTATCCGTTCTTGAGATTTCTGGCCGGAATAACGACGGCGACTGGGAGTACCACGAACTATGTTGGTGCTCTCAGTCGTCGGCGCTCCTGGACCTTCCCTTGCATACCATCAGGCAAGTCGAGGTCATAGTCGAGCCTCAATAAAAAAAAGATGTCATAAAATAAGATAAAATGAGTTATCTTCATATTTTTTTATTGTAAATATTTCAGATATATAAATATATTATTCTGTTATATGGGGCGGAGAGCAATCCAACAAATCAGTGATTGTATAAATCGGCCCAGTCCGAATAACCCGACTTGAAAATAACCGTAACTATATATATTGTTTACTAATCACGAATATTAGGTTGACTGGAAGATAAAGCCATCGTTGCTTTAAGTCCGCCTGTATGTCTGTAGAAATAAATAAATATTAAATTTGGAGAGGAATCGACAAACTGTATTACTGTAATGAATGTAATGTAATGAAACGATAAGATTCAATGGTCCCAAAGTATGCGTTTCTTGAATATAATATTGACCATGTTACGTACAGTGTTTACTTTGGGGACAGAACAAGTGGTCCCAAAGTAGGCATTTAATATATATATATGGTCATCTTTTTCCATTTGAACCCTAAAATTAGTGTCCCAAAATATGCTTTATATAGATTAATTTATATAAATTAAACGTATAAAACGCATAGTTTGAGGTCAAGACCCCAAAAACTACATTTAGTCACAGGGTCCTCAAAAAATACAATGTATGGAAAATGTGCAAAAACTACTGCATTTTTGCATATATAAAAAAAAATCAACTTTGTCGGGGTTAAACAGGGTCTGGGCTATGATTTGTGAACGAATCAAAAAATGGTCCCAAAGCATGCGATAGGCATACATATATATATATATATATATATAAAATATATATAAAGGCTATTCTCGTATTGATTTCCACGCCATCTCTTGAATGTACTGAGAACTATATTTGACAGTTCGATTAAGTGCAACGCCAACTATTGAGAGATTCACGTACTAGTGTTTGACATTTAAAATGAATGAACAAATGATAAATTGCTGAACGAATGTGAACGAATTGTTAGTTTCCTTGGGTCAGTAGTTCAATTCAAGAGAACTGTCAAGATTACTTGAAGTTTGAGAGTTGACTGCGCCGGGTGTGCGCACTGATTCATTTAAAAAGTGTTGGGGCTGATTACGAGTGGATGTCGGACGTGGATAAAAACACAGTTAATATATATAGATTAACTTATAATAAAAACACAACCATTCTAGTGTACATCGTTCAAAACCAATTCTAGACAATGTCAGTTATCCTTCATATATGGATAACTATTATATGTGGCCATGTATACATTCACAATACCAACAGCCCCACTTGAATGTATATCTGGCCTTATAAATACATAACACAAATATAAAACATTATCTAACAACAAAATCATTTAACTAGTCCTAACTTATTAATAAAGAAATCTAACTTAACCCTTGGCATAGGTTTAGTAAATACATCCGACAACATTTGATCAGTATGCAAATAACTAATTTCAATAACCTTATTTTGAATATGTTGTCTCAGAAAATGATATCTAACATCAATGTGTTTACTTTTCTGACTAGTTAGCAAATTATTAGATAATTGTATCGCTCCCATATTATCACATAAAATCTTAGTGGGAGTCATTAACTTTTTATCAATTTCATTTATTAATTGCCTTAACCACAATACCTCTTGGGCTGTAAATGACAGTGCCATATATTCCGCTTCTGTCGTACTCAAAGCAATAGTTCTTTGTTTTTTACTATACCACGAAATTAACCCACCTTGTAACTTAAAACAACTACCGGTCACAGAAAGTCTGCCGTTAATTTCGTTAGCCCAATCCGCATCAGAGTAACATTCTAAATTACTGCTTTCACTACCTTTATACATTAATTTATATTCTACAGTCCCTTTTAAATATCTAAAAATACGTTTTACGGCCTTCCAATGACACAATTTAGGATTATGATTGAATCTACTCACGACACCAACAGCGAATGCGATGTCCGGCCTCGTAATCTGGGAAACGTAGAGTAAACTTCCAACAGCCTCTTGATATGGTGTACTCTCTGGTAGCTCCTCATCATCATTAAAACTTATGCCTATCTCCATAGGCGTTGTCATGGGGTGAGAATCCTGCATATTAAATTTATTCAAAATATTACCTATATAATCAGCTTGGTCTAGCTGTACATTTCCGTTACCTCGGGTAATTCTCATACCCAAGCAGTATCTCGCAGGTCCCATGTCCTTCATCAAGAATTCATGTTTCAGTTTCTTTTTCAGTTCATCTCGTAACTTCGCATTATCATAAAACAAAAGAATATCATCTACATATATCGCAATAATCACTATCCCCTCCTGGGTTCTTTTGTAATAGATACATGGATCAGCCTGGCATTGAATAAGCCCAAAACTTTGTAAAGCATTGTCTATCTTCTTATTCCAACATCTGCCGCTCTGTTTTAGTCCATAGACCGACTTTTTCAATAACCATATTTTATTTACATTATTCTTTATCACCTCTTTTGGCGGTCTCACATATATTTCTTCCTCTAAATCTCCATATAGATAAGCGGTAGTTACATCTAATTGATCTATGTACAAATTATGTCTAGCAGCAAATGAAAATAAATATCTCAATGAAGCATATTTAACAACAGGTGAATAGGTTTCCTGGTAATCTATACCAGCTTTCTGTGCACAACCTTTCACTACTAACCGAGCTTTAAAACGTATACTTTTATCTGGGTTCTCCTTTAATTTATACACCCATCTGGTATGTAATACCTTACGTCCAGGAATCATGTCAACAATCTCATATGTGTGATTTCGTATTAACGACTCATGTTCCTCATTCATAGCTCGCATCCAGTCATCTGAATATGGACTAGATAATGCCTCATCCGCCGTTTGCGGCTCATCTATTACGACTCTTACCTGCGAATCTTCCTTCATGGTATAGTACGTCATATAATCATAATACCGCTCAGGTTGTCTACGCACGCGCGTAGAGCGCCGCAGTTCTGTACCTTCTTCTACATCTTGTTCCGTTCGCATTACATCCTGAAATTCATTATTTACGCCACTATTTACATTTTGTACATCCATGTCACAATCATAAAATTCATTATCATGTTCCGAACTTACATTTATTTCTTCAGATACATTATTATTATTACTATTATCTCTCTGTACATTTATATTATTTACATCATCGTTTATGTGAAAAATCGGACAAAATACGTTTTTCACTTCATATGACGTATCTTTGTTATTATTGTGAGTGACATTGACATCTTCGACATTGACATTTTCTTTTTCTAAGAAAATTACGTCTCTACTGACATATATTTTATCGTTGCTAGGATCGATAAACCGCCATCCTTTGACGCCTTTTTGATATCCTAGGAACACTAATTTCCTACTTTTGGGATCCCATTTCTGTCTTTGCTCTTTAGGTATATGAACCATCGCCAATGTTCCAAAAACTCGTAAATGCTGTAAATTAGGTTTCCTTTTATTCCACGCTTCATACGGAGTCTTCCCTTTTACAGCTTTAGTTGGACATCTGTTGTATAAGTAAATCGCAGTTGTCACTGCCTCAGCCCAATATCGCTTAGGTAAATTGGCATCGAACAACAGACTTCTGGCTTTCTCTATAATTGTTCTATTAAGCCTCTCTGCCACGCCATTTTGTTGTGGGGTATAGGGGACCGTCAGTTCATGTCTTATTCCAGATTTTTCTATAATATTTTTTAATCTTAAATTCACATATTCCTTTCCGTTATCCGACCGAATCTTTTTAATCTTTATACCTGTTTCATTCTCGACTAAATTCTTAAACTCTATAAACTTATCAGGTACTTCACTCTTCTGTTTTAAAAAGTAACCATATACCTTCCTGGTATAGTCATCCACAAATGTAAGTAGATATTTGCACCCTGATAGTGATTCTTCCTCCATCGGTCCACATAAGTCAGTATGTATGAGTTCTAACTTCTTATTTGTTTGTCTCATGCTACTCTTAAACGGTTTTCTAGCATCTTTAGCTTTTACACATATTTCACATACATTATCATTTCTTGTGAAATTGTCCATACCTGTCGACCATTCTTTTAAAATATTCATTGCCTTCCTGTTTAGGTGGCCGAGTCGACGATGCCATAGTTGCGACATATCAGGATTATTTAATAAATATGCCTTCTGCTGCATTACATGCATTTTATACACGCCATTCTCTTCTGACGCTTTACCAACTATTTTACCATTATTATTCTTAATAATGCCACCATTACGGTCAAAGGTTACGGTATGACCTTTCTTTACAATTTTGCTCACTGAAAGTAAATTAGCTGCTACATTTGGTACATACAAAACATCATGAGCAGTTATTTCTTCTTGATTATTATTTACATTAATTGTCAGTGGCACATCACCCACAGCTGTAGCTGTCAACTGATTATTATCAGCAGCGGTGATTTTCTGATCTGCATTCTTTACATTCTCCATGGCCTCTTTAACATTAGTCATGTGACTTGACGCACACGAATCCAAGTACCAATTATTTCGTTCTGGTCCTTGATTAGGCACATAATAACCAACGAATGCACTTCTCTCATTATTATTCATACGGCTATCATTATTTCGCCTTCTATTATTGTTATTAGTATTCTTCGTCTTATTTCTATAACAATCTTTCGCTACATGTCCTATTTTATTACATACATAGCACCTTGGACCTCTAGATCTATTCTTATTATTAGACATAATCAGAGCTGTATTATTAATATTCTCGGTATTTGTACTCACTTTAACATCTTGGAGTAATTTAACTTTAATAGCATCTCCCGTAATGGGAATACCGGAGCTCTCCAGACCCATAATCATCGGTTTGTATTCATCAGGCAATCCTGCCAGTAATAGTGTGCCTATCCATTCGTCATCAACGTTGAAACCAATGCTGTTCAACTTTTGAGCAGTTACCATAATTTCATTCACATAACTGTCAATACTGACATGACTTTGAAGCTGCGTTGTAACAAGCTTCCTCAGCAGCCCTACACGCCTCGTTAAACCTGAGTCTTCAAAGGCTCTTTCTAGTTTTGTCCACGCTTCCTTGGCACTAGCAGCGCTTTGGATATGTGGATAGTTGATCGGGTCTACTGATAATATTATAATAGATAGCACTCGTTTACTTGTTTTCTCATCGGGATCTTCATCACTGATCGCGCACCATACATCAATCATTTCGAGATATGCTTTCATCGCGAATTTCCAGTTGCTGTAGTTCTCCCTGCCCTTCAGCTTCTCAATTTGTGGAAGTGAAGTCTGATTTGCCATGATTGTCACTAGTTTTCACGTCCGCAAAATTTTATCGAAATTTATCGAAATATTTTATAATTTTACCATTCTGGGCCCATAACCCAATGTTGGGGCTGATTACGAGTGGATGTCGGACGTGGATAAAAACACAGTTAATATATATAGATTAACTTATAATAAAAACACAACCATTCTAGTGTACATCGTTCAAAACCAATTCTAGACAATGTCAGTTATCCTTCATATATGGATAACTATTATATGTGGCCATGTATACATTCACAATACCAACAAAAAGAAAGCGTTATGGCTGCCAACGAACAAAATCCTTTTGAATCCGCGACATATATATGGCTGGATGGAAGGTGGTAGGAAGTCAGGTGGCAATCACTTTTAAAGTACCTATATATACAATTTTAAACAATTATACCCAATTACGCATTTCGTTACATCAAGAATTGGGACTGAAATCTTTCTAATTGATTTTTCTTTGTTCTTCCATTCAAATTCGAATATCGATTTTCATCCCCGATAGAATGTCTAAAGAGGCCAATATTTATTAAAATTTAATCTATTAAAAGTACGTAGGCCTCATAACACAGTTCCTTAAGATTATTTTGCCTGCAACGATAATTACTTAGACTTAAACTTTCATGCATAACTTAATTGTAATAATAATAATATAGTGATAAATAGCTTAGCCCCTTGGTCAAATAATTATATCCCAGGTGTTGAGGAAATTACAAATTATCATCATTGATATTTCATCTTATTTTATCACAATCATGGCAAGTACCTTGGCAATTTCAGTTTTAAAGAGTGGCACCCAGTCTGCCGATCCGGGGTAGTATCACCACTTACAAGTATACAGACCGTGAAGTGATTATTTGGTCACGTTTCGGGATCAGCTTGTAAGTTGCCGGTTCCATCCAGGCCGGCATAGTGGATGTGATTGCTACTCACAGTTATTGAATTGTAGTAACAGTGTCATTTGTTCATGGACCACACTTCGGCTTAACATCAAGCGGGGTGCTGTCATATGTCGAGTCATAATAAAAAATAAAAAAAAACTTAAACGTAGGACTATTAACTACTCTTCTCGAATTTTGTTGTCACGATTTATTTATTTGTTCATACAATTTGTTTATTAACTGCGACATCTAGCAAAAATCTGTTGTACTAGACAGCCAATAAATCCACTAAATCATTTTTTTAGTTTGCTTTGACACGCGCCATCTTGTGGGATCTACGGAAGTTATTTTCACAAATAGTTAAGTGTAGAAGAATTATTTCTTCAACGGATGTCACTAAATGTACAAATTGAGTTAAAAATCACCACATTGCATGCGTTGATCCACACCAATTCTAATATTGTGGCTATGCCCAGGGTGCAACTAAAATCAAATGGTTGTGGTATAAAGTTCAAGTTAATTGAAAGCATTATTTTTAGGCAGTGGTACCCAGTCGGACAATCCAAGGTAGTTAAAAGTATATAGAACGTGAAGTGACTTAGTCGCGTTTCGAGATCAACTTGCCAGTTCTAACTAGGCCATAATAAATCGTGAAATTTGTGGTCACAATTTATTTATTTATTTATAACAATTGTTTATCGCCTGCGACATCTAGCAAAAATCTGTTGTACTAGACAGCCAATAAATCCACTAAATCATTTTTTTTAGTTTGCTTTGACACGCGCCATCTTGTGGGATCTACGGAAGTTATTTGTGTGTAGAATAATAATTTCCTCAACAGATGACGTTAAATGAATATATTGTGACAAAAATCACCACATTGCATGCATCCACACCAATTCCAACACTGTGGCTATGCAACTAAAATCAAATGGTTGTGCTATTAAGTTCAAGTTAATTGAAAGCATTATTTTAGAGTGGTAGGCGGTGGTGCTCAGTCTGCCACAATTTTGAGTTTCAGTTATAAGTATGGGAAACCCCAAAATTTATTCTTGTTTTTTATTTTTGTATGAAAATTTAAATGCGGTTCACAGAATACATTTACCAAGTTTCAACAGTATAACTCTTATAGTTTCGGAATAAAGTGGCTGTGGAATAAAACATACGGACGGACAGACAGATATGACGAATCTATAAGGGTTCCGTTTTTACTACAGAACCCTAAAAATTATATCTGAGGAATGAATGAATGAATGAATGAATGTGATTTTTTAAAACATTGTTATGAACTAACTAGGTGCTATTTTAATGAAGTTAAGTATGTTTAATTGAATCTTTATTATTTAATTTCTTATTAATTATTAATTGTTTATTACTATTTGTTCAATTCAATTCAATTTTCGACTTAGTCGCCATCGCTATGTCGGACAAATTAGTTACACAAGATATCTGACCTCGACTTATCTAATGGTGAGCAAGGACCAAGACCAAGAGCACCGACGTTTCAAAATACCTTTATCAGAGTGGTAGGCAGTGGTATCCAGTCTGCTGATCCGGGGTAGTACCACCACTTACAAGTATACAGACCGTGAAGTGATTTGGTTACGTTTCGGGATCAGCTTGTAAGTTGCCGGTTCCAACTAGGCCGGCATAGTGGATGTGATTGCTACTCACAGTTATTGAATTGTAGTAGCAGTGACATTCATTCATGGACCACACTTCGGCTTAACATCAAGCAGGGTGCTGTCATATGTCGAGCCACAATAAAAAAAAATAAAAAAAATACAATTGTCTGTCTCATTTGTCTCAGTCGCCGTCACTTTTCCGTTCAAACTTAATATAACCAGCACTTTTAATTTTGTTAACTACTTAAAACTGCACCAAAATAATACAGGAAATCTATTGTTGGAATCTTAAATAGTTAAGCCACGGGCCTTATTCTCTTAATAACATAACAGCGAATTATTTCATTTTTATTATACATTTCTATACTAAGCTACCTTAGTGCTTGTATCACAGAAACAGGACAACCAAAGTACGTATATCAAAGATACATTGGTACCGGTGAGTGGTTTCGAACCCGTGCCACTCGGCTTACTACTACTTACGGCCACTACACCACGGTCGCTTTTTATCTTTCGCGAATTGACTTGGCCACCAGCTTGCACTGCTTTTTGCATTAATCTAATTTATATTCACGGCGGCAAAAAGCACTGATATTTAACAACGAATTTGACATTCTCGCAGAGGTATCCAATCAACATAGATAACCAACTGATTTGTGTGTTAGACTTAATAATAATGTTTTAATTTTCTGTAGTAACAAACAATAATACTGTTTTTTTTTCTTTATATAGTTGTACACTATCATATTAAGTAAATTTATCAAAATCAAGTATCTCGCTCGCATGATAATAATAAATAATGAAATGTCTTCTAATGACCACCAAACATATGACAGTTGTTTGACCAATCAACGTTACCTACAAAAATGCCAAGCATTAGTGCAATTTCACTGCATTTTCGGCGTCATGAATCTTATTATTAGATCACGTACAAAAAGGTCTTTTTTAACGTACAAAGGTCACGTTAAAAAAGAAGTGCAAATTCGTTGCCAGGTCATTTCGCTGTGTTAAGAGATTCTGGCCCCAGAAATCATGCCTCTTGCAAACTGTGAGATCGTTGATGAAGCAAAAGTGTGTCAAGTCTTCAGCAAGCGCGTGATTTACCTTTGTACTACAGAAACTTGATTGTATATTCGCAAATAGACGTTTCTGAAATAAGCGGCGTATTCTTGCTTTCTAGTAATAATAATAGAATTCTTTAGTGCACAAAAGTTTACAAGAGGCGAACTTAATGCCTTAAGGCATTTTCTACTAGTTTACCCTTTGGACGTGTGTGCAGTAGAAGATCCTTTTCGCTTCCTAAATTGAGCACTCCGGCGTGATGTCGAATATCGATTTTCACTCCTCGCAACGCATTACTTCTCCTCTCCAACAGGTTTACAGCACGTGTGTACACTTATTTTTACCATAATATTACAATACCTTTGTATAATTCAGATTTAGGAGGAATAGTAGGCTATCTAAAATTAGGGTTCACCTATCAGCCTTAAAATTTGACTCTTATAAAGTAATAACTGATAAAAACATAAACATACCCGAAAAGATGCGATGCGTGAAGAAGCACCTTTAGCCGGCATAGTGACGGCGGCTGAGGCAGCCGAGAACAATACTCGGCTTTCTCAGTCGTCGTCACTCTTGGACCTCCTCCTGCTTATCATCAGGCGGGACGAGGTCAGATGTCGTGTCACAATAAAAAAAAAGCTTTTAAATTGCATAAGGATAAGAATAAAGTATTTATTTACATCCTAATCTTCGATTAAGAATACAACTAGATGAACTCTCATACAAAACTGCTCTCTTTCCACTTTCTTTCTCTCATTAGTAAGTATATTACATAATTATTTATCTATACTTCTATACTAATATTATGAAGAGGAAAGATTTGTATTTTTGTGTGTATGTTTGTAATGAAAAACTCAAAAACTACTGGGCCGATTTCAAAAAATCTCACTGTTAGACAGCTACATTCTTCGTAAGTAACATTGGCTATATTGGATTTCCAAAAAGTTTAGGGTTTCGTACGAAATCTTGAATAATGTAACCTAAGGTGTAAAAAATTCATCATAAAATTCCTTACATCACGTACGCTGCGATAACTATCGACGATAGAACAAAATAATGTCCTACAATTTTAAAGAACACATTAAAATCTACAAAAAAACGTCTGCGATAGCATATATCGCACTATAATAGTTTCTTCACTATAACTACTTTTTCATGTTACAAAATTATTAATATCGGTAGTAAATTTTCAGACCGTGTTATTGGTACCTTGGTATTAATCCTTATCTAAATAAACTACTTTATTTTCAAGTATGGTTAAGCACGTACAGATAGCTTATTGAATTTTAAAAATCGGATGTGTAAGATCCGATTTAGGAGATATCACGAATTTAATATCTAGGCACATGATCAATTATAATTTATATGGAACTTCGTTGAAAGGCTACTTAGAATATGTCATAAGAATTCTAATTTTAGTATTGTTTAAAATTAAACCTCATTTAAATAATTTAAAGTGGGTTATGTGTAAATATGTTTATGTACAATGCCCTCGATCTGTTTTGCTGAGCGAAGAGGCAGGAACTTCAAGTCGTCAGTTAGTACTTACCTGTTTCTTCTTACAAAGTCTGACTGAAATGTAAATATGAAATAAATAATTTTTTAATATAACAAACTACTTTCGGATTCGATTTATAATAATTTTGATAAGTTAATTGATAAATTAATTTATAAACACTGTATATTCAACAACATACGTTAATGGTAGGTATAAAGATTTTATATACATAATAGAAAAACTGATTATTTAACAATTATGCGTGCGATGTATTTTGACCCGGGCAACGCCGGATTACGCAGCTAGTAGTATTATAAACCTTGGCGTTCACCATGATGTTTGTTACTCGTATACTATTAAAATCGTTATGATAAACAATTTTACTTACGACTTAACAACCCAAACAGACATCAGTTGATTTAGTATACAAATTTACTTAAAACGCAATTTAAAATAGTTACTTGTTTTCTATTTAATGTAGACGTGACACCTGACCTTGACTTTCAAGAGTGCCGACGACGATAAAAAAATTGAAGGTGCCTTTTCACGTTTCGCTTGATCACATAGGCTGGTAAAATATTCCCACTTGTCGATTTTCTGCTCGATTTTCTGTAAAGAATGAACGCGTCTGCGACTGCCGATACGGTCGATAGAATGTGGATGATTTTCCGACCTGCGTGGGTTAGGAACAACGTTAAAGGACGTATGGAGCCGAGTTGTCTCTGTTACTCCATAATTTATAACTTGATGAATTATATGACCAAACTTTGGCAACTATTGACCCGAATACACAATTAGGTACTCGTACTTTTTTAGTTCCAGTTCCATATAATTCCAAACGGCTAAACCTTTGCATGGATATATAGCAGAAACTTCGAATGCCTAATTTGTTTTTATTTACAAAAAAATATTTCGGGTCGCGTGACAAAATAATTCTGAAATACTTTTTTAATACATTTTGCGTAATACAATATACAAAGAAAACGCAAACAAAATACGAGTGACCTATTATTTTATATTGTATAAGGCAACAAGAAAAAAACAACTTTTGAGCTCATACAAATGAAAATAGTGGAACCTCATTTCCGTGCAGGCCGACCTAATTTAGCCGTGTAAGACGTGTGTACGTTTAGAAAAATAAGCTGACCTCAGGGGAGTAATTCTAGTGACATTCGAAAAATTCACTTAATACATTATCATCACTTAATACTACTGTCGATTACAAAAATACATATAAATTTATCAAATATGTATATTTATATTATTCAACGGAAATAATAAATATTATAATGTATTTTGTAAAGGTACATACACCTTCATTTTGTTCTGTATATTTAAAGTACAGACAATGAAAGAAAGGAATAAAAGAAAAACTAAATCGTAATCTCTAATTTTTCGTTTGAATAGTCGGATTAGAATGCACACGTGTAAGAATCGGCTCCTAGATTTTTTACGAGTTAGCAACTTCTTTTTTTTATGGCCTTGTTATTCGGCTTAACGTGACTATAGGCAATCTTAGAATGAAAACAATTGATGACTACAGAAAGTGCGTCAAGAAATCATTAAACAGTTTTATAATTAGTCTGGTTATGAGACCAGCTTTTGAGGACCAATAAATATTTTCGTAATTTTAATTGTTTTTATTGGTTCACAATCGATTAACATATCAGCCAAAGCCCAAAAATGGTAAAGATGGCCAAAAGCTGTTTTTGTGTCTACAAGAAAAACCAAACTTCGTAAAGGAAAAACATGTGAAATTTCAAGGCCAAGAAAATGAGCCGAGTTGGGCTAAAATCAGTACAGTCGTTTTCTCGCAGATCGAAAAATTCGTAATTATTGGTCCATTTTTCAAAAGTTAACACTACGTACTAATCAATATTGAAAAACAGTAGGTGTTGTATAAACCAAATTTTAGCAAAATCGGCTGTTAAGTTAAGAAAAAGCAAGAATACTTTGTGTTTTCGAATTTTTGCAAAATTGCTGGACTGGTTTTAGCCCAAGTCAACTAAAGATAGCGCGTTTTTTACTAATTTTGTGGTACGAAAGTCTTTTATTCTTGCAGACGCAAAAAAACAATTTTAGCCATCTTTACCATTTTGTTTGGGGCCACTGCTGACATTTTTATCGATTTGAAACTAATATAATCGATTACAATTTTAAAAATCTAGCGAATTACATGGCTTATTCACCAAGAAATATTATTTCGGATACAAGGTTTTTGGAACATCACGTTAAGTTTACAGTAACAATGTTTCGAAGTTTATGCCGTTCACATTAGCAGTTCTGAGAATTTGTCGGCCAAAGAAGTAGTGTTGTGTGCTGCGTATAGTTATATGCATAAGGCTATATCTAGTCGAAAGAAAATAAAAAGATGGCGGGTTAGGAACAACTTGTTAAAAGAGAAGTTCAGTGATATAATAAGGTAAAATCCCCTATTACGGAGGTATATTGCAACATTTCAAAGTAAGAAAGAAAAATAAGCATTTGTAAGACAAAAATAAAGATCAAATTTTAATATGCAACTGACAGTATGTTTGTTTTAAAGGTATATTATATCTTAAATAATAATTTAATAAATCAAGTCTATTTCCTATTACGGAGGTACGATTGTGGTTAGATCCTAATACAGCGGTAGTTGGTTCCTAATACGGAGGATGCAAGGTTGTATTTTATGGGGGTTCCGTACAGTAAATCCTATCCTTTTCAGCAAATATTGTAAATGCGAATGTGATTATGTTTTTTGCTTTCAGGCTTAAGTAATTGGCCGCTTTTAATAAAATTTTGTACAAATGTATCAAATGACGTGTGTGAACATACTTTTTACCAAAATTTTCTTTTAGAATCGGGTAGTTCCATTGGATTCTCGCTAGTTAATCAATCAAATTTAAAAGCCTTTTTCCTACAGGGATAGGCAGGGACAACGGAGCGCCACTTACCACGATCCTGACACAACTCCCTCGCTTCCTTCACATCGCCAATTTTCTTCATACAAGCTCTATGGTTATGGGCACTAGGCAACCTAGCTTTCTTAAGTATGTCTCCGATTTGGTCGGGAAACACCTTCCTGGGCCTGCCTTTTTTAACATGTCCATTCACATCAGATTTACAAATTCCTTTCGTCAATCTGCTTTCATTCATCCTTTTCATGTGCCCAAACCACCGAAGCATTCCTTTGTTAATATATCTTCTTTTAAACCACATCTTTCGCGCACTGTGCTATTCCTTTTTTTATCCGCTATCGTAACTCCACATACGCTCCTTAATTCTACAGCGTTAATTCTACTATCATGCTTCTTCTACCACACCCAACATTCACTTCCATACATTAATGTAGGAACAAGTCCCACATTATAAACAGTCATCCGTGACTTTTGGGACATTATTTGGCTGTTCATTACACTATGGATGGCACCGTTTACTACGTTACCCTCTTGCACTCTTCTCTCAATATCTTCATCACACTTCCCATACCTTGTAAACATACTTCCGTCTATCATTATCTCACATTTAGTCATTTCTTTCATCATCTCTCTCCAAAACAATTACTTTAGTTCTACACTTTTATACCTTTATTTTCTAATTCGGCATTCATATTAGTAACCATTTCCTGTAACTCATATGCCGAAGATGCAAGAATAACTTGATCGTCCATCGCGTACAAGAGATATTTTATCACCAAGTCATTCATTCTCAAACCATACTTCCTTTTACGCAATTCTTTCGGACAACTGTCCATGAACTGTTTCGCTAGTTTTATAGTATAAATCATAGGTTTTTTTAATGAATTAAACAAGTTTTATGCGGCTGACAAACTAATTATCTAATACTTGGGACCTCATAATGCAAAAACTTAAGTCCCAAGTCTTGCTGGACTTGGGACTTAAGTTTTTGGACTGCCAAACAATATGACACCGTCAGTTATTTTTGAAAAACATTGAATTAAACCAGATAGGTTTAAAAAAAACAGGATAGTTTTGGAAACAATGACAGCATCGACCAATGGGACACCAACACCTCAGTCTCTTCGTGACCACGATGGCTGCAAAGCTCTCAAAACGGCGGAATAATAATAATAATAAAAATGTAAATCAATAACCAAAAATATACGGATAGTAAGCCGCATAAAATTAGTTTAATTCATTTATCAATGTTTTTTCAAAATCTAAGAATTATCTCTATTTTTAATTATAAACTTTATTATTTAAATAATATTTAGGTATTTAAGAAGATCGTGTGACAACCTTCCAAAATACCTAAATATCTTCGCAAAATCTCATATTAGTTACCGAAATTATCCGAAATTATTGGATAATCCGGAATAATTGCATGTCCGTAATCGTATCTGAAACTGGTATAATGTTATTTCTATATTCGTATCCATATCGGAAATTTCATATCCATAACATCCCCACTTTAAAGAGAATTTTCAATCTGAACTAAAGAAACATTAGCGTTTTAACCGCGACTGTTGTACACTTGAAAACAAAGGTACTACCCTGGATCGACAGACTGGGCAAATAACTATCAAGTTTGGTGAGGACTTTAGCCCATCGTTCAAAACCACTTGCCGGTCCTAATGTATCTTTGATATATGTAGATACTTTGGTCGTCCTGTTTCTATGATACTACTTTTAGTGGCTTAATATAAAAATGCAATGAAAATAAAACCTGTCTGTCCACCACTCTTATAGATAACTTCTCTTTTAATTGAGTTTGTTTGTAATGAAAGCTGCCTTATAAACGTAGTCTAAGAATTTAACTTAGTAGCTTCTATGCATATTAAATTTTTTGCTGCTTGTTTCTTGAGCATAAAGTCTTGAACTAAATTTAACTTTTCCTTGTTGTCGGAAAGAAAGACTGATTTAGTAAAAATGGTTCTCACTAAATCAGTATTTCTTTTCATATTTAGTGTGTGTGTGTGTATGTTACTATAAACAATTATAATTCTATTATAATCCAAAAGTAATTAGGAGTCAACATTTACCGTTCTCGGTTAATGACATTAGAGGTATAACATAACAAATTATAACTAAATTATTTTGGCGGCATAGATGCGAAATAGCTTAAAAATAATTTCATCAATAAAATTCCTGGAGCATTCCTGGAGGACATCGGTGGCTGCAAGTGCATACCACCTCACGTAAACGAATGAGCCTTTACCGCTCATTTGCGTACCTACCTTCATCTTCGTGAAGAGTGTACTGTTTTAGTGTGACTGCTGGGAAGCAAGAGGAGATCCAAGAATGCCGGCGACTGAAAAATCTATTTAATAAATTTAAATTATTTTTTGATAATTATGTACGTTTCAAGTGGTGGTTTGTACCAGCAAGTAAGTACAATAAACTTTATAACTATTAATATTTTATCAGCCCTACCTTAATCTCCAATCTATAGTCGAAACTCAGTATAGTCTGTCTAAGCCGAAATGACGAGCCCCTCCACCGCATTTGCGCACACGAGAAAACATAAAATATGAATGCAACACACCGAAAATGCAATTGTAATTGGTCATTCGGTTGCTGGTTGGACACAAAAGGAGGAGCACGCTGATAAAGTATAATAGTATAGTTAGAAATGTTTGCAATAACACATTTAAATAAACTAATAAAATGGAGGGGCGCGTCATTCATAGTTAGACAAGCTATACTGTATGACACAAGTACCTATATAATAATATATAAACAAGTTAAGAAGAACTTTGTGAGAAAAACAACGATACACTCGTGTGCTAGTAAATAAAAAAGAGAAGACGAGAAAACAAATTTTGGCAATGTAAAAGCTTTTCATTTCTCGTTATCTAGGTCAAGATAATAATTGTAAGTTCCTCTCAGAAAATGGGCGGCGAACTAGAAAACAGTATGAGTGAAAATCCCGCTGTGAAAGTTATTACTCTCTTCACGAATCATTTGCTGTTAATGTTTTATTATATCTCAAAAAATGTTATTTTCAAGTTAATATTAGCGACAGATTCTTGTATAGTGGTGTATATTTAATTGCATAAAAATATTGTAAACATTGTTTTGTATCATAGTTTTTGTTTTAGAATATATATATATATATATATATGAATTGACTATGTTATTTTCATAACATTTTTTGAGATAAATCAAAAAACATTAACAGCAAATGATTCGTGAAGAGAGTAATAACTTTCACAGCGGGATTTTCACTTATACTGTGTTCTCATACAGTACGACAAAACGACAATTAACGACAAAAAAAATATAGTCGAATCAAATTTTCGACAACTGTCAAGTTGAAACGATTTTGATTCCCACTGAACCGCTTATAGAGCGTAAGAACTCGGAATTTTAATTTTCTCGACGGCTGCGTCGCTATCGAACTAATCGTTTTTTGTCATTAATTTGCAATTTTTGACGATTTTGAACCCCTAGAAGACCTCCAACGTCGGTGTCATGTATAATGCGTTTGAGCACCGCGTGGCACTCCCTTTGACACAACTGTTAAAATCCCTGTTAACTGTCAAATTTAGCTGTCATGACAAAAAATGTATTTTTAAATTTTTTGTTTAGTTTTATGGTCATAACATATAAAGTTGACAGTTTAGTAAACTGTAAAAAATAAGCACTTGTTTCTAATCAAATGTTAAACTAATTTCACTCGTGATATTTTATTTAAATAACAAGTTCATATTTTTTATTATTATGTCGGTAAGATTGAAAAATATTTTATTCATATTTCATCAGTATGTAATTCGTATCTAAATATAATTAAAAAACAAAATACCGGTCATCCAGGTACTTACAATAATAAGAGAAAGGCAATAAGGCAGGCTACTATTCGGAAGTTCTACGTTCGTGTCTCTCGGTCGTCGCACACCATGTGAGACAGCCGACAGTTAAACTACCCCTCACAAAACAGAGGGGTGGTGGGGATGCTGTCACTTACATTCTATTACTACATGTATCGAATTATTTAATTATAAAAAGGAGTTCTTATAAACATTATTTAATCTAGTTGCTAGCAATTAAATATACGTCACAGGTACTATTTTCAGCTAATTGGTCTTATACAGAAAAGTAGGTACGATGAAAGAAAACTGATGATAGATCCCCTCAGATCAGCAAAACTACAAGAGATAGAACTATAGAGCTTTAACTAAAATTGTTCCTTACTACGAGCTTTTAACTGGGCCGTTATCAAATTGAAAATCTGGAGATCTTGATGATGGACCATGTATAAGATATAACTATGATGCTATGACTAAAGTGGTTTCTTACTATAAGGCTTTAGGTGGTCTCTAATTAAATCAAATTGAAGACCTGGAGTACCTGATGATACACTATGAGGATGCAGGGGATATTTATTAAGAGATATGACTATGGAGCTACGACTAAAATTGTTTCCTACTATGAGCCTTTAGCTGCGCCGTTATCATATTGCAAGGAACTATGGTGATTTAACTAAAATTGTTTCTTACTATTAGCTTATACCTGGGCTGATATGACTAACACTCTGGAGTACCTCATGATGGACCACAGGGACGCAAGGGGTCCTTTTATGTACTCAAAGCTCACGGTTTATTAACGCGGGGATCAGCTAGTAGATTAATAATTGTTCATATTAATCACCTTAACGGTGTAATTATGAGGAATTATTTACGGGAATATATAGCATAAAGTCATGATGAGGTTTAAATCTTTAGACGAGAGACAGTATTACGTCTGAGATAGGAAACATAAAATTGAATGAGCCGAAAATAAATAAATCCCTGAGGAGACGATAGTAAAATATTTTATCCAATAAACCCCATTCAGTGAAATGATGTAGCACGTAATATTATAATACTTTTCCTTTTAGATTTTACACATACAAAGTAATGTATTTATTTTTAAAAAGCCCATTACTTTGGGGAAATTAACTGGACTTCCTCACACATAAAGACTTAAAAAATATATCGACACAGAAATAGCTTAACGCCCGTACTTTTGGCGATATAAATTTAAATAATAAATTCGGCTGACGGAGAAGTCTGGAGACAGGAAGGCTGGCAATTATTTCTGCCAACGTATTAGCCTTGCTATACAAAGGGGAAATGTTGGAATCTCCTTGGGACTATCTCTGATGCGAGGTCATTAGATGATATTTTTTATTTATAGTTTAATTATAGTTAATTATTACTTTTAATGAAGTTTAATTGTAAATATTTTAATAAACTATAAAATTAAAATATATATATATATATATATATATATATATAGTTTGTATATTGCATCAATGATCATGCGTAAATACATTTTTTTTTCTAAATAATCTACTTCATTCTTTCATTTTACATTAATGTCGTCGGATGAGCAGAGAAGAATGCCAATGACTGAAAATACCTACTCAGATGACGGTTACCTCAGTCGCCGTCACTATGCCGTCCAAGAAGTTATCAAACAGATTTATAACAATAATAATAAATAAATTATATACTTATATGTTATTTAACACGTTCAGTGCCGCCGATTTTAACACAGTGCCGGGAACTCGCTAAGCGAGTTCAGTGTTTTTCCGTATTATTTTAAAAAGGAAGCCATATTTTCTTCTCAAAATTTCAGTGTAGCCTAAATATGCGCAAATTTGTCACAAACCAGGACAATTACGTTAATGTATTTCATAACCAAGCAGTAATAGAAAAAGGTGATTGTGTTTACAAAACAATTACATACGAGTATAATCTCATTAGTAAAACCCTAAAATGGCGCAGGTATTTATAATAACAAATAGAATTACCTGAAAACATGTTATATTCAACAAAACAACATTTAACAATGTTTTTAAACATAACAATAAAAAAGACAGAAAAATAATACATTAACTAAATCGTAAACAACATTGAAAGCTGGTGCTATGAAATGCTATTAAAATTTAAACAGTATAATTATAACCCCAAACAACAAATATTTTATAAAAGGCTGGAAAACACTGGTTTAATGACGAAACTTTACTTATTATTTTATTTATTAGGTTTTTACCTTGTTTTTAGCTTTAAGACTATAGCTTAAAGCTGAATAATAATCAAAATAATCCGAGAGGTATAGCCTAATTCTAGATAGCCTATACTAATCCTCCTAAATCTGGGTATTATTAAATAGGAATTTTTCAATCCTACTGGTAGTTCTAGGGATCAGCGCGTTTAAACCTGTTCTTCTTTAGTATATTAGTAAAGTATAATTAAATAATTATTTTCTATGTAATAAAATTTTGGTAACATTATTGGGCAAAGTTACACAAGTTTGTTAATACTCGTAAATTAAGGTCAAGCTTTAAATTTATGATATTTATTAAATTAAATAATTGACATCAGATCATGTAAGTATAGATCATTTATTAATCTGAGTAATTGACCTTTCCATTGTTACAGAATTAGTACAAGAAACCAACAAGTTTTAACCGAAAGAAGCAATACATTGCGAAGGTAATAGACATTTTTATGAAGTCACAAAATAACAACGATCGAGTTAATGTTAATCACATTTTAGATGGAGTTGTGAAATACTATGTTCGGGAGTGAACAAAACAAAATTATTATACATAAAAGGAGAATAATCCACCAACAGGAAAAAAGGCAGAAGTGCATGTGATCTAAATGACTAATTTCCATAAGACACGCGCTGTTAGCAGCGTGCTCGCCGACTATGTTCGACTCAAGCAAAGGAGTAATCTTGGTCGCGCCTTCCCTGTCCAATAGTTCATGTTGGGTCAATGGCAAAGGTTGGCCGTCGTCATTTCCTGCTGGTGCAGATATAATAAAAGCATTATTTATATTCGCATTGTCTATGGCAATAGTTCTGTGTAACTTGGTGCTCATATTAGTCCTAAACAACAGGAGGTATATAAAGTATATCGATAATCAGGTATGTATGTTTCGATATTAAGACACTATACACGAGCATCCATAGGCCTATACATACTATACAATATATTATTGTATTTATTTGAATTACCTACGAAAACTTCACAAATTTATATAGGTACTAATCAATCAATCAATCAAATTGTCACGCCTTTTCCCACAGGGATAGGCAGAGACAATGGAGCGCCACTTACCACGATCCTTAGACAACTCCTTTGCTTCCTTCACATCCACAATTCTCTTCATACAGGCTCTGTGGTTCCGATTTGGTCGGAAGCACTCTCCTGGGCCTGCGTTGTTTAACGCATCCATCCACATCAGCTTTATAAAATCCTTTTGTCAGTCTACTTTCACTTATCCTTTTCATGTGCTTTTCATTCCTTTGTCAATCCTTGTCACTACATTTTCTTTCAAACCACATCTATCACGCAATGTGCTATTCCTTATTCTATTATGCTATCGTTACTTCACATACACTCCTTAACGACCGCATTTCTACAGCGTTAATTCTACTCTCATGCTTCTTCTGCCATACCCAACCTTCACTTCCATACATTAATGTAGGAACAAGCACCGCATTATAAACAGCCATCCGTGACTTTTGGGACATTATTTGGCTGTTCATTATACTATGGATGGCACCGTTCACTACGTTACCCTTTTGCACTCTTCTCTTAATATCTTCACCACACTTCCCATCCCTAGTAAACATACTTCCCAAGTAAACAAATTGTTTGACTAGTTCCACTTTCTTCCTGTCTATCATTATCTCACATTCTGTAATTTCATCCTCTCTCTTCAAAACCATTACTTTAGTTTTACTTACATTCTGGTACTAATAACAATAGAACTTGGTGAATCCTTTTCTATTCACAGCTACTTACACCATGCTTTTAACATTAAACATTAACACCAAAATCATTTAAATGTTAAATTACATAATAGTTTAGTAATATTAAAATCAGATATATTAAAAAATTGTAAATAAAAAAAACATCAAAATAGACAAGTCATGAAAAATTCGTATAAAAAAGTTTATGAATATTATGAAAGAAAATAAAAGAATGTAAATGCTGCATCTCCACTATATTATTGTCAACCCGCATAATAAAGCATGTCTCAAAGAATACGCAGGTTTTTTTTCCGCCGTTCGTGTAGTAAAAAGTTTGTAAGCCTAAAAAAACCCGCGGTTGAGGGTTTGTAAAAATGAAGCGTTACATGATAGAGCAACGTATTTTCATTGTTGAACAATATTAACAAATTAAGTACATATGGTCAAAATAGTGATTTAACATCTTTAACTGTGAAGTGAGTAAACTCAGAAAGAGTGAATGCTAAACAGGCTGGTCGTCCAAAAACAAATGATAATACAGTTTTTCTTCAAAATTGTATGATATTAAAGTAGACAACATGAAACAATTAAATTACTGCATCTCATTTTGGTGATCAGAATTGGTCACTAAGATCGTGTGATTTAACTCCATTAGATTTCGTTTTATGGGGTTATTTAAAGTCAAAGGCCTATGCCAACAAGCCCAAAACAACGTGCACCAAAAAGGGAATTTCAAATCTGCATCAACGAAATTCAGCCATCTTTATGCAAAATAGTCATGAAAAATCTGACAAAAGAATGCGTATGTGCCAGCAAAGTCATTGAGGACATTTGGCTGATTATACTGTTTCCATACGTAACCCTATCCTGTGTACTCTATATTTCGATAAAATAAATAACAACCTAAAGATGATAGGCGTGGTCGATTGGTAAGCACACCAGTTTATTGACTGACTTCCCAAAAAGGAGGAGGTATACAGTTCGACCGTATGTCCATGTGGTCCCATTATTTAATTCTCATCTAGATCTGACCAGTAGTTTTTGAGTTATCCCTAATAAAGCGTAATTAAAAGACGATTTGCAAGGGTATACCTTCGTCACAATAAGTGATTCCATTGTGACCAAACCCGAATCTGATGAGGGGATCCCATGGAAATCAAAGAAAACCCTTGATTTCCTATGTATATTGACTAATTTCACCGTCAAAAATGGATTGATTTCAAAAATGGTTTATTTGTTTGCAAGGGCAAACTCTCAAAGTGGTCAGTCACATTGTCACCAAGTCAGGATCTGATAAATGGATCCCCTGGGAATGAAGGAAAATCTTCAAATTTTATAGCCACATAGATATGTTTGTTGTAGGGATGTTATTAAGCTCTATAAGCGTAACTAAAACTATCGGATATCCGAAATAAAAACCTATCCGTAACCGTATCCGTTATAAAAGTTCCGGGTAATTTCGGATAGGAGTGGAAACTAAATGAAACATGTTATGACAGGCTTTTACTCCTAAAATTCCTTGTAACCGAAATTATCCGAAACTATGGGACGTTCCAAAATAATTACATATCCGTAACCATATCAGAAATCGGTATAAAATAATATTATTCCTATATCCGTATCCGTATCAATATGCGCAATTTCATATCTGTAAACGGGGGATCCGTTTATTTAGATTTTTTTTTATTGTGTTAAGTGTAGTCAATGAGTGGATGTCACTGCTACTACAATTCAATAACTGTAAGTAGCAATCACGTCCACTATGCCGGTCTGTACACTTGTAAGTGGTGGTACTACCCCAAATCGGCAAACTGGGTACCACTGTCTACTACTCTTAAAAGGTACTTCTAGCAGTGGTAGGCTGTGGTACCCAGTCTACCGATCCGGGGTAGTACCACCAAGTATACAGACCGTGAAGTGATTTGGTCACATTTCGGGATCTGCTTGTAAGTTGCCGGTTCCATCTAGGCCGGCATAGTGGATGTGATTGCTACTCACAGTTATTGAATTGTAGTAGCAGTGACATTTACACTTCGGCTTAACATCAAGCGGGGTGCTGTCATATGTCGAGTCACAATAAAAAAAAAGTCTCACAAACTTCAAATTTCAATCGATGCGGGTAGTACCAACACAACTTACAAGTGGATCCCGCGTTTCGGGATCCACTTGTAAGTTGCCGGTTCCAACTAGGCCGGCACTGTGGATGCGACTGCTACTTACAATTATTGACAATTCAATAATTGTAAGTAGCAGTGATATCCATTAATGGACTGCTGCATGTGTCGATTCACAGTAAAAAATAAATGTATTTTCTAGTTAATCCAAATATTGCGTTAATTTCGGGACACTAATTAGAATGTAAATAAAACAAGAGTTTATTAATCTAGACTATTATTTCTTTCAGCCAAGATATTTGCTGACCTCATTGGCATTAAATGATTTCTTTACTGGAATATTGATAGCACCAGTTGCTTTATTGCCAGCTTTGTATAAATGCTGGCCTTATGGAGAAATATTTTGTCAAATTCAGGTAAATAAATTTATTTTATATAAGAAGTATTTTAATTTTTTTTTATTACCGGCCGTAATTAAGTTATATTTTATCGTTACCTTTACATAAGTGCTCAAATTTAACTTTATTAAAATAATAAATAAAATGCCGACTCAAAAAATTAAGTAGAAAAATGTAACCAAAAAGGAGAAAGCGGAAAATAGGAAAATTAATTTTCCATCAACATTTCAGTAAAAGTACCTAATCCAGTTAGAAGCTAGGCGAAGCTATGACGTCCCCCTCGAAGTTGGTTTAAACAAGTGACTCAGAAAATGAGTAAAGTTGTTCCTGCGAGTTACCAATAAGGCCGCGGTAATGAGGACGCGGCGCGGCGCGATTTATGGCGCGATGAGCGCTGTCGCTCGCTACCTATTAGGAGGTGCGTTGCGCGTCGCATGTAGGGTGCGTTCAGCAGGGGCCCGATTCCCTTAATTACATGACAGTGGTAAATGACGTGGCAACGCTTTTATGGCTTGACTTTTTACACTAATTGCAGTATTGAGTAATTGCACCGATACTTGGCATTATCGTAGGTATAGTGCGTTTTACGAAAGAATTACCTTTGCCGTTATGTAGGAAAAACAATAAAGTAGATCTTTCTAAAAATTATTGAAAGAATTACGTGATTAGAAACTATATTCTATAAAGGAAGGGGTTGTCCACAAACAAAAGACAGATTACTTTTGTGAAAGAGTCTCATCTCAGAAAATAACAAAATAAACCTTTTTTGATCCTGCGCGACGCACCTGACTGGAAAATACTCATGGATACATTCGAGAAGCACAACAAGATACTTGAAGATCTAGCTGTATCGGCCTATAGACCGGACATTTGTGTTTACTCTCGACACTTAAAAACTATTATCACCATAGAGCTTACCGTTCCGTGGGAAACAAACATTCCAAAGGACCACAACACGAAGTCCAATAAATATGTATTATGATGATCTCACGAACGAGATGACGAAAAACGGTTTTAAAACTCAGCTCTACGCAGTAGAAGTTTGTGCAAGGGGTACCTATACCAGCAAAAACCTTGCATCATCTTTTAAAGAATCTTGGCCTCCCAAGGTCAGCCGTAAGCACATTTTTAGATCGTATATCAAAGGCGGCAATATTTGGTTGGGTAGAGGAGATAGTGAAGGCAGGGAAGGTGAGTGTTGACATGTCACAAAAAGCTTTGAAACCTACATTTCGGTCACAAATCCGGAACGCTGCCTTCATTCTCCTGCCACGCGATGTACCCGGCACCCGCACGCTGAATCCATGGATGCTAAGAAATTGTTTCATATCATAAGGAACAATACTGTGTTTTTGTATTAAACACAGCACAGGACGTTTGTTTCCTCATTAAGAAGCGAGAAGCTAAACAATTCAGCAATGAACAATAATTACTCACCCTTAGGAGCTCCGCTACGCGTTGACTGTGCTGAGCTACTTATGGTGGGGCTACACTACGATGGGTTCGACGAGGATTCAAGAAGGTTTAAGAATTGAATATAAGAATAAATTTATATATTAATATATATATTTATTATGTGCTAAATGAATTATTTTTTTTAATAATTATGCTCATCTAGAGGACTCACAACCGAGATATTGCTATCGTCCGTAATGAACGTTTTTTGCCTGGTGTTGAAATTTTTGATTTTTTTATATCTTTATCTATATACATATAATAAAATTGGAGTGTCTGTTTGTAATATTAAAATAACCGTTTTTTAATACATGTATATGAATTTATATACGGTACATACACCAAAATAACATTTTTTACAATTTTTGTCTGTCTGTCTGTCTGTTTGTTCCGGCTAATCTCTGGAATGGCTGGACTGATTTTGACGGGACTTTTATTGGCAGATAGCTGATGTAATAAGGAGTAACTTAGGCTACGTTTATTTTAGAAAAAATCCTTTATAATAAATAAAATAAAATAAAAAACATTTTCCCATACAAAATTGCGTGCGTTCAGAAATTTATTTTGGGTAAACTAAAGAAAATATATCAAGCTGTTGAGAATTGAAAACAAATTATTATTATTATCATACTAATATTATAAATGTGAATGTCCGTTTGTTTGTTACGCTTTCACGCAAAAACTGCTTAACCGATCATCATAAAATTTTGTACACATATTCTTGGAGGTATCAGAAGTAACATAAAATACTTTTTAATAATAAAAATAAAAATTACGAAAAATAAAAAAGTTGTTTATCGAAATTTTTTTTTTCCTTTTATAAAAATAAGGTACAAGGAGTTGGTTCAAACCCTGAGTACTATAATACCATCGCACTGAATTACCGTCAGTCACGTCAACATCTAATCCAATCAACTGTACTATGGAGACTATACACTATACTTTCAGCTTTTTGAAAATTTTCTTTATTGTTAATTCCTTCTGTTACTATATGCATATCCTACTATTGTTATAAATGTAAATGTAAGTTTGTTCGTTACGTATTTTATTTTTAGAGGTACTAGAAGTAACATGGGTTACTTTTAATAGAAAAAAAAAAATGTTTTGACTATAGTTTCCAATTGACTGTAGTTTTAACTGTTTGGAATATATATTTATTTTTATTTCCGTCTGTCATTTTTATATGAGTTATCGAGTTATAAATACAAAAAAGTCGAATTATTGAGAACCTCCTCCTTTTTTATGACTGTGTTATAAACCAAATTTTACGCGGGTGAAACCGCGGGCACAGCTAGTATAAAATAAAACTGAAAAATCTCGGAATTTCACTTTTTGACGACTTTTATACAGGGTAGCCAAACTAACGACGATAGGAATCCTTTGGTGATACCAAAGGATTTGGACTTAAGAAATAGAAGGAGCCCTAAAATAGCTACAAAATACAACCGTTTATACTATTTTCACTTATGGCATTAAAAAGAAGTCAGAAGGAGATGAATATATATTTTTACATTCGTAATTTAGAAGGTTGTCACTAGTTTTGATGATCATTTGACACAATAACAAATGACATTAAAATACTTCAAAAAAGGATGACGGAACAATTATGCTGCTACTCTGACTACCAAGTGTCTTTTAATTAAAAGTCTATCACTTTTACAAGTGGTTGTAATTGCAGGAAAGTAGTGACAACCTTTGAAAAAAAGGAATTAAAGTAATGTAGTGGTCTCTTTCAGTCACACGTGGTACAAACATAGTATAAATGAGAAAAATAACACTGAATTAGTTCTTGTTTTAGCACAGATTCTATTCTTTCCATACTTTTAGGGTGAAACGCTCTCTAACATTAATTGGTTAAACAACTGTCAAATGTTTTGACAATGCAGTGGCTTGTCATTAGAAGACATTTCGTTATTTATTATTAATTTTGAGATATACTTGATTTTCATATATTTCTAAATATTAATTTACATATTTTACTTCTAGGAGTGTGTACGCCTAAGAGCGCGTTTTCATTATGGCGGTAGATAAGGATGTCTCCTATTTCCTATCATTATTATATGTTTAGTTTTAGCTTGGAGACGTTTTTGCTCTTATATATATATATATATATATATATATATATATATATATATATATATATATAAGAGCAATATATATAGTATTTTTTTATTAAAAATTTTGCCATTCGATATAAGAATATTATGTCGCTTCAAACCTGAAGTGCTTTCATCTGACCAGGTTTTCGAGACGTATGTATATGAATAGTCGGTGAAAACATTTGGTCGGTTTTGTGCACGATATTCTGCAATTTTTATCAAATAGTTAATTCGTAAGTACCGAATTTCGTGCTTTTCTATTAAAAGTTTACGGTTATCTAACGTATGCTTCCAATTAAAACCTAAGAACATAACGTGTTTCAGTAACGTGTTTTTTTATTGCGACACGACATTTGACCTCGACCCGCCTAATGATAAGCAAAAGGAGATCCAAGAGTGACGACGACTGAAACATCCGACTTAGTTCACATCTGCCTCAGTCGCCATCACTGTGCCGGCCAAGAAGTAATAGAAACGCGCGCTCTTAGGCGCACTACTACAAATGCAGAAAAGTCTCCAAGCTAATTTGACTGTACACGTTCTCTTGGCGTACTTTATATTTAAAAGTATGTGTACAGATCGTGAAGTGACTAAGTCGCGTTTCGAAATCTGATTGTTATTTGCCAGTACCAACTAGGCCAGCATAATGAATGTGACTGATACTTGCAGTTGTTTACCTGTAGTAGCAGTTGCCTCCATTCATGGAGCGCACTCCAGCCTAATATCAGGCGGGGTATTGTCATATGACGAGCGATAATAGTAAAAAATATATAAAAAGTGGTCCAGTGTAAACATTTGCACTGATGACGTTGCGAGATATCGCGCGCGACACCGCTTTTCATGCCGCGCATAGCGCTGTGCATCGCGTCACGTCTCAGTAAACACGACCTAAGAGTTCGGATCAGAAACTAACAAAGTTTTCTTCTGTAGTTTCAAACAACTCAATGATAAACAAACAACGGACTCGTCCTTATTAATTCTCATGCAATTATTGTATTATTCACTCGTTGAGATTATAAATTTAAACGATAAATTTGCCTGTACATCAAAAGGTTTCATTGTATAACATTCTTTAAAGAGAAATAAAGGGGTGATTGTACATAATAACCGCAGAGGTTGGTAAAACTTATAACGGTTATATTGCTTAATACATTAAACGACTAATGGTTTACAGTGACCAAGCACAAACTCAGCGGAGACCGTTAAAGTTTGAGCCTTTGTAACTTATGCCATCCGTAACCTAACTTACTCGCACTTCCTCTCCTTTGAGGAATCCCGTCTATTTAAGTCTATTTTATTAAGCTCACCGTAATTTATGGAACGGGGCGTTTTAGATTTTCCATAATAAAATTACTGTTCCCTTGGACACGAATATTAAATTATACTGTGTAAATTGCAATATCACATTAACAACTTAGATATTTACTTACTGTTTAGCATGTGGAAATCGCATAAGAATCAAAGATAAAACAATTCAAATTAACATTTTTTTCGTGCTGTCGCCTATATTGTTAACACTGCATGCTTGCTTTCTGCAACATGGCAATCGTGCTTCTCACCTCGGAACCCACGGACCAGGTTCCAAATTACTGTGCTCCCTGGGGTGACAAGAACATGGCTCAATTCAACACAAATAAGATTTCTTACTATTTGTAACTCCTCCCTTGGTACCTCGGACAGACAGGGTATCTAGAGATAAATTAAACAAAGGACATCATTAATTTTGGGCTTCTTTGTACTACTTTTGTGATGTCCAATGATGAAAAAATATATAAATGGTAGTTTGCACCGATGAACTTTAAGAAAACCCGTTAGTTTGTTTTTGCTTGGAGTGTCATGTTTCGTGGCCCCCGGGTAATAAAAGCACTTATAATAAAATAAAATATTCGATGCTGATTACATAGTCGTCAGCGCTTAGACCGTATGGAGTTTGATTGTCATATGTCGTTGTAGACTATCGATGATGTTTTTTTTATTGTGACAAGACATCTGACCCGACTCGCCTGATAATAAGCAAGAGGAGGTCCAAGAGTGACGGCTACTAAAAAAAACGAGTTAGTTCCCGGCTGCCTCAGTCGCCGTCATTATGTCGGCCTAAGGTGCTTCTTCACGCATCGCTTGAAGGATCCAAGGTCATAGGATGGAGGGAACACATGGGCAGGCAAAGCATTTCACTTGTCAATAGTTCTATAAAGAAAAGACGCACCGAACTTTTTAGTTTTTGACTGCCGATTCCGTCGATAGAACGCGGATGCTTTCCCCGACCTGTGCGGGTATTACGGATGTGAAAGGACGAGGTAGGAACAAGGTAAAAGAGCTCTTCGGAACATTCTCCGTGGTATAGGCGATAGAAGACGCACAGAGCCGCCATGTCTCTGCGTAGTTGCAGGGGCTTCAGAGTTTGCTTGACCTCTGCATCACCTACATTTCGGTCAGCTCGGCGCTGCAATGAATCCAGGGCATTGAGAAGATACTTGGCAGAGCCGTCGCAGAGGTGCGAACAGTACTTCGCGCATGAGCGAATCTATGCCATATAGCAGGCAAAATGTATTCCTATTTGATAATATTTTCTATTTTCAGGCACTATTAAGGGGCGCAGTGGGTCAGCAGAGTGCTGCAATATTAGTTTGCATGGCCTTTGACAGATATATGTATTTATTACATCCAGATACTTATTATAAACACTCCAGTAAAAAGGTAAAAAAGTGTTTAGTTTCCCAAAAGTAAAACTTTCTGATCTGTCTAGGATATAGCACGTCAGAAATTGCATGAACTCTATCTGCTGTGTAGTAAATAAGCTCCTTGATTTTGTTTTTTTGTTCCCGGTTTATTTCAATTTTTGCAAAAATATCTGACGGTGTCATCTGGTTTGACAGTTTGCTGGATATGGGACTTGAGTTTGTGTATTATGGGGTCCCAGGTGTTAGATAATCGCCAACCACCTTCTCTATTGAAATTAGGATGTTTTTTAATCTCAATAGCCTCGCGTACCTTTCTGGGTATCTGTCGACTTTCCTTTGCGAGGATCTTCGGTTTGTCGAAACGGATGTGGTGCTTGGCGCCGTCCTGTTGATGCTCACAAACTGCAGACTTTCCATTACTTTGGTGTTTTATATCGTTGCTTCCAGGCGGTTAGGATTGCTTGTTTCTGATATGCTACAAAAAATGTATGCTATCGTACGATGCGTACTTAAATGGGTATAACAGGCAGCGTTCAATAATAACGACAGGCGTATATATATATATTTATATATATATATATATATTTTTTCACGAAAATGATTTTTTTTATAAACTATTAGATTTCATGTCTACTGTTCATCTCTCAACATTCAAGTTGCGGCTTATTTTTAGGTTCAATAAGAAAATTTTCAAATCAAAAACCATCAGCTTAGCTAATTACGTAAAAACTTCTTAAGACAGAAGGTCCCTTAAGTAGGGACTAAATAAATCAACCGAGTATTACACGGATCTCACAACTTTTTACGGTAGAAAAACTGAGTTGCGAGAAAGTTAGATGAAGTATGTAAGATGATGGATGATAAGAGAATAGATATTTTAAGTGTGAATGAAACGAAGCGAAAGGACTGAGACGTTACCCACTTGTCAAAGTGTGGGAATATTGATGTCTGAGAGAAAGGCAGAGTGTATGACTGAGTATGAGTGTATGTCGTCCAGACTCTTATGGGTCAGACTTAGAGTGGGGCTGCATAGACTGTAGTTGGTGTGTATGCCCCGAATATATCAAAGCCCGACCGAAAGGGAAGAGTTCTGGGAGATGTTGCGTGATGTTTTGAATGTTGCTAGATCGAATGAAAGGGTTGTAATGTTAGGTGATTTTAATGCATGGGTAGGTGTGCAAAGAGTGAATGTAGACCATGTGTTGGGAAGGTATGGAGATGAGCGTGTAAATGAGAATGGAGTGAGTCTGGTGAATGTTTGTTTGGAGAAGAATCCAAACACGAAGTTTTGTCACAAGGAGATTCACATGTATACATGGGAGAGAAATAAAGAGAGAAGTATGATAGATTTTGTGATTGTGGGTGATAGGTTGAAGGTTAGTGTTGTCGATACGAGGGTTTACCGCGGGGTCAACATTGGGACAGACCATTTTCTTATAATGTCAAGAATAAATGGTCTGTTCAAGGGTTGGATAAACCGCAGTCGTAAATCAACAACACCGTTGACAAAAATAAAAGGAGAAAAGTTACAAGATGCAGAAGTGAAAGAGGAGTATGTAAGTAAGTTACGTGAAAAAATAGGGGATGCCTGTAATCATGAGAATGATAGTGTGGAGGAAATATGGATGATATTGAGTAATGGTATGACAAAGGCTGCGGAAGAAGTGTGTGGAGTGAGCAAGAGGAAGAATGTGAGGCCCAACATGTGGTGGGATAAGGAAACAGAAGAATTAGTATGCGAGAAGAAGAAAAATGGCAGGACCTACTAGCAGTTAAAGCTAGTAGACGAATAAACGCAGATAAGAAAGATGAAGATGTTTGTAAGACGGAGAGGACTGGAGAAGTCTAAGGTAAATGTTTATTCTTATTACCTCGTTTAATTTGCATTGAGTTATACCTTATTGTGTAAAAAGTGTTCTAAAGACCAGTGTTCTAAACTCCATTGTGTTGAAGAAGTGACAAATTTAAGATAGTGACTTTATTTTAGTGTTAGCATACATATTTTAGTTCTAGCATACATATTTTAGCGATAGTATTGTCTTGAAAAGTAAATTGGAATTAAATCAAAAGATAATGTTTAAAAAAAGACGATTTATTTATGTGCTCATGTAATTAGCTAAGTAAGGTTTACTTTAACCAACATCTTAAATACGTCTAATATTCATTGTTGTATTATACGTACCAACCGAATATGTTGACAAATACGCAATATTGACCATACCATTTTAAAATTGCCACCAATTTTAGTTTGCGTGCTATTCTGTCGTGGCGTCGCTAATTGCCACTTTTTGTGTATGGCAGTTGAGCTTCTTCTCTTGAGTATAATGTTCCTTGGTCGTTACCCAACCACGGCGCAAAATAGACGTAATGTGATTTGCTACGAGCCCATATATAGATAATATCCTGACGGGAATCTGTAAGCATAGATTTACACTTAGATTCATTGTTTCACGAGTATGAAATATTAATATGTTATATTTTAATTTTAGCTGTGTATGTTCGTAATCAGTGCAACATGGATTGTGTCGGTGTCCTTATTCGCAATTATAGTGCTTCCCCGCTCTGGTTACTATTTCAATTCAACAGGACTTATGGCGTGTGATGTATTTCATAGTAGGATTGCTTTCAGGTAACTTTTCAATTTCTAGCATACTGAATAGGTTGTTCAAAAAGGGCAGGTAGATATGAAAATGAAATAAAAGAAGCTGTGTGTGGGGCATTGACAAAATTCTTTTTAACTCGCTTTTATTAGCTTGACTTGAATGTATCTAACTATGTAACTGTATCTTTCAGATTAATTTTCACCCACTTCTAGAAGTCTGAATAATTTGAAAATGTGTACATAAATGTAATAATCGTGTAAAAATCGATGTGAAAATACAATACGTTTTTTGTGACCGGCATAGTGTCGGTGACTGAGTCAACCGTGAACCGACTCGGTGTTTTCAGTTGTCGACAGTCTTGGATCTTTTTTTGCCTACTATTTATTCACTTTTTAGTTTTTAACTATAGTTTTAGTTTTTTTTCGGTTTTTATTTTAAGAAAAGCGACCGTAGTCCGCTTTTTTTAACCTTTAAACGGTTACTGTACAAAACTCAAAGAACATCATTCCTTTTTGGGCTTCTATGTACTACGTTTGTAATGTCCAATGATGAAAAAATATATAAACGGTAGTTTCAATAGTTGCATTGATAAAACTAATAACAATTTGCAGTACTGTGGGCACTTTTATTTTAGAGAGAAAGTCTTAACACTTCGATAAGTAAATAAATCAACTCTTTACCTAACTAGCTACCTGAAATAAGATTTAATAAAGTACTTTATTTGCAGAATCCTATCATGTTGCGCGTATTACTTTCCTACAACAATGGCTTTGATGTATTGCTACGGCTCTGGGTTCCATGTAGGTAAAACTAGGAATAAATTTGAAGTAGACTCTGGTAAATCGAAAGGCGTACCATCATCGTGCAAAAGTGTTCACGTTGATCATGATATGGTAAGGTTTCGAGTAAATAAAATGTGTTAAATAAAAATTCAGTCATTTATCTTAAAGCGGTTGCCAAGTAACCGCTTAGGGCAACGCCATTCAATAGTGTGTCGCTCAGGCAATGTTGTGTGAATCCCCGGGCGACTTCTTTCTTTCTCAACTTTCTTCATGTCAGCCAGGCGCCAAAACACCTTGCGGGGAATTCCTTTCCGTGGTTAACAACGAAAAGGAATGGACTACTAGGCTAGGGCGCCCTTGCTAGTTTTAGTCCGCGCCCAAGAACTCGGGCAATTTATTCATCAAGCGAGTTCCGGTATCGTGATGGAGTGGTACCTCGCCTTAATTACTGAATACTTACTTTTTCATTATTTACCGGCGACAAAATATAATGTACCTAATTTCTATCTTATTGATTTTAAATCAATACTGAATTAGAACAATTGACTTCCATAAATTGTCTTTTTGGTTGAAACAAATTTTGCAGTGAAATAATGAGTGATCAAATTAAATTAATATTTCTAATCAATATTTATAACTGGAAAATAATAAGCGCCCGATATTAGGCTAGAGTGCAACGACAACAACTGCTAGATACGCCTGCATCCGCTGTTCCAGATATGACAATAATAATAATGTTTTTTATTCGTCAGATGCCGCCACCAATAAGGCAACAAAGCGTGAGTACTTCAAGAACAATGGCTGCTATGTCACTCGGATTTATAGTTATGGTTACACCTGCGACGATTCAAGAAGTTGTTGCCGCGTGCACTGGTTGTAAGGTTAGATTACTATAATTGTAATATATTAAGAGTTAATGATCTGTGCAGGTGCTATCGATCTATGGTATAATCCAATCCGAACTTTATGGCTAGCTTTAGATCGCGGCACGTAAGTTGGCAAGAGTTGTCAGATGCGAAGAAGTAGTTTTTTACGTGTGTAGGTATGCAGTTCCGTGTGCGCGATTGGTCAGTCGATCATCGACTCCCGCGTAGCATCCACGCTCCGCTCGCTCCCGCGTACACTTGGGTGCACTGAAATTTGACCACTGGTTTTCGTATCATACTAATATTATCACTACATATTAGTTCCCCGCCGCGTCTCTGTTCGCGATAAACTCAAAAATCAATTAATTAAATTGTCCATCCTTTTCCCCACAGGCATAGGCAAAGAAAATGGAGCGCCACCTACCACGATTATGACACAACTCCCTCGCTTTCCTCACGTCCACAATTCTTTTCATACACGGTTATGGACACTAGGCAACCCAGTTTTCTTGAGGATGTCTCAACACCCTCCTGGGTCTGCCTCGATTAACGCATCCATGCAGATCAGATTTATAAATTTCTTTCGACAATCTACTTTTACTTACACTACTACTATTGTTATTATTTATGAATCTAAAGATACCCTTTTTTATTGCACGCCAGTGTACATGCGCAAACGTTCCCCCACTATGTTAAAATCTGACATAGCGTAGGTATCAATCAATCAATATTATCATGTATCTTAATATGTAAAAAACAATATTTGAACGGCGTTTCTACATTACTTCTGGTAGAGGAAAAGCCAGTTAACGACGTATTTAGTACTGAGATTTTAAAAGTCATGACAATTCACAAAATAAACCTTATACATGTAAATCAATAAAAGGCCCTTCTGCAGCCGGGATATCATATTCTAAAATTACAAAAAGGGTGGGAAATGTCCAGAAGAAATGACGCGCCCCTCCACTAAATGTACGCGAGCAAATATAAAACATGCAACACACCGAAAATGCAATTGTAATGGGTCATTTAATAGGTGGTTAGACACAAAGAAGCATGCATGGTTTGATCGCAAAAGTAACGGCAGCATGTTGACCAAAAACATTTTTTATTGGTATCATAATTACGATCTTAGGAAGTAAAATCATATTTAAAAATTTAGAACCAAGTAGAGATGGATGTTGATTCGACTTCGCAGAAATCGATGAGTTTCCTCGCGCTGTTGTGCGAACTTTTTAGCTGAATAAGTTAACACAATATTTATTTATTCTGAGGCAGATAAAAAGTAAAATAAATAATTTAAAAACATAGGTTTACTTTAATTTACATAAATTCTTCCTGTGCCATATGTATTGTTTTCTTTTTTTTATTCTTACCGTAGACAAACGAGGTTGGAGTTCCTGCCGACCTTAGGGTTCCTAGACCCTAAGGTCGTTCTACTGCTCTCTGAAGTCATTTTGGTACTCGTAATGATTTATAAATATAATAATAATAAGCCTTTAATTTTCGATGCATATAAAAATTCTATCATACTTAACAAACACATTAATTATATAAAATTAACATTTGTACACATATTAAATTATTATAACTTACAAATAAATACACAAAAAGATATAATACATAAAATCTTTTAATTAAATTTCTTTTGGATTTGTTGTCCAACTAACCAGAATTAATCAAGTCGCGCGAGAGGACGGACGCGTTCCCATACGATGCGCTAGCGCTGCTTTATACAAGAAGCGTTTTCGGATTTGTCACGCGACTAGTCGACCATGATATTCGCACACAAATCTTCGTTGACGGAACGATCGATGCACGCACACAGTTGAAGTATAGTTATAAATCTCTGTATCCACACATTTAAATAAATTGATAGAGTAGAGGGGCGTGTCATTTATGGTTAGATAAGCTATACTAAAATTTTAGGAAATACTATTCTTGACTCTAATTTTCTGGACGCTAAAATTTTCGGTTCCTCCTTTTACTAAAATTTTGGGAAATTCCGTTTGACAGTATTCTTGATTCAGAAAAATGATCTTGGTTTCTCCTTTTACTAAATTTACTCCTTTTAGTAAAGTTTACTAAAATTTTGATACTTACCATTGTGGCTGATTTCCATACTAGCTATTGTACTTGTTGAAATGTAAATCGGCCGCAATTTACGCCGAACGTAGTGGCCAAACAAAGTTTTCCATTGTTTTTACTAAATTGTCATTACCTGACCACAGAGACAAAATAACATTTTTAATGTACTTAAAAAAATATTTCTCAGATACCACCAAGTTTGGACTTTATAGTAACATGGTTGGCATTAAGTGACAGCTTCTGGAATCCTTTCCTGTATTGGTTATTAAATAGTCATTTTAGAAGAATCAGCAAGGAGTTACTTCAGTATTATGTAAGTTAATTACTATTATATTTTACTAGTTGATCCCCGCGGTAAAACCCGCGTTTATAAACCGTGACCCTTGAGTACATAACTAGACATATGGTCCATCATGAGGTACTCCAGTGTTAATGTCATATCAGCCCAGGTCGAATTTGAATTATTTCAAATAGAGGCTTGCGAATAACCAAACCCCCCTTTTTTTACTTAATTCTTTATAACTATTGCAATTTTTGCGAGCGGCCCTTGAATTTTCTCAAAAACTATATACATGCCATTCCGAATCGAATGACACCTCAATCATAATTATCGGAGAATACCAAAAAGTTTTGACCTAAAAAGCACTTGTTGACTAGACTAATAACCTAAATATTGTTAGTGTTAAAATAATGAGTTTAAAAAGATTATCAGACATATTCATTGCAAGAACAAAACTTTATTATTAAATATGCTAAAGAAAAGTCGGTATGATGAAAGAAAACATGCTGGATCTAAAGAACCTGATGATGGATCCTTTCAGATCAGCAAAACCACAAGAGATAGAACTATAGCGCTTTCCATACTGCAAGCCTTTAGCTAGGCCGTTATTAAATTGAAAACCTTGGGACCTTGATAATAGACCATCAGGATGCAACGGAATGTATGAGATATAATTATGATGCTATGAATAACGTTGTTTCTTACTATAATGCTTTAGCTGGGCTCTTACCAAATTGAAGACCTGGAGTACCTGATGGAGTACCACTATGAGTTTGCAAGGGATATTTCAGAGATATAATTATGGTGCTATGACTAAAATCGGTCCTTAATATGCACTTTTAACTGGGATAAAGACCTGGAATATGGTGACCATGATTATATGTAATAGATATAACTATGGTGATTAAACTAAAATTGTTTCTTACTAAGCTTATACCTGGGCGGATATGACATTAACACCCTGAAGTATCTCATGATGGACCACATGCCAAGGGCCCATCGGCTCAACCTCAAAAAGCGCGAACTCGTAACCTTACCGAACTCGAACGAGGTTGGCGTATTTAGAATATAAATCAATTTCATTTATATTTTATTCTATTATTGTTTATCAGCAATGTAGAATTATCTTTTAACAAATATAATTTGATATATGATAGCACCACGCCTGATGTTAAGTTGGAGTGCGGTCCATAAAATAAACGACTGCCAGTACAAAAATTTAAGTGCAAGTAGCAGTTTATCCACCTTGCCGGCCTAGTAGAAACCGATAATTTTCAAGTTTATAAGATTCATTATTTATTGAATTTTTAACGTGTCCTTCAGCCTGTAAGCCTCACCATCTAATTTAAAGATACCAAATATACCAAAATTAAGTGCCGAATTGGTGATAATTAGTGCCAAAAAGATAAAATTTGTGCCACTGTATCTTCGGAGATATACATAGGTGTTGGTGAGGCTTGCAGAATGAAGCTCACCCCAGAAGTCTCACCATCAGATCTCATCAACGGTATGAACTATCGACATAATTCTAATTCATATATCTTGTGCTAAATTTTTGCCACCCGTCACACCAAATTTCAAGAACATTGAGTTTAAGATCTCCAAGATACAGGGGTACCTTAGTGAGGCTTGTGGAATGAACTTCAGCCTGTAAGCCTCACCATCAGATCTCATCAACGGTATGAACTATCGACACAATTCTAATTCATATATCTTGTGCTAAATTATTGCCACCCGCCACACCAAATTTCAAGAACATTGACACTGTATTTTTGGAGATATTAAATGTTAAACTTCTACATACATTTAGAGTTTGTACAGTCATGTACCATAGACCAAATCTGTGCAACATCATTTAGCAAAATATTCCTTTGCGCCTGACAGGAGCATAAGCCACGCCTCCTTTACCTTCAACTAAACTGGTCCAAGAGCCAGCGCCCTAAAAACTGTTTGAATTTACTAAGGCTAATTTTTTTATAGTTCATTAGAATGCTTGCGTACACAAACATACTGCGGTCAGTCAAGCGAACCTGAGAACAGGTGACTCAGGTGCGCTATCAAAGGTGTCGTACCTGCGGGGTAATAAAATGAATTTACTAAGGCTGAAAATTGTTATAAAACTTTTATATTGCATATAAATAAAAGTTGTAATGGTCAGTCAGCAGAATATGGGGACAGAGCTGGTCAGTCAGCCGCAATGTATGTGCAAAAAATAAATAATATGCAATTCATTTACTACACTTCAATTTTTTTTTAGGAGTATTAAATATTATTTTAAACATGAAAAATATAGTCAGTCATCTTTTTAACCGGACAAGGCCCGCCAGTCAGCAAAAATAGAAATAAATAATTTCGTGCGCGCGCTCGGCATCGCAGATAACGGCTTGCTTCTTTTTTTATTATAATAGTTATTTATTGCCTTTAACAGACTAGATTGAACAAAAAAAATATTAATTATAATTCAATAATATTATTAATATTAGTAATGAAACATTAATTATCGAATTCTTCCTCCGACTCGTCAAATTCATTGATTTCATCGTTATCGGAAACGTCAATGTCGGTTGTTTCCGATTGAGTTTCTGATCGAGAATCTGAAAAATTAAAATAACTGATGCAATTATCCTTACTTATATTATAAACGCAAAAGTTTGTGAGTATGGATGGATAAATGGATGAATGGATGGATGGATGGATGTTTGTTACTCTTTCACGCCAAAACTACTGAATGGATTTTAATGAAACTTTACAATAATATAGCTAATACATCAGAATAACACATAGGCTACAATTAATGAAGATATTGTGTGAATTGTCCAAAATATGACGATAAGTGTCAAGTAAGTAGAATAAAAATCTACCATCTGCGAGCTATTCTGGCGTGCGCTGCCAAAAACGCTGGAGTTACACATATGTAATGTATGATGAATATGTGCATCTTAAATAGACCAATAAAAAAGCCCGCGACAGTATATATCTATATCTTACGTGTAAGCCATTATAGCCAAAATAGTGTCGCGTAAATCCTACGGCGGGTGAGGTGAGGGAAGAAGTCGGTCATCATTGAGTGCGCAACCCGCGGGCAGTCGCGTGAGGGCAAAAGTAATTGACGGTTGTGTCCCTTTTGCGAGTTTTCAAGCGATTTGTTAAAAACGCATTGTACTTAAAGTAATATAGGCCCGAGGTTAGATATTGGCAGGTGTTTTTTTTGGTTAGGAGTTACACGTACAAAAAGATACTTCATTTTTATTTTAGTTTATTCATTTTAATAGGTGCGATAGTATTATAGAGTAGAGTCTGTCCACCCCGAAATGACGCGCTCCTCCACTGCATTTAAGCACACCTGCGACTATAAAATATGGATGCATCACACCGAAAATGCAATCGTAATTGGTCATTCAGTTGCTGGTTAGAAACAAAAGGAGGATCACGATGATAAAGTATAGTAATATAGTTAGTAATATGTGTATCCACACATTTAAATAAACTAATAAAGTGGAGGGGCGCGTCATTTAAAGTTAGACAAGCTATACTATAATACCATCGCACTATATTACCGACAGTCACGTCAACATCTAATCCAATTAACTATACTATGAAGACTATACACTATACCTTCCATAGACTATACTTTCAGCTGTTTGGAATTTTTCTTTATTGTTATTTCTTTCCGTCACTATATGCGTATCCTACTATTATTATAAATGTGAATGTGAGTTTGTTTGTTACGTTTTCACACAACAACTACTTAACCGATCATTTCATGTATTGTACACATATTTTTGGAAGTACACATAGTTTCCAATTGACTATAGTTTTAGCTGTTTGGAATTTTTCTATATTTATTTTTATTTGCTTCTGTCATTTTTATATGAGTTATCGAGTTATAGATACAAAAAGGCATATACAGTCGAATTGAGAACCTCCTCCTTTGTTATGACTGTGTTATAAACCTAATTTTATGCGGGTGAAACCGCGGCCACAGCTAGTATATAATATTTTTTTTTTACTTTGCTAACTATTATTTGCATACCTGAATTTTCCTTTGAAGGTTGAAGGACGACATCGTTGACCAACTGTGGCAATTGATCGCCTTGATACCAATCGAATTCATATTTTCCCTCGACAATTTTCCACCCGTGATCGATTGGAGACAGTTCCGTGATAACTTTTGCATGTGCATTGCCCCAAATATTTGCTATGTAAGCAGCTCTTCGAAATTGTTGCAACAATTCTGATTGACTTGGCGGTATACTTGATCAATATTAATGGCTTATTGAACAGTATTAATGGCTAATGCTTCTTGAGGCAGAGTACACAAACTTTGTTCATTTTGAGAAACAGATGATTCACTTACTACAGTTGAACTATTACTGATGCTATTAAGCAGAAAAGCCGTTATATTTTTACGTTATATAAGACAAAGGTCTATCTATCCTTATACTAGAGTTACAATGACCCCGATCTATTGTGTATACATTCGACCTCTTGCGTGCGAATATACCTGCGCTCTTACCTGTTCAAATCGCTTCCAACGCCGAGCGCGCGCGCGAAATTTTTATTTCTATTTTTGCTGACTGGCGGACCTTGTCCCGTTAAATAGATGACTGACTATTTTTTTTATGTTTAAAATAATATTTAATACTCCTAAAAAAAATTTGAAGTGTAGTAAATGAATTGCACATTATTTATTTTTTGCACATACATTGCGGCTGACTGACCAGCTCTGTCCCCATATTCTGCTGACTGACCATTACAACTTTTATTTATATGCAATATAAAAGTGGTATAACAATTTTTAGCCTTAGTAAATTCATTTTATTACCCCGCAGGTACGACACCTTTGATAGCGCATCTGAGTCACCTTAATGAAACTGAGAAGGTTCGCTTGACTGACCGCAGTATGTTTGTGTACGCAACCATTCTAATGAACTATAAAAAAAATAGCTTTAGTAAATTCAAACAGTTTTTTGGGCGCTGGCTCTCCGTCTATAATAGACAAAACAAAAAATAACTTGCTTCTAATGCCAATATTTTTGCTAATGCCAATAGAAAAGGTTTGTTACCTGCAGATCATAAAACAATAAAATGGATTATAGAAAAATACTCGTCTTCAATAGGCTAACGTCGAAGCAGCCAAGAATGGGCGTATTACGTGCGCGAGAGTAGTTTATACCATTGTATCCCTTAAGGTGGTGCAGCGAGCGTTTTGTCGACTTTACAGAGAAACGTTAGTAAAAATAGTAAAAAATTGATTGTTTTAAGTTGCCGGTTCCATCTAGGCTGGCATACTGGATATTACTACTACTCACAGTTATTGAATTGTAGTAGCAGTGACATACATTCATGGACCGCACTCCAGCTTAACATCAAGTAAGGTGCTGATTATGTCAAGTCACAATAAAAATTTAAAAAGTAAAATTACTATTTATGAAAGTTGAATGAATTTTTATTAATTTTATTAAATGAAGAAATTATTTTATAGAGGCGTATCAAATGATGTATTTCAGAGTAGATACGAATATGTACGCAATTCGAGCGATAAATTTCATATTACCGTTTTTATTTTATGTAAATTGATTTGCGAATAAATGTGCATTTTGTCAATTTGGTGCTTCTTCACGCATCTTATGAATTGAAAATTGAAGATTGTGTGCACAAATTCAATTAAAATAAAAACTAGTAGCGCTCAAGCATTCGGCATTTAAAAAAAATACAATTTTTGTAATCAATATTTTTACTACATAAAATACCATTAAAACGAAAAAAAACAAGGTCTTTTTGACAAATTAACCTACAAGAAAAAGAAATAAACAAAGTAACATTCCAAATAAATGAGTTTTCAAGTTTTAGTATCGCGTGTATTCACCGTTATTTTCAATGACAGCCAGCCAAGAGACGTTCACGCATGGATCCAACCAATCATATATCAGTCCCACGGACACCTTCCCAAATCCTATGGCAGTGCTCTACGAGTGCGGCCCTGTTCCTTTCATTACGATTGCTCCACCTTTGCACCATCAAGGCCCATAAGTTCTCTATCGGATTTAAATCTGCAGACGGCCGGAAAGAGGGTGTTCGGAAAACCAGCTCCGAACTATCCGTGTGTTATTGCACAAAATTTATTACTGGTGTTTCTTGCTCAGGGTAAGAAATTCTCAAGGTCAGCAGCACACTTTCATTTAAGAGATCGACATAAAATTGAGCAGTCGCTTTTGGAGGCAAGTTGACCAGTTCTCCGACACCATTTGAACTCATCCAGCCCGAAATGTTGGCAGTGATATGACCAGACGCATGGTTAGCAATAACGTGGTCTTGCGTGTAACCTGCCTGGTTACGTTTTTTCATCTGTAACGGCAGCGAGCCCCACTCAAAGTCTAAATAATCACGTGCAAAGTTAAGACGGATTGTCTTGTGATTTTCTGTTAATGCGATCTTTCGTGCCGGTCGCCTGTGATGCAGTCCCATACTATGTAGGTGTCTTTTAATTGTTGAATGGAAAAGAGAAAAATAGGTAGGTAGTACATACTCGTACTTATTATTTTAATAATAAATTACAAACACAAATTTAAAAAATTTACGTTTTAAACATTATCCTTTATTAATTGTAACAACAAAAAAAACTGTAAAACAAATAATAATTATGTATTTATATTTACTTACAAAATGCCTATCCGTAAGTACCTTAATGCTTCTGATATATAGCATTAAGGTGTGATTCCGCTGGCGACTGCAGACCGCAGACTGCACTACTTGTTTGTATGAGATTGATTCCGTGCAAGGCGACACTATTGCGACAATCAGCATTTGCTAAGTCATAGATTATAAATATGATGTTTGGAAACAATATTGACGCGGCGGCTGCAGACTAGTGTCGCCTTGCACGGAATCAATCTCACACAAAACGTCTGCAGTTGCCAGCGAAATCACACCTTTAACGGTATACTGTGAAGCACATATTGCTTTCTCCCTTACACTTATATTTTTTATTTATTTTATTTATTTAAAAACTTTATTACAATTTGTGTAAAGGCGAACTTAATGCCGCTAGACATTATCTACCAGTTAACCTTCGGGACAGTCGAAAAGTTAAATGGGAGTATTAGATATAAAACTGATAACTTAATATAACACAATATAGTACAATATAACACAATACAATACAATATAATATAATAAAATATTATATAATATAATATAATACAATACAATACAATACAATACAATACAATACAATACAATACAATACAATACAATACAATATAATATAACATAATATTACAATAAAGTAAAATACAACCGTTACGTTTTATAAAGGTGTGCATAAACCAGTTTTTTAAAAACATATCTATTCGGTGCTTGCCTAATTGAGACAGGTAGATTGTTCCAAAGAGAGGTTGCAACAACTGAAAAGGATTTTGATACAAAGTTAGTGCGATGAACAGGAGTGGAGAGAAGGGAGTTTTCCGATGACCTTAGGGTTCTGTCATGGAATGAGGAAAGGAAGGAAAATTGTTCTTTCAGATATGAAGGGGTATTAGGTTCATTAAGAACAGTAAAAAGAAGACACACTGTTCTGAGGTTCCGTCGGGAGCGAATGTCAAGCCATTTTAGTTTCTTGCGATGTTCAGAAATGTGGTCGTACTTTCGAAGAGAAAAAATGAACCTAAAACAGGAATTAAGGATACGATCCAACTTATCCAGCTGAGCTTCTGTCACGTTCACGCAACAAATGTCACCGTAGTCAATCAAGGGGAGAAGCAAACTATGGGCTAGTGTGATTTTTGCACTCAATGGTAAAAAGTTTTTCAATGCATTTAGGGAGTGCAAACTTGCAAAAACTTTACGATTTATGCCACTTATCTGTGTGGTCCTGGTCCTGGTCCTGGTATCGGCCTCATGGGCGACATAGTGAGGTTACTATACTCCTAAGGTTCTACTTTCTTATAGATTGTTTGGAATTATACATCTATACATATAATAAAATTGGAGTGTCTGTTTGTAATATTGAAATAACCGTTTTTTAATACATGTATATGAATATATTTACCGTATGTACATTTTGACATACGGTAAATAATGACATTTTTTACAATTTTTGTCTGTCTGTCTGTCTGTTTGTTCCGGCTAATCTCTGGAATGGCCGGACCGATTTTGACGGGACTTTTATTGACAGGTAGCTGATGTAATAAGGAGTAACTTAGGCTACTTTTATTTTAGAAAAATACTTTTATAATAAATAAAATAAAAGAAAATCATTTTCACATACAAAATTGCGTGCGTTCAGAAATTTATTTGGGTTCAAGCTGTTAAGAATTGAAAACAAATTATTATATTATAATATTATTATTATTATCCTACTATTATTATAAATGTGAATGACCGTTTGTTTGGTACGCTTTCACGCAAAAACTGCTCAACCGATCATCATGCAACTTTGTACACATATTCTTAAAGGAATCAGAAGTAACATAGTATAAATTTTTTTTACGAAAATAAAAAAGTTTTGTCAATTTTTTTCCTATTATAAAAATAGATGCAAGGCGTTGGTTCAAACCCTGAGTACTATAATACCATCGCACTGTATTACCGACTGTTACGTCAACATCTAATCCAATCTACTGTACTATGGAGACTATACACTATACTTTCCATAAACTATACATTCAGCTGTTTGAATTTTTTCTTTATTATTATTTCCTTCTGTTACTATATGCATATGCTACTATTGTTATAAATGTGAATGTGAGTTTGTTTATTACGTTTTTTATTTTTGGAGGTACAAGAAGTAACATCGGTTACTTTTAATTAAAATAAAATATATTTTACTATAGTTTCCAATTGACTATAGTTTTAACTGTTTGGAATATATATTTATTTTTATTTCCGTCTGTCATTTTTATATGAGTTATCGAGTTATAAATACAAAAAAGTCGAGTTGAAAACCTCCTCTTTTTTTTTGACTGTGTTATAAACCAAACTTTACGCATGTGAAACCGCGGACACAACTAGTTTATAAATAAAAGGTAGTGGTATCATGTTAAATAATAGTATTTAAATAGTTATTACTGGCCGAATTAGCTGAATAATACATACTATGCCTCATGTGAAGACAGGCGCGATTGGTTTGTTGCGCGTAAAGTCCCGGGTTCGATCCACGGTCGGAGCAAATATTTGTTTCATAGCTTTTATTAGTAATATTTAATAATATTCAATATTGCAAATATTTGTTAATAAAAAAAAAAGAGATTGATATTTGCTTCGGGTCTGGTTATCAAAGAGTGGTAGGCAGTGCCGATCCGGGGTAGTACCACCACTTACAAGTATACAGACCGTGAAGTGATTTGGTCACGTTTCAGGATCAGCTTGTAAGTTGCCGGTTCCATCTAGGCCGGCATTGAATATTGAATTGTAGTAGCAGTCCATTCATTCATGGACCACACTTCGGCTTAACATCAAGCGGGGTGATACCATAAGTCGAGTCACAATAAAAAAAATGTGTTTTAAATAGTGGATAAAAATAATCAATGTCTTGTAGTTTCTAGAAATCATCTTTAATTTTACACAAAAAGCTGAATAGTTTACATATCAGCTTATTGATACACTTCACTAGTAAAATGTGTTAATTTTCATAACGAGATTTTAATAATAATTTTCATTACCGCGTCGTAACGAGTATGTATGCGACAGCAATACGGAAACAATGGCATAGAAAGAGATAGCCTAAAAGGGTCGGAGCGCAGGTAGAAATTCCATCAAAAATAAAATTACGTAATACAATTTGTCCACTGCCGAGGGTTATTAGTTACTTAGATAATTTAACTGTTAAATTATCTAAGATTGGTTAGTATTAGGCTGACCGTTACCCGGAAAGTCCCGGGTTCGATTCTCTAGCAGATATTTGTAGCAAATATTTGTTTCATAGCTTTTATTTGTAATATTTAATAATTAAATTAAATATAACAAATATTTGTTAATAAAAAGGGCGCGGATGTTTGCTGCGCGTCTGGTTGTCAGAGAGTGGTAAGCAGTGGTGCCCAGTCTGATCATCTTGAGTGGTACTTGTAACTACAAGTATGCAGACAGTAAAGTGACTTAGTCACGTTTCGGGATCAGCTTGTAATTTGCCCGTTTCAACTAGGCTGGCATAGTGGTTGTGACTGCTACTTACAGTTATTTAAGTGTAGTAGCAGTCACCTCCATTCCTGGACCATGCTCCAGCTTAACATTAGGGTGATGGCATATGTAGAGTCGCAGTCGCTTGATTGATTAATAAAAATAAATCAATCAAGTTGTCACGCCTTTTTTCCACAGGGATAGGCGCCACTTACCACGATTTTAACACAACTCCCTCGCTTCCTTCACATCCACAATTCTCGTCATACAAGCTCTATGGTTATGGACACTAGGCAACCTAGCTTACTTAACCTCATTTTCATGTCCTAAAAATCAAGACCCTCGCGTGGACGAGTTGAAAGCAGCCTATTATCGTGCCACCTTGCAGAAAGGTGTTTAAAAGAGCGGAGGCACAGCGCGTTTCCAACGGGTAGTCGCAGCTTTTGGAGTCTTGCCAAGACTGTAGAATCTAAGAATGTCGTTCAGTGCTGCCACCGCTGAGACAGCCTGATGGCTCACTGGCGCATACGGCAAAGGCTGTTCCACGGGCCGAAGTCTTTTCCAAAGATTCGCGTATTGACGATGCCTGAGATTCGTATCAGACAACGCGATGTCCGCATCGAGCTACGATCGCTTGATATCCGGAAGTCCAGTGGTCCAGTGGTATCCCAGCGCTTGTCCTTAAAACGTGTGCAGCGGAATTGACTCCCGCCTTGACGAGGCTATACCGGCTCTCGTACTCGTCGGACTGTGTGCCTCGGGCTTGGAGGGGGGCCAATGTGCAACCGGCCAATGTGTCGCCAGCTAATCAATGACCGTCAATATGGCTTCAGGCTGAAACGGTCAACTAGTGACCTTCTGGCGTACACCACGCACGTCTTCACACCAGATACGTTTGATGGTAATGGAGAAGCCCTTGCTGTTAGTTTCGACATCTCCAAAGAGTCTGGCACAACGGCCCTTTATCCAAGCTCGAGGCATACGGTTTACCTGACCGTCTGCGGGGTTGGATAGCCGACTTCCTGCGTGACCGCTCCATTCGCGTCGTTGTGGATGGAAGCGCATTGCGCAGAATGTCGGTGAATGCCGGCGTCCCCCAGGGCTTCGTGCTTTTGCCGACTTTGTTCCTTCTGCATATCAATGACATGCTGGACCTTGGATCCGGCATTCATTGCTATGCAGACGACAGCATGGTGCAAGGACGCTACACTGCCTCCCCGTAGCCGGCAAACAGGAGAAAGCCGATATTAGAGAGTCTGTTGTACCGGGACTGAACGGGGTTCTTGATCGTATTACCCACTGGGGCGACAAGAACCTGGTTCAGTTCAACGTAGACAAGTATGCGTTCTCGAGTATGCGCGTTCTCCGTTTACTCCCCTTCCTTCTCTTTGCAACATGTACCTATGTACATGTGTTTTATTATACTGTGCAATAAACAGACTAGACATTCTTGGAATGTCTCTTCGCTGCGACTTGAATCACAGGGACCACATCGAGCGGGCTATTAAGACCACCCGCGAACTTGGCATCCTGAACAAGGTGCGGCGGTTCTTCGCGCTAGAACTTCGCCTCATATTATACAAGGCTCAGATTCGCTCTTGCGCGGAGTACAGTTCGCACCTCTGGGACGGCTCTGACAAGTATCTTCTCAATGCCCTGGATTTATTCCGGCGCCAAGCTGTTCGAATTATAGGTGATGCAGAGGTCACGCAAACTCTGGAGCCCCTGCAACTACGCAGAGAATGTTCCGAAGAGCTCTTTAACCTTGTTCCTACCTCGTCCCTCTACTACCCGCACAGGTCGGGGAAAGCATCCGCATTTTGTCGACCGAATCGGCAGTCGAACTAAAAAGTTCGGTGCGTCTTTTCTTTGTAGAACAATTGACAAGTGGAATGCTTTGCCAGCCCGTGTGTTCTCTCCATCCTATGACCTTGGATCCTTCAAGCGATGCGTGAAGAAGCACCTTAGGCCGGCATAGTAAAGGCGGCTGGGGCGGCCGGGAACTAATTCGTTTTTTTTTCATTCGTCGTCACTATTGGACCTCCTCTTGCTTATCATCAGGCGGGTCGAGGTCAGTGTATCTCACAATAAAAAAAGTATTTAAATAATGTTTTCATTTTTAATGTTAGTTATTAAACCTAATTAAATAAAAATAATATAATCCGTCCCTGTATGAACAGAATTCTGATACAGGGACATGCCGTTGTATTTTGGTTGTCCTGCCGTTCGCACATAGAAACATAGAATTACTCGCTAAGTAATAAGATCTATTTTAGATTACATATGCTATGCTATAAGTTCTTTTGAATTCTGTGCAACGCATTTTATCCTTACTTTACTCTTATGCCTATGTAATTAGAGACCATATTTGCGTACATGATTGCAATTACTTGATAGTACTTGGATTTTTTTATGTTTAAAGTTCTGATGAGTGAAAGAAATGTATTATTATTAAAGGTGTTTTGTTTCGTGGCATGTATGCAGTTTGACCTTGGTGACACATGCATGCGTTTCGGATCAACGTAAATTAGTTATTTTATGTTATTTTGGTCCTAGGTAATTCTCGGGTTCTAGACTGTGTAAATTTATATTATAATAAAAAAATAGATAGGTCATATGTCTGTCAAAAAAATGTCAAAAGTAGTAAAATCCTGTTTTTTTATTTTTTTTATTGTGACTCGACATAAGACAGCACCTCGCTTGATGTTAAGCCGAAGTGTGGTTCATGAATGAATGTCACTGCTACTACAATTCAATAACTGTGAGTAGCAATCACATCCACTATGCCGGCCTAGTTGGAACTGGCAACTTACAAGCTGATCCCGAAACGTGACCGAATCACTTCACGGTTTGTATACTTGTAAGTGGTGGTACTACCCCGGATCGGCACCACTGGGTACTGGGTACCTACCACTCTTAGATACCCAGACCCGAAGAAAATATCCATCTCTTTTTTTTTATTAACAAATATTTGTAATATCTACTATAATTATTAAACATTACAAATAAAAGCTATGAAACAAATATTTGCTCCGACCGGAAATTGAACCCGGGACTTTACGCGCAACAAACCTATCGCTAAACAGTTCTCTGTACATCGATGTTTATAGATAGGCCCATTTCATACAATGCGCTCTATAAAAATGTTCCTGGCGCACCACTGCGATTTCTACGACACGTGTATCAAATCAAGGTCATTGAGGCGCATAATGCACCAATCAACACACACGCCGCTCCTGATTGGAGCATAAAAATTCAAAAATAGTCACAATAGTAATTAGAACAAGAAAAGGGAATGGAGTCGTCAGGGGATATTTTTTAAACAATATTTAAAATTAAGTTTTTTTTGTAATATTTACATTACTTTAAGTTAATTACAAATTTGTTAAGCAAATAAAATCATATTTATTTTGGCTATTTTAGGTGTATACTTTAATCGATGGTTTCTCTTTTAACCGACTTCACAAAAAGTGTGTTACCTTATAACTTTTTTCTGAGTGACCAATTTAGATGTTTTTTTTTTATTTGGAAGCTTGTGCTTTTTAAGTTATCCCTAATAATGCGTATTTAATTGAGGACTGCATTACCAATTTTTAATATATATTTCCCGATTTCTCCGTCAATTATGAATCGATTTAAACTTTTTTTTTGCAATGGTATACCTTCGGGGCGATTCCATTGTGACCAAATCTGAATCTGATGAAAGGATCCCATAAAAATCAAGGAAAACCTTTAATTTCCTATGTTCGCCGTCCTGATTTCGCCGTCAATTATGGATTGATTTCGAAAATTCTTTATTTGTTTGCAAAGGTATACTCTCAAAGTGTACAAAGTCCCCAAGTCAGGATCTGATGAGGGAATCGAGAGAAATCTTCATTTTTCTAATTTCTTCTCGAGGAAACCTACACTAAAGACTATTTAAACAAATTTAAACTAAAAAAATGTAAGATTTTATAATTAATACCGGTATTTAAGTAGAATTTTTCATTTAGTAATATTAAAGCATAAAACAACATTTTAGAATGTTTGTCTTTCTATCTGCCCCAATGATTTTGATGAAAGAGTGATATAACACGAAGTCGGCTTTACGAGTCTTTAATAAAAAATTGTTTGAATGAAAGGTAAATTGCGGTTTACTCTTATTTTAGAAGTTACAGGGGGGACTCACAGTTAACCACTTTGAAAGTGTCTTTCGCGCAAATAATTCAGTTTATCAAAAAATAATATAAGAAACCTCAATATCATTTTTGAAAACAATGCACGTATGGGTTTGTTGAAAAAAAAATTCGAGTTTCAGTTTAAAGTATGGGGAACCCCCAAAATGTATTGTTTTTTTTCTATTTTTGTATGAAAATCTTAATACGGTTCACAGAATACATCTATTTACCAAGTTTCAACAATATAGTTCTTATAGTTTCAGAAAAAAGTGGCTGTGACATAGGGACAGACATGACAAATCTATAAGGGTTCAGTTTTTTACTACGGGACCCTAAAAACGAGCTATAATTAAAACATAAGTATTATATAATCAAGAAATTATATTATATTTATAAAAAAAATTAAAAGCCACTCCATAACTTTTTTCATCTCAACTCCATATGAACAGTGAGCCTATTCAAGGTCATTAAATAAATCGTATTATTTCTAAAAACGGATATATTATTGAAAATAGTGATACTTATACATATAATGTAATTTTACTTCTTTTTGGTGTTTTATAGGATAATTTTTACATGATTTTATAACACGGGAAGGCATTTTTATTAGTGACAAGACGAGCGACCTTGACTCACGAACGACTGTCGATAAAACTAATTGTTTTTTACGTTTTAGATTACTTTTTTTACCAAAGCAGGGCCTATCTATTAACATCCATGCATTTAGTACAAACGCTAAATGTATGTAGGAGTTTAACGTTTAATATCTCCGAAAATACGGTATCAATGTTCTTGAAATTTGGTGTGGCGGGTGGCAAAAATTTAGCACAAGATATATGAATTAGAATTGTGTCGATAGTTCATACCGTAGATGAGATATGGTGGTGAGGCTTACAGAGTGAGGTTCATTCCACAAGCCTCACTAAGGAACCCCTGTATCTTGGGAATCTTAAACGCAATATTCTTCAAAATTGGTGTGGCGGGTGGCAATAATTTAGAACAAGATAAATGAATTAGAATTGTGTCGATAGTTCATACCGTTGATGAGATCTGATGGTGAGACTTACAGGGTGAGGTTCATTCCAGAAGCCTCACCAACACCTATGTATATCTCCGAAGATACAGTGGCACAAATTTTAATTTTTTGGCACTAATTATCACAAATTCGGCACTTAATTTTGGTATATTTGGTATCTTTAAACTAGATGGTGAGGCTTACAGGCTGAAGGACACATTTTTAACAAGTTTATGTCTCTAATTAAATATCCTAATTTCTTATGATGTTATAATTCCAGATTCATTTACCAATTTATATATGGGTACGCTTCCACATAATAGTGTTATTACAATTAATTGAATATGAAATTATAATAGCTATAACATCTTACATAGCATAATTATAATTGTTTCTCCAATTTTACGTAATACCTTTGGTGAGGGTAGGATAATAATCTGTAATATAATCACGATTAAATCTTAACAGAATCCTTAACTATAATTATTAATGATTTAGGAAATATTTTAATAAACACAGTACTTTTTTGCAGGTTTGCTGTCGACGTACAAATGCATTTCCTGAACGAAAAAAATCTGGATGTTGTGGATCATCAATCAAATCAGATAGTCCAGTAATCAAAGTAGAATTTGATGGTCTAGGCGAGAAGTATTGGGGTGAAATACTTGAACGTACAGTTTCATCAAATTCTCTTCATGCTTTGCCTTGTCCAAGAGGTGAATTTATGCGTGAGTCTTCAAAAGGCTGCCCAAGTGGTAGATGCAAACATGATCGATATTATGATTACGGTCCATCAGATTATAAGCATTTTGACAGATCAGTGTTTCATGTTGAATCATGCCCAAGGCAATGCCGTCTAAAGGGTTCAGATATCTGTCTAGTTAGACCTAACCATGAAATAGAGTGTGGACGATCCAATTTAAGTCTAGACGAGGGAAATTTTAACAGATGCATGAGGCACCCAGACTTGTGAGAATTGCAAAATTGTCCGGTCTTCGGGCATAGGAGTAATAGTATAACATTTCAGCCGGGAGTTGAACAATTTAATTCAAATATAAAATGGACATTTCATGATTCTCATGGTATTGACGATGAAATGCACGCCTTAGAGCAAAATTTAGACAGAATACGTAGTCTAAGCTATGAAAGAACTTTTAATGATTATGATATAAATAATTTGCTCGGAATTAAAGTTAATAATGTGACTAAGGAAGATTTAGACGACGTTAAAGACTTTAACGGTATTCATCGAGCAACTTCTGAAGAGAAAATTGATTATAGTATTACTAACAAGTCTTCGCGCCATTCGTCTTTTTCTAATAGAGAATTAGACGTGATTAAAGAAAGTTCGCGTAGTTCGAGTGATACGGAAGTGACTTTAACTCGATGACTCAAGCAAGTCACGTTTGACTACACTGTAAATGCTGTATATATTAGTGTATAATCAAGTGATTACCTGAATCACCTGGTTGGATAGAATGTGAGCGTAATTATTTTATACCAATTAAAAGATTTTGGTGAAAGTGTGTTCGTTTGTATAATAACAAAAAGAAAATTTTATAGTGTTGTGTGGTTTTATGGTGGGTTGGGTATTTCAAATTAATGCATAGTTTTATACGACAATTAGTGCTCATACAAGGTATATCATTTATTATAAAATATATAGTAGTATGAAGGTGAAATAAAGTTTGTAACAAATTGTGCCTTATTTGGCAGATATTTTATCAAAATTATATTTGATATTAGGTGGAAATAGAGTAGAAATGTTTGTTATAGAATCAAATTGGCCAGCATAGTAACTGTCTCAAAATCTCTTTTTTCCTAAAACCTGTGGATTTCCCACTATTTAAAATAAAAAATAACATTACATCTACAAAAATATTATTATAATAACGTACACTTAGTTCTCTACTTTTGTGTAAATTATTTCATAAGTTTGTGTACAATGAAAATTATTCTCATTACCAAATTGCTACTGGCTTCATTTGACACTAGTAAATTAAAATGAAATTCATTCGCATTTTCCAAATAGTTACGCAGTCGCTGTTAGTGTCAAAAAATACGTCATCAATTCGGCCAATGAGTTTCAGTGAGCTTCAACTGTTGACACCCTGCGCTTTTATCGACAACAACGCGTATGGAGCGGCCACGCAGGAAGTTGGCTATCCAGCCAGGTCAGGTAAATCGTATGCCTCGAGCTTGAACAAAACAACCTTGTGCCAGACCCTGTCAAACGTATTCGGGCCTCTTCGTTACCATCTAACGCTTTACTCCAGACGGTACGCTAGAAGGTCACAATTAAACTGTTTCGACCTAAAGCCATATTAACATTGATCAACTAATGGCTCCTCAGGTAGACCATGAGAAGGATACCACCAACATCTGGGTTTAAATTCTACAAATACAATATAGGTGGACACCACTCACCTGATTTAAGCTTGTTGTGTCAAAACATAATATGGGTTCTTTCTTACCAAATATTCTTGTGTATTCTTTACAACGATTCTGTGAAGCATTCTATTTAACTTATACATTACCGATTTTACATTGCAACTCATTCTATTCTTTTCTTTGTTATCTCAAACAGACGCAATCCAAACCCCAACATTCTCGATCTTTTTCTCTCACACACTCTCAGCCACTAGTGCTGCCCTAAAAGAATCTTTCAATCGATAGTTTTAGGAATCGATTATATTTTAGCATTCGCGATATTCAGTTCGCGACAACTGTAACAAACCACATCCACAACCCCCAACGCAACTAGTGCTATACAAACTAGTCCCCGAACGCGACTTGGTCACTATGGGGGGGTTAAAATTTATAATTGCAACCAGCTCAGAAGACCTAATACACCTGACACCTGAAGTGTGCCACTCTAAGCATACATTCATTTATTACGGTCTCGGGACGTTTTTATTTACAAAAGTACGAACGGAAATTATACGTTAAGTGTATCAATTCGTACTTGGAAATATCATCTAACAACGAACTTTTTAATTTGATCGTATAAATTGCATTACAACTAATGGTGTATCCACCGTTGAACGTTCATAAACTTAAAAAGAGACTATTAAAACATTAAGATACAAATGAGGAATTTAAAACAAAAATTATGAAAGTTCCTCACATAAATACACCATTTGTTTAATATACTAATTAAATAATTATAAAACCATCTTTTATTTTGTTGAAAATGCCAACGATACGTTTACGCATGTATAATGTGTTTTTATGTGTGTCAGTTCAGACACGTTTGCCTCAGTCTTTCACACTTAAAAGAGTTAAAGCGCATGAAATGAGATGTATTTTTTTTATAAAATTAAAGATATCGAGCAAGTAATAATCGAGCTTAAGACAAAGAAAACATGTAACATTTTAAATACCTTAAAAAAATACATTATTTATTAGTGATAAAATCAAAATTAAAATTTTAAAGGAACCCCCGAAACGCATTAAACTACTATTCATACCATGAGCCTTATAGTAATGGTTCCATAATTATATTTCCTTTATTATTCCTTGGTTCCTAATGGCGCATCATCAGATAGTCCAGGTCTTTAATTTGATAACAGTCCAGCTAAAGGCTTATAGTGAGTAACATTTTTAGTTAAAGCACTATAGTTCTATCTCTTGTTGATTTGCTGATCTGAGAGAATCCATGATGGTGCATTAACAAATACTCTAGGTCTTTAATTTGACAAGAGCCCAGCCAAGCTTTATAGTAAAAAAACAACTTTAGTCATAGCACCATAGTTATATCTCTTAAATATCCCTTGCATCCTGATCCATCATCCAGTACTCTAGGTCTTCAATTTGATAACGGCCCAGCTAATGGCTTATAGTGAATAATATTTTTAGTTAAAGCACTATATTTCTATCTCTTGTTGATTTACTGATCTGAGAGAATCCATGATGGTGCATTATCAATTACTCTAGGTCTTTAAATTGATAACGGCACAGCAGAAGGCTCATAATGAGTAATAATTTTAGTTAAAGCACTATAGTTCTGTCTTGTTGATTTGCTGATCTAAAAGGATCCATGATGGTGGATCATCAGATACTCCAGGTCCTCAATTTGATAACGGCCCAGCTAAATGCTTATAGTGAGTAAACATTTTAGTTAAAGCACAATAGTTCTATCTCTTGTTGATTTACTAATCTCCTACCTTCGAGCTCCATCATAAGAGTAGCTCAGTGGTACCAGTTAAAACACCCATGTATGCGTATACATGGGTGTGTCAAACGTCACAGATATGTTTAAAAGTAAAGTAAATACTGATTATGCGTCTAATATCTTTCCGCAGCTAAATGATCTGATGACCTTCAAACCCCTTATTAGATCCTCATCAATTGTAGCTAAGAACCATCTCGATCACGTCAGCTTTCAAACGAAAAAAAACCGCATCGTAATCGGTCCATTCGTTTAGGAGCTACGATGCCACAGACAGACACACAGATACACAGATACACAGAGTCACAGATACACAGACAAGTCAAACTTATAACACCCCTCTTTTTGAGTCGGGGGTTAAAAAGGGGCTAAAGTAATAACACTACCCCAGCCGTTTATAATGTGATAAAAATCTGTTTATTAACCGGCAAAATCTTATTTTTTAGAGCTGCGTGCTCGCAAGTCATGTTGCCGTAAGTCAGTTATAACTTACGGCAAAAGGGCGGGACAGTTATCACAAACTTTGCGTATCTTATGCTTGGCGCCTTGCTCGCAATTTGACAATTCACGGCCAAAGTCACATTTGGACAACTAATCTAGTAGAGTAAGATCCCTGGGCCCCAGACATAACTTATTTTCTGAAGGACTGGGCGTATTGTTCGTATATACTTTTAATACCTGCTATGTTGGTTACACGACGTTCACACGAGGCGAATTTAGTTGATCAACTGCGAAATCATTCGCAATTAGATTAGTCTGAAAAGACTTTCAGTCAAGTTGAAGCAATAAATATCGGTTCAACAAAAGTTGGAGACCTTTCATTTTTTATTGATTCAATTAATAGTTAAAAGCGAATCGACTCGTCTGAACTTGTTCGTTCAACTCGCTTTCAATAATCAGTCAGTCAATCAGCGCAATTGAGTATGTATTGTATTCCTCTGTCACAGATAGTGTAATGAAACGTGTGATATTGAGTCAATTATTATTGAACCGTGAGAACGCTACAGTCAATATTCGGTTTTAGTCGATATTTTTGTTGAACGATAAATAATGAACAACTAAATTCGCCTCGTGAGAACGTCGCCTAGCCAATTTACAGGTGCCAGGTAAGAAGGGTAAAAATAAATAGGGTTAACTTAACTTAAATTCTGATGGATGATTTTTAGATATACCTATAGTAAGGGAACGAGCTAAAGCGTCATGGTCACGTGTCTATTATGAATAGTGAAGTAAAATGCAAAATGTCGATAACAATAAACACGCACTTTTCCAAATAGATTTAGTTATTAAAGATTATAAATGTGTATTAAATTAAAGTAAAAACTATAGACAGCAACAATTTTCAATGAATTATATATTAATTTAATTTTGAGAATAGTGATTACTATGTAGTAATTGACATAGTGCATGTTTTTTTTTCTTTTCACACATTTTAATCATGTTTCTAATAATGATTCTATCCTGACTACGGATAACGACTCTCTTTAATTCAATAAACTCACATTTTTTTCAACAAACAAAATATGGACACGTTTTTATCGATATTAAATGACATCGCCGAGCTATGAGCGTCACTAAAAGCGGCCACTAAGATGCGGGTGGTGGTCGTTTCACGCCCCACCGCACCTCAGCCCCCGAATTCATTTAACTCGTTCCCCAACTATAGATAGGTGCGCTAAGTTCTCGCTGTTTTTCATGAGATGGCTCTACTAGTATGTGCTGGACGATTATGACATAACCAAAACGACATGAACCAAGCCTAAACATATGGTAAACAAACCGCTTTGACACATTAGTAGGTTTGGTCTTGGGTCGTATACTTTTGGTTGTGTGAAAATGACTGATTTTGTGCCAATATTCGTCATTTGTGGGAAGTGTTGCTTTTCTTCTTTCATCCGAAGAAACGGCGGCTGAAGCGCATCGAGAACTCCAAAAAGTTTACGGAGATGCTGCTCTAAGTGTAACAACATGCCGTAATTAATTCCGTCTAGGCTAAAAACTTCGAAGGCGCTGAATTGGAGCCATTGCTCGATGAGGATCCGCGCCAAACGCAGAATGAGCTTGCTTTAGCATTGAGAGTTACTAATGAAATGTTAGCAATATTAGATATTGAACAAAAAAAAATGTTTTTTCTTTTTACTTGATGTATTTTTACACGATTTTAATACACACGATGGCATTTTTAAACTTGTTTTTTAGTAAGGATTCGTTGCGAAGAGAGGGGGCAAGCGACTAAATGAGTTGTTGCCGGTCGGCTACAACTCATGGCGCAAACTTTTAGTATGTGATGGCGGTTCCATATGCTAGTAATATTAGTTCAATGATCCAGAACGAAATAGTGGATATTTTAATATCATAAAGGTGAATTCAAGTAAACAACAAGAAGCGTCGCGCGACAACCACTCGAAGCTATATCAGAATATGACTGTTAAAACAAATGAGCGTATTTCATGCCGTTAAGGAATCTAATATTCTGCTTACATACGTAAATATCGAAAACATCTCCATAAATAGTATTGCCACTCGGCCAGAGATGGCGCTCATTTATTCATTTAAAGGAATTCAATTCATTTTAGGCTTTTATGTACTACTTTTGTAATGTCCAATGATGAAAAAATATAATATATTTTTTCATCATTGGACATTTACATTATATTATAAATGGTAGTTTCGATACTTGTATTGATAAAACTAATTTTTGTCCATATAATATTAGCGTTTTTTAGTTTTTTTTAACTATAGTTTTATTTTGTTGAGACGCGACATATAACTCGTCTGTTGGTGAGCAAGGAGAGGACCATGATACGTTATACACATGCAGATTATTTAAAATCCAAAGAAAAGATTTTAAAATACATAAATTAATAACAAAAAAACATAACTAAAATACATTATTAAAAGGAGTCCCTTTAGGCAAGGTTCCGAAGATACTGGCAGCGTTCCCCCTTTGAATAGCTAGACTAATTCTTTGTCCGAGGTAGCTGCCAACTCTTCGGTCTCCTGTGATGTCGACTAACCTTTTTGATATTTTCTTAAAAAGCCTTAAAGCGCTAGGACCCCACGGACCAAGGGTCTCGACACTTAATGGGACAAAATCATACTCGGAGCCTAGACCCCTGTATTTGCACGCTTTAGCTTTTTTAGCCGCTTCACAAGCCCAAAAAAAATTAAATTTAGATTTATAAAGCAAAATTTAATTTGCAAATGAATAAGGTATATTTATAATACAAATGTAGAGTAAATATTGTATACTTAGATGTTTACGGTTAAGATATTTTTTTTATACGATTGTGTTAAATGTTATTATTTAAACTGTGTTATTTATATACTAAGCGCTTGGTATCATAGAAATAGGACGACCAAAGTACATAGATATATCAAAGATACATTGAAACCGGCAAGTAGATTCAAACCAACGGCTCGTGGCTTGTAAGGTCATTCTTCAACCCCTATGGTCATATTTATATTTTTCATTCAATACTTACAATTAGATGATGTGTTTTTTTTGTATAAATTGTAAATATGTAACTATACTAAGACTGTTACAGACAACTTATGAGATTTTCGATATCGCACAACTGTCTTCTAAGTATCTTTAACGTTGATGTCTAATAAAATTATTATGTTGAAAACAGGAAATATAAAATTTTTCCTACATCTGATTTTTATTTCAAATCCTCGTTAGGGCTGTTTTTTCATATTTGAGATGACACTCGCTGATTACTCACTAGCATCTCGGCATAAATATGGCTGTTAACCTGCAGGTAATTGTAGAATTCAAACCATTCGCGGATGCGACTACTGTCACTGTTACTAATGCAAAAAGCAGTCTCATCCTAAAGTTGAAGCAAGGGAGTTGTGTAAGGATCGTGGTAAGTGGCACTCCATTGTCTCTGCCTATCCCTGTGGGAAAAAGGCGTGACAATTTGAATAATTGATCCTAAAGTTTTATAAAAACCCGACCAAAATTATATTTGGAAATGTCCGTATTTGGTTAGTGTTCCGATTTGTCTGGTTAATCCCGATAACGAACGAAACCTCTAGCCTCTTATCTAGTCATTTAAGTGTGCGTGTCGGTTGCGGCCGCGAATCTCACTGGAAACGTATTAAAATTGAAATTCTGCTGGAAACAGACTTAATAGCTGGAAGTGAATTACTTCTAGACAAATTAAGGAGACTGGTGCACCAGTAGTTCAAAGCATTTTATACAATCATCTTCGAGTAATAAATATTTGTAAGTTATGGGTGCCCCATAATTTAAGTGATGCTCAAAAGAAGTGTCGCGTTAATGGTGTAAAAAATGCTGAAAAGGAACGATACTTGCTAATAAAAACTAACAATTACTTAATAGTAACATGTGATGAATCAAGCATTTATCATTCTGATGTTAGGGCTAAATCGAATAATTGGTTATGGCTGTTTGAAGAAGAGGATATTTCAACAATAGTAAAACAGTCAAGATGAGTTAAAAAGAAAATGTTCATATTTTTATTTTTTTGAAAACGAGGCGTTAATATAAATACAAAATAATCAAATTCTTCGTCATAAACACTTGATTGTTGCACTACCACAATGCACCGGCACATCGAGCAGGTAGGACACAAGAGTTTCTCAGTAAAATTGGCGTGAGTTTACAGGAACATCCACCCTATTGTCCAAACCTGTAGGGTGGATTGATTAAGGGCAAACCAATAAGACAAAGTTTTCTAAATGATACCGAACTAGCTCACGCCTGGGATGTAGCTAACGAAGAAGTGCAAACAGAAACGTGGGAGCCAATATTTAATAGTTGGTTTGGACGCATGGAAAAGTGACAGTAACGGAAAATAATTTGAAAATATGTATAGGCCTATGTTGATGTAACTGTGAAACCTTAAGTAAAATGTGCCAAGGAAACTTTTCAAAGCAAAAGTCTGTTCTTAAAAAGCACGCTTAACAATATCTTAAGAGTTAATAACAATAAAAGTAACTGTCATACTGCGAAGTGGTGCCCATTTCCTCTATGTCATAACCAGACCTGAGCCCTGATTCTTACACAACAGCGAAATTACTTTTCCACAAACTATTACTGCTTTATCAACGTGACTTTTATACGAATCTAAATAACATAATATTTATGGCGACGAAAATTCGTTCATATTTGCCAGTCTTGTATGTAGCCAGTTATCCAAAATATGCCAGACTAGCTGACCCGGCGAACTTCATACCGCCTAAAAGTCAATGAATGCCATGTTACAGATTAGCTTAATTTAAGATGTTGTGAATTGAGAAAATATATACGAGTATAATCGTTTCTCTTTATATATAAAACAAAATAGGTTTTTAAGCAATATATTTTTACTGATATGCCAAAAATTACAATTTGTTTTTATTTCTCAATATCCTACCAGCAAAGAAAATAAATAAATAAAGTTGTATATTAAAATAAAATAAATGTCTTCTCAAATCTATTTTCAGGAGTGCCCTCATAATGCGTCCTTTTCTCGTTGCAGATAAAGCATTCAAAAGGACATCATTCATTTTGTATGGGGACTTGGGCTTAATTGTACTAAAAGTGGGAAATGTACAATAAAATAGTTCGATACAACAATATTTTAATGTGCTTGGTAAATATCCTATATTTTGCATAGTTTAGATGTACGAAATGATCAAACTATAATCATGACAGTTCAATGCAATAACCATTAAGTTCACTGCCAGCCCAAAAAAAGTCGTCAATCACTTTTTAATTAAAAAAAAAACATCAGGCAGTCGATCCATCGGGTCTCTACTGTCATTCAAGGTTATGGCGTGATAGCGTTTCTTCCGGTTTGATCTTCCCACCAAATGTTTAGGCATCGCAAACGTCATCAATATAATACTGTCGTTAAACATTTTGAAACTAGTAAAAAATAGAGTAAAAGTATAAATTGAATCTTAAAAAATTATCTCCTGTTGTGCATGTTAAATTTTATTTGTCAGTTTTATAATTCGGAGCGCAGACCATAAGCACTTTTAGATCGTGTCGGAATGCTGCGAATATTGTAAACAAAATGGCAACGTTAGTAAAAGCTGTTGAGCGTGTTTTTGATTTTGCACCTGATTTTTACCAATTCTGTTATTTTTTTGCGCTAATCGTCGAGTTTGTTATTAATATTTCGTTTTATTTGCATTATGTTATACCTAATTGTATAAAAAGTGTTCTTAGGATAGTGACTCCATTGTGTTCCATGTAAATCTATTGTGTTGAAGAAGTGACTTTATTATATGTTTTATTTTATTGAGATAGTGATTTTATTTTGATGTTAACTAGTAATTAGCATACATATTTTTAGTGATACTATTGTCTTGAAAAGTAAGTTGGAATTAAATCAAAAAGAAAATGTTCTATAAAAAGTCGTTTTATTCATCTAATTAGATTATTTCCTGCTGAGTAAGGTTCACTTTCACCAACATCCCAACATTTTAGTTCGCGTGATATTCCGTCGTGGCGTCTCTAATTGCCACTTGTTGTCTATGGCAGTCGAGCTTCTTCTCTTGAGTACAATGTTCTTTGGTCAACTGTGTGTGACATTTATTTTTTAATATGTCTTTTCCGCGTGGCTTAGAAACTAAAAATAATCATTTTTATTTTTCAAATAACTCAATCGTACAGAAAATAAAAGCAAAATTGCTATTAGTTTTGTCAATACGAGTATCGAAACTACCATTTATATATATTTTTATCATCGGACGTCACAAAAGTGTTACAATAAAAGTCCAAAATGAATGATGTCCTTTATCATTATAATGAAACATCTGATACGTAAAATCCAGTAGCTTTTCCTTATAACCCTCATGATAGTTCGTACACCAGCCTGGTATGTCATCTCATGTTTCTCTCTTATAGGGATATTTAAAACTATTAATCTCGTCACTAAGAATTAGTTTAAACTTTTAACAAATCGTCATTGTCTTTGTAAACGTTAATTTCATCAGTCCTTTTATTCTTTTAATTTTTTTGTTTATAAAACTTTCAAGATTCTTGTTTCAACATTCCATAATTCACCTGAGCTGTTAATATGTGCCCAAACTTAGTAAACCCATTAAATTTAGGCCCATTCAGAATTTATCAATTATCATCAGAAGAACTCAATTGTAACAGTTGAAACACCCATGTATGCGTATTCACGGGTGTTTTAAATTTTGGGTCACAGATATGTTTAATAGAAAGTAAATTTTAGACAAATCTTAGACGCATGTCTAAGATTCCTACCGCAGCTTACAAAACGAGCTGATGATTTTAAAACCCCTGATCAGAACTTCATCAATTGTAGCTAAGATCGATCCATTCGATTAGGATACCACAGACAGACACACAGATACAAAGATACACAGACACGTCAAACATTTTTGAGTCTGGGGTTAATAATTATGACGACGGAAAACAGTGATAATGCGTTCATATTTATTGGCATATCCTTACTTATATTATAAACGCGAAAGTTTGTGAGTATGGATGGATAGATGGATGTTTGTTACTCTTTCACGTAAAAACTACTGAATGTATGTTAATGAAACTTTTCTATAATATAGCTTATACATCAGAATAACACACAGGCTATAATTTATAAACATATATAAACAAAATTTAAAAAATTTATGCGTGCGTTAAGAAATTTATTTTATGGTTACTACAGAAAATATGTCAAGCTACTTGATGTTGAGAATTAAAAAACATATTGTCAATTTTGGCATATCAGTAAAATAAAATTATTGCTTAATACAAAACCTACTAGAGTCAGTTTAATAGGTCACTATTGACACTTCATTAAAATACAACAAAACGTAACATTGCAACAGAGGACACAAAATATTATTATTTTTTACAAGTGAGAACTAAACTTTTTGATGAGACTGCTTACTTTCATTCACTTAAGAAAACTTATTTATTTTAATGATGACAAAATAAACCATTCTAAATATAATATTCAGTTTTTGTTTAAAAAAAAGGACGTCGTTACAATATTACGTCGGTCAAGCATTAACACTAGTAATGTTACCCATAAAATGGAATAATTGATTAGTTAAATTGAATGCTTTGATTATATGTAGAGGAATGTTTAACCACATTATGAAAACTTATTATTCTCCAAACAAACAAACTGTTATGTTACGCAGTCTTTTGTCGTTTTGCGAAGTACCTGTGTGTGTTTTGTGTTTTGTGTGGCTTATTTTATGGGACCGATCTTACGTTTACCTGGCTATAATTGGATTTCGATTGCTTAAAGAATTGCTTTGTTTTTCATGTTTTACCCTTAGATAATTTAACTGTCTAGATAGAGCATATGGTGGCGCACGGGCTAAAAAAAATACCGGCCAACTGTTGGCCGATACACTCTCTCGCGTTTGTCAGTTGCGTAACAGACACCGTTCGGACGCCACGCGAAATTTCTCTGTGATTTTTTCGATAATAATGACTGATGGCGCCATTAAATTGTGCCAAACTTACAAAGGACGCTTGAGAACAACCAAAGCTGTCACTTATCATCAGTAAGTAGATTTTAAATTACTATAAACATTGGAAATAATTTTTAAAAAAATAGTTCAATTTTTTACCTAAGATGTTAAGAGTGTTGCCAGGTTTTGAATCAAAATATTCCCGTGAATATTTTGGTTTTTATATTGAAGTAGATTTGTTGTATATAAAAAAACAAGTATCACTTTAACACTATTATTATAAATAATAACATTTATATTACATTACCCACCTAAATGTGTGTTCTGTATGTACAACAATATGTTTATTAATTACAATATTATTTACAAGTGGATGCACTGTTTACCATTCATGACTGCACTTCAGCTTAACATCAAGCGGGGTGCTGTCATATGTCGTGCCATAAAAACAATAATAATATATCATGCTTAGATAAGGCAGCAATAAATAAACTGTTGTTACAGAATACCTAAAGATCCAGTTTTGAGGAGTCGTTGGAACTTAAATCTGATTTGACTGGAAACTATGTGCCACTAAAGACATAAGTGTTCTAACGTGCTCTTCATCAATAAAAAGTATAAATGAAACTGTTCCTTCGTTAAGGGAAGAAGATGAAGAGTGAAGATACAACGGTGCCGGCATTATTTACTATTCAGAATTATGTGAATATACACAGCAAATCGTCCGTTACATAGCAGGCTTTGTTGTTAAATGTTTGCACGAAAAAATTAAGTGTATTAATTGTTTGGACATCAAATGAAAAATTGCCGCACCATTAATTGGTTAAATTAAGAGATAAAGGGACTCATCTATGCCTCTCAGGATGTATATTTTGTTTTCTGATCTGCTGAATGCATAATTCGACAGTTTTTAAAACAGGATTTTACTATGACTCCGAAAAAATATGCAAATATAGTATATTTGCATATTTTATATTGCACTATAATGAAACAATTTATTGGAGGCCCAAATTACTGTGAGGTAAAAGCTGAGCATGTTTGTGGCCACCTCCATCAAACTAATTTGATTAAAAGTGTTGTAGAAAAATATTTATTATAGATTTACGATATTATTACAAGAAAAAATTAATAACAACAATCGTGATGCAGCATCAAAACTTTTTTATTTATTTGTATAAATAAAAAAATATACTCTTATTCTTTTTTTTATTACCTCTATCAAATATTGTGCATTGGACTATTAGAATAAAGTTTATGTGGTATTTATTATCATTAGTAATGCTTATTCACATAAAAGTACGGTTTTGTACAAGTAAAGTGCAATTTTTTGCACAAAACCGATAATTCTTCAATTTTGTTAATATTGAAGAAAAGACCACTATTAGTGGTTTCGATAGTTTTATCAATTTACTAGGTCAGTACTATCAATAATATTACTGTTATTAATAGTTTGCGCTGTCTATAGCCCTATCGGTTGAGTAGATGATTTTGGTGTTTACTACCGATAACAAAACTATCGATTTTTTGAAAACACTACTTGCTGCTGTTTTTACATCTATTGCCTACCTCCCTATTGTTTTCCTCAATTCCTAGGTTTCATATATTTCTGGTAGCATATTTTTTTTATTTATTTTTTTATTGTGACACGACATCTGACCTCGACTCGCCTGATGATAAGCAAGAGGAGGTCCAAGAGTGACGACGACTGGAACAACCGAGTCAGTTCCCGGCTGCCCCAGCCGCCACCACTATGCCGGCCTAAGATACACATACTATAACAAATTAAATAGTAAACAAATCTACATTATTATTAATTTATGTATGTATAAAACGCATATCAAAAGTGCATATTTTTCCCTACTTAGTGGGTAATATCGATAAGCTGGTATCATTTCACACACACAGGCGTGGCCCGACGCACTTGTAATGATATCGTAATGGAACGCATCTGTGTGTGTGACACGCACACAATCAGTTCAACGCTGGCCTATGTTTGCATTGCGATTGAATCGCGACACTCTATCTAGACAGTTAAATTATCTAAGGTTTTACCATATCGGACGAGGTAAAGCGCTAGAAAGTCAATCTCGCAAACACGTTAATGAAACTGTATGATTATTTCGAACGAGAATCTAAGAATAGTGGGCCTCTTTTGCATGACCACGAGAGATCACCTTGCCAAAGCATTAGAAATAGGGGAACAATGACCCAAATTATTAAAGAGAAATATGGACCGTCAAAGCCTCGCTATATAATCGATGAACCAGCATGGACATGAAGTTATTAGATATAGCGCTATACCACTACCCGTATAGCGTTATCGAGCTCATTTGAGTTATGTAGCGCGTAACAATATTGAGCCACCCACTCAATACCGCAAAAGTGCTGGCTCTTTAACAAACTGTTGCAGAAGTCACTATAGAAGCCTGGAGAAAACAAAGAATTTAATTATTACAGATGATTTTGAACAAGATGTGAAAAAGACAATATTATTGAAAATAAATTAATAATATATCTGAGTATGGCTAGCAGTGATGACGATGATAACACTTGCTATAATTCTAATAGTTGAACTGAGTAAATGCTATAACTTTGTACTTGTTTAATTTTGTTCCCTTGTACGAGAGAAAATAAAAATGGAAAGGTATGTTTTTATTCATTATTTATTAATGAATTAAACAAATTCGCGTTTCTTTTATTATACAATATTTTATTATTATTACGCGATAGTAAACCGCATAAAATTTGTTTAATTCAATAATCAATCTTCGCGTAAAATTATGATTAATTAATTTTATTTATTTTTTAATTAAATACAGTGAAAAATTACCTTTGTTTTACGTATGTGTACCTTTTTACAATAACTGTATTCAAACATCCGTATCAATGCATTCAATTAAATCAATGTTTGTAAATAAGTCACCTCCCTATGAAGCTAAAAGTAACAAATGTCATAAGTGACCTAGTAACTTGGCCGGAGTTTACGTTGTATTATTTATATAGAGATACGATTATATTAATAATTTTAATATGAAGAAAAATTAAAAAGCAGGCCTAAAAAAAGCACGTTCTATGTTACGAATGAGAGAAAACGAGAAAGTGAGGCACCTTCATAATTTTTCAAACACCAATAATGTCAAACATAATTTTAATCTGCCAAAACTTGAACTTATTAAAGACGATGACGATATAAAGGAACATAATATTAACAGCTCAGGTGAATTATGGAATGCAGAAACAAGACACTGTTAGAAACAGTGTCTGAAACAGGTCACTGTTACTAATGCAAAAAGCAGTCGAATCCTAAAGTTGAAGCAAGGGAGTTGTGTAAGGATCGTGGCAAGTGGCGCTTCATTGTTACTGCCTATCCCTGTGGAAAAAACGCGAGATAATTTAATCGATTAATTGATAATAAAAATAGTTCTAGAAATTCCGAAAATGATTTTCCATGTCGATACCGAAAACTCGATATATGTATGATTCTTGCTCGATATAATCGGCAAATAATTCTATCGATTTTGCTATTATCTTAAATGATCTAGAAAGGTTTAAAATATGCTTAAATGTTTTAAATTAGTTTAAAATAATTCTTATCAGTCGAAAATTTCTCAATTATTTTAATTTTTTCAAGAATGTTCTGGATCGATCTATCCCACCTACGAGTACATTTTACCACAGATATTGGTGTCAATTCTCTTGGCACACGATTATCCTAAAATCCTTCTAAAAATAATTTAGACCTGTCAAAGGACTTTCGCTATTCTGTGTGTCCCATATTAGTCTTAATTTAGAGCTGTCAAAGCTTTGACAGGCCTAAATGTCAATTTAGTTACTTAACTTAAAATTTTAGGCAGTTTTCCTATTCTGTTGTACCAATTATAGGTGTAAAATTAGAAACGTCAAACTAAATTCGTTTAAGATTAGAAGACACCATTTTAGGTCCCGCTTAACCTAAAAAATGTAATTCCTAATAAGAAATATGAGTAATTATGTGGTTAATGCTCTAACTGAAAATGCCGAAAGGTAAAATAAGGTGATTTATGTCTTTTAATTTATAGTAGCTCGCCATACGACATCATTCAACCTGATAAAATAAACTGGAGTGTGATCTATGAATGGGGGCGACTGCTACTACTTTTAAATAACTGAAAGTAGCAGTCGAATCCACTATGCCGGCCTAGTTGGATCCGGCAACTTGAATTATTTCGATTTTAAAGTTTATCTGAAGAAGTCTGGGAGGGAACAAAAAAACACGTATCACAGCATTAGATTACTTGTCATTATACTGTATAACATTTACTTAATAACAATTTTATCATCATTATACAATTATATTCATGAAACACAAGTATTACAAATAATTAAAATCTGTCTCCTGTAATTACCGCCAAAACTTATCTATCCAACAAGATGCGTTCAAAAATTAATTGTGTTACTATTACAAAAGTACAAAGTTTTTCTATTTTTATTAACGTGAAATTAAGTTTTTATTTACTCAAACTATTATAACATTCAATATGGTACATTATTACTTATTTATTATTAATAATTATATAACTTTCTTATTATTTCATATTATTTTTCAAAAATATAAATTTTACGTTGGCAATAATTTAGGCCTGTCATCTTAAAATTTAGACACTTCTTATTAGACACAGAATTGCGTTTTCTTTAAAAAAAACTTATGTTTGACAAGTTTAAAATTTAGGATAAGTTAGTGAATGTGCCAAAAGAATCGACACCATTATACTGGTAATAATAGTTTGCACCCGCGCGAAGTCCGGGGCGGGTGGCTAGTAGACAATTAATATTGCATAGTTTGTATTAGTATATATGGGGGAATCTTAATCCTTTTATCGACAAATCTACACGAGGTATTTGGAATTTTTATTTAGGATAACATCTAGTATTGTAAAACATGTTTAAAAGCAAACAAAACAGCACAACATCGTTCTCTTCTGTGAATTAGGAGATATTAATTGTAGTCTTTCGTGTACATATAAGTTAAATCTATAAATCATGCTCTATTCTGGCATATGGCACGTTCGCATTCTCTCTTTATCTTCCACATATAAACAAAGAATATAAAAGAAAGGTCCATCATATTTTAAGCTTAACGTCAGGAAATATTTTATCACAAATCGTGTCTTGCTTCACAATAATGTCGTTAAGTGTATCATTAAACGCGTTAGAAATTATGACAAATCATTTCTGTTAGCTTTTTGTGATGAAAATAAATATCGTAAATAATGTTAGCTCAACCATTAATATTGGTTACTGGCGTTTTTTTTTGTAAATGAAATAAAATGTCGCTTACGTCTCATGTATCGTTAGTTTTATTACAAGTTAACGTCCTTACTAACGACTTAATAAAATTTGTTTTAAAACTTCAACACATTTTCCTAGTTTATGTTTCCATAAATTCAGTACAAAACTATTAGTTTATATATTTTAATTTTTTGACACTATCAGACACGACAGAAATTTTCATGTCCTCAACAAAACCTATTGCAATGCCAGCTACCGGGTCCAATTGTGAATATGAATCATCCAGAACCAATTGGCCACTTAAAATTGATCTAGCTGTTTAAAAAGAAGAATATTAGGCAGATAGTTTATTACTTTATTTTTGATGTTTGCCAACGGTGCCATCCATAGTATAATAAACAGCCAAATAATGTCCCAAAAATCACGGATGGTTATGAACTAGTGAATGTTGGGTGTGGCAGAAGAAGCATGGGAGTAGAATTAATTAACACTGTAGAAATGCGGTCGTTAAGGAGTGTATGTGGAGTGACGATATCAGATATAATAAAGAATAGCACAGTGCGTGGTGGATGTAGTGACAAGGATTGACAAAGGAATGCTTCGATGGTTTGGGCACAAAGGATGAGTGAGTTAAACTAGGCAGGCCCAGGAGGGTGTTTTCCGATCAAATCGGAAACATCCTCAAGAAAGCTTGGTTGCCTAGTGCCCATAACCATAGAGTTTGTATGAGGAGAATTTTGAATGTGAAGGAAGCGGGAGCTGTGTCAGAATCATAAAAATGGCGCTCTATTGCCTCTGCCTAGCCCTGTGGAAAAAAGGCGTGACAATTTGAAATTTGAGACAATTAAACCGAGTGCATCCCATCCTGCACAATATACATAGAATTTACAATAATGTCTTGCTGACACACTTAATATACCTAATTTTTGTACTTTATTATTACTTTTTGTGTTATAATCTTAATAAAGTAGTGAACCTAAAATTTATTTTGTTTTCATTGTATTACTTTTATAAAATCATAAATTAGGTTCAGCTAATCTGTAACACAACATTCATTGATTGTTAGGCGGTATGAAGATCCGTCAGCTAGTACATAATAGAGGTAAAGAATCAGCGGGCTGAATGCGTCACTCTAATGACAATGGCCAGGGCCGTCTTAAGCATATTCAGCGCCGGGGTGCGAAAGTCAAGGCTCCGCTCGCGTGGTCTCAGTGTAGTAGGTATCTATCGAAATTTATGGCAGTCGGCATGCGCCCCCTAGGACTCTGCGCCCGGGTGCACTGCACCCCTTGAACCCCCGGGTAAAGACGGCCCTGACAATGGCAATAGGCTTCCTTTTGACAGTTGAACTTCAAAATTAAAATGGCGACCGGGCGTCGCTAATTTCATTTCCATTGACAGTTGAAGCTCATTGACAGAATAAATAACGTTTGAGGGTCCATCATTATGGCGGGTGTATTGTAACGAATATGCATCATCGATGTAATATGCATGCAGTAAGTATGAAATCAATAAACTAATGAACTAGGAATGTACGTAAATGTACCTAGAATAAAATTCAATGTACCTCTTTTATTTCGTAGTTATTACCAAGAGTAAGTGAGCCGCTATTCTAATATCAGAATGGCGAGTGACATCAAAATCTGAACAAATATCGCGTGAAATGACTGCCATACCATTGTACGTTAATATAATTACAAGCAATAGCAGTTGCGACAGATCGGTAAGGAATAAACTGGAAATCGTTTATTCCTTTTTTTAGCTCCTAAAGTTTTAATGATAATAATGGTACATAATAAGGTACATTTAGGTACGTTCCTGAAACATTCATTTCATTCATACACCCGCCATCATGATGCCCGCATTTTTGACACTAAAGTTAAAATAAACGAAACACGTCCTCGAAGCCTATTGTCATTGAAATTTTCATACAATCGCTCGGACTCATGTCCATTCTCATCGCGATGAAAATTGGTTTTTAATTCATTGTCATTGTGATTAGAGTTACGCTATCGCCCCCCTGTTTATGGAAAACGAATAGTTTGTTCTTCGTGTGAGCTGTCTAAACGTATTTAGTCTGTGTAAACATATTTGTCTGGGAGTTGGTAGAGTCATCAATCTATGTAAGTAGGTACTACGTTTTTACTTTTTTTTACAAATAAAATCGGCGTTGTTGGTTATATTTTATTTACTATCTATGTGCCCCCAACTTTGTACGTATGCGAAAAGTCTGATTAGGTATTTTTGCCATCTTAGGCCCGTTAAATATTAAAGCGTAATAGCGTTTTGCCACGTGGAATGTGTGAAGATTTGAACGTGTTTATTGTTGCGTCGTGGGAAAATAGATTTTAAAAACTTGAGTATGATGACGGTCTATTGTTTGATGAATATTAATCGGATATATGTCGATGGTATATATGACAGATAGAGAAATGGAGAGAGAGCTGTAGATGATGACCGCTGTTAAAAATAAAAAAACACTGTTATTTTTTTCCTTTTATTTATTTCATTTCTATACTAAGCTACTAAAGTGCTTGTATCATAGAAACAGGACAACCAAAGTACATATATCAAAGATACATTGGTACCGGTGGGTGGTCTCGGACTCGTGTTCTCGGTTTGTATAACCATTGCACTGCCACTACACCGCGGTCGCCTTATTCATTTTATCAATTTAATTTATTTCAATAACGTAACCACAGCTCATAAACATAATTTTATTTATATGTGCGGTGAACGTAACTAACATATTCATTCTTTGATATCCTAAAAGCTAAATGTAAACTGAAAAGGGATACAATAGTAAAGTAGATAAATAAATTAAAGAAAATTCATATTTATTATGAAAGAGCAATTGGGTGTACGATATTTGTTGTCAGTTCGCTTCAGGCAGCAAAAAGGGGCTCGTTGGTTTGCCTACACGAGAACATGCCACGTACATATATAATTTCATACGTTTCGTGTGAAAAACATGGTGTGAAAATCTAAGCCGCAAAAGGACATCATAATGCCTTGTGACTTATTTATTGTCATTGCAAATACCAATAAATATTGAATGAATACGTTTGAATTCAATTTGCACGTCTGTGACATTCCCGTTGATGTAAAATTTATTTATTTATTTATATGTCATTTAGAACGGTGAGTCGCCTTTTACAATAAATGATTAACTATATACAAATTATTTCACTATCTAAAAACATAAATTAAATTAAAAATATTCTTACATACTATTGAAAATGAACTTATTCATTATTCACCCAGACCTTCACAATATATTTCGCAGTCACAAATAATCCTGGTCCAGGCGTCGTCACAGTTCGGTGCCACGCCAAGAAGACCGTTTACTGAAGTGATCATTCTGCAGACGGGGGATTGAGCATGTCGAGAATCGAAGAATCGCGAATGTCTGTATGGCACATGGAGCCTGCATAGAGAGTCAGACAGCTCGATGGCATCCAGATCACTTCTTGCTCTTCGGTACTCTAATGAGTTCATACCCATTAAAGTTCCATTAGGGCTCCGAGCAAAACCTTTGTTGGGAACAAGAAAGGATAGTACCTGTTTTTTCTTTTATATAGATATCTTAAAAAAGCCTTTTGTACTTTTTCCAACATTATCTTATAGCAAGTTTCATGAGGGTTCCATACACACGCGCTTGTTTCTAGTTTACTTCTCACAAGAGTATTGAAAAGTAGCTTTATGAGACCAATGCTATGAAAATCGCGGGTGTTGCGCAGTACAAATCCCAATCGCCTAAATGACTCTTTGGCCAGTGTAGCTATATAAATGTCAAGGAACTATCAAAAATTATACCAAGATCCCGCATTGTAGCGACCCGTAAGATGATATTATTATCTATTTGAAAGGAATAATGCAAGGGATGTCGGTGCCTTCCAAAGGTAATAATATAACATTTTGAGGGATTAAACCCCATTTTATTTTGCACACTCCACTGGAACACAGCATTAATATCACGTTGAAGCAGTTTGCAGTCGTCCACGTCCCGTATCTCAAGAAATAGCTTTAAATCATCTGCAAAAGACATCGGGCATATTCACGAAATCGTTAATCATTATTAAAAATAACAGTGGACCCAAAGTTGAACCCTGATTTACACCAGATGGCGTTCGATAAGGTTCTGATTCGTAACAGCTATAGCTAGCATGCTGCTGTCTATTACGTAGGTAGTCAGCCATCAGTTTGAGCAGGCGAGAAGAGAAACCCATAGCACACAACTTATGTTGGAGCACGTCATTATCTACTCTGTCAAAGGCCTTAAGAAAGTCGAAATATACTACATCGACTTGTCGTCCCCTGTCCAGACCCTGGGAGATGTAGTCGACCAACGTTATAAGGTTAGTGTCCACCGATTTAGCTGGTCTAAAACCATGTTGCTCACTACAGAGGTGTGTGCCAATTTCAAACACCTTTGCGGAAGAGTTATGGATCGCTATTGGACGGGATGCCTCCACATCGGTCTTATTAGAGCCTTTGGGAATAGGTATTACCTTCGAGATTTTCCATTGCAGTGGATAAACTCCTGTACGAATGGACAGATTTATGATGTGACATAATGGTTCTGAGAGGGTCGATTTACAAGCCTTTAATACGCTGGTCGGTAACTTATCAGGTCCCAACGATCTAGATGATTTTAGCTGCTTTATTGCAAGAAAGACATCACGCTGAGAAAAGTCGTCAATGTGTACTAGGCCACCAGTGCGCCATCCATTGCTAGGATAACTATCTAAAATGAGGTTATATACATCAGGGGGCCGACCGCGCAACTTCAATGGTGATGACAATGAAATTAATTTCCATTTGTCAAAAAGTTACGCTGATTGAACTGATGATGACCGCGCATTGAGAATAAACTTCGATTTTTAATGCGCGGTCGCAATTTTAATTTTAAAGCTCATTAATGGAGTGCAACTGTCACAACGAAACCCAATATCATTGAATTACGCGGTCGGCTCGCAGGTTTGTCAATTCTACAGCCGTGGTGGGTTTAAATCCCGAACTAAAATAACTGGAAATCCAACTTTCAGTCGTCGAAGGCGCGGCGGCATGCCTGACAAATCCAGTGTTCATAACTCTCTTGGATAATTCACAGCTTCGCAAACTGTATCGAAGTATCTGTTCAACGCCTCAAGAGAATGTCTATGTGCCACTGTACATTAATCGCAGATGATAATTCGACATTGTTTCAGCACTGTGGCCATGGACTATTGTTTTTTATGTTGCACACTGCGTTTGGGTTATTGGAGAGGCTTAAAGGCTGAATGAGCTATTTTGCCTTTTTAACCGACTTCAAAAAAGGAGGGGGTTCTCAATTCGACCAGTATGTTTTTTTTTTTTTTTTTATGTTTGTTACCTCAAAACTTTTGACTGGTTGAACCGATTTTAATAATTCTTTTTTTATTTGATAGCTGATGCTTCCCGTTTGGTCCCATTTTAATTTGGTCCAGTTCTGATAATGGCATCCATGAGAAAATCATATAAGTCTTAAATTTTCAACATTCTAATTTATGTTTGTTGGCGGATAACTTCGTTGTTTATGAACCGATTTTGATAATTCTTTTTTTGTTGAAAAGAAGATATTTCAAAGGTGGTCCCATGATAAAGAAATCAGGGTTTAACCGACTTCAAAAAGGAGAAGGTTTCTAAAATGACTGTATATATCTTTTTTATGTTTGTTCGCGGATAACTTCGTTGTTTATGAACCGATTTTGATGATAAGGGAATCAAAGTTTAACCGACTTCAAAAAAAGAGGAAGTTTCTCAATTCAGCCGTTTATATTCGTTGTTAATGAGCCGATTTTGATTATTCTTTTTTTGTTGAAAAGAAGATATTTCAAAGGTGGTCCCATGATAAGAAAATCAGGGTTTGATGATGGCAGACCAGAGAAATCGAGGGGATTTTTATCGTAGGGGCGACTAGTGCGTTTGTTAAGTTTTTTTTATTATGTCTAATCGTTTCCGTCTATCATTTTCCGTCTGAAGTAACCGTCTTCTCTTCATTCGAGAAGCATCTTTGCTCGGTCTAACCATCACTTAAAATCGTAAAATAAATTAATTTCTAACAAAAAAAAACCGACTTCAAATAGTAAACTAAAAAGCAAAAAATAAATTTTCTTCGCACAAAGTAATACGTATTTTCATTTAGTTAAATAGAAATGATTAAATAATTACTTTATAATTTTGGAGTCGGTGCCAAGTCAATGCTACAACAACCTTACTACTATATCAAATTACTAAGTACACACAATATTATTAAATATTCTTATAAAAATATAAGAATCGGTACCTACTAACTATCGAAGTAACTTTTTTAATATTATGTACCTAAATACTGGCTTACAAACTACTAGTAAATGAAAACGAATTATGAAAGGACATTGAATACAACTAAGACATATAGTAGCTATTTACATAACAAATGCACTCAAGATATCAATGTTGAAATAATTCAAAAGAATTTACTAAAATGAAATACTCAAAATGGAATCAAATGGCATTTAAATATGAATAACTATCCAATACTTATAATAATAGCATGAACGTATTAAATTTAAAAAAATCACAAAATCTGTTAGCAAAACCAAAACAAGGATAATAAGGAAGTACTGATAATTACCACAGAACAGATATTTCGTGATAATGACCTACTAATATTATCGTCAGTTGTTAGAAAGATTCATCTATACACAGTTATTGTTTTACTTGGCACCGCCTTTAAAATTATAAAGTAATTATTTAATCATTTCTATTTAACTAAATGAAAATACGTATTACTTTGTGCGAAGAAAATTTATTTTTTGCTTTTTAGTTTACTATTTGAAGTCGGTTTTTTTTTGTTAGAAATTATTTTATTCCAATAAATAATTGACAAATGATACAACGGGCGAGCGTTGTGATACATAAAAAATGCAGAATTAAATGTCAAACTCTACGTGTACTCTAATTATCTCTTTTACAACTCATTAGCGAAAATTTAAATTAAGAATTGTTTAATTTAACTTAAAAGTTTTCTTCGTATAAACAAAAATAAAATTATTCAAGTGTGTGCCATCATGACTGTTGATAAATGGTACTTAAGGTCTTGTTTACATTTAACAAAGTGAATAAGGGACCTTCACTCAGATCGGACATTGACGGATGGTGTTTGTCCAGTCGTAGTAGATATAGATGGTGTTTCATAAACAGAATTCTCAGTCTTGGTATTTCAAAATATAGCAGCCTCTATAATAATAATAATAATAAAGCCCATTTATTCCTTAAATTCTTACATAAATTATTTAACAGTATATAATATTTTTTATGTCATAAACTATTTACAATGAATGTCAAAATGATTTATTTAAATGTCAATATATTTAATTAAGGACCCCTCCTCGGGTAAAGGCCTCCTCCTTTTTGTTCCACTTTCCTCTGTCCTGCGCTTCTTTAGTCCAATTGTATCCCGCTTCTTTTTTGATGTCATTTTCCCATTTTGCTATTGGTCTGCCCCTTTTTCTTATCCCTTCTGGTCCCTTCCATAGAGTCACTTTCTTTGTCCATCTCTCTTCTTGCATGCGTGCTACATGGCCAGCCCATTTCCATTTTAGCTTCTTTGCGTGTTCTAGTGCATCTAATATTTTTGTTTTGTTTCTTATAGCAGTATTTCTTTGTTTGTGTTTGAGTTTTATATTTAGAACACTTCTCTCCATTGCACGTTGAGTAGTTTGGATTTTTCTCTCTATATTTTTAGTAAACGTCCATGTTTGGCAGCCATATGTTAGGCAAGGAAGTAAACAGGTATCCATTATTACCTTTTTTAGCCTCAGTGGTAATTTAGATTTCATAATTTCTCTATGACTCCAGTATTTGTTCCAAGATAGATTTATTCTTCTTTGTACTTCGTCTTCATTTCTTGACATCTTAAATGATATTTCTTTTCCGAGATAAATATAACTTTCAACATAGTCTATTGTTCTGTGATCTACTATTATAGGGTCATGCTTACGGTTGGTAATTGCTTTTGTTTTTGATATGTTCATAAGGAGACCAACTTTTTTACTTGCCGTATTCAGCTCGTTCATCATTTTTTCAAGCTCTTTTGAAGACTCTGAGAGAATAACGATGTCGTCAGCGAATCTTAAGTTACTTAACCATTGATCTTTATTTATTTTTATTCCTCTTTTATTCCACTCTAAGTCTTTCATTATATATTGTAGTACTGCAATGAATAGTTTTGGTGAAATAGGGTCACCCTGTTTTACCCCTCTACATATACTTATTGTTGGGCCAATGCGATCTAACTTGACTCGACTTGTGCTGTTATCGTATATATATTTTAGTAATTTTATGTATGTTATCGGTATGTCGTGATATGCTAATGCATTCCATATGCTTTCGTGGGAGATAGAATCAAATGCCTTCGTGTAGTCAATGAAAGCTAAATAGAGTGGTTGGTTGAATTCCAAGTATTTATCTATGATCTGACTTATAACTTGTATATGATCCATAGTAGAGAATCCTTTTCTGAAACCCGCTTGCTCTACTGGCTGGTGTTTTTCTATTATGGTACCAATCCTTTTTTCTATACATGATGCGAATAGTTTGTATAGCGATGGAAGAAGGCTTATGGGGCGATAGTTAGCTACATCCGTTGGGTCTCCTTTTTTATATAATAGTGTTATTCTAGATTCTGTCCATGTTTTTGGGACTTTTTCTTCTTCGAGTATTTTATTAAATAGTGTTGTTAGTAGAGATGGCAGGAGTTTTATACCTAACTTTATGGCTTCGTTGGGGATGTTGTCATGACCGGGACTCTTATCGTTTTTCATAGTTTTTATTCTGTTAGCAATTTCTATCTCGGCGAAAGGTGTGATTTCTGTTGTTTCAGCATTTGGAATGTCTCGATTATTAGTTTCCTCATTGTCGATGTTTTGTTTCATTGCCGTTGTTGCGTTTTCGTTATTTTTAGTGTTGTAGAGGTGTTTGTAGAAGTTCGTTGCTGTAGTCACTATGTCCGATCTTGTTTGAATTTTGTATGCATTTGATGTTAGTCTTGGTATCCATTTTTTTGTCGTCTCTAGTTCTCGGTAAGCTCTTTTAACACTACCAGTCTTTGTTACGTGTTTTTCTATTATTTGCATTCTATGGTTGGTGTAGTCATTTTTTAACATTTTACTCGTTATTTTATATAGTCTGGACAGTTCCTTTTTATTTTCTTTTGATAGAGGTTTTGATTTTTGTAGTGTAGAACGTTTTTTAATCATATCTTTAGTTTCGTCTGTTATGATGCTATGCTTCAATGGCGGTTTTTGTTGTCTGATAGAATCTAGACTACTTGTTAGCAGATTTTCTATCTTTCCGTACATCGACTCTACATTTTCATTTTTACTTAGATGTAGTTGTTCCCTTCTTTTCTGTAATATGTCTAAGAATGTTTCTTGTTCTATTACTTGTTTAAGCCGAGAAAAGTTGCTAGCATAGCTTGCTCTACTTTTTCTTTGTAAAGCGATGTTAAAAGTAGCTCTGACAAGTCTGTGGTCACTTGAAAATTTATTGTTATTTAATATTTGTAGGTTTGTGCATGATTTAGGTATGTTAGTTAATATTAAGTCAATCTGATTTTTTGTTCGTCCATTGGGAGACATCCAAGTCCACTGTTCTTTTGGCTTTTTCTTAAAAATACTGTTTAATATAGTTGTTTTGTTTTCTAGTGCAAAATCTATTAGTAGTTGGCCTCTATTGTTTCGTATAACGTCCCATTATAGTATTTTCGCCTGGTTTCCGTTGTCCAATTTTTGAGTTAAAATCCCCCATTAGAATAATTTTTTTGTAAGATAGATTAATTGCGTTTCTGATTGTCTCATAATATAAATATAGTTCTTCTTTTGTAGAGTCGGACGTTGGAGCGTATGTTTGAATAATTGTTAGACATGTGCTGCCAAATTTTAAATTTAACATACATACTCTTTCTGAGAGACCAATGTAGTTATCAATATTATGTTTGTATTGCTTTTTTATTAAGAATCCTACTCCATGTTTTCCGAGAGTCTCCCCTGTGTAACAGAATATATGTTCATCGTCTTCTAAGATTTGATTTTCTATTCTCCGAACTTCTGAGATGCCTATTATGTCATATTTTATATTAGATAGAGAATCTTTGAGAAGTATCATTCGTTGAGGTGATAGTAGAGATCTGAGCAGGTTCTATTGTTAGATATTTAGTACCTAAAATAATACTTTGGACAGCATAGTGAAAAGCAGCCGGCGACTGAGCAAGCCGTGAACTGTGACGGGTTTTTTCAGTCGTTGGCACTCTTTGTCAGGTCGAGGCCAGCTATCAAGTAATAATACAATAATTATGACCATAAGGGTATTTATTTTATATAATCGTTTATTCTGTAAATTGCCGATGTAGCTGAAAAAGCCGCCAAACTGAAGTAGGACTGGGCAGGTCATCTCTGTCGCATGTCCAATGCATTAAAGGCCATGTCCACTACTAAGTGGACTCCGGATTGCAGAAGACATCGCGGCAGGCCCAAACGGAGATGGCGAGATGAGATGGACTTCTACAATAGTTCGTGGCGAGAGATCGCCAAATGTCGTGAGTTATGAAAAAAAGAGAGGGAGGTCTTGGTGGACTAGAGGTCTAGTGGGACAAATAAATAGGCTAATAATAATAATAAAAATCGTTTATTAGCTTGTTTTTTTGTTAATACTTTACATCAGGGGCCCGAGTCTTATAATATACTAGCTACCTGTCCCGGCTTCGCACGGGTGCTATTGTATGTACTAATGTGTTTTTATTATCAATGAATTGCAGACCATTAATGCAGGCGACCACTACTACTATTAAGCAATTGCAAGTAGCAATCACATCCACTATGCCGAGCTAGTGCTGATCCTACTTGCACATGCAATCTGATCCTACACTAAGTCACTTCACGGTCTGTATACTTGTAAGTGGTGGTATTACCCCGGATGGGCAGACTCTTATCTACTCAGTTAAGCGCTAGTATATATACATATTATGTATGTTACACTGTACAACTTTTCTAAAATAAATAAATAAAAACACATCAACATCTATTTTTAGTTGCAATAAAAAGAGCAAAGCAACAAAAATATGTTATTTGATGCACAACAAAAATTAGAAAAAACATCAATCAATCAAATTGTCACGCTAGGGATAGGCAGAGCCAATAAAGCGCCATTTGCCACGGTCCTGCCACAACTACCTAGATTCCTTTACATCCACAATTCTCTTCATATAAGCTGTATGCATATAAACACAGCTTTCTTAAGGAAGCTTAAAACATACACTTTTGATATTTATCATTTAAACCTAACCCTATCTAAACTATTTTAAAATGTTTGTTAAACTGTTAATACAATTAAGCCCAAGTCCTCATACAAAAAGAATGATGTCCTTTGTTGATTAGAAAATATATAAGTACTTACTTTGATTTCGACATTCAATACATAGAGATAAGTATATTATGATTTAATAACGCTTTTCGGCATGCACGAAATTCACGAACACATTCCGTTGAACTTTTTGTTGTCTTTTGTGATGTTTTTTTAATATTGTCTTCCTTTTTTTGTTTTTTTTTTCCTAAAATTGCGACAATAATTTGCATTTGTTTTCGGCATATTTAAAAATTTAAAAACGTACAAACAAAACACCACAACAAACACTATTTGATTTGACAGGTCTCGACGCGTCGGATACTTTGGGACTTACGAGTCTATGTCATTGTATTAAAGCTCATAATTCTACAGCCATTATCGAGATGCCGTAAGATGCCGAGTATACACGAATGCACAACGAATGTCGCAAGTGTCAGTTAAGTTATTCAGAACAAAAGCGTCTTTACATCATTGTAATAAATCCCATAATTCTATAGCAATTTCTTTAGAATTTCTATCTCATTTTCTCCCACGTTAAATCTTATGAATTTATGTTTTGTCTCTTTTTACTGTCGTTTACTTCAACTAACGGACATTCACATTTATAATAATAGTAGGATAATAATAATAATAATTTAATATAATATAATAATTTGTTTTAAATTCTCAAGAGCTTGATATGTTTTTCTTAGTTTACCCAAAATAAATTTCTGAACGAATGCAAAATGAATTTCTGAACGCGCGCAATTTTGTATGGGAAAATGTTTTTTCTTTTATTTTATTTATTATAAAAGATTTTTTTCTAAAATAAACGTAGCCTAAGTTACTCCTTGTTATATCAGCTACCTGCCAATAAATGTCCCGTCACAATCAGTCCAGCCATTCAAGAGATTAGCCGGAACAAACAGACAGACAGACAGACAGACAGACAGACAGACAGACAGACAGACAGACAAAAATTTTAAAAAATGTTAATTTGGTGTTTGTACCGTATATATATTCATATACATTTATTAAAAAACGTTTATTTTAATATTACAAACAGACACTCCAATTTTATTATATGTATAGATTATGACGGCGCAAAATCTGTGAAATGACCAATCAACGTAATTTACCTGTCGATTGTTATTGACTGGTTACAAAATGTCAAATATCAGTGCAACGTAATTTCATTGCTTTTTCATCGGCATAATGTATTAAGAATAGGGCCATGGAAACTTGGCAGGTGTCTAGTGTGGGATGCGACATATTGTGTAGACACATTAGCCCCATCTCACATCCAGTCGCAAATACGTAAACCTTGGTACAGGTTAGGAATTAGCGCCGTTTGGGGTCAAGACGATGAGCCCTTTGGTACCATTCCAAGGGCCACTTACATTTTTAATAGGTCCAACAGGTCTCAATAGGTGGATGGAGAAGTCTGAGGACAGAAGGGCTGCAAATTATTTCTGCCAACGTATCTTCTTGGGACTATTTCTCATGATGACGTCTCAAGATGATATTTTTTTATTTATAGTCAATAAACTTTTATTATTATTCGTTAATCAAAAGCTATATTAAATAATTTCTTGTAAATATGATAAGTAATTAAAAAGCATATTCTTTATTGAGAAACAGTAAAGTAATTGAAATTTATTATTTTCAGAGATTATGTAATTTTTTCTAATACCGACCCAACAAATTACCGACCTATTTATTTTAATTAAACGACCTATTTCTATTTATTATAGGAAACATCATCACGTTTCAACCTTTTTCGTTCTTCAGATGGTATGAATCATGAACGTCCTCTACAATTTCAGAACAGGAGGCTGGTCCGGCAGCGATGTTGCTTCAACGATTGAGGAAGAATAAAAAGACCAGCCGCGTGAAGGTTTCTCCTTCTATACGGTTATTCTCATGCAAAACTAACTTCATCTCCCTTTCATATTGATTTACAATTAAAAGCCGTTGCAGATGCTTTAAGTTGTTTTAAACAATTAGTTATTGGTTTCTTAAAATCACCTTAAAATTTAAACGAAAATATTCTAAATCGTTTAAAGAAATTTGAGAATGATTTGAAAAGTATCTACATAGTACCTGTCTTTTGCAATAACAATTATTAAGTCACAAGGTCAAACATTTAACGTTGAGGGCTTAGATTTTCACGTTGAAAAACACTCAACGCGTTGTGTTTTTTTTACTTGGGCAACTAAATTGTATCTTTTACACTTGAAAATATATTTGTATTGTCTTATGAAAAAACAGCAATAATCATTGTACATATTCACATAATGTAGTATATTCTAATAATGTCATTAATATTGTTATTAATGCTTTATAATGAAAACACATAAGTACCTACATTGCACCCGTGTGAAGTCGGGGCGGGTCACTAGTAGCTAATAATTGAGGAAAATCAAATAAGCTATCTGAAATACTTGTACTTACTTATTATACTTATACTTGTAAATACTTATACTTGTACTGAAATACTTACATATAGCTTTTGTTTTTCGTCATGAGTCTCTTTTACTCATTCTATATTGTAGATTAAGGAGGCAGTGGTAGTGGTCGCATTATTCGAAAAACTCCCTGTTTAAAATGTATTTGATATTAAATCTACTTTGGTGACTCTGTGTCTATGGTACCCCATAGATTTATGATTGGTCTCGCTGATGCTTCGACTAGATGGAGCATTCACCCATATAAAACACGCATCTCAAACCACGCTGAATCGGCGTGGTATGAACAAATATGACTCAGTCTTGTTTGCTACCACGTGTGACGTTGACGTATACCGACGTTGAAAGAAAACACGATAATATGCCGTCTTGAGTAGTTAAATTGTGTAACAACAACACAACAAACAACATGGCGTTCTCCAGGTAACCAAAGGAAAAACAATATTAAAAAATTGAAAGAAATACAAGTAGTACACAAAAATAATATTAAAAAAGTGAAAAGGCACCACTATACATATAACAAGTATGCATAACAATCATAAATATGAAGTAAAACAAACTACTACTTTAATTTTAACACTTTCTTTAATAATATCTTATATTGTAACGTAGATTATCAGAATATTTGATTATATATATACTAAATACTAAAGCCATATTTTTTAAATATCGATACGAACATCACTACTCGTACCCTGTATGTGGCAACACATGTGCACAATGAATTGTCAAAGTTGTCTCTCGAATTATGGTTTCTACTATACTTTGGGTAATGCAATCACAGCGATCTTTATCGCCCCACAATTTAAAATCACAAAATATTTTACAAAGTAAAATGAGAAAACGCAATGAACAACCATATAAAAATGGGGTGCGATGTCGGACTACCACCTCGCTTGTCTGCCTGCTTGCCATATCGCTTCGGCGATACGGAAAGCAGGTGGGCCGGTGCATCCTGGGCATCAGTCAATAACTTCCCTTGATGGGGTTTTTGTTGGGTGATGGCTAAAAGTCTGACGTGTGGCCCTACTCCTCGTATCCCTCTGCTCTCAGAGGGTAGTGTGGAGCAGCGAGTTGATATGGTCATACGTTTTTTATTTTTTATCATACGTTTTTATGTAACAGTATTTATGGCTAAACTAAGTAAGTATAATGAACTTGTTTCCCACTTGTCTGTGAGTTGGCAAAGTCAGTGTAAAGTACCTATTACTCTTCTATTGTCATAATTTACGACCATAAAAAATATAAAAAATCCGGTCCTGTAGTTAAAAATAATTTTGTTACCCTAATTGAATTTTATTCTGGAAACGGTCAAGGTTATAATTTGAAATGGAAGCCAACTAGAGACGATGCGATTTTGTCGTTGAAATTTAATAAGCGCTACACAATGAAATGTCTTGATATTATTTTTGCGAAACGAAATTTTTGAATTCATTTTAGTTATAGAATGATTTTTAGATTAATAATGATAATTTTATTAGGATTTCTATGTTAAAAATTGCTCTTTCATCTATTTAATAAATTAATTTAATAAACACATAAAATTAAAAGTATATTAACTATATTTAAACTATCAAGAAGAACTAACATCTAGTGACGTCACATCAGAAATAGTCCCAAGGAGACTGGTAACATTTCTCCTTTGTATAAGCAAGGGTAAATACGTTGACAAAAATAATTGCCAGCCTTCCTGTCTCCAGACTTCTCCTTCAGCCACTTGGGCAACTCCTTGGCCAGGAGCTTGGCTGAAGGTCCCCAAGGGCCCATCGTCTCGACTTCAAAAGCCGCAAATTCGTAACCTGTATTTAACCAGCTTGAGGTTCTCAGCAGAAATCGCCACACTTATCGCGCTTAACGACCTCGTCTGGATGTGAGATGGGGATAATGACGTGTCTACATAAGTCGCATCCAATAACAGAGACCTGCCAAGTTTCCACGGCCCAACGGTCGTGCCGTCGCTCCGCGCAATACCAGAGGGTTCATTATATTTCGACAAAATGTACCGCCAACATTCCCTGTAGCATAGGTTGAGATTATTTTATTCCTCCTTATTAACATTAGTTTCTTCATGGTTATGAGCTTCTATATGTACGAGTATATTATATTTACTAATTTCGAAGTTTTCAATTTTTCAACTTAATAATTTTCTTAATAACTTAATAATTTTTAACTTTTGTTAACGGATACAAATTTTCATGTAAACCAATCTGTGTTCACTGTCTAATTAGTAACTCAAACACAGCATCCATTCATTCCTTGCTGTTTCAAACCATAAACGAAAACACACGTTTATGAGGAATGTTTTTATTGAAGGTTGAGAAAATCGTCATATATACTCATATAAGAATATATTCAATATTTAAATCATAGACATATATACGATAATTTTAATATTAAATTTTGTAGTCTTTTGTGTATTTTATTATTGTTATTATTTTAATCGTTCATTTTATTATAGCCGTGTATTATATTCCTTTACTTGTTGTAATTAACTCTTGTTAGATAATTTATAAAGATTGTCACCTAAAAGTTCCATGATGTATTTTTAATGCATTTTCCGTTGGTAATTCCAAATAAATATACTTGCGGTCAATGTTATGATTTTACTGAAAAATCTAAATTTTATCTGTCGCATAAACTAATAGAATTGTGAATGTGAAGGAAGCGTGGCGCTACATTGTCTCTGCCTATCCCTGTTGAAAAAAGGCGTGACAATTTGATTGATTGAATAAAACTAATGATTATTTTGTACCACATATTTTTTATTTTAAATGTTTATTCTATGCTATAGTATAGAAGTATTATAGGTATTTAAATTTATTTTTAGAAATTTTGCTGTGATTTCTGTTTTCTTTATAGATACAAAATTTAAAGATATACTTGTAAATACTTATAATTATTTTATGGACCAAATTTATTCACCGATAAAATCATGGCCGGCATAGTGACGATTACTAAGGCAACAGTAAACTGAGTCGGCTTTTTCAGTTGTTAGTATTCGTAGATTTTTCCTTGCTTACAAAAAAAGTATAAATAAAAATCTAATTTTTTATTTTTAATATCCTCGACACAAGATTTTAAGGTTGCGTGCCGTATCTGCCGCGCGTCAAAACTTAGAACTCGTGATGATTCAAAGATTACTCGAATTTTCGAACTATCCATATTGCCCGTCTAAGCTAATTAAACAAAACGAAGGAAAATTAAATCTCGAACATTTTTTAAAACAATAACCTCATAGGTATCATGGTTTGACTCTAAAATCACACTTCATGGTGTGTGATTTTATAGTGAAACCTATTTTTAACCCCCGACCCAAAAAGAGGGGTGTTATAAGTTTGACTTGTCTGTGTATCTGTGTATCTGTGGCTCTGTGTATCTGTGTGTCTGTCTGTGGCATCGTAGCTCCTAAACGAATGGACCGATTACGATGCGGTTTGTTTCATTTGAAAGCTGACGTAATCGAGATGGTTCTTAGCTACAATTGATGAAGATATGATCAGGGGTTTCAAGGTCATCAGCTCGATTTGTTAGCTGCGGTAGCGATCTTAGACGCGCTGTTTAGGACGACAACCCTTGTACGTCGCTATGCGACGAAGATTGTTATTTTATGTCAAATTATTTATTGACTGGGTACCACTGCCTACCACTCTTTGATAACCAGACCCGAAGCAAATATCCATCTCTTTTTTTTCCATATGAATATCCATATGAATATTTTAAGGGAAAAATTATAACATTTTTTACGTGTTTTAACAATGGCATATTTATTTGACATAAAATAACAATCCTAGTCGCATAGCGACGTACAAGGGTTGCCGTCCTAAACACGCATAAGGCTGGGAATACACGTCTGATATTGCTGAGCAAATTATTTACAAATCGGAAGTAGGAATCGGACGTCTATTTTGTTTCTGTATTCTGTATGAAAACTGCACCTTCAGACAATCGGATCGGCCATAAAATCGTAAGCGCCTTGGCGTTGTTTCCGATTCTGACATCCGATCCGACTATTGGATCTGACAAATGTATTCAAACAAATGTATGGCACGAGTGCTTTCCGATTGTCTGATCAGACAATCGGATCGGACTATCGGAGAGGAAAATCGGCTTGTATTCCCAGCCTTATAGGTATTTACTTTACTTTTAAACAAATCTGTGACCTAACATTTGAAATAAAAACGTATACAAATACATGTGTGTTTTAACTGGTACCACTGAGCTACTCTGATGATGGAACTCGAAGGTAGGAGACGAAATCCTGGATGTGTTCAAACTTTTTTTTGGTATACTAAGTTTGGACTTATTAGATTTGTCTTGAAGATAGGAAACTAAGTGTAGAAAAGTTAGTGCGATAAAATAAAACATTCCGGATCTAAAAAATCTGATCATGGATCCTCTCAGATCAGCAAATCAACAAGAAATGGACCTATAGTGCTTTAACTAAAATTGTTACTCACTATGAGCCATTAGCTGGACCGTTATCAAATTAAAGACCGAGAGTATCTGATGAGGCACCATCATGAATCCTCTCAGATCAGCAAATCAACAAGAGATACGAGGGCGGTTCAATAAGTACCCGTGTTAGAAATGAAGACACGATTTTTTTCAAAAAAATGCTTTTTATTTTTCAACATAGTCCCCTTTTAGTAAGATACACTTCTCCCAACGTTCCGGCCATTTTTTTAACCCCTCCAAAAAATAGGATTTGTCGAACTCTCCGAAATACGCCTCTGTCCCGGCGATGACTTCCTCGTTTGAGCTAAATTTTTTTCCCGCGAGCCATTTTTTCATGTTAGGGAACAAGAAAAAGTCGCAGGGAGCCAGATCGGGTGAATACGGGGGGTGCGGCAGCGATTCATAACGCAATTCATGCAGTTTGGTCGCGACAACACCAGATGAATGTGCTGGTGCGTTATCGTGATGAAACAACACCTTTTTTTTCGCCAAATGTGGCCGTGTCTCCTTTAGTTTTTTGTCGAAGCGGTTTAATAACTCACTGTAGTATAGTCCAGTGATCGTTCTTCCTTTTTCTAAAAAATCCATGAGGATGACGCCCTTCGCATCCCAAAAAATCGTCGCCATGACCTTACCGGCCGATGGGACGGTCTTCGCCTTCTTTGGTGCAGATTCACCGGGAGAAATCCATTGTTTTGATTGTTGTTTAGTTTCTGGTGTGTAATGATGAATCCAGGTTTCATCAACGGTGACAACTCGACGCAAAAAGTCCTTCGGATCTCGCTTAAATTGCCTTAAACACTGCTCTGAAGTTAACAGCCGCATCCGCTTGTTGTCCAGCGTGAGCAATCGCGGCACCCATCGGGCCGACAATTTTTTCATCTCCAACTTATCATGCAAAATATTAATTGCCGTTCCGGTCGACACACCTACGGCCTTAGCTACTTCGCGGACTTTCGTTCGTCGATCAGCGAGAATCATGTTGTGGACTTATTCAATGATTTCCTCGGTAACCACGTCTGCCGGGCGTCCTGGTCGCTCCTCATCAAAAACGGATGTTCGCCCACGTTTAAATTCGTTAAACCAATATCTAACTGTGGTCATAGATGGCGACGTGTCTCCATAAACAGCATCCAACTTTGCCTTTATCTCCTCGCACTTTTTCCCATCCAAAAACATAAAGCGAATTACCGAACGATACTGCTCTTTTTCCATCTTAACGAAAATCACGAAACACGTCTGACTCGAATGGCTGCCAAATCGAAACTAACCTATCAATCAGTCTGAATTTTATATTAGCGCCGTCTGATAGATGGCAGCACACGATGATAACACTAACTTCACTCAGGAACGCCCTCTGTCTTCAAACACGGGTACTTAATGAACCGCCCTCGTAGAACTATAGTGCTTTAACTAAAATTGTTACTCACTAAGAGCATTTAGCTGGACCGTCATCAAATTGAAGACCGGGCAATCTGATGATGCACCATTATGAATCCTCTCAGATCAGCAAATTGATATCAATTGATCAGCAAAAAAAAGAGATAGAACTGTAGTGCTTTAACTAAGCCTTTAGTTGGGCCGTTATCAAATTGAAGATCGGGAGTATCTGATCATGAATCCTCTCAGATCAGCAAATCAATAACAGATAATATCATAGTGCTTTAACTAAAATTGTTACTCTCTATGAGCCATTAGCTGGGCCATTATTAAATTGAAGACCTGGAGTAGTTATCTGATGATGCACCATAAGGATCCAAGGGATATTAAAGGGATATAACTATTGAGCCATGACTAATGTTGTTTATTACTATAAAGCTGATGATATGACCAAAGTGGTTCCAGGCGATTCGGGGGTTCCTTTAAAATTTTAATTTTGATTTTATTATGTCAATTAAAAGTATTTATTACTATTTATGAAACGGCAATTTTATACCTATTATTAAAAAAATCACAGTTTGGCGTCTAAAAGATAAATAATTTGGTTTGTGAGCCTCTCAAACTAATTAAAGTTAGCTTAAGTTACATTGCGATACATACATACATAGTAGATATATCTACTTGAGCGAGCAATGAACTTTTCCCCAGCTATGATGACATCACTAATTAGGAAGGAGTAAAGAAAGATTCCTAGTTTTTTTGTAGTAATAAAGCTAATTATTGGTAACTTAATAAAACATTTTATCTATTTTATGTACAAGATAATTGTATTATTGTACTTATTATATTTCTTATCGATCTTCATATTTATTTAGTACTTATAAAATAAAGTAGCTTTGTGTGACTCTGTACCCTTAGATCTTTCAAATTACGCAATTGGTTTAAATGAAAGAAATAAAATAATTTTGTTATCGATATATATGTGTGGTGAAGCGTAGCTTTGCGATAGTTTTTTTAGATAATAACACGAGGATTATGTCAACACTAATTTAATCTTTATGGTCATCAGCTGATAAATTACCGTCAATATGGCTTTAGGCCAAAACGGTCAACTGGTGACCTTCTGGCGTACACCACGCACGTCTAGGGTAAAGCGTTGGATGGTAATGGAGAGGCCTTTACCATCGGCTTGGACGTCTCCAAAGCGTTTGACAGGGTCTGGCACAGGGCCCTTCTTTCCAAGCTCGAGGCATACGGTTTACCTGACCATCTGCGGGGCTGGATAGCCGACTTCCGGCGCGACCGCTCCATACGCGTTGTTGTGGATGGAAGCGCGTCACACAGGGTGTCGGTGAATGCCGGGTTCCTCAGGGCTCCGTGCTGTCGCCGACTGTGTTCCTCCTGCATATCTATGACATGCTGGACCTTGGTTCCGGCATTCAAGACGACAGCACGGTGCATGGACGCTATACTGCCTATAGTTCAGTTCGACTGGAACCCCCAAAATTTATTGTTCTTTTTCTATTTTTAGGTAAAATTTATAATGCGGTTCACAGAATACATCTACTTACCAAGTTTTAACAGTAAAGTTTTTATAGTTTCAGAAAAAAGTGGCTGTGACATACGGAAGGACAGACAGACATGACGAATCTATAAGGGTTCCGTTTTTTGCCATTTTGCTACGGAACCCTTAAAAGTCCACGATCGTATAGTTTAATTTTAAGGAATAGTTTCTATCGCGGGACAAAATAAAATCATACGGACATCGACTTGTTAATAAGGCAGAGATACCTCGCCTTAAGCCGAGTTAAAGCCACATTAATAAAAATCATCCTATCGATGCTCCTTCATATACTGAAAACGGCTCCCTTTTATTTTTCGAGTTATTTAGCAAAAATATTATATCCTAGGTTATTCATTTTGAAATTTTTATTTTTTATTTTTTATTGTGACACGACATCTGACCTCGACCTGCCTGATGATAAGCAAGAGAAGGTCCAAAAGTGACGACAACTGAAAAAACCGAGTTTATTCACGGCTTCTTCAGTCACCGTCACTATGCCGGCCAAAGGTGCTTCTTCACGCATCGCTTGAAGGATCCAAGTTCATAGGATGGAGAGAACATGGGCTGGCAAAGCAAAGCATATAAAACATAGTCATTCATGATTGCAGTTTCAAAACTAATTAACCCAGTTTAATTTGAAAATGCGAATAACAATCGCCTACTAATTAAGTATAGAAACTTACAGCAACAAATATATACAATGTATTTAGATAACGCCGTATCGAGCTATATCTATATTACGTTACGTTACGAGTTGTTATTACGAAAATATGAAGTAACAAATCGTTTCAAAAAACTAAAGATAAAACCTTAGTTCCTACGATCGTAATTATCAATAAAAAATATGTTTTTTGTAAATGTTTTTTGGTCAACATGCTGACGGTACTTTGCGATCAAACAGCTACTGAATGACCAATTACAATTGTACTCGTATTTTCGGTGTGTTGCATCCATATTTTATATTTGCTCGTACGCGTAAATGGGGTAGAGGGCCGCGTCATTTCGGCTTAAACGGACTAACAGTGACACCCAGTGGCGTAGCGTGGCAGGGGCGGAGGGGGCGGCCCGCCCCGGGCGGCACATTTAGGGGGTGGCAAAATTAAAATCGTTAAAATTTGAACCTGAAATTCATATTTATGTTGTAGCTATGATTGCAACTCCTAAATAAGGGGGCGGCAAATTTTTTTTCGCCCCGGGCGGCTGACTTCCACGCTACGCCACTGGTGACACCTAATAAAAAAATAGGTTGCACTCCGGGAGTGCCGGCAGAAGTGAAAACTTGAATATTAACGTTGTGCATTTTTGATTTTTTGGAATGGTTAGGGAATAATTTTGCACGAATAGCTTTAATTATCAGTATAAAAGTACTAACATTTATGTGATAAAATACAATATTCATTTATTGCGCTATTGTACACAAACATGACAATTTATATTACATTAAAAATTTAACACTTCAGAACTATTACAATTATTTTACATTAAAAAGTTTATCTCTCAGAAAAATCCACTTCCATCCATAATTTCAACGACTCTTTCACCATCGTCATTACCAAAACCATCATCGCCAATCTCTAAAACTGATACGATAGGTTCGTATCGTTCGTATCGAACAATTTTGATTCGAACCTATTAAATGTCTAATAAAGACCGCATCAATAGTTTTGTATTTCGTTGTGCTAAGATTGCGATCATTTTAAATCGTTAAACCAAATTCACTATTTATAAATTCGATTAATAGTTGATTCTTATTGTCTGCAAAATTTACGTTGCAGACAAAATCATTGGCAAATCATCAAAGTTTTTCCCAATTTTTGAAGTTTTCGGGATACACAGGTGTATCCCGTCATCGCCACTAGATGGCGCCTGATGTATATTTTATACAACGAAGATGTCAAAAACCAAGATGTCAGGAATACATTATCGCCGCGCGGCAGAAAGAAAGGATACTTCCTCTCCTACTCTCCCTCCGTCTTACGAATTTTCAATCAGTTCATGTGTCCTGAAGCGAGTTTAACATTTTTTACCCATTACAAAAAGAGCACAGAGCCACTAAAGAAGTTTACACTTCAAAAAAAATATATTCTCCTTATAAATATTAAGCGACATTTCTTAAGCGTTACAGTAGTGACTGCCAATAGCAACTGACTGGGAGATAAAACGATTGTGTAAGTAGTTGTTTGTATTCAACCATTTGTAGTCTCGTCTGAAACACATCAACTTCCTCGGAGGCCATTAGCGAATAAATGTGGCACTCGGTCATTTATCCTCAAGAATAATGGATGGCAGTCCTAATCCGACCACGTTTTTTTTGTGTACTTAAGCACCATATCAAGATGATTATCTTTAGTCAGTTTATCCTTACTTATATTATAAACGCCAAAGTTTGTGAATATGTATGTGTGGATGAATGGATGGATAGATGTTTGTTACTCTTTCACGCAAAAACCACTGAATAGATTTTAATGAAACTTTTCAATAATATAGCTTATACATCAGAATAACATATAGGCTATAATTTATAAACAAATTGGCGTCAATTCTCTTAGCACACGATTAGCCTAACATCATCCCAAAATTATTTAAAGGACTTTCGCTATTCTGTGTGTCTCATAAAAGACTCAATTTTAGTTGTCAAATGTTAGTTTAGCTACTTAACTTAATTTTTTAAGCAGTTTTCCTATTCTGTTAAACCACTTTTAGGTGTAAAATTAGAAACGTCAATTTAGGTCCCGCTTAACCTAATTTTTTAAATTATTAATAAGACATATGAGTAATTATGTGATTGCTTTTTTAACTAAAAATACCGGAAGGTAAAATAAGGTGATTTATGTATTTTTATTTTTAGAAGCTCGCAATACGACATCACTCAGTCTGATGTTAAACTGGAGTGCGATCTTGAATCAAGGCGACTGCTACGACTTTTGAATAACTGCAAGTAGCAGCCGATCCCACTATGCCGGCCTAGTTGAACCGGCATTTTTTCGATTTTTAAGTCTTTCCGAAGAAGTCTAGGAGGGAACATAAAGAAAACACGTATTCCAGTATTAGATTACTTGTCATTATACTGTGTAACATTTACTTAATAACAATTTCACCATCATTATACAATTATATTCATGAAACACAAGTATTACAAATAATTAAATTCTGTCTCTTGTAATTGACGCAATTATAACATTCAATATGATACAATACTATTAACTTATAAAGTATAACTATATAAGTTTATTAATATTTCATTTTATTTTGCACAAATATAAATTTAACGTTGGCAATAATTTAGCCGTGTTATCCTAAAAAATGATATTTGTGTAAATTTAGTTCAACATGGACAAGGGAATTGCGCTTTAGCCTAAATAAGGCACCTAAATTTAGGAAGTTTTAAATTTAGTTTAAGTTAGTAAATGTGCCAAGAGAATCGACACCATTGTGTGAATAAGAAATAAAATGAAAGAAAAAACATATTCTCATACACAATTAATGCGTGCGTTCAGATATTTATCTTATGTAAACTAAGGAATATACATAGGTGCCTAACTGAGTTTTTGCTGTCGAAGAATTCGGCGGCTAAAGCGCATCGAGAACTTCAAAAAGTTTACGGAAATGCTGCTCTAAGTGTAACAACGTGCCGTGATTGGTTCCATCGCTTCAAAAACGGTGATTTCAATGTTGACGACTGTTCGCGTGAAGGCAAGCCAAAAACTTTTGAAGACGCTGAATTGGAGGCATTGCTCGATGTGTATCCGCGCAAAACCCAGAGTGAGCTTGCTTCAGTATTGGGAGTTACCCACCAAGCCATTTCCAAGCGATTGCATGCGTTGGGAACGATTCAAAAACAAGGAACTAGGGTTCCTTATGATTTGAAGCCAAGAGACGTTGAGAGTCGTTTTTTCGCCTGTGAACGACAAAATGGTTCAGCGCAAAAAAGGAAGAGTTGCACAGGACTGAAGTTACAGCTATCGGATGGTTGTTTGCAGGGTCTGAACGGTTGCCTTTCTTTAGGACCGGTAACAAATTGGCCCTCTTCCAAGCCCGAGGCACACGGCCCGACCGAGTATGAGAGCCGGTATAGCCTCGTCAAGACGGGAGTCAATTCCGCTGCTCGAGTTTTAAGCACAAAGATGCCATCAGGGCCACTGGACTTTCGGATATCGAGCGATCGTAACTCCGTGCAGACATCACGTTGTCTGATACGGATCTCAGGCATCGTATGTCCGCACGAACGCAAGGCATGTGGCCTTGCACCACGATCGTCCTCGTCTTCAGGCTGTCTCAGCGGTGGCAGCAAGGAACGATAAAAGTTCGATTCAACAGTCTTGGCGAGACTCCAAAAGCTGCGACTACCCGTTAGGAGCGCTAATAGACTCTCGCCATTTCTGGAACACGCTGTGCCTCCGCTCCTTTAAATACTTTTCTGCAAGACTTGGTGGCACGGTTATAGGCTGCTTTCAACTCGTCCACGCAAGGGTCATGATTTTTTCGAATCTTGACTCAGGCACTGTGTGCAGCGTTTTTGCTAAAACTGCAGCCGCGCACTCACTGTTGCACCAGAGCCTGCTCCGGTCGTTACGAGATGCATAGTTGCATGGAACGTAATATTCCATCTCCAACACTATTTCTTCAGCAACGGCACACGTGGATCTGAAGCAGCGCTGCCACCAAGGGAGCCATGCGAAATAATTCCGCATTTGCCGCACCTCTTTCCTGGCAGGAGGAGGCACGGCGCGCGGCACTGTCGTCTCGACCAGGCAGTGGTCCGAAGTCCCTAGAGGGACCTTGGACGATTGGTCAGTAGAAGGTCCAACAGAGAGGGGGCATGACCGACAATATCTGGTACCCGGGAGGGGAGTTGTTTTTTCGGCAGGGACGAAAATGCAGCTATTTGCTTAGCCACATGTATTCCGGCGGTGTGAGTTTGCTAATGCGTCGGATGGAAGGGCCTCCGTACCCTCCCGGAATTGATCTCCTGGACCCAATATCCGATCAACAATTGCCAAGACGACACTTCGAGATTAGGTGCTGCCTGGTGGGGCAGCCTCCCTCCGTGGTTAGCGGTGGGCTTAGGCCCCTGTACTGTGCGGCGGGCGGCCATCGTTTAACCGTTGTTACGGGTCTCCCTGGCCGACGGGTCAACAAACTCTTACCGGAATACAGTGGGTCTTCTCGTAGATCTACAACCCGACTAAAAGATAAAAAAACCCTGTAGTGGAGAGTTATTGTCATTTAATAACGACCTGTGATTACTGTTTTAAATATTAAAAGTAGGTAATCTGCGATTTTCTTTAAAGTTCAAGTTTTTTTCATGTCCGCATTCAGTTCCCGAATCAATAGATAATTTTCTTTAAAATCATAACACCAGACTAAGTAAGATTGGTATTAAACATTTTCCACTGTTTTAAATCGCCTGAATTTGAATGGTATTTTCCCGGTACTGTTGAGTCTGAGAGGAAAATGAGAAAGTCGCTGGTAAGTGACATTCCTAGAATATCTAGTACATCCAAGAAAATACAATTCTACATTACAAAGAGTAGCAAAGGTATGCATGATTGTATTTTCTAATCTAAATTCTAAACTTAACTAGATTAATTACCAAATATAATAAAAGAAAGTGTACAAAGTGCGTGCCGCTAAAACTCATTACAACACGTAATAATACACTTATATTGCACCCGTGCGTAGCTGAGCGGGTCGCTAGTATAAAATAAAATAATTTCCGATTTAAGGAAAGTTTTAAAGTTAGGTACGCACAAAACGAAGGAAATTGTCCTAACTAACTATGACCGCATTTAAAGAGCTATTGTTATAATGAAGGACAGTATCTAGTTCTAGCGCACAGGAGACCAATTAACTATATTAATCTACGTATGAAAATAAATTCTTACACGAAACATTTATGGCGTAAAACTGGATTTGGAATCTTTAATTACACAGCTATGCGTACCGTGTGAGGGACGTGTATAACTTTTTAACGTGACTTGACGTCTGGATGACATCTGGTAAGCACTCTCTTCAGGTGTGCCAAACGTATGAAAAAACCGTCTTTGAATAAAAATTATATAAAACTAATAAGTACATGAAAATTATACGAATGAATATGTTATATAAAAAATTCTTAAACTACTACTATTTTTAAAACTATATTTCGTTTCCCATTTTGTAATATTATTTAGATTACCCTAAGAGTAAGAAACCGCTAAGAATTTTCATCGTAGTGCTGGACGTTAACGTCGTTAACGGCACGGAAATTGCAAATTCTCTTTTGATTTTATCTTAGAAATCGTAAATATGTTTATTTAAAAATATAGAATAATTCGATCTTGTTTTATTTTATTATCCGACAACGGCGAAGAAAAAGGGAGGGTCATGATTATGACGACTAAGATATGATAAGCAAGAGGAGGTCCAAAAGTGACGACAACTGAAAAACCAAATTTATTTACGGCTGCTTCTGTCGCCCTTACTATGCCGGCCAAATGTGCTTCTTCACGCATCGCTTGAAGGTTCCAAGGTCATAGGATGGAGAGAACACATGGGCTTGCAAAGCATTCCACTTGTCGATTGTTCTACAAAGAAAAGACGCACCAGACGTATGTAGGTATGTATGTATGTACGAGGTTTGACAAATAAGTTGTTAAAGGCGTGTACGCGCGTGTAGACGCTCCCGTGTATATGTACTCTCCGATGTTTGTATTTCTACAAATAATATATCGCACAATTTTTATTATACTTATAATCATGTCAACATAATAAAAATTTGGCGACCGTGGTGCAGTGACAGTGCAATGGTCACGCAAACCAAGATCACGGGTTTTAAAACCACTCACCAGTCCGGTTTCTATGATACACTTTAGTAGCTTAGTATAGAAATGGAAATTAATAAAAAGATTGTACTCGTACTCGTCAACTGTCCGAGTATAGCGTATAGCAGAAGCGTTAATTTGAGGCTGTGCAGCAGTATAAGGATCAGCAGATTAGAAGAGCTCTGGACGTCGTGCACATAAATAATAATATTATAAACATTCGTAAACCGAAAAGTAAGTCGGTAACAAAACAAGTTACTGCGCAGCTTCAGTGCAAGCGCTCTTTTTTGCTGCCAGAACATCTAACACTAAAACATTTTAATGACCGTAGACGCGTGGACCCAGACTGGCCTTAAGCTTTTTAACCCCCGATGCACAAAGAGGGGTATTATAAGTTTGTCTGTGTCTCTGTACGTGGCATCGTAGCCACGTACAGACACACTATTCAGATCTATTCAGGCGTTTCAAGGACGTCATCTCTTTTTGTTAGTTGCGGTAGGAATCTTAGACGCATAATGGGTATTTACTTTACTTTTAAACATGTATGTGACCAAATATAAAACACCTTGTGTGCTTATACGACTGAGCTACTTTGATAAAGGAGCTGAAAGGTAGACGAAATTCTGGATTGCTTATTGGTAAATCCATCAATTTTGACAAGGACCATATGCTGAAACTGGAAGGTGGCAGATAGAATCTGGCATCTACTAATTAACACTAAGCGAGCCTACCTCTACTAGATGTGCCACGCTCACTATAAGATATTGCCAGGGAGTTGGCTAATACAGCTTGCGCGTCAGTCTGCATTGCCGCCACTTATAGACCAGAAAAGTTGTCGAACAGCTGTAACAATCCCTAAGTGCCGTTTAACACGATATATATGATTTAAAACAAAATCTAACGACTGCGTCACTTACTGTACTTCTTTAACATAACTTATATTTAATTTTGGTAGATTTTCAGATTCCTAATACGATTACGACAATAGTTATTTCATAAGATCGAAAATGCCGATTTTCGTAGTTTTTTGCAATTTGCAAGTTAACTATTGGTTGTACCTTTTTTTAAATTGTAGTTAATTAAAAATAAAAGAAAAATAAATCGATTTCCACTACTTCCATCGTTCAATAATTAATAAGGCAGTCGTTTGATTTTGTTTCAATTCCATACTGTTTGTTCTATTATTACGTGTAGAAATCATTGTGAGAACTAATTTACCAAATTCTGGTGTATCATACCATAAGTGTTAGCGCGCACACACGAAAACCGTATTAGGTTTTCTGATCAGGAATTTAGAATCTGAAACCTGAATGCTCTACTACATTCCAAATTTTCGACAATGCACACGTTTTTTTTGAAAAAAACCTGACGTTCGGTTTGTAAGAACGGAAAAAAACGTAACGTACATTTTACGCTCGCATACATTTTGGCTCGTCCGCCGCACACGGACGGAAATTTTCATTCGGAATTGCTTTAAGGACAACCACTATAGAGACGTTAAAAGGAATTGGCTTGTGATCAAATTTGCAAAGTACTTTTACTGATTGGGAAATTAACAGTGTAGTGTAACAGCAATCTATTCGTCATCGTCCATAATAACGTATTTTTAACCCCCGACTCAAAAAAAGTTTGTATGAGTTATAAGTGTTATAAGTTTGACGTGTCTGTCTATGGCATCGTAGCTCCTAATAGAATGGACCGATTACGATGCGTTTTGTTTTCATTTCAAAGGGCACGCGAAATTAGCTATAATTTACGAAGATCTGTTCAGGCTATTTTAGGTCATCAGCTCATGAGCTAAATAGTGAGCTGTGGTAGAGATCTTAGACGCATAATGCATATTTGCTTTACTTCTAAAGCTACTCTGATGATGGAGCTCGAAGGTAGGAGACGAAATCCGGGATGGGTTTACTATTTTTGGGCTTATTAGATTTGTCTTAACTGAATTAGTTCAGGAGTGTAGGAAAATCGGTAAGGTGAAAGAAAAAATCTGAATCTGTAGAACCTGATCATGCATCGTCTCAGATCAGCAAAACAAAAAGAGATAGAACTATAGTGCTTAAACTAAAATTGTTCCTTACTACTAGCCAAGCTAGGGTGCCTAGTGCCCATAACCACAGAGCCTGTATGAAGAGAATTATGGATGTGAGGGAAGCAAGTGAGTTGTGTAAGGATTGTGGTAAGTGGCGCTCCATTGTCTCTGCCTATCCCTGTGGGAAAAAGGCGTGACAGTTTGATTGATTGATTGATACTAGCCATTAGCTAGGCTGTTATAAAGTTGAAGATTTGGAGTTATCTAATGGTGGACTATCAGGATGCAACGGATATTTATGAGATATAACTATAATCATATAACTTAAGTTGTTTCTTACTATGAGACTTTAGCTGGGCTTTTTTCAAATCTGAAACCTGAATACCTGATGATGCACCATGAGGATGCAAGGGATATTTAGGAGATATAACTATATGTTTTTAGATTTTGCGCGGACATTGATTATTGAATTAAACAAATTTTATGCGGCTTACTATCGCGTTTATTTTTATTTTGGCTGTAAAGCGTTTTCGAAACGTCGGAATCAAATTAACGCCATAACAATTTTAATTCAGAATTAACTATGATGCAAACTAAAGTATTGTCAGGGGTTGATATTTTTTTTTAAATTTGATCTCAATAGCCTTTATAAGAACCAGTCTTAAAAATTCCTAATACAAAAAACCGGTAGTTTCACGGAATTCAGAACCTGAATTCCTGATCAGTAATTCAGATCCGGAATTCCGCATGTATGCGCCCAGCCTAAGTAAGAAAAATTAAAATTGTTTTATTTGTTTTTATTTAGGTAGACTTTACTCACGCTGTTTTGACCGTCGCTATACAAACTTTATCGATATCGATTTCATATCTTTAAAAAAAGTTTTACGCCTAAATTACTAAATTAGAAATATTTTGGCGACAGGCGTGGACGAACGGTTTAGTGATTGGTTTGTTGCGCGTAAAGTCCCGGGTTCGATTCCTGGTCGGAGCAAATATTTGTTTCATAGCTTTTATTTGTAATATTTAATAATTGTATTAAATATTGCAAATATTTGTTAATAAGAAAAGTGGTAAAAAAAGAGTTGTTATTAAAAAAAATGGTAGGCAGTGGTACCCAGTCTGCCGATCCGGGGTAGTACCACCACTTACAAGTATACAGACCGTGAAGTAATTTGGTCGCGTTTCGGGATCAGCTTGTAAGTTGCCGGTTTCAACTAGGTCGGCATAGTGGATGTGATTGCCACTTACAGTTATTGAATTGTAGTAGCAGTGACATTCATTCATGGACCATACTTCGGCTTATCATCAAGCGGGGTGCTGTCATATGTCGAGTCACAATAATAAAAATCACCTAAATTATTAAAAAGAATATTAGGTAATATATTATATTTGTTTAATAAGTATTTTCGCCTCGGAGCCCTGTAACGTAATTATCTTGTTAATTGCGTACAATAACGGTTTCTTCAAACCATCAACAATTCTTAAAAACGAATATATTTTAGTCATACACAATACACAATCATTTTTTTTAGTAATTAAAATCCCAAAGCCTAATAACTAGTTATTTACTATTTTATAGTTTTCATTTTAAATATATATTACAAAATTATTTTTAAACAGTATAACAATGTAAATAAATCATAAAATATTTTGTTGGTTTTAAGCCTGATTGCCTTTGCCAATTTGTGTCAAATAAAAAAACTCAAACCAAAGTTGTAGATCTTAAAATTCTCTACACAAATGGTATTCATGATTTTTTCTAGGAGTTACCATTTCCAATATATCGCGATTCTAAGAGTCACATTATACATGATATGCACATATGCCACTGGCACTGCAGACAAGTATAAATACCTATTTGTGTCTCTTTTATATATATTATACTATTCTGAAAACATTTATTCAAAAGATAGTCAGTCCCTAACTGAATCACCTCTACCTATGTGGCCTTGAAAAACATCTGGCTATTCTATTGTACTTCTATTCTTGCAATTGCAAAAAAGGTTGTAGTGCCAAATGTAGCTGTAAAAGTTAGGTTGCCTCAGGTCTCCAGTGTGTACCAATTGCCAAGGTCAGTCTTGCTCAAATGTCCAGTTGAGTACAATAGAGAAAGATTCCTGTGATTTTAATGAAGAGACCAATGACTCAGCCACATTTGAACAATATATGAACATCCAGCAAGAGAAAGAGTAAAAAAGAATTCGAAGAAGATATGTTGAAGTAGACTTTCAAGAGTATAAATCTGATTAAAATATCTAAAGAAATCACAACAATAGTTAACCCAATAATTAATAGCAATATCAACAATCAATAATAAGGTAATATTTAGAACTTGACGGGTATTGTTCCCTTAAATTATCCTACGGTACTCGTTCCCACATTGATGAATGGAAGTGAATGTTGGGTGTGGCAGAACAAGCATGAGTGTAGAAATGCGGTTTTTAGTTAGGGACTGACTATCTTTTGAATAAATGTTTTCAGAATAGTATAAAATATACAAAAGAGACACAAATAGGTATTTATACTTGTCTTCAGTGCCAGTGGCATATGTGCATATCATGTATAATGTGACTCTTAGAATCGCGATATCTCAGGAATGGTAACTCTTAGAAAAAAATTATAAAGACCATTTTTGTAGAGAATTTTAAGACCTACAATTTTGTTCTGAAGTCCATTTTTATAAAACTTACCGTTTTTGAGAAAATCCAAAAAAACTCAAATTTTGACCTTTGACCCCGAATAACTTTTGTAGCACACATGGGATCGATGGGGATTTTTAAGTTTTAAATTTTTATTTGTAATGGTAAACCCCAACTCTCCACCAATATTTGTTATTTTAAATGTCTATATTGACTGGACCAATACGATTTGCAACCATTTGTTGTGACATACCATTTTATACAATATTATTATTTATCTATACATATAATAAAATTGGAGTGTCTGTTTGTAATATTGAAATAACCGTTTTTTAATACATGTATATGAATATATATACGGTACATACACCAAAATGACATTTTTTACCATTTTTGTCTGTCTGTCTGTCTGTTTGTTCCGGCTAATCTCTGGAATGGCTGGACCGATTTTGACAGGACTTTTATTGGCAGGTAGCTGATGTAATAAGGAGTAACTTAGGCTACGTTTATTTTAGAAAAATTCTTTTAAAATAAATAAAATAAAAGAAAAAAAACATTTTCCCATACAAAATTGCGTGCGTTCAGAAATGTATTTTGGGTAAACTAAGGAAAATATATTAAGCTGTTGAGAATTGAAAACAAATTATTATTATTATCCTACTATTATTATAAATGTGAATGTCCGTTTGTTTGTTACGCTTTCACGCAAAAACTTCTTAACCGATCATCATGAAATTTCGTACACATATTCTTGGAGGTATCAGAAGTAACATAAAATACTTTTTAAATAAAAAAAAAATATTTTTTACGAAAAATAAAAAAGTTGTTAGACAATTTTTTTTCCTATTATAAAAAGAGGTACAATAAGTTGGTTCAAACCCTAAGTACTATTGAATAGGTTGGTTTGCAGTTTAGATCGATTACCTTGATTGAATTATTAAAGGGAAAAATTATAACATTTTTTACGTGTTTTTACAATGGCATATTTATTTGACATATAATAAAACAATCTTCGTCGCATAGCGACGTACAAGGGTTGCCGTTCTAAACAGCTTCCCCACAAAAAAAAGTTAACAAAGTAAAATATAATATACAATATGAAACAAACAAAACTATAAATCTAACCGTTATCAAATAGTATACGCTCTTTAACTCGTTTACCACTATTATTAGGTATATCATAAAATGTTTGTATCAAAATTGTCGAACTTTTATAATACATGAGATCTTCATCCTTGGAAGATCTCAATTTAAAACATTCAAAACTGTTGTGTGATTCTTTGTCGCACCAAATACATCTTTCAAGACGGCTGTGATTTTCCTTGTTTTTGTGCTTTTGACTAGATCCTTCTTGTTTTTCTCCCGCTATAATGCATGAAGCTGTAGGCTCTGTCGAAAAACATGGTTGAAAGCCTCTTTTCGCGATATGTATGCGCTCTTCACACTCAACTTTCATTTGTTCTATGGCTTTGTGGTAGTTTGTACCACATGGGGGGTAACTCTCCACTAGGTTGCGAGCACAAGTACCGGGCTCCGTGGCCTGAATTAAGTAGTGGTACTTGTCATCGTCATCAATGGAAGGGTCTTCGTGAATTTTGCGAAATTGTCCCCAGAATGCCAGCCAATGTATGATATTTCCATCAAATTTTATTTAAATTTTTGGTAACCGAAATATTCGTTTAATCGAGCCTTTTAATATGTCAGAAACATTCGGTTCGTCAGCAATACTTTCATCGTTTTGATTTAAGTTGCTACGCACGGTTCTTACTGACTCTCGGCTATGGATGCTAGAAGAATCTGGTCGGTACTCACGGTTGTTGGATAATACCTTTTCACATTTTTGTTTTATTAATAACCACTTGAATTCGATTTCTTCCGCCGACTCCGCATCCTTCAAAATATCCTCTTCGGAAGCCTCTGTCAAGAGCATCAGCTCTCGGACCCTCTCGTCAATTGCTAAATATTGTGCGACTCTTTGAGCAACTTGGCCATATAGAGCTCGCACAATAGCATGATCGATGGGTTTAGATGTGAGTGCTTCTTCCAATTTATTTGCCGATCTTATATATAGCCCACGATTTAAAGAGCGCGCCTTGCGCTCAACCTCCACGGTCACCATATGAATGGGTTGGTTTGCAGTTTAGATCGATTACCTTGATTGAATTATTAAAGGGAAAAATTATAACATTTTTTACGTGTTTTTACAATGGCATATTTATTTGACATATAATAAAACAATCTTCGTCGCATAGCGACGTACAAGGGTTGCTGTTCTAAACAACTATACTACCATCGCACTGTATTACCGACAGTCACGTCAACATCGAATCCAATCAACTGTACTATGGAGACTATACACTATACTTTCAGCTGTTTGAAAATTTTCTTTATTGTTATTTCCTTCTGTTGCTATAATATATGCATATTCTACTATTGTTATAAATGTGAATGTGAGTTTGTTTGTAACGTTTTTTATTTTTGGAGGTACTAAAAGTAACATAGGTTACTTTTAATTTAAAAAAAATAGACTATACTTTTAACTGTTTGGAATATATATTTATTTTTATTTCCTTCTGTAATTTTTATATGAGTTATAAATACAAAAAAGTCGAATTGAGAACCTCCCTTTGTTTTATGAGTGTGTTATAAAGCAAATTTTACGCGAGTGAAACCGCGGGCACAGCTAGTTAAGTATAAAATTGTTAATATTGTATCACTCGACAACCTAATTTGACAAATACGATTTGATACAATAACAAATTACATTAAAATAGTTTTAAAAAGGATGAAGGAGCAGCTTTTATTCTTTCCATATTCTTAGCGTGTGTAGGCGTCGCTAATTTCGAACGGTCAAAAAGAAAATAAAGGGTTTTGGCGGGCAACTGCGAGTGATTGGGCGCGCAATTTTGAATTTAATATTTGAAAATCTTGTGTTTCTCATAAATAATAATGTGTAATAATGGTGGAATTGTTATCTAGTAACCAGTTATAAGTTGATCTATTATACACAAGTAATTTAAAGCCGTGAAACGTGTTTCTTCGTGTTTCCCTCCTTTAGTAGTTATTTTTTCTAGAAATGGTGCAAATGTTTTATTGCATGAAGGTTGTTCTGTGACTGGTACTATTGTTGCTACTGCATCAAATGTAGGTGGTATGTATAAGTTAGATGTAAATAATCAATGTCAAGCTCAAATATCACGCCCACATGTCACAAATGACTCTATAACTTTATGGCATAAACGTCTTGGACATCTTAATTTAGTATCTTTAAACATACTTAGAGACAACGATGTCGGTATAAATTATATTGGTCGCAAAATGAACGATATTTGTATAGCGTGTGCACAAGGTAAAATGGCTAAAAAGATATTTAAATCTTCCACTTTTAGGGCTTCCGCAGTACTTGAATTAATTCATTCAGATTTATGTGGACCTATGAGTTGTGCTTCGTGGGGAGGAGCTCTATATTTACTTACTTTTACTGATGATAAGACTAGGAAAGTCTTTGGTTATTTGTTAAAGTCTAAAGATGAGGTTAAACAAAAATTTATTGAATTCAAAAATCTTGTTGAAAATCAAACAGGCAAGAAGATTAAAATTTTTAGATCGGACAATGGAGGAGAATTTGTAAATAAAAATATGGCTAGTATTTTTAGGGCGTATGGTATTATTCATCAAACCACCGTACCTTATAATCCCCAACAGAATGGTGTGGCTGAGCGTTTAAATAGGACTATCATTGAAAAAGCTCGATCTATGTTACAGTGTGCACATCTACCAAAAGCATATTGGGGAGAAGCTGTAAATACCGCTATTTATCTTAAAAATAGATCACCTTCAAAGGCAATATGCAACCAGATTCCTGAAGAACTATGGACAGGAACTAAAGTAAATTTATCTCATTTAAGAGTATTTGGCTGTGAAGCTCACATGCTCATACCTAAAGAGAAACGCAAAAAGTTCGATTCAAAAACAAAATCATGTATTTTTGTAGGTTATTCAAATGAAACGAAAGGTTATCGTCTAATAAATACAGATAATCCTCGACAGATTTTAATAGCAAGAGATGTATGTTTTATCGAAAATAAGTTTACTAATGATGTTGTTCCTAGTACATTATTACCTACTCCAGTGATCATAGAATCTTCTACTATTGATATTGTCCAAAATGATTTAATTCCGCATGATTTATCTGACTCGGGTAATTCAATTAGCCAATATAATATGGATAATAATAACCTTTATCCTAATAATTGTAATGATGAATTTAGTAATGAATCTAATGTAAATGAAAGTCATGATTTACAGTCTGACAATTCCGAACTTGATATTCAAATACCAGCTGATCCAACTCAATCATTAATCGAAAGGCGCTATCCGTTAAGAAATAGATGCCCGAAAATTTGGTCAGATGATTTCATATTGTATCAAGCTGCTGTTGAAAATGATGAACCCTCTACTTATAAAGAGGCTATTAATGATGATAATAAAGATCAGTGTCAGACGGCAATGCAAAAGGAATATGATTCTCTTATTAAACATCAAACATGGATTCTTGTTGATAAACCAGTTGACAGGAAAGTTGTTAAATGCAAATGGGTGTATAAAATTAAAAGAAACACTAATGGAGACGTTGTTAAATATAAGGCGAGATTAGTAGCCAAGGGTTATACACAAGTATATGGTATTGACTATGAGGATACTTTTGCACCTGTGACTCGACTTTCCACAGTTAGATTATTGTTGGCATTTGCCGTAAAATATGATCTTGAGATGTACCATCTAGACGTAGAGACAGCCTTTTTAAACGGTGACTTAGAAGAGGAAATATTTATGGAGCAACCGAAAGGTTTTAAAAACGGTAATAAAGTTTGTTTGTTAAAGAAGGCGTTATACGGTTTAAAACAGGCTCCGCGGCAATGGAATAAAAAAGTATGTGATGCATTAGAATTAAACGGTATGAATAGGTCTCAGACAGAGTATTGTGTATATCATAAAAGAGTGGATAAGAGTGTTATTATAGTTGCAGTATTTGTTGATGATTTTTTCATTATTACAAACAATGTTAAGCTGAAGGATGATTTTATGAAATGTTTACAAAAAGATTTTTCTGTAAAAGATTTAGGTATCTTAACTGATTGTCTCGGAATGAGGGTGAGAAAAACTGATGAAGGCATTACACTCGATCAATCTTGTTACATAGACAAAGTTATAGAAAAGTTTGGTTTAAAGGATGCTAAATCTGCTTCGACTCCTATTGATCCTGGAACTAAGTTAGTTCGTCCTGAAAAATGTGCAACTAATAATGAATTTCCATATCAGCAACTCATTGGTTCTTTGATGTATATATCAATAGCTACTAGACCAGACATAACCCACGCAGTTAGTGTCTTAAGTCAATTTAATAACTGTTTTGATGAAACTCACTGGAAATGTGCTAAGAGGGTTTTAAGATATTTAAAAGGCACAATAAATCAAAAACTTATTTTTAAGAAATGTGAGGATGACATTGTGGGTTATGCAGATGCTGACTATGGTGGCAATATTATGGACAGAAAGTCTTATACGGGCTATGTATTTATGATGAGTGGTAGTTGTATTTCTTGGCAGTCTAAGAAACAGGTTACAGTGGCTTTGTCTACAACCGAAGCTGAATATAATGGCACTAGGTGATGCATGTAAGGAAGGTCTTTATTTAAAAAGTTTAATCAGAGAATTATTTTTGTATCAGTAAACCAATCAAAATATTTTCTGACAATCAAGGCGCACAACTTTTAACTAAGAACAGTACATACCATTCACGAACAAAACACATAGACATTCGTCATCATTTTATTCGTAATATTGTAGCACAGAAACAAATTTTAATAGATTATATTCCTACGAATGAAATGATAGCGGACATTTTAACCAAGTTTTTGCCAGCATTTAAACATAAACATTGTGTTGGTCTTTTGGGTTTCCTATGTTAAGGTGTTAGGGTTTTGTGCCTCATGTACAACTAGGGAAGGTGTTATCATTAAGGGAAGGTGTTAGATTTTATATATATTATATAAAATCTCTTTTCTAATGATAAACATCTTTGCCTTGTATTTTGTATTGTCAAGATTTGACATCTTACTTCAATTCTGACTTGCATAGTAAAAATATATTATTATATTATATATATGAATTTTATTTATTCTTTTTATTACGGACAAACCTAGTAAATAAAATAATGACAAGTAATCTAATGCTGTGATACGTGTTTTTTTATGTTCCCTCCCAGACTTCTTCACATAAACTTTAAAATCGAAATAATTCAAGTTGCCGGTTCCAACTAGGCCGGCATAGAGGATTCGACTGCTATTTTCAGTTATTTAAAAGTAGTAGCAGTCGCCCCCATTCATAGACCGCACTCCAGTTTAATATCAGATTGAATGATGTCGTATGCCGAGCTACTATAAATAAAAATACATAAATCACCTTATTTTACCTTTTGATATTTTCAGTTAGAGCATTAACCACATAATTACTCATATTTCTTATTAAGAATTAAAAATTTTAGGTTAAGCGGGACCTAAAATGGTGTCGTCTAATCTTAAACAAATTTAGTTTGACACTAAATTTTACACCTAAAATTGGTACAACAGAATAGGAAAACTGCCTAAAATTCTAAGTTAAGTAACTAAACTGACATTTAGGCCCGTCAAAGCTTTGACAGCTATAAATTAAGACTTATATGTGACACATAGAATACCGAAAGTCCTTTGACAGGTCTAAATTATTTTTAGGAGGATTTTAGTATAATCGTGTGCCAAGAGAATTGGCACCAATATCCGCATAATGAAGTAAAAAAAAACTATAATGAAAAGAAGCAACTTTGGCCGGCATAGTGACGGCTACTGAGGCAGTTGTGAACAAACTCAGTTTTCTCAGACCTCCTCTTGCTTATTATCAGGCGAGCTGACGACAATCAGATGTCGTCACAATAAAAAAATGAAGATGTAATCATTAAATTTCTCTATTAGATATTTAGGATGCAATGAAATCTTTAACAAATTGACTAGAATATTACTTTAAAGATGGAGATTATAAAATCAATTTATTAATAGATTTCTATGTCTAAAACAAAGTGCCACGAATTTAATATTAATTTGTTGTGCTTTAAACAATCCACAACAAAACCTGTATTTGTAATTTCATTTTATTACTAAAATTACATCAGCCTATTATTAATTACATTAGTTATTCAATACAGTTGAACGACGATTCCATCCGTTTTAAGTCTTACGTTCCTAACATCCTTCCGAACAGACCTTTAATTTTTTTACCAATTCATCCGCATGTACCAATTATACAATCAGCATAATCATTCGTTTCGCAAGCGTCAAAACGTCGGAGGTTGTCTGTACCGGAATTGCGCAAGCTGTTTAGGCCTTACGGCTTGATTGCCTCATTAATCTATGGTTTCATGGACATGTGGGTTAATTGTTTATTTATTTTGATATTATGTTCTTATATTAGATTTGCTTTATACATTTTTATATGCAAATTATGCGCAACAAGAGATTTTAATGATATTTTCCCCATTTTTTAAAAGTTATCGATTTATTGAACTCAAAAGCTACTATGAATTTGCCATTTTGTCTTTTATTACTTAGTACCCATTATATAGGTTATATGAAAAGTAATATGCTTCGAAATAATAAAAATATTGTGTCAGATAGTTATCAATAATAATATGATGGAATTAATTGACGAAAGAAATACTGGCTTATATTATTTGAACAGTTTTATGCTAATTTAATTTATACACATACATTACTGTATGTCATAGGTAGGTATTTGGTTAAGGTAGAGGTACATACAATTTTAGAAGGCTGGTTTTCCTTGAGTTTCTTTTCGTTTTCCGGATATATGCATTTTAACCGATTACGTAAACCTATGAATTTGTATTTCTTGACATCGATTAATTCCTAACATAAATTAATCGGTTATTTAAGTCAACATTTTTGAATATTTAATATTATTTATTATCCCACCATATTTTTTAATTTTTATTGTGACACGACATCTGACCTCGTCCCGCCTGATGATAAGCAAGAGGAGGTCCAAGAGTGACAACAACTGAGGAACCGAGTTTGTTCACGGCTGCCTCAGTCGCCGTCACTATGCCGGCCAAAGGTGCTTCTACACGCATTGCTTAAATGATCCAAGGTCATAGGATGGAGAGAACACATGGGCAGGCAAAGCATTCCACTTGTCGATTGATCAATGTATAATATCATAATATGTTTATAGCAATACTCACATTTGTATTGTATCGTAATACGTAAATAAAGGAAGAGCTTTTGTTCCTGTTAGCCTCAAATTTAATTGTTTGGATTAAATATGTTTGGGACACATTTGGACACAGTTGGACATAAAGCCAGAATTATGAGAAGGAATAAAGAGGACACAGTTATGAGATGACCGCAACGACCTGTCGTGGAGGGAAAAAATATGAATTTATTCTTGAGGTACTCCGGCGTCGCAGGCTCATATAGTACGGAAAATAATAAACAAAGGATTCTAATATTTCTGCGACTACGAATTGGTAACCACTTCAACCTGGTTCGATACTTGGAGATGTGATCGTATTTACGCAAACAGTAGAAGAAACGAATACATGAGCATCCGATCCATCTTATTAATTAACACCTCCGACATATCGACGCTACACGCGTCACCATAGTCGAGCAGAGGAAGGAGAAGGCTTTGGGCAAATTCTTTAGTTTGTTGAGAGAGTGCAGTGAAGCATGAAGTTTACGACTGGTACTCGTATTAGTCACGTAAGCATTCCAGCTTGGATTAGAATCCAAGAACATACCTAGATTCTTCACCTCGCTACAATATGTTATAGGGACGTTATCAAACCAAACAGGGTCGATACTGCTTACGTTAAACTTATTTAGTTGTCGAGAACTACCTATTATAATTGCCTGACACTTTGGTTGACAACGACCCCGAATCGTGTTGACCTCAGATCATATATTATAATACTTATATGATCTGAGGTGTTGACCAAGAGTAGATATTGCGAAGATTTGAGTTAAGCCAAGCTATTGCACTGTTTATTGTAAGGATGTCCACCGCACATAGAGCTGCAAGTCATCGGTATACAGGTGGTAATGACAATGTAGACAAGAGGTGATAGCGTTAATGAATAAGGAAACAGCAAGGGGGAAAGCATACTACCTTGGGAGACACCGTGACTAAGTCACACCACCCCGATGACACCTGATCAACTCTAACTTGTTGCTGCTGACCATGCAGACATTGGGTATTTATCATCATCATCATCGGCCAGAAGGCGTCTACTGCTGAACATAGGCCTTCCCTTTAGAACGTCATTCCGAACGACAAGTAGCCAGTTGCATCCACTGGTTATTCGTGACTTTCACTATGTCGTCAGTCCACCTAGTGGAAGGCCTTCATTCGCTGCGTTTTTCGATTAATATCTGTATAAATACCAACAAGGGAGTTGTGTAAGGATCGTGGAAAGTGGCGCTCCATTGTCTCTGCCTATCCCCGTGGGAAAAAGGCGAGATGATTTGATCGATTGATTGATATAAATACATATTATGGCATAAGATACGAACGCACGCACGCTTGGTAATGTATATATTTTTTTATACATTTATTATACATATATTTTTATATTTTTATTTTACATTTCTATACTAAGCTACCAAAGTGCTTGTATCATGGTAACAGTACAACCAAAGTACATATATTAATGATACATTGGTACCGGCAAGTGGTTTTAAACCCGCGCTCTCGGCTTGCGTAATCACTGCCACTACACCACGGTCGCCCTAAACTGTCAAACTGAAGTTGATACATTTTTTTATTGTTACTCTACATCTGATACATTAGCGCAGGCGCCTATACCAAGTAGTATTTTATCACTATAAACGTTTCTGTACTAGCAACTTTAAAGCGACTTAGTCGGGTTTCGGGATAAGCTTAAAATTTGGCAGTTACAACTAGGCTCGCATAGTAGATGCAACTGCTACGTGGAATTATTTAATTGTATTAATTGTTTCACTTGGGCAGGTACAAACCAAAAATATTGTCTTACAAAAACATTTTACAAAGAAACGACCCATTATAACATTACTCTTGGATTTCCATCATGCTTACCAACAGGCAGGTCGAGGTCAAATTTTAAGGGACAATAAAAGTCCTTTGGCCGGCATAGATCAGCGACTAAGGCACCCGAGAACTGATTCGGATTTTCGAATCATTGGACTACGTAATTATCCTTATAATTATAAAGTAAGCAACTAAGTTTCATAGTAAGAACAATATCTGGACTACGTAAATATTCTTACTACAATAATATAAAGTAAACAACTAAACTCACTTTTAAAAATCTTTAGAATATTCAAGAATATTCTCATGTTTAATAAAAAGTTGAAGTTTCTTGAAGCTTTCTTGGCGATCATATTAATGTCTAATAGAGCAACCCTAGTTAATTATATTTAACAATATGAAAAAAAATGATTTTTCTTATTTAGAAGACATTTTCAGGGTTCCTTTCTTCAAAGGGGAAAAACGAGGATCACTTTGTTGTCCGTCTGTCTGTTTGTCTCAAACGATGAAGAAATCCTACTCGTACTTATCCGTTTTTTAAATTACTTGAACCTGGGGACTATAAAAGGTAATAACAACCAACTATATAAATGAAGGCCCGCAGTCCTATAATAACCGTTGCGAGGTCTCAATTTTGATTTTCAATTTCAGCAATGAAGCTTAACTGTCAAAACGAAGCTAATTGTCATTATCATTGAAGTTATGCGGCTGGCCCTCAGGTTCTCCTTGCCCTATGAGTTAAGCCATTCGGTGTAGCTCCTCTGCGGTAGATTCATGAAACAATGTCAGCAACAACACGAAGCCATGAACCAGACGCTTTGGAGTTTGCAAGAGCCTGTTTATTACCAAGGTCGCCATTACCTCCAGGTAGGTCCTGAGGCAGACGGTAATTATTTCCTCCATGACCTTGCATATTACTGATGTTACAGTAATCGGGCGATCAAGTTTGCAAGGTACGACTTCACCTTTTTTGGGTCGGGAATTGTAAGTTGCTGGTTTCGACTAAATCGGAATAGTGGATGTGACTTGCAGTTATCTAACTGTAGATAACTGCTTATCTAACTGTAGATTATTTATGTGTGGATTTTTCAGTGATTTTGTAGCGCCGTACTTTCAAACCGTCCTACACAATTCATTTTGAAGCTAATAATTATGTTTTATTTGTGTTATTATTCTAATATTTTTATCATTCATCGTATACTTCTGTAAACGGGTTTTTACATATCGATAGCTTCTATTTTTTTCCACATAATTCACTTTTCATTTTATTAATTTATCTCTGAAATAAGCCCGAAAATACACTTTTTCTACTTTGTTTACATATTTTCATAATTATGACATCGATACGTGATAACCCGGTATTTTTCTTAATTTGGTCTAAAATACGCCTGTATGAAGGCTATTATCCGATTTTGTTTCCGATTGTCTGATCAGACTATCATCGTATTCACTCAATACACATCCGATTCTTGCGTCAGACTTTTTCTAAAGTCAGTTGTTCTCGAGCTGTGAGTGCTTGCTTGTCAAGTTTTATGGAGCAAAAAAGAAAAGATAGACGACGAATTATTGCTAATTATTACATATAATTATTACTACCCTGGATGGGCAGTTGGATGGCTACCCGACAAGCAGACCCGAAGCAAATATCCACCTCTATTTTTTAATAACAAATTATTTTTCCGACCCGAAATCAAACCCGGGACTTTACGCGCAACAAACCATTCGCTAACCGTTCGTCCACGTCTGTCCTCAAAAAATCTTTGCGAGATTGCCAGCATATACATCACAGCATGACCAGTATATGAATGGTAATCATCAATGCTACTCAAGACCCAATCTGCAATAGCATAAACTGTAATAGGCTTACAAGTTTACTTGAAACATAAGGCATAGTTGCTTGTGCCTTTGAGATATCTTAAGAGCCTTTTGCCGCAGCTATGTTCACATTCCCTAATGCGAATAGAATTGGCTCAAATAACTGACTGGACGTGTACAAATTGATAAGCACAATATAGAGCCTATTATCTCCTGGTATGAATAGTCCACAATTTTCGGACCCTTATCCAACTTAATGTAGGAACAAGCGGAGTGGCAGCAGAATTACAGTCTTTTATAGAATATTTACTGAGCAAATTATGTACAAATCTGAAGTAGAAATCGGACGTCTATTTTGTTTCTGTATTCTGTATGCAAACTGCACCTTCAGAGAATCGGATCGGCGATAAAATCGTAAACGCCTTGGCGTTGTTTCCGATTCTGACATCCAAACCTTCTATCGGATCGGACGTGTATTAAGTATTTAAACAAATGTATGGCACGAGTGCCTTCCGATTGTCTGATCAGATAATCGGATCCGACTATTGGAGAGGAAAATCGGATTTGTATTCCCAGCCTTAGGGATAGGAAGGATTTTTGCCTATAATAATCATTTGGGGTCCAGCGGAGTTAGGTTGGCAAGTTAAAATGATTATCGTCTCACGTCGGCGATTGTCAAAATAATAAAAGCTAGGCTAAATCCAATAAAACGAGACTATTAATCGTTGTGACAAATATCGTCAGTGCGACGGCACGTTTTATAATCATCATTTAACCATGGTCGAACGAGCCCCTAAGCCGCCGATCTTATGGAGATATACTGTAGACGCCCTAAAGCCGTCCACATAATTTGTAATTAATTTAAATATCTGTCGACAAAATTTATGGACATAATTATTAGTTTTTAATTAAATTATAATTATAATTCACGTTTTTACTTCACGACACACACACCTCAAAATCTTGGTGTATTTATTACCTAAACCGTGTTTGGGTCCTTATACAGACAGGAAAAGCGTAAATTCCTTTTATAAACAAGTGAATAAATAAAGTCATAAATAACTACTGACTACTGGATAATGCATTAAAAAATATAGGACAATATTTTTCCTTATTAAAGGGAACCTGTTAATTAACCTAGAAAATCTGACGTTTACTTATTCTATTAATAGATAACTATTTGTCGAAGGTTTTATGTGGGGTCAACAACATAGGCCACATTAAACTATGCTTCGGTAAAAGGATTTTAATAAAGGTTAAAGATTAATTAAATAAATATTTACCTAATTATAATTATTAGAAGAATCTTTATATATAATAAAATCAAAATTAAAATTTTAAAGGAACCCCCGAAACGCCTGGAACCACTTTGGTCATATCATCAGCTTTATATAAATAAACAACATTAGTCATGGCTCAATAGTTATATCCCTTTAATATCCCTTGGATCCTTATGGTGCATCATCAGATAACTACTCCAGGTCTTCAATTTGATAATGGCCCAGCTAATGGCTCATAGAGAGTAACAATTTTAGTTAAAGCACTATGATATTATCTGTTATTGATTTGCTGATCTGAGAGGATTCATAATCAGATACTCCCGATCTTCAATTTGATAACGGCTCAGCTAAAGGCCTAGTTAAAGCACTACAGTTCTATCTCTTTTTTTGCTGATCAATTGATATCAATTTGCTGATCTGAGAGGATTCATAATGGTGCATCATCAGATTGCCCGGTCTTCAATTTGATGACGGTCCAGCTAAATGCTCTTAGTGAGTAACAAATTTAGTGAAAGCACTATAGTTCTATCTCTTGTTGATTTGCTGATCTGAGAGGATTCATGATGGTGCCTCATCAGATACTCTCGGTCTTTAATTTGATAACGGTCCAGCTAATGGCTCATAGTGAGTAACAATTTTAGTTAAAGCACTACAGGTCCATTTCTTGTTGATTTGCTGATCTGAGAGGATCCATGATCAGATTTTTTAGATCCGGAATGTTTTATTTTATCGCACTAACTTTTCTACACTTAGTTTCCTACCTTCAAGACAAATCTAATAAGTCCAAACTTAGTATACCAAAAAAAAGTTTGAACACATCCAGGATTTTGTCTCCTACCTTCGAGTTCCATCATCAGAGTAACTCAGTGGTACCAGTTAAAACACACATGTATTTGTATACGTTTTTATTTCAAATGTTAAGTCACAGATATGTTTAAAAGTAAATACCTATAAGGCTGGGAATACAAGTCCGATTTTCCTCTCCGATAGTCCGATCCGATAGTCACTCGTGCCATACATTTGTTTGAATACTTAATACACGTCAGATCCGATAGTCGGATCGGATGTCAGAATCGGAAACAACGCCAAGGCGCTTACGATTTTATGGCCGATCCGATTGTCTGAAGGTGCAGTTTTCATACAAAATACAGAAACAAAATAGACGTCCGATTCCTACTTCCGATTTGTAAATAATTTGCTCAGCAATATCGGACGTGTATTCCCAGCCTTATGCGTGTTTAGAACGGGCAACCCTTGTACGTCGCTATGCGACGAAGATTGTTATTTTATGTCAAATAAATATGCCATTGTTAAAACACTTAAAAAATGTTATAATTTTTCCCCTAAAATATTCAATCAAGGTAATCGATCTAAACTGCAAACCAACCTCGCCATATGAATATTTTAAAGGAAAAATTATAACATTTTTTACGTGTATTTACATTGGCATATTTATTTGACATAAAATAACAATCTTCGTCGCACAGCGACGTACAAGGGTTGCCATCCTAAACAGCGCGTCTAATATCGCTACCGCAGCTAACAAATCGAGCTGATGACCTTGAAACCCCTGATCAGATCTTCATCAATTGTAGCTAAGAACCATCTCGATCACGTCAGCTTTCAAATGAAACAAACCGCATCGTAATCGGTCCATTCGTTTAGGAGCTACGATGCCACAGACAGACACACAGATACACAGATACACAGAGCCACAGATACACAGATACACAGACAAGTCAAACTTATAACACCCCTCTTTTTTGGTAGGGGGTTAAAAATGAATGTTGCTAAGAGCTAAACTCGAGAACGGCTAGATAAATTTGGCATTTTTTTCATGTGTTCCTTAAGTTCCACGAAAGGTTTTTATGGAGAGAAAAAATATATAAATTGTGTGGAAATCAGTAAAAACATCACTTTTCTTTTTCCAAAAAAACCAGCTGTCAAACATATGAAGTAACGTATTTTTTTAAATTTATATAATAATGCATTGACTTAACATAACGTAACTTAAATAAAACCTAAGAATATGAAAAAAATAGAATCTGTGCTAAAATAAGAACTAATTCAGTGTTATTTATCTCATTTATACTATGTTTATACCACGTGTGACTGAAAGAGACAACTACTTGGACTTGGACTTAAGACACAGAAGAAGCCCTAAAATAGCTACAAAATACAACCGTTTATACTATTTTCACTTATGGCATTAAAAAGAAGTCAGAAGGGGATGAATATACATTTTTACATTCGTAATTTAGAAGGTTGTCACTATATTTAATGATCATTTAACAACCTAATTTGACAGAATAACAAATGACATTAAAATACTTCAAAAAAGGATGGCGGAACAATTATGCCGCTACTTTAGGGCTCCTTCTATTTCTTAAGTCCATATTATTTAAATAAAACAAAGGTGCGTTTGAATTACTATTTTTGGTATGCATTCAAGTTGATTAGGCTGTATGGATAATATTCAATATGGAAATATCAAAAATTCAATATTTAATCTATACTCCCATATCCATACTTCAAAACTCCATACTAATTATAGTTTAACACGTGAAAGTAAATCGGTTTATTTATTTGTTTGTTACGTTTTCACGCCTAAACCGCTTGGTATAGAGATAAACGGCGACATTGTGCGTCCTCTATCGCCTATACCACGGATAATTTTCTGAGGAGCTCTTTAACCTTGTTCCTACCTCGTCCTTTCACACACGTAATACCCACAGGTCGGGGAAAACATCCGCATTCTATCGATCAAATCGGCAGTCGAACTAAAAAGTTCGGTGCGTCTTTTCTTTGTAGAACAATTGAGAAGTGGAATGCTTTGCCAGCCCATGTGTTCTCTCTATCTTATGATCTTGGATCCTTCAAGCGATGAGTGAAGAAGCACCTTTGGCCGGCATAGTGACGGCGACCGAGGCAGCCGTGAACTTACTTGGTTTTTTCAGTTGTCGTCACTTTTGGACCTCCTTTTGCTTCAGGCGGGCCAGGGCCAGATGTCGTGTCACAATAAAAAAAAATTGAACCTTTACTATTATGAGATGCCCTATTATTCTCCCGATGTGTGTATACAATTCAGTTTTCATTCCAGGATAAAAGGTCGAGATTCCCACGTCTCCTTTTCCTAGTTTATTATACGGATGTGTATATGTGTGGGCCAGACGGCCATGTTTCAGCTAATCAAGGATTGTGAAAAACTCTGAAACCTGATTTTTACGTAGTTATAATTATGTTACACAATATTGTTAACAATCAATCATCGGTACTCCCGATACTTCCTGTCGTCGGCAGTATTACCTTATAGACGCTCTATAATTTAGTTTTGATTTCGTTTGAGAATACCTATATAAGACTAAATAGCGCCCAATAATCAGTAAATCTGTAGATTTAGAGTCTGAAGACAAAGTGTTCCTTGTAAATAAAGCGACTAAAGGTTACTTAAAAGATAAACAATAAAACACAGTATAAGAAGCCCTGTCCTTTATTTTTTATAAAAAGTAAAAACACAAACTTATATAATTTAAATTTAAATAATACTTATGTTGGTATAGGTACGTATATAAGTTCCTCATAGGGAACTGCTTGTAAGAATATTTCTATTGTTTTTAATGCCAATGACACAGCGTAATCGACAATAGGTTTCCCGAATTCTTCAGCAACCGTTTTCCAATTATCGTTTAAGAATTGTAGAACTGTGTTACCTGCAACAAAATTAACTTACTACTTATTACCAAGCTCTATGCATAGAAAAATTAATTTAATTTATTTACTAGTACATTCCAATAAAGTATTTGTAATTACGAGCAAACTTGTATTTATGGAACATAATAAATATATACATGGCATAAAATTTGCTTAGCGTTTGCTCGTTTAAAAGTTGTAGGCAAATGATTACTGATCCGAGGCAGTACTATCACTTTCAATTTTACAAAAGTGCACATTGAAAGTTGCCAGTTCCATCTAAAGGGTCATAGGTCTTGCGACTGCCTGCTACTTTTAGTTAAAGCTATCGTAGCTATCGCCTCTACAGCTATGAACTGCACCTCAGCTTATCATCAGGCGGGGTGCTGTCATATGCCGTAATAATATTCAGAAAGTTAATTCAAAAATTAAAAACCCAAAACTGAAAAATCACGCTCTAAAAACATGAAACAAGAAAATATTTTTATCTGAAATTGTTATGTATTGAATATGTAATAAATAAACAACTCACACATAAAATGTTTTATTGTATTTAATACATATAGTGATGACTGTGGTCGTATGCCACCTACATTAACAAAACCATTTTATCAGTAGAAAGCGATCGTAATCTTTAGAAAAAATTGACGATATATGTAAATATTGTATATATGATGGCGTCGTATTCTATCCCATGAACATCACTATTGATATGTATCCGAGTCGGAGAGGACACTTCCGGTGCATTAAGTGTTTTCAGCTGCAATTACCACCCTACACATATGCAAATTCCCCCATAGTGTCCACGTCTCGTTCAGGGACTTGTTTGCTTAGCACCAGTTGCGTTTGGGGGTTGTGGAATCGGTTAAGGATTCCAGTGGCATCCAGGTGACCTGCAGTATCCCGGTGAGTTTGTGACCTGTCCGCCATGGAGACCCGTCGCAACCGCTGGCCGCCCACCGTACAATACAGGGGCCTGAGCCCACCGTTAACCACGGAGGGAGACTGCCCCACCATGCGGCGCATAATCTCGAGGTAATTCGTCTTGCCGATTGGATCAGATATGGGGTCCAGGCGATGACTTCCAGTAGGGTACGGGGCCCTTCCGTCCGACGGAACAGCAAACTCACACCGCCGGGATACATGTGGCTAAGCGGAATGCCGCATTTTTCGTTCCTGCTAAAGAAACAACATCCAACATTTTCACCCTCGCGAAAGCCGGGGTATGTATGTACATCCGGTCCGATATCTGTTGTCTTCGCTTGGAGGATCCTTTCCTGTCCATCCTCTAGGTACACCTACCTTACAGGTCTACCCTTGGTTTCTAAGCCAGGATCTATGGGTGCCTTTATCTTGGTTACCGCGGGGAATCAGAGCGGTTCCCGACCGTGGAGGTCGTGGCCTTAGGGGATAGCTGTAACCTCAGTACTGTGCAAGGTCATGAAGCGGATAATCATTGTTTGCCTCTTGGCCTATCTGGAGGGATACTAGCGAAACGGTCAACTGGTGACCTTTTAGCGTACACCACGCACGTCTGGGCTGAAGCGTTGGGTAGTAATGGAGAGGCCCTTGCTTGGTCTTGGCTTGGACATCCCTAAAGCGTTTGACAGGGTCAGGCACAAGGCCCTTATTTTTAAGCTCGAAGCATACGGTTTACCTGACTTCCTGCGTGGCCGCTCCATACGTGTTATTGTGAATGGAAGCGCATTGCGTAGGGTTTCGGTGAATGCCGGCATTCTTCAGGGCTCCATGCTGTCGCCGACTTTGTTCCTTCTGCATATCAATAACATGCTGGACCTTGGATCAGACATTCATTGCTATGCAAACGACAGCAAGGTGCATGGACGCTACACTGCCCGCAGCCGGCAAAGAGGAGATAGCCGATATGAGCGAGTCTGTTGTAACGGGGATGAACCGGGTTCTTGGTCGTATTACCGACTGCGACGACAAGAACCTAGTTCAGTTCAACGCAGCCAGACTCAGGTATGCGCGTAGTCGACAAAAAAATCCTCGTTTACTCCTTCTCTTTGTAACATCCCCCTTAGTACTTCTACAGGCTAGACATTTTTGGAATCACAGGGACCACATCGAGCGGGCTATTAAGATCTTAAGACCAACTCCCGTAAACTTGGCATCCTGAACAAGGTGCGGCGGTTCTTCGCGCCAGAGATTTGGCTGCTATACAACGCTCAGATTGTAGTGGAGTACTGTTCGCACCACTGAGATAACAAGTTGGCAGATAGCACACTCTGACAATCCATGCCCTGTATTCATTGCAGCGCCGAGCTTTCCGAATCATAGGTGTTTCGGAGGCAAACATGGCGGCTCTGTGCGTTCTCTATCGTCTATACCACGAAGAATGTCCCATAGAGCTCTTTAACCTTGTTCCTACCTTATCTTTTCACACTTGTATTACCCGCACAGGTCCAATTCTATCCACCGCATTGGCAGTCGAACTAAAAAGTTCAGTGCGTCTTCTCTTTGTAGAACTATCAATAAACCCATCCATTTCCTTTAGGCGATGCGCGAAGAAGCACCTTTGGGCGGCAAAGTGACGGCGATTGAGGCAGCCGTGAACATCTTGCTTATCATCAGGTGGGTCGAGGTCATATATCGTGTCTCAATAAAAAAAATTTGTACATTAATTGTTTGAGGGGCAATCGACAACGTCGCACGAGTCGCAAATACATTTATTTTTATTTTTTATTGGGGCTTAAATAATAACTGAGAAGTTAGGAAATATAAAGGAAACTTAGATTAGGAACAAAAAATAATTATTTTATTTTACATAAGAACAAGAACAACAATAGGAAATAATAAATTTCACAATTGATTAATTTATTGAAATTAATTTCCGGTACCATTTCAAAACTCAAATTCATTAAAACTTTTGTAAATTTTAGTTATTGCAACTTTGTTTTACAAAATTTCGGGTGAGAGGGAAGCAAGGGAGTTCTGTCAGGATCGTGGCAAGTGGTGTTCCATTATCCCCATGTAGAGAAAAGGCTAAAAAAGGTAAAAGAAATGGTGACTGAAAATCCTCATTCAAGGTTTAGAGAGATAGCTGCCGAACTTTCTGTGTTTGTACTCGGTAGAAAACATAATGAAAATTCGCGGCGAGAACTGAGCTCAATTCCGGAAAAAACGTTTAAAATGTTTTAATGATTGGATTATTTATTGGCGTGTTAGTGTATTGTTTATAAAAAAGCATAATTTGAAGGTGATAAAATTAAAATTATTTGTCCATGAAGAAAGTTCCCGTTTTTACCTAAAAGGCTTACCTTTAACGATATAATGGCTAAGAATTTCGCTCTTGTCTTCTAAAAGATTCGAGAGCAATTAACAACATTTCAGATTTTTTAGGAGATATACGAGTATACTGTAAAAATGACGAGTTTGACCTGGAAAGCTCTATATTCAACAATTTTTAAAATAGTTTTAACTGGTCTTGAATATTCTGGAAAGGTCTAAATTATATTCGAATGGTTTAAATTATTTAAAAATAAAGCATCCTCGTGGTCTATCATTAGCTAAAGTCTCATAGTAAGTTCCAATTTTAGTCATAGCTCATGGTTCATCATTAGGTCTTCAATTTGATATCAGCCCAGGTAATGCCTTATAGTAGGAACAATTTTAGTTAAAGCACCATAGTTCTCTCTTGTGGTTTTACTGATTTGAGAGGATCCATTATTAGATTCTTCAGATCCAGAATATTTTATTTTATCGTACGTACTTTCTAAACTGTCCTTTGACTTTTACTGATATAATAGCAATTAGCTGAATATTATAATAGTACCCGTGACGTATATTTAATAGTAAGATAATTTTAACCCTTTTTAATAGTTATAAAAAGAATTATTGTTTTTTTTTTATTAATTTAGATATAATTAGGGCAAAGTTGGAGCAAATTTGACGACGCGTTTTATACAAACTTTTAACCCCCTTTATGTTTTAATTTGAGACAAAAGGTAGCCTATGTCTGTCTCAAAGGTCCAATTTATCTCTATACCAATATTTATTAAAATTTGTTCAGTGGTTTAGAGTTTTAGACGTGAATACGTAATAAACAAATATATAGAGGTACTCAGAGGTATTCAGTTTTTTTAATACATATTTAGAATAGTAATAGAAAACGACATAATATAATTTATTCTATGCGACTTAATTCTACTACATTCGAGAATTACCACCCTGGACGATCAATTTCATATTAATGAGATCTAAGTAGAATAGTTATTTTGTGTAAATAAAAAAATTAAATTGTTACTAGATTCAGATTACCAACATTATTATTCAAAGGTAAATTCTTTTTATGTTCAAGTGCTTGTAAGAATTTAATTAATGTAGGCTTCAATATAACTAGGTTGTCTTTTCATAGTCACAATTATCTATCAGGGTTTTTGTAGACTTATCAAGGTGTTGTAATTAGATGATAAATAAGGAACTATTAATACTAACGAACGCTTGTCGCAACATTTAGCACCCAGTCCATTATGCGTAAATACCCGGCTTCGATTCCCAGTCGGAGCAAAGATTTGTTCTATAGATATTATTTGTAATATTCAATCTAATGATTTACATTAGAACAATATTTGCTAATTAAGCTAATCAAAAATGAGGTGGACGTTTGCTATGGGTCTAACAGTAGTCTAGTACTAGTCTAACAGTAGTAGGCAGTGGTGCTCAGTCTACCGAACTGGACCACACAAATACTGACCATGAAGTGACTTAGTCGAGTTTTGCAATAAGTTTGTAAGTTGCCAGTTTCAACTAAGCAGGCATAGTGGATGCGACTGCTACTTGCAGTTATTGCGAACTCCAGCTTAATCAGACGGGTGTTGTCATATGTCAAGTCACAATAAAAAAACACCTAACTATGTACCTACTGGATAGCCAAACATTTTCTACATTACAATATTACATAAGCTAGTTTAAGTTTGTACTTACTAAGTTCTTTACTTTCTTTGAACAAATTAGTTAAACTAAATGTCATTTTGTCTCCGTAGTTGAATGTATAGGTGTAGTCTTTTAATCCAAAGTGATTAATACCATCCTTGTCCTTAGTATACTTTGTATTGATATCTAATTTCATACTTAGATTAACTGAAATAAAAACATAATTTTAGTGATGGTTTGATTCTTTGGATGAGTAAAAGTACATTGACATTATATAATACATATATATATATAATACAAATTATATATTTGGACGAATCTACAGTTAAGACGAATCTAATAAGCTCAAACTTGGTAAATTTATTTATTTCATAATGAGTTATTTACAAAATATACACCGTTTCAACTTACAACCTAGGTGTTATTTTATTTATTACTGTGGTAGCATGCTTAATTTACCTAAATTAACATTAAAACTTAAATATGATATATATGAAATAAAATGAAATAATAATTTTTAGATTTAAATAAAATTATTAGTCCAATAACAGAAAGTATTTTATGGCACATCAAATGGCCTATCCTGGATTTCATCTCCTACCTCCGAGCTCCTTCATCAGAGTAGCTCAGTGGTATCATTTAAAACACCCATATATGCTGATATTTAGGTGTTGTTTCTTAAAAAATGATTTATATACTCATAATGCATCTAACACATTCGATTTACATCCTGGTTTTATGTTCAGTCCCTCGTACATTGAAAAGCTATTAAAACCGGTTGTGGGTTTTCTTGGAGAGCAAGGTTATTATAGATCTAGTATAGATAATAGTTATGAGGAAGGTTTAAAAATGTTTTGATGCAAATAAATGTTTAGGTTTTTTGATAAAGAGTGTTATTAAATAGATATTAAATTATACTTGTGTTACTAGTACTTGGTCATTAGGTTCCCTAGATAATATGACTTTTTTATATTTGATAATCTTTAACAAAACAATGTTAACAATATAACCATGGTTTCGTTTAATTTATTGCTGATCATTCACAATCTAATCTATGAACATCTACGTAGTAAGATATATTGGAAGGCGGACCAAGCATAAAGTATATTTAGACAAACTAGTCTGAGTGAACTTCGATTATAATTATACAAAATGCTTGGCTCGGTGCTTGGTTACCCATCCTTCCCTGACATTATGTCTCCCTTGATGAATAAGCTTTTTTTTAAATGATTTAACAGTAGTGCTTGTTGTCACTATTCTTTATGTTTACTTTTTAATCTTACCAGGAAATGCGAGTATATGGTAAAAAAGTTGGTCTACATAGTAAGATAAATTGAAAGGCGTTCCGGACTAAACATTTCGTACACCTGTAATTACAATCGAACTTCAATTCAGGTAAGTTCGTTTAATTGTATAATTTTAAATTAGGAAATCTTTTAAGTTGAATAGGTACCAAAGTTGTTTCATTTTATATTATTGATTACTTTTATCATTTAGCGGTAATAGTAATATCCTTACTTCTTTACTTATATTATACACGCGATAGTTTGTGAGTATGGATGGATGTTTGTTACTCTTTCACGCCAAAACTACTGAATGGATTTTAATGAAACTTTACAATAATAGGCTATAATTTATAAACATTTTGTGTGAATAATAAATAAAATAAAAGAATAAACATTGTTCAATACAAAATCGCGTGCGTTCAGAAATTTATTTTGGGTATATTAAGGAATATATATCAAGCTGTTGAGAATTGAAAACAAATTGTCAATTTTGACATATCAGTAAAAATGTATTGCTCAAAAACTTATGTTGTATTATTTATAAAGAGAAACGATTATATGTCGAGTGACAATAAAATATACTCAATTTACAAAAAAGATTTAAATGGATTTAAATATTTGTTTCACCCAACTTAAGTTCGGTTAATCTGTAACACAACATTTATTGACTTTTAGGCGGTATAAAGTTAATATTCAAGTAATCCCTCCTGCCGGCACTCCCGGAGTGCAACCCGTTTTTTTATTGTTACTCGACATTTGACAGCACCTCGCCTGAGTGCGGCCCAAGAATGGAGGTAACTACTACTTACATAGCAACCCTGTGAAATAAATAAAGGTTTATTACCTGAATTATAGCTTTCAAAATTAGTTTTTCTTTTTATTTTTTAATGTGACTCGATATCTGATCTCGGCTCGCCTGATGGTAAGCAAGAGGAGGTCCAAGAGTGCTGACGACTGTAAAAACCAAAGTAGCAGTCACTATGCCGACCAAAGTATAATATAAATACAGTATTATTTTGGCTGGTATAGAGTAATACTAATATTGTTAATAGCTATTTATTACAATTTTATTGTGTTTGAATTGTCGCATAAAATAATCGGCAATCATCAAAGTTGGGACTGCATATCGCCTGTTGAAAAACAGTCTTAATCTTTACTCACTCAAACGTATTTTAGCGTCGCCCTCCCCGTTAATAGGGAAGAGTAGTATTCTGCCAACGGCATCATATTGACCTCTAATCGTTAGGTTGCAATGAAACTCCAAGACAAAGTGACGCTTCTCCAATTCAGATCTGAAACAATGCAATTTCATTTATAATTTGACAGTTATTTAACTTCAGTTTATCAGACCCATAACCCAATAAGATACACTATGTAGGCGGTATGACAAACTACTAATGTAATTTTCATCATGTGACAATACCCTGCCTGATGTTAAGTTGGAGTACGGTACGTGAATAAAGGCGACTGCTACTACAGTTAAATAATTGCAAGTAGCAGTTGCATCTACTATGCCAGCCTAGTTTGAATTGGCAACTAAGTCACTTCACGGTCTGTACACTTGTAAAAGGTGGCAATACCCCGGATCGGACACCCGGACTTTCTTTGCTCCGTTGCCACTTACAAGTGTAGAGACCGTTAAGTGATTTGGTCGCGTTTCAGCTTATAAGTTTCCGGTTCCAACAAGGCTGGCATAGTGGATGTGATTGCTACTCACAGTTATTGAAATGTAGTATTAGTGACATCCATTCATGGACCACACTCCGGCTTACCATCAAACGGTGTGATGTCATATGTCACAATAAATAAATAAAAATAATACTATAAGTGCTTTTATTATAGAACTGCACGACCAAAGATACAATCACAGTAAGTGATTGAGAGTTCTCTGTTTGTATAATAATAATATTAAAATTTCTCAATTCTTACAAAAAATTATACAATATACATTTATATTATACAGTATTTGTTGTAAACTACAAAATGTCACTTATAAAATATCAATAAAAAATATTGCTCAAAAACCTAAGTTGTATATTAACAATGTTGTATTATTTATAAAGAGAAACGATTATATTAATTTTCTCAATTCACAACTTGCGACCACGACAGGACAGGGAAACTATCTAAATCTTTATCCGATCCTATCAGATCAGAAAACATCTACATCTACACCGGATCTTACTAATATTCCATATTTACGTCAAATAAAAAAATAATAATGGGGGCCCAAAAAGGCACGTTCTATGTTACGAAGATATTTTACCAATAAATCAAAGATGTTTACAGCAAATCCCGACGATGTCACGAGGTCATAACTCGCACGCCGATGTAGAAGTTTTATTAAATACAATCCACAGAATATTTAAACTGAATTATAAAATATTGAAAAATATGATACAGGATGCGACCATTTACGAAGAGATTAAAATAACAGGAAAAAACCGACGTCAATAAGCATAAATCCAATAATTAGGTATGGTGAGAGAAAAAAAGAAGGTGAGGGATCTTTATAATTTTTTAAACACCTATAATAGCAAACATAATTATAATCAACCAAAACGCTAAATTATTAACGACAATGGCGATGTAAAGGAACATAAAATAGTATTAAATAAATTGAAACAAGAATTTTGAAACTTACACAAAAGAAAATTTTTGGATACTACATGTAATAAAATGACTAATGAAATTAACGTTTACAATAAACGATGGCAGTTTTTTAAAAGTTCAAACTGAACTCATGCTTAGTGACAAGATTAATAGTTTGAAATATCCTATGTTTCATTAGAATTATATAATTTAAATGCATTATTTGCAACGAGAAATGGACGCATTATGAGGGCACTTAAATTCGAAAACAGATTTAGGACTACTGTTTATTTTTACTACGATATAACTATTTATTTATTTTTTGCTGTTATAAACTACAAAACCGCAGAAGTAAAATGTCAGTAAAAAATATAGCTCAAAAACCTATGTTGTATTTTATATAAAGTGAAAAGATTATATTATTTTCTTCAATTCACAACTGGCAACTGCGACGCCATCGCCATAAATGTCAAAATATTTTTATGTTTTTTTAATTGTCGAAGTGTTTTCAATTAACTACTTGGGCAAATGACTAGCTTTTGTTGTAGTAAAAAAAATGGTACCATAATATAAAAAAAAACAATAGCTTTAGCAAGCGGAATTAGAGAAGGATTCTCTACCATTGACCGTATACATGTTATATGTCAGATCATATTCAACCAACATTGCTATTTAAAATGTATGTAACACTGTCGCTTTATTATCATTTTATTATTAAAGAAAAATAAAATAAAAACAAACAATGTTTTTTCGCATTTTTCGGAATTTTTGAGATAGGGTAAAAGTGGTAATTATAAAAATGCTGAAACAAATTTTGTGCGGCTTACTATCGCGTATATTCATTAATCCATGTTCGCGCAAAATCTAAGAAAAATTTACAAAGCTGTAGTTAATAAAAATATTGTTGACTAGCTAACCCGGCAAACTTCCTACCGCCTAACAGTCAATAAATGTTGTTACAGATTAGCCGAACTTAACATATTGTGAATTAAGAAAAATAATATAATCGTTTCTCTTTATAAATAATACAACATCGGTTTTTGAGCAATGTATTTTTACTGATAAACCAAAATTGACAATTTCTTTTTAATTCTTAACATTCTCCAAAAAATGAAAATAAATATAAGTTGTATATTCAAATTAAAATAAATGTCTTCTAAAATAAATGAAAATATATTTTCGAAGGTGCGCTCATAATGCTTCTATTTCTCGTTGCAGATAATGCATTTTAAATCTATTATTATAATGAAACATCTGATACGTAAATCTAGTAGCTTTTTCTTATAACTCTCATGATAGTTCGTACACCAGCCTGTTTTATTTTCTCATATTTCTATCTTATAGGCATCTCAAGTTCATTATCATCAGAAAGAAGTTTTGGATATTTGAAACTATTAACCTCTTTACTAAGAATTAGTTTGAATTTTCAACAAACCGCCATCGTCTTTGTAAACGTTAATTTCATTAGTCCTTTTATTACCTGTAGTATCCAAATTTTTCTTTTATAAAACTCAGGTTCTTGTTTCAGCATTCCCTAAATCACCTGAGCTGTTAATATGATCGTCTTTGTCTTAAATAAGTTCGAGTTTTGGCAGATTGAAATTATGTTTGACATTATTGGTGTTTGAATGGTTGTAAAGGTGCCTTACTTTTTTCGTTTTCTCTTGCTTTACTTAATAATTGGATTTTTCCTATTAGTGTCCGTCGGCGTAGGTTTGTTTCTGATCATTTTTCAATAGCCGCATCCTGTATAAAATTTTCCATTTTCTTAATATTTTGTGGATTGTATTTACTAAAACTTCTACATCGGCGTGAAAATCTTTATGACCTGTCGTCACGTCGTCGATATTTTCATAAAACATTTGTTCTATTAGTGAAATATCTTCGTAACAGAGAACGTACCTTTTTTAGGGCATCTATTAAAAATTTTTCAGCTTACGTGAATAGAAAAAAATAGTAAGATCCTGTGTATATTTACAGATGGTTTCCATGTCCTGTCATGGTTGTGATTTGAGAAATTTGAAAAAAATTATATAATCGTTTCTCTTTATGCGGAGACGCGGACAGACGACTTCTACGAGATCCGTCGCAAGACGACGGCCCCACTTCTGTAGTACATAAGAAGTAGTCACAACAGCTTTCTGAAAACTATTGCTGCACGGTTTGCATGTCCCATGCAAAAACACTGGGTGGAGACAGTTATTAGTTGTAATAAATAAATAAGTAGTTATTAGGTACTAACAATACTAACAAAGTTTACCACTCAATTGTTACTAACGAAGTCTAATATCTTATTATGTAATTATGTTAAAATGTAAAAACCTTTTGTTTGAAATAAACGTTTTATTGTTATTATTATGAATAATACAACATAGGTTTATGAGCAATATTTTTTTACTGATATGCCAAGCTTGATATATTTTCCTGTTTACACAAAATAAACGCACGCATAAATTTTGTATGGGTAAATATTTTTTCTTTTATTTTAATTAATATTTACACAATATGTTTATAAATGAAAGCCTATATGTTATTTTGATGAATAAGCTATATTATTGTGAAGTTTCATTAAAGTCCATTTAGTAGTTTTTGCATGAAAGAGTAACAAACATCCATCCATTTATCCACACACACATACAAACTTTCGCGTTTGTAATATAAGTAAGGATTTCCTACAAGTTTTACATTCAATATTTTTTTATAGTATGTACAGCCATTTTTTAGCCAAAAATCTCTAAACCCCTAAAACTCCAGCCCATCACGCCGGATAGGTTCGATTTATTTTTACAATAGCTTGTTTAATGATACCCTACTGTCAGATTGCTGTAACGAATTTGTTTGTTATTAGAACCATATTTCTACTGGTCTATATAGTTAAATGAAACTTTAATGTATACAAAAGGCTACCTTGTGATGGAAACGAAACGGACATAATGAAAATACGAGGGGTAGTACACAATGTAGTATGACATATTTTATAAATAAACATATACTTATATAAAATACAAATAAATATATTATTTATATAGCAATATATGGCCCATTAATTAAAATAAAAGAAACGCGCCATTCTTACAGGATTAGACTGAGTAAGTTTTATGTTATGAATACTTCGACCCCAGCTTTCCTAAGAATGTCTTCTGTTTTTTGTTGTCTTATATCGGAGTAGAAAATTTAAATACTCACATAACATTGTCAACAATACAACTTCTGAATCCTGTAACTTTTCCTTTGTAGAAAGTAACTTTTAACCCTGTTAATTGTATAGGTAATTCCTCTATAACGAAAGGGTCCAAACTTGGGACTCCCAGACTTGGTATGCCTTTAACGAAGTCAGGTATAGCATCCTGCGTTGCTTTTACTAAGCACGCTTTTGTAGTCGAATTGCATGGATGGATGTAGTCGGCTGTAAAATGTCAATAAGTGTAGATTTTTGAATTATAGTGCTAGGGGAAATCAGCACTTAAAATTAGGTTGTCATTTATAGATTACAGAGGAATTGGTGTCCTTCCTCTATATTTTCATTGAAAATGATACATTTCTAAACATATAATTTTTCTGCCCTATAAATTCTAGAACCTTCAAGCTCAGGGGAATGGCAAAGTAGACAAGTCAGCTGCCATCTGAGACATATGTCTGTGTAAGCAGATGTCTCAGATTTCGGTGCAATATAGTTGCAAAACCAGCGAGGCTCAAAATAAACAGTATTATATAAAAACTCACGTGCCAATTTAGCGAATCCTTTCTGTGTACACGAAATCACAATACAAAACAAAACGGCATGACAACACAACTGGCTCATTGTAAAAAAATGACGTTAATATTATTATTCTGATAAGTAATAAGATAAATATTTCATTAAAATAAATTAGCTTTTCTATACTGCGGTCCAAACACCATCCATTGATTTTTACTATTATACATAAGGTTATATTTTACTTAAAGTAATTATTTGTAGAAACTGGTTTTGTTGCCTAAGGCTCTATGCAGACTGACAGAATTTCGTTGCACTAGTAGATTAAATGCACACATTCCGTGACCTCCAGAGTGAGACGCGCTACACAGTTTGCCTTCCTGTGACGGTCGTCTGAATGCCGTTCAATGCGTAAATTATATATTAAATTCCATATGATTTATGTCAATTTCATATATCGATATACCTCGTAGTGATCGGACTTGCCTGTTGGTAAGTAAGGGAAGGTTGCGTGCGTGGCATGCGGTCTAAATGTAAAGAGCTTCGACGACTGAATTATATATATTATTCATAAATAATATATGTTTTTTATTACTCTCTGTACCCATATGTATACATGGTAAACCTGGCGCAGCTTTTCATCCATCCGTGTTTGGACAATATACTCCGCCACAAACTACATGGACGAGAGATTTAAATAGTAGTATAGTTGTAGTGCCACCACAAGTATACAGACCGTGAAGTGACGTAGACGCGATTCGGGATCAGCTTGTAAGTTGCCGAAGTATAGCCAATTAGGCCGGCATAGTGGATGTGACTGCTACTTACAGTTATTGAATTGTAGTAGCAGTCATCCCCATTCATGGACTGCACTTTAGCTTAACATGAGGCGGGGTGCTGTTATGACGCGTCACAATAAAATAAAAAATACTTCTTTTTAGAGTTAAACTAGGTAATAATAATACAAAATATCATTATTTTAATTCCACCAGTCTCATATGAAAGAAAAATATGAAATTATATGAATAATTGTAAAAATAAATACGAATACGAATATAATTCAACATACATTACCGAAATATTTTTATAGTACCCTGCGCGCTTTGCTACTCCACTAACACTAAATAAATTTAAAGGAAAGACATTACACAAATATTTAATTTATTTTGAGTCATTTTATTGATTTTGTTCATTTCGAAAAAATTGTGACATTGCAGCGTTTCCTTTCAATTTGATATTTATTGGAGTGCTATATGATACACAATATTTCTAGTTTTTTAATTTGGTGCGTAAACGAATAAATCAGAATGTTTTCCGACGCGTGAGCAGGCCACATGGATCTGCTCATGTGAGGAGCATGGATTCTCCAAATTTAATCCACACACTTGAAACGATTGTCCTTGTGCTTTGTTGATAGTCATTGCGAAAGCGTGTCGCACCGGGAACTGCAAAAGTTTGAATTCGAATAGTATATCTGACGGGATTATTGGGATACGTGGCAACAGTACCTTTAAATTTTCCAGTCCAAATTGTTGCGTCGATAACATTGTTCATCGTTTTGTTGACTGAGAGTGGTTCCATTGCAGATGTGGTGGATTTTTGTTTCGAAGAAGAATGATGGGTAAGCCAATTTTTAACGTAAGAACGTGCGGTGGCATACCTGGCAAATCAAGCGAATTCAAGAATTCAGTTGTATAGTTGACAACTTCGTCTTGATTCACCACAGTATTGATGGACTTATATGTTGTCGTTTCGCCGGGTATTCCATTCTGAAAGGTGAAGTTAATGATGTTGCCTACAGTGTTTTTGCTATATTGCACGCGCACTAAGCCAGTGAGGATTTTTATAGTTCTGTGCAATGTTTGGAAAAAACATTGGAAACCAACTCGGAACGTCATCATAATTCACCCCACTCGTCACCCCTTCCCTCTCTTTGTAACATCTCCCTCAGTGCTTCGGACAGACTGGACATTCTTGGAATGTCACTTCACTGCGACTTGAATCACAGGGACCACATCGAGCCGGCCATTAAGATCGACCTCCCGCAAACTTGGCATCCTGAACAAGGTGCGGCGGTTCTTCGCGCCAGAGCTTCGCCTGCTACTTTACAAGGCTCAGATTCGCTCTTGCGCGGAGTACTGTTCGCACCTCTAGGACGGCTCTGCCAGGTATCTTCTTAATGCCCTGGATTCATTGCAGCTGTCCGGATCATAGGTGATGCAGAGGTCACGCGAACTCTGGAGTCCCTCCAACTACGCAGAGACATGGCGGCTCTGTGCGTCCTCTATCGCCTATACCACGCAAAATGTTCCGAGGAGTTCTTTAACCATGTTCCTACCTCATCTTTTCACTTCCGTAATACCCGCACAGGTCGGGGTAAGCATCCGCATTTTATCGACCGAATCGGCAGTCGAACTAAAAAGTTCGGTGCGTCTTTTCTTTGTAGATCAATCGACAAGTGGAATGCTTTGCCTGCCCATGTGTTCTCTCCATCCTATGACCTTGGATCCTTCAAGCGATGCGTGAAGAAGCACCTTTGGCCGGCATAGTGACGGCGACTGAGGCAGCCGTGAACAAACCCGGTTTTCTCAGTCGTCGTCACTCTTGGACCTCCTCTTGCTTATCATCAGGCGGGACGAGGTCAGATGTCGTGTCACAATAAAAAAATAAAAAAAAATATACAAGTATACAGACCGTGAAGTGATTTGGTCACGTTTCGGGATCAGCTTGTGAATTGCCGGTTCCATCTAAGCCGGCATAGTAGATGTGAATGCTACTCACAGTTATTGAATTGTAGTAGCAGTGACATTCATTCATGGATCACACTTCGGCTTAACATCAAGCGGGGTGCTGTCATAATACGTCGTCACAATAAATAAAAAAATTGGTTTGCTGTTTTCGTTTCATTTCAACTGTCAAAGCAATATATGAAATTCATTGGAATGATAGTGGCGCCTGCTGTTGAAGATTGGTCGTACCAACTCAAAAACCTTCGTAGACTCATGCACAACACTGCTGAAAATATTCACATGATCAAATGCATAGTTTACGATTCTATAAAGGACATACAGACAAACATTCATTTTTTATATAATTATATAGATTATGCAATTTTCGTGCATACCCATATTAATCCATGGTAACTTAGTAAAATAATAATATTAACATTAATGAATAAAACAAATTTTATGCGGCTTACTATCGCGTTTATTTTGGTTTTGATTTTACAATTATTATTACAATTTTTTATTTGATTTACAATTATTATTATTACAAGTTGCCTAGTGCCCATATCCATAGAGCTTGTATGAGGAGAATTGTGGATGTGAAGGAAGCGAGGGAGTTGTGTCAGGATTGTGGCAAGTGGCGCTTCATTGTCTCTGCCTATACCCATGGGAAAAAGGCGTGACAATTTATTGAATGATATTATTACGACGTTTCGAGAGCTTTTCAGACATCAAGGAGAGACTGAGGTGTCTGTCGTCCTATTGGTTGATTGAATGTCAACATTTTAAATAAGATATAAAACCTCATTACTGAAAAACGAACTATTATTTTGGCCACAGAAAAGAGAAAGATATACTTTTATATATATATAAAAGATATACATATATAGTTATAAATGAAATCGACGCACAATTGTATGAAAACTTCGTGTCGCCAAACTCACACACTTACACTTACACATGTACTTACACAAAACTATACCACAATAACGCATCTCTGATTGGTCACAATTCACAATGACAACAGGTAATAAACGTATGTCTTTTTTTAATTGTGACTCGACATATGACATCACCCCGCTTGATGTTAAGCCGAAGTGTGGTCTATGAATGAATGCCACTGCTACTACAATTCAATAACTGTGAGTAGCAATCACATCCACTATGCCGGCCTAGATTTAGCCGGCAACTTACAAGTTGATTCCGAAACGTGATCAAATCACTTCACGGTCAACCAATGCAACCTGAATTTGAATCATTTAACCTTGAAATATAATATGACATTTATATCTCAAAGAAGAACCTAAGAATATGGAAAGAATAGAAGCTGTGCTAAAATTCAGTGTTATTTATCTCATTTATAGTATGTTTATACCACGTCTGACTAGTAGAGACAACTACTTGTACTTCAATTCCTTTCTTTCAAAGGTTGTCCCTACTTTTTGCAATTACAACCACTCGGTTGACTTTTGAATACTACTTAATTAAAAGTCACGTGGTAGTAAGAGTAGCGGCATAATTGATCCCTCATCCTTTTTTCAAGTACTTTAATGTCATTTGTTCTGTCAAATAAGGTTGTCAAATGATCATCAAAACTAGTAACCACCTTCTAAATTACGAATGTAAAAATGTATATTCATCCCCTTCTGACTTCTTTTTAATGCCATGAGTGAAAATAGTATAAACGGTTGTATTTTGTAGCTATTTGAGGGCTCCTTCTATTTCTTAAGTCCAAATTGAGATCTTCGCTACTCTTCGGTAGATAGCGGTAAAAAATAAAATGTATACCATTTTGTTCATTATTTCATAGACATCAAGTATGACTTTTGCGTGACAATTCTATCACATTTCTATGAGTAGCGCTATTGAACAATTGGTCACATGTTTAATTTTTTTTTACATATCAATAGTAATATTAAACTAATCCCTTCAAAATAAAAAAAGACCAGTCTTGTAAAATAAATTTAATAAAAAACTTAAAAAAATCAGCGTCATAATATGCAATTAATAACTGAAAAAGAAAACAAATCCAATAGTCCAACAGTAACTTGGTTTTGTTATAAATTATTATTTTTTTAATTTTGTGGAAGTTGGTATTTTTTCAATATTTAGATTTGTCACGCGACTAGTCGACCATGATCTTCGCGTACAAATCTTAGTTGCACCGATGCACGCACACAGATAAATTATAGTTATAAATATTTGCATCAAAACATTTAAATAAACAACATTTATTTAACACATTCATAAGTCATTTATGGTTAGACAAGCTATACAATAAACCAACGATAAATACAAATAATAAAGTGAATGATGAAGAACAATTTTTAAAACAAGCTTTCTATTTAAATGCTCTAAAAATAAGAAAATAAAATTTTAATTACATCAAACCCGTTAATTACATTACACAGTTTATCCATTCATACTATTATTATAAATGTGAAAGTAACTGTTTGTTTGTTTGTTACGTTTTCACGCCTAAACCGCAAAACCAATTTTGATAAACATTGGTATAAAGATAAATTGGATCTTTGTGACGGCCATAGGCTACCTTTTATCCTAAAATGAAATGAGAAGGGGGTGAAAGTTTGTATGAAACTTTTTATTGCGTCATCAGACTTGCTTTAAACTTTGCAGAAATATTGTTTTTAATTAAAAAAGTAATCGCTATATTAATTTTAACAAACTACCCTTTAAAATGGGGTGAAATTGAAATGAGTTGAAGTGATAGAGTCAACAGAGTTGTTACACAGAAAGAAACATCCAGTACCTAGGAACATACACTAAGAACATAAGAACATACTAGCAAAACCCCAGAAAACATTCAATTGTAGGGGGTATCAAAGGTCACATGAATTCAAGATCTGTCCAGCATATGGTAAGCGGTGTGTGGCATTCACTTTGCAGTAAGTTGTTTTAAAGGTAAACAGGTTACCAATTATAAATGTGACACAGTGATTCGGATAAAAACATTGTTAAAAAAGTTAGAATGTATGTAAAATGTGAGCAATGATCTCAGCCCCGTTTTCTTTTTCGGGGAAGCAGAGGTTTAAAAATTCACATTGGGACAACTCATAAACAAAATTATATTAAGCCTCGAATACCTTCTCAGACCAATTTTGTAAAATTAAAAACAAAAATGGACAGGATGAGCATTGCCTTCAATCCACAGAAGTGCAAAATGCCATTATGTTCTTCAAAAATGGATTAGTAGGTGGCCTTGATAGTGTTACGCCACAGCACTACAACAGGCGAACGCCGCTGAACCTCTCCTTGCTGCCCTAACCTAACTTATAAATATTATGTTGTCCGGAAAAGTTATTATTGGCATCACCGATATGCCGATATATTATATGGTGTAAACATATGCGCTTAAAAAAGACGGTGGTATCACACCGATTGTCGTATAGTATCCAAAATTTGTAGTAAAAAAAATATTACCCACTGACCACTAAATTCCAACCTTTGCAAGTGGGTTTTGGCTCGAAGGGTGGGTGTGAAGCTGCTGTCCACGCTGCTCGGAGCTTTGTAGTGAATAGCGCAGGAGATGTGATGTGAAAGGTTAAGCACGGGAGCGGCGATTTCTGAAATGATCCTGAAACTGCGCAAATACGCTAACCTCGGTACTAGTTACGAATTTGCGTCTTTTTGGGATCGAGACAATGGGCAAGGAGTTATCCAAGCGGCTGACGGAGAAGTCTTTAGACAGGAAGGCTGGCAATTATTTCTGCCAACGTATTAGCCTTGCTATACAAAGGGGAAATATTGCCAGTCTCTTTGGGACTATCTCTGATGCGACGTCATTAGATGATATTTTTATTTGGTTTAATTATAGTTAATATACTTTTAATTTTATCTGTTTCTCAATAAATAATATTTCCCAGTTAGATAAGTGTGATGCCTATGTCTATATTTGCTAAAATAAATATAAAACTATTCCTCATACTAAATCTTTCTTAGAGGGGTTCGATCGTACAAAAGTTAAATTGTTGTACAGGGTGAACTTTGTGAATATCATTAATAATAAAGTATCAAGATTTTATAGTTGTGCATCAAGGCAATGATTTTAAACAGACCTGGTTATGCAAACTTAAATTTAGTACATAATACAAAGAATGCACATTGTAAAAAAAAGTTTTAAAAGGTAGAAGAAGTGCTAATTAAGACCAAGACTTATAAATATTGGGAAAAGGCAGAAATAATAAGAAAGTGCAAGGAACCTAGAGCATACAATTTAATTAAAGATAGCAGGCTCTTGCGAGGAAATACTAGCCAGATAAGAAAGTCCTACAATGGCCCTTTTAATACAAGTTAAAGAATTATGAGTGAGTTTGAATTAAGTAAGATTGTTATTCCTTTTATTTTTATATTAAAAATAATATATAATTTATAAGATGACAATGTCCTTAGAACACAAATAAACAAAATGGAATAATTTTGACAATCGTGATATTTTATTTGACAATGCCCTGTCAACTAATTAACTTTTGTTAGAACATTGTAATGGACATTATTCTATTTATTTATAAAATAAACATAACTTGTCTAAAGTTAAGTAAGAGACTCATATTTGACATTCGATGATGGACCGTCAGGATGCAAGGAAATGTATGAGATATAACTATGGTGCTATGAGTTTGAATTATGTAAGATTGTTATTCCTTTTATTTAATTTATAAGATGACAATATCCTTAGAACACAGATAAACAAAATAGAATAATTTTGACAATCGTGACATTTTATTTGACAATGCCCTGTCAGCTAATTAACTTTTCTTAGAACATTGTAATGGACATTATTCTATTTATTTATAAAAAAAACATAACTTGTCTAAAGTTAAGTGGGAGACTCATATTTGACATTGGATGATGGACCGTCAGGATGCAAGGAAATGTATGAGATATAACTGGTGCTATGAAAAAAGTTCTTACCAAGTTTCTTACTATAAGGCTTTAGCTGGGCTATTATCAAATTGAAGACCTGGAGTACGTGATGATGGCCATGATTATCCGAACTAACGCCAATAAGAATAAACATTATACCTTATAACCAAAATAGAAAGAGGCTGACAAACCTGTCGATACTGTACCAGAATGTTAGAGGTATTAAAACCAAACTGCGTCAATGGAAACTCGTTCTGAATCACGATATAATTGCTGCAACGGAGACCTTTCAGGATCACTCTGTTGGTGATTCTGAGGTTGTGTGTGCCAACTGGTGTGTGTTAAGGGGACCGAGGGTCCCCAGGGGGTGGCGTGCTTCTTGCTGCTCGCCCAGGAATCACTATGCACCGCCGCTCTGAGATGAAAACTGAATGCGGGGAAGATAAGTCTTCACCTTCAACCTACGACGACGCCCAGTATTTGTATGCGTTGTGTACATTAGTCCTAGCGCAACTGATTATGTATATTTTAATTGGTTTTTTTAAAGTTGAGTGTTTTGTAAATAAGATTAATGGTTCAGTTATAATATTAGGTGATTTAAATAGTGCGACAGGAAATGTTTGTAATTATTATTGTTATTTTTATCGTTCTGTGATATGTGTGACAGAAATGATGTATGTAATGTCTTTGAAGGTAAACTTGACGTGGTGCTATCCAAGGAGACCGCCAGCCAAGTCTTAGTATCCCAAGCAGAGTGTGACGGTATTGTTGGCATTGATCCGTACCACCCACCATATACGTAGCGGTTGTGGGTGTATCTCATGAGGAACAGCTGCAGCCCAGTAATATCGATTCTGCCAGGGACTATAACCTTGACAAAGCTGATCTTCCTAGTCTATACGGCGCAATCGAAGATATAGATTGGAGCCAGGTGTTGGAGGCTTGGGATGTGTACACGGCTGCTAATAATTTCTACTCCATTCTCTTTGATATATTTAATAACACTGTCCCGAAGAAACACAGGCGAAATAAAATTAATAAACGGTATCCAGTATGGTTTAACACAGATTTAATTAAAAAAATTCACAATAAGAATAAGTTACACAGAGAATGCAAGCGTACTGGTAGTGTATCTGCCTACTCCGATTTTTCGAAACTAAGAGCCGACCTCAAAGCCAGTATATCTACAGTCTATAATAATTTTATCTAACCCTACTCGAAAATAATCTCAAGGTAAATTCAACAGCCTTCTGACAATACATGGACAATCTTAGATCTAATAGAGGATTTGAACCTTCTGTTGCTTACAGGAATAGACAATTCTCGGGAGTCGATACAGCCTCAGGCTCTGCTGAATATTTCTCAAGCGTCTTCCTACAAGAATCTCCTAACCTAAATCCCTTAGATAGTTATCCTAGCAATGGATGGTGCACTGGTGCACATTGACGACTTTTCTCAGCGTGATGTCTCTTGCAATAAAGCAAGTAAAATCATCTAGATCGTTAAAGACCCGATAAGTTACCGACCAGCGTTTTGAAGGCTTGTAAATCGACCCTCTCAGAACCATCATAAATCTGTCCATTCGTACAGGAATTTATCCACTGCAATGGAAAATCTCTAAGGTAATACCTATTGCCAAAAGCTCTAATAAGACCGATGTGGAGTCATTTCGTCAAATAGCAAGGTGTCAAAGGTGTTTGAAATGTTGTTGCACCGCGCAATTTATGCGCAGATTGGCATACACCTCTGTAGTGAGCAACATGGTTTTAGACCAGCTAAATCGGTGGACACTAACCTTGTAACGTTGGTCGACTACATCTCCCAGGGTCTGGACAGGGGACGACAAGTCGATGTAGTATATTTCGACTTTCTTAAGGTCTTTGACAGAGTAGATAATGACGTGCTCCTACATAAGTTGTGTGCCATGGGTTTCTATTCTCGCCTGCTCAAACTGATGGCTGACTACCTACGTAATAGACAACAGCATGTTAGCTATGGCTGTTACGAATCAGAACCTTATCGAACGCCATCTGGTGTAAATCAGGGATCAACTTTGGGTCCACTGTTATTTTTAATAATGATTAACGATTTCGTGAACATGCCCGATGTCTTTTGCAGATGATTTAAAGCTATTTCTTAAGATACGGGACGTGGACGACTGCAAACTGCTTCAACGTGATATTAATGCTGTGTTTGAGTGGAGTGTGCAAAATAAAATGGGGTTTATTGCTTTTAAATTTTATATTATGAACTTTGGAAGGCACCGACATCCCTTGCATTAATCCTATCAAATAGATAATAATATCATCTTACGGGTCGCTACAATGCGGGATCTTGGTATAATTTTTAATAGTTCATTTAACAGCCATATAGCTACACTGGCCAAAGAGTCATTTAGGCGATTGGGATTTGTACTGCGCAATAGATTTTATAAAGCTACTTTTCAATACTCTTGTGAGAAGTAAACTAGAAACAAACGCGTGTGTATGGAACCCTCATGAAACTTGCTATAAGTTAATGTTGGAAAAAGTACAAAAGGCTTTTCTAAGATACCTATATAAAAGATAAAACGGGTACTATCCTTTCTTGTTCCCAACAAAGGTTTTGCTCGGAGCCATGGGTATGAACCTATGAACTCATTAGAGTACCGAAGAGCAAGAAGTCATCTATATATGGTACTGAATATATTGCGTGGGGATCTGGATGCCATCGAGCTGTCTGACTCTCTATGTAGGCTCCATGAGCCATACAGACATTCGCGATTGAGAGTCGCGTGCCTGTTCTAGCCATGCCATCAAGCCGCACAATTAGTTATGCCCAATCCCCCATCTGCAGAATGATCACTTCAGTAAACGGTCTCCTTGGCGTAGCATCGAACTGTGATGTTTTTGATAATTCAGGATTATTTATGACTGCGATAAAATATTGTGAAGGTCTGGGTGAATAATAAATAAGTTTATTTTTGATAGTATGTAATAATTATAAAAAAATAATTAATTTAATTTATTTTAGATAATGAAATAATTTGTATATAGTTAATCATTTATTGTAAAAAGCGACTTGCCGTTCTAACTGACAAATAAATAAATATGTAATAGATGTAACTATGGTGCTTATTAAAACCAAAATGTCCCGTTATAGTCCAGGATGAACTTCTGTGAATGGTACCTCAGAACTGGTAAACTATATTCTCTGGATGGACGAGGTGAGATTCACGAGGTCAGGGTTGTCGAATGTTCACAACGATCACGTTTGGTCTCGTGAGAATTCGAACGCATCCCGACAGGGCAGATTCCAGCACCCGTGGCGGTTGAATGTGTGGGCTGGTATTTATGACGGCCGTGTCATCAGTCCTTTCATTTTGCCATCACGTCTTAACGGTGGCAACTACCTGACATTTCTACAGACCGATTTGGAAGATAAAATTTACGACTTTCCACCATCACCATTAGAGAAGTTGCTGAAGACGTTGGCATATCGGTTGGCTCGTGCCATTCTTTCGGATGTTTTGGGCATGAGGCGTGTGTCAGCAAAAATCGTTGCTTCATTCATCGGTGCTTGTGAGAGATTTTTTGGTCAAAACCAACACCACAGTCATGCCTCAGCCTCCATATTTTTCGGATTTTGCGCAAAAAAAAAACGTGTATTTTTGCGAGTTGCGAGCTATACACTAGTCCAATTTTGCTCTACCAGCTCGTTCTTTTTATGTTCTTAATGCACGTATGTCTCTCTTTAAGCTTTTTTGTGTAAAAGCTTTAGTTTTAACTTTAGATGCAAAAAACAGAATTTAATTGAATAAAATTTACGACTTTCCCGTGGCAGGCCGGAATTTCTTTGAAAACCAAAGAAACATGGTTTTCCAAAACGATGGAGCTCCCGCTGATTGATTTTTTTGTTTTATATATTGGTACACTCATCACAATTATATATTCACAGTTTCAACTATATAGCATTTCTTGTGTTTTTGTGAGAAGTATAATAGGTTAGGAGTGTTTGATGTGCTTGGCGATTTTCTTCTATCGATAAAAATGAAATAAAGAGTTTGCATTAAATTTTGTGTAAAAAATGGAGTCAAGTGCTCTAAAACTCTTGAAATGTTAACATTGGCATACGGTGAGTCTGCTGTGAGTAATATCGGATCCGCCAAATAACTTTTTTTTTTGAAAATGCTATAAAAAAACTACTAAATATTTTTTCAAATTTCTTTTTTTATTTGAAAGTACAATCCTTTCGGTTAATGATGAAAAATAATTTCATTCAAATGGTTGCCTCGGCTGCCCATGCAGTAGCCTACACGATCGGTCCAATTTTTAAGTACATTATCGATTGTGTGCTTCACGAATATTGTCCTTTAAAGCATCAATTGTCTCTGGCTTGTCGGCGTAACACTTATCTTTGACGGCACCCCACAAATAATAGTCCAACGGTGTCAAATCGCAGTTCCGAGGTGGCCAAACGACATCAGCTCTGCGGCTGATAATGCGATTTTCAAAAACATGGCGCAAAACATCAAGTGTAGCGTCGGCTGTGTGGCACATAGCGCCCCAGCACGTCAACAACCGATGAAAATGTTCAAGAAGTGAATTGTATTAAAAAATCGTCGAATCACCATTAGAGAAGTTGCTGAAGACGTTGGCATATCGGTTGGCTCGTGCCATTCTTTCGGATGTTTTGGGCATGAGGCGTGTGTCAGCAAAAATCGTTGCTTCATTCATCGGTGCTTGTGAGAGATTTTTTGGTCAAAACCAACACCACAGTCATGCCTCAGCCTCCATATTTTTCGGATTTTGCGCAAAAAAAAAACGTGTATTTTTGCGAGTTGCGAGCTATACACTAGTCCAATTTTGCTCTACCAGCTCGTTCTTTTTATGTTCTTAATGCACGTATGTCTCTCTTTAAGCTTTTTTGTGTAAAAGCTTTAGTTTTAACTTTAGATGCAAAAAACAGAATTTAATTGAATAAAATTTACGACTTTCCCGTGGCAGGCCGGAATTTCTTTGAAAACCAAAGAAACATGGTTTTCCAAAACGATGGAGCTCCCGCTGATTGATTTTTTTGTTTTATATATTGGTACACTCATCACAATTATATATTCACAGTTTCAACTATATAGCATTTCTTGTGTTTTTGTGAGAAGTATAATAGGTTAGGAGTGTTTGATGTGCTTGGCGATTTTCTTCTATCGATAAAAATGAAATAAAGAGTTTGCATTAAATTTTGTGTAAAAAATGGAGTCAAGTGCTCTAAAACTCTTGAAATGTTAACATTGGCATACGGTGAGTCTGCTGTGAGTAATATCGGATCCGCCAAATAACTTTTTTTTTTGAAAATGCTATAAAAAAACTACTAAATATTTTTTCAAATTTCTTTTTTTATTTGAAAGTACAATCCTTTCGGTTAATGATGAAAAATAATTTCATTCAAATGGTTGCCTCGGCTGCCCATGCAGTAGCCTACACGATCGGTCCAATTTTTAAGTACATTATCGATTGTGTGCTTCACGAATATTGTCCTTTAAAGCATCAATTGTCTCTGGCTTGTCGGCGTAACACTTATCTTTGACGGCACCCCACAAATAATAGTCCAACGGTGTCAAATCGCAGTTCCGAGGTGGCCAAACGACATCAGCTCTGCGGCTGATAATGCGATTTTCAAAAACATGGCGCAAAACATCAAGTGTAGCGTCGGCTGTGTGGCACATAGCGCCCCAGCACGTCAACAACCGATGAAAATGTTCAAGAAGTGAATTGTATTAAAAAATCGTCGAATCACCATTAGAGAAGTTGCTGAAGACGTTGGCATATCGGTTGGCTCGTGCCATTCTTTCGGATGTTTTGGGCATGAGGCGTGTGTCAGCAAAAATCGTTGCTTCATTCATCGGTGCTTGTGAGAGATTTTTTGGTCAAAACCAACACCACAGTCATGCCTCAGCCTCCATATTTTTCGGATTTTGCGCAAAAAAAAACGTGTATTTTTGCGAGTTGCGAGCTATACACTAGTCCAATTTTGCTCTACCAGCTCGTTCTTTTTATGTTCTTAATGCACGTATGTCTCTCTTTAAGCTTTTTTGTGTAAAAGCTTTAGTTTTAACTTTAGATGCAAAAAACAGGTTTTTAAAATTTTTGACATGATTTTTGACAGCTTGACTGACAATATCATGTTATAATTTTACTTGCAATCAATTCCTGATAGCTAAATCTACATTAAAAATGTTTTTTCGCTCCAATAGGAATTTCTTTGTCCAAAAAGCTAATTCGATATGAATATTATGTACTTTGGTTGTCCTGTTTCAATAATACAAACACTTTAGTAGTTTAGTATAGAAATTTAAAAAAAAAATCTAATAATGTCAGTAACATTATTATTGACATTATAAACACATTTCACCATGCGAAGCCGAGGCGAGGTGGCTAGTAACAAATAAAATTATAAATCATGTATCTTAACAAATTAATATAGTTTTTATGTTCAAAACATACAGATGCATTTCTATAGTTATGTCACATTTGTTATTTAGGTCTCCATAACGTAACTTATACGGCGTTCTCACGAGACGAATTTAGTTGATCAACTGCGATATCGTTCGCGATTTGAACCGTCTAAACAGACTTTCAATCAAGTTGAAGCAATAAATATCGGTTCAAAAAAAGTTAGACTTTTCAACTTTCATTGATTCCATTAGTAGTTGACAGCAAATGGACTCGTCTGAACTTGTTCGTTCAACTCGCATTGAATAAGCGCGTTTGAGTATGTATTGTATTCCTCTGTAACTAGTTTTTTATTTGTTTGGAAAATAAAATATGAATAAAATGTAAATTATGGCGTCCGCATCACGAGTAAAATGCTAAAATGGACAGATAGTGTAATGACCATAGGATTGCCAACTTTTTTGTTTGAATTGTTTGAATAGGATAAAAATAAAGTATTTGAAAGAAAAAAAAGTATTTTTCAAATTTTATGCCTTAAAAACGTATTTTGTGTGCTTTTAACATTTGCTAACAATTTTTTGCTATTTTTAAATATTTCAAAGCTTGTTTGACAATCATCATTTAAAGGACATAATTCATTTTGGGCTTCTCTGTACTACTTTTGTAATGTCCCATAATGAAAAAATATATTAATAGTAGTTTCGAATCGAACTTTCGATACTTGTATTGATAAAACTAATAACAATTTAGCTTTTAATTGCTGTGCAATTGAGTTATTTGGAAAATAAGATATGGATTTTGTATCATCTGTCAATCAACGCTACATTTGTTCTGCTTTGAACTGTCATAATTATACATAAACATCTCCCTCAGTGCTTCGGACAGACTGGATATTCTCAGAATGTCCCTTCGCTGCGACCTGAATCACAGGGACCATATCGAGCGGGCCATTAAGACCACCTCCCTTGCCCAAACTTGGCATCCTGAACAAGGTGCGGCGGCTCTTCGCGCCAGAGCTTCGCCTGCTATTATACAAGGCTCAGATTCGCTCTTGCGCGGAGTACTGTTCGCACCTCTGGGACGGCTCTGCCAAGTATCTTCTCAATGCCCTGGATTCATTCAGCGCCGAGCTGTCCGAATTATAGGTGATACAGAGGTCACGCGAACTCTGGAGCCCCTGCAACTACGCAGAGACATGGCGGCTTTGTGCGTACTTTATCGCCTATACCACGGAGAATGTTCCGAAGAGCTCTTTAACCTTGTTCCTACATCGTCTTTTTACATCCGTAATACCCGCACTGGTTGGGGAAAGCATCCGCATTCTATCGACCGAATCGGCAGTCGAACTAAAAAGTTCGGTGCGTCTTTTCTTTGTAGAACAATTGACAAGTGGAATGCTTTGCCAGCCCATGTGTTCTCTCCGTCCTATGACCGGATAGGATGATAGCCGGGAACTAACTCGGTTTTTTCAGTCGTCGTCACTCTTGGACCTCCTCTTGCTTATCATCAGGCGGGTCGAGGTCAGATGTCGTGTCACAATAAAAAAATAAAAAAAATGAATGATGTCCTTTATATACTTAAATAAGCAATTCGTTTTCTACGCAATCACAATAAAGTATTTTCACATACTTTATTTGTATGCAAAAGTATAAAGTATAATTACCAAAAATAACGTAAGATACGTTATTATAAAGTATGGTTGGCAACCCTAAATGACACGTGTAATATTGAGTCGATTTATTATTGAACCGTAAGAACGCTACAGTCAATATTTGCTTTCGATTTTTTGTTAAACGATAAATATTAAAGAACTAAATTCGCCCCGTGAGAACGCCGTTACATCGGAATAGCGATAAAATAACTACTCGAGTCTCTTAAAGAATTGTCGACCTTATTTCGATTATGAACAGTGTATATCCGCATATTAGTATTTTTTACCGTATGCAAGAAAATTATTTCAGTAATATATGGTTATATTCGCATTCAATGATGAAATTTGTATAGCTTGTCTATAAATGTCTATAAACTATAAATGACGCGCCCCTCCACTTTGTCAGTTTATTTAAATGTGTGAATAAAAATATTACTAACAATGCTACTATACTTCATCAACGTGCTCCTTCATTTGTGTCTAACTGAATGACTAATTACAATTGCATTTTCGGTGTGTTCCATTCATATTTTATATTCTCACGTGTGCTTAAATGCAATAGAGGGGCGCGTCATTTCGGCTTAGACAGACTCTAATTATTTATAATATTATTTCTTTTTTTCTTTTATATTATTTTATTAAATTGTCATTTGCAACATCATCGTTAATTATAATCGTGAAAATAACGAAGGTTAGCTGTTAAACTAACTTTTTTATTGGGGCTCGATATATAGCAGCGCCCCGACTGATGTTAAGGTGGAATGCGGTCTATGAATGGAGGTGACTGCTACTACAGTTCAATAACCTAAAGTAGCAGTCGCATCCACTATGCCGGCCTAGTTGTGTTACTACCGGATCGATTGATTGAGCACCACTCACAGCTTACCACTATTTAATAACCCTAATATATTTGTAATACTTAATCTAATTATTAAAAACCTATGAAAGAAATATTTGCTTCGACCGGGAATCAAACCCGAAACTTTACGCGTAACAAACTGGTGTGATGACCAAGGCACCACGTCTGTCGTCGAAAAACTATAGATCTGAAAACTTGATCATTGTTTACAGACAAAATTTATTAAAATAATTATTTATTTATTTATTTCCAAATCATAATCAAATCAAATTGTCACGCCTCTTTCCCACAGGGATAAGCAGAGACAATGGAGCGCCACTTACCACGATCCTTACACAGCTCCCTTGCTTCCTTCACATCCTCAATTCTCTTCATACAGGCTCTGTGGTTATGGGCACTAGGCAACCTAGCTTTCTTGAGGATGTCTTCGATTTGGTCGGAAAACCAAACGCATGTTTAACGCATCCATCCACATCAGATTTATAAATTCCTTTCGTCAATCTACTTTCACTCATCCTTTCCATGTGCCCAAACCATCGAAGCATTCCTTTGTCAATCCTAAATAGCACACTGCGTGATAGATGTGGTTTGAAAGAAGATGTAGTGACAAGGATTATTTACTTCCATTTTAGATAAATTAGTACAGTGCAAAAATCGAAGTTAAATAAAGTGAACTATCAGTTTATTTTCATGTCAATTCACAAGAAACACTGTTTTTGATAAACAGGAGCTCATGGCATCTAGTTCATATTAAATAATTTGGCTCAAAATATAATTGTATATGTTTATGTATGTTTAGTTATACCTACATATATACTTGTGATACTTGTATGTAGTTCATGTAATTGTAGTATATTTGCACTCTGCCTGTATTTTTTTATCATCCCAAAGGTTAGTTGTTATAGAATGCCTAATATGCAATAAACTCGCCTATGTACCTATTTTTAAGTTTATTTTGGTGTAATAATAGAATTAAATAAATAAGAAAAAAATAGACCTTTTACTTTCCTACTATAGTTACCAAAAAACAAATTGTTACTTTACAATCTGAGTACCCATTACAAAATTACTGCAATCAAGTTCGAAACGTTCAAGTAAACATGATTTTCCTTTTAGAGGCTATAAAATGAAAAAAAAGTGAAATACGATAAGTGCCCACGTACTCTGATGTCGATTTGTTCACAAGTTTACGTCAAGCTTGAACGGAGACAAAGGATATTTTTAATGAAATTACAGTTTGAATTATTTATTGACTCAACTACTTAGGTCAAGATTCAATTTACAATTGCCCTTGTCAATATGCAGGCCAAGGATTCCTTTTAAAGCTTTAGTCCAGGCGTCGAATGGTTCAGTACACAAGTATACGGTCTGTATACTTGTAAGTGGTGGTACTACCGGGGCTACTACTATCGGCAGACACGGTACCACTGCCTATATTTTAATAATATATTAAAAAACAAATATTATGAAATATTACAAATAAAAGCTATGAAACAAATATTTGCTTCGACCGGAAATCGAACCCGGGACTTTACGCGCAACAAACCAATCGATAAACCGTTCGTCCACGCCTGTTTAGCATTACGAACCGTCTCGAACGCAGGTTTGAGGACTTCCAGCCTCCCGATCATGCTGGTTTCCGAAAAGGCTTTAGCACCATATTACACAGAAAACTGAGGAGTATAATCGGCCACTGTGTCTAGCGTTCGTAGACTATGAAAAAGCCTTACATTCAATCGAGACCTAGGCTTATTAGTATTACAGTCCCTTCAGCGATAACATATTACCTATAGGTATATTGAAGTGTTGAAGTGTTTGTATAGAAACGCCACTATTACGTTACGACCCGGTCACAGGATGAGCACACAAAACCAACCCAGTTACAGAAAAGCGTGAGACAGGGAGACGTTATTTCTCCGGAACTGTTCACGAATGCACTGGAGGACGTTTTTGGACTGGAACGGATACGGCATCAAAATCAATGGCAAACTCACCTTCGTTTTGCCGATGATATAGTCATTATGGCCAAGTCGTTGAAGAACCTCAATGCTATGGTCAGTGACCTGGGTAACGTTTCTTAACAGGTTTCTCATTACCCGCCTTGTGACTGTAAAACAAAACGTCTTAAAATGAACATGGGCAAGACGAAGATCATGTCCATGTTGTGCTCGTAACGGTAGTCGTTGGAAACGATACTCTCAAAGTTGTTGACCACTATAATAACCTCGGGCAGATTGTCCAGTTAGGTAGGTCCAACTTCGACAAAGAGGTCGCTCGAAGAATCCAACTATCCGTCATACCTTCTCGTCAAACATCCCGCAGTGCCTGAATGCAAGGGTCTTCAACCAGTGTGTGTTGCCAGTGATGATACATGGCACTGAGACGTGGCCCTTAAATGTTGGCCTGTTGGAAAAGCTCAGAGTCGCTCAGTGGACAATGGAGAGAGCTATGCTTAGAGTATCTTTGCGCGACAGAATTCCGAACGAGGATATTCGCCGAAGAACCGGAGTTACCGACATAGCTGTAGGATTTGCAAGCTGAAGTGGCAGTGGGCTGGCCACATCGCCCGAACAACCGACGGGGAAGAAAGGTTCTAGAGTGCATAGTGAAAGTTACGAATAACCTGTAAATCTTGTCGTTTGAAATGACTTTCTAAAGGGGAGGCCTATATTCAGCAGTGGACGCCTTCTGGCTGATGAATATGATCGTGGAAGACTTTCTAGATTTTTATGATGTTGATTTGAACAATTGTACTAACTATAAGCTGGTGTAACCTCGGATGTCTTAATTGACTAGACTATACCGGCAGCATTGCCGCGCTGAATGGCAAAGCTAATCCTTTGACCCAAATATTGCACAGCCCTCTTTCTGTTGTTTAGCTCTTTCGACAACGACTTGAAAATGTGCATTTGGTACCCACGGCCTGAGAGTGTCAACTCCAAACGTCGCAAAACATGCTCCAATAAGCTGGGTGTATTTCTGCCTCTTAAGGTTTTCTGCTTGTAGTGCAACAGCGCCCGGATCCTTAGAAGTCGAGGACAGATGGGAAGGCGCCAATACTAAAGGCAGACCCATCCTCCATGGTAATTTATTATTATATATTACACGATTAATAATTTTATTTGTTATTATTTAATCAGTCAACGTTTTCTAGTGTGAATCCTAATTATTGGCGACAGTGGTTTTGCACAACAAATGTTTTCATACTTTATCTCCTATACTATACTTGAGTGATCTGAGAAGGCACGACCGCCTACCACTTTTAAAATTTATTTATGAATTATTTAATAAAGATTAGCTTAATTTTAATTCAAGTTTATCATTCGTATAAAAATAGCTTAATCATACATTAACTAAAACATTTAAATGTACATTATTATCCTGTACGTGGTATAGGGACATGTAGTAATTCTTCATAAGGCACTGCGTCAAAGAATTTCTTGGCTGTTCCCACAGTTACATTCATTGCATAGTCCACTATTGGCTTACCGAATTCTTCTGATACCGTTCTCCAATTTTCGTTAATAAATTGAAGAACGGTGTTACCTGAAATCACAAAAAAATATTTATTATTTAAGTTTTTGCATTGATCAGTGGCCTTTAGCGGCGCATTAGTGGAAATCACGCAACAGGTGATGTCATGGCAGGGCATTTTAGCATGCCATAAAAATAAAAACGATAAAATATAACTTACTGAGTTCTGGATTTCCTTTGAACAGATTTGTGATAACATATATGATCCTTTCACCATAATCGAAGGTATATCTGAAGTTCTTAATACCGAAGTGATCCCGGCCTTGAGCATCCTTTACGTATTCAGTTTTTATATCAATCTTGATTATAGAGTTTACTGAAAAAAATTAAGCGTTTATAAATAAAAATGACTCGACCATGGACTTAAGAGTATGGGCTAGTTTTATTGTTCTTACTGTCAGAATTAGGTTAGGTTAGAATAAGAGTTTTGTTTTATTTTATTGTATTTTTATATAATATATATTTAAAGATTCTCATTGAAGTAATAATATACTAAATGTATATTATTGTGTGACTCAGACTATTAACCAATGAAGAAATTGATGAATTTGTACAATTGTACCACTAACGCCTAAACGTCTAATAGGAAACGCCAAACTAGTTTTAGACAAACGACGTCATTCATTTTGGGCTTTTTTGTACTGGTTTTGTAATGTCCAATGATGAATAAATATATAAATAGTAGTTTTGATACTCTACAAGAGTATAAAACTAATAACAATTTTGCTTTTATTTGCTGTACAATTGAGATATTTGGAAAATGCGCTTGCGCTTTCAGATCAGACAATATGTAATATCAATGTCAATATAGTGACAAAAATAAATTCGATAATTAATGAAATACAAATGCTTGTGAGTGAAATGATACACTTTATTTTTAGCTTTATGATTAGCTTTATTTTTATTTCTAAAATTATTAGAGCCATTTTGGAAAGCACACGAGAGCATTTTAAAACTATTTTTCGTAAAAAATCACTGCAGTTTTAAGTTGCAACTTTCACTGCGTTCAGATGAGCACTAATTAGAGTTGAGTGAGCTCACTCTTTCGAATGTTAACATATTTCGGCGCCGTCAAAATATGATAAAAGGCGCATCTAACGATTTAAATCTTTGATTGAACTGTCATAATTATAGTTTGATTATTTTTTACACCTAAACTATGCAAAATAAAGAATATATTCTAAATAATCTTCGTAATGTATATGTTAATACAATTTAGCCTAAGTCTCCATACAAAATGAATGATGTCCTATACTTGAATTTACAGGGCACGAAATTTCGGTATCGCCTAACCTCAAAATTACAATTATTAATAAAAAAGATAAGTAATTAATGGTTGCAGCTCCAATTGACAACAACGAAAGAGGAAATTAGGTGAATCATGATAATGTGTATATTTACTGTGGCTCGTCATCCTGTGGAGTGAGAATGAATACAGCCGACTGCTACTACAATTAAATCACTGTTTGCCAATATGCCTGTAGCCTATACAACTATGGCCAGGTTGGAACCGGCAACTTATAAGCTTTCCGAATGAGTCGAATGAGGAACATGAAGAAACACATATACCAACCTTAAATTATTTGAGATTATATTCGATGACCTTTACTTAATAATAATTTCACCAATATTACACAACTATATTTATGAAATACAAGTATGTATATCAAATATTTAAAAATTGCACAATCACTTGAAGTTACCGTCAAAACTCATCTAACTAATAATGGTTACAATATACAAAGTTTATTTATAAATAGAGTTTTTATTTTCTCAAACTATTATTTAGTATTTATATTACTGTTTTAATTGTTTTCCAGAGTTGCTTTTTCAGTTTTTCCAGTTACTTGCGTCAAAATATTGTAGCTTTAATCTTTTTCAAAATTTTATTTCTGAATATTCTATAGCGATAGTATGTAGGTTTTAGTGTAATGTTTTTTGAGTCTCGTCTTAATTTAAGATGAATATGATCTCTACTGCGTATGGCTTCTATGATAATGTTTCTTAGGGAATCTGATGCCTCATATTAATGCACAAATTCAGGTGTTTTCTAAGTGATTTTACGATTCGTGACAATATTGCAAAGAATGGAAAAGGGTCATTTATTTATAAAATTTAAGGTATATTAGGAAAATTAGGAAAATCGCCATCCTGTGATGATTTTAAAGTATTATCACTATAAATGTATAATTTTACTTTCTTGATTTTGTTGTAATGTAATCTTCTGTAGATTGCAATATAAATATTAAACACAAAGGCCCCAGTTTTATAAAATAATACGTTTTTTGCTAACCCCTATACTAAAAAATATAAGTTTACCCAAATTTACTGTACTGAAAAAACTGCGCTTTAAATCTCAAATGCAAATCAGAAGAATTAAAGGAAGGAAGAATATTTTGCTTAATATATTCATGTTTAATATTACATTTATAATAATAATACTTAAAAGATCATTACAGGTGACGATTTTCCTGATTTTATTCAAAACCCTTTAAATTTTTTTTATATATATTGGGTCGGGAAAAAGGTCTTTTTGCATATAGTATGTATAAACTTGTAATAAAATATCTAGCTGTACTATTTGAATCTGGCTGGTTTTCATGATATTAAAAAGGAAATAAATTACGATTCAAAAAAAGAATTAAATTACGAAAATTTTGTTTTCCGTTATTTTTTATTTGTTTTTCTTTCTGTCAAAATGAGAGAATCGAATATAATAATTAGATATATTTTGAAATTTTATTACACAAAAGGTAAAAATGCAACGCAGTCCGCGAAAAAAATTTGTAACGTGACGACCTAATGCAGTGTCAGTAAGAATAGCTCAAAGATGGTTAAAGCGTTTTCATACCGGGGCTGGGAGGTGTTAATGCATCCGCCATATACCCGTGGTCTCACAGACTGTGTTCTGTGGTGACAGCAATCACGCGCAGGTGATTGCTGGAGTTTGCTGGTCTCCCATTGGACGCGTCCCCAGGTGGCAAATAGGGGGCCGCGACGATGCACTCCGTCGCCGTATCGGGACCCGGGCGTAGTGACCCCGGGTTCCGACGCGGACCAAATCCAGCATGTGGGCGCCCCATTGTCCCAGCTTGCAGTGGCGTAACTATACCATCTGGGGCCCGTGGCAAATTCTTTTGATGGGGCCCTATCAGTAAAAATCGTCACGTTTTACTTAGTTTAATTTTAATAAACCACTTAAGTAGTTATCCAACACTAATAACAATTTTATTTTCAAGAGCATGGGTTTATACATTTACATTCATTCACATTCACCAGCCTATATACGTCCCACTGCTGGGCATAGGCCTCCTCTCTTAGGCGAGAGGGAGTCTATAGTCTATAGCGTGGAGAATATAGTCCCCACGCTAGCTCAATGCGGATTGGAGACTTCACATTCATCTTCCATACGCTAGCTTTTCGGTGAAGGAACAACATCGTGAGGAAACCTGCATACATTTACAATGAAATAATAATAATTTAATTTTATTATGATTTTATTTTACTTGAAAATATTTCCAGTAAAATAAAATACTCAGTTACAATGTTAAAATAATAATTCCGAGCTCGCGGCCTCTATCATTTTTTAAGTTCTGTTTAAAGTCCATTAAAGTGAGACCTAACTAAAGACCACAACTCAATTTCAAGTTAAGCATTTCAACACATTCTAAACAAAAAGATATTGATCAATTTTTGAACGCATCCATAATATATATTATATACTTTTCAAGAAAAATAATATACTCAGGTACAATGTTAAAAAAAATCTGAGCTCGCGGCCTCTTGGGCCCTCTTGGGTCGGGGGCCCGTGGCTTTTGGCCAGCCCTGCCACCCTATAGTTATGCCACTATCAGCTGGGTGTCTAGGCGCCTGGCTGGGACGGAGAGGCGATGATCGAACATCGCCTGAGCGGCGCACTACTAAGAGGTGGCGCCGCCTTGAGCGGTTTCAAGGTGCTCCCTCGGGCGGTGCTTTTTAGCATAGCCCGGGGTGGAGCGAATGGAGGATGCCGCTGCTCAAGCTGGGCACTGGCAGGAAGGGAGAGACGTGCTGCCGTTTTCGCACGTCTCTCCCAGAAAGAGGGGCCCGTTCGTCGTGTCAGCGATGTCGCGATTGAGCGGGCCACATTGTTAGTTGGGGCCCGAAAGGGCCGACGTCGGCGAAATTACGAGGGTTTGCTAACGCGATACCAGCACTCCGCCGATGACGGTCTGTGGAAAAGGGCGTAGGAGCACAGTGGGGCCAAATCGAAAAACCCGGACAGAAGTCCAAAAAATCAAGTTGTCCGAAAGGGATTTTTAGACCTAGGGTTGGCTACAGTCCACTCATAATAGGTCCCCAACTCTACTACAGCTGCGCTGGCGCCAGTTGAAACATACAGTTCGTGCGAGCAGTCAGTGGTACGTTTAGAGCACAAAAGAGCAGACGTATGTTTCAATCCTCGTGAGTCGTTGAAAAAATAATCCATTCGACTAAATCCAAATGGATTCAATTAACATAAGTAAATTAATATATCCATTGATTAAATTGTACTGTCTTAAGCCAAACAAATTCCTTTCAAGTTAAAATAGTAAAAAGTTCCGCATTGTTCGGCCTTGAAAACTATAACAGGTTGTAGATTGATATATTACAAATGACATATCCAAAAATCACCTGCCGAATTTGCCCACCTATTTTTTCTCAAACTTTTTGTACAAATATATGGGTCGCTGTGATACAGTAGACTGCTGAAAATAGCATTGAATACAAGCATCTGCCCTGCTCTGTCTCTTCTTCTTCTTATTCTTCTCACCTCACTCTCTCTCTCTCTCATTTTCTGATTCACTTACTCTGTTTTCCTCTTTCTACCTATCTCCTTTCGCTTTCATTCTCAGAATATACAAGCAAGTAAGCACGCAAGTAAACAGTCTGGCTCAATGTCTTTTGTTCCGTGTTCTTTTTCCTTTAACATAGACCTTTCTAATTCCTGTTCCCATGTTTCTTATATTCAATTTTAACTTTATAATAATAATAAATACACTTGATAATTCACTTTAATGTAAACTCTAAATAAATAATATTAACGCTCTCATTATGATTATTAAAATTGTCATTAGTACAAAAAGAAACATTTTTGTACTAAATAATAAATCGCTACTAGAAATAACACTAGAAATATTTTTACACCAAGTTTGATGAATACACACATACAAAGTTTGATAATTATTTTTTTTCAAATCCTTCCCGTCATATTTAATTTCACAATTCTGACTTCAGATTTGTAATCAGCGATCACGAAAATCCTTATATACCAATCTTGGGCAGAATCTATTTATATTTCTTAAATCATGTTCGCCATATTAGATCCGCCATATTATATTTTGCAATTCTGATTTCAGATTTATGATCGGCGACCCCAAAAACCCCTATATACCAATCTTGGACAGAATCTAAATACATTTTTTAAAAGTGTCCGCCATATTGGATTCACCATTTTGAATTTTGCAATTCTGAATTCAGATTCGTAATCAGCGACCCCAAAACTCCTATACTCGTATACTGTACCAATCTTGGACAGAATCTAAATACATTTTTGAAAAAGTGTCCGCCATATTGGGCTCTCCATTTTGGATTCTGGAAAACCCCTATATACCAGGCAGAATTTAAATACATTTCAAAAATTATGTCCGCCATATTGGATCCGCCATCTTGAATTTTGCAATTCTGGGTCGAGATTCATTATCAGCGACCCCAAAATCCCCCGAGTCATTAATTTGAAGACGATTGAAGTCGATTATTCGAATGTTTGGATTTTTCTCTGGGTTTTTTCGATTTGGCCCCACTGTGGGGAGGTTACAGCCGGTGAGAGCTCGGCACTCCGGTTGGTAGTTTTTCTCCCACGTTAATAAAAAAAAAACGCCATATAGCCCTGACCTTGCACCTTGGTTAACATTAAGAGGGGACTGCCAAAACTACTTGTTTATCAGAAGTCTCAAAATTTCTACAGCTACAGGATCATGTCTCTACCTACAAGATGGCAGAAAGTCTACGAACAAAATGGTACATACACACTGTAATTTAATGTAAATAAACTTTGAAAAAGAAAAATGTTGAATTTTCATATAAAATGCGAAGAAACTTTTTCCCCCACTTAATATACATATGTTAGGTCAAATTACAAAAAAAAACTTTCTGATAACTGTCACTACCTAGCCCAACTTGACGTTGAATAATGAGATCCTGTATATTGACTGCTAAAATCATAACCTTTTGGGCTTCGTCATGGTCGGGTAAAAACAGCATTCCTTCGTTTACTTTACAATATTAAATCCATAAACTTGTACGTTTTATTATTTATTACTTAAAAGGTTTTCTTAACTTACTAATTTTAATTTTAGCGTCTCCTTCTCCATTTATTGGGAATAGAAGAATCCTGCCCACAGCGGTGTATTTCCCCTTAATGGTGATATTGCAACGAGTTTCTAATATGAATACATTCCTTTCTAAATATGCTCTGAAACAGAATTATAACTTACTTTAATATTTCTCACTTTATCCGTCCCACTAAAGCATAACTTTAATAAGTTAAAGTGTAATAAAATATTAAAATTCGTTGATGACAAGCCGTCAATTATAATTTATAATTGACATAAATTTTAATTATTTAATAATATTGACTTTAATTGGAAATAATATTTGTATTATTAGTTGATTTAGTAATTGCATAATTGTAGTAATTGACATAATACTATAAGTCATTACTGACCCATGACACGTATATAAATAAATTAATTCACCCTAGCTCAGAACAAGAATCTTGCAAAAAAATCGGATCTGGTGAGTCAGACGACCGTTTGAACACACGTTTGCAGGATCCGATGAAAAGCAGATTCTGCAAAACTTCCGCTGTGTGAACGGGGCCTAAGGGACAGTATCATACAGCTAATATGCAGTATTCCGGTAAGAGTTTGCTGGGCCTTAGCAACGGCTGCCCGTTACAAGGGCCTGCGGGCCGACAGTTTTGACAGGCAAACTCCATTAATGAACTTTAAAATTTAAATGCGACCGCGCAACAACCTAAGAATCTATGTTTATTTTCATTAACAGTTCAAGCTCGTTGACTCATTGTCCGAATGAATAAAAGTTGTTTTTAACAGTAACAGCGACCGCGTAACTTTTTGACAAATGGTAATGAATTTTATTTTCATTACCATTGAAGTTGCGCGGAGCCCACCGCTCCTCACTATGGAGGGAGGCTGAGCTATCTTGCGGCGCATAATCTCGGGGTGAGTTGTCTAGCCGATTAGTGATCTTTTTAGAGCTTTTTAAAATAAAATATATTTCTTTGGTTTATTGTATCTACATGTTTTATTTGTATTTAAAGTTTTATTGTTCATTTCATTTAAAGCGTGTTTTTCCCGTTAATTTAGTACAGTTTAGTTATTCAATAAGGAGACCTTTTAATGATTCTAGTGACTACGCTTGACCAGCAGCGATGAGCTTTGAGTCTAAATAGAGAACGGGCGGCGAGGTCGACAGTAGTACATTGGCAACATTTATTTTCACGTCATCGTCACCCTGATGCCACTCAGCCCTTGACGGCCTCAACTTGTGCTCTGACAGTTTAACACTTAGAAACGTTCTTTATTTATTCTGATAATCCCAGTAAAATATTAAGTTAACGTAATAAAATTATTGTATTATCATCAGTTTTTAATACGTGTACAAATTTTCATATTATTTAGACGTCTGGAAGTGGGTAAAAATTAATTTAAAAGATTTCGTTACATACATACAAGTCAAGATACTAAAAGCGGGTTAAAAAAAAATTAAAAAAAAGATGTACTACTGCAACTTATTCGAGAAGTCCTGAAATATTTCTTTGTCAGTCTCTCCTTGACCACGATGGCTGCAAAGCTCTCGAAACGTCGGAATAATAAAAAATTGTAAAATCAATAAACAAAATTAAACGCGATAGTAAGCCGCATAAAATTTGTTTAATTCAAATTAATTTGTTGTTAATATGGCCTTAAAGAGACATTGAAAACCGAAAATAAATATTATGGATATAAAGGATGTATCGTGTATGCAATAAATGCCTAGCATTATGTATGCAATAAAAACACAGAAGGCCATAAATACTCGTTTGTTTCCAGGCAAAGGAAGCTGAATTTTTTATTTGTTTTAATTGCACATATTACAAAAGAAGTACAAAACAAAGTTCTTACTTTTATATTTATTTATCGATGAATCGTTACGTTTCTGTTTGACACGCATACAGTCGCACGCATCCGTCTGTTATTAAATATTTCGGCAGGCTGAAGGGGTCGGGGTACATTAGGCCCGGGTCAGACCGTATGCGTGTGCGTGGCGTGGCACGCACCGGTTGTACCGCATGAATCTCTGTGAGAGATGACACACTGGATGCATACTAGTGTGCGGTCATACACACGCATCGCTGCATCGAATCGACAAACAGAGTCCGTGCGCGCGCTAAGAGGAACTGCAACGTCGCACTCAAGCGAGCCTCGTCAGGTATCAGACCTCGCGGTTACACAGCGGCGTAGCTGCGCAGGAGCTGTGCTGCAGCGTTGTATTTATTTACAATTTGTATTAAGTTAACAAAGTTTTTAAGTGATTTTTTATAATGGACAAGGATAAGTTAATAGACATAGTGCAAAAATATGAGTCTATCTACAATACGAAACGCAAAGACTACAAAAACACTGATTATAAGTCGTTATTGTGTAAGAGAATCGGGACTATACTGAATACAAAAGGTACAATAATGCTGTTATAGCTGAACTCCTTACTCTCATTATTCTTTGGCATTTATCATGTTAAATCAATTTCAATTATGTCAGTTGTTCTTATTGTCATGTACATATAAAATAATATATAATAATATAAAGTATAAATGACTTTATTTTATTAGCGACGAAATGGACGCCGAACAATTAGCAAAATTCCTGAGCGTTCAACAAGCGCAACAGCAACAAATTTTAACATTACTTAGCGTGGCACTCGCAAAGAACACAACACAAGTGACAGCGGGCACCACGGAAATGGACAGCAGCGCTAGCAACACACGACAACAACAGCCTAACAGGATGGCCACACTCAAGGCATTCGACATGGAAAGGTTTAACCCTGACAACCACCGGGTGAGCGACTACATCGATTTTTATGAAACCAAGTGCCGAATACACGGCGTAGACAACGGCGACACAATTTAGAAAGACCTCCTGCTGAATTCTATGACACCAGACATCTTCCGGGAGCTAAAGACAGCCCTTACACCTAACTTCGAAACCAACACGTACAAAGACGTATGTATAAAACTTTTGGCTCTATACCGTATTAAGAAAACACGGTACCGTGCTCTGACAGAATTTTGGACCTGTGTGAGAGACGACAATGAGTTCATGGAACACTATGCAAACCGATTGAAAGGATTAGGTATCGACTACGGTTACGATGACAAATTTTTAGAACGCCAACTACGAGACAGATTCGCCACAGGCCTCAATCACACGGAACTCGAAACTGATTTAAAGCAAAAATGGCCTGACCTTACAGAAACATTTAATGATCAAGTCACAGAGGTAACATTCATTCAATTATTTGCAATCGCACAGTCACGAGAACAAGCTGAAAATGACACACCATGGACGAGTATTACACGAATTAAAAAAAAAACCAACTCTAACCACAAGCAACTAGTCACAGAAGCCCCCGCAAAATACGCTCCAACCAGTGTATTGGCTGTGGAAAACGTGACAAACATGCCGTGTCCGACTGCCCGGCGAAGGAGGACACATGCGATGAATGTGACATAAAGGGACACTACGAAAGTTGGTGCATAAAAACCGGAAGAGCTTATTTAACCAAAATTAAAAGCATACTGCAACTATAAACTCAAGACAAAGGGTCTCACAGACGTGACAGTAGAAATCGATAAAAAAAAGCAGAATTGTCCCTGTAATTGTTATGAAACACGCCGACCCAATGTTATTTGGGCTACAATGGAGTGAAGCATTTGACATGGAATTTGCGAAACCAGTCTATTCCATCAAAAAAATTACACCAAAGAGTCTAGACCAGATCCTTAAAACATACAAACAACTATTCGACGGCAAACTTGGCAAAGTTAAAAACTATCAAGTCAACATACATGTTAAACCAGGAGCAGAACCTGTTCATCTACCAGCACGACCTATTTAATTCGGAATGAAGAGGAATATTGAAAAAGAAATCGAACGGCTTGTAAAAGACAACATTTTATATAAAGTAGACCTCAACATAACACCTATAGAGTGGGCCACACCCACGGGCAACGTTGTAAAACCGAATGGTGACATAAGGATATGTGGAGACTTCAGAAGCACACTAAATCGTGTCCTAATAAAACATCTACATCCAGTACCTTTATTTGACCAGCTACGGCAACGACTCGCGCAAGGACAAGTATTTTTGAAAATTGATCTCAAAGACGCATACTTACAATTTGAGAGCGAACCAGATTAAAAAAAAATATTTGACAATATCAACACACAAAGGCTATTTTCGATACAATAGGATGCCTTTTGGAATATCAACAGCGCCCTCTATTTTTCAACACTATTTAGATGAATTACTCAGTGACATACCTAACACAGCTGTTTACTTCGATGACATCGCAGTGGCAGGAATCGATATGAATGGCCACCTACATACCCTATGCCTAATTTTCGAACGATTAAAGAAAGCCGGTCTAAAAGTTAATTTAAAAAAAGGTTCATTCTTAAAGAATGAAATAGAATATCTTGGACATATAATTGACAAAGATGGCATACGTCCTACAACAAAAAAAAATTGAAGCCATCTCTAAACCTGCTATACCTGCCAATCCCAAGGAACTGAGATCGTTCCTCGGACTCGTCAACTTTTACGAACGATTTATTTCACATTTACATGGAATCTGTGCTGACCTCCACAGTGACTTGACCGGTAGCAGACAACCCTGGCGCTGGACAGAACACGAGACACACATTTTTGAAGCCACAAAACACTGCATAGCTCAATCAAAACCGCTAGCTGCGTTCGACGAGAATAAACCTATTTATCTTGCTTGTGACGCTTCAGAAAAAGACATCGGCGCTGTATTATATCATAAGAACGGATGCAAGGAACATCCTATAGCATTCGCATCAAGAAAACTTCGGCCAACTGAAACAAAATACTCCGTGATTGATCAGGAAGCTCAAGCAAATTCATTATTTGGAATTAAAAAAATTGACCAATACGCGGTACTAAATTTACCTTAATCACAGACCACAAACCACTGATACAAATATTGGGCTCTCAACGCAACCTCCCTAAAGTAGCTAATAACAGACTTGTAAGGTGGGCACTAATAATTGGCAGTTACAACTACGACATATGTTACCAAAAGGGAGAACACAACGTACTAGCGGACTGCCTCTCCAGATTACCCAAATGTGAAACGGAAGCGTCAAATATCGAACTAGCAGTACACCGAGTAGAAGCACGTCTTCTACATAACAGGATGGAAGATTTGTTTTTAACGGAATAACTTTTGAAAGAGAAAACTATACAAGATCTTACACTATCAGATGTCTGCAAGTATGTGAAAACAGGATGGAGAGATCTACAGTATACAAATAAAGTCAAACATTTTGTTAAAAAGCGCAATGAACTTTCTTTAGAAAACAACATTATCATGTGGCAAGGCAGAATAGTTATCCCCGAGAGTTTACAGCTCAAAATACTAACTTATCTTCATCGAGGTCATCCTGGTATTTCGGCCATGAAGGCACTGGCTCGGTTCTATGTGTGGTGGCCTTACATTGATGAAGATATCGATAATTATGTTAAGGAATGCCATAGATGCCAGCAAAATAGACCCCATAATCACGAACTACCGATATATTCATGGTCTATTCCAGGTATGGGAAAGAATACACATTGACTTCGCTGGACCTTTTGAAGGTACTTACTGGCTAGTTTTAAGTGATGCATTATCTAAATGGATAGAAGTGAAACCTGTGAGAAAAATTACTACATCAACACTGTGTGATACCTTAGATGATATATTCAGTACATTCGGACTTCCAGAAATTATAGTGTCTGACAACGGCCCACAGTTCACGTCATCAGGTTTCAAGCACTATTGCAGAAGTCAAGGGATCTTGCACATCACATCATCACCTTACCACCCACGTACTAATGGTCTTGCAGAACGACTAGTGAGAACATTTAAATCAAGATTTACGTCTTCCTCAGAACCTCAACAAAAGCGTTTACGTGAATTCCTTTTCACCTACAGAATTACACCACATAGCACCACTGGCAAAGCACCAGCTGAGCTAATGTTTGGACGGCAATTAAACACTGTTCTGTCAAATATTAGGCCAAATAGAAGAAGAACTTTACAATTTAAACAAGTCCAGGCCAACATTGAGGGAGCCACCAACAAAGCGAATTTCCTACCAGGTAGTCCTATATATCACAGGACACGGCTTGAGAAAACCTGGAAACCGGGAACAATAGCTGAACGGAAGCATCTCTACTCATATACCATCACAACACCAGATGGGAACATTATCCGACGACATGCAGATCACATTAGACCTCGAGCAACATCACCTACCAAATCTCCAAAATCTATAGAAACTCCGCAACCATAAATTCCTACAAGCTTAGAAGTAGCAACACCGTTATTATCACATGATACTACGCAAGCAGCCTCACAAGACTTGTCAGATACCTCAGGAGTGTCATAACAGCCACAAGTGAAATCGAGCCCATTATCTTCTGACCCCATTGCTGTACCCTTACTTCGCCGTAGTCAGCGAACACCTCGACGACTCCTCGAAGAAATGTGACCAAGGGTGGAAAGGAACGAATGTTATAGCTGAACTTCTTACTCTCATTATTCTTTGGCATTTATCATGTCAAATCAATTATGTCAGTTGTTCTTATTGTCATGTACATATAAAATAATATATAATAATATAAAGTATAAATGACTTTATTTAAATGCTGTTTTTACTTAGATGAAATTAAGTTTAAAATGTGTGATAAATATGCTCCGAGTGCAGCTCTGCGTGACGTGTGCGTATGCAGCAATCCGGTGTGTCAGTGCTGGCACGCACATGCAAAGGTTATAGACACGCACATGCCACGCCACGCATCTGGTCTGACCCAGGCTTAGGTCTTAATGTACTATGTATTATATTTACTAGTTTATATACTCAAGGCTCCTCAAAGGCTCAAAGGCAAACTCAAGGCAGGCGGTATACGATAATAACGCTCGAATACGTTTTCTTCTAATTGTGCACTTTAGAAGAATTTCGATTGCAATATGTATGAAATGGAATGAAAGTTTTCGTTTGACAAAACTTTGATGCCGATTCTTTCTATGTAAAGCACTCGTCATAAATACTAGTATGTTAGGAAGTAAATATTCGTCATTAAATAACTTAGTCGCAAAGAACAAAAAACCTAGGTAACAATACTAATGTGCATATAAACATTCTTAATGTCCCTTCGTCTACTAGACTAAGAAGTAAAATTAAATTTAAGCAAATTTTTCTTCTATTTTTTATGTAAGTATCTAGGCCTTAAGGCAAAACGGAAACCTTCTTCATTGATAAGGGATGAATTATGAAGCCAGGAAAGCTATGAAACAAATATTTCTCCGACTGGGAATTGATTCCAGGACTTTACGCGTAACAAACTGGTGTGCTAATAAAGCGGCCACGTCTGCCGTCGAACCTATAGGTGTAGGTATAGACATTTTTCCACATCCGCCTCCTAGACTGCATCACCCAACTTTCAATGAATAGTCCTTGTCCGCGAGTGAAATCCATATCCGATCCGGAGATCGGGGTAAGCTTACGCGCGCGCCGCTCCGCTTGCCGTCATCAATCTATTTCTTTCCTACAATTTCCGTACTTTTGTACGTGTCCTATTCTAATAGCATTTGTTTTTCTTATTATTTCATTGATATTAAATATTAGTGGTATGATACGTGATGTAACTTTTGTAGTATATTTTTTATGTGCAGGTTTTAGGTAATGGTATTTGTGAATTATTTAAAATGTTTCTAAAAACTGAAAATTCGAAACTATTCAGATGTATTGAATAAAAAGAAACCGCTGTGTGTGTTTGATTGTTAAAAGATTACATTTTTTTTAAAAGACTCACTCAACATTTCTAATTTCACATTTCTTTAATCCCGTTGCTTTCCCATTTAAGAATGTCACTTTGATTCCAGGTAGTTGTATTGGTAGTTCATCTATGACGAAGGGATCTAGAGATGGTACTCCAAGTTCAGGAAGACCTTTGACAAAGCCTGGAATGGCATCTTTGGTAGCCTGGATTAAACATGCTGGTTCAGTGGTGTTGCAAGGGTGAATGAAGGCAGCTGAAAAAAAAACAGAAATTGTTAAATTAAAATGCTTTATTTCGCGCGTGCGCAACTTTGATCGGAAATCGAACCAGGTAAATGTTTGCTGGCAACAACATTTACATATAGTATAGATAGGTAAATCGAGACTGGCAACAAAGGGGAAATGTTGCCAGTCTCCTTGGGACCATCTCTGATGCAACGTCATTAGATGATATTTTTTATTTGTAGTTTAATTATAGTTAATATACTTTTAATTTTATCTGTTTCCGAATAAATTATTGAATATTAATAACTGGAAAATATATAGATAGTAATACAACATGAAGGTGAAATACGTCTCAGTCACGGTATATTTATACTTAATTTAATATAATCAAATTCGATGCCGATCTACTAAATAACCCTCTTATTAAACATAAATAATTTTGTATTTCCCTAAGTATTACAAAAATTCAAAATCGTTTCGGGAACATCTTTTTTTATTGTGACACGACATCTGACTTTTGCTCGCCTGGTGACAAGCTAGTGGAGATCCAAGTTAGTTCATGGCTGCCTCAGTCGCCGTCACTATGCCGGCCAAAGGTGCTTCATCACGTATCGCTTAAAGGATCCAAGGTTATAGGATAGAGAGATAGAGAGGGCTGGTAAAGCATTCCACTTGTCGATTGTTCTACAAAGAAAGGACGCACCGAACTTTTTAATTCGACGGCCGATTCGGTCGACAAAATGCGAATGCTTCCCCCGACCAGTGCGGATCACGGGTATTAAAAGACGAGGTAGGAACAAGGTTAAAGAGCTCCTCGGAACATTCTCCGTGGTATAGGCGTGGTATGTGTTTGTGTAGTTGCAGGGGCTCCAGGGTTCGTGTAACCTCTGCATCTTCTATAATTCGGACAGCTCAGCACTGCAATGAATCCAGGGCATTGAGGAGATACTTAGCAGAGCCGTCCCATAGTTGCGAATAGTACACCGCGCAAGAGCGAATTTGAGCCTTGTATAAAAGCAGGCGAAGCTCTGGCGCGAAGAACCGCCGCCTTGTTCAGGTTGCCAAATTTGCGGGAGGTGGTCCTAATAGCCTGTGATTCAGGTCGCTGCGAAGGGACATCCCTAAGATGTTCAGTCTGTCCGAAGTACCGAGGGAGATGTTACAAAGAGAAGGAAGGGGGATAAACGGGGATTTTTTCGTCGAGAACGCGCACACCTGAGTCTTGTCTGCGTTAAACTGAACCTGGTTCTCGTCGCCCCAATGGGTAATACGATTAAGAACCCGGTTCAGCTCCGCTTCAACAGACTCTCTAATATCGGCTATCCTGTTTTCCGGCTGCAGGGCGGGCAGTGTAGCGTCCATGCACCGTGCTGTCGTCTGCATAGCAATGAATACTGGATTCAAGGTTCAGCATGTCATTGATATGCAGAAGGAATTGATCGGCTACGCAGGAAGTCGGCTATCTAGCCACGCAGACGGTCAGGTAAACCGTATGCCACGAGCTTTGAAAGAAGGGCCTTGTGTCAAACGCTTTGGAAATGTCCAAGCCGACGGCAAGGGCCTCTCCATTACCATCCAACGCTTCACCCCAGACATGCGTGGGGTACGCCAGAAGGTTACCACTTGACCGTTTCGGCCTAAAGCCATATTGACGGTCATTGATGAGCTGATGACCTTCCAGGTAGCCATGAGACGGACATTAATTATCCGCTCCATGACTTTGCACAAAACTGAGGTTACAGCTATTTCTTTGGAACCGGTTGTAAATTGGCCCCCTTCCAAGCCCGAGGCACACAGCCTGACGAGTATGAGAGCATACCATCAGGGCCTCTGGACTTCCGGATATCGAGCGATCGTAGCTCTATGCGGACATCGCGTTGTCTGATACGGATATCAGGCATCGTATGTCCGCATGGTCCGCTTGCACCACGATCGTCCATCCGTGAATGAACGGCAAAGAGCTCAGCCAAGAGCTCGGCCTTCGCCTTCGCCGTATCGCCATCAGGCTGTCTCAGCGGTGGCAGTGAGGAACGACAGAAGTTAGATTCCACAGTTTTAGCGAGACTCCAAAAGCTGCGACTCCAAAAGGGTGCGCTAATAGACTCTCGCCAATTCTGGAAACGCGCTGTGCCTCCGCTCTTCTAAAGACATTCTTACAAGACTTGGTGACATGATTAAAAGCTGCTTTCAACTCATCCACGCGAGTGTCATAATTTCTTCGACCCTAACATAATATAAATGTAATCTTGGAACACTACAAAATACAATTGTCAAATAATATTAAAAATATAGATCAAAATTAACTAAAATACATTATTAAAAGGAGTCCCTTTAGGCAAGGTTCCGAAGATACTGGCAGCGTTCCCCCTTAGCTAGACTAATTCTTTGTCCGAGTTAGCTGCCAACTCTTCGGTCTCCTGTGATGTCGGCTAACCATTTTGCTTAAAAAACCCGCTATCGCTAGGACCCCACGAACCAAGGGTCTCTATACCGAATGGGACAAAATCATACTCGGAGCCTAGAACCCTGTATTAGCATGCTTTAGCTTTTTCAGCCGCTTCACAAGCCGCACCAGCTCTGTTGTTGGTTTCATGTACATGGGAAAGTGCCAGCGTATCTGAACAGGTTGCCAGTACCCGGCCCATCTTCCATGGAATCAAACTCATACCATCCGGTCTCTTACTACATCTCTTGCAATACCAGTCGGCTCAAGTAGACTTGGCACGTTGACGGTGGCAAGAGACCGGCGTATGATATCGTTAAGTGCAGCATGTCTCGAGAAGCGGCCGGCACTTTTTTGACATGACAGTCCGTGATGTCCTACCTTGTCGACACGTAAAGCCAGTAGCCGGCCTCGCACCCACGGCCAAAAGCCTAGCGCGCGCCGAACCTGTACAGCTAAAAAGATTGTTATACGTCAGTTTGCAGTTTATGTCGTCCCAGCTCCTCTGTAAACTTGGAGAAATTGAAAATTTTTGACCTGGGCATGCAATTAAGAAAGCGTTTCTAGCTTCTTCCAAGGCAGCAATCTCAAAGTTTGAAGGGATGCCCTTAAAATTTTACCTATGAGATTTGCTGAACTGTGGACAGAAGATAAGAAGGCAGGTAAAGTACATTGGAAATTTTGCGAATCCCTAAACCACCATTATGCTTGGGTCCAAGATTGCTCGTCCAGCTGCATATTAAGAATCGATTCTAAACTAATTTTTAATAAGTCGTCTACTTGTGTAAAAAGATCTTGGTAATTCCAAAAGGAGCAGCAACGGAGCCATACGTGAATTTTGGAACGAAAAGACAGAATTTTAAGATGCAAAGTGCATAATGTGGACTGATTTCAAGGAGACGGTCAGCAAAATTTTAAAATTTAGTAATTGAATTATTAATATATTCAGAAATAGAATCATCAAAAATTGGAGAATCTAAAAGGTAAAGTGATTTACTGTTAACTATTTTAATATTTGGAGCTAAATATTAAATTTTTGTTTTACGTCATTTAAATTTAAGGCGCAGTTATTTATAAAAAGTTCGCATTTGCTAAAATTAAGCTCCAAACCAATGGCTTCAAATTTATTTTGATTAAAATAAAAAGGTCCGAAAACACAGTATTCACGTCACCTCCTAGGGTTCTGTCGTCCAAATACCAAACGTTGAAATTTAAATTTTTGATTATCGGATTTATAGCCAAACTAAAAATTGCAGGCCCAAGGGGATCACCCTGTTGACAACCCGAGAATAGTTCATTAGAACGATATAACAATTTTGTTGGGTCAGCGTAATTGAGAAAAAGATAATTTATATTTCCGGTATATGTTGTTTTATTTTCGTCAGCAGGGTATCCCTATTTACCGAATTCAAAGCATTTTTGACATTAATTTTGAGCAACACGTCAGGCTGTCCGTAAGTTAGCAAAGAGCGTAGGGCATGGACGGCTGCCTCACACCCTCCTTTTACACCGAAGCCTTACTGTACGGGTTCAAATTCCGAATTTAATTTTGGTAAAATATGTCGAACAGCAATTTTGGAGACCAGACGTCCTAGTGTTGATCCAACAGCAATTGGTCTCACCCCTCCGTCCTTTTTGGTGAGAGCAATGAGATTCGCGCCGAAAAGAATGGGAACAATCAGATATTACTTTATTGCCTTTTGTAATACTCGTATATTTAAACCTACATCTAAAAATATATCCAATATAGATTAGAGTCGATAAATAGCAACTTTTCCATGGATTCGTTATTAGCATAACTGGTTGGTTATGTTTGTTAAACTTATTTTAGACCATAACAAAAATACGGCCAAGGCTACATTGTAGGTCATTACATCTTGGGCGTATTCGTACATATGACGTGGAGTTCTAGTAAAAAATCTTTTTGCCTGAATTTTTGAATACATGTCAACAATAAATTGCTGTAATAATTCCCGACAATTCAGAATATGATTATATTTACAATTTCTATTCATAATTCGATTAGCGTAGAAATACATCATGAACAAGCCGTCATTAGAGTCAGTACGAACCGTCTCGAACGCAGGTTTGATGACTTCCAGCCTCCCGAGCAAGCCGGTTTCCGAAAAGGATTTGGCACCATAGACCACATACACACGATCCGACAGATTATACAGAAGACTGAGGAGTATAGTCGGCCACTGTGTCCAGCGTTCGTAGACTATGAAAAAGCCTTTGATTTAATCGAGATCTAGACAGTGTTGCAGTCCCTTCAGCGATGTAATATTGAATATAGGTATATCGAAGTGTTGAAGTATTTGTATAGAAACGCCACTATGTCGATCCGGTTTCAGGATGAGAGCACAAAACCAATCCAGTTGCAGACAGGGAGACGTCATTTCTCCGAAACTATTTACGAATGCACTGGAGGACGTTTTCAAGCTCTTGGACTGGAACGAATACGGCATCAACATCAACGGCGAATACATCACTCACCTTCGTTTTGACGACGATATAGTCATTATGGCCGAGTCGATGGAGAACCTCAATGCCATGCTCAGTGACCTGGGTAACGTTTCCCAACAGCCCACCTGTTAAAATGAACATGGACAAGACAAAAATCATAACCAATGTTGTTCCTGCCGGTAGTCGTTGGGAACGATACTCTCGAAGTTGTTGACCACTATTATTACCTCGGCCTATGAGTGGCCAATGCAGAGGACGCGATCTGAGAATAGTTAATTAATATTTAATAGCTGATAACATTATTAACAACATAACAATATTATTAAAAACAATAATAACAACAATGTCAAAAACTTCAATAAAAACATTAACAACATCAATAATAACATCGCTAACCACACTAACAACACCAATAACGCCACAACATAATTACCAACTTCATAACATCATGAAAAACATAAACAACATCATTGAGAACATCTTCAACAACGACAACATCTATAAGAACATCACAACATAATTAAAAACAACGACAACATAGATAACAACATTATCATTAATAACATCGCAACACCAATACCAACAACATTAACAACACCAGTAATATCACACCTTCAACAACAATTATTTGTATAAAACAACAAGTATACGTATAAAACTTTTACATAAACAGATAATATTGATATTTTTAGTTTACAATTTTAATAATTCGACTCCTTATAAAATTTGTATTAACTTATTGTGACTACTATATTTAAAATATGCAAGCTTATTTTAGTGACATCGCCACAATTTATAAAATATATTTGGGGAAATTTCTAGTTTTAATATTGACAACACTGCACATTAACGTCATGGCGTCGCAATACGATTACATATATTATCAATCAATCAATCAATGAAATTGTCACGCCTTTTTCCCACAGGGATAGGCAGAGACAATGGAGCGCCACTTACCACGATCCTTACACAGCTCCCTTGCTTCCTTCACATCCACAATTCTCTTCATACAGGCTCTGTGGTTATGGGCACTAGGCAACCTAGCTTTTTTGAGGATGTCTCCGATTTGGTCGGAAAACACTCTCCTGGGCATGCCTTGTTTAACGCATCCATCCACATCAGATTTATAAATTCCTTTCGTCAATCTACTTTCACTCATCCTTTCCATGTGCCCAAACCATCGAAGCATTCCTTTGTCAATCCTTGTCACTACATCTTCTTTCAAACCACATCTATCACGTAGTGTGCTATTCCTTATTCTATCCGCTATCGTCACTCCACATACACTCCTTAACGACCGCATTTCTACAGCGTTAATTCTACTCTCATGCTTCTTCTGCCATACCCAACCTTCACTCCCATACATTAATGTAGGAACAAGCACCGCATTATGAACAGCCATCCGTGACTTTTGGGACATTATTTGGCTGTTCATTATACTATGGATGGCACCGTTCACTACGTTACCCTTTTGCACTCTTCTCTCAATATCTTCATCACACTTTCCATCCCTAGTAAACATACTTCCCAAGTAAACAAATTGTTTGACTTGTTCCACTTTCTTTCCGTCTATCGTTATCTCACATTCTGTTATTTCATCCTCTCTCTCCAAAACCATTACTTTTGTTTTACTTACATTCACTTTCATACCTTTCTTTTCTAATTCCGCATTCATTATAGTAACCATGTCCTGTAACTCCGAAGATGCAAGGATAACTTGATCGTCGGCGTACAAGAGACATTTGATCACCAAGTCATTCATTCTTAAACCATACTTCCTTTCACGCCATGGTGACGCTACACATCCCTGTCTGACACCTTTAGAGATGCCAAACCAGTCAGATAGCGCCCCGTTAATTCGAACACATGCACTGGAATCCTTATAGAGAGATTTCAGTGCACGGACCAAACGCTCCCCCAACCCAAACCCGGACAGCTGCTGCCACAATTCACTCCTGTTCACTCGATCATAGGCCTTCTCAAGGTCAACAAAAGCACAAAACACCTTCTGGTGTTTTGCCAACACTTTTTCGCTGACGCATCTCAGAGAGAAGATTTGATCCATACATCCCATCCCTTTCCTAAATCCCGCTTGCGCATCCCAAATTTTATCATCTGTTTCATGCATCACCCTTTCAATCAATACTTTCGCATACAACTTGCCAACAATACTGAGAAGGCTGATGCCGCGGTAATTTTTGGGTTCCTGTTGCGATCCCTTCCCCTTGTATAGTGGTACTATGACAGCCTTGCGCCAGTCACCTGGTACAAGACCGTTCACCCAGCACTTACGGAAAAGGAGACACAACCAGAAAGCCACCAGCTGACCACCGCCCTTTAGCATTTCGACAGTTATTCTGTCACACCCAGCCGCTTTTCCAACTTTCATTCTTTTCAATGCATTCAAAATCTCTTTCACATCTATATCACATTCAGATTCGCTTTCATTTAGCGTGGAGGAAACATCAACACACTCTGGTGCTGTATTATCATCCCCCACAAATAAACTTTCAAAATAATCCTTCCATCGTCCTAACACTTTCTTCTCTTCAGTCACTAAATCACCATTCGAATCCCTAACCACATTCACTTTAGACTTCTCCAGTCCTCCCCGGGCTATCTTAACCTGTTTCCAGAACAGTTTAATATTATCCCGGAAATTTCTGGAGAATTTTCTCTCTATATCCTCTTTCACATCTTTCTTCTTTCGTTCTATGCATTCTTTCACTTTAATTTTTATTTCCTTATATTCATTCATTGCCTTACATACATCTTCATCTTTCTTACCCGCGTTTGTTCGTCTACTAGCTTTAACTGCTAGTAGATCCTGCCATTTTTTCTTCTTCTCGCATACTAATACTTCCGTTTCCTTATCCCACCACATGTTGGGCCTCACATTCTTCCTCTTGCTCACTCCACACACTTCTTCTGCAGCTTCTGTCATACCATTCCTCAATTTCATCCATACTTCCTCCACACTATCATTCTCATGATTACAGGCATCTCCTATCTTCTCACGTAACTTACTTACATACTCCTCTTTCACTTCTGCATCTTGCAACTTTTCTCCTTTTATTCTTGTCAACGGTGTTATCGATTTAAGATTGCGGTTTCTCCAACCCTTGAACAGACCATTTATTCTTAACATAACAAGAAAATGGTCTGTTCCAATGTTGACCCCGCGATAAACTCTCGTATCGACAACATTGACTTTCAACCTTTCATCCACAATCACAAGATCTATTATACTTATCTTTTTATTCCTCTCCCATGTATACATGTGAATCTCCTTGTGACAAAACTTCGTGTTTGTCACAAGGAGATTCTTCTCCAAACACACATTCACCAGACTTACTCCATTCTCATTTACACGCTCATCTCCATACCTTCCCAACACATGGTCTACATTCATTCTTTGCACACCCACCCATGCATTAAAATCACCTAACATTACAACCCTTTCATTAGATCTAGCAACATTCAAAACATCACGCAGGCTCTCCCAGAACTCTTCCCTTTCGGCCTGTGGCTTAGATATATCGGGGGCATACACACCAACTACAAATAGTCTGTGCAGCCCCACTCTAAGCCTGACCCATAAGAGTCTGGGCGACATACACTCATACTCAGTCATACACTCTGCCATTCTCTCAGACATCAACATTCCCACACCCTGACACGCTCTGGCCTTCGAGTCGACCCCTGACCAGACCGCTGTGTAGGGACCATGGTGGGTGACATCTGAGCCCTTTCGCTTCGTCTCATTCACACACAACATGTCCAAACTCTTATCATCCATCATCTTACATACCTCATCTAACTTTCTCTCCATTCCTCCACATACATTCAATGTGGCAAAACGGCTCTCCGCTGCCCGCTTTTCGCCCCATTTTGGCGTGACTTTTGGCGAGAAATGTCGCCGCTAATGTTAGAATTTTTAAAAATTTTCATTGTGTTCCCACGAATAGCAAGGGAAATAAAGTTCCACTCCGACAGAGCCCCGCATGCCGGAGTGGGGCTAATTAGTGCCCGATGGGCGCCACTCATCGGGACGGCACGTTTGAGACTAGGCTCGCCCCTAGCCACGCATCCTTGGGCACGGCAGCCCACGGATTGGCATGGGATCTAGAAGATAGGAATTTGGGGATTGGGTAGGTGTAGGTGGATTTGGATACCATTACTATAAAAGGACAAGGGTATAGTAAATGGTAGCTCAAGGTGTCCGGGGTCGCGTACCCGAATTCATCCTATAAACACCGGACAGGTATTTAAAGAACGAACCCTCTGAACCTACATACAGTCATAACATAAAATGTATAAAAAACATAATGATGTAAATATAACATAGCTATAAATAGCTACACTTAAAACTAAGTCATGTTTTTTCACTGAGACACATAAAATGAAATATTGAATGATACATGCCTATACTAAGCGAGCGCGTTTAGCTTGTATCATAGACAATAGGTGACCAAAAAAGCACCTATATGAAATACATTTTAAAATATTTAAATTCTGTGTCTCAGTGAATGAAACCCTAGGCAAGCTACATTGAAGCCAAAAGGGCCAAAGAACATGGCAGAATAATCTCAATTAAATAAAAGGTTTCAGTACCTGTAGTCCACATAAATATGATCAATTTTATCGAAAAAAAAAAGCGGAACGGTTTCTGAATTTTCCATATGCCGGTCAATGGGCCCCGCCGGCGCAACTTGAATAGTAATGACAATAAAATACATTCCCATTTTCCATTATATTTTTGTAAATATTGAAATTTACAATATTTTCAATTTTTTTATTTTTATTTTTGCATATTTTTGTGTTTTTTATAAGAGCGGTTTACGTCAACGTCACATGTGGTAGAAAACAACACTGAGCCATATTTGATCAACCTACGCCAATTTGGCGTAGGTTGCGATGCGTGTTTGGCACGGGTGAATGCTCCACCTATTCGAAGCGTCAGCGAGACCAATAATAAGTCTATGGAAACAAACTACTTTCCAATTTGATTCATAATAATATTATTAAAAATCAAAATAAAATTTTTAAGAAACCTCCGAAACGCCTAAAACCACATTATTCATATCACCAGCCTTATAGTAAGGAATAACATTAGTCATTGCTCCATGGTTATAGCCCTTGCATCCTCATGGTGCATCATCCAGGTCTTCAGTTTGATAACGGTCCAGCTAATAGCTCATAGTTAGTAACAATTTTAGGTAAAACACTATAGTTCCATTTCTTATTGATTTGCTGATCTGATGATCAGTTTTTTTAGATCCAAAATGTTTTATTTTATCGCACTTACTTTTCTACACTTACAGCCGGTTGTACCAAAAAAGTTTTAATTTACGAATTTAGTTTTACTTTATACTTATTCTATTACGTTTATTATTACGAAATCGTGAAATGGGTTGTTAATAATTTTATATCAAAACTACCATTTTTATATGTCATTAGAAATAACCAAAGTAGTACATAGAAACCCAAAATGAATGATGTCCTTTAGCTCTCTGTATAAAAAATATCTGTTAAACGTAAATGTAAAAAGTGAAGTGCATTTTAAGTGGTGCAACCCATTTTTCTTTTTTTTTTTATTATACGATAGTTTTTCCAAATTAGTAAATTATAATTTTTGGTACAACCGGCTGTTAGTTTCCTACAGTCAAGACAAATATCATGTGCCCAAATTTAGTAAACCCCTTAAGTTTAAACCTCCTACCTTCGAGTTCCATCATCAGAGAAGCTTAGTGATACCAGGTAAAACACCCATATATGTGTATACGATTGTGATTCAAATGTTAGGTCACAGATATGTTTAAAAGTAAAGTAAATATCGATTATTTGTCTAAGATCGCCACCGCAGCTAACAAAAGGAACTGATGACCTTAAAACCCCTGATTAGATCTTTATTAATTATAGCTAGAAACCATTTCGAACAAAAAAAAAACGCATCGTAATCGGTCCATTCGTTTAGGAGCTACAATGCTACAGACAGACACACAGATACACAGACACGTCAAACTTATAACACCCCTCTTTTTAAGTCGGGGAGTTAAAAATAATCAAAATGTCTTAGCTACAATTAATGAAGATTTAATTAGGGATTTCAAGGTCATCAGCTCGTTTTGTTGTCAACGAGCTGGTCATCAACCGTATCTGAAACCGGTATAATATTATTCTTTTATCCGAATACGTATCAATATCGGAATTTTTCAAACATCGCCAGTTGGTTCTACTCTTTCAAATTAAATGAAACCTATCCATTATAAAAGTTTCGGATAATTTCGAAAAGGGTTGGAGACTAAATGAAACATGTTATGACGGGCTTTTATTTTTAAAATTCCTTAAAAATTATATCCTTTAGGTCGGACACTACCAAAATTTATTGTGTCCACCAGGCTCAGTGGCTACTGAGCAAAGGACATCATTCATTTTGTATAGGAACTTGGGCTTAATTGTATTAACAGTTTAGTATGCATAATAAAATAGTTTGATGTACGATGATTACAAGGTCGTTGGAATATATCCTGTACTACGCATAGTTTAGTGCGAAAACAGAAAATAAATAAATAATAGCCATTAAAAGTGTTTATCTCGATTTAAACCTGTCAAAACTCTGTCCAAGGTACAACGCTCACGGTTCAAGGTACATTTGATTTGTTGTACTAGGACAGGTTTCCCTATCTTTTTTCAAGTGGCTGTGGTCCCAGGTTTTGAGAGTATATTCTTATACACAGTTTCATGAGTTAATTAAATGATCTTATCATCAGGCAGGGTGTTGGCAGTTATGCCGAGACACATTTAAAAAAAAATACGTACATAAACTTGTATGCTCAAAAGGTTTACTATGAGTTGTAATAAGCCATTCTTTCTTCGGCACCTGTATAATTAATAAACCCATCCTCATATCATTAAATCCTATTGTATCCTTAACCTCACATTGAAAGGGAAAGTTTAATTTTGTACTACAAGGTCGTGTTAGATATTCTTACAAAAAAGGTAAACAATGCTATTGTATAAACAAATACTAAAACGTTTTCATTGCAAAATCTATGTCAAACGAAAGTTACGAAAATTTCGCAACTAGCTCGAACTCATTAGAATGCAATCGTTATAACAAATCTAAAGCTCTAATATATAAAACTGTAATATTCATAATAATGTTAGTAGCTTTATTATCTTAGGAATTATATTCTAGTATTTAGGTGTGTTATTATTTTAAGTATTAATTCTAAAAAATAAAGTTGAATACTAACGTGCAAGTTTAGCTTGTACACCAACAAAAACTGAAATGAATGTTGTCAACACCGCAAACACTATTCTTTCACACATCGCGTCCGAACCACTACTTTAAACTATAAAATTAAATAATACGGCCAACTCGAGGAGGCCTACTAACCGAACTGACTCGATGACCCTCGTGGTTGAACCGTGTCGTTATGTAAATTGAAACGAGTTCTTTCTCATTTTTGATTGCACAAAATCGACAAGCTCTGTGCCAACTGGAGGCCTGCTTTTCATGCAACACTGCGTCTGCACCGGCTTGTACTGTAGTAATGTTAATATAACCAATGTCATCGTGTTTAGAAGGGATGGAACATAGATTCGTGCTTCAAGGCTGACAGACAATTAATGACTACGCGGCAAGGTTGCATATGCATACAGGATGGATGCCAATTAGAAGCTGTTCAGAGATATACCTATTTATTAGGTAATTGGCCGTTTCATTTTGCCATTAAACTGTTAAAATCAACTTTATTGCAAACTGGAAGTCATAATATTTGAACAATTCAAGATAATGCAGTATAAAAATTCCAAGTAGGGAATTTAATGAGGAATTGTTACCTTTATATATACAAATACACTAGTTTTTGTTTCATTCAAAAATACAAAGTAAATTTTACAGGCATTTAAAGTTCGCATAAAAATCGAGTCCCGCTAACAGTGACGTCACCGCGTGCGACGTCATTTCGCAACACCGCCGTATAGTCCGCAACACGTAAGTTGGCAAGATTTGAACGAAGATTTTAACAGGGAACGTTTGCGAATGTACATTGTACATGGCCGTGCAATAAAAAAGGGTCTCTTAATTGTAATTTATAATTTATTTATTGAAATACTAGAAGTATAGAAACGTTTATATTATAGAAGTTTAGATAAAAAACATATCTGAACTTTATAGAAGTTTTTATTATAGGGCATTTTGGTCCGGATTAAAGTCTCTACCACACAGGCGCGTTATTGCGATAATGCGTTGTCGGATGCGTTATTGCGTCCCGATTCCTTGCACACAACTGCGCTGCGTCCTACTTCTATTGCGTCGTTATAATCGCAGCAGTGTGTAACTTTGTAGCCGTCCTAATACATATTGAACTAAAAACAGATATCGCAATAACGCATCATCCGGTATTACCGACCGATAATAACGCACCTGTGTGGTACAGGCTTAATAGTTGAATATAACCCCGTGGGATTCACCTAAGGAATCCCCAGATCTGGTTTAGAAACGCGAGTTAATTTACGGATTTAGGATGTACGGCTGTGCTATGCAGATCGATTGTGGTGTGAACAATGACATTTTAATACTTTTAGCTGGAACACATGTTGCAGACTGTTAACGTTATTGAAATCTCGTACAAAAGTGTACGAGATTTTTAGTTACATCGTAACTTGTACAGAGATCTTAAAATCTCGTAAACGTACGAGATTTCTCGTACGTCTGGCAACCCTGCGCCGTAGTATTTGGAGCGGGGACCTAGAGCAACAACCTCCCCCCTCGCGTCTCGCTCAATCAAAGTGCGGTGTGCCTGCGGCGTGCCTGAGATACGGGGCCGGAAGGCACCGTGTGGCACATCATTGTTTTTATATGCAGGACGCCGCAGCGTCGCCGCGCCGCACCGTGTAGTTTTACGCTTACTGTCGTCTGCGTTGGTCTGCATGCTGCATGCCTGCATGCCTCCACGGCGAAGGAGTAGCCGTCATCGCTGGCGTAGGGATCGCAGAGCAAGCTGCTGCCGTTGATATAATCGAGTCACAGTGGACTTGGACGGTGGGTCCGACGTCGTTGTTCCTCTCAGCATCGTTAACCCTTCTTCTACACTGCGGTGGTTGCTGCCGCCCGTATACATGCAGTCTTTTTCATCCGATTCTGCTTCTATGGAAGCTATCTCTGCCTGGAGATCTGCGCGCGCGACTTGTGTCACAATGTCCGCGAGACGACGCGCATACCGCGCCTGTGCTACAGCGCGGGCAGCTGCGGCAGCTTTTGTAACTTTATTCGACCGCACTGAACCTGACCACGATCTTGCTGATGAAGCGGCACAGGTTTCAGGCTCATGTGAAGACATTGTTAATTTTGATTTTGCTCGTGTAATCATTTGTTAGAAAGAAAATTACAAAATATTGTGCTCCACCACCTTTGCAGGAAAAAAAACAACAATATTTTGTTCACCACAACGGATCGAAACTCACCAAAAATGGTTTTTACAAATCGATAGGGCCATAAAGATTTCTTACGGATCGATAGAACCAAATCTTTTTTACGGATTGATAGGCCTAAAATGTTGAGGACTGTATTCATTTACTGGTTGGTTCAATAAAAAAACATGCTGAAAATCATCACTGAAAATCTTTATTGCAACAACATGTCAAAATGTCGAATACAAAATATGACAATTAGTAAAAAAGATCGTAAAAAAGATTAATAATATCCTTAAAAATATGTACCCTGCACAGTGCACTCTGCTCTCAAAGAGACACGTTGAGCTGCGCTACACGTCAGACTTTTACCCATCAGCCAACAAGAACCCCAGTTATTGACTGATGCCCAGGTTGCACCGGAGTTCCGCATCACCGAAGCGATACGGCAAACAGGCAGACACACGAGGAGGTAGTCTGACTTAGCACCCCAGACTGTGGCAAAACCTGGGTTAACTCGCAATAAGGTGATGCTGTGTCTATGGTTGAATTGGAATATTATGAGCTTTTACCCCCAGACAGAACTATCGATTCGGATCTCTACTGTCATCAACTGATGAGATTAAAGCAAGAAGTTGAGAGAAAGCGGCCGGAATTGATTAATAAATAGGGTGTCGTCTTTCATCACGATAACGCTAGACCACATACATCTTTAGCCCCTCAGCAAAAATTAAGATAGTTTGGCTGGGAGGTGTTAATGCATCCGCCATATAGCACTGACCTTCAGATTTTCACTTGTTTCGGTCTCTTCAGAATTCTTTAGGCAGTGTCAGGTTAACATCAAGAGAGGACTGCCAAAACTACTTGTTACGTTTTTTTGACCAGAATTCCCAAAATTTCTACAGCAACGGGATCATGTCTCGACCTACAAGATAGCAGAAAGTCTACGAACAAAATAGCACATTATTGTTGGGGCTGGGAGTGTTCTAGGTAGGCAGGTGTGTGGGTGAGAGAGTAGGAATACCACTATAATTTTACTGATTGAGTGGACACGGACTCTTGTTAGTCTAAAATCGCACTGATTGAGTGGACACGGACTCTTGTTAGTCTAAAATCGCACTGATTGAGTGGACACGGACTCTTGTTAGTCTAACATCACACTGATTGAGCCACCACTCGATGTTTTATGCTTTACGTGGCGTCAAATCTGTGTCAAGACGTCACGTAATGTTTGGTGCGCTTGCACCGAACATGCTGCCGGCGTGAGATGAAGGAAGGGACAGAAGATTTAATGTAAAATGATACAAGTTGATGATACAATGTTACTTAAAATTAACACTTACTAATTTAAAGAATACATGCTAATTGCTAATTCTATAATATTACTTAGGGCTAACACATATCTAAATTATCTAAATAATATTTTCTAGTTATTGGGGAGCACGATTTGTATTGTTTTGCTCGTAAATCACTACAGACACTTGGCAGAATACGGTCAGCCTCAATTCCCGCACTAACACTAGGATTTTGGTGAACCTTTGATTGTTTACGCGCACTCACTGTTTTTACTACACCGTTGCTGTTGTTGCTGCTGCGAGGCTGAAGCTCAATGTCTGCATTTACATGAGCTCGCCTTCTCCGCCGACGATGCCATTGAATTCCAAACACAATTAGTATTACCACCATGATAATTATTAGTGTGTAATTTATCGTGTAATGATGTATGTCATGAGAATTCATCCCGAACAATTGAAAATCATCATGTTTGGCTCGTACATGAGGCTAGATCGTGTTGAGTGAATCGTTTTTGATATTAATTGCTACGTATTCTGCTCTGGGCACTATGTTAAACATGTTAATGGCGTGATTCGTGGGGTTGTTGATAGGTTGGAGTATGGGGATTAAATGGTAAAGTTTGTAGTCATCTCGACTTGTGTTATTCGAAGTAGTGTTACCAACACTACTTCGAATATTAGGTACTGCTTTGTCATCCTTCGGTTTTAATATTATGAATAGGTAATGTAATATCTTCTGATAAGTGACTCGAGATACGTATAAGTTCTTCCTTTAATTGTGTTGGTGTTAATAAGTGCAGGTTAAATTTTCCTTGGTATATATCCGTAATTGTGTCTAATAATGTTTCCTGAGTTCTTCTAAGGTTTTGTAATAAATTGTTTGCTGTTGTTGCTGCCAGTGTAAATTCCTGCATCAGCAATATGGTATCTACTTCCTTCTGTAGTTGGATCGTAAATCGATTTAAGTTTGTGATTTGTTACAATTTAATGTACATATATATTGTATGTAAATAAACTAAAAAAATGTTGAATTTTCATATAAAATGTGAAGAAACATTTTCCCCGACTTAATATTATAAAACCGCAAAAAGGCTTAAAATTGTTAAGCAAAACAATCCGTTTAGTATAATACATCTATGGTGCTATTAGGTGTCAATATTAGATGTTAATGACATAAACCTAAAAATCTTGTAATGTGAATTATTTCTTTGTGCACAATTTCACTTAAAAACGTGTACTACTTATATCATTTAGTATTTTTAGTGATAGCATCTAGTAATGTCTTAGGCTTAAACAAATCTATAGGATATTTAAAACATTATGTGTCAGTAAGTATTGATTTACCCTATGTTGGGGCTAAGGCTGGGAATATAAGTCCGATTTTGCTTTCCGATAGTCGGAACCGATTGTCTGATCAGACAATCGGAAGGCACTCGTGCCATACATTTGTTTAAATACTTAATACACGTCCGATCCGATAGTAGGATCGGATGTCAGAATCGGAAACAACGCCAAGGCGTTTAGGATTTTATCGACGATCCGATTGTCTGAAGGTGCAGTTTGCATACAGAATACAAAAACAAAATAGACGCCCGATTCCTACTTCCGATTTGTAAATAATTTGCTCAATAAATATGGTACGGAAGACTGTAATTCTGCTGCCACTTCGCTTGTACCTACATTAAGTTGGATAAGGGTCCGAAAATTGTGGGCTATTCATACCAGGAGATAATAGTCTTGTCATTCAGTTACTGCCCAGTCAGTTACTTGAGCCAATTGAATTCGCATTGGGGATTTGAACATAGCTGCGGCAAAAGGCTCTTAAGATATCTCAAAGGCTCTATGTTTCAAGTAAACTTGTAAACCTATTACAGTTTATGCTGGTGCAGATTGGGTCTTGAGTAGCAGTGATGATTACTATTCATATACTGGTCATGCTGGCAATCTCGCAATTTTGACGACAGGCGTGGACGAACGGTTTTTGCGATTGTTTTGTTGCGCGTAAAGTCCCGGGTTCGATCCCCGGTTGGAGCAAATATTTGTTTCATAGCTTTTATTTGTAATATGTAATAATATTAAATATTGCAAATATTTGTTAATAAATAAAAAAAGAGGGATATTTGCTTCGGGTCTGGTTATCAAAGAGTGGTAGGCAGTGGTACCCAGTCTGCCGATCCGGGGTAGTACCACCTCTTACAAGTATACAGACCGTGAAGTGATTTGGTCAAGTTTCGGGATCAGCTTGTAAGTTGCCGGTTCCATCTAGGCCGGCATAGTGGATGTGATTGCTACTCACAGTTATTGAATTGTAGTAGCAGTGACATTCATTCATGGACTACACTCCGGCTTAACATCAAGCGGGGTGCTGTTATATGTCGAGTCAAAATAAAATAAACAAAAAGACCTTTTTAACGACAGACGTGGACGCACGGTTGACGAATGGTTTGTTACGCGTAAAGTCCTGGGTTCGATTCCCGGTGGAAAAATAATTATTTATTTGTTCTTAAAAAAAGAGGTGAGTGAATATTTGCTTCGGGTCTGCTTGTCAAAGATTGGTAGGCAGTGGTACCCGTCTGCCCATCCGGGGTAGTAATAATTATATGCAATAATTGGCAATAATTTGTCGTCCATCTTTACTTTTCGCTCCGTAAATCTTGACAAGCAAGCACTCACAGCTCAAGAACAACTGACTTTAGAAAAAGTCTGACGCAAGAATCGGATGTGATCCGATAGTCTGATCAGACAATCGGAAACAAAATCGGATGTATAATACCAGCCTTAGAGTGCTTTTGGGTAGGCAGGTGCGTGGGTTAGGGGAGTATGAATACCACTTTAATTGTATTATTGTGTATTGTCACAGAATAGTCGTGCCCACTTTTTTTACAATTAGCGCATAATACAAAATTTCTTTACTAGATTTTATAAGTTTAATAATTGTAATCAGGGTTCCGAATTTGCGATTTGCGAAAAAACGTCTTGAATGGTTTTAGTCCAACTCGACTTATAAAAACCTATATAAAAATCTAGCAACCTATTTTTTCTAAAAGGTATTTTCCTGAATTCCAATAGTCAATCAATCAATCAAATCAATAAAAGTGCAGTACTCGTATTGAAAAAATCCATGCAAATTCAATTCAGTCCGAATCGAAGTACGACAAAAATATGAATTTCAGGTTTAAAATTTAACAAGATTTTTTGGACTAATTTTGACCTCCCCGTTCCTACGCTATGCCACTGATCTAAAAACTTCTACTCCTTATTAGGATATAGCTCTTATTATTATTATATAGCTCTTGAGTTTTTATGTAGAATCTTTTTTTTTTCAGTTAAATAAAGTATTAATTTCATTTGGCGGCACTCAGGCGGAATTGGGACAATTTAAACATAATGTATGTTGTAATTTATATATTTTAAAATTACGTATTTGTACCTTTTAAATTGATATTGTTGGTCATAAATACCCTCAGATCAGTGAAGTACTCGAGCCTGTCATACAAACAGTTTCTGATATAAACGCTCCCAGTTTACTCTAATGTGTACGTCGTAATCGTGTATCTACTGTCGGGGAACGAGCTTAATAAACGCGGTAGGAATGCAGTTGTGATGTCATGGTCACGTGTCTATTATAAATAGTGAAGTAACATGCAATATGTTGATAATGATAAAGATACACTTTCCTCAAAAAGCAAATAGATTGTTGTTAAAAATTATAAATGTGTATTAAATTGAAGTATAGACATCAACATTTTTTAATGAATTATGTATTAATTTAATTTTGTGAATAGTTTGTTTATTTACATGTTTTTTTTTATTTTTCACACATTTTAATCACGTTTCTAATAATGATTCTAGCCTGACTACGGATAAAGACTCTCTTTTATTCAATTAACTCACTAATATTTTAATAATCAAACAAAGAAAATATGGACACGTTTTTATCGATATTAAATGACATCACCGAGCTATGAGCGTCACTAATAGCGGGTACTATGATACGGGTGGGGGTTTTTTGACGCCCCACCGCACTTCAGCCCCCGAATCTATATAACTCGTTCCCCATCTATACGTGGCCGACGCCTGTTTGCGTGAACGAAATAATGTTGCTCACATAAACTATTAATTGCTATAGAATTTCGAATGTCAAATACTTATAACTAAATAAATTTGGTGTCTGATGTTAAATTATTACTTCAGCATATAATCGTTCAAACCAGTTAATTAAGTGTTAACCGACCCAACTCGGTTTAACCCGGGTTGAAAAGTCGAGTCGTTATCATTTATTCATTTATTCATTTATTTAAATCATTTATTCTTTTTTTATATTATACTAGCTGTGCCCGCGGTTTTACCCGCGTAAAATTAGGTTTATAACACAGTCATAACAAAAGAGGAGGTTCTCAACTCGACTGCATATGCCTTTTTTGTATATAAATAATATAAAAATGACAGACGGAAATAAAATTAAATATAGAAAAATTCCAAACAGCTGAAACTATAGTCAATTGGGAACTATAGCAAAAAATATATTTTTATTAAAAGTAACCTATATTATAGTCTATGGAAAGTATAGTGTATAGTCTTCATAGTATAGTTCGATGTTGACGCGACTGTCGGTAATATAGTGCGATGGTATTATAGTATAGCTTGTCTAACTATAAATGACGCGCCCCTCCACTTTATTAGTTTATTTAAATGTATGAATAAAAATATTACTAACTATATTACTATACTTTATCATTGTGATCCTCCTTTGTGTTTAACTAGCAACTGAATGACCAAATACAATTGCATTTTCGGTGTGTTGCATCCATATTTTATAGTCGCACGTGTGCTTAAATGCAGTGGAGGGGCGCGTCATTTCGGGTTGGACAGACTCTACTCTATAATACCATCGCATCCAATAAAAATGAATAAACAAAAATAAAATAAAACTGAAGTATCTTTTTGTACGTGTAACTCCTAACCAAAAAAAAAACTACCAATAACTAACCTTGGGCCTATCTTACTTTAAGTACAATGCGTTTTTAACAAATCGCTTGAAAATTCTCAAAACGGACACAACCTTCAATGACGTTAGCCATCACGCGACTGCCTGGCCTGCCGCGAGTCGCGTACTCAATGAGGTGACCGACTTCTTCGCCCCCTCACCCGCCGTGCGTAGGATTTACGCTACACTATTTTGGCTATAATGGCTTACACATAAAATATAGATATATATTGTCGCGGGCTTTTTTGTAGGTCTATTTAAGATACACATTTTCATCATACATTACATATGTGTAACTCTAGCGGTTTTGGCAGCGCACGCCAGAATAGCTCGCAGATGATAGATTTTTATCCGACTTACTTGATACTTATCGTCATATTTTGGACAATTCACACAATATCTTGATAAATTGTAGCCTATGTGTTATTCTGATGTATAAGCTATATTATTGTAGTTTCATTAAAATCCATTTAGTAGTTTTGGCGTGAAAGAGTAACAAACATCCATCCATCCATCCATCCATCCATCCATCTATCCATCCATACTCACAAACTTTTGCGTTTATAAGTAAGGATTTTAATGTCAAATAAATTAGTCTTCTTTACAATTTCAACGGGTGCGTGCGTTTCACAATGTCCTTGACCACGTAGCGTCAAATTGGTGAAACCGACGTGATGGAAGCCACCCCACAATGCTTGTCGTAACCGTAACCGAAACCGACGTAATTGAAAGCGAGCACGATGCTTGCCGACGCGAGATACCACGCAACCGACGCACGAAGCTTGCCGACGCCGAACCCGCCGCCTGTCGACTCCAGCGCACTTCCGCCCGCCGACGCTGTGCGCCCTGCCGCCCCTCGACGCAACACGCATAGCCGCCTTTCGACGCCATGCACCCTGCTGCCCGTCGACACTGTGCGTCCCGCCACCCGTCGACGCCCGATCGCACCTCCTGTTTCTATGATACAAGCACTTTAGTAGCTTAGTATATAAATGTCTAAAAGAGTTGCGCGAAAGGGAGTATGGTTTGAGAATGAATGTCTTGGTGATCAAATGTCTCTTGTACGCCGACGATCAAGTAATCCTTGCATCTTAGGCATATGAGTAACATGAAATGGTTACTATTATTGTTCATAATGCGGTGCTTGTTCCTACATTAATGTATGGAAGTGAATGTTGGGTGTGGCAGAATAAGCATGTGAGTAGAATTAACGCTGTAGAAATGCGGTTGTTAAGGAGTGTATGTGGAGTGACGAAAATAAATAATAAAATAAGGAGGGTGTTCGCCGATCAAATCGGAGACATCCTTAAGAAAGCTAGGTTGCCTAGTGCCTATAACCGTAGAGCTTGTATGAAGAGAATTGTGAATGTGAAGGAAGCGAGCGAGCTGTGTCAGGATCGTGCAAAGTGGCGCTCCATTGTCTGTGCCTATCCCTGTGGTAAAAGGCGTGACATTTTGATTGGTTGATTGATTGTATATAAATTTTAATTTATATACAATACAATACAACTTTAAATTACTATATTAAATATAACTTTAAAATTATAATTATAATTGCTATAAATATACATACACAACTTTGGCACATAAAATATATTGAAATAGTAGCGCCAAATTAAGATTAGGATAAATAAAAAATATTATCAAATACAAACACGCAAATTTCACTATCGTCGACAATTGACATTTCTTCTCTCGTCCGACGACAGACGATTGTGCGCCAACCTACCAAATAAATGAGTTTTATATGAAGTATAACGTTCGCAGCTGTCATCCTTCGACGACTCTCGTCCGAACGAACGTTCGTCTCGTTTTAGTGGCTCCAACCTAGCTTTGACTATCGTCGACGCGAAACGATTGTCGTTTTATGCGCCCAACCTAACCCCGCAGGACAATCAAAGTACATATATCAAAGGTACCGGCAAATGGTTAAGAACCCGTGCTCTCGGTTTGCGTAACCATTGGATTGTCGCCTTTCAATCTCGGGTTCGATTCCCAGTCAGAGCAAATATTTGTTTCATACTTTTATTTGTAATATTTTATTGTGACTCGACATATGACAGCACCTCGCTTGATGTTAAGCTGGAGTGTGTTCCATGAATGGATGTCACTGCCACAACAATTCTATTTTTTTTTTATTTTTTTATTGTGACACGACATTTGACATCGACCTGCCTGATGATAAGCAAGAGGAGATCCAAAAGTGCCGACGACTGAAACAACCGAGTTAGTACGCGGCTGTCTCATCCGCCGTCACTATGCCGGCCAAAGGTGCTTCTTCACGCATCGCTTGAAGGATCCAAGGTTATAGGAGGGAGAGAACACATGGGCTGGCAAAGCATTCCACTTGTCGATTGTTCTACAAAGAAAAGATGCACCAAACTTTTTAGTTCGACTACCGATTCTGTCGACAAAATGTGAATGCTTCCCCCGACCAGTGCGGGTGTTACGGGTGTGAAAAGATGAGATAGGAACAAGGTTAAAGAGCTCCTCGGAACATTCCCCGTGGTATAGGCGATAGAGGACGCAAAGAGCCGCCATGTCTCTGCGTAATTGCAGAGGCTCCAGAGTTCGCGTAACCTCTACATCTCCTATGATCCGGACAGCTCGGCGCTGCAATGAATCCAGGGCATTGAGAAGATACTTGGCAGAGCCGTCCCAAAGATGCGAACAGTACTCCGCGCAAGAGCGAATTTGAGCCTTGTATAAAAGCAGGCGAAGCTCCGGCGCGAAGAACCGCCGCACCTTGTTCAGGATGCCAAGTTTGCGGGAAGTGGTCTTAATAGCCCGCTCAATGTGATCCCTGTGATTCAGGTCGCTGCGAAGGGACATCCCTAAGATATCCAGTCTGTCCGAAGTACCAAGCGAAATGTTACGAAGAGAAGGAAGGGGGATAAACGGGGATTTTTTCGTCGAGAACGCGCACACCTGAGTCTTGTCTGCGTTGAACTGAACCAGGTTCTCGTCGCCCCAATGGGTAATACAATCAAGAACCCGGTTCAGCCCCGCTACAACAGACTCTCTCATATCGGCTATCTCCTGTTTTCCGGCTGCGGGGCGGGCAGTGTAGCGTCCATGCACCGTGCTGTCGTCTGCATAGCAATGAATGTTGGATCCAAGGTCCAGCATGTCATTGATATGCAGTAGGAACAAGGTCGGCGACAGCACAGAGCCCTGAGGAACGCCAGCATTCACCGACACCCTACGCGACGCGCTGCCATCCACAACAACGCGTATGGAGCGGCCACGCAGGAAGTCGGCTATCCAGCCACGCAGACGGTCAGGTAAACCGTATGCCTCGAGCTTGGAAAGAAGGGCCATGTGCCAGACCCTGTCAAACGCTTTGGAGATGTCCAAGCCGATGGCAAGGGCCTCTCCGTTACCGTCCAACGCTTCACCCCAGACGTGCGTGGTATACGCCAGAAGGTCACCAGTTGACCGTTTCGGTCTAAAGCCATATTGACGGTCATTGATCAGCTGATGACCCTCCAGGTAGGCCATGAGGCGGCTATTAATTATCCGCTCCATGACCTTGCACAACACTGATGACCTTGCACAACACTGAAATAACTGTGAGTAGCAATCACGTCCACTATGCCGGCCTAGTTGGAACCGTCAACCTACAACCCTTTCCCAAAACGCGACCAAATCACTTCACGGTCTGTATACTTGTAAGTGGTGGTACTTACCCCGGATCAGTACACTGGGTACCACTGCCTACCACTCTTTGATAACCAGACCCGAAGCAAATATCCACCTCTTTTTTTATTAACAAATATTTGCAATATTTAATATAATTATTAAATATTTCAAACAAATATTTGCTCCGACCGGGAATCGAACCCGGGACTTTACGCGCAACAACCCAATCGCTAACCGTTCGTCCACGCCTGTCGTCAATATTTAGTTAGATTGTATATTGTTTCTTTCTTTTTTTGTTTATTGTGACATCTGTCGAAACCCGCCCCGCCTGATGTAAGGAAGAGGAGGTCCACGACTGCTGACGACTGAAAAAACCGAGTCTTCATGCCGGCCAAAGATGTTTATTTACGCACGCATCACTCGAAGTAACCAAGGTTAGAGAATGGATAGAACACATGGACTGGTAAATCATTCCACTTATCGATTGTCCTACAAAGAAAAGACGCACCAAACTTTTTAGTTCGACTGCCGTTTCGGTCGACAAAATGCGGATGCTTCCCTCGACCTATGCGGGTATAAAAAGACACAAAGGTATACACGATGCACAAAGCCGCCATGTCTCTACGAAGTTGTAGGAACTCCAGAGTTCGCATGACCTATAATTCGGACAGGTGCAATGAATCTAGAGCATTGAGAAGACACTTGGCAGAGCCGTCCTAAAGGAACAAACAGTTCCCCGCGCAAGAGCGAATCTAAGTCTTGTATAGTAGCAGACGAATCCCTTGTCGCAAAAGGCACGTTATGCGAATATTCTAGCCTAGGTTCCTCAAATAATACACAACCATTGATAGGATAATATATAATTATGTATACATACCAAATAGACACGGATTCTCCGATGTAATCTATAATGCTTATTGACTTATTGATGTTATACTCAATTGGAGCATTGATTTACCTGCGTCATAGATTCTTCTATGACTTACCTACGCTCCACGATATAATTCTTTCTTGATGGGCTTCTTGCCCGGAGTAATGGCCTCCAACCTCCCCTTACAGCCATCCCATTCCACCGAAGCTTCTCTGCTTCCTTTTGATGCAACTCATCGCTCACTCAAGTTACTGACAAAACCATTTCTAACATTCTCTTATGGATTACCTACATTAACTAACTACCCCCTTTTCCGTTCTGAGTCGTTCCGGCGTGTGTCGCTGTGCCGATTGCACCCCCCACTCCCACTCATACATTATCGGAACATTCGGTCGCGTTCATTTTTACCAGCATAGATCTCGCGATTCGCGACATCCCTGGCGCGAAGAACTGCCGCACCTTGTTCAGGACGCAAAGATTCACTCAAGTCAGTTTTTTAGAATCAACTTGTAAGTTCCTCTAGGTGACTGCTACTTGCAGTTTTTTAGTAGCAGTCGCATCCATTTACGGACCGCACCAGCTTAACATCGAGCCACAATAGAAATATATATAGACCAGGTTTTGTAATAAAAGCACATTGATTAATTCGTAATTCTATACAGTTTTTATTTGCTACACCATCCATGTTATTTTATTTGCATATCACAATTACTTGTATAATACTAGCTATTCTCTGTGTTTATTAACTGTGACTTGTAACTTTAGTACATTATAGGTCCCTTGTCCCTTGTAGGCATTGGGGAATATTCTCCTCATTTTCCCCCTCCATCTCTTTCTGATTATCTATCTGAAAAAAAAAACAATTTACATAATGTATAGGTTTATATATGCTGACTGTTCTTGCCTAAAAAAGTTTAGTAGAAGCGGTATAGATCCTGGCAGATGTTGGCAAAAAGAGTGCTGACTGTTGACTTACTCTTTGTATCAGCCGAGTGTAAGGATCGGCTCTGGATGACTGTGGTGGGGCAAGTCCGCTTATCTATACAGACATCCACATAATTATTGATATAGTAAGAAGGTAACAAAAGAAGTTACTTTAATGGCAGCACTCTTTTTATCCGCAGGGACTATACCAGTATATCCATCTTCGACAAAATTTTCAACCTGGAACAATACTCAATTGTAATTGGCTAAAATTCTAATCAAACAAAATTGTTATGCCTCAATTCTCACAGAGATAGGCAGACACAACGGAGTGCTACAATTGTTTGACCAAGATTATTTTCATATAATTGTTTTTCATATAAGATTATTAATTATATAATTGTTGAATATCATTGTTAAAATTAAATATTCAGTTATTAATGTAATGTAATTATATAATAAATATAATCATTATTTTGTGATAACATATATTAACAGCATGCAACACATAAAAATGGCCAATATTATAATTAATAGTCCAAGCATTAAGTAACATCACAATCAAGCCTAATTATAGCAAATTTATCAATCTATCACACCTTAATGTTCACAGGTATATGCACACTGTCATTCTGTTACTCCATTAAATATACTTTGAACTTTCAGGTGGGCATGTTACTAATAACATTTATTGGACATCAAAGTTAATTTATTTGTTGTTTTCTTACATTATAATTGCCAGCCTCTTGCACACTGCTTTCTCACCAATTATTATTTAAAATTGATTTTTTAATCTTCAACAATTCTGGGTGCCTCTTAAGAGTGCTACTATGTACCATCGATGCTATGTACCAATTGGAGTGACCTCATACGGTTCTTCGTACAATATTTAATATCACTCCAAATCGTGTTATGATTACATAAAAAAGATGATATAATTAATCTTAAATACCTTATTTTTCAACGCCCCAGCACCTGTTGCAGACAAATGTAACAGCAAGTTCCTTCCACAGTTTATTTCCATCGATGTTTATATTTCTCCTTAATTCACCTTGAGGTTGCGGTGTCCTTAATATATTGCTTATATCACCATGCCTTAAAAAATATTTTAAATTGTAAAATTATAACAGTATGCCGAAACTAGCTATAATGTTTAAGCTATTATAAATTATTTTTAAGCATATTCTTCACAGGTTGTTTATTCACATAAAACAATTAGGTACATTAAATAATTTTAGAATAATATTAATTTTAACTTACTTCTGCATAAATTCCACGATGAATCTCATCTGCTACTATGTAGTTATCGTATGTTTTCTTTCTCCAAACCAAACAAATCTTATATTAGGTTATAAATAACCGTTTAATATTCAATGTTAAGTTGAAGTTTGACAATAATGACAGGACTTGCTTCGTCTGGCATAGACAAAATTAAGTATAAAAACGTTAGTAACTGACATTTGGGCGAAGGACGAGAGTGCTGTCCCAACCTAGCTACTATCGTTCGCGTGAGCGAAGCTATCGTCTGGACGAGAGTGCTAAACGACAGTGCTCCAACCTAACCCCGCAGGTATTTCTTTCAACGGCCGTCTCCACAGTGCTGACCGCTGTGTCTCCAGGCCTACTGTGTCCCGGGGCCCGCTCATAATATAGTCGCCGCGCCGCTGGACAGCCATCCTCAGACAAACAATTGTCGCGTCGAGCCGCAGTCCTGCCGTCCGCGCGACCTGCCGCACACACAACCGTTGCGTCGAGTTGCATTCCTGCGACCGTGCGACCAGCTCGGCCGCACAACCGTCGTGTCGAGCCGCAGTTCTACCCACTGTGCTGGCCCGCCAAACATTCACTCGCCGCGTCGTGCCGTAGCCCTGCTAATAGATTAGATGCTAATTAATAGTAAGTAGTAACAAAAGAAGTTACTTTAATGCCTGCACTCTTTTTATCTGCCGGGACTATACCAGTATATCCATCTTCTACTAAATTTTCAACCTGGAAGAATACTCAATTGTAATTGGCTAAAATTCTAATCAAACAAAACTGTTATGCCTCAATTCTCACAGAGATAGGCAGACACAATGGAGCGCTACAGTTTTTGACCAAGATTATTTTCATATAATTGTAGAATATCATTGTTGAAATTAAATATTCAGTAATTAATGTAATGTAATTATATAATAAATATAATCATTATATGTGATAACATATAAAAATGGCCAATATCATTATTAATAGTCCAAGCATTAAGTAACATCACAATCAAGCCTTATAATAGCAAATTTATCAATCTATCACACCTTAATGCTCACAGGTATATGCAGACTGTGATTCTGTACTCCATTAAATTTTATACTTTGAATTTTCAGGTGGGCATGTTAACATTTATTGTACATCAAAGTTATTTTTATTTGTTGTTTTCTTACATTATAATTGCCAGCACACTGCTCTCTCACCAATTATTATTTAAAATTGATTTTTTAATCTTCAACAATTCTGGGTGCCTTTTAAGACCACCATGAGGGCTACTATGTACCAATTGGAGTGACCTCATACGGTTCTTTGTACAATATTTAATATCACTCCAAATCTTGTTACGACTCCTTCAAAAAGATGATATAATTATTATTAAATACCTTGCCATTTTAAGCCTAATTTTTCAACGCCCCAACACGCGTTGCAGACAATTGTACAGCAAGTTCCTTCCACAGTTTATTTCCATCGATGTTTATATTTCTCCTTAATTCACCTTGAGGTTGCGGTGTCCTTAATATTTTGCTTATATCACCATGCCTTAAAAAATATTTTAAATTGTAAAATTATAACAGTATGCCGAAACTAGCTATAATGTATAAGCTACTATAAATTATTTTTAAGGATATTCTTCACAGGTTGTTTATTCATATAAAATAATTAAGTAAAGGAGACTGGGCAGAAGTGGTCTATGAACCAACAGAGATATGGTAATCATTTTTGGAAATTACATATATACACGATAATTTTTCATTATGATATCATCAAAATGTAACGCGGCAGTTTTAAGATATTTCAATTCAAACAAAAAATAATTTTAATTGTGGGTTGCACCTATATGTAGGTTTCTACTTAATACTTTTGGCAATATTCTGTTAAAAATATGTATATTATTACTAGTAAATATACATGGTCTATAAAATAACTAAAAATTATTGTAATAATTAATATTTTATGCCGCCAATTTTAGTTCGTGCTATTAAGAGTTGCTTGCCACTCTTTGTCTATGGAAGTTGGGCTTCTTACGCTAGAGAGTATTATGTTCTTTGACTTGTGCCACCGGCGGAAAGTGGAACTGCGATGACATTTTGAAATGTCAATCGGCCTGTTAGGGCGCCCTTACACGCTGAGATTTGTATCAGATACGGTATCTAAGATATAAATATAAGATCTGTCTCAGAGATTTGTATCAATTTCAACATCCACAGACAAGTTTTTGTTTCGCGATACAAAATCTAGTTTTTTGGTATCATTGATACATCTAATGACCTTAGATCCTTCAAGCGATGCGTGAAGAAGCACCTTTGGCCGGTATAGTGACAGCCGTGAATAAACTCGTTTTTTCCAGTTTTCGTCACTTGTAGACCTCCTCTTGCTTATCATCAGGCGGGTCGAGGTCAGATGTCATGTCACAATAAAAAAAAACGTCTGAGATACCTTCAACGTCATTAATAGCTCTTTGTATTGCTTTAACTGTCTCTTTGAAAGAAATAAAGGAAAATAGATATTGGTCTAAACAACATGTTGTATAATACCGCTTTGCCTTGTCAAGCAAGGGGCGTGAAACCTATTCCACGGTATCTGATACCTTGGATACTTTGAGACCATCGTTTACACGTTATAATTAGTGTCGCGATACGGAATCAATGATGCATGTTGCGATAATAATCTCAGCGTGAATGGCCACCATTAATCGATGGATGACATTTGTGACGCATTCTTTTAATAAAAATGCTTAAAAATGTCAAGCGTCTTTATATATTTTGGCGCCATTTTAAAAGTTGCTTGTTTATCATCAATAAGGATTTAACTCTTGAAAAGTTTCGTGAGTTGATTTATTACGAATTTCGGCGTGGGTTAACTCAAAAACAATGCATCGATCAACTCACTTCGAGTTTTTGGGATGATGCACTATTGAAAACAACTGTATATCACTGGTTCAGTAAGTTTAATCGTGGGCACCGTATGTTTGCGATGCCCACGATCAAACATCGGTGCTGTGCGTAAACTAATAATGCAAGATCGTAATAATACATATCGCGAGGTAGAGACATCTCTGGGCATACGAGCCAGTATGTATGTATGGCGTATGTATGTATCGTATGTATGACGAGCATACATAAGATGAATATTTGGCTGTAATCCCACACAACTTGAGAATTGATTGAGCATGTCGTGTCGATTGGTGGGGAAAAAAAATACAACAGTCGTTCGACAAAAGCTGTTTATAATATTTATATAGGAGATGAATCTTGGATCCATGCCTGTAGGCCCAAAACGAAACAATAGTCGACGGTGTTGGTGTTCCAAAATGAACCGAAACCAACAAAAGTTGTTTGTGCATAAAGCACTTTGAAGCCTGTTTTTTGTATAAATGGACATGAGGCTTTACCACTAGAGTATACATGCGCAAAACGCTTCCATCAAATGATACGGAGTGATATGTATTTAGTTCATTTAGTTCAAGGAAGCGCATTCGATTAGTTCATTCGGTAAAGAAAAGCTCCAGTTGTTCTGAGAAATCAAGATATCCTTTCTATAGAATTATTTTAGATCATACACTTGACAAATGTACACAGAAACTATAATAAACAATAATTATAATCACAATTACCAATTCGCATAATTTAAAACTGCAAATATTCGTTAGAAAAATACGTTATAAAAAGACGACGAGTTGCTGCTCTCTTCAACATACTTTCCTACCATTACTCGTAATGCACGCGGTGTAAATATTTTCTTGTGCACGCGGAGAGCAATGGATATATAAAATATACTTTCACGGTATTACGCGAAAATACTAGGTACGAGTAACGAACGAGGTACGACTCCGTACGAATGTACGATGTGTTTATATCTCGTTCCATCATAGGAGTGGTGAGTGAGTGGATATGCGATGCATGACTCGGAACTAAAGGAACTAGAGACACATTTTAATTTGCAGTGAACAAGTGAGTGGTGTAGTACCAGGATCGAAAGTATATCATTTTAGTGACTCGTTCCGGAACTACTCAAGTCTACACTAGAGGATCGTAAAACGTTTAATTCTGAATGGTACACGACAATTTGTTTGCCAGAAATGTCTACTAGTTAGTACTCAGCATAACAAAAATATATGTATTTTAAATGTAATTTTTCTCAAAACTCCCGAGTCAGATTTTGATGCCCCTTTGCACAAGGGTGTATTTGAAGGTACTCTACATAAATACCACCACCGTTGCTCTGTTGATCCATAGACCACTCTCCATACATAAGGCACTTTGATGCCTGTTTTTTGGTATAAATGGACATGAGGGTACAGTAGCACTAGAGGATCGTAAAACGGTTAATTCTGAATGGTACACGACAATTTGTTTGCCAGAAATGTCTACTAGTTAGTACTCAGCATAAAAAAATATATGTATTTTAAATGTCATTTTTCACAAAACTCCCGGGTCAGATTTTGATGCCCCTTTGCACAATGATGTATTTAAAGGTACTCTACATGAATACCACCACCGTTGCTCTGTTGACCCATAGACCACTCTCCATACATAAGGCTTTTTGAAGCAAATAACACTTTGATGCCTGTTTTTTGGTATAAATGGACATGAGGGTACAGTAGCACTAGAGGATCGTAAAACGGTTAATTCTGAATGGTACACGACAATTTGTTTGCCAGAAATGTCTACTAGTTAGTACTCAGCATAACAAAAATATATGTATTTTAAATGTCATTTTTCACAAAACTCCCGGGTCAGATTTTGATGCCCCTTTGCACAATGATGTATTTAAAGGTACTCTACATGAATACCACCACCGTTGCTCTGTTGACCCATAGACCAATCTCCATACATAAGGCTTTTTGAAGCAAATAACACTTTGATGCCTGTTTTTTGGTATAAATGGACATGAGGGTACAGTAGCACTAGAGGATCGTAAAACGGTTAATTCTGAATGGTACACGACAATTTGTTTGCCAGAAATGTCTACTAGTTAGTACTCAGCATAAAAAAATATATGTATTTTAAATGTCATTTTTCACAAAACTCCCGGGTCAGATTTTGATGCCCCTTCGCACAATGATGTATTTAAAGGTACTCTACATGAATACCACCACCGTTGCTCTGTTGACCCATAGACCACTCTCCATACATAAGACTTCTTGAAGCAAATAACACTTTGATGCCTGTTTTTTGGTATAAATGGACATGAGGGTACAGTAGCACTAGAGGATCGTAAAACGGTTAATTCTGAATGGTACACGACAATTTGTTTGCCAGAAATGTCTACTAGTTAGTACTCAGCATAACAAAAATATATGTATTTTAAATGTCATTTTTCACAAAACTCCCGGGTCAGATTTTGATGCCCCTTTGCACAATGATGTATTAAAGGTACTCTACATGAATACCACCACCGTTGCTCTGTTGACCCATAGACCACTCTCCATACATAAGGCTTTTTGAAGCAAATAACACTTTGATGCCTGTTTTTTGGTATAAATGGACATGAGGGTACAGTAGCACTAGAGGATCGTAAAACGGTTAATTCTGAATGGTACACGACAATTTGTTTGCCAGAAATGTCTACTAGTTAGTACTCAGCATAAAAAAATATATGTATTTTAAATGTCATTTTTCACAAAACTCCCGGGTCAGATTTTGATGCCCCTTTGCACAGTGATGTATTTAAAGGTACTCTACATGAATACCACCACCGTTGCTCTGTTGACCCATAGACCACTCTCCATACATAAGGCTTTTTGAAGCAAATAACACTTTGATGCCTGTTTTTTGGTATAAATGGACATGAGGGTACAGTAGCACTAGAGGATCGTAAAACGGTTAATTCTGAATGGTACACGACAATTTGTTTGCCAGAAATGTCTACTAGTTAGTACTCAGCATAACAAAAATATATGTATTTTAAATGTCATTTTTCACAAAACTCCCGGGTCAGATTTTGATGCCCCTTTGCACAATGATGTATTTAAAAGTACTCTACATGAATACCACCACCGTTGCTCTGTTGACCCATAGACCACTCTCCATACATAAGGCTTTTTGAAGCAAATAACACTTTGATGCCTGTTTTTTGGTATAAATGGACATGAGGGTACAGTAGCACTAGAGGATCGTAAAACGGTTAATTCTGAATGGTACACGACAATTTGTTTGCCAGAAATGTCTACTAGTTAGTACTCAGCATAACAAAAATATATGTATTTTAAATGTCATTTTTCACAAAACTCCCGGGTCAGATTTTGATGCCCCTTTGCACAGTGATGTATTTAAAGGTACTCTACATGAATACCACCACCGTTGCTCTGTTGACCCATAGACCACTCTCCATACATAAGGCTTTTTGAAGCAAATAACACTTTGATGCCTGTTTTTTGGTATAAATGGACATGAGGGTACAGTAGCACTAGAGGATCGTAAAACGGTTAATTCTGAATGGTACACGACAATTTGTTTGCCAGAAATGTCTACTAGTTAGTACTCAGCATAACAAAAATATATGTATTTTTAATGACATATTTCTCAAAACTCCCGGGTCAGATTTTGATGCCCCTTTGCACAATAATGTGTTTGAAGGCCCTCTATATGAATACCACCACCGTTCCTCTGTTGATCCATAGACCACTCTCCATACATTTTTGCCCAGTCTCCTTTGAATAATTTAAGAATAATGTTAATTTTAACTTACTTCTGCATAAATTCCACGATGAATCTCATCTGCTACTATGTAGTTATTGTATGTTTTCTTTCTCCAAACCAAACAAATCTTATATTAGGTTATAAATAACCGTTTAATATTCAATGTTAAGTTGAAGTTTGACAATAATGACAGAACTTGCTTCGTCTGTCATAGACAAAATTAAGTATAAAAACGTTAGTAACTGACATTTGGGCGATGGACGAGAGTGCTGTCCCAACCTAGCTACTATCGTTCGCGCGAAAGAAGCTATCGTCTGGACGAGAGTGCTAAACGACAGTGCTCCAACCTAACCCCGCTGCACCCCGGCATAAGGACTATGAGGAAGCAAATTTCTGCGACAAATTAGCTGCTGACCAGCTCACTGTCGACAGAAGCTGCACGAAAGCCAACTTCAAATTTGCATTGCCAGATTGTATTGCCAGGATCAACTGGCACAATTTCCTGCGAGATGTGAACAACATCCCCTAGCCCTTTCCTGCCACCGACATTTCGCCGGCTTCAAAGCGCATCACGATCTTTGTCACCCCGGCATAAGGACTACGAAATTTTCTCGCCCTCTATGAACTCCTGGACCAAATCTTGCATCTCCTGCCAACGTTCCAATTGAATCCCTTAATTGAAAGTAGACGTAACAACGAGTTGATCAGCTAAAACTAAATTCTCTAGGAATCGTAGTTATAGGTGGAATTGCAGTTTTTGTTTTTATAATTTTGCTTATTTAACAATAGTATGTTCAACAATATCTCATTGTCAGATTGCTGTAACGAATTATTAATATTTTTTTCTAATTTTGACGCCTGTTTCTACTGGTCTATCCATGGACGAATAATCATAATGGACAGCGTGTTAAGGTGTTGCCGCTCTTGTATCTATGTTCAAACCAATGAACTTGTCTCTCTGTCTAACTCACAAAGACTGGGCGCGAGTAATAGTGAAAGCTATCGTAAGTTTGGCAACCGTGCAATGTCTGTGTATTTCGTGTCACTTCATGACCGACTAGTAGGCCATAACATTGGGTTTTCGTGCGGCATTTTAGCGAAATATTGAAAACTCTCCGTGTTTTGACTAAATTTGATTTGCAAAAGTGGAAATATGTCGTGTTCAGCTGTGTTTTGTTCATCGAGAACAACTAAAGGAGGAGTAAAAGACCCGGAATTATCATTTCACACGTAAGTCTTTGTGAGAAGTTTTATGCTAAAATAACTAAGTTTTGTTACAGTTAAATTATAAAATATTCAACATTAATGTGTTTTATGTTATTCAATTTCATATCATGGTGATAAATCAATGGTAATAAGCATTAATTTATATTTATGAGATTATTGTTTTTAGGCGTCACTGCTAGTGATGTAGATACACGGATATCGATAGTTTAACTAACTATCGATATCCGTGTATCTCAAACTTGTACTTGCTTTTTTAGGTTTCCGAAATGTCCCGAAATAAGAAAACAGTGGATCAAAGCTGTGAGACGCGAAAACTGGGAGCCAACTAAATATTCAAGGCTTTGCTTCAAACATTTTAAAGAATCAAGCTTAATCATGTTGAGTTATTTTTTGATGCAGTTAGATCAATGAGGGGGTTTTAATAACAATCCTTCCGCAACACAGTTCAGGGCAGCATATAAAAAATTACTCGTCCACGCCGAATTCAAAGCCGCCGAGGGAAACTGTATTCCGTTAGTAGATATTAAAGGTTACACAAAAATCCCAATATGTTAATACGATTAATAATTCTCTTACAAAACACATAATGTTGGAACACTTAGAAGAAATAATGCAGCAGGAAATTGTACAGAATGATGATCATTGTTACTTGGGTGACCCGAGCCTTACGGAGTATGCCGAAGAAGTTATTTACTATATATCAGGGTTTGATGTAAAACGTTTAGAAAGAAAAACTGTGAAGACTGTTTGTCGGCATTAAAAGGCCCCAAGAGATCTTCATTGACATCAACTAAAGATAAAGGAGGGCTAATTTACCCGAGTGAACTATGTGAAAGAATTCTGCGCCATTTTCTCTTACATACTCATCATAGCAAAATTAACAACAAAGACGTGCATAAAATGATTCGAAACGTGATATTACAGGCTATGCACTCATCGAATTACCAAAATATATTTCGTTCTTTAAATGAACATCAATTAGATTTCAGTTTTTTTGAAGATCATAAATATCTTCTTATAAAATCGATCTGCGAAAAGTATTTAAATCTAAGAATCCTTTTTATTATGAAAAACGCTGTAGTGGAAAAGAGCGTCAGAAATTTTTATAATAAATTAGTGCTATTTAAAGGTCATAAATTTATTAAGAATCGACCACTTACATAAACAACATTTAGAAGTTGTTTAAAATATATTACATAAAAAAAATATCAAGAACCAACTACGCGATCAACGGTTTTCATCACCAGAAGAGGCTGTTGAAGAGTATCAAAAACATGTATCTGACGTCACCACAGAGGAGTGGCACAAATGTTTTAAAAATTGGTTCAATCATATGAAAAAGTGCATTGACGCAAAGGGAGAATATTTAGAGAAACAATAAATTCATTTTTGACCATTAATAGTATTTTTTTATTATTAATTCCGGAAATTTTTAGTGTGCCCCACGTAGTAATAAATAATATTGCTAGAATCTAACATTATTTGTTGACAAAAATATATATTTTTTAATAAAACTCATTTTAACTAAATAAAGTTTAAATGACGTTTTCAATTTTTATAAATAAGGGGTTAAGTCAGTATGTATTGTTTCGCTTTTGTGTAGAGTTTATCGAGATACATTTATCATCTTTCTATCTTTTTATAACTTATATTTTAATAAATTATATTTATCAAACGTAAGTTTGATGTAAGACTCCAACTTGTCGATAGCTTAAGAATCATATCGATATTGTAAGTGCGTCCTTAGTCACGCACACTAATACAGTTTTAGAAACTCACACCATCAAAAAACGGACAGACTTTTAAAGCAAAGGCTCCGTCCATTGTGATTATTCGTCCATGGGTCTATCGCTATAACTTGGCGGCTTCCTGAAAATGTTTGTTAATAATAAAAATTGGGAATCCCGGGAGAAAAAGTAATGTATTGTAAATTTGAGGAATAATGCATAAATTAAAATTTTATTTATTTATTTATAAGTTTCCTTTATTTTGTTACGATCTGAGAACCGTTTTAACCTATACAAATTAAACAAGTATGTTTCATAACATTTTAAGGTATTTATATACAAACCATTGGAAGGAATCTCTGAAGATCGTCATTTCTATTATGAATCAATATGCGCTGGCAATATTATAGGACCAAGTAAAGTTCTTACATCCGCCCATTGTATTCTCACAAATAGAAAAAGGTATTTAATAAAATTTAATTTAAAAGTATTCATAATTTAATTTAAAGTATTTAAATAATCAAAAGTAGCGAATTCTGCAGAACCCTACCAAATGGCGATTCTGAGTCTTCTTCTTCGCTGGTATTCTCTTTGGCTATACCGGCTCTCATACGCATCGGGCTGTGTGCCTCGGGCTTGGAAGAAGGCCAATGTGCAACCGGTCCCAAAAAAAGGCGACCGTTCAGACCCGGCAAACTACCGTCCGATAGCTGTAACCTCAGTACTGTGCAAGGTTATGGAGCGAATAATTAATGTTTGCCTCATGGCCTGCCTGGAGGGTCACCAGCTGATCAATGACCGTCAATGTGACTTCAGGCCGAAACGGTCAACTGGTGACCTTCTGGCGTACATCACGCACGTCTGGGGTGAAGCGTTGGACGATAATGAAGAAGCCCTTGCCGTTGGCTTGGACATCTCCGAAGCGTTTGACAGGGTCTAGCACAAGGGCCTTTTATCCAAGCTCGAGGCATACGGTTTACCTGACCGTCTGCGGGGTTGGATAGCTGACCCTCTGCGTGACCGCTTTATGCGTCGTTGTGGATGGAAGCGCACCGCGCATGATGTCGGTGAATGCCAGCGTCCCTCAGGGCTCCGTGTTGTTGCCGTCTTTGTTCCTTCTGCATATCAATGACATGCTGGACCTTGGATCCAGCGTTCATTGCTATGCGGACGACAGCACGGTGCATGGACGCTACACTGCCCGCCTCGCAGCCGGTAAACAGGAGATAGCCGATATGAGAGAGTCTGTTGTAGCGGGACTGAACCGGGTTCTTGATCGTATTACCCACTGGGGCGACAAGAGCCTAGTTCAGTTCAACGCAGACAAGACTCAGGTATGCGTGTTCTCGACAAAAAAATCCCCGTTTACTCCTCTTCTCTCTCTTTATAACATCTCCCTCAGTGCTTCGGACAGACTGGACATTCTTGGAATGTCCCTTCGCTGCGACCTGAATCACAGGGACCACATCGAGCGGGCCATTAAGACTACCTCCCGCAAACTTGTCATCCTGAACAAAGTGCGGCGGTTTTTCGCGCCAGAGCTTCGCTATACATGGCTCAGATTCGCTCTTGCGCGGAGTACTGTTCGCACCTCTGGGACGGCTCTGCCAAGTATCTTCTTAATGCCGTGGATTCATTGCAGCGCCGAGCTGTCCGAATTATAGATGATGCAGAGGTCACGCGAACTCTGGAGCCCCTGCAACTACGCAGAGACATGGCGGCTCTGTGCGTCCTCTATCGCCTGTACCACGGAGAATGTTCCGAAGAGCTCTTTAACCTTGTTCCTAACTCGTCCTTTCACACCCGTAATACCTGCACAGGTCGGGGAAAGCATCCGCATTCTATCGACCGAATCGGCAGTCGAACTAAAAAGTTCGGTGCGTCTTTTCTTTGTAGAACAATTGACAAGTGGAATGCTTTGACAGCCCATAATATGTTCTCTCCATCCTATTACCTTGGATCCTTCAAGCGATGCGTGAAGAGGCACCTTAGGCCGGTATAATGACGACGACTGAGGTAGCCGGGAACTAACTCGGTTTTTTCAGTCGTCGTCACTCTTGGACCTCCTGCTTATCATCAGGCGGGTCGAGGTCAGTTGTCGTGTCACAATATAAAATAACTGCTAATGTTATGCATGGGCCAAAATACCGAAAAAAAATCGTATGACCATTTGCTCCTAAGTGCCCTCTGAATCCAAAAGGATACGTGGAGTAGCGCCACATTTCAGAATTTTTGCCATCAGCTAACAAGAACTCCTTTAAGTGAGGTTATTGACTGATGCCCAGGAAGCACCAGCCCAACTGCTTTCCGTATCACTGAAGCGATATGGCAAGCAGAGAGACACACGAGGAGGTACCCTAAAATTACTCCCCCGCTGCTAAGTCAATAGCACCTCTTTTATAGACAGTCGAATCACTTGACCAATGGTTGCCGCCATATACGTCAAGCGCACCTCTGGGACGGCTCTGTCAAGTATCTTCTCAATGCCCTGGATTCATTGCAGCGACGATAGCTATTAGAATAAGGAATAGCACAGTGCGCGATAGATGTGGTTTGAAAGAGGATGTAGTGAAAAGAATTGATAAAGGAATGCTTCGATGGTTTGGGCACATGGAAAGGATGACTGAACGTAGATTGACGAAAAGAATTTATAAATCTCATGTGAATGGATGCGTTAAACGAGGCATGCCCAGGAGGGTATTTGCCGACCAAATCGGAGACATCCTTAAGAAAGCTAGGTTGCCTAGTGCCCATAACCATAGAGCTTGTATTGTGAATGTGAAGGAAACTCCCTGTTCTGTCAAGATCGTGGTATGTGGCGCTCGATTGTCTCTGCCTATCCCTGTGGGGAAAAGGCGTGACAATTTGTTTGATTGACTAGCTAGAATCCAATGGAACTACCCGATTCTGCGAATATTGGGATTAAAAGTATGCACACACGTCATTAGCTACCTTTGTACAAAATTTTAATATAAGCGGCCAATTACTTAAAGCCTAAAAGCAAACAAACAAAAAAACATAGACACATTCGCATTTACAATATTTACTGTACGGAACCCCTATAAAATACAACTGCACCCTCCGTATTATGAACCGACTACCACAATCATACCCAATCATAGGAAATATAGACTAGATTTTTAAAATAATATAAAATATATATATTTGTCAAAAATATTTTTTTACATCTGTCATATATCTTACAAATGTTTATTTTTCTTTCTCACTTTGAAATGTTGCCGTATACTTCCGTAATAGGGGCTTTTACCTTAGATAGAGCGGGACACTCTGACTACTATTAATGTAGTGTTCTTTTAACTACTGAGATACACAGCACCTACAATATGTCGGTTTTTTATATTTATTTATTTTATTTCAGACTTAGATATAAATTGTCAATTTTAAGAGTCGTTGGCGGTGTACTTACGTCACTTTTAAACGTAAATAGTTATAATAATACATCTCAATGGTGTCGTATAAGTAAAATACGTTCGCAAAAATACTTCAAATTTCCATATTATAATTTAGCAATATTGGTAAGTACCTATTTTATTCTATTTTAGTTTAATTACTATTTTATTCTCGTTGTTTAAGAGACCAATATATTAAGAGGCTATAAAAGGGACGCATGGTCGGGCCATATCAACTTAGTTTGTTGTAGCTTAATATTTAGCAGGGTGTATTTCTGGTGGTCCTTGTGGGAGACTAAAACAAAATCAAGTAAATATAAAAGTTCGCTGCCAGTTCTGACTTCATAATCATTGGTGTGTTTTTTTTATATTCATTTATTTGAAACTAATAAAAAAAAGGTTGTCTGTAAAGTCGATTTACTGACGATAGTTGATAGTTACAACGTCATAAGAAAATACTGATGGAAAGGTTGCATTTTTCAAAAGAAAATTTTAATTTTATTTGTTTGATAGATATTTTGTATGGATATAAAGAAGGATGTAAATTGAAATCACAATTGAATTGAAAGTTTCAATTATTTGTACGCATAAATACAATTATGTCAACTTTTTTACAATGTACATAGTTTTTACAAGTATGAATGTGCGTTGAGCAATTGTTTTACAACTTTTAAACGTGTGATATTTAACTTTTACAATTTGGTTATTCTGTTGAGAATAGGACGATGATAGGAAAAGTAGGTAATGAAAGGGAGTGTTTTAAGTGTAATGTGTCTTGAAAAAGTCAAATCGATGGTGGTGCCTCTTAGTGTTGTTGACTTATTAACGTCTGATGCACAATCAAGATTGAACATATCTTTCATGAATTTGATAAATGTTTCGATACTTGACGAAAACATGTAAATGTCGAATTGGTTATCTAAACATACATACATTATCAATATATATCAATTATCAATATCTATACATACATTCATCTAAATAAAATTGGAGTATATTAAAATAACAGTTTTTTACTACATGTATATGAATATACCAAATACACCAAAATATATTTTTTTAACATTTTTGTCTGTCTGTCTGTTTGTTCCGGCTAATCTCTGAAATGGGACTTTACTGACGGGATTTTGACGGGACTTTTATTGGCAGGTAGCTGATGTAATAAGGAGTAACTTTGGCTACGTTTATTTAAAAAAATCTTATATAATAAATAAAATAAAAATCATTTTCCCATACAAAATTGCGTGTGTTCAGAAATTTATTTTGAGTAAACTAAGGAAAATATATGAAGCTGTTGAAAATTAAAAACAAATTATATTATATAAACATATTATTATCCTACTATTATTATCAATGTGAATGTCCCTTTGTTTGTTACGCTTTTACGCGAAAACTTCTCAACCGATCATTATGAAACTTTGTAAATATATTTTTGGAGGTACTAGAATTAAAAAAGGTTACTTTTAATAAAAAATACTATAGATTGCAATTGTCTATAGTTTCAGCTGTTTGGAATTTTTATATATTTACGTTTATTTCCGTCTGTCATTTTTATACGAGTTATCGAGTTATAAATACAAAAAAGGGATATACAGTCGAATTGAGAACCTCCTCCTTTTTTATGACTGTGTTATAAACCTAATTTTTAAACCTAATTTTAATAATTAGTTGTGCCCGCGGGTGAAACTGTGGGCACAGCTAGTTTATACATAAAAATAATTTTTATTTTTAGCGTTTTCTTAGATTTTGCGCGAACATTGATAATTGAATTTAATAAATTTTATGCGGTTTGGTATCGCGTCTATTTTGGTTTTTGATTTTACATGTTTTTTTATCAATTCGACATTTTGGGAGCTATGCAGCCATCGTGGTTACCAAGAGTGAGGTGTTGGTTACCCTATTGGACTTCAAAATAATGAAAAATTGTAAAATCAAAACCAAAATAAACGCGATAGTAAGCCGCATAAAACATGAAATAATTCAAATATGGTTATATTGTTTTTCAGACCACATACCCGCACTGGATATTTAATTCAGTAGTAAATGTGATACCTTATGCACGTTACGACCACGACTTTAATGGTCAATGCAACGGTATTGCGTTAAAATCTACTATGGTGAGTATTCCGTATGCCTAATTAAATTATATTAGGCTTTGTATTAGATTTTTAAATTGTGACTCGACATTCAACCTCGACCCAAGAGTGCCGACGACTGTAAAAACCGATTCAATTCACGGTTTCCTCAGTCGCCGTCCCTATGCCGGCCAAAGATGCTCCTTAAAATATTTGTTTCATAGCTTTTATTTGTAATATTTAATAATATTAAATATTACAAATATTTGTTATTAAAAAAAAGAGATGGATATTTGCTTCGGGTCTGGTTATCAAAGAGTGGTAGGCAGTGGTACCCAGTCTGCCGATCCGGGGTAGTACCACCACTTAGAAGTATACAGACCGTGAAGTGATTTGGTCACGTTTCAAGATCTCTCACAGTTATTGAATTGTGGTAGCAGTGACAGTCATTCATGGACCACACTTCGGCTTAACATCAAGCGGGGTGCTGTCATATGTCGAGTCACAATAAAAAAAAGTAACCTGTGTTAGTATTTAAAATTTTGTAAAAGGCAGATGTAGTGTATATCTAATTAAGATATACGAGTACACACATATGCACTCGTGTCCGGCGAGAAGGCGGTATGTGCAGTGGCGTAACGTGGCGGGGGCGGAGGGGCGGCCCGCCCCGGGTGGCACTTTTAGGGAGCGGCAAAATTTAAAAAAACTAACATAAATTGGTAAAATTTGAACCTGAAATTCATATTTTTGTTGTACCTATGATTGAAATTTCTAAATAAAGGGCGGCAAATTTTTTTCGCCTCGGGCGGCTGACTTCTACGCTACGCCACTGGGTCTGTGGCAGACAACGCTCGACGGCGGAGCCGTGTGGTGTGGTGATTGAGAGTTATTTGTTGTTTTATTGGAATAAACCTGAATTGTACAGGCAGTATTATAACAAAAAAAAGATGTCTGAATGATAATTTAAAAATAAAGATGTGTCACTAACTTGGTTTTAAATAAGATCTCACAATGTTTTGTAGCGGAAGAACTGCGTACTAACAAACTAGTAGGCTAACTATGTATATCGCCACGCCTGTCGTCATAAAATTGTCTTCTGAGCGGCATGTTTTATTAAGCGTGTTGATAAAAATAGCATTTACTTTCTATGTTGCAGAGTTGGGAGACTGAGAGATTTTTATTCAATGAGTTGCTTAAACTAATGCAGCGTCGGACATGTGAAAATATTTATGCTAGAAATATGCTATTTTTCATTTGCACCACATATCATTCATGGGTGGCACTAGCACAACAGGTAAAAATAAATATTTAATTGTTTTACTACTCAATACATTAGGTTGTTTTCTCCACTCTGAATAGCAGAATTAAACCAGTAGAAATAGGAAAAAAAAAACAAAATAATAATTATTTTGGATTAGTGGGGTATTAAACAAGCTAGTGTAAAAAAGGAAAACATAAATCGAACCGACAGGTGCTATCCGGGGAGAAAAAGGGTGGGTTTTAAGGGAATGGCGCTGTTTTTATTGCGATATTTGGCTAAACTGTGCAACCTATCGTTATAGTTAAATCTAAAAGTTATATGTTATAAACAGATCTACAACATTTGTATTTACTGACTAGCTGTGCCCGCTACTTTGTCCGCGTGGAATAGTTATTTTGGGAATCATATTTATTTTTTGTTTACAAACTTACCTTTTCAGCTTTATTATAAATTACCTATAGTTGTTAACCACGACTTATTTTAGACGATACACTATTATACTTCATGAACGTACTCCTCCTTCTGTGTCCAACCAGCAACTGAATAACCAATTACAACTGCATTTTCAGTGAGTTTTATCCACATTTTATATTTGCTCGTTGCACTAAATGCAGTGGAGGGGCGCGTCATTTCGGCTTAGACAGACTATACCTCATAGAGTTACACCCCCCTCCGCCTTGCCCGCAAGCACCGCCTCTCCTCGCCCACCGGCCAGTGCGGCGCGTGTGAATTTTGTTTCAGAGTTATTTTAAAATTGTATTATCTTATAAGATGTTTATTGAAATTAGGTGATGTCAAAGACAATTTTGTTCACAGTTAAATAATACTCTTAATTAATAACACATTTATTTGGATAAAGAATAATATTATTATGTTGATACAACTCTGACAAATAATTTGTAATAATACATTAATTATGACCAAATATGATTATCATAATAACGGTTATTGTGAATTAATCTTAAAAGATAGACATATACTGTCACGGACTTTTTTTTATTATTAAAAAGGAATAATTCTTTCATACATATTTTTTGAGTAACTTAAACCGTTTATGCAGCGCACGCATCGAAAGTCCTCAAATGTGAATAATTTTTCCCGTTTTTGCAACATTTCTCACTGACGCTTCGCTCCTATTGGTCGCAGCGTAATGTTATATAGCCTAAAGCTTTCCTCTATAAATGGACTATCCAACAAAAAAAGAATTTTTCAAATCGGACCAGTAGTTCCTGAGATTAGCGCGTTTAAACAAACAAACTCTTCCGCTTTATAATATTAGTATAGATGAAATGTGTCGGTAAATGTTGAAATAAAATTAGATCACGCCTTTAAAATTAACTTTTTATTAATAATATTAAAAGATGGAGGTTGCACCTATTTTCTTGATAACGCACTCATTGTTACCAATAATAAAACATTTGTTTATTTCCAACACTTCCCCTCAACAAATACTTAATTTCAAAACTTTACTTTTACAAACTGCAATGCAATCTTACATTGTAATACTACTTTTATTAAGACATTGGTGTCCATTCTCTTGGCACACGATTAGCCTAAAATCTTCCAAAAATTAGTTTAGACCTGTCAAAGAACTTTCGCTATTCTGTGTCTATATTAGTCTAAATTTAGAGCTGTCAAAGCTTTGACAGGTGTAAATGTCAGTTTAGGCGTAAAATTAGAAACGTCAAACTAAAGGACATCATTCATTATGGGCTTCTATGTACTACTTTTGTAATGTCCGGTGATGAAAAAAATATAAATAGTAGTTTTGATACTTGTATTGATAAAACTTATAACAATTTTGCATTTAATTGCTAGGCAATTAGTTATTTAGAAAATAAGATATGGAATTTGTATCATCTGTGAATCAACGCCATATTTGTTTTGCTTTAAACACCTAAACTATGCATAATAAAGGATATATTCCAATTACGTACATACGTACCGTACATTTCATCTTCGTACATCAAACTATTTTAAAATGTATATGCAAATTTTAATACAATTAAGCCCAAGTTCCCATACAAAATGAATGATGTTAATATGGACAAGGGAATTGCGTTTTCGCCTAATAAGTTAGGAGGCACCTAAATTTAGGAAGTTTTAAATTTAGGTTTAGTTTGTGAATGTGCCAAGAGAATCGACACCATTAACAATACAATACAATACAATACAAACAATACACTGATAACAATACTACGTGATCGTGAGCAATATTCTTAAAATTACATACCTAAGTTTTTATTCTTATTTTCTATTTTTGGTGCAACTTGAGTGAACTTGCAACTTTAGTTCACTGCAAGTTAAAATTTTGTTTTATGAATTCATAAAATTTTGTTTTTTGAATTTTACTCTGAATAGGGATCATTGTATAGACCTATATAATCACCTCTAACTTTTAATTTTATAATACACTTTTATTCCTCTTCGCTCTTGCAAATTGATTTGAAAAGGGATCAAAGATTAGACGCTTGGACATCAAAACTTGTCAACATGTCCACGTATGTCAATGTTTTGCCTGTTATGTACCTAATAATATGATGCTTTTGCTGCGGTTTGGAACACAGGAATCACTTCGACCATGTTACACATCATACAACGTTAATCATACTGTGTAACGTAACTAATCTAATAATTATATTATTACGAATAAAATCTCAACGCTTTAAATAAAATATTATTTATAGTATAATTTTTCTTCTTTTTTTATATTTTTGACGACAGGCGAGGCGCATTGTTTAGCACATCAATTTGTTATGGCGTGCCTTAGGTCTGGTTATCAAAACAGTGTTAGGCAGTGGTGCCCAGTCGGTGGTAGGCAGTAAAGTAAGGCAGTATACTTAGCGGCGTTTCGGAATCAGCTTTCTAACTAAGCCGACATAGTGGTTGTGATTGAACTGTAGCCGCACTTTAGTCTAACATTAGGCCGGTTGCTGTTGCACGTAGGTCACAACTATTATTTAATCGCATCTATTTTTTAGCACTTGCAGTCTGTGCTAGCAGATTTTCTTAGGATTTACTATTGACATAATTTAGATGAAGACAATAATTACATGTTTATACAATAATGAGAAATCGGTTTCTTATTTTACCGTTTATATCCATCGATGTATATATCCACCAATAAAATGAACAATATTATTATTTGGTTTATTATAAACCAAGTTATATATTTTAGAATACATAGTGTCGATATTTTTGTGTCAATTGGGCTTAGCATACGCGCCAGTCGATACGGTATATATGATACAAGCACTTTAGTAGCTTAGTATAGAAATGTATATATATTTGTTTAATGTTATTAAATGTATATTAATTACAATAATGTATATAAAATGTTATATTGATCAATAAGGCATATATTTACAATGCTAGCAGGCGAGACCACGTTATTTACCGAGGCGATTAACTGACGTATGTACGCTATAACAAAGTCGCATTTGGGGATAGGCTTGTTAGTTACCGGTTTCAACTTTCAATTAGCAGCTATTTACAAGGCTGGCCTGGTTGAAACCGGCAACTTACAAGCTGATCCAGAAACGCGACTGCTACAGTTAAATAAGTAGCGCAGTAGTTTTATAGGTAGCTTTCGCGAGTTATTCCTCGAGGTCTTATACATAGACTAACGCTGCTGATCATTTTTGCCGATTTATTTCATTAAAGTGATAATGTCAGGTGATCGTAATTTTAGTCGAACTCGGAATAAATCTATATCTCGTCCAAAGTTGCGCCACCGTTGCCGTGCTCGAGATTGTTCTGGATCTGCACCCTGGACGAGACGGTCGACGTTTTATTTTACGTACACCTACGTCACCACGACATCTAGACACACCTTAAATACAATTTTAACACATTCAAATGTGTTGGAAGCTGGTAATGGTGTCGCGGTACACATTCTTACTTACCCCTACGGGAGCAAAGTAGCTGTCAAAAAATGCATCTTGTTAGCAATCGTTTTAACGAATCGTTCGATCGAATAGAAAGATTTTGTTGAATTGGCTACGGATTTGAAGTTTGTTTCGCTTGACCACGTGACTTTTCGTTAGCACATGCCATTCCCATACATTTATGTTTCTATTCTATAGCGATATAGATTACACCTATTACAAAGCATTTCTGCTTCCCAGGGCTGAGACAGTTTGTTCTCAAGTACGTAGCCCACTGCTTAGTGTGTATTTCTACTAATTAGTGCCGTCTTGGTGTAAACCTGATACACGTTTCGACACAATAAATACATGTCGACGTCCTAGGTCCACCTCTGTCCTATAAATATAAGTTAGTCTTAAGTTACAAACAAGACTTATCCGAGCTGCACGAGTATTTCAAAGGCTATCTCTTTATTCGGTGTTCCCAAGCTATTGGTTACCGAGCGTGGTCGTATGTTTGTATCGGTCGAATTTGTTAAATTCGTTACCGAACTGGGTAGTGAGTAGTGATGTTCAGTAGCTACCTTACACCTGAGATGCATCATTCAAATGGGCAGGCAGAAAGGTACGCCCGAACTGTTTTAAACATGATAAGTACGTCTTGAGACAAAAACTTATAATGCCGAATGGTCGGATAAGTTGTGGAAACTTCAGTTAGTTTTCAACAGAATTACAAATGAATATTTTTTGTCGTCATTGCGACGTGACCACGCCCATAATCAGATCGCCGATAAGGGGCATGGCTAGTTGTGTCAATCGCGAAGCTATGCGTGAGATAAGTAAGGCGACCCAGCGAGCTGTTGGAGAGGAATCAACACTTGCGCCAGGACACTTGTAACAATAAACCAAGGAGGACACCATATGAATTTAATTGTAATGATCCTGTGTTTGTTTGTTAATGTACTCACAATCTGGGCAAGCTTGATCCAGGAATAAGAGGTCCCTTCAAGGACTTGAATCACAGGGACCACATGGAGCGGGCCATTAAGACCACTCCACGCAAACTTGGCATCTTGAACAAGGTGCGGCGGTTCTTTGCGCCAGAGCTTCGTCTTCTACTATACAAGGCTCAGATTCGCTCTTGTTCGCACCTCTGGGACCGCTCTACCAAGTATCTTCTCAAAGCCCTGGATTGTAGCGCCGAGCTATCCGCTACAATCCAGTACAATTACAGGTGACGCGAACTCTGGAGCCCCTGCAACTACGGAGAGACATGGCGGCTCTGTGTGGTCTCTATCGCGTATACTACGGATAATGTGCCGAGGAGCTTTTTAACCTTGTTCCTACCTTATCTTTTTACACCCGTAATACCCGCACAGGTCGGGGAAAACATCCGCATTCTATCGACCGAATCGGCAGTCGAACTAATAAGTTCGGTGCGTCTTTTCTTTGTAGAACAATTGACAAGTGTAATGCTTTGCCTGCCCATGTGTTCTCTCCATCATTATATGAACTTGGGTCCTTCAAGCGATGCGTGAAGAAGCACCTTTGGCCGGCATGGTGACAGCGACTGAAGCAGTCGTGAACTAACTCGGTTTTTTCAGTCATCACTCTCGGGCCTCCTCTTGCTTATCATCAAGCGGGTCGAGGTAAAATGTCGTGTCACATTAAAAAAACATGGTCAGAGGCACCATTACCTATTCATTAATATTACATTCAGCGCTCAGAGCTGACAATATGCATACTGAAAAGCATTACTTTAAGCAATTTTTTTACTTCTTTATTTGTATAAATTTTTGTTTATCTTCTAGACGCAAAACATCGGTTTTGGCGGCCTTGGTTGATATTTTTAGTAGTTAGGAACCAATACAATCTGGCTATGATTTATTTTACACTAATAGCAATTGTCCTTAATAGAATAAATATTAGTCTTGCCACCGCACTGTGCAACCAATTTATTGAAAAAAAAAAGTTTTTTTTCTTTTAATCGATAGCTTAAAGCATGTAGAAATCGATTTTTAACTATATTACCTTAAAATAAGTTTATTTTTCAGGATGTGGAAGGAGGTGGTCTAGTGTGTAGATCAACTGGCGATCCTAAAGAGGTAAATACTGATGAAGGAGTACTTGTTGGTATTCATACAATAATGAATGTTCATCTTCCTTCACTCCACACCAAAGTGTCAATATTTTATGAATGGCTAAGTAAAGAAAATTCATCTTGTAAAGTTATATTATTAGATTATCTTTTATTATCTCTCTTATTTATTAAAATAGGTAATTATTTTTGTTTTGTTTTCTTAATAAGACAGTCCTTTAGTTTATTATAGTTAGTAAAATATAACCTAACCAGTTGTCATCGAAACCGACGCTATATATTTTACCTAGCGTCGCAAGAATCTAATATTTTGATAACGAAACGCATATGCAACATATATTCATAACATTGAGACCATAGATTTATAATTGGTCTCGCTAACGCTTCGACTAGATGGAGCATTCACTCGTGTTAAACACGCATCGCAAACCACTGGTTGGTGCTGGTTTGGTGCTGTATTATCATCCCCCACAAATAAACTTTTAAAATACTCCTTTCATCGTTCTAACACTTTCTTCTCTTCAGTCACTAAATCACCATTCGAATCCCTAACCACATTTAACTTAGACTTCTCCAGTCCTCCCCGGGCTATCTTAACCTGTTTTGAAAAAAGTTCAATATTGTATTTTATTGTCATTTATTATTGTGTCAAATTAGGTTGTCAAACTTCTAAATTACGAATGTAAAAATGTATATTTATCCCCTTCTGACTTCTTTTTAATGCCATAAGCGAAAATAGTATAAACGGTTGTATTTTGTAACTATTTTAGAGCTCCTTCTATTCCTTAAATACGAATTCTTTGCTATATCCCCGAAACATAACACCAAAAAATGCCAATTTTCACTAGGACTTCATGATATTACATAATATAAGAGCTTATTAACAACCAGTTTTAATTTGGGCTATAAATGATTATAAATCAATATTTGACGAATTACGAAACAATTAAAAATATTAACTCGGCTCCTAAATGAGTTAGAGCATCTTTTTTTTTAACTTTATAAAAATACCAGTAACTCGAATATAAAAGATATATGCAGATACGTTTATTTGTTGTAAAGTTATTTGCAAAAAACGCTGCTTTGAAAAGTAGCAATGTTAACGCCATTTTGAGGGTCAACGGTTTTTGAACTCGGTTTGCGTAACCAATGCACTGCCACTACACCACGGTTGCCATTGTCACATCTACTATTCCGGTCTAGTTGTAACCGCCAATTTACAAGCTGATCCTAAAACGTGACTATATAGTGGTGATCGGCAGACTGAGCACTAATGTCTAAAACGAGACAATCGTTGTGACGAATATCGTCTGTGCGACGGCACGTTTAATAATTATCATCATTAGTCTCATTTTGGTAGATTGGGTAGAGAAAAAAAAAGAGAAAAAAACCCTATTATTTAAATATTATTTATAGTCAGTGAGTGTTAATTAAAAGTGTCTCATCGATTACTATCAACGAAAGGCATATGCACAAATGTTTGTTGGATTAAAGTCGCATTATTTTGGGAATAACAAGTGAAAGTTGTAATGTCATGTTTTACTCTCGAAATTTGTGTTTGTGGGATCCCTGATAGCGGCAAAATAATAATATTTAGCCTATACAAATCATATAAACCATACATAAGTGTAACATACTGAGTGAAGACCATTAATTATTTATTAATAACGAACGGAATTACAATGGATAGAACCGGAATTACAATTTAGAAGTTAAAACTTTGCAGCGTATTGGTGGTCGGGCAATGCAGTGCGACACGAGTTCGAGACCAACTGACCTATATTTTTTTTATTATTATTGTTTTTTTCTTTTTAGATTATTTTTGTTGTTTTTAACTTATTAATAGAATCTAAATTTACTTTTAATTATATATAATCTATTTTTAATTTTTTATTGCAAGATTTATTAACTTGTATTTGTTGAAAATAATAAACTATTTCAGCAATTACATGGATTTTACTCGAAGAATTTTTAGACAATGACAAAATATAAATGTTAAAAAGAAATGTCAAAAGAACTTTCAAATATAGTAAAAAATATTATAAAACGAGGTCTTCCTCAACATGCCCCCCGGCGTTGGACTGGTGTCCAACAGTCTTTGAGATAGGTAAGGTATTTACTTCGATGGGTAGAGGACATATCTTGGAGAAACACCTACGTCTATTGCCATGTGCAGTCTCTATGTCTGCCACTCGTGTTATTCCGTCCTTTCCGGGATATACTTTTTTTATTCTCCCCAAACACCATTTTAATGGGGGTAAATTATCTTCTTTTATAACCACCATCATATCTTTTTCCAAATTTCTATTCTGGACATTCCACTTTGTTCTTTTTTGCAACTCCGAAATATATTCTTGCGACCATCTTTGGCAAAAATGTTGACGGAGTTGCAAAATTCTGGAATACCGGTTCAGACGATGCACAGGTATCTCCACTAAATTGGGTTCAGGAATGGAAGTAAATGGCCGTCCAATTAAAAAGTGGCCAGGAGTTAATGGTAGAAGTTGTTCAGGATCCGAAGTTAATGGTGACAATGGGCGGGAATTTAAAATAGCCTCAATTTGTGTTAATACGGTGTACAACTCCTCAAATGTTAATCTTGCGTTTAGTAAGATTCTCCTTAAATGATGTTTAACAGATTTCACACCCGCTTCCCAAAGTCCTCCGAAGTGAGGGGAATATGCCGGAATAAAATGAAATTTAATGGAGTCATGAGCCATACTATCCTGTACACTTTGAGTATTATGTTTTAAAAATTTTCTTAACTCATTATCCGCCCCAACAAACGCTGTTCCATTATCGGAAAAAATGTCAGTAGGCTTGCCACGACGACTGATAAAACGTCGCAATGCCATCAAAAACGCGCTCGTTGTTAGGTCGCTTACTAACTCTAAGTGTATGCATTTAGTTGTAAAACATATGAAAATAGCTATATACACTTTTATATTGTGACCGCCTCTACCTTTCTTATTTACACCTATTATCGGACCTGCATAATCCATGCCTGTACATTGAAATGGAAAACTAACAGTGACCCGTTCTTTCGGTAAATTTCCCATAAGGGGAATAATCGGTTTCGCTTTGAATCTATAACATAATAAACAATCATGCACTACCCTTTTAGCCAAGTTTCTACCTCTAACAGGCCAAAATCGATCACGTATCGAATATAACAATAATTGTGATCCACAATGCATAAGTCTTTTATGTTCATGCTTAAAGAGTAGTACAGTTAAACGATGTTTAGCATTAATAATAATAGGATGCTTTTTGTCGTAAAGAAAGTTAGACAATTCTAATCTTCCTCCTACTCTCAACAATCCGTCATCGCCTAAAAATGGGCATAAACTACTTAAATAACCCTTTTTAATGTTATCATTTTTCTTTAAAGAATCTATTTCCATTTGAAAAGATTCAAGTTGAGCTAATTTAAATAGTATTATAAATGACCTATTTAATTCATCAGTATCTAAAGCGTCGATGCTTGTAGTCATTTTCCTAATTTTAGCCTTACAATTATATACAAATCTTAATACATAAGCGAAACTTCTTAACAGTCTATTATAATTAGAGAATCGTTCAAAATCTAAAACGTTTGGTGAATCACATGCTATATTACATTGAGTCGTAGTTACCTTTAATTCGGGCAATACATTAATATGTGTATTAAATTTGGATAACGGCCACTCACTTTCAGGGGAACATAGAAAAGTGGGCCCTTTCCACCATAAATCATTATTCTTTAATGATTCTGCATTAATGCCCCGTGAGAGTAAATCGGCAGGATTATCCTTAGTACCTATGTGACGCCAACGACTATTCTTAGATGTTTCAAGTATTTCTGCTACCCTATTCTTTACAAAAGGTTTTAGTTTGTATGGCTGAGTTTGTAACCACCCTAATACAATAGAAGAATCGGTCCAAAAAGTACAACTTTGTACCTTTGCCCTTAAAGATTTTAAAACTTTATCTGCCAATCTTACAGCAATAACAGCGCCACATAATTCTAGACGCGGTATGGTAGTTGGCTTTAAGGGAGCTACCCTAGATTTAGCAATTAACAAAGATGCATTAATATTTGTAGCATTCATAGACCTAACATATAAACACGCTCCATATGCGTCTTGAGAAGCATCACAAAATACATGAACTTCTATTATTTTAGCATTATCTACAATTCCGAATCTTGGAATAACTAATTGGTTTAGCACAGTCAGCTGCGACTGAAAGGCAAACCACATCTTATTTACTTCCTCTGGTAAAACATCATCCCAGGAAACCTTGAGAAGCCATAACTTCTGCAAAATAATCTTTGACCTGATTATAATGCAACTTAACAAACCCAAAGGATCGAATATTTTCGCTATCGATCTCAAAATTATTCTTTTAGTACTATGCGCAGGAACATCATCTGTCAAAATATTAAAATATAAACAATCCGAACTAGAGTTCCAACCTAGTCCTAAAGTATTGGCGCATTCCATATTACTCAAATCTAAATCTAAAGTATCATTAACACTTTCGTTAACAAATGTCACATTTGACCTCCATTTTCTTAAATTAAAACCCCTAGACAATAAAGTTTTGTGTAATTGTCTTTTAATGAATTTTAATTCATCTAATTCATTTGAACCAGTAAGAACATCATCTACATAAAAATCATTACATATTATATCAGAAATTAATTTATTATTATTTTTAAGACCTACCTCGTATAAAGAACGAATAGCTAAAAAAGGTGCCGAAGCTGTCCCGTAAGTAACAGTATTTAATTTGTAAGCTTTAATTGCTTGGTCAGGATCAGGTCGCCAAAGAATCTGCTGTAACCTGCGCTGACTATTTTCTATAAATATTTGCCTGTACATTTTTTCAATGTCGGCTGTTACAACATATTTATAAGTACGAAATCTTAATAAAATGGATACCAGATCATTTTGAATGGTAGGTCCATTTGTAGGTCCAACCATTTGTAGGTTGTTAAATGACAACCCAGAAGAAGTGGATGAGCTGGCGTTGAAAACTACTCTTAGTTTAGTAGTAGTGCTATGTTCTCTTATCACGCCATGGTGTGGGAGAAAATAATTGACTACTGAATTGTCTATTTCTGCTTCTGTCATATGACCTAATTGTTCATACTCTTTCAAGAAATCTACATACGTAGTCTTTAGCTCAGGCTGTCTAATAAACCTCCTTTCCAACGACAATAAACATTGCTTTGCACGCCGGTAAGAGTCGCCTAACTCAGTATCAGCTCTTTTCAATGGTATAGAAACACTAAAATGACTATTCTGTTCTACAGTCAAATGATCAACAAAATGAGCCTCACGTGCTTTCTCCTCATCAGTATATAATTTAATTGACTCGCTTACTTCTTCAAGTTTCCAAAATTTACTTAATTGTTTATTAATATCGTCTTCATTTATTGCAAAGTTACATCGTATTTCTTTGCTCATTACATCCCTAATAATAGGCATAGGGCCTGACAATATATACCCTAACTTTGTATTCTGTAAAATTGGGCTGTTTTGTCCCAACTTAAAACGGCCATCACACAATAATTCCCAAAATAAATCGGCTCCTATTAAAAGCTCTATATCTTTAGGATCATAAAACTGAGGATCGGCAAGGATAATATTGCCTGGAATTGTCAATTTTCTTAAATCTGTATTATTATCATATCTAATAGCTGCAATATTTGGCAAAACTAAACAATTAAAACTTTTGTAATATAAATTTATCCTAGATCTCATAGTAAGATGTGTAATTTTATTTATTTTCGTAATGACATCATTGACACCTGTCACACGAGATTCAATATTATCAATATTTAACTTAAGGCGCTGTACCAAAGACTCTGTGATAAATGAAGCCTGACTACCAGAGTCCAAGACGCCACGGACCTCTCGAAACTGTCCATTACCATCTTTAATATTAACTAAGACAGTGGATAATATTACTTGACTTGTATTAGTCTTAGCATTAATTTTATTAATTGACAATGAAGTCGTCGGCTCCGACGTAGTCACAACAGCCGCTACTTCGATATCATTTGACAATTGACTGTCATTATTTGTATCGCAATCTTGATGCAATAATGTGTTATGCCTACGTTTGCATTTACGGCATCCGTAAAATTTGCAATTAATATTTTTATGTCCAGGTTTTAAACATACAAGACATAAATGATTTTTTCTAATAAATGTTACCCTTTTGTCAATGGGTAAAGCTATAAACATTTCACAATTGAAGATCTTATGCTCGCCTTTACATAAAATACATAAAACATCTTTTTTACCATTAATGTTAATCAGGGCCTTAACATTATTATTACTATGTTGTTTCATGCTATTATATTTACAATTATTATACATTTGATAATTGGGTTTATTCAATACCAATGTTTCTAGTAAATCCGCACGATTCTTGATAAATCTAATCAAGTGAGCCAGTGTGACTTTTTCTAGCCTACACTTCTCTTCTTCCCATGCCCGAGAAGTACTAAAATCTAATTTACTAGAGAATATAAATATCAATAATGTATCCCAGTTTATAACGGGTTCACCTAACATTTCCAAGGCTCTTAAATTTTTAGAAATCGTGTCTATCAATTGACGTAACAATATTGCAGATTCGCGTCTGATAGGATCTATTGAAAATAACGCCTTTACGTGATTTTGAATCAGAAGCCTGGAATTGTCAAACCTTTCGCATAATATCTGCCAAGCTACTTTATAATTATTACTAGAAAATTCTAGTGAACGGATAACTTCTGCAGCATTTCCTTGCAATGCAGATCGCAAATAATGGAATTTATGCACGTCCGTAATAGTTTTATTGTTATGAATTAAATTTAAAAATGTGTCATGAAATTCAAGCCAATTTTCATAATCACCACTAAATGTAGGCATTGATATTGTAGGTAATTTAATGCCACTAATCGCATTATTGGTACTAGCATTATCCTCACAATTCTCGTCTTGAATATGCGAGGAGCCTGGCTTTGGGCCATTATATTTAGCAAGCAGCTCTTCTGCTTTGGATAATAATTCAAAATATATATCATCAAATTCGCAACGGTAGGCGATTTCAATTTCAGAGTCTGGGCGAGCAGCCTCGATGATGCATTGAACATCGTCAAATGCATCATAAACTGATGATATTTTTTGTGTTCTCAGTTTTAACTCCAGAACTTGAATATTGCTCAATATACTAGGTAAATTATTAAAATAAGACCTAAATAAGGTTAAGCGACCTTTATACGAACCGCGCTTTCGAATGGCATCGCGAACACTATCATCGTCCGACTTACCTGCCAACATTTCCTTGTCGTCCATCTCTCTTTACCAAATCACACCGGACACGAACCTCTTCTATAATGACTGCCCACCCTCTTTGGGCGCCGAGGATTCGGTACTTGACAGTGGATTCTGTAATATTTAATACATACAACCAGCGGGGAATCACTTACAAACCTGCCCTCCTCATAAATGTTAAAAAGAAATGTCAAAAGAACTTTCAAATATAGTAAAAAATATTATAAAACGAGGTCTTCCTCAACAGTATTTGTAAATTAAATTAATATAAATGGTTATAAATTGACATATTATTATTAAAAACTATGACATTTATTTAATGATATAGAATCAATCTGTTTAATATTAATTGTGGATCTTGTGGTTATTAATATTGTTACATTTTGCTTTTATTTTATTTATAGTTATCAAACCATAATGACAACTCGCACTATTAACTCTGAAAGGCTTAAAGCCGCTGAGCTTAAGGCTAAAACTGAACTTAGCGAACATCTCCTACAGGAGAGGGAGGATAGCGAAAAAGAAATACAAGTAATTATGAACAAGAACACTCAACTCAAACGATATTTGGCTGATCTGCACACTCAGTATGAGTGTATTGTGCAGGAACGAGATCAACTGCAGTCTGTATTGTCAACACTTGACCAATGTAGCCAAACTTATGAATGTGCCCTAAAGCACGTAGAATCTTTACAATTGGAATTGAATGATGCTAATGAATGTATTATGCAAATGCAAATTGAAAAAAATAAATTTAATGATATTATATCAAAAAAATTAGAATTTCATCACAAATCATCATGTAAATTAATAAATAGAAAATATACGTATCATGTTTCAAGAAATAATTTAAAAAAATACACAAATTAAATAAACATATTAAAAATACTTATAAAGCATTGAATATTTTAAAACATAAAAACACAATTAGTACAAAAAAGAACATAGACTTACAACAAAAAATTATTGAGTTAGAGGAAAATCTAAAAATTAATTATAATAATTATGAAATGGTGCAAAATCAAAATTTAGAGTATATACAAACTATAGACAAGATTTTAGAATTAGGTCAGTATAATGCTGAAAGATTTGATTCATTAATAATTAACCATAGTTGTAAATGTATATCAACTCAGATAATACCTCCAAATGATATCATGACCAGCTCGGGTTCCTCAAGTGATACTCAGATACATGAATCAATTAGTTGTGAAACACTTGTTTTCTTCGATAAAATTGGTATTGATTTGGGGACTTAAATTATTAATAATAAATTAATCAATTAGTTAAAAAAGCAATAAATATATGTAAAGCTGATGCCCCATACACGGATATTTTAAACTCTATTCTGCAAGGAAATTACAACCCTAACACAACAATAATAATACTACTAGGCAATAGCCTAGGTATTAAATATAAGGAGTTAATTAAATATTTTGAGGCATTGTCATTACTTAATGTTAAAAATATAACGTTTTGTGCTTTTCCATATTCCTCCTCAATTAGTCAAAGCCACAACACATATGTTCATAAATTAAATAATTTAATTTATAATATGACATGTTATAATGATAAAGTTTCATTTTTTGCCAGTATTTTTAATAGACAAAAATGCACTTATGGCGGATCATTGATTCTAGTTAAAAAATCAATTAACATTAAGCCAAGGAACGACGTCGTTAAGTACTCTGTTGAAATGCACGTCGAAATATCCTGTGTGGAAATAGAAAAACACATATATATCTGTGTCTATAGACCACCCTCAGGAGATTTTGCTATTTTTGAAGATATAATGGAAGATGTACTTAATCTGGCATCTAATAGTAAAAAGACAATAATCGTATGTGGTGACTTTAATATTGATCTTCTTATTGATACTCCCTTACAGAGAAAAATTTGGCTATTGTTTCAGTCATTTAATTTGGACCCGGTTTTCTTAGTACCAACTAGAATTACTGAAAAATCAGCAACGTGTATCGATAATATATATTGTGACACTGAATATACCGATCACAAAATAATAAATAACCTGCCTTCTGATCATAGCGGTCAAATGATATCTCTAATTAAAGTTGGTAACATGAAATCATTCGACACGAGGATGAGTAGGGCAATGACTATAAATAATGTTGAGAAATATAAACTCAAAATTATTGAAACGTTGCCACTGATTAATCTTCAGATAACAAATCCTAACGACATTTATAGAGATCTTAATTCTTTGCATCACGAATTCGTAAAACATTTTCCTGTCAAAAAGATTACAGTCCCTAATAAAATGAATTTTAGCCAATGGGCCACCCCTGGTATTCGCAAAAGTAGGGATAATTTATATGAATTGCTAGATGAAAAAACATTTAATACAACTAAAAGATTTGTTGAGTATGTCAGACTATATTCCAAAATATTTAAGTCCGTTTGCAAAGTGGCAAAGTCTTTATACATTAAAAAATCAATTCAAAATTCTTCGAATAAAATAAAGACTACCTGGAATGTCATTAATCAAGAAACTGGAAAAAAGGCTACACAGAAACTAACATTAAGCTTGAAATTGACAATAAATATATAACATTAGATAAAGAGGTAGCAAATTCATTTGAATGTTTTTTAAAGATATACCAATATCTACAACATCGGTATTAGAAGCTTCTAGCGATTTGGCGTCTTTGTATCTATCCAGAAATGTACCTTCGGTGACAGCCACGTTTCGTTTCTCTTTTGTTAATGCGGAAACAGTCCTTAAACAGTTTAAGTCTCTTAATTTAAAGAAGACAGAGGACTTGTGGGGTATGTCTATAATTTATATTATTGCGCCATATTTGGCTGTAATATTCAATAATAGTATAAATTCAGGCATTTTTCCAGATCTAATGAAGCACAGCAAACTGACGCCCCTGTTTAAAAGTGGCGACAAAGAGACTGCATCAAATTATAGGCCAATATCCGTATTACCAGTACTTAGTAAGATTTTCGAAAAAATAATTTTAGATCAATTGCTTACTTATTTTAATGATATTGAAGTACTGCATAATAAACAGTTTGGTTTTACAAAAGGAAGATCTACAACGGATGCTGGTATTGCGTTACTGAAGGTAATATTCGAGGCTTGGGAGGGTTCGCAGGATGCTATTGCAGTTTTTTGCGATCTATCCAAAGCTTTCGATTGCGTAGATCACAGGACACTCCTTATCAAACTAGAGTATTATGGTGTTAGGGAGTCAGCCCTGAATTTGCTGAGATCATATTTATCAAATAGGTCTCAAAAAGTTGCAGTAAATAGGGTTATTTCATCTGGTTCCACGATAAATATTGGTGTCCCGCAGGGGTCCATACTTGGGCCTTTTTTATTCCTTATATACATAAATGACACCCTATATGGTAGAAAAACATTCTGACATTGTATTATTCGCTGATGACACTTCCCTTATATTTAAGACTAAACGCCAAGAAGATAATTTAAGTACTGTGAACAAAGCCCTAAATTCCAATTGGTTTACTGTCAATAATCTGTTACTGAACCCAAATAAAACAAAGTGTGTTAAGTTTTGTCTTCCAAATGTGAAACAAGCGAAAACAGATATAGTTATAAATAATAATAGGTTAGAACTAGTTGACAATACTGTCTTCCTTGGCTTAACAATTGATTTAAAGTTACAGTGGAAATTTCATATTGATAGACTGGCAACTAAACTAAGTTCTGCTGCTTATGCCGTCAAGAAAATTAGACAATTAACTGACATCAAAACTGCTAGATTAGTTTATTTTAGCTACTTTCATAGTGTGATGTCTTACGGAATTCTATTGTGGGGAAGAGCTGCAGATATTAATACAATTTTCGTTCTACAAAAACGTGCGATTCGAGCTATCTATCAACTCTCCTCTAGGACTTCACTAAGGGAAAAATTTAAAGAAATCAACATTCTCACAGTGACTTGTACAATACATATTTGAAAATATCATGTATGTGAGGAAAAATATATCTTCTTTTACAAAGCGCAGTGATACTTGTCCAAGTAACCTACGTTTTAGGAGTGGACTAACAATGCCTAGATTTAGATTGACATCAGTAAAGAAAACATTTATGGGTTCTTCTATTGAATTTTATAATAAGATTCCTAATAATATTTTAAATTTAACTGAAAACAAATTTAAAAGTTTTATTAAAAGAATATTGTCCCAAAAAGCCTATTACACAATTGATGAATATATCAATGACAAGAGTCCATGGATGTAGATGTACAATAAATTGTGTTGTGTTTTCAATTTATGTTATCAAAAATTATGAATTTCGCAATCTTTGTTATATTTATATTTGTTATATATATATAGGTATACACATATATCATTATTCTATTATTTCATAAATTGACAATGCCTTTTTACAGCAGCTACCATAATATTGTTTAGTGATATAAGTTGACAATGCCCTTTTACAGCAGCTACTATACTACATACTATGGATTAAATATATACATTGTTATATATTTAATCAATCAATTATTTTAATGTCATTGTTTTTATTTTTTTTTCTATTATCATGTAGACGTACTAAAGTGCTGTTTTGCAGCCTACTTGTAATAAAGGAATTTTGAATTTGAATTAAGCCTAGCTTTTATTATTTTGACAATCGTCGGAGTGAGACGATAATCGTTTTAACTTGCCATACCTAACTCCGCAGGATTGCGTCCCCATGGCATATCTCCTATTGTTGACTCAGTCGCCTGCGATTTTAATGTATATTACAGTTAATAGGCATTAAAACCGTGCCTACCCTACAAAATGATGCACAAAATATATTTTTTATTAATTCACTAAATAACACGGTCAATATAAATTCACAATATACGAGCGCCATCTATGTATATTAGTCGAAATTAATTTACAACAATCAGCCGTGAAACTAGCGCCATCTATGTTTAGGCCATAATATTATCGTTACATATTTTTTAAAGTTACATCTTGCACCTACTTACACCCATAGCACACAAATACATTCGTAATTGTATTGGTATACACACACACAAAGACAAATCATGCATGACGTGTGATCGGGTCTCTCTATTATCCTGTCTGACAGATGAAATGCTATTACAAATATTTTTAACATTATATTTTTACGGTATTGTATTGATGAATTCATCAGCGCTATCCGCCATTATTTATTGTGCTTTGTGCGAGCGATTGTATTTGCGAGCCAGTGTATTTATATTTTTAAAATCTTTAAAATTTTGAATCATATAAATATATACGTGTAACAAAAGGTTGAAACAATATTTTAAAATATTGAAAAAATGAAGATTCTTCTTCATTTTTTTTAAATACCATACAATCTTTTATATTCTTATTTCTTTATTTTCAGCGACAACCATAAGCCATGAATGTAATAGATAGGTACACAAACAAGCGCACACACTTAGAGCTGTGTGAATCCCCTCTGCGACTCATTCACGTCTAAAGGACAACGGCAGGGACAACGGGGACGTGATTGCCTCGTTAAAACGGAAATGTGATTGACATTCATTAGAGCGCCGCACCTACGAGTACTTAATCTCGGGTCCGCTGTATTACACTAGCCTTCAACTGTGTTCCGAGATGAGGACAAGCCGACCAACGTTGTGATGTGGATGCACTGAACCCGTACTGTGCAGTCTCATACATAGGTTGCGTTATGACCATACCAGTTATGAAGCGATCACGGTACAACTCACGGGCCACGGAGAATAAACTATTCGCAGAACCAACACACAAAATCATTTCGTAGAATGATTTTTAAAATATTAGAATAGTCGTGTCAGAACATTTTCACTTACAAAAATCACAAGAAACTAGACGTTCATAATCAAAAGCTCGCTGCTTTGGACTTTAACAATTTTGTTTAGAAATAATATTGTTCAAATTATTTTTTTTTATTATTTAAAAACTTTATTACAATTTGTGTAAAGGCGAACTTAATGCCGCTAGACATTATCTGCCAGTTAACCTTCGGGACAGTCGAAAAGTTAAATGGGAGTATTAGATATAAAACTGATAACTTAATATAACACAATATAACATAACACAATACAATATAATATAATATAATATAATATAATACAATACAATATAATATAATATAATATAATACAATACAATATAATATAATACAATACAACATAATATTACAATAAAGTAAAATACAACCGTTACGTTTTATAAAGGTGTGCATAAACCAGTTTTTTAAAAACATATCTATTCGGTGCTTGCCTAATTGAGACAGGTAGATTGTTCCAGAGAGAGGTTGCAACAACTGAAAAGGATTTTGATACAAAGTTAGTGCGATGAACAGGAGTGGAGAGAAGGGAGTTTTCCGATGACCTTAGGGTTCTATCATGGAATGAGGAAAGGAAGGAAAATTGTTCTTTCAGATATGAAGGGGTATTAGGTTCATTAAGAACAGTAAAAAGAAGACACACTGTTCTGAGGTTCCGTCGGGAGCGAATGTCAAGCCATTTTAGTTTCTTGCGATGTTCAGAAATGTGGTCGTACTTTCGAAGAGAAAAAATGAACCTAATACAGGAATTAAGGATACGATCCAACTTATCCAGCTGAGCTTCTGTCACGTTCACGCAACAAATGTCGCCGTAGTCAATCAAGGGGAGAAGCAAACTATGGGCTACTGTGATTTTTGCACTCAATGGTAAAAAGTTTTTCAATGCATTTAGGGAGTGCAAACTTGCAAAAACTTTACGATTTATGCCACTTATCTGTGTGGTCCAGCTCAAATTAGCATCCATGTGTACGCCAAGATTCTTCACACTGTCGGTAAATGGTATAACCAAGCCATTATAGCGAACAGCATCCACATTGGCAAGATTTAATTTGCTACGAAGAATACTGCTGGTGATAATTATAGCCTGGCACTTGACAGGGTTCACCACTATACCGTAGCGATTGGACCAAGAGTGAATATAAGAAAGATCTGCGTTTAACCAGGCAATGGCACTATTGATTGCAGTGACATCCGTCCTCACATAAAGCTGCAAGTCGTCGGCGTAGAGGTGATACTGACAATGTAAGGAGGCAGTAATGGCGTTAATAAATAACGAAAATAATAACGGAGATAGAATACCGCCTTGTGGAACTCCAGTGCTAAGACCACACCAATCTGACAATTTCTCACCTATTCGTACCCTTTGCCTTCGACCATGAAGATAGTTAGAGAACCATTTTAGCGTTTCTAAAGATAAGTTGTATCGAGACAGCAATGCCACTAGCAGGTCGGGATCAACTGTATTGAAGGCGCTCGTAAAGTCGATCAGCACGAGCACTGTAGCCTTCGACTCATCCATACCATGTCTGATGTCTTCGGTAACTTTGAGTAAAGCTGTGGTCGTACTATGGCCGGTGCGGAAACCAGATTGAAAAGGGTTAAGATTGTAAGAATTGAGAAAAGAGAAAAGTTGTTTAAAGGCTATATATTCTAGAACTTTGGAAAGAAAGGGGAGAATAGAGATTGGCCTGAAATGAGTGGGAAGTGTGGGCGATGAGATTTTAGGCAAAGGTATGATAAAAGCATTACGCCATAAAGTAGGAAATTGGCTTGTAGAAAAGGAAAAGGTGAGTAACAAGAGGTAATATGGAATCAAGGATGGGTATTATCATAGCACGACCAATGCCGTCATGCCCGATAGCTTTAGAGGTGATCTTAGCTGAGAGGTGAAATTAGTAGGGTTCAGTGTAAAAAAAATGTGGGACATTTTTATGGTGTTGATATTATTGTTTCTATCAAATAAACATCAATATCAACACTATCAATTTTATTATTAATACATAAATTGGGAAACATCAAAGTTACTTCTTTTATTAGAAAATATTTGAAATAAAATGAAATAATTATAATACGTTTCGGGATCAGCTTGTAAGTTTCCGGTTCCATCTAGGCCGGCATAGTGGATGTGATTGCTACTCACAGTTATTAAATTGTAGTAGCAGTGACATTCATTCATGGACCACACTTTGGCTTAACATCAAGCGGGGTGCTGTCATATGTCGTCACAATAAAAAAAACCCACGGAACCAATTAGATTAGGCATTTTTAAACAATAAAATTAACCAATAAAAATTCAGCAGTATTTATACACTTTCAAAACATGTCGGCGATCCTTTAGCTGTCGGCAACGCAATAGAAATTTCGTTTGTTTGTTTTGACTAATCACAGCTTATGATTGGCTAAAATAATGTCAATGAAGTCCACGTTTACTACAATACTATTTTAATAATACAACGGTTTGCTTTAGTCATATGGTCAGTGTTGCCGCATGACATTTTTTGTTGAAACTTTGACATTCATGTTTAGGAAAATTATGAAATTTTTAGATGAACGAATCTATTGGTAATTGGTAATGTTCCCAATACTGTCTTTAAATATTATTTCGACCAGCCCATGTGTTCTCTCCATCCTATGACCTTGGATCCTTCAAGCAATGCGTGAAGAAGCACCTTAGGCCGGCATAGTAGCGGCGGCTGGGGCAGCCGGGAACTGACTCGGTTATTCCAGTCGTCGTCACTCTTGGACTTCCTCTTGCTTATCATCAGGCGAGTCGACGTTAGATGCCGTGTCACAATAAAAAAAAATAAAAAAAAATCCTTTGTTATACGTTGTATATAGCTTTTTTTGTTTCTGTTATTGTATAATGAAGTGTAATAGTTGTGTAAGTGTTGTTTGCTTAAATAAATTAATAATTTTTGCGTTTTCTAAATTAAAATACGACAAAAAAAGTTATCGTGGAGTGCGGGCGTACTTTTTTCGATATAAAATTAAATCAACTATGTAGTAAGGTAAATAGAAAATTTATTACAAAATTATACGAATCGTGTTGCATTCATACTAATCTTTTATTTTGTTTTCCCTGTTTATTATTTTCAAATCAATGGAATGTGTGGACTGACACGGGTTATATAGATTTACACAATTTTAATAAGGCTGTTAAAAACACGACCAATCCGAAAAACATCTATGACATATATCTATAAAAACATATCGATACCTTAATTCGCAAACCGGCTAACTCCATTTTTACCGAATTTTAGTTTTTGATGCAGGATTTAAGACTGACATAATTCGTACATTTTAAAATAAATAATAACTCTCTAAACTTTATACTTCTTGAATAAATCACCACAAGAAAACCGAACAACTCCAAGCAATACATAAAGTCCACGATTATGACGGCTAACTCCAACAAATCAATTTTGTTTGGCGTATTACACGTGTGCATACAGTGATATTTAATCAAAAATCAGCAGAGACAATGGAGCGACACTTGCCTCGATCCTTACAAAACTTTCTTGCTTCTTTCATATCCCCAATTCTCGTCATATAGACTCTGTGGTTATGGGCACTAGGCAACCCAGATTTCTTGACCTTGTTTAACGCATCCACCCACATCAGGTTTCTAAATTCCTTTTGTCGATCTACTTTCACTCATCCTTTCCATGTGCTCAAGCCATCGAAGCATTCCTTTGTCAATCCTTGTCACTAGATCTTCTTTCAAACCACATCTATCGCGCACTGTGCTATTCCTTATTCTATCCGCTAACGTCACTCCACATACACTCCTTAATGACCGCATTTCTACAGCGTTAATTCTACTCTCGTGCTTCTTCTGCCATACCCAACCTTAACTTCCTTACATTAATGTAGGAACAAGCACCGCATTATGAACAGCCATCCGTGACTTTTGGGACATTATTTGGCTGTTCCTTATACTATGGATGGCACCGTTCACTACGTTACCCTTTTGCACTCTTCTCTCAATATCTTTATCACACTTTTCATACCTAGTAAACATACTTCCCAATTAAACAAATTGTTTGACTCGTTCCACTTTCTTGGTGACGCTACACAACCATTGGCAACCCTAAAGGTGTCTTACACTTTTAGAGATGCCAAACCAGTCAGATAGCGCCTCATTAATTTGAACCCATGCACTGGAATCCTCAGAGAGATTTCAGTGCACGGACCAAACGCTCCCTTAACCCAAACCCGGACAGCTACCGCCACAATTCATTCCTGTTCACTCTACCATAGACCTTCTCAAGGTCAACAAAAGCACAAAACACCTTATGGTATTTTGCCAACATTTTTCGATGACGCATCTTAAAGAGAAGATTTGATCGATACATCCCATCCCTTTTTGAAATCCCGCTTGCGCATCCTAAATTTCATCATCTGTTTCATGCATCACCCTTTCAATCAATTCTTTTGCATACAACTTGCCAACAATACTGAGAAGGCTGATTTTTAGGTTCCTGATGTGACAAGATCTTACGATAATTTGCCGCATGACAGCTTAACTTTACAGCCAGCATAAATACAGCTTCCTCGACCAACAGAATGTTATTTAGCATGATCATGTATGTTTCACAAATGAACAACAAAGTATTAGTTTACATTCTACTAGAGGTAATGATTTATGTTCTATCCCTTCTACTTCATGTACTAACACAATGTTGATGTCTGACTATGAAATAGTTGAGAATATTGTATTGGAAAAAATATCTGATACTGAAATGAACACTTCATATTCTCCAAGTTTATTGAGCCACAATCAAGCTATAACTCATTTGGACATAACTAACAGTGAATGCATCCAAACACATGTTTTAGATAATTGCATATCAAACAATTCCTTAACATTAGATAGCAACATGCCCCAAGAGCTATTTTCCCCAACAGATTTTTAACCAGATGTCTTTACTTCATTTTAGAATTAAACTACACACACCGGCAAAATTAGAGGAACATAACAAAATTCTCAATATTTTTGAAAATAATTTATTGCCTATGTACTTTTAGCACATTTATTTAATTATTTATATATCAGAAGCTAAAATAACACAAAATTAGGTTATAAAAACTTGTAACATAAAAAAACTGCAAAAAGTATAAATAAACAAAATCTTTGAAATATGAGTAACAAGAGTTGAAGTAAAATTATTAACATTTATAAAAGAAATGCAAAGTTAATAGCGTGTACTGCCGTCTCTGGCTCTTATAAGAGCCTGGATACGCCTTCCCATACTCTCAATTGTTAATCATTTCTTGTGGGATATTCTCCCACTCCTCCAGTAGCGCAAACTTAAGCTCCTGGACATTTCTTGGAGCTGGAGTTTTAGCTCGTACCCTTCTTCCAATGATGTCCCACACATGCTCTATCGGATTCATATCCGGGGATCGCGCTGGCCAATCCATCTGGGCAATACCAACATTATTAAGTTAATTTTGTACGATGTTTGCGGTATATGGCCGCGCATTATCGTGCATAAAAATGAAATTTTGGCTACAAATAAGACAAAAGGCACACCATGGGGTTCTAAAATGTCTGTTATGTATCTCTGTACTGTTAAAGAACCACCGTCAACGATCACAAGCTCTGTGCGGGCTCCCAAACATATGCCACCCCAAACCATGACGGAGCCTCTACCATAAGCCACTGTTCCCGTAAAATTTGTTGGGTTATAACGTTCTCTGCGAAATCTCCACATTCTTTCTCGCCCATCAACAAAGTTTACACAAAATCGAGTTCTTCACTGAACAAAACTCGACTCCACTCACTTGTCCAATTTTGGTGTTACGTGCAAATAATAATCTGGCTCTCCGATGTCCTGCCTCCAGTTTCGGTGCTTTTGCTGGCACCCGTGAGTTTAATTCAATTTCTTTAAGTCTTCTTCTCACTGTACGTTCGCTTACACGCACATCTCGGACCTCCTCCAACAGATTTCGGGTCTGCACAGCTGTTTGACGGCGATTTCTTAAGGTTCGTCTCTTATAAAACGGTCATTCTCTATCGTTTTCGCCCGATGTCTGCCTTGTCCTCGTCTGCGAACGTAAGATCCAGTCTGCCTGTAACGTTGAACATCGCGATGGACCACAGAAACCGATACACCTAAGGCCTGACTGACCGAACGGTAGGTGTGATCATGGTTACAGCCCTGGCGAGTGTAGTTGCTGGCAAGTCACTCATTTTGTACTAAAACGATGTGTTCTTTTCAAAATCAAACGATAAAATGAGCTAAACTTACATTGCACTACACAAAACACCGTTTTTATCAAAAACACTTATAACGTCAATCATCGACAAACACTTATAGGGGTAGGATTTCAATTTAAAAATAACTAACTTGTCCGTTCAATATTTTATTTCTTAAATGCGTCGGAAACTATAAAAAATAATTACACTTCGCTCGACCCACTTGAATTCAAGATATGAACCTTTTTACCAATGTTCCTCTAATTTTGCTGGTGCGTTTAGTTGATTATAGTAGCTCTGATAGTAAATCATATGAGTATCAACTTAACGGAAATAACGATGTGAAGTAAATAAGGAGAAATAGTCAAGTGAAAAAATAAATATGGAAAGAGAGGAAAAGAATACTGCGGCAAAAATAAAATTGATGGTACATGGAAGAAAGATATAAAGAAGTTTCAAAGATATCAAATTTTATAAGTCCATAGGACCAGGCAAAATAAAAAAAAGATTCAAAGGCCAAAGGTGTGTGCAATTTTAATATTGTCTTTTTAGAAGAATTAATTGCTTACGCAAAGACGACATTCTTAAGTTACTGCTATAAAATAAATATTTGGATCTTCAACAACTCAAAACATGCCCATAGATTATGAAACCAACTATAAAAACTTACCTCATGAGAATTGAATAAAATTTAAGTAAAATATACTATTATTTTCATTAAATTGCACAGTTTTATTTTTCCCTATAAAAACATACAACTCCCTCTTCATTCGTATTTTGAATTTAAAAATCCGGCCAACTCCTAAATCGGGTCATTTTATAAGAATAATAAAAATGTTAATCTGTCTATTAATAAAAAAAATGTGTATTTACTTATTATCTACCAACGGGATTTTCATTTTTTCTAGATTCCTCATAGTTAAGATATAAATATGTTTTTAGTGTCTCCTGTAAAATTCACTAAAATGGAGTTGGCCGGATTGCGAATTAAGGTATCGATATATGAAATTACTAACATTTGTAAAAAAAATGTATTGAACTGCGTATAAAACCAGCTTGATAATAATACATGAATAATGAATTATTAATGTATTATGATATGTATTAATATTAATGTATTAATTATTATGATTTAGAATCCTTAAACACAGAACGCTTTAAAGACGAATTATTAATAAACTAATATATTAGAATCCTATTTACATAAAGATAGGCGCGTTAAATTAATTTATAATTAACATATTCACTTTTTTATTGTTGTTAGCACAAAACACAGGCCTCTAGAAGCCGCTTTGAGCATCCCCAAATTAATATCAGCCAATTTGAGCATATTCAATCAATCAATCAAATTGTCACGCCTTTTTCCCACGGGGATAGGCAGAGACAATAGAGCCACTTTTTTTTTTTTTTTTATTGTGACACGGCATTTGACATCGACCTGCCTGATGATAAGCAAGAGGAGATCCGAAAGTGCCGACGACTGAAACAACCGAGTTAGTACACGGCTGTCTCAGCCGCCGTCACTATGCCGGCCAAAGGTGCTTCTTCACGCATCGCTTGAAGGATCCAAGGTTATAGGAGGGAGAGAACACATGGGCTGGCAAAGCATTCCACTTGTCGATTGTCCTACAGAGAAAAGATGCACCAAACTTTTTGGTCCGACTACCGATTCTGTCGACAAAATGTGAATGCTTCCCCCGACCAGTGGCTGACCGACCTTACTACGGTCCTTACACAACTCCCTTGATTCCTTCACATCCACAATTCTCTTCATACAGACTTGTACATACTAGTTGCCTATGGGCACTAGGCAAGCTAGCTTTATACATAAAATTGAAAATATAAATTAATAAAATTTATAAAATATAATTATTTATAAAATATAAATAAATTTGAGGATATTTGAACATCATTTATAAAGAAAATACATAAAAGACTACCGACTATCTGGTAAGTTAACAATACTGCCTACCCTATGTTAAATATCACCGCACGTCACTGACTGATCTGAGGTCCAAACCAAACCACTCGGCTTATCCATATACTCTAGTCAAGTATAATTTATTACATTGGAACTTAATAAAAATAATAATATAAAACGGCTCTTAAAGATTAAGTGGTAAATAAAGGTTTAGGAGCCGCCATAACTAACGTTTTAAACACAGGACGCTTTAAAGACGAATTCCTGATAAACTATTTTTAATCACGGAATTTTCCTTTTGGGTTTTCGTGCAACTGGTACGTAAGGATTTCATTGCCCTTTATCTTCACCATAACAACACCAGGATTCACTTTGGAGAATCTGAAATCACATCCGGGGAAACATCGTTAGCAGATTTATATTAGACATCCGATTTCGACTTACTTGATAGGTCTAAAAGCGCAGACGACTAAAAAATATATTTGCCAGGTCACGTGTCCAATGACGAATATTAGGATCTTTTAAAAAACACTCCGGCCGACATAGTGAAGGCGACTAAACTATAGTTTTTATTCATGTGTTCAGGCAATATATACGAGGTGTGTTCAAAAAGTATCGCGACTTTTGAATTTTCGCGGGTTACGTATATTCGAATTTCGATTCTTTTTGTGGCGTTATGTTGGTACTCATGTCTCTCACTTATGCCGACAAGCTCGGCCATTTTGAATGTTCACTTAATTGTTGACAGCTGCTTTGCTTGCACGTGTTTTGGATCGTCTTCGATTTTTACCTATTCAAAAAAATGGATCAAAGAACCTGTTTCAAATTTTGTGTGAAAAACGAAATTAAGTGCGCGGATGCATTCCGAATGTTGACTGTGGCATACGGAGAAGCTACCTTGGACCGAAGCAACGTTTATCGGTGATACAAAATGTTCTCAGAAGGCCGAGAAGATGTGAACGACGAAGAGCGTGCCGGACGCCCGAGCACTTCAACAACAGACGAAAAAATTAATGAAGCGGAGAAAATGGTATTGGCCAATCGTCGAATTACCGTTAGAGAAGTTGCTGAGGACCTTAACATATCGATTGGCTCGTGCCATTCGATTTTTATCAATGATTTGGGCATGAGACGGGTCGCCGCGAAATTCGTACCAAAATTGTTCAATTGCGACCAAAAACAGCATCGCATGAACATTGCTAATGAGATGTTGGACTCTGTCCGCGACGACCCAAATTTGCTTCAGAGGGTCATAACTGGTGACGAATCGTGGGTTTATGGTTATGACGTGGAAACCAAAGCTCAATCATCTCAATGGAAGCTGCACGAACCACGAACCAAGACCGAAAAAAGCGCGCCAAGTTCGGTCGAATGTGAAAGTTTTGCTGACAGTTTTTTTCGATTGCAGGGGCGTGGTGCATCATGAGTTCTTGCCACAGGGTAGAACGGTCAATAAGGAATATTACCTGCAAGTTATGCTCAATTTGCGCGAAGCAATCCGCCAGAAACGCCCGGATTTGTGGAAGAACAAAAATTGGCTTTTGCACCACGATAACGCCCCTGCTCACACATCGTTGCTTGTGCGCGACTTTTTGGCCAAAAGCAACACACTAATGATGCCGCAGCCACCGTATTCCCCAGATCTGGCCCCCTGCGACTTTTTCTTGTTCCCTAAACTAAAGAGGCCCATGAAAGGACGACGTTACGCTACGCTTGACGAGATAAAGACGGCATCGAAGGAGGAGCTGAACAAGATAAAAAAAAAATGATTTTTTGAAGTGCTTCGAAGATTGGAAAAACCGTTGGCACAAGTGTATAATATCTCAAGGGGATCACTTTGAAGGGGACAAAATAGATATTCATGAATAAATAAATAGTTTTTGAAAAAACACAAAATTCGCGATACTTTTTGAACACACCTCGTAATAGTGCTCTAATTATTTTATTTTTAAGCTGATCCCCAAACATCGGCGTAGTACAAATTAATGTATAATATGTAGGTGGTAGAAATGTAGTACAATTCTCAAGGATACAATTGCGAGGCAACCACTCCTCGCATCAATGTTCGACATAATCCGTATCCAAGAAAATTGTAACAGATTTCAACAGGGGGAAATTACTTATCTGGCGCCTAGAAAGTAAAAATCTACTCTTACGTATCCAAGACCGGGCAGTGCGTTGCCAATCTTGTAAACGCGCTGTGTCTGCTTTTCTAAATATCTTTTTGCAGGACTTAGTGGCACGATTGCTATTAACTCGTCCACATAGGGTTATGATTTCTTCGACCCCTTGACCCAGGCACTGCACCATTGTCCAAGACCGGCTCTGCTCGATACGAGATGCATAGTTGGATGGAACGTAATATTCCATCCCTAGTTTTATCTCATTAGCAACGACCGAGGAACCCATCTAGAGGATGTCTCCGATTTGGTCGAAAAGCACCCTTCTGGGCCTGCCTTGTTTAACGCATCCATCTATACTCATTCATCCTTTCCATGTCCAAACCAGCGAAGCATTCCTTTCTCAATCCTTGTTTCATACCTTTCTTTTCTAATTCGCAATTCATAATAACTTTATTCCATTTCCTGTAACTCATACGCCGAAGATGCAAGGATAAAGTTGGCGTACAAGAGACATTTGATCACCAAGTCATTAATTTTTAAACTATACTTCCTTTCAAGCAACTATTTCAGACAACTGTCCATGCATAGATTGAAGAGCCATGGTGACGCTACACATCCCTGTCTGACACATTTTGAGATGCCAAACCAGTCAGATTGCGCCCCATTGATTCGAACACATGCACTGAAATCCCCATAGAGTATTCAGCGCACGGACCAAACGCTTTCTAGGCTCAAACTCAAACCCAGCTATATATACAAGGCGCGTTCGTAAAATAAGTTCTCCATAAAGTGTACATTTTTGAAAAGCTTAGATATTTTCCTATTTTTCTATATATTCTCCATTTTGATCAATACATTTTTGCATTCAGGGCACCCATTTTTTATTACCAGAGTCATAGAAATCCCCCGCCTGGCCGCGCACTAAGTTTAGGTCTGCTTTCACCTCCTCGTCGGTGCCGAAGTGCGTTCCACCAAGGTGTTTCCTGGGTTCCGGAAAAAGATAAAAGTCACTCGGGGCTACGTCCGGGCTGTACGGCGGTTGAGTGACGGTTTTCAAATTAAATGGTTTAGCGGAGCATTATTCCACTAGTTAGAAAAGTAAAAGAGTACTCGCAGCTGTACGGGTGTTGCGTAAAGGGCTCAACTTAGCCGGTGACGTCGCATCGTCGGAGCGCATTTATATTGTATATATTGATTACTTTGTCAGTAAATCGTTTGCGAGATATTGGACGCGCAATGCAACGCCATCTAGCGGTAGCATGTAGCGGTCGCTACAATGGATAAGGAACCCACCTTGCGCGCACCTTATGGAATATGTTCCGTCAAAATCTTGTGAATTGTTGTTCAAGCTCTTCAAGCGTCACCCGTCAATCTTCAAGCATTTTTACTTTGACTTTGGCAATCGTTTCATCCGAAACCGATCGCCGCCCAGCGTCAATTCGTCCTTCTTTAAAGCCTTCCTTGAGCCATCTTCGCACCATTCCTGAACTCAGTCAGTCTTCTTCGTACACTGTACAAAGTTCAGAGTGAATAACCTCGCAGATATTTGCTTTGCAGCCAAAAATCTAATTACGGACCGCAATTCGCAACTGGCGGAAGAAGCGAGTGTAAGCTCCATCGCAAGTGGCTGCTGAGCAAAGACTGAACCTCGCAGCGAAGCGAGAGGGGGCGGAAATTGGAGTGGGGGTAGCAACCTACCCAGCAACACTGGCGTAACAGCGCTCCTTGAGGCTATGGAGCTATGAGGAACTTATTTTACGAACGCGCCTCGTACACATGTACATTAATATTTGCTAGAAATTCTGAAGCCCGCTCCACATTCTTGTGAGATGTTCCAGAATCTCAGGAGATTCTCAGCGAGAACTGTAGAGAGAACACTCTTCGGGTTCACACTCTATTGTGTTCTCAAAAAGTGACCGCTTCGGCAAGTTTGCTGTTATGCGCTTTCGCATATTTACTGATGCGTATATTAAACGCATCATGGTGTTTTAGTTTTTTTTGTAGTTTTTTACATTTATGTTCCACAAAACCGGTTCCGATTGGAAATATTCCAAAAATTCCAACTTAAGTTAGTTTGTCCAAGTTACGCTCATATTGACGGCACGCGCTACATAAGCGTTCAAATCGGCGGATTCGCTTATTACATGCGAGTGTAGAGTCAATACACGTTCTCGCGCTCTTTGTCTCGCGCCAAAAAACCGACATAAGCTGGAGAACAACGAAGAGAACTGAGAATGAGAAAAGAATAGGCCGCTCGCTTCCACATTCACGTTTCTCACATGTTTCTTGCGTTCTCGCAAGAATGTAGAGCGCGCTTAAACACATTCCCTCAAACATAAACTGCGTAAAAATAACTAACTGTATGGCAACGGCCAAATATATTTTTTTCTAACCCATATTTTAAATTGAATAAATTATTTTGATAATTTATATTCGTCTTCATCACTAAATAAGTAGCGAGTATAGAAGAACTTTCTAGAAGGAAATAGTAGAATTTAGTCCACCAAGAATAAACTTTATTATAATGTGATAAGGGTGATTTCAAGTAGACAACAGGGAACGTCGCGCGACGACCTCTCGAAGCGATGTCAAAATATGACTTTTGGAACAAATGAGCGTATTCAATGCTGTTTAGGCCTATTTACGGCAGCCACGCCTACATAACATTTCAACTCTTTCTTTTTTCCGTGCTAAAAACCACATGGATTTAATACTAGTAGCGCCATCTATGTGTCAGTCTACGAACTTTTCAGACCACCTAATATCTATATCTATACTAATATAATAAAGCGGAAGAGTTTGTTTAAACGCGCTAATCTCAGGAACTACTGGTTCGAATTGAAAAATTCTTTTTGTGTTGGATAGATCAATTATCGTGGAAGGCTTTAGGCTATAAAACATTACGTTGCGACTTATAGAAGCGAAGAAACAGTCGAAAATGTGGAAAAAACGGGGAATATTATTCGTCTTTGAGGGTTTCCGTTGCGTGCGCTGCGAAAACCGTTTGAGATACCCAAAAAATATGTATGAAAGAATTATTCCTCTTTAAATTATCTAAAAAAATTCCCGCGACCGTATATGTCTATTTTTTAAGATTAACTCACAATAACCGTTTTTATGATAGTCAAATTTGGTCTAAATTAATGCATTATTACAAATTATTTGCTAGAGTTGTATTAACATAATAATATTATTCTTTATCGAAATAAATGTGTTATTAATTAACAGTATTTAATTGTCATTGACATCACCTTATAAGATAATACAATTTTAAAATAACTCTGAAACAAAATTCACACGCGTCGCATGATGAGCGCTAACCGGCGGGCGAGGAGAGGCGGTGCTTGCGGGCGAGGCGGAGGGGGTGTAGCTCTACGAGGTATAGTCTGTCTAAGCCGAAATGACGCGCCCCTCCACTGCATTTACGCATACGAGCAAATATAAAATATCGATAAAACACACCGAAAATGCAGTAATTGGTTATTCAGTTGCTGGTTAGACACAAAGGAGGAACGAACGTGATGAAGTTTAATAGTATAGTTAGTAATATTTGCATTCACACATTTAAATAAACTAATAAAGTGGAGGGGCGCGTCATTTATAGACAGACAAGCATACTATGCGGTCGGCTCCCTACTGATCGGTTGAATGCAGCGTTAATTTGTTTTTACGATATAATATCATCGTGCAAAATCCTTTTTTATACAATTTCATTTTGTAGTAGTTTTCTCTATAGTAGGTAGTGTTTGTTTTTAGTATAGTATTTTGTTTCTAATATTTTCACAATAACACTTTTTTTGTTTTGTTGTAAATAATACCTGTAGGTGTCATCTACATTTTTTCAAGGTTAGGTTTTACAATTCTTATTAGGTTAGGTTTTAGTTTAAGCAACTGTATGCTTAGTTTGGTTAAATTTCCATTTCCTTCGTTCTTTCTTCGTCACTGTAATGCCTAGAAAAAGGACTCAGCGTTCTCGGCAGACTGCTGCTGCAAAGCGGCTGCGAGGTTTGCGCACAAGAAAATAAAACTGAAAATATAATTTACGCAGAAGTACTTTAAAATATATTCTTTTTAAAACTACTTTAAAATATATTCTATTAGTTACGTAATTTAATCGTTGAAAATAAGTCGCGGGTAACAGCTATAGGTAATTTATAATAAAGCTAAGCAGGTAGGTAAACAAAAAATAATATGATTCCCAAAATAACTATTCCACGCGGACGCAGTCGCGGGCACAGCTAGTATATTATATTATTTTTTTATATTGAAAACTATACTAGCGCCCGCTATATGATGGCCATTTTGACGTTAGACGCGCTTACGAAGTTTCGTATATTAATAAAAACTTTTAGAGACAGCCGTGAACTGAATTGTTTTTTTTTGTCGTCAACACTTCTCTTGGGCCTCTATCATGCTTATCACCAGGCAGGTCAAAGTCAGATGTCGAGTCACAATAAAAAAATGAGACTTACGGAATGCCTCTAGCAGTAAGGCGCTTCATGACAGCTGGTTTTATTTTTGGCTGCTCAGCGGGACTATGGGCACCTCTACCCGTTATTATGTACTTGACGCCATCGTCACTTGGGTTTTGCTTCTTAGTTTGAATACATTGATCGAGAAACACGTCCATAGCTACAATGGCCTCGCGCACGTAGAAATAGTGAAGGTCCAATGTTGAGTTGCGTTTATGTAGGTTGTGTAGCTGTAAATTGAAATATTAGGTCGTTTAAAAATAAATAGCGGTTATTTCAGTTAAATTTTTGACTTTTATTTTGATATAATTTTTTTTTTGTTTCCTATGGATTCTATGGATCTTCGTATTTTTCTATATTGAGCTGTTAGCATTTATTCAATACTTCACTGTAAAAGCCGTATTTTTCTTTAAGGTAACATGGAATGAAAGCAATTACGTATCATATTTATTGTACGTGTTTAAACTGGTTAGAAAAGCAATGAAACCAAGACGCAACTTTAACGGCGCATTGGGCGAAGGAACAACTAACGATCGTTTGTTGGTTTCAACAATTTCGTAAGGGAGATGAGCGAAAGACGGCTCTCAATAATGGCTTCAGTACAACAGTTCAAGAAACTACTATTTCCTATTATCAAACAACCTGAAAGAACTCAACTAAAAGTCAAATAAGCTAGACAAGTGGGTTCTACATGAATTAACGAATGAAACGTCATTTGAATATCTATATCCTATTCACGAAGCCCTAAGACAAAATGTTAACAAACCACTTTTAATAATGACAAATAAAGGTAGGTAGGGGTAGGGTAGGGCAACCTAACCTCATTTTTTTTATAACTAATATTTCTTAAACTAATGGTTTCTGCAACTTCCCTAGGGGATCATCTCATCAGATCCTGACTTGATGACAATGTGAACACTAGGGTATACCCTTGCAAATAAATAAAGATTTTTCGAAATCAATCCATTATTGACGGCGAAATCAGTCAATATATATAAAATATCAAAGGTTTTTTTTTTGGAATACCTTCATCAGATTCAGATTTGGTCACAATGGAATCACCCAGAAGGTAAACCCTTGTAAGCAAAAAAAAATAATTTTAAAACCGATCTATAATTGACGGAAAAATCAGGGAATATATATTAAAAATTGTCAATGTAGTCAAATACGTATTATTAGGGATAACTCAAAAACTACTGGTCAGGTCTTGATCTAAATTAAATAGAACCACATGCTACTCTACTCTCTGCACGAGCTACTCTACTCGACGTCGCTTTTGCAAAAGATTTGATCATTGACACGCTTCATACTCAAAAACATTACCCAAAATGAGTTGAGTCGATCCATAAAAGATGTTGAGAGACTCTGCTATTTGTCTGATGCCAACGCGACGATTCTTAATGGATAGAGGTCCATGAATGGATGTCACTGCTGCTACAACTTAACAACTGTAAGTAGCAGTCACATCCGCTATGCCGGTCTAGTTGAAACCGGCACCTTACAAACTGATCCCTAAACGCGACTAAATCAATTCACGATCTATACTTGTAAGTGGTGATACTACTCCGGATCGGCAGACTGGGTACCAGTGCCTACCACTTTTTAATTTCTATGTAACAACTATAAAGCACCAAATTACAAAGAAATTGTGCAAAAGTTGGAAAGCTTAAGATTTTAGGAGCAATTAGAGCATTAATATATAGCATAATAAGCATAGTTATCTAAATAGGTCATACTAATAAAAGTATAGTGAGCAACTAAATAGGTCATACTAATAAAAAGTATAGTGAGCAACAAGGAGAGTGCTTCCGAGAGTGGATCTTAAAATGATGGCAGATTACTGCTGTTCTATAAAAAATATTGTTATTATTAATTAAAAATTAATGAGATTATAAAGTATAGCATGTGTTTCTCTGAAGTATAAAATAAGATTTATATATTATTCTCTCTTTTATTTTTTAAGTACTCGTACATTAATTAAATACTATCAAATAGATTTATATATTAAGATTTATATATTATTCTCTCTTTTAATTTTTAAGTACTCGTACATTAATTAAATACTATCAATCAAATAGTATAATCAATCAAGTAGTATAATCAAGATTTGTGTTAGGATCGTGGCAAGTAGCTCTCCGTTGTCTCTGCCTATCACTGTGGGAGGAAGACGTGACAGTTTGATTTTTTTAAACCAATTAAAAAGTAAAAACAATCAATCAAAAATTATATTAAAGAATAAACTTATCATTTCTTTGCAGTAGTATGATATGAAAATAAAGATTAAAAAAAACAGAGCCAATATCCCAAAACCATCTACAGATTTGTGTAGATGTTGCCCTTGGTGACTCTTACATTAAGTGCAACAAAACCACTGTTGACCAGTGTTATAATTATCAAATGGCCTACGTTATTTGCTTAATAATGGCCATGTATTTATTATACGTACCTGGATTATAGTTGCCGCAGCGAGATTATTTGCAGTTTCATATCTTTTACGATGCAATCTGGCAACTTGGTAGTAATAAGTGGCACCGTAGGTATTACGATTACTGATACAAGATTGGGCTTTCTGGAGGCAACTGAAAATTATTAAAATAACAAATTAAAAATTATAACAAGGCCGATAATACACATTTAACTATGGGTCCATGTTAATTTATAAATGGACGCATAGCTTTTACCATGGGTTACATACAAAACGTTATAGCAAGGAATATATTAGGAGGTTTTTATATAATTTGTTCTTGTTAAGTCACTATGCATGCGCGTAACATTGCGTCCGTCTAAGCTTTAGTCTCTTGAACGTACTGCACAACGCTGCGGTATGCGTCATGCGGTGCCGGACACATAATTGTATGAAAAACGTCTAGAATGGTCTTGTTCCATCGCAGTATGTGTCAGCGGCGAAGGGCAAGTGCTGTGAAGTGAGAGGCACTGCGCGGCGGTCGTTCTGGTTCATTCGCTGAGGTGTGTGTCACGGGTTCACAATGGATTTGTTTAGAGTTAATTTAATAGAATTATTCCGCAATTATCCTTGTTTATATAAAAATAAAGACAAAAACCATAGATTAATGATTGATCTAGATTGAGCCTTTCATACAAACTGTCTCGCTATAAACACTCCCAGTTTACTCTAAAGGCAGGGATGCACAGACCGCGGCCCGCCGGTGAAATCCTGGTGGCCCGCCGACAGTAAAAAAATACTCTCGTACATTCGAAAAATATTGAATTCTATTCCAGAATAAAACCAAAAAAATATGTTCCAAAAGTAATTTTAATTTCGCGCGCGCGCTATTAAGTGCGCTTATCGGTGCGTCGTGCGTGCGTCGGTAACAGCGGTCGGTAATGTTCGTGCTGATCTCGGTTAAATTCGTTTTATTAAGAGCGCGGTGGCGGCTTATCCACGGGTTATATTGTTGGTGTTAATTTGAAAACCGTTTTATTATATTTACTAAGATTATTACAAAATAATAAATATTAAAGTACTTTGTTTCTTTTGATATTGTGAGCGGCGTCCATAAAACTTATGAAAACCATTCAAATACCGCGCCAGTTCATGAACCTCAAGCGCCTAAAAATACTGTCAAGTAACATCGCTTGCCGTCTTTATATAAAGTTTAAATAGTAGAGAAATTAAAAAATTTCTAGCGCGGTGTGAGCAAGCGAGATAGCAATAGTCCCGAATGCTTAAAAAGCAGTTTAATAGTGTTTTTGGAATTGGATCGGAGTGTTTTCTAGTGTAGATTTTAATGCGACTAGCCGGTGTCATATATTTTAATCCAAATTCAACGTAGATTTCCTGTTGCAGTGTTAACCCGTCAAGTGCAGTGTATAATTGTGTTGTGAAATCGTAAGTAAAACTCTGTTATTAATAATTGTTTAATCACTATTAATAACAGAGTCAATTAATTAATCAATTATTTTTGTTAATTTAAAAAAGGATGGGTAATTTAAGTAGGTACTGTAATTGTTTTTAACCGACTTCAAAAAAGGAGGGGGTTCTCAATTCGACCAGTATTGTTTTTTATGTTTGTTACCTCAAAACTTTTGACTGGTTGAACCGATTTTAATGATTCTTTTTTTATTTGAAAGCTGATGCTTCCTGTTTGGTCCCATTTTAATTTGGTCCAGTTCTGATAATGGCATCCACGAGAAAATCATAAAAATCTTAAATTTGCAACATTCTAATTTAAGTTTGTTGGCGGATAACTTCGTTGTTTATGAACCGATTTTGATTATTCTTTTTTTGTTGAAAAGAAGATATTTCAAAGGTGACGGTTTCTAATGAAATGAAAATGAGACGGTTTCTAAAATGACTGTATCTTTTCTATGTTTGTTCGCGGATAACTTCGTTGTTTATGAACCGATTTTGATGATAAGGGAATTAAAGTTTAACCGACTTCAAAAAAAAGAGGAAGTTTCTCAATTCAGCCGTATATATTCGTTGTTTATGAACCGATTTTGATTATTCAATTTTTGTTGGGAAGAAGATATTTCAAAGGTGGTCCCATGATAAGGAAATCAGGGTTTGATGATGGCAGACCAGAGAAATCGAGGGGATCTTCCAAAAAAAAATCATAGGGGCGACTAGTGCGTTTGTTAAGTTTTTTTTCATTATGTCTAATCGTTTCCGTCTATCATTTTCCGTCTCAAGTAATCGTCGTCTCCTCATTCGAGAAGCATCTTTGCTCGGTCTACCCATCACTTAAAATCGTAAAATAAAATAATTTCTAACAAAAAAAAAACGATTTCAAACAGTAAACTAAAAAGCAAAAAATAATTTCTATTTTCTTAAAGTAATACGTATTTTTATTTAGTTAAATAGAAATGATTAAATAATTACTTTATAATTTTGGAGTCGGTGCCAAGTCAATGCTACAACAACCTTACTACTATATCAAGTTACTACACAATATTATACACACTAAAAAAAAAAAAAAAAAAAAAAAACTACACAATATTATTAAATATATCAAAGCAATTACAAAACAATAACAATATTAGAAAAATATAAGAGTCGGTATCTACTAACTATCAAAGTAACTTTTTAAATATCAATCAATCAATCAAATTGTCACGCCTTTTTCCCACAGGGATAGGCAGAGACAATGGAGCGCCACTTACCACGATCCTTACACAGCTCCCTTGCTTCCTTCACATCCACAATTCTCTTCATACAGGCTCTGTGGTTATGGGCACTAGGCAACCTAGCTTTTTTGAGGATGTCTCCGATTTGGTCGGAAAACACTCTCCTGGGCCTGCCTTGTTTAACGCATCCATCCACATCAGATTTATAAATTCCTTTCGTCAATCTACTTTCACTCATCCTTTCCATGTGCCCAAACCATCGAAGCATTCCTTTGTCAATCCTTGTCACTACATCTTCTTTCAAACCACATCTATCACGCAGTGTGCTATTCCTTATTCTATCCGCTATCGTCACTCCACATACACTCCTTAACGACCGCATTTCTACAGCGTTAATTCTACTCTCATGCTTCTTCTGCCATACCCAACCTTCACTCCCATACATTAATGTAGGAACAAGCACCGCATTATGAACAGCCATCCGTGACTTTTGGGACATTATTTGGCTGTTCATTATACTATGGATGGCACCGTTCACTACGTTACCATTTTGCACTCTTCTCTCAATATCTTCATCACACTTTCCATCCCTAGTAAACATACTTCCCAAGTAAACAAATTGTTTGACTTGTTCCACTTTCTTTCCGTCTATCGTTATCTCACATTCTGTCATTTCATCCTCTCTTTCCAAAACCATTACTTTTGTTTTACTTACATTCACTTTCATACCTTTCTTTTCTAATTCCGCATTCATTATAGTAACCATGTCCTGTAACTCATACGCCGAAGATGCAAGGATAACTTGATCGTCGGCGTACAAGAGACATTTGATCACAAAGTCATTCATTCTTAAACCATACTTCCTTTCACGCAACTCTTTCAGACAACTGTCCATGAATAGATTGAAGAGCCATGGTGACGCTACACATCCCTGTCTGACACCTTTAGAGATGCCAAACCAGTCAGATAGCGCCCCGTTAATTCGAACACATGCACTGGAATCCTTATAGAGAGATTTCAGTGCACGGACCAAACGCTCCCCCAACCCAAACCCGGACAGCTGCTGCCACAATTCACTCCTGTTCACTCGATCATAGGCCTTCTCAAGGTCAACAAAAGCACAAAACACCTTCTGGTGTTTTGCCAACACTTTTTCGCTGACGCACCTCAGAGAGAAGATTTGATCCATACATCCCATCCCTTTCCTAAATCCCGCTTGCGCATCCCAAATTTTATCATCTGTTTCATGCATCACCCTTTCAATCAATACTTTCGCATACAATTTGCCAACAATACTGAGAAGGCTGATGCCGCGGTAATTTTTGGGTTCCTGTTGCGATCCCTTCCCCTTGTATAGTGGTACTATGACAGCCTTTTTAAATATAATGTACCTAAATACTGGCTTACAAACTACTAGTAAATGAAAATGAATTATGAAAGAACACTGAACACTGAAGATATCAATGTTGAAATAAAACAAAAGAATTTACCAAAATAAAATACTCATAATGGAATCCAATGACATTTAAATATGAATAACTATCTAATATAGTAAGTTCCCTAAATATGGACTAGTCGTGTAATATGGACCACCGCCCTAATTCGCTAGTTGTCGCTGCTAACTCATTGACGTTAGCTACATTCGGTGACCCCGCCCCGCCTCTCAGTCTTCCTACAACATAACGGACATACCACCGCACCAGTGTCAGTTGCAGCCATTTTTTGATTTTTTACGAATTTGATGTAGTTTTTTGATAAGTTATCTAAGAATATTTTAATGTGGTTGTTATTTATTCAGTTACAATGATACATATACTGCATACGTCATAGTGTTAGGATGCATTTCTAATATAGCTTGTAGCATTATCTAGTTTCAATATTTTGTTACAAATTAATAAGCTCGATAAGATACCCTTTTGTAATATGGACTACTAAGTAAGTTCTAAATATGGACTAGTGGTCCATATTATAAGCACGTTGGATCTGTCGGAAAGACGTGGCTGCGTTTGTTTCTCCAAAGGCATCCAGAAGTCGTCCATGTCGTCCGGGTACGTCCATTGCCAGATTTAGAGGTTTTAACGATGTTAGTAATTTATTTACATTACTAGAGACAGCAATGGACCAAAAGCATTACCCTGCCAATAACATTTACAATGTAGATGAGACTGGAACTCAGTTGTGCCTGCAAAGATGCCAGAAGTATAAGTCTCCGCAACGTTAACCAGGCACTTTTCAGTCTACGACGATACTAAAGAAAGCCCTAATAGAACTTAAAGCACCAACACTAAATGCTTTTACTGTGATGCTTTATTTTCTGACGATGTAAGAGGATAGCAGTGGTTCCAATGTCCTTATTGTAGTCGATGGGCTTATGAGGAATGTGCGGGTAGTGATAACAGTGCCAACCATATGTGTGAATATTGTGGAAGTGATTAATATTCAAAGTTTTAAAGTAAATATAGTTTTAGAGACATTTCCTTATGGATCTCAAGTAGATAAAACTACTTGATGTTAATTATTTTATAATATTATTGATATAAAATATTTTAAAAATACTAAAATTATTTAGTATCTAATTATAACAGTGGTCCATATTAAAAACTTGGTGGTCCATTTTAGACACCCTGTTTTAAAAGTTCCTAATTTGCGTATCGACAAATAATTAGTAAGTTTGTTAGAAATTTTGTTACTTTATTACGTTTTGATGTAAAATTGATATACTTAAATAGTTTACCTAATCATTAAAACGAAAACACTTTAATTATCGTTTTAAATTTGGGTTTTATTATAAGAAAACCATATGGTGGTCCATATTTAGAGAACTTACTCTACTTATAATAATAGCATGAACGTATTAAATTTTAAAAAATCACAAAATCTGTTAGCAAAACCAAAACAAGGATAATAAGTAAGTACTGATAATTACCACAGAACACATATTTCGTGATAATTACCTACTAATATTATAGTCAGTTGTTAGAAAGATTCATAATATCTATACACAGTTATTGTTTTACTTGGCACCGACTTTAAAATTATAAAATAATTATTTAATCATTTCTATTTAACTAAATGAAAATACGTATTACTTTAAGAAAATAAAAATTATTTTTTTGCTTTTTAGTTTACTGTTTGAAGTCGTTTTTTTTTTGTTAGAAATTATTTTATTAGGTGCAGTGTTGACCCTAGACAGGATTAGAACGCAACATGGACAAGCCAGGACCTAGTAAAAAACGTAAGGTTAAAGATGAAAATCGGCAGTTTCAAGAAATATGGACTGAGAAATACTTTTTTGTATGGTCGCATAACAAGGTCGTTTGTTTAATTTGCAAGAATTCTGTTGCGATTGCAAAGGAATATAATGTAAAAAGGTACTATGAATTGCAGCATTTTACGTTTACCAAATTTACAGACGAATTAAGAAAGCAAAAAATGTTGTCTTTAAAACGGGAGCTTATTGGTCAGCAAGCTATGTTTACAAAACTCATTCAAGATTCAGAAACAGCTACAGAATTTAGTTATGAAATTTCTCGAATGATAGCAAAGCGAAGTCGCCCCTTCAATGATGGGGATTTTGTAAAAGAATGCATAGAAATTGCCGCTAAGAAAATGAGTCCAGAAGCAGCAAAAAAGTTTGAGAAAATTCAACTGAATCGTATGACAATCCAAAGACGAATTATGTCTTTGTCAGGTAATATTGCGGAAGAATTAAATGAAAAAACTAAGATCATTGAATTTTTTTCATTAGCACTCGCCGAATCCACTGATATTAGTTCCACAGCTCAACTACTCATATTCATACGAGGTGTTACTCAAGATTTTGAAGTCGTAGAAGAGTTATTAGGAATGTGTTCATTGAAAGGTCAAACCAAAAGAGTTGATATACTCAATGTACTTTTGGATGAGTGTTCAAAAACTGGTTTGGACTTATCAAAGTTATCGGGAGTTGCGACTGACGGTGCTCCTTCTATGATTGGTGTCAATTCCGAGCTACAATTACTTTGCTAAAAAAGTATCTGCAAAAAAAAAAACATAAACGCTGAAGATCTCATGCAGTTTCACTGCATTATACACCAAGAAGCCCTCGTAAAAAAAATGAATTTAATGTCATGAAAGTGGTAGTTTCGACTGTAAATTTCATAAAATCACGAGGACTCAATCACAGGCAATTCAAACAATTCCTTGATGACATCGAAAGCGAATATGGATATTTGCTGTTTTATACAGAAGTAAGGTGGCTAAGTCGTGGATTGACACTGGAACGATTTCCAAATTTAATAGAAGAAATTGGAATATTTCTGGCGGAAAAGCAAAGGGATGTCCCGGAACTTAAAAATCCTGGTTGGTTGTGTGATTTGGCTTTTTTAGTTGACATTACAAATCATTTGAATGTCTTGAACACACGGCTTCAAGGCAAAAATCAACTGATATCCCAGCTCTACGCTCATGTATGATCCTTTCAATGCAAGCTGACACTTTTCAGATCGCAACTGAATTCTGGAAATTACAATCATTTTCCGAATTATAAGAAAATGGCCGAAAAATTCAACAAAACTGCGATTAATTTCAGTTATGTAGAAAAGCTAGATATTTTGATTCAATCTTTTCAAGACAGATTTTCGGACTTTAAAAAAGTGAAACGTCTGTTGGACATATTCAGCAATCCTTTCACGATTTCAGTTGAAAATGCGCCTGAGTCAATGCAGTTAGAAATTATCGACATTCAAAACGACCAAGATTTACGCAACAAATTCAACGAAGGAGACTTGTTGAACTTTTACCACTGCATTGATAAAAATATGTACAAAGAGTTGCGCATAAACGCTCTAAAATGTGCCAGCTTATTTGGTTCTACCTATATATGTGAACAAACTTTTTCAATACTAAATAATAATAAAACAAAAAATCGAAACCGCCTTGCAAATGAAAGTTTGGAAGCAGTTTTACGTGTTGCTACAAGTAAATTAGAGCCAAATATTATATAAAAAAGATTGTAAGCACTATGCAGTGCCACGCTTCAAATTAATAAATTATTTTTCAATTTTAATACATTATTATCAATTCTTTATTGTCTTTAATTACCTATACTTCCGGCGGCCCGCCATCAGTTCATGGTTGGCCCGAGTGGCCCCTAGTATTATTAAGTCTGTGCATCCCTGCTGTAAAGGTGTGCGTCGTAATCTACGTGGACGATATTTGCTTCCTCGTAGTCCTTATGCCAGGGTGCACAGGGCCGCAATTAGGGCGGCGAAACGATATGTCGGTGGCAGGAAAGGGCTGGGAGATGAGTCGCTGCAAGGTGCCGCGTAGTGCCTTGGGACTGTAAGCTGCTGCAAAGTGACGTGTTCGCGCACATATCAAATTTAATAAGCCTTCCAAGATCTGAGTACAGGAGAGAGAGAGAGAGAGAGAGAGAAAGAGAGAGAGAGAGAGAGAGAGAGAGAGAGATAGAGAAAAGATAGGTAGATATATAGATAGGTACGTGTTAGTACCGTGGGACTGTCGCCAAGTTGCTGAAAAGGAGTCTCGTACGTGCACATGTCTGTGAGTGCAGAGGTGAGAGAAAAACACCGTGGTACTGGGTGAGTGAGTGTTGTTGCTTTGAGATGCTTTGTCGGCATTTATCAAAAGCAATGTCAGCACTTGGCGTCCTATGAATAGTTGTCGTTTACTTTCTTTTTACAGTGCATATATTCACCAAATATTTTACCGTTACCAATGATAATGAGGATGAGAATGAGGATGAGGGTGAGAAGGAAAGGTTTGATAAAAAATAAATCTAAAAACGTAATAGTAGGTCTTCCGAAAACAAAACTACTTCAATGATGCGTGTTGGAGTTGGCACGGAGAGCAGGGCTGCGGCACGACGAGTGATGTCCGGCGGGTCAGCACGGAGGGCAGGACTGCGGCTTGACACGAAGGTTGTCTGTCCGGCTGGTCGCACGGACGGCAGAAATGCAGCTCGACGAAACGGGCGTGGGGACACAGTAGGCCTCAAGACACAGCGGTCGGCACGACTATGGAGACGGCACATTGAAAGATGTTCAAAAGAAATACCTGGGCAACCGCTAGTGGTACCGGCGTGCAGCGAGAATGTCAGCATCGGCAGGCAGCACAAATTAGAAGCGGCGCAGGAACCTCGGCGGCGGACAGCGGACGTGCGCATGGCGTCGACAAGCAGCGGGCATTCGGCGTCAGCAGCGGCGGTGCACTCGAGCGTCGACAAGCGGCGCGGCGGTGCGATCGGGCGTCGACCAGCGTCGTCGGGGGGACGCACAGCGTCGACGGGCGGCTATGTGTGCTGTGTAGACGAGCGGCGGGTTCAGCGTCGATAAACAGCGGAGCGCTCTGCGTCGTCAATCGGCGGCGGCACACAGGGACTGTGGCGTGTGGCAAGCTGCTTCAAAGGAGCGGCGGCAACGGCGTCGGCAATTTGACGCTACGTGTTCAAGGACGTGGAGAAATGAAACGCACCCGTTGAAAGTAAGAATAAGACTAATTTATTTGACATAAAAATAGAATATCAAAAAACAAAAGAATGAGTGAAAATGACATTTATGTTTTTTAATGGAAATGAATTAAAAATATTTTAGTGCTACCTTTTTAAGGTCGGCACAGAAGGTTCAGTACGGTGTGCTGTAAACTTGGTCACCTTGGTAATTACATAATACAAATGTACAATTTTACATCTGTACAAATGTATAACCAAGACTCCATCCTATTCTAGTAATTCTAGTTACTCATTATAAAATTTTATGATAATATCATGCCGGCCATATCATTCACATAAACATAGCGGATTCAAGGTGGGGTGAATCGAAACAAACTACTTTAATAAACGTCGTAGGTTATTATTTGAACTTAACTTAATAATATCCTACATTACAATTTAAATTATTAAATTTAATTAATCAATCAGGCCTTTTTCCCGCAGGGATAGGAACAGACAAAGAAGCGCCACTTGGCACGATCCTGACACAACTCCCTCGCTTCCCTCACATCCACAATTCTCTTCATACAAGCTCTACGGTTATTAAATTAATTTAAATATAACAACGTAACTAATGGATAAATACCACTTGTAACATTTATTAGTCGGTCTTGTCAACATGTGCTTTTTAGGTCAAAACTTTGTCGTATTCTCCGAAAATTATGTTTGAAGTGTCATTCGATTCGAAATGGCATGTAGATATAATAGTTTTTGAGAAAATTCAAGGGCCGCTCGCAAAAATTATCAGTTAATTATCTTTGAGAAAAGCCTTTAGGAACTTTAGTCTACCCATAAATGTTGTTACTCTTGAATTAAATCTTGTTGTTAAATCTTGAATTAAACTGTCAGGGCTCCACAGGAATAGACAGAGATAAAGAAGTGCCACTTCCCACAATCCTAAAATTACTCTCTTGATTACTTTACCAAGTATTGACTGGACGGGCGCAGTCAGGTTTAGGGGAGAGCAGAGGGACCTTTCAGAGCAGAGATATTGAACGGGTGTAATACGTACTCGTTTCTGTGTGCAAGGCAAACTTCAGCTTGTCTACGGAATTCATCGACTGTCTCCATAGTGATCTCTCCATCAGCCCGGTTGAACTCGTAGTCGAATACCGTTATTTGTGCGTCTCTTTCCTGACAAAAACATACCAAGAACATTTAAAAACACTAAACCAGTAAAAATAATAGCAATAACAATTAAGGAATAACAGGCGCTTCCTACTGTTTATTTAGGCAAGGTGAAGAGAGGCAAGGTGAAGAGAGAGAAGGTGACTAACTTGTAACACGTCATTATAGTAATTTGTCAAAACGGCCATCTAAGCGTGCCGCTACTTTAATACTAACCATTATGCCAAATCTTGCACGACATGCTATAGAAGATTTCGGGATCAGGTTGAAAGTAGTCGGAGGTGCTTTTTAGACGGATGCACGCTCAACAAACCTGCTTCTTCTCGAATCATTGAAAAATAATTTTATAAACCGGCATAACGGATTTGACTGCTGCTTACACATATTTGTGTCTGGAGTCCGCCCCAGCGTACCTTAGGCAGTGCACGGTCACATGAAATAACCAAATATAGCAGTACCAACCTTGGCTTTTTTTAATTCTTCGTCAAGAAAGCGTTGTTGACGTGCCATCTCTTTTTCGACGACAAATTTTTGGGCACCACCCGCACTCACGATATCTTCTCTACCAGTCGTAGCCAGGACCAACTGTTTATTTATCAAAAGTAAGCTCCAAAACTTTTTTATTTTTTATTGTGACACGACATCTGACCTCGACCCGCCTGATGATAAGCAAGAGGTCCAAAAGTGACGACAACTGAAAAAACCGAGTTAATTCATGGCTGCTTCAGTCGCCGTCACTATGCCGGCCAAAGGTGCTTTTTCACGCATCGCTTGAAGGATCCAAGGTCATAGGATAGAGAGAACACATGGGCTGGCAATCCACTTGTCGATTGTTCTACAAATAAAAGACGCACCGAACTTTTTAGTTCGGCTGTCGATTCGATCGATAGAATGCGGATGGTTTCCCCTACCTGTGCGTGTATTACGGGTGTAAAAGGACGAGGTAGGAACAAGGTCAAAGAGCTCATCAGATCATTCTCCGTGGTATAGGCGATAGAGGACGCTCAAAGCCGCCATGTCTGCGTAGTTGCAGGGGCTCCAGAGTACGCGTGATCTCTGAATCAGACAGCTCGGCGCTGCAATGAATCCAGGGCATTGAGAAGATACTTGGCAGGGCCGTCCCACAGGTGCGAACAGTACTCCGCGCAAGAGCGAATTTGGGCCTTGTATAAAAGTAGGCAAAGCTCTGGAGCAAAGAACCGCCGCACCTTGTTCAGGATGCCAAGTCCCGATTTATATCGCTGCGAAGGGACATCCCTAAGATGTCCAGTCTGTCCGAAGTACCGAGGGAGATGTTACCAAGACTAGGAAGGGGGATAAACGGGGATTTTTTCGTCGAGAACGTACACACCTGAGTCTTGTCTGCGTTGAACTGAACCAGGTTCTTGTCGCCCCATTGGGTAATACTTAAACCGAAATACCGAAAAATTATGCTATAAAAATAATAAAACAAAAAGGTTCATTATTTTTATAGCGTATTGAGATGTCATACGACCACGGCTATCCTATAAACATTGAACATCGCTATAAATATATATTACTAGCTGTGCCCGCGGTTTCACCCGCGTAAAATTAGGTTTATAACACAGTCATAACAAAGAACCCCCTCACCCGCCGTGCTAAGCTACAGTATTTTGGCTATAATGGCTTACACCTAAGATATAGATATATACTGTCGCGGGCTTTTTTGTAGGTCTAATTAAGATACACATTTTCACCATACATTACATATATGTAACTCTAGCGGTTTTGGCAGCGCACGCCAGAATAGCTCGCAGATGGTAGATTTTTATCCGACTTACTTGACACTTATCGTCATATTTTGGGCAATTCACACAATATCTTGATAAATCGTACCCTATGTGTTATTCTGATGTATAAGCTATATTATTGTAAAGTTTCATTAAAATCCATTCAGTAGTTTTGGCGTAAAAGAGTAACTAACATCCATCCATCCATCTATCTATCCATCCATACTCACAAACTTTCGCGTTTATAATATAAGTAAGGAAAGGATTATTACTCGACATCAAAATATGGCATATGACAACACCTAATGTTAAGCTGAAGTGCGGTCTATGAATGGAGCTGATTCCAAAACGCGACTAAGTCACTGGCCACCACCGCCTACCTTTCTTATCGCTAATATTAAACTGTTATTTATTTAATTAACAATTTCGATATTTTTTAAACAACATATGTATATTAATTAATCAATCAAATTGTCAAGCCTTTTTCCCACAGGGATAGGCAGAGCCGATGGAGCGCCTCTTACCACGATCCTTACACAACCAGAAGTTCTCTTTATTGAAGATTAACAGGCAAATAGCACTTTTAAACAAATGTTAAGAAACATATAGACCAAATAACACAACTAACTTTGTAACATATCCCTTGGTGCCTTAGACAGACTGGACATTCCTGGAATGTCCCTTCGCTGCGACCTGAATGCCATCAAGACCACCTCCGCAAACTTGGCATCCTGAACAAGGTGCGGCGGTTCTTCGCGCCAGAGCTTCGCCTGCTACTTTACAAGGCTCAAATTCGCTCTTGCGCGGAGTACTGTTCGCACATCTGGGACGGCTCTGCCAAGTATCTTCTTAATGCCCTGGATTCATTGCAGCGCTGTCTGAATCATAGGTGATGCAGAGGTCACGCGAAGTCTGGAGCCCCTGCAACTACGCAGAAACATGGCGGCTCTGTGCGTCCTCTATCGCCTATACCACAGGGAATGTTCCGACGAGCTCTTTAACTTCGTTCCTACCTCGTCCTTCACTCCCGTAATACATGAATGCGAATTCTTTCCCCGACCTGTGCGGGGATAGAATTCGCATTCTATCGAATTCTTCTAACTAAAAAGTTCGGTGCGTCTTTTCTTTTCTAAACTAATTGACCGCTTTTGCTCATCTTCGAACTTATCCGAGGTAATTGCTTATAGAATGAGTGTACTAAGTTTCATTAAGATTCATCACGAATTGTAGGGGTAACCGTGATGAAAAACCATGAAAATATTTTTTTTATTGTGACTCGACATATGACAGCACCCCGCTTGATGTTAAGCCAAAGTGTAGTCCAGGAATGAATGTCACTGCTAATACAATTCAATAACTGTGAGTAGCAATCACATCCACTATGCCGGCCTAGGTGGAACCGGCAACTTACAAGGTGATCCCGAAACGTGAACAAATCACTTCACGGTCTGTATACTTGTAAGTGGTGGTACTACCCCGGATCGGCAGACTGGGTACCACTGCCTACCACTCTTTGATAACCAGACCCGAAGCAAATATCCATCTCTTTTTTTTATTAACAAATATTTGCAATATTTAATATTGTTAAATATTAAAAATAAAAGCTATGAAACAAATATTTGCTCCGACCGGGGATCGACCGGGACTTTACGCGCAACAAACCAGTCGCTAAACCGTTCGTCCACGCCTGTCGTCATTTAGTCAATCAGTTTTTCTCTTATATATGTACTCGTATACATAATCTTTGTACCTATTTCCTTCCGAAATTCCTGCCGAACTTTTTCGAAGTTCGGCACAAAGTAAGGAAATAGGTACAAAGATTATGTATACATACATAAGAGAAAAACTGATTATTTAACCATTAGGCGTGTGATGTATTTAGACCCAAGCAACGCTGGGTTAAGCAGCTAGTATAACATAAACTCGTATTAATAGTATTTTATTTTTTAGTATTTAAAAAGTGACAATTTCTAATTTAGTATTTTAGGCGTAAAACTTAAATACATGAAATCATCATCAGCCAGAATGCGTCCACTGCTGAACATAGGCCTCCCCGTTAGAACGCCATTTCGAACGACAAGACGCCAGTTGCTACCACCGGTTATTCGTGACTTTCACTATGTCGTCAGTCCACCTAGTGGGAGGCCTACCTACGTCTATACATGAAATCAATATCGATAAAATTTGTATGGCGATTGTTATTACAGCACTAAGGTCGAAATAGTGTGCGTAGGTAGACCTAAATAAAAACAAATAAAATAATTTTAAATTGACACTTGCAATATGACACCAGAATTTGATAAATTAGTTAACCCACAATGATTTCTTTGCGTTATAATAAAACAGTATGGCATTATAGTGGCAGAAAAACGATTTTTAGACTCAAAATTTAGATAACGTGCGAACTACGTACGCGTAAGTGGCAGCAATGCGGCAATAGACAACTTTCTGACACGATCTTATAATGAGCGTGGCACATCAAGTAGTGGCGGGCGCCTCGTCTTACAAAATCTTTGTGTTATAGGCACTAGGCAAACCGATTCGGTCGGTAAACACACTTACACAGGGTTAATATATACATATTTTGTAATAAATCTTAACGCCTTTTACCTCAACAGTCTTTTGAAATTTGTAATCCTGCGACATCAATATTTGCGAAAGTGTATCTTCTGGTAACTCAGGGAATAGACTGTATAATTTATCCTTGGACATTCTTGTTGCCCAATCGTCGGGTTCTAGCGTCTTCCACATCTCCACATCTTGCTTGTAAACGCTAAGAGCGAAATCCATGTCCATTATTTCCTTGAAGTTCGGCACCTCTGGCACCTTTCCCTCTTGAATTAAGTGCTCTTCTTCGGCAGCAAGTCGCCTAAAATTATAGCAAACATTTTTACATTCCAAACATACCACTGTCTACAATTCCAACCTATTAGATTACTCCAAAAGAAAGTAATAAATATGAATAACAATATTGCAAAAAATATATTTACCTCGCAAACTCTTCATCCTCCTTCAACAACATATCATAGCAATGTTGCTGGCTAGTAACCTGATAACTCAAAGATTCCATCCAGAGAGCATCAAGTTTAGCCAACAAACTAATAGGCGCAGTAATCATTGGCAAAACGTCCTCCGGGTACTTAGTATCATCCCTGCCAAACAATTTATTAAGGTGTTTAATAAATTCGAAGCCGATAACTACTGTTTTTTCTTCCTCCATTTTTTCAGCAAAATCTCCACCAAAAGCACAATCACTTGGTACATTAGCTAAAGAATCGTCATCATTTTGTGAGCTATATTCAAAATAACTAGAAGCTGAGGCGATTAAAAATTCCTGATTGTCATATGATTGATCAGTTGCGGAAGTAGAGATAGACCTAGGTTCAGATCGAGTTTCAGTTTGAGCTCGCGGACTGTCAGGTGTTATGCATAAGACGCCGATCTCAGGACTAGACCCCTGACCGAGGCGCGAGTTTTTATGTTGTAATGTATCATGACAGTAACAAGCGTTAGAAATAACCACACTTTCCTCCAACTGTTTTTTTAACGCCAATTGTGTTTCAGTAACCAGTTGCTTAGATTTGCTATGACGCCCTGGCGACGGTTGAGAAGTACTAATTTTTAATCTTTTTACAGGAGATACTTTGCTATCCAGTTCCTTAACGCCAGGAATGACATTGTAAGACGCAATACAATTACAGGGATCCTGTTCGATGTCATCACAATCAAGAAACTCTTCCTCATGGCATTGTATATTATTAGCACTAATTGCCTCAAGAATGATCTCAACCGCCCAATTAACATCCCCACAACATCTATCAAATATCTCTCTTAAGTCATCATGAGCAATTTTCTTAAACATTGCTCTCAAACTGATAAAATGTTGTTCCTCATTTGGGCATTTATATTGTTGTTCCACGAAATAATCAACAGTTGATGTGCTTTTGTCCAGCATAAAATTTTCTGGTAAAGATTGACTTTCAATTGGTACATAATTAAAGTTTATATCACGCGAGGTTGCAATTAGAATATTAATAGCAGATTCAGTTTCTTTATTGATATGCAAAACTTGGGTACCTGATGATTGCTTGTTTACTAATGGCTCCGGTCTAGGTGTTTGTAGAGGAATTTCAAGTTTTAAAGGTTCCGTACAATTCGTAAAGGACCATCCAACTGTTAATTTATTTTTTTTCATTTCTGTTTTAAGTTGTGGGCTATTGTTTTGCAAGTAATTCTTTTTTGTTTTGTCAGGGGCTTCTTCGTCCCATTTATCATTCATGTTCCACATTTTTGATGAATCTATTTCTTCTGTTTGGGTTACAATATTATTGTTGGTTTCTATTGACTCAAATTTTTGTATAGTCCGTATTGTATTACCTTCCACCTCAATTTTTTGATCTATGCCTTCACCTGAACTTTCGCTCTTTGTTTTAATTTTAGGATATATTCTCATAGTTGGAGGGAATTTTTCACGGCGGTAGGAAATATTATGAATCTGCAAAAATTGACTAACATCAGTTACTGGTTCATATCTTTGTAACATTCGTCTTATGCTGGCGTATGGTACATTATGAGAATTTCGTCGCTGTAATTCAGCTGCGTTCTTAAACCAAGATGTTTGTGGTTCAACAATTTCGACGTAATAACCTTCATACACGGCTTTACTGGCATAAGGTTCCATCTCCCACAATTGCGTGTTTGTGTTGTCTACTATAATTGGGCTGATACGAGTTTCAATAGCCTTGGCCACGCTCCTTTTATTTTTCTCATGCATAGCACCAAGTTCTTCTGACACAAACTTGTATCCGTAAGGAGTTTCAAAATAATCGTCAGTACTGAATATGTGTTTATGTTTTGGATTAGATCCAACTGTTGCATCAACTATTAATTTGGCTGCATAAGTTTTTCCGCAACCAGCAGCACCTCTCATAAGGATTAAAGTGCAATATCCTTTTCTGTGGTTAGATATTATTCTTTGGATTTGTGATTGCACAAACGTCCGATCGTACTTGACCTCCCAAATTTTCTTAATAGCTTTTTTGTTCTTTGCGTTGGCAACTACGTTTGATTCATCTGTATTTATTTTCGAAGTTGTAACTATTTGGCTGTAGCTAATTGAAGGTGGTGTTGCAGTTAGCGAGAGTGCAATCTCCCTAGAAGATTCCATTTTTTTCACAGTCGAATCGGTCTCATTGTCTTCCGTCATCTGCATCAAAGCCTCGGTTGATCGTGTTACTGAAACCAAGTACGATTAATGGAATAAATAAATTATTGTAAAGCGAGTAAATACTGCGATATACGTTAGGGGTTAGAGGGGTACGGCTCGGACTGTAGGAACGTCGGTCTTAATAGTCTGAGAGAAGCAAAAAAACAAAACATCATACATTCAATAAACATCTTATAAGATAATACAATTTTAAAATAACTGAAACAAAATTCACTCGCGCTGCATGATAAGCGCTGGCCGGCGGGCGAGGAGAGGCGGTGCTTGCGGGCGAGCCGTCATTTATAGATAGACAAGCTATACCATGCGGTCGGCTCCCTACTGAACGGTTGAATGCAGCGATAATTTGTTTTTGCGATATAATATCATCGTGTAAAATACTTTTTGAATATAATTTCATTTTGTGGTAGTTTTCTTTATAGTAATTAGTAGGTAGTGTTTGTTTTAAGTATAGTATTTTGTTTCTAATATTTTCACAAAAACACTTTTTTTTGTTGTAGATGTCATCTACATAATGTTTCTTATTAGGTTAGGTTTAAGTTTAGGCATACAGTTAGTTTGGTTAGGATTTAATTTCCTACATTCTTTCATCGTCACTGTAATGCCTAGGAAAAGAACTCAGCTTTATCGGCAAACTGCTGCTGCAAAGCGGCTGCGAGTTTTGCGCACAAGAAAATAAAACTAAAAATATAATTTACGCAGAAGTACTTTAAAATATATTCTATTAATTATGTAACTTTAATCATCTAAAATAAGTCGTGGGTAACAGCTATAGGTAATTTATAATAAAGCTAAGAAGGTAGGTTTGTAAACGAAAATAAATATGATACCCAAAATAACTATTCCACGCGGACGAAGTCGCGGGCACAGCTAGTAAATAATAAGATTAGGGTATTTAAAAATGTTATAATGAATAACGTGATAATAACCATCGATCGTACAGCCAAATGTTTGTTACTTCTGCATATCAATGACATGCTGGAGCTTGGATCCAGCATTCATTGCTATGCAGATGACAGCACGTTGCATTAACGCTACACTGCCGCCGCACAGCCATTAAACAGAAGATAGTCATTATGAGTATTTTTTTTTATTGTGACACGACATTTGACCACGTCCCACCTGATGATAAGCAAGAGGAAGTCCAAGAGTGACGACGACTGCAAAAACCGAGAATTGGTTTACGGCTGCCCCAGGTGCTTCTTCACGTATCGCTTGAAGGATCCAAGGTTATAGGATGGAGAGAACACATGGGCTGGCAACCATTCCACTTGTCGATTGTTCTACAAAGAAAAGACGCACCGAACTTTTTAGTTCGACTGCCGATTCCGTCGACAAAATGCGGATGCATTCCCTGGCCAGTGCGAGTATTACGGTTGTGAAAAGACGAGGTAAGAACAAGAACATCCTCAGAACATTCTCCGTGGTATAGGTGATAGAGGACGCACAGAGCCGCCTTGTCTTTGCGTAGTTGCAGTGGAGCTGAACTGGGTTCTTGATTGTATTACCCATTTTATTAGGGCGATTGTATTACCCATTTTATTACTTTAATGCAGACAATATTCAGGTGTGTGCGTTTTCGACAAAAAAAAACCCGTTCCTTGTCTTTGTAACATCTCCTTTGGTACCTGGTAGTTGTAGTTTTTGTAGTTATTTGCAGGCTCGTTTCCGCACTTGAAGTCCTCTTCGGTTTCTTTGTACGTTCTTCAACGGTTCTCCATCAGTGGAGCCACCCGATCTCCTCCAGGAAGGCCAGGAGACCTTTCTCGTTCCTGCAGACCTCCAGAAGCATCCTTGCATTGCCAAGGAACTTCTGTCTTGCTTCGGCTACTCCTGTACTCCTGCAACTCAAGAGCACATGTGCAGCTGTCTCCTCCACATTCAGGCATCCCCTACATAGGGGGCTGTCCGATATGTTGAGGTTGTACAGGTGCTTATTAAAACCACAATGCCCCGTTATAACACCCACCATAGTGCGGAGCTTGGCTCTGCTAAGGTCCAGCAATCATCCAGTCAAGCGTCTGTCAATATGAGGAAGAGCTTCCTTGGACTGTCTGCATTCCATTGTGTGTGACCATGCGTTCTCGTGCAGGTTACCTGTTCTTTGACGCAGCCAGCTGTGAAGGAACTGGAGTGGTAGGGGCATAATAGGTCCCGGTCCTATTGGTTGACAGGACGATCCTCTCCTGGGCAGCTCATCTGCCGCGGCGTTGCCCAGCGATCCACTATGTCCCTTAATCCATTGGAGAGTGATCTGGTTCGACGCGCATACGTCCTCCAACGCCAGGTGGCATTCATAGAGCAAAGCTGAGTTTTTGCAGTAGCTTTCCAGACCCAAAAGCACCGCTTTGCTATCAGAGAGGATCTTGATCTTTTGGTTGTCGATCCTCATCCTCGCTATTGCATGTGCTGCTTGCAGAATACCAACACATTCTGCCTGAAAAACAGTTGTTTACGTCGAGCGCTGTTGAGATATTTATGTTTAAATCCCACGAGAAGGTTCCTGCCCCTGTTCCCGCACCTCCTCGGCGCCAGAGTGGTCCTTTTCTTTCTTGCTTAGATGTATTTTATAGCTCTTTTCGAATACATATTTCTTCGGGATTCTGTCGACAATCGATACTAGGAGCGGTTGCTCCTCAATCGCATCGTTGAGAATTGTTGTGTGTGTGGCTCGGCAGTCCAAGTTCCACAGATTCAACGTTAGGAGCCTCGTCGCCGTCAGTGTTGCCTCTATCTGCACATGTAGGCAGAATGCCCAGAATGACTTCCAGCGCTTTTGTGGGTGTTGTGAGCATGCAGCCCGCGATGGCCGTGCATGCCAAACGCTGGAACTGTTGCAGTCTGTCTTGAACGGTCTTCAGCCTAGTTCGAGGCCACCAAGTCGACGCGCCTTAGGTGACAAACGGTCTAATGATGGAGGTATACATCCACTTCATGATTTTGGGATTTATTCCCCATTTTATACCCAGTAGTCTGCGACATTGCCATAATGTTACGGTAGCACTGTCGAGCTTGTTTGATAGGTGTTTGCCCCAATTCAGCTTACTATCCAAGGTGACGCCCAGATATTTCACCTCTGCTGACAATTGGATTTCTGTGTCAAATAGTTTTGGCAGTTTGAACTTTCCCATATTCCTTTTCTAGTTTTTTAGTACTATTTCAGTCTTATTAGGATTTACAGACAGACCGGATTCGGTGCACCAGTGCTGCACGGTCTTCAAAGCGGATTGCATGACGTCAAAGACAACACTGGTTACCTTTCCGCTGATCAGGATAGCTAGATCATCTGCGTATCCTAGTGTGTAGTCATTCTTGTCATTTAGTTTTGTTATTAGATCGTTGGCTACTATATTCCACAGCAGGGGAGACATGACAACTCGACGTCCTCTTACTTCACCGTTGACGTCAAGTTGGATCGCCCTTTGTCTCGAGCAGCTATTAAGACCACCTCCCGCAAACTTGCCATCGTAAACAAGGTGCGGTGGTTTTTCACGCCAGAGCTTCGTCTGCTTTTATACAACACACAAATTAGCTCTGGCGCGGAGTACTGTTTGCACCTCTGGTACGGCTCTGCTAAATATCTTCTCAATGCCCTAGATTCATTGCAGTGTCGAACTGTCTGAATTATAGGTGATGCAGAGGTTACGCAAACTCTGCAGACCTGCAACTCTGTGCGTCCTCTATTGCCTATACCATGGAGAATGTTCTGAGGAGCTTTTTACCAGGTCCGAACCAGGTACCGAAGGAGATGTTACAAAGACAAGGACAGGGTTTTTTTTTTGTCGAAAACACACACACCTGAGTATTGACTGCATAAAAGTAATAAAATGGGTAATACAATCACCCTAATAAAATGGGTAATACAATCAAGAACCCAGTTCAGCTCCACTGCAACTACACAGAGACAAGGCGGCTCTATGCATCCTCTATTGCCTATACCACGGAGAATGTTCTGAGGAGCTCTTTACAATGTTAGGAACAGTCTTTTCACACCTGTAATACCCACACAGGTCAGGGAAAGCATCCATATTCCGTCAACTGAATCGACAGTCAAACTAATTAGTTCAGTGCATCTTTTCTTTAGAACAATCGACAAGTGGAATGCTTAGCCAGACCATGTGATCTCTTAATCCTATAACCTTGGATCCTTTAAGAAGAAGCACCTTTGGCCGGCATAGTGACAGGACTGGGGTGGCTGTGAACTGACTCGGTTTTTTGAATCGTCGTGACTTGCATCGAGGTCAGATGTTGTGTCACAATAAAAATAACTATTAAAAATGGAGAATTGAGGCCAGATTGGTTTCAAGTTAATATTGAAGGGCAAATATTAAAAAGAATAAAAAGGGGAGCTAGTTTATCTATAAATTTGTTAGCTATTGTTAAGGTTATGTTCGATGAAGTAGTATTATATGCAGGACGAAATTCTCTTTTGTTTGTGCAAGCTCTGGGTGAAAGCGATTCACAATTGTATCTTTTACTGTCATTAAATATTTTGCGACATGAAAATACGTAATAAAAATGCCACCATATTCACCCTTAACCAAAAGTTGCAGCAGCAAACAAAGACGCTCACTAGCAATAATTATTAACAACACGCGGAGACGCTAGCTTCCAGTTGCGTCCCGGCCGATCCAAGCAAAATAAAGGTGGAACTGCGCAATAGAAGGCGCTTTATATAGTCAGATTCGCGCAGCCCGGAAATCAATAATGCACTTTTAACTTACAATCAGCACCATAATTTTCCACAATTGCTGCGATCACCACGCGATCAATTACTTCTCCAAATATATTAACCAAAAATTCAACAACTTGGTCTTCGGACATTTCTGGCGCCACATTTCCTCTATTTTCTTCGTCCATTTAATATGGGGTTAATAAAACTATGTCTTGCAAATAGAGTTTTCAGAACGTAGAATAATATGAAGATTGGCTACTACTACTTAACGATTTAATTTTAACATCATTCGTACGAAACTCAAAAAAATAACACAACACCAACCACAAACTAATATATAGATACCACAGATAACTATTATACTAGTAATCATCGGGTCTCGACTCTCATTCAAGGTCATGGCGGTGATGACAAATCTTCCGGTTTGATCTTCGCACCAAATGTTTAGGCATCGCAAACGTCATCAATATAATACTGTCGTTAAACATTTTGAAACTAGTAAAAAATAGATTAAAAGTATGAATTAAATTTAAAAAAAATATCCTGTTATGCATGTTAAATTTAATTTGTCAGTTTTAGAATTCGGAGCGCAGACCATAAGCACTTTTAGATCGTGTCGGAATGCTGCGATTGTAAACAAAATGGCGACGTTAGTAAAAGCTGTTGAGTGTGTTCTTTGATTTTGCACCTGATTTTACCAATTATGTTGTTTTTTTGCGCTAATCATCGAGTTTATTATTAATACTTTGTTTTATTTGCATTAAGTTATACCTAATTGTGTAAAAAGTGTTCTTAGGATAGTGACTTTATTGTATTCCATGTAAACCCATTGTGTTGAAGAATGACTTTATTATGTTTTATTTTATTGAGATAGTGATTTTAATTATGTTAACTAGTGATGTCACGATAAGAGGGTGCGGCGTCTCGCTCAGGGGTAGCGGCGTCTTGCTTAGGAGTAGCGGCGTCTCGCTCGCACTCATCATAAATCTTATGGTTATTTGCTGTACTGTTCGCACAATTATTATCTTCTGCTTGCTCGCACAATGTTTATGTGTGGTACGTCACTGCTTCATGTCAAAATTGTCAAACTCAATTCAATATGGCGAAAGTGTTTACGTGAGAGTCGCAGACAGAATAAGTTTTCGCATAACATTCTTTGTGTTGTGTGCTGTATATTCTGTTGTGAAATAAGTTTTTGCAAAGTATTCTTTGTGTTGTGTGCTGTATATTATCTCTGTCGCGTGCGACGATCACAGTGGACAATCAATTCTTCAATCGGGGTTTTTGCAGGATTATTTTAATTTTATATTTTAGTACATTAGTAGTATTCTGACCCATTTTTATTCTTGGTGTTACTTGTGATCTTTCTTTTTAGTTTGTATTGAATTTTACTTATAATCATTATTCATCATAATGGTTTGGCATTGTGCAGTACCTAATTGTCAAAGTCGCCGTAAACAAATAAAACACTTTTCCGTACCTTTTACTACAAAAAATAGATTTGAAGCTTGGGTCCGTACTTGTCCTTTCTTACAAAAGTATACATATCATCAATTAAGTCAAGTAACTATTTGTAAATTACACTTTCATTCTAGTTTTATAATTAACGATAAATTAACTAAAGACGCAGTTCCTACTCTTAATTTACTAGTTGAACCACCAAGACCCGATTCAAATGTACCGTTCACTGACGAAAATATGAAATTGAATGTTCAGTGTATTGAGCCGCCATCTCCAAGTGCAAATAATTATCCACCAGTATTAACTAATAACACAATTCCTACTCTTAAGTTAATAATTGAACCACTAAAACTTGATTCTAATGGATTGTTCACTGGCAATCTGAAACTGAATGTTCAACATATTGAGCCACCATCTCTAAGTACAAATAATTATCCATCAGTTGAAGATCATTGTGAATCAGCTGATTCTCTAATAATTAACAACAAATTAACTAATGACCCGGTTTCTACTCTTAAGTTAATAATTGAACCACTAAAACCTGATTCTAATGGATTGTTCACTGGCAATCTGAAACTGAATGTTCAACGTATTGAGCCACCATCTTTAAGTACAAATAATTACCTACCAGTTGAAGATTATTGTGAATCAACTCATTTAACTTCTGAAATAAACAGAGCACATGTTTTTAGTAATACCCCTTCCCCTGTTATAGAGTCTGAACTTTTGAGTTCCTTCGTACCTCAATATGATGAGTCTGTACCTCAACTCAACCTCACAACTCCACTCACATCCCCTGTACCATCACATTCTAAACTTAAAGTTACAGAGACTGTTACGTCTCAATCACATACAGGAGATTCGTCACTTAAAAGAATTAGGCTTCTTCAAAGCACTCCTCGGAAACGAATATTACGTAACAATATTCTAATTTTAAAGTCTAAATTACGTAACTTAAAAAATAAATATAATAAACTAACAAGTAGAAATAAAGTCAAGTATCCCAAAACACAAAAATTTTTAAATAAATATAACTATCTTAATAATTTTGGTAAAATTTTAATGGATTCGCAATTACGTTTAGCTGGATTAAAATGTAAAGGTCGCAGGTATACCAATGAAGAAAAAATATTAGCATTATCTTTGTATAAATTAAGCCCAAAATCTTATAACTTTTTGCGTAAAATTTTTTCTTTGCCATGCAAGTCTACTCTTAATTTGTTATTAACAGATATGCCCTTAAGGCCTGGTATTAATGATTTTATAATGCTTCATTTGAAAGATGCCACTTTAGGCAAAAATATATTAGACAAACAGTGTATTTTAATATTTGATGAAATGGCCATTAGTAGAAATTTGTTTTTTAATTTTCATTCCGGTGTAATTGAAGGTTTTGAAGACCTGGGTTCTGGTAAACGGAGCACAAATGTTGCAGATAAAGTTTTAGTCTTTATGCTGCGTGGCCTATTTAGTAATTGGAAAATACCAATATCATTTTATTTTGTTAGAGATGGTGTAAAAACATTTATTTTAAAGAGAATGATTAAAGAAGTAATTAGTGCTATTTTTAATACAGGTTTTCATGTGAGAGCTACTGTTAGTGATCAGGGTTCTGCAAATGTTGCTGCAATAAAATCATTAATATCAGATACCCACGCTAACCTATTACGCGCCAATAGCGGATTAGAGACTTCAACTTTATATTATATTATTTCTGGTAACCCAATTTATCACATATATGATGTACCACATTTACTAAAATGTTTTCGAAATAATTTTCAGAAAAAGGATCTTTTGCTTGGAGGACAACGTGCTCAATGGCTGTTTTTAGAGCAACTATATAAAATTGATGGCAGTCATGGTAAAGCACGATCAACAAAGCTTACTGACAAGCATATAAATCCAAAGTCCTATGATAAGATGAAGGTAAATAATCTTATTATTGAGAATAACTTTAATAACAGTCATAAAGTGAAATAATGGGGCGCTGGCATCTCTAAATATGTTATAGTATAACTATAATGAATAGCCCAATAATGTCCCAAAAGTCACAGATGGCTGTTCATAATGCGGTGCTTGTTCCTACATTAATGTATGGAAGTGAATGTTGGGTGTGGCAGAAGAAACATGAGAGTAGAATTAATGCTGTAGAAATATGGTTGTTATGGAATGTGGAGTGACTATAGCGAATAGAATAAGAAATAGCACAGTGCACGGTAGATGTGGTTTGAAAGAAGATGTAGTGACAAGGATTGACAAAGGAATGCTTCGATGGTTTGGGCACAGGGAAAGGATGAGTGAAAGTAGATTGACGAAAAGAATTTATAAATCTCATGTGAATGGATACGTTAAACAAGGCAGGCCCATGAGGGTGTTTGCTAACCAAATCGGAGACATCCTCAAGAAAGCTAAGTTGCCTAGTGCCCAAAACCATAGAGCTTGTATAGAACGCACAAAGATACCGAAGAGGACTTCAAGTGCGGAAACGAGCCCGCTAAAGACTACAAAGACTAGAGCTTGTATGAAGAGAATTGTAAATGTGAAAGAAGCGAGGAAGTCGTGTCAGGATCGTGGCAAGTGGCGCTCCATTGTCTCTGCCTATCCCTGTGGGAGAAAGGCGTGACAATTTGATTGATAACGTGTATATGATTGCAGTAGAGGTACGGAATACAGTTGAACATGATCACATTGATTTGGTGTATGTAGTGGCGAAGATTGAGAAAACAGTGAAGAAACCCATGATTTCAATTGTTGATTTTTCTTTCTTATATGTAGTTCACTATTATTGTTTATATGTACTTTATAATTTTATTTTTTGTCTGAAATTTGTGTTGACTGTTAAATGGCCCTATATATTAGTTTTAAGATATCTTGTTTATATTTTACATTCTACTAGCTGTAGGTCAACCATAAATAAATAAACTGCCAAAAATTCATTAAGTAAGGATTGGCAAACTGGCCTTCACTGCCTACCACCAGACCCAAAAGGAAATATCCACCTCCCTTTTATATTATTAACAAATATTGTTTTAATGTTGGGTTGCCTAGTGTCCACAACCGTAGAGCTTGAATGAAGAGAGTTGTGTCGATTCGGTCGACAAAATGCTTTCATCGTTTTTTGCAGAACAATGGACAATAATAAAGAATACTTTATTAGCCCATGTGTTCTCTCTCTCCATCCTATTGCCTTGGATTCTTCAAGTTATGTTTGAAGAAGCACGTTTAACCGGCATAGGGCAGCGACTGGGACTGCCGTACTCGATTTTCCAGTAGTCGGCACTCTTGGATCTCTTCTTTCTTACCAGAAGACGAGTCGAGTCACAGTGAAAAATTACCGCTCCGCATATTGTTCCTGCGATATCTATCATCGAAAAGCAAAAATATGTTAAGCTGAATATAACCTAAACTTCAAAATTTATAGGTCTCAACGACGCTTTTGGGCTCCCCTACTAATAACGTTTTTTAATTGTAGGTATGGTGTTCTTAGCAAGAATTCAGCACAGTAGCACCGTATTATGAACAACCATGTCTTTTTTAATCGAGAGAGCAGTTTACTGTACCTAGTGTCTAAATAAACTAACTTTTTAATTAATATGTTTGTTTTATTGCTTTTTAAAAACTAAAATATTATTTTCAGTAGTCAATTTTGGCGATAATTGAAATCAAACACGATTACTTTTTAATTGGTTTATCAATAATTGAATACGAATACTTTTTTACATCACTACCCGATTTATTAAATTCTTGAACGCACCCATAAGCTATAAGGGCTTTTATTGTGTGCGTTTTGTAAGAGCAGGATACAAAAGTTTCTTCATATATTAGGACACGATTATCAAGTGAAAAAAGAGGGATGCAAGATATGTTTATACTGTAGTTAATGGTCTATGTGTTTGTATTTTCTTACTCGTCCCTTTATCGTGTCAAGTCGTTTCTATGAAGTCGGCCGTCTCTCTATAGTAGGTTGTCTCTGACTATTATACTAGTAATACCCGCTAACTTCACGGTACTTTTTTCTTTCTTCTTGTTTATGGCTTTAGTATTTAACTTGCCAGTGTCAAAGTAAAAATATATGGTTCAATGTTAAAACATTGTCAAGTAAAGATGAAGATGAACCACGCGAGTGATTCATCAAATGATGACGATGATAGTGAGGTTGATGATGATTGTTTTAGTAAAGCGGCGGAAAGCCTTTACTAAAACTTCGGAAGGAGTCTTGGAAGAAACACGTTTCACAGCTTTAAATTACTTGTTTATACTTGATCAACTTAAAAATGATTACTGGATAACAATTCCACCATTATTACACATTAATATTTATGAAAAACACAAGCTTTTCAAATAATTCAAAATTGCGCGTCCTGTCACTTGCAGCTGCCCGCCAAAACTCCTTCACGGTACTTTCTTTCTTCTTGTTTATGGCTTTAGTATTTAACTTGCCAGTGGTGTCAATTCTCTTGGCACACGATTATCCTAAAATCCTCCTAAAAATAATTTAGACCTGTCAAAGGACTTTCGCTATTCTGTGTGTCCCATATTAGTCTTAATTTAGAGCTGTCAAAGCTTTGACAGGCCTAAAAGTTAGTTTAGTTACTTAACTTAGAATTTTAGGCTGTTTTCCTATTCTGTTGTACCAATTTTAGGTGTCAAATTAGAAACGTCAACTAAATTTGTTTAAGATTAGACGACACCATTTTAGGTCCCGCTTAACCTAAAAAATTTAATTCTTAATAAGAAATATAAGTAATTATGTGGGTAATGCTCTAACTGAAAATGCCGAAAGGTAAAATAAGGTGATTTGTGTATTTTTATTTATAGTAGCTCGCCATACGACATCATTCAATCTGATATTAAACTGGAGTGCGATCTATGAATGGGGGTGACTGCTACTACTTTTAAATAACTGAAAGTAGTAGTCGAATCCTCTATGCTGGCCTAGTTGGAACCGGTAACTTAAATTATTTCGATTTTAAAGTTTATCTGAAGAAGTCTGGGAGGGAACATAAAAAAACACGTATCACAGGATTAGATTACTTGTCATTATACTATATAACATTTACTTAATAACTATTTCACCATCATTATACAAATAAATTCATGAAACACAAGTATTACAAATAATTAAAATCTGTCTCCTGTAATTACCGCCAAAACTCATCTATCCAACAAGATGCGTTCGGAAATTAATTGTGTTGCGTTTACAAAAGTACAAAGTTTTTTTCTATTTTTATTAACGTGAAATAAAGTTTTTATTTACTCAAACCATTATAACATTCAATATGGTACATTATTACTTACTTATTAATAATAATTATATAACTTTCTTATTATTTCATATTATTTTTTAAATATATAAATTTTACGTTGGCAATAATTTAGGCATGTCATCTTAAAATTGACATTTGCGTAAATTAGGTTCGAAATAGACATAGAACAACAAGAGAATTGCGTTTACGCTAAAATTACTTATAATTAAAAAGTTAAAAATTTAGGATAAGTTAGTGAATGTGCCAAGAGAATCGACACCAGTGTCAAAGTAAAAATATATGGTTCAATGTTATAACATTGTCAAGTAAAGATGAAGATGAACCACGCGAGTGATTCATCAAATGATGAGAATGAGGTTGATGATGATCGTTTTAGTAAAGCGGCGGATAGCCTTTACTAAAACTTCAGAAGAAGTCTTGGAGGGAACATGAAGAAACACGTTTCACAACTTTAAATTACTTGTTTATACTTGATCAACTTAAAAACTATTACTGGATAACAATTCCACCATTATTACACATTAATATTTATGAAAAACACAAGCTTTTCAAATAATTCAAAATTGCGCGTCCTGTCACTTGTAGTTGCCCGCCAAAACTTCTTTACGGTACTTTTTTTTTTTTTTTTTTCTTATAATGGCATAGTTTTTAACTTGCCAATGTCGAAGTAAAAAGTTAGGGAAAGTATTTACATATTTAAAGGAAATTAGGAATATAAATTATTTACATACAAATTATTAAATATATCGATATAAAGGGAATTTCGTAATAAGGATTGGTTATAAATGAATATTTATGAATATTTATAAATGAATATTGTTAAGGGTTAGAAAGTTATGAATACATACATAAATAAATTTACTATTTTTACTATATAAAAGAAGTGAAAAAATATGGGTAGGAAATGGAATATTAAGTGAGGTGAGATGAGTTATAAAATCTTATCTATTATATAAAGGGCATGCGAAAAAGATGTGGTTCAAATCGCCCACATCCTTTCCGCACTCACACCTATCGCTATCAATAATATTAATTCTAGCTAAATGATATGGGGTGCAAACATGTCCGATTCTTAAACGTATAATACTAGATGTGCACATCTTTTCTAATTTTAATTTAAAAAACCAGGGTTTAATTGGAATTGTGGGTTGTATTTTGTAATACATTCTACCCTTACAAGATTTTTCCCACGCATCTGCCCAAGCGATCCTTAAATCAATTTGGGGTATGCTTAATAGATCTATCATAAATATCTTGTAAGGGTGAATATCACCACACATTATGGCTTCATTTGCCAGTGCATCCGCCCTTTCATTTCCGGTTATACCACAGTGACTGGGTACCCAACTAAATTCTACACGTAGTCCCTTATTACTGCATTTGTATAAACTTTCCCTTAAATCCAACACCGCGGGGTGAACCTTAGTGTTTAAATAAAAGGGAAATTTGGCCAAAGATTGCAAAGCACTCAGTGAATCGGTAAAAACAACACTCTTCCATCAAAATAATATACTCCACTGCCTTGAGGGGTCCAAAACATTCCCCTGTAAATACTGATGTTTCTGGAGGTAATTTAATTTTTTGGACAACATTATAAGGGTAGTGATATATTCCAACACCAACACACTGCCCTTGATGTTTTGAAGCATCTGTATATAAACGATGATAATTTTTCCATTTACTATCTAGGAGATTCATAAAATGAACATTAGGTTCTGGAAGAGAACTGTGAAGACCAGTATTTAGATTGATTACACGACTCTACAAAAAAAATTTCGTTCTTTGTCCTAAAGTTTATTTTATGATTTTCCGGTTAAATATGCACAAAAATAAAAAGAAAATACCTTTTTGTGGTATAAAGTTTGCTTTTGTGATAGTTATAGTAATAATACTCATTTTTGAATTTTTTTGAAATTTTAATTAATTTATATATATTCACAAATACCGCGCGATCAGATTGGGGTTTTACCATTCACATAGTGCCACTAGATGGCACTCGAGTGATAAACAATGATCAGGTGTTTTGTACAAATCTAGAATAACTTAAAATATCGTCCCGAAAGTGTAAATATGATGTTGATGCATTTTGTTATATATGTGGCCAACTTATTAAAGTTCGAGACGTAAAATACAAACTAAAGACATCTTACGTTCTCTGTGAAGCCTACGAAGCATATTTTTTCGTTTATTTATATTTTTCGCATATATTTATGTTTGGAATCAAGACAAGACATGGGCTCCACATTTTGCTTGTAGTAATTGTAAAAGATGTTTGGAAGGTAAGCAATTTTTGAATAAACGATGCATTAAATATAATAGACATATTAATTTCTATATTTTAGGTTGGTATCGAGGTGAGAAAAGGTCTATGAAATTTGTAATACCAAGGATCTGGCGAGAGCCAAAAGACCACGTTAACGACAGCTACTTTTGCATTGTGAATCCGAGTAAAAGACGTAGAGATAAAAATGCAAAACCTATCGAATATACCTTGAATGTTCTTCTGCTGCAATTGCACATTATCTGACACAACCAGTACCTAAGCCACCGAAAAAATTATCGCAGAAAAGTACAGAAAAGTATTTTATCCGCAGTTATCAGAAGCAAAGCTGGAGTTTTTGTTGGTCCACAAATCAGACAGATTTTCACCGATGAAACATTGCCAACGTTGCTGAATCGTACTCAAAAATCGAGTGGGAATAGTTTCAAAGCAGTCATTTCTGGATTTTTGAAAATAACAAAGCTAAAAACTACGAAAAGCTAGTTGAGAATATGCTTAAAAATTTTAAGGCCATGGGCTGCAGGATGTCATTAAAAGTACATATGCTGCATGCTCATTTAGATAAATTTAAAAACAACATGGGAGCGTATTCAGAAGAGCAAGGAGAACGTTTTCATCAGGACATTATGAGCTTCGAACAACGTTATCAAGGCCAATACGATGAAAACATGATGGGACACTATATTTAGGGTTTATTAAGAGAAAGTACTTATGAACATAAAAGAAAAAGTAAAAGCGTGCACTTTTAAATTATTTTCTATTTTTTTGGAAGTTGTTTTAATAATAAAACCTAATAAAAATAATAAACATGTTTATTTAAATGGTTTCATCTTCAATTAAAAATTAAAACCACAGATTTTGAAAAATATCGTTCAATCGGTCTCCTAAATACAAAAGCAAACTTATTCATGCCATATATTATTTTTTCGTCTAATTACGACCTAAAGAATAGAAATTTAATGCTTTAAAGTTAAAGACAAATTTTGTGTTGAACCGTGTTATTGGTGTTAATATTAATGAATTATAACTATGTGCGAAAATCGGATGTACGACTAAACGGTGAATGGGAGCTTGTAATAAGAGTATCTTTTGGTAACTTCTAAGAAGAGGAGATATTTGATGTGACGAATCAGAGGTGTATCGAATTATATAAGGCTCTAAAAGGCTCTAAAAGGAACATACTATAGTCTAAATGAGATCTGATTATTGCGTTGTAAACTAATTTCAAACAGAAAGGGTGAGCCCCCCAAACTCCTGCTAGACACCTTAGTATATTTAAGTTTTTTTCGCATTTAGAAACAATATACTCACAATGTTTAAGACCATTAAGCCTAGAATCTAATACAACACCCAAAAATTTTACTTCATTTCTTGTAGGGATAGGGACATTGTTGTATAATACTGTGACTGGGGGAGGAAATTTAAATTTTGAAAATAAAACCACAGAACTTTTGTTAACAGTTAAATCGAGACCATTAAAGTGAAGCCATTCTCTGAGTACCATCAATGATTTTGTTAATATATTAGATCCAGTATTGATAGACTTATTAGAAACATAAATTAAGAGATCATCCGCGTATTGTAAAACTTTAACACATTTTACTAATTGACAATCCAAGTCATGTGTATATATATTATATAAAAGCGGGCTTAGCACAGATCCCTGTGGCAAACCTTTCCATACTTTCCTTGTAAGATTATTACCATTTAAATTTAAAATTAAAGTTCGTTCTTTTAAGTTATTAATAATAAAATTTGTAAGGAATTCTGGAACCTTTAATTTTTGCAGCTTCTGTACTACAGAGATAATAACGTTATCATAGGCACTATTAATATCTAAAAATGTAGCTACAACTGATTCATCGTGCAAAAAAGCCATGCGCACATCAGAAGTAAAAATACTTATGTTATCCAAAGTACGTTTTCCTTTTCTGAAACCAAATTGATTATTCGATAACAGCCCGTTTCATATACCTCTATATACCATTCCAATCGCATCTTAACTAAATGTTCAGCTATTTTTATAAAAATTGATGACAGGGCAATAGGACGGTATGAATAATGGTCGGTTGGATTTTTATTAGGCTTTAATATTGGAACTATTATTTGTGTCCTCCAAGAAGAAGGTATGCTCCCAGATACCATTATTAAATTAATAACATCAAAATAATATAAAAGCGCCCTGTCAGTTAAATTTGATACAAATGAATAGGGTATACCATCTTCGCCAGGTGATGAATCTTTAACTTTAGAAAGTACACCTTTAAGTTCTACTATTGAAAAGGGGGAATTGAGGTCAGATTGATTTGGAGTTATTATCGAAGAGCAAATATTAAAAGGAGCAGATAGAGGAGCTAGTTTATCCATGAATTTGTTAGCTATTGTTAAGGAGATGTTTGATGAAGTAGAATTGTATGCAGAACGAAATTTTCTAATGTTTGTCCAAACTATTTTACTGGGAGTATTAGGCGAAAGCGATTCACAAAAAATTTTCCAACCATCACGTTTCTTTTGTTTTAACAATTTTCTTGTATCATTTGCTATTTCAGAATAATGATCAAAATTTTCAATAGTCATATTGAGGCAATATTGTTTTTCCGCTCGCTTTCTGTTTTTCACTGCTTCTGTACACTCATCATCCCACCAAGGAGGTGAAATGAGTTTATTTTGTGAACTATTTTTTATGGGAAATGATGTATCAGCTGAATTAATAATAGTTTCTACAAACTTCTCTGCACATGTGGTAACATTGTCAACATTGACTTCAGGTAATGAAGATATATGACTATCTACATTAGTTTTATATATATCAACCTAATCTTTTGTTACTCTATATTTTATTCGAGGTTTACGTGTAAATACGCGTTTTTTAAGAAACGAAAATGTAAGTAAAAGAGGAAAGTGATCGCTACCACATGTCGAGGAAAGTGGAAACCAAGAAATAGAAGGAGCTAAATGAGCAGAACATATTGACAAATCAACTACACTAATATTCTCATTAGGTTTTGTGAGACGGGTTGGCTGACCGGTATTCAAAACACATAAGTTATAAAAATCTATTAGTTCAATGAGATCTTCTCCATGACTAGTTGTAATTGAGCTACCCCAAGATTGATGCTGTGAATTAAAATCTCCTAAAATGATTATCGGTTTTGGGAGCATGGCTATGATTTGTTTTAATTGAATCATTATGTTATTTGAAGGACGAGGAATATAAACAGATACATAAGTAATTTTTTTAATACGTATTGCAACAATCGATAATTCATCATCATGCTGTGGCAAGTTAATAGAGGAATAAATATAATTATTTTTTATTAAAATGGCAACACCACCATAACCGTCTTGTCTATCATTTCTAACAACATTGTAACCGGGCACGCGGAATGTGTTTTCTAGCTTCAGCCAGGTTTCTGCGAGAGCAAAAACAAAAGGTTCATGTTGATTAATTATGTCATATAATTAATTCATTACGTTTGTTAATTACGCTTCGACAATTCCAAAAGATCGCTTTAGCGTAATCCATTTTTTAGAATAGTAGTAAATAATTTCAATTGAGCAGCAACGTTGGACGGTAATGTGTTTGAAAAAGAGGACAAAACAGTATCAATAAGTGTGGAAATGATTTCAATTGTGTTTATGGACTGATTATCATCAGAAGGGTTGTTAAGAGCAAAACCATTTGCGGGAGATCGAATGTCATAGTCTCTAATAAGCTCTTTATGAGCAGTTTGATCATAGCCAAATCTCTGCTTGGGAGGAGCACGAGGCTTTACATTTACCATTTTTTTATAGGATCTGGAGAAAGAAGACTCAGTGGGAAGAGACGTGACTACATCTGCATATGGCTTCGAAGTCATTGGATGGAGTTTTGATGCCTCAGCATATGAGAGATTATCTTGTGACATAGAGGATTTTATATTCTTCTGTCTGCTGAATTCTGGACAGTTTTTATTGATAGCAAAGTGAGCTCCAGAGCAATTGCAACAGAAAACTGAGTCTTCCTCAATAGTGCATGTGTTGCCAGAATGTTCCTGACCACATTTAAAACAGCGTGGCATTGACCTACATTGTACTTTAGTGTGTCCATATCTGCAGCAATTATAACACTGTATTGTCGGGTATGTATATAATTCTACAGGTAATGAATTGTAACACATGAATACACGTTTGGGTAAAACTTGCCCATCAAAAGTTAAGACCACTGTTTGAGATGGCTTCCACACTGGGGAACCCTCTACAATAACTTTGAAATTTAGTCGTCTGACTTTTATAATCTCTCCACAACCTAAAGGTACACTGATGTTATTTTTGACGTCATCCAGTGACCACTCTGCAGGAACACCTCTAACCAAACCCATACGTGTGATGTTATAAGTTGGGATAAATGCTTTTAGATTGCTATCCATCAATGATTTGTTTAATAGAAAATTATTAGCATCTTCATGCTTGGAAAAAGACAAGGACAGTTTATTTCTACCGACTCTCCTGAGGCTACCATTAATTATGTTATTAAATTTATTTTGTTTCAGAAAATACCCAAAGATAACCGGATGCAAGGAAGTACCATCATTAGGAGCCTCTGAAACCTTGGATATGTGAACCAAATATGGAGCACTGTCAAATTCACCATATGTGGATCTACCAATCCTCACAATATTATTTTCTGACTTATTATTTGTTTCAATTATTAAACCCTCTTCTTCACAACCACATCCTCCCTTTTCATTATTTTTTTCCTTTCTAAAGCGTTTATTGCGTTTTTTGCAAATTTTTATAAGTCTACTCCTCTTTCGTGACCCTGCTGGTATGGATCCATCAGTATCCATACTGGAGTCGACATATTTTGGATTAACAAAACCCTTCCCAGGGTCTGGGGGATCAACCCCCATTTCTCTTATTTACAATACAATTAAAATTACAAAAACTTACCTAAATTAACACTAAACTACTAATTATTAATTCAAATATTTTACATATATAATAATATTTACATAAAAACCAATCCTTAAGGTAATATAATAAGAAAAACCAAGAAAACGCGTCCGCCTAATTCGACCTTTCCCGCCCTTTCTTTACGGTACTTTCAAATTTGACATTTCATTTAGTTTTTAAATATTTAGGCCAAGGCTTCTTAATTTTAGTCCTTTTCGCAACCCTTTTGGATTATCTCATCGGATTTAATGCATATTTTTAATAGAAGCGTCATGATAAATAAAACTCTTTAGTTTTAATTTCTTATATTTATTTATTTTACATAATTTTAAATATTTTTAGCTAATAAATGGTAAACATAATAAAGTAAAATATATTTTACAGTATTACAGCATTAAATAATATTGACACAAAAGAATTAGGCCAAAGGCATTAATTTGACTAATTTGCTATGAATTAGGGCCCCGAGCAAATGATAGACTCCCAGACCACGCCAACTAAACTCCTGTCAAATGTGAATACTGAACTATCACTAATATAAGAATAAATTTAATGACATCATTCATTTTAGGCTTTTATGTACTACTTTTGCAATGTCCAACGATGAAAAAAATATATTAATGGTAGGTTTGATACTTGTATTGAAAAAACTAATAACCATTTTGCATTTAACTGCTGTGCTATTGAGTTATTTGGAAAATAAGATATGGATTTTGTATTATCTGTCAATCAACGCCATATTTGTTCTGCTATGAGCTGTCATAATTATAGTTTGATCATTTTGCACACCTAAACCATGCAAAATAAAAGATAAATTTCAATTATATTGTAATCTTCGTACATCAAACTATTGAAATGCATATTAAACTGTTAATACAATTAAGCCCAAGTCCCCATACAAAATGAATGACGTCCTTTATGTTATTCAAATGAAAGGACATCATTCATTTTGTATGGGGACTTGGGTTTAAACTATTAAAGTTGCATATGCATTTTTTTAAAGTTTGATGTACGAAGATTACAATGCACATGGAATATATCCTATATTTTGTTACTCTATGTTAAACTTTGTTACGTGTGTAAAATGATCAAACTATAATTATGACAGTTTGAATCTATCTCCGTGGTTGACAGACGACACAAATTCCACAACTTATTTTTCAAATAACTCAATTGCACAGCAATTAAAAGCATAACTGTATTAGTTTTATCAATAAAGATACACTTTTTACAGTTTTGTGTCATTTATAAAGAGACGGTTTGATTGATCTAGACAATAAGATTTTTATATTTAAAATTTCTAAAAATATACATGATTCCTCGGAAAACATATATTTCCATAATTATCTATACATATAATAAAATTGGAGTGTCTGTTTGTAATATTAAAATAACTGTTTTTTAATACATGTATATGAATACACCAAAATAACATTTAAAAAAATTTTTGTCTGTCTGTTTGTTCCGGCTAATCTCTTGAATGGCTGGACCGATTTTGACGGGACTTTAATTGGCAGGTAGCTGATGTAATAAGGAGTAACTAAGGCTACGTATTATTTTAGAAAAAATCTTTTATTATAAATAAATTTAAAAAAAAAACATTTTCCTATACAAAGTTGCGTGTGTTCAGAAATTCATTTTGCGTGCGTCCAGAAATTCATTTTGGGTAAACTAAGGAAAATATTTCAAGCTGTTGAGAATTGAAAACATATTATTATAATATTCGTCCTTATATTATAAACGCGAAAGTTTGTGAGTTTGGATGGATATAATTTTATTGAATGGATTTTAATGAAACTTTACAATAATATAGCTTATACATCAGAATAACACATAGGCTATAATTTATAAACATATTGTGTAAATATTAAATATATATAGGACAGACAAAAAGAAATATAAAGAAATATTTGCACACGCGTACGGGAACATATCGCGGATATAAAACACCAACGTAGTGGAAAGTCTGCAGTTTGTGAGCATCAACAGGACGGCGCCAACCACTACATCCGTTTCGACAAACCGAAGATCCTCGCAAGGGAAAGTCGACTGATACCCAGGATGGTACGCGAGGCTATTGAGGTTAAAAAACATCCTAATTTCAATAGAGAAGGTGGTTGGCGATTATCTAACACCTGGGACCCTATAATACACAAACTCAAGTCCCAAGTCCAGCAAACTGCCAAACCAGATGACACTGTCAGTTATTTTTGCAAAAATTTGAAATAAACCGGGAACAGAAAAACAAAATCAAAACATGAAACGGGGTAGTTTTGGAAACAATAACAGCATCAACCAATAGGACGACCAACACCTTAGTCTCTCCGTGACCACGATGGCTGCAAAGCTCTCGAAACGTCGGAATAATAAAAAATTGTAAAATCTAAACCAAAATAAACGCGATAGTAAGCCGCATAAAATTTGTTTAATTCATTAATATTAAATAACATAAAATAAAAAACATTTTCCCATACAAAATTACGTGATTCACGTAATTTTTTTCACTTTCACACACAGATTCACTTTCATTCAGCGTGGAGGAAACATCACCCCACTCTGGTGCTGTATTATCATCCCCCACAAATACACTTTCAAAATACTCCTTCCATTGTCCTGCTAAAAAAAATGTTAATTTCAAACAAGAACTTACAAAATGCAGCAGTGTATGCCAAAGCACTTGCAACTGTCTTGCTGAGAACGCGAGTGCAATTTCTCACCTGAAAAGTAATTGCTTAGTTTAATTTCTTAAAATATTTATTTAAACACTAAAGCTTTACGAGCTTTAAAAATGTAATGTCGTACAACAAGTGCGCCCAGTTTGAATTAGACACAACCAATTCACTTTGTTTTTTGAAAGATACAAGCGGTCTCTCTTGGCCAATAAATAATTTCTATTGTCTAAATCTATACATATAATAAAATTGGAGTGTCTGTTTGTAATATTGAAATAACCGTTTTTTAATACATGTATATGAATATATATACGGTACATACACCAAAATGACATTTTTTACAATTTTTGTCTGTCTGTCTGTTTGTTCCGGCTAATCTATGGAATGGCTGGACCGATTTTGACGGGACTTTTATTGACAGGTAGCTGATGTAATAAGGAGTAACTTAGGCTACTTTTATTTTAGAAAAATTCTTTTATAATAAATAAAATAAAAGAAAATAATTTTTCCATACAAAAAGCGTGCGTTCAGAAATTTATTTTTGATAAACTAAGGAAAATATATCAAGCTGTTGAGAATCGAAAACAAATTATTATATTATATTATCCTACTATTATTTTAAATGTGAATGTCCGTTTGTTTGTTACGCTTTCACGCAAAAACTGCTCAACCGATCATCATGATACTTTGTACACATATTCTTGGAGGTATTAGAAGTAACATAGTATACATTTTTTTTACGAAAATAAAAAAGTTTTGTCAATTTTTTTTCTTATTATAAAAATAGATGCAAGGCGTTGGTTCAAACCCTGAGTACTATAATACCATCGCACTGTATTACCGACTGTCACGTCAACATCTAATCCAATCAACTGTACTATGGAGACTATACACTATACTTTCCATAGACTATAAATTCAGCTATTTGAAATTTTTCTTTATTATTATTTCCTTCTGTTACTATATGCATATGCTACTATTGTTATAAATGTGAATGTGGGTTTGTTTATTACGTTTTTTAAGAAGTTACATCGGTTACTTTTAATTAAAATAAAATATTTTTTACTATAGTTTCCAATTGACTATAGTTTTAACTGTTTGGAATATATATTTATTTTCATTTCCGTCTGTCATTTTATATGAGTTATCGAGTTATAAATACAAAAAAGTCGAATTGAAAACCTCCTCCTTTTTTATGACTGTGTTATAAACCAAACTTTACGCGGGTGAAACCGCGGGCACAGCTAGTCTTGAATAAGTCTCCTATTCACCCTAGCACAGAAAAATCCAACGTTATGGAATTCATCCTATCATGGGCATTTGGCATGTGTGCGCTAGGTGATTTTGTGGTAAATAGGTATAATAACAAATAAATGTAAGATGCAGTCTTACCTTCATTTTTTAATTTTTTCTGGCATGACATGTTCGTCATTTGGTTTAGTTTACTGGAATAACCGAGTCAGTTCCCGGCTGCCCCAGCCGCCGCCACTAAGCCGGCCTAAGGTGCCTCTTCACGCATCGCTTGAAGGATCCAAGGTCATAGGATGGAGAGAACACATAGACTGGCAAAGCATTCCACTTGTCAATTTTTATACAAAGAAAAGACGCACCGAACTTTTTAGTTCGACTGCCGAAAATGTAAATGCTTTCCTCGACCTGTGCGGGTATTAGCATAACTACCTTCTATCGAACAAGATTATTCTGTAAAAATAATTACTATTATTGTTTTTTGCACAAATAAAATAGCATAGCACCTTAATGCTATGGCATATTAGCAGGGGAGAGCTAAAATCTTAGATCTCTGCTTGCTTATCACCAGGCAGGTCGAGGTCAAATGTCGTGTCACAATAAAAAATAATAAAAAAAAACTAAGATATTCTTTAGCACATATAAAAATTTACAATTAGTATACTTCAATAGTATTAATCCAATATTTTACATACCAATATTTTCTCCTGAGAGTATTTGTTTATTTCTTGTTTCTTCTTTTAACATATTAATGGCTGACTGGAATGCTGTGCACTGATCCGAAATCAAAGCAACAGGAATTAAACCAGTTTTTACAACCTCTGTTAGCACTTCTTGCAATATATTTTTAAGTACTTGTGAAGACGTAGCTCCCTTGCGAAAATAAAACGCTATAGGCTGTTGCCACTTATGCAAGGCACCTCGAATCATAAATACCAAGGCATGATCAGCAAAATCAGTAGTTTTGATATCAAGCTCAACTAGTCCACAGATATTATCTTTATGCTGATCATAGACAAGCCCTGCGGGGTTACGTTGGGCGCATAAAACGACAATCGTTTCGCGTCGACGATGGTCAAAGCTAGGTTGGAGCCACTAAAACGAGACGAACGTTCGTTCGGACGAGAGTCGTCGAAGGATGACAGCTGCGAACATTATACTTCATATAAAACTCATTTATTTGGTAGGTTGGCGCACAATCGTCTGTCGTCGGACGAGAGAAGAAATGTCAATTGTCGACGATAGTGAAATTTGCGTGTTTGTATTTGATAATATTTTTTATTTATCCTAATCTTAATTTGGCGCTAATATTTCAATATATTTTATGTGCCAAAGTTGTGTATGTATATTTATAGCAATTATAATTATAATTTTAAAGTTATATTTAATATAGTAATTTAAAGTTGTATTGTATTGTATATAAATTAAAATTTATATACAATCAATCAACCAATCAAAGTGTCACGCCTTTTACCACAGGGATAGGCACAGACAATGGAGCGCCACTTTGCACGATCCTGACACATCTCGCTCGCTTCCTTCACATTCACAATTCTCTTCATACAAGCTCTACGGTTATAGGCACTAGGCAACCTAGCTTTCTTAAGGATGTCTCCGATTTGATCGGCGAACACCCTCCTTATTTTATTATTTATTTTCGTCACTCCACATACTCCTTAACAACCGCATTTCTACAGCGTTAATTCTACTCACATGCTTATTCTGCCACACCCAACATTCACTTCCATACATTAATGTAGGAACAAGCACCGCATTATGAACAATAATAGTAAACATTTCATGTTACTCATACGCCTAAGATGCAAGGATTACTTGATCGTCGGCGTACAAGAGACATTTGATCACCAAGACATTCATTCTCAAACCATACTCCCTTTCGCGCAACTCTTTTAGACATTTATATACTAAGCTACTAAAGTGCTTGTATCATAGAAACAGGACAATCAAAGTACATATATCAAAGGTACCGGCAAGTGGCTAAGAACCCGTGCTCTCGGTTTGCGTAACCATTGGATTGTCGCCTTTCAATCTCGGGTTCGATTCCCAGTCAGAGCAAATATTTGTTTCATACTTTTATTTGTAATGTTTTATTGTGACTCGACATATGACAGCACCTCGCTTGATGTTAAGCTGGAGTGTGTTCCATGAATGGATGTCACTGCCACTACAATTCAATAACTGTGAGTAGCAATCACGTCCACTATGCCGGCCTAGTTGGAACCGTCAACTTACAACCTGATCCCAAAACGCGACTAAATCACTTCACGGTCTGTATACTTGTAAGTGGTGGTACTTACCCTGAATCAGTACACTGAGTACCACTGCCTACCACTCTTTGATAACCAGACCCGAAGCAAATATCCACCTCTTTTGACGTGACAACGTCTTATAAATTGGTTTGCCGGGTGACACTTCAAGAAACTGCGTTACGCTCCGCTCACGTTATGCGCTCACAATGAGAGCGAGTGAGAGGCACGCGTCCCTTCCACTCGGGCATGGTTAGCCCGCCTAAGAGCGAGAGAGACAGACATAAAAAGTGAAAGGCACGCGTCCCTTCCACTCGAGCACAGTTAGCCCGCCTAAGAGCGAGAGAGACAGAGCGAGAGAGAGAGAGTGAGAGAGATAGGCATACACACCGGTTCATGTCTTGCGCTTCTATTTCGCTTAGGCGCCTGTATACAAGTTTACACGTTGCCAGTTAATTGTAAAACGATTGTGTAGTGATAATGTGAAGGTAGTTTCGTCCATCGCAACAATTCAAACAGCAAAGGTAAATAATTTCAGACTGATAATATAACATGATGAAATAAATGACTAAGACAACTAAGAAGACTAAGAAAACGTGAAGTCTGATGACAAGTTTCTCAAATTCATTAAAGATACGTTTAATCTTGATTGCGTATCAAATACGTCTAAGTCTACTACGTTAAAAGGAACAACCATTGACTTGACATTTTCTAGGCACATTACAGCAGAAACACTTCCTTTCATTTCATATTTCTCCTATCATCGCCCTATCCTCAAAAAAATCACTCAGATAGGAACAAGTTAAGTTGTAGTAAACGCTGTTTCATTGTACGCAAATGTATTGCAAGTTATTGTATGTATATTTGTATATAAATACGTATGTATGTGTAAAGGTAAAAATATAATTTTGTTAATATGAAATTCAGTGCGAGATTCTTTGTATAAATTAATGTTTTAAATATAATTCTTTGTATAAATAAATGTTTTAATTTGTTACTATTATTTCATCCTTCTTCCTACTATACGAATGAATATTCACATTAAAATTATTTTACCACTCAAAGTCGTTGTCACGTAAAACTTTCGCCCGTATATCGACTTTACAGGCAACCAATTTTTTTTTTTATTAACAATTGGAGGAATCCAAATTTCCAAGGCCAATCCGAAATCAAAGCAACAGGAATTAAACCAGTTTTTACAACTTCTGTTAGCACTTCTTGCAATATATTTTTAAGTACTTGTGAAGACGTAGCTCCCTTGCGAAAATAAAACGCTATAGGCTGTTGCCACTTATGCAAGGCACCTCGAATCATAAATACCAAGGCATGATCAGCAAAATCAGTAGTTTTGATATCAAGCTCAACTAGTCCACAGATATTATCTTTATGCTGATCATAGACAAGCCCTGCGGGGTTAGGTTGGGCGCATAAAACGACAATCGTTTCGCGTCGACGATAGTCAAAGCTAGGTTGGAGCCACTAAAACGAGACGAACGTTCGTTCGGACGAGAGTCGTCGAAGGATGACAGCTGCGAATGTTATACTTCATATAAAACTCATTTATTTGGTAGGTTGGCGCACAATCGTCTGTCGTCGGACGAGAGAAGAAATGTCAATTGTCGACGATAGTGAAATTTGCGTGTTTGTATTTGATAATATTTTTTATTTATCCTAATCTTAATTTGGCGCTAATATTTCAATATATTTTATGTGCCAAAGTTGTGTATGTATATTTATAGCAATTATAATTATAATTTTAAAGTTATATTTAATATAGTAATTTAAAGTTGTATTGTATTGTATATAAATTAAAATTTATATACAATCAATCAACCAATCAAAGTGTCACGCCTTTTACCACAGGGATAGGCACAGACAATGGAGCGCCACTTTGCACGATCCTGACACAGCTCGCTCGCTTCCTTCACATTCACAATTCTCTTCATACAAGCTCTACGGTTATAGGCACTAGGCAACCTAGCTTTCTTAAGGATGTCTCCGATTTGATCGGCGAACACCCTCCTTATTTTATTATTTATTTTCGTCACTCCACATACTCCTTAACAACCGCATTTCTACAGCGTTAATTCTACTCACATGCTTATTCTGCCACACCCAACATTCACTTCCATACATTAATGTAGGAACAAGCACCGCATTATGAACAATAATAGTAACCATTTCATGTTACTCATACGCCTAAGATGCAAGGATTACTTGATCGTCGGCGTACAAGAGACATTTGATCACCAAGACATTCATTCTCAAACCATACTCCCTTTCGCGCAACTCTTTTAGACATTTATATACTAAGCTACTAAAGTGCTTGTATCATAGAAACAGGACAATCAAAGTACATATATCAAAGGTACCGGCAAGTGGCTAAGAACCCGTGCTCTCGGTTTGCGTAACCATTGGATTGTCGCCTTTCAATCTCGGGTTCGATTCCCAGTCAGAGCAAATATTTGTTTCATACTTTTATTTGTAATATTTTATTGTGACTCGACATATGACAGCACCTCGCTTGATGTTAAGCTGGAGTGTGTTCCATGAATGGATGTCACTGCCACTACAATTCAATAACTGTGAGTAGCAATCACGTCCACTATGCCGGCCTAGTTGGAACCGTCAACTTACAACCTGATCCCAAAACGCGACTAAATCACTTCACGGTCTGTATACTTGTAAGTGGTGGTACTTACCCTGAATCAGTACACTGAGTACCACTGCCTACCACTCTTTGATAACCAGACCCGAAGCAAATATCCACCTCTTTTTTTATTAACAAATATTTGCAATATTTAATATAATTATTAAATATTTGCTCCGACCGGGAATCGAACCCGGGACTTTACGCGCAACAACCCAATCGCTAACCGTTCGTCCACGCCTGTCGTCAATATTTAGTTAGATTGTATATTGTTTCTTTCTTTTTTTGTTTATTGTGACATCTGTCGAAACCCGCCCCGCCTGATGATAAGGAAGAGGAGGTCCACGACTGCTGACGACTGAAAAAACCGAGTCTTCATGCCGGCCAAAGATGCTTATTTACGCACGCATCACTCGAAGTAACCAAGGTTAGAGAATGGATAGAACACATGGACTGGTAAAGCATTCCACTTATCGATTGTCCTACAAAGAAAAGACGCACCAAACTTTTTAGTTCGACTGCCGTTTCGGTCGACAAAATGCGGATGCTTCCCTCGACCTATGCGGGTATAAAAAGACACAAAGGTATACACGATGCACAAAGCCGCCATGTCTCTACGAAGTTGTAGGGACTCCAGAGTTCGCATGACCTATAATTCGGACAGGTGCAATGAATCTAGAGCATTGAGAAGACACTTGGCAGAGCCGTCCTAAAGGAACAAACAGTACCCCGCGCAAGAGCGAATCTAAGTCTTGTATAGTAGCAGACGAATCCCTGGCGCGAAGAACTGCCGCACCTTGTTCAGGATGCCAAGATTCACTCAAGTCAGTTTTTTTAGAATCAACTTGTAAGTTCCTCTAGGTGACTGCTACTTGCAGTTTTTTAGTAGCAATCGCATCCATTTACGGACCGCACCAGCTTAACATCGAGCCACAATAGAAATATATATAGACCAGGTTTTGTAATAAAAGCACATTGATTAATTCGTAATTCTATGCAGTTTTTATTTGCTACACCATCCATGTTATTTTATTTGCATATCACAATTACTTGTATAATACTAGCTCTGCGTTTATTAACTGTGACTTGTAACTTTAGTACATTACAGGACCCCTTGTATTCCCATGTATGTAGGCATTGGGGAATATTCTCCTCATTTTCCCCCTCCATCTCTTTCTGATTATCTATCTGAAAAAAAAAACAAGTTTCATAATGTATAGGTTTATATATGCAGACTGATTTTGCCTAAGAAAGTTTAGTAAAAGCGGTATACATGCTGGCAGATGTTGGCAAAGAGTGCTTGACCTACTCTTTGTATCGGCCGAGTGTAAGGATCGACTCTGGACGACTGTGGTGGTACAAGTCTGCCTATCTATACAGATGTCCACATAATTATTTAATAGTAAGTAGTAACAAAAGAAGTTACTTTAATGCCTGCACTCTTTCTGCCGGGACTATACCAGTATATCCATCTTCTACAAAATTTTCAACCTGGAAGAATACTCAATTGTAATTGGCTAAAATTCTAATCAAACAAAACTGTTATGCCTTAACAGAGATAGGCAGACACAATGGAGCTCTACAATTTTTGACCAAGATTATTTTCATATAATTGTAGAATATCATTGTTGAAATTAAATATTCAGTTATTAATGTAATGTAATTATATAATAAATATAATCATTATATGTGATAACATATAAAAATGGCCAATATTATTATTAATAGTCCAAGCATTAAGTAACATCACAATCAAGCCCTATAATAGCAAATTTATCAATCTATCACACCTTAATGCTCACAGGTATATGCAGACTGTGATTCTGTACTCGCAGTGTAATTTTATACTTTGAATTTTCAGGTGGGCATGTTAACATTTATTGTACATCAAAGTTATTTTTATTTGTTATTTTCTTACATTATAATTGCCAGCACACTGCTCTCTCACCAATTATTATTTAAAATTGATTTTTTAATCTTCAACAATTCTGGGTGCCTTTTAAGACCACCATGAGGGCTACTATGTACCAATTGGAGTGACCTCATACGGTTCTTTGTACAATATTTAATATCACTCCAAATCTTGTTACGACTCCTTCAAAAAGATGATATAATTATTATTAAATACCTTGCCATTTTAAGCCTAATTTTTCAACGCCCCAACACGCGTTGCAGACAATTGTACAGCAAGTTCCTTCCACAGTTTATTTCCATCGATGTTTATATTTCTCCTTAATTCACCTTGAGGTTGCGGTGTCCTTAATATTTTGCTTATATCACCATGCCTTAAAAAATATTTTAAATTGTAAAATTATAACAGTATGCCGAAACTAGCTATAATGTTTAAGCTATTATAAATTATTTTTAAGGATATTCTTCACAGGTTGTTTATTCATATAAAATAATTGAGTAAATTTGAATAATTTTGAAATAATGTTAATTTTAACTTACTTCTGCAATTCCACGATGAATCTCATCTGCTGCTATGTAGTTATTGTATGTTTTCTTTCTCCAAACCAAACAAATCTTATATTAGGTTATAAATAGACATCGGATTATATGCACAAACTAAATGCCAAAATATGCATGCAAATATGCACTTAAAAAAGGCGAAATATGCACAAAATATGCATAAACAAAATACTGCTAATTATCTCATATAAGTTTATTTAAAAAATATATATTACATAATTCAGTTGTAGTTTTTGTGACAATATACAATTAAATCTTTTTCTAGATTTCCTATGGAAAACTTGTGACGTTTGTCGCTTAGTATTAATTTGTAGGCTGAAAATGACCTTTCTACGTCCACTGTCGTTACTGAACAGAATTTAAAATTTGGCGACATTTCCGAAGAAACCTCTTCAGGCAGAGTGTGACCGTTGCCGTTGATAAATGCGTTTACTTTTTTAATTTCTTTAAGACCCGGGTTTTTATATAAAACAGCGTTTAATTTTCCACGGACCTTTTCTGATATTGCAGTCGGCAAGACGTTATTCTGTTCAAATAATTTTTCTAATATTTCCAAGGATTTGCACAGAGGAAGATTTTTGTTTTCTAATATTTCAATGGCGTCGGGTATATTGCTAAAATGTGTTGCAATTAGAGCGATGCTTTGTTTTATTGGTTCTGGGGGTAGTGCTAGGTTTGGCAGCCGCTCGTTATATGCTTGTACTCTCGAAATCAATTTATTAACATTCCCAAACTCTTTTCTGATCTCTTCCGCAAGTCGGTGTAATCCATGGGCTAGACAGGTAATGTGAATTAAGTTTGGGTAAAACACTCTCAAAGCTTGACCAGCTTTCACCATATAAGGCGCACCGTCAGAAATGAAAACACTTATTTTCTCGTCCATAGAAGAGCCGGGAAATAGTGATTTAATGAAATCATTTATGAACCGGGCTATAGTAGAATGATTTGTTTTTTCAAGGACATGGCAGGCAACTAAATGAGGAGTAGAGGGCTCTTTAGATAATTTTCCAACAATCAAATTTGCTATATACCGTCCTCATGAATCCGTCGTTTCATCAGCTGATATCCATATTAAATTGTTCGAAAGATCGGTGCGTATTTCACTTAGCACTTCTTCGTAAATATTTGATAGGTAGTTTTTTCGAATCGTGGATTCTTCAGGTATTATCTGATTAGTACAATATTTCTTTAGAAATCTTTGGCATATTTTGTTATTTAATTGATGAAACAGAATATTGCACGCAACAAATAACTCAAACACGTAATTTGAGTCAGTAGTTGTTGGCGACTTCCTGTGGGTTTCTGTCTTGCAGCTATATGGGTCTTATAGCTATATGGGAAGCAGTACTCACATGTTGATCGATCTGGTATTTTTTTGATGAAAGTATTCGTTTGTCACAGACCTTGCAGTAAATCACAGTGCCATCAGTCGTAAATTGGCTTGAGTAATTTTTAATCCAAGATTCCATTAAAGTATGATTTTTTTTCACTGGCGGCTATTTATTTTTTTTACAATAAGAATAATGAATTAAAATATTTTACACGAGTTACTAACGCGTTTATATATCGTTAAATTAAAATATAAGAAAATACTAAAAACAATTTCGCAGGGGCACAAACACAGCGGGTCACGTAAAACTATTAATCTGTGCAGTGAACATTTGAATGACAAACAAAACAATAGCGAGAAGCAAACGGTACTTAGTCCCTTCCGCCCACTGCTCTGCATCATGTCCACGCTTTCGCCATATGCGAGCCAGTGGATCGGGCCAAGTGCGTCTGAGTGAGCTAGAATGGCCCGAATTAGTTGAAATAGGCACTATCAATAAAAAAATACTAAAATATGCATTAAAACTATAAAAATGACGTTTTATGCATTTGCATATGCAAACATGCAAATGCATATAATCCGATGTCTAGTTATAAATAACCGTTTAATATTCAATGTTAAGTTGAAGTTTGACAATAATGACAGGACTTGCTTCGTCTGTCATAGACAAAATTAAGTATAAAACATAGATAACTATTATACTAGTAATACAGATAGGACAGCTGCTTTGACTTTGTTGACTGAGTTCTAAAAGTTCACACGCAGCGCTAGCGTCGAATATGACTGATATTCTTCTTCTTCTTCTTCTTTTCTTTGTTTGGCAAGCTCTATTTTGTCTTGATTAATAGAATCGCTGCCAGTGTCGTGTTCATTATGATTGTTTGCTTTTTATTTTATTACTTGATGAGGTCGATACCATAACCTATTATTTACAAGGGATAATATAATATTATTAAATAAATAAATAAAACATATAGACCACAAAAAAAAGATTAGTTTTTAAGATATCTACAAAACAAGTTAAAATTAATAACTAATTACTATTTACAATTTGATTTTGTTAGTATTCACAAATTTAACCAAAGCTTTAGTCATTTTCCTATTTTCCAGACATAAAACGCTATTTAAATTTATGGGGAGAGAAACTTTATGGGATATTAAAAATGAATACAAGGAAGAGGAATAGTAAGGGCATTGGAATAAAATATGTTCAAGGTCTCCATCTCCAGAACCGCACTGGCATTGTGGAGATTCCCTAACTTTAATTCTATAAAGATGAGCTGGCGTGGAACAATGACCTATACGCATTCTGATTAAACTAGAAGTTAGGGATTTACTTAGTCTAATTCTGGAGTACCAAGGTTTACGTGGGATTTCAGGTTGGATTTGATAGAGATGTTTTCCTTTTAATGTGCTGGATCTCTCCCAATGGCATTTCCAGGAATTAAACATGGATTTGGATGGGATGTTCAGGATGTCCAGGACGTTGGGAATGACATTCCTTTTCGCACCCTGAGTGGTAGCCCACTTAGCGAATTGATCTGCCATTTCATTGCCAATAATACCCACATGGCTCGGTATCCAAGCCAACGTTATAGTTATGTTATTATCTGCGCAGTTTTTTAAAAAGTGTTTGATTTTTAAACTTAGGGGACAGAGGGAGTTTCGTTTAAATGGATTTGAGGAAAGGGATTGAAGGGAACTCAGAGAATCAGTGAAGATAATGGCATGAGGGATTTTAAGAGAAGATATATACTTAATGCATTCTAAAATCGCGATATTCTCTCCAGAGAAGACTGAGTTGTAATGGGGAAAATTTAACATTTTGAATTTTCCAGAGTTTTTGTGCAGGAATGCTGAACCCATACGACCTAATTCCTTTAATTTAGATGCGTCCGTATAAAATATATCATGTGTAGCCAATTATTATCAATTAGATTAGACAGTTTGAGGTTGGGGTTACAAGTGTCCTTGTCAATATTAAGAGAAATAATATTTAGAGAGTGCAAAACAGAGTAATAGTCATAACAGAATAGTGGATGAATGGGGAATCTTTTAATTTCGTAGGGGATAGATTTTAGTTTTTGTAAACCTGTTGGTTTGGATTTATTTTTCCAAAATGATCCAGAAACGACATACTGGAGCAATAAATCCAATTTCGGGAATAGTGGATGGTCAACTAAAAGGTGAGTCCTAAAAAGGAAACGGTCTCCCAGGTACTGGCGTCTTAGCACCATAGGAGGGTCGCAAGATTCTATTTCGAGGGAGTTGGTGGGGGAACTTCTCATGGCCCCAAGGATCACCCTTTGACATTTATGTTGCACGGAGTCAAGACAGCGAAGAGCAAACTTGTTACCAGGTTCTAAGAGAAACGAGGCATAGTCCATGATGCTCCTAATGAGGGCATTGTAAAGAATTTTGAGGGTAGAAGGATAGGCACCCCACCAGACGCCGCTCAGAGCACGTAGGATGTTTAAATTTCTTTCACATCTGTTGACAACACTATTGATGTGAGGTCGGCCTGTCATCCTAGACTCAAATATTCTACCTAGAAACCTAGTACTATCGCAGACTGGCACAGGTTCGTTATTTATCTCTATTGAGACATTTGGGACTTTATACTTTCTAGAGAAAACTACTACAGAGCTTTTAGAAGGAGAGATTGATAAGTTATGTATAAATAACCAGTCATTCAGTATTACCAATGTACGATTAAGGATATCAGAAGCACAAAGAATGTCTCTATGTTGAACATATAAGACCAAGTCATCTGCGTATTGTATTATACTACAGTTAGTATTTACATTATGATCCAGGTCGGAAGTGTAGATATCATATAGTAGAGGGCTTAGAACCGAACCCTGCGGTAGGCCTCTCCAAATGGTTCTAGGCGGCATAGATTTTCCTGCTATCCTAAAATGAATGTGTCTTTCTGCAAACATTTTAAAAATAAAATCGGTTAATCTTCCAGGAATACTTAGCTTATGCATTTTTTGCCTAAGAATGTGGAGATCGACGTTATCATAGGCCGCCAGGACATCCAAAAAAATAGCTACCACTGATTCGTTTCTGGAGAACGACAGTAAAACATCAGTAGACAGTATACTGAGGTTATCGTAGGTGCTCTTCCCCTTTCGGAAACCAAATTGGGTTTTGGAAAGGAGACTATTGCTTTCCACGAACCACTCTAATCGATTTTTAATAAGATGTTCTGCCATTTTTGCAAAGCATGAGGATAGAGCAATTGGCCTGTAGGAAGAAGAGACAAGGGGATCTTTATTTGGTTTTTTAATAGGAATAATTATTTGTTCTCTCCAGCTAGGTGGAATACATCCTGAACCCACGATGATATTAATTATTTTAAGAAAGTACGATCGAGTAGCTGATTTAGTTTTGATTAATAAAAGATAGGGTATTCCGTCAGGTCCAGGAGTGGAGTTTGTTCGGATCTTGTCCATGACCAGATCCAATTCTGTCTCGTTAAAAGGGTTGTGAAGGGGGTCTGGGGATACCCCAGAGGTGCCAACAAGATTCGTGTCTCTCGAAACATATGGGGGTGCCAGAATGTCGGCAAAACCCTCTACCCAATCCATAGAGTTGGATAGGGGATTATAACCAGAATGAGAACCTCTATATCTTCTAATTTTATCCCAAACTAGGGTAGATGGGGTATCGGGAGATAGGGATACACAGAATCTTCGCCAGCTTTGAAGCTTCTTTTTTTGTAGGAGTCTTTTAGTGGCTGCTTGAATATTTTTGAAATCAATGTAACTAGTCAAGTTACAAAACTTTTTACAAGATTTTTCTGCTTGATTTCTGCGTTTGACCGCCGCAGTACACTCATCATCCCACCAAGGAGGGGATGGAATTTTTTTATTTGGATGGAATTTCTTTTTAGGTATAAAATTATCCGCAGCTAATCGAATGTATTTTTCAAGATTTTCGTAAGTGGATTGAATGTTTTCATAAAAAGGTTCCTCCAGTGAAGGAATTAAATCCGACTCCAAAGGTGAAGTATATGGCTCCCAGTTGGTAAATTTATTAATTTTATATGGACATAAAGGAGGAGGGTAATCAGGAGATGAAGCCTTGTTAGGAGTGGAGAGAAGAATTGGGAAGTGATCACTACCGTGTGAGAGTGGTAGGCATGACCAAGATAGAAGGGATGCAAGAGAAGCAGAGAACATTGATAAATCAAGGTAGCTTTTGCTAACCCCAGGAGTTGTTGTTCTTGTAGGTGAACCATCATTCAGTACACATAGATCATAATGGTCTATAATATCATCCACAAACTGATTACTAAATGAGTGGGTATTTGGGGCACCCCAGAGGGGGTGATGACAGTTGAAGTCCCCAAGTATGACCCAGGGGGGAGGAATCAATTGAATTATGTTTTTTAGGATGGTAATAATAGAGTTGTCGTTGTCGACTCTTGCGGCGACCACGTTAAAGCCAGGGTGGGCAATGTTAATAGGGATGAAAGAAAATACTGAAGATCGTTTGACAAAGAGGCAACAGCCCCCCCAGCCATCAACCCTGTCATCCATGAAACAAGAGTACTCAGGGATGCCAAAGTTCATAGCGGGTTTGAGCCATGTCTCTGAAATAGCTAAGATATTAGGACAATATTTATTAATTAGGAAGATTACTTCTGATCGTTTCTGAACGATACTTCTATAATTCCACTGGATTATTTTTGAAGAGAGGCCGGCTAAAAAATAGGATAGTAATCTTATTAATCAAATTTAAAGCGACGTCGTGCGGTAAGTTGGTGTTTTGTATGATTTTGATTATAGATTTAATAAAAAGTTTAAGATCAACCTGATCATTAGGGTTAGGTGTTGGTACGGTGTTATTTTCTGAAGTGTTATCTTTGTAATACCCAAAACCATTATTAGGGGATGGGATAGCAAAATCTCTAATTATTTTGTTGTGCGCTTGTTTATCATACCCAGGGGAAAGTACTGGGCGAGGTTTAGGTTTAGAGATTACAGTTTTTTTATAAGAGCTAGGTTGGAGCGAGCGTGGGGAATGTGATATCGCATATTGGGTACTTTGAGTGGCTTCAGCATATGTTTTTCTGGCGGGGGGTACCTTTCTTTGTGCATCGCGGTAAGAAATATTTTCTTTGGCCATAAGAACCTTAATTTCCTTCTGTCTGGTATACTCGGGGCAGTTCTTACTGGTTGCAATGTGATCGCCTGAGCAAGATACACAAACGTAGAAGTCATTTTGGTTTGAACAATCCTTGCCGTCATGTTCGTTTGCACATTTAAAACATCTAGGCTTAGATCGGCAGTTATTTCGGGTATGTCCAAACCGACAGCAATTGAAACATTGTATGGTAGGAAATATGTAGGTCTTAACCGGTAGGGACGTATAAAAAGAAAAGATTTTATCTGGAAGCTTTTGTCCATCGAATGTGAGGATAACTGACTGGGTAGATACCCAGGTTACCCCCTCGTCCGACTTAACCTTTCTTGATATTCTTCTGGCTTTAATAACTTGGCCGAAACCACGTGGCACTCGGGTATTCTGGATGGTTTCCTCTGGGGACCAGTCTGAAGGGATGCCACTAACTACGCCCATTCTTACGATGTGGTATGTTGGGATGTATAATTTTTGAAAGGCTTTTAAAAACAAAGTAATAAATTTTATATTTACAATATGAAAAACTTCATTAAAAGTAATAATTAACTTTTAAGTTAGGTAAATAGGAATATGTGCATATTTATTTCATTTTAAAATTTAATATTAGTTAAATAACTAAAATACATTATTAAAAGGAATCCCTTTAGGCAAGGTTCCGAAGATACTGGCAGCGTTCCCCCTTTGAATAGTTAGACTAATTCTTTGTCCGAGGTAGCTGCCAACTCTTCGGTCTCCTGTGATGTCGACTAACCTTTTTGATATTTCCTTAAAAAGCCTTAAAGCGCTAGGACCCCACGGACCAAGGGTCTCGACACCGAATGGGACAAAATCATACTCGGAGCCTAGACCCCTGTATTTGCACGCTTTAGCTTTTTCAGCCTCTTCACAAGCCGCACCAGCTCTGCTGTTGGTTCCATGTAGATGGGAAGGTGCCAGCGTGTCTGAACAGGTTGCATCCCATACCAGCACCCGGCCCATCTTCCATGGAATCAAACTCATACCATCCGGTCTCTTACCATCATCTCTTGCAATACCATTCGGCTCAAGTAGACTTGGCACGTTGACGGAGGCAAGAGACCGGCGTATGATATCGTTAAGTGCGGCATGTCTCGAGAACCGGCCTGCACTTTTTTGGCATGACAGTCCGTGATGTCCTAGCTTGTCGACATAACTGCCACAGGGACATTTATGAGGAGCGCAGACCGGAACCCCAAGCCGTAGACAGGTTGCGATTCGGAGCGTGTCAGGCTCAAGAAATGTTCCTGTATTTGACGAAGGGTATGCGTGAAGCCAGTAGCCGGCCTCATGCGTACCCACGGCCAAAAGCCTAGCACGCGCCGAACCTGTACTACTGCTCAAAAGATTGTCATAAGTCAATTTACAGTTTATGTCGTCCCAGCTCCTCTGTGAATTTGGAGAAATTGAAAAATTTTGACCTGGGCATGCAATTAAGAAAGCGTTTCTAGCTTCTTCCAAGGCAGCAATCTCAAAGTTTGAAGGGGTTGCCCTTAAAATTTTACCTATGAGATTTGCTGAACTATGGACAGAAGATAGAAAGGCAGGTAAAGCTACACTGGAAATTTTGCGAATCCCTAAACCACCATAACGGATGGGTAGGGATGCTTGGGTCCAAGATTGCTCGTTCAGCTGCATATTAAGAATATGGGATGTATATTTATAAGACGATGTCACGTCAAAAAGATAAATAATAAAAATATAAGCAAACAATGAAAAATAAAAATAATCACTCGCATGCAACATACACAGGTCCTTAGCCGGTGACAGATGAGAGGCGAATCCATATGACTGATATTGACAAGCTGATTTTGGAAATCAAAATGGACGAAGGAAATCAAAATGGCTGCATATCGACGAGTTCTTCGCAAAAAGAAAAATTCTTCATTTATTTATTTGAAATAGAAATCTTATGATAATAAAACAAAACAGTTTATTTTTAAAATATATATATTATGTTTAGTACTTTTCTAATGCCAACTTTTGTGGCATTTCCATTTTCAAAACAAACTTTTCCTGGATTGATCTGTTTAGCAATATATTAATTATGTTGCATCAAATGTGTAGTTTATCTCTTAAACATCGTATACTGCATGATAGTTCTTCAACATTGCAGCCATACGTATGGTCTTCATGTAATTCTAAAACAAAAATCAACATTATAAAAGCCTTATCAACCTACAAACATTAACTCTTTTATGTCCTTTAAACAAACTACTTCCTCCTTAAACAAACTACATACAGTCATTTAATGACTTTTCTATTGTTACTAATGCAAATAAGTATGCGATATTTTAGTAAAACTTACCGGGTGTACATAACATTCTAAAAACAACTTCTTTAGCAGATGGTAATAACAGAAAACTAAGTAACAAAAACACAATGAAAATAACACGCAAGAAGGACGCGAACGCCATTTTCACTCCATAGTAGTGATGTGCATAATCGAATCACGATAATCGAATTAATTGATTTAATCATTATTCTTTATATTAGTAATCATTCGACTTAGTTGATTGTTAATAAGGATTAAATATTAACAATCAACAACGGAGTTTATTGTATAATTACAATAAACTCCGTTGTAATTATTTACTAGCATACATTCGTTTTAAAATTAGCTTTTCGACAATTCGAATAAATTGAAAAAAAAAAATAGTATTATGGATTTATTGCAACTACTACTGTTTTATTAAACAAAAAGTAACAACAAGCGTGTCCGAACAAGATGATCGTCCGCGTATTAAAGTAAAACAAAACTAATATATAAAAACAATCATTCAATTAGACACAAAGAAATAAATAAGAAAAAAAATGTTTTTTTTTGTTTGTCGTAGATCTGCGACAATGGAATACGACGAGTTAATTTAATCAGATAAAAATAAAATGTGTAAGTAAGTACTGATAAATAGTAATAAATAAACTAAACTAAGCATAGAGTTGTTCGCTCGTACCACAGCATTTATTTATCTGTCATTCGAAAGACATTTTTATACCCGTCGTCGTAACATCTAAACCAAAGATCCGATTCGAATAATTTAAATAGAAGTTAACATGTAAATTATCAACATAACTATTTAGTTTGAAAATACGTTTTTAAGTAAATACATATTTAAAAATAATTTAGACGTTATCATTTAGAAAGAATCTAGCTGCTCTTGACTTAACCGATTACGCCGATCAGTTAAAACATATCCTGCTTTTGGAAAAAGTCTTTCAGTTGGGACAGATGTTGCAGGAATACATAAATATTTTTTGGCTAATTTATATAAATCTGGAAACATTTTCGCGTGATCTTCCCAAAATGTTAGAGGATTCGTGTTTCTATCTATCAGAGCCATATCTTCATACTGTTTTACCATTATATAAGCCGTAATACTGGGGGTTTCAGAGGAATTTTTTGTACTTTTTTTGCACTTATCACTATTATTTATTACGTTAAATTTATAGTATGTGCTATACAATGATGAATATGTTTTTGTAGTTCTCCACTACTGCTGTTGCTACTAATATTAGTATTATCATTCGATTATATTAGTTCAATAATCAATTGGTTATTCGATTAATGAAATCATTCGACTTGCACATCGCTACTCCGTACTTTGTGCAGCGCTTCGTGTGAACTTTAAGAACTAAGCTGGTATAAAAACGTTAGTAACTGACATTTGGGCGATGGACGAGAGTGCTGTCCCAACCTAGCTACTATCGTTCGCGCGAGAGAAGCTATCGTCTGGACGAGAGTGCTAAACGACAGTGCTCCAACCTAACCCCGCTGTCTCTAGAGCTACTTCGTCAAAAATCACAGAGCAAATTTTTTTTCTTCATCCCAATCGTTAACCTGAAAATGCAAAAAACAGTTTAAAAAAAATTGGTTGCCTGTAAAGTCGATATACGGGCGAAAGTTTTACGTGACAACGACTTTGAGTGGTAAAATAATTTTAATGTGAATATTCATTCGTATAGTAGGATCACTACACAATCGTTTTACAATTAACTGGCAACGTGTAAACTTGTATACAGGCGCCTAAGCGAAATAGAAGCGCAAGACATGAACCGGTGTGTATGCCTATCTCTCTCACTCTCTCTCTCTCGCTCTGTCTCTCTCGCTCTTAGGCGGGCTAACCATGCCCGAGTGGAAGGGACGCGTGCCTCTCACTCGCTCTCATTGTGAGCGCATAACGTGAGCGGAGCGTAACGCAGTTTCTTGAAGTGTCACCCGGCAAACCAATTTATAAGACGTTGTCACGTCAAAAATACAACCTCAAACTATAATCTATAACTTACCTAATTTAATAACTTATAGGTGTCAATTCTCTTGGCACACGATTATCCTAAAATCCTCCTAAAAATAATTTAGACCTGTCAAAGGACTTTCGCTATTCTGTGTGTCCCACATTAGTCTTAATTTAGAGCTGTCAAAGCTTTGACAGGCCTAAAAGTTAGTTTAGTTACTTAACTTAGAATTTTAGGCTGTTTTCCTATTCTGTTGTACCAATTTTAGGTGTCAAATTAGAAACGTCAAACTAAATTTGTTTAAGATTAGACGACACCATTTTAGGTCCCGCTTAACCTAAAAAATTTAATTCTTAATAAGAAATATGAGTAATTATGTGGTTAATGCTCTAACTGAAAATGCCGAAAGGTAAAATAAGGTGATTTGTGTATTTTTATTTATAGTAGCTCGCCATACGACATCATTCAATCTGATATTAATCTGGAGTGCGATCTATGAATGGGGGTGACTGCTACTACTTTTAAATAACTGAAAGTAGTAGTCGAATCCTCTATGCTGGCCTAGTTGGAACCGGTAACTTAAATTATTTCGATTTTAAAGTTTATCTGAAGAAGTCTGGGAGGGAACATAAAAAAACTCGTATCACAGGATTAGATTACTTGTCATTATACTGTATAACATTTACTTAATAACTATTTCACCATCATTATACAAATAAATTCATGAAACACAAGTATTACAAATAATTAAAATCTGTCTCCTGTAATTACCGCCAAAACTCATCTATCCAACAAGATGCGTTCGGAAATTAATTGTGTTACGTTTACAAAAGTACAAAGTTTTTTCTATTTTTATTAATGTAAAATAAAGTTTTTATTTACTCAAACCATTATAACATTCAATATGGTACATTATTACTTACTTATTAATAATAATTATATAACTTTCTTATATAACTTTTCATATTATTTTTTAAATATATAAATTTTACGTTGGCAATAATTTAGGCATGTCATCTTAAAATTGACATTTGCGTAAATTAGGTTCGAAATAGACATAGAACAACAAGAGAATTGCGTTTACGCTAAAATTACTTATAATTAAAAAGTTAAAAATTTAGGATAAGTTAGTGAATGTGCCAAGAGAATCGACACCATAACTTGCATAATTTAAAATGTATAACTTACCTCTGATGTTATTGCACTAAATATATGCGGGTTTATACCAGTTTCAACCTTTAAATTATTAAGCAATTTGTTAATTGTTCTCACAGAAGGAAGAATAAATATTTTTCGTAAAAAAATATAACTTCTTGGGCTTTGTTTCATAATGGCAAGTGCAATAATTTTTTCATCTTCTTACACCGGGAAAAGGAGTCGAGCCTCTCTAGTGTTTAAAAAAAATGCGAACCGAGATATTTTAGGATTTAGGTTCGTCTCCGGACGTATTAATAATGAGCCTAAAATCCAATAGCTGAACTATTGCAGGTTTTTTTTTATTCGCCGGTAAAGTTGCGAAAACGTACACGTCAAAGTTTACAGTCTATTAAAATTAGGGATGTCTAGGTATAAAATTGTTTGTTTAAAACATTATTTAAAAAACATCGATTTTTAGGGGTTTTCTGGATTTTGTAACAAAAACTAATTTGAACCTAACAAGTCTCATTTTGTAGATATTTTTATTATCTACAAGTTCCTTTCGAAATATTTTTATCTAAATAGTCAAGAAAAAATTATAATTGCGAAAAACTATGTTTTCCCGACTTTAGCAGCGAATAAAAAAAATCTGCAATAGTTCAGCTGTTGGATTTTAGGCTCATTATTAATACGTCCGGAGACGAACCTAAATCCGTCAAAATATCTCGGTTCGCATTTTTTTTAAACACTAGAGGGGCTCGACTCCTTTTCCCGGTGTAAGAAGATGAAAAAATTATTGCACTTGCCATTATGAAACAAAGCCCAAGAAGTTATATTTTTTTACGAAAAATATTTATTCTTCCTTCTGTGAGAACAATTAACAAATTGCTTAATAATTTATTATTATTCACGTATTTACGTCCGGAGACGAACCTAAATCCGTCAAAATATCTCGGTTTCGGTTATATTTTTTTCTTGACTATTTAGATAAAAATGTTGCGAGAAGGACTTGTAGATATTAAAAATATCTACAAAATGAGACCAGTTGAGTTCAAATTGTTTTTTTTTGTTTTTTTTACAAAATGCGGAAAACCGCTAAAAATCGATGTTTTTTAAATAACGTTTTAAACAAACAATTTTATACCTAGAATTTTAATAGACTGTAAACAAGAGTTGTACTTTCAGTCTTTTTTTAAAGCTAATCAATTTTAGCAACTAGGGTCTTGCAAATCGAAGTGCAAATATACACCGGGAAAAGGGGAGTTCTTAAAAAAAAGTGCGAACCGAGATATTTTGACGGATTTAGGTTCGTCTCCGGACGTATTAATAATGAACCTAAAATCCAACAGCTGAACTATTGCAGATTTTTTTTTATTCGCTGCTAAAGTTGGGAAAACATAGTTTTTCGCAATTATAATTTTTTCTTGACTATTTAGATAAAAATATTTTAAAAAGAACTTGTAGATAATAAATATGTACAAACTATTTCATATACCAATCAGAGCGTCGTCATCGACATTCACATTTCAATCTTTAAAAGATTCATTAATACCATAATATATATTCTTAAAATAGCCATTAACTCGCAGAGAAATATATAGGTTGGGATACCCTTGGACTGTTGAAGTTCATTTAAAGGTGAGTCTTTGCTATAGTATGAATGATCTTCATGTCTTCTTTCAGTTTTGCATAGTTATGTTATTGGAGAAGATCATTAGGTTCTGTAAAAAAAAAACAACAAGAATTTTAGTTATATGATAAAAAATAAATAAATTTTAACATAAAAAAGAACTACATGTGATTGTGGTGTAACAACCGCAGATAGTGCATGTTAATTGTTATTTAAAAAAATATGTATCATTAAGATTGAGAAAGTTATGTTGCGATGGTTTGGACATATTGAGAGAATGTTCCAAAACCACCACATTTTAACTGAGACGTGGGACAAAGCTCTTGATTTCTGATGGAATCCGAGGAAAGGTCAAAGTGCCAATATCATGCCGAACAGATGGTATATCTGATAAGGTAGCACAATCAGATCAAAGGGCTGTTAGTTGTTAATTTGTTGTCAATTGTTTTACGAAAAAACAATGAGTTAAAATCTTTTATTTCGACTGCTGATTCATAGTGATGACTAGAATAGCCATTAACTCACTCACACAGAAATAAATAGGTTGGGGTACCTTGGGTCTGTTGAAGTTCTTTTAAAGGTGGGTCTTTGCAATAATATGAATGATCTTCAAGTCTTCTTTTCCTTTGTGCATAGTTATGTTCTTGGAGAAGAATTTTAGGTTCTGTAAAAAAATAACAAGAATTTAAAAGAAATTTCTTCGTGGCCATGATGGCTGCAAAGCTCTTGAAATGACGAAATAATAATAAAAATAAGTAAAAACAAAAGTAAAAGAAACAGAATAGTGAGCCCTATAAAATTTGTTTAGTTCATTAATCAATGTTCGCACAGTTATTTAACTGCAATAGCATTCACCTCCATTAATGGACTGCACTTCAGCTTAACATCAGATGGTATGCTGACATGTTGAGTAACAATAAAAAAATTGCTAATCTATTTATTTTGATGCACAACGGTTTACAAACTTTTGTCTTCAAAACTAAACTGTCTCGCTGGAAAGTTAAGTTAGTGTTAACAGCTATTCGCCCACCCTACTGTCTCGTCTGAGTACCAATTAGCTGTCTCACCACTTAACTTGGCATGTGCTATCAAGGCTAAATTATATGTTTATTATCAAGAGTTAATTTAAGCCTTAATGTATAATAACAAGCGATGATACGGCGCGAAGACCCACCGCGCCTTGTTCAGAATGTCAAGTTTGCAGAAGGTGGTTATATTGGCCCACATGATAACTGTGATTCACTTGCAGTGAAGTGTGAATCACATCCAGGATATCTAAGTCAGATTAGATATCCTGGATTTAATATTACGATAGAGGCGTTACAAAGAAAGGAAAGAGTGGATTTATTGCACAAATCATCAGTACAAAGACTGCTAATGAGATAAAATATTAGAAAATATCATTACTTACGAAAGTCTTTATGTGGTGAAGCTGGAATTCCTGTATCCATTTCCTTAGCAGTAAATAAGGTTTAAACATGTTTAAACCTTTTGTTTTTGTTTAAACCGAATGTTTAAATATCGATGGGTAGGATACGCACCACGGTAAAGACGCAATCTGTTGGTCACAAATCTCTTCTCAAAATGCACATGACACACAAAGAATTTACTCAACTCTTTCAAGCTGAGCTTCTTTAACATATTACAATTTATAAGATCCACCCATTTGAGTCTTTGGAAATCGATGTAATTTAACAAAACTTCGTTTGCTTTCACAATGTGGCACAAAGCAATTGTACTTTACTTCCTAAGTGCTCCGCCGATTGTGCTCCATATTTAAACAAAGTAGTATTCGCATTCGATGGCTACTCTCACACGTTTAATAGTAATCAGTTTTTTTTTTTTGGATGAATATACGCTTGTCCTAGCCTCGATTTCTTTAAAACTTCATTCCGTATTTGTGTGCTACGGTATGCACGTGTTTATCGGTTGTCCGCATTTTATTGTAAATTTTAGTGTAAATAATTATACAATATGTACAATACAATGGGTAAAAGGCAACGAGAAGAAGCTGAAAATGAACAAGCAAATTGGCAAATACCGTAGAAAATAAGATGGTTGGAGAAACGGAGCTCCACGAATACGACGCCATCACGGTCGCCCTCATCCACGTTTGTTCGTTTCCCTGCATGAACAAAACGATTCAGGTAAATACCGATACTGGATTTTTTACATAAGTGGATTTGTTGCAACCAAAATGTTTTTATACTTCGTGAGACTATAACGTCCACTATTTATGAATTATTATTGTGATTAAGTGTAGTTTGAAAAACGGCAACGTCACAATTTATTATTACTGTTATTGATGGTAGTTTGAAAAACTATAATGTGACAATGTATTATAACTGTGCTTGAGTGTAGTTTGAAGAACTGCAACGTCACAATTTATTTTAATATTGTGATTGAGTGTAGTTTAAAAACTGCATGTCACAATTTATTATTACTGTTATTGATGGTAGTTTGAAAAATTATATTGTTACAACTAATTATAACTGTGCTTGAGTGTAGTTTGAAGAACTGCAACGTCACAATTTATTTTATTATTGTGCTTGAATGTATTGCGAGGAATTACATCGTCACAATCCAATATTATTACCTCTCGAGCGTGGGTAAACCTACGACGTCCATATATTGATGTATATGTTTTTTATTAGAAAAATGTACTATCTATAATGAGAATCCTAATTCAGGTTACAACATTTTTACCCAGGGTTTATGCTTTTAAGCACCAGCTTAAATAAATATTCGAGGTCAATAAACTCTTGACCTTGTTTTATTAGTCACTTTAGACCAGTGTTTCCTAACCTTAAAAAATTGCTTTTTACCCTTAATAAATATAAATGATTACAATATTTAAAAAAAAATGCCTTTTTTGTTAAATTGGTCACCGATATCTGGCATTTGCATATAAATAACCCAAAGCAGTAGGGTTAAAGTCGTGTCTAATCCATTTTTAAATTACCCTCCTTAACTATCGAACTGCCCTCCTGTAGGGTGTGGGCCCCACTTTGGGAAACACTGCTCTAGACCATACCAAAGAACGTGAGTGCCAGAACCAGCCATACACAACTAGAACCCACAGACCGCTGGTCAAAAAGTTAGTCTGGTTTAAAAAAGGAAAAATGTATTTAACACCATGGTTAACCCTTGCAAAATAAACCCTGAGGTCACATATACAATCAATAAACCCTCTCTGAAGAGGGATAAAACAAAAAGTATCCACTATTTTGCCATGCCATGCAAATACAGTAGATCACAGTATTATTAAAAATGTTTAGAATGTCGGAAAGATACTGAAAAACTTATTTCAATGAATTTCTCTTTAAGAAGGTTTTTAGCCTCAGGCTTCTTCAGGTAAAGTTGCCAGAGATGCACCACAGGACTCAACTCCTGAAATATCCCTTTTTGAAGTCAACTTTGGAACTTTGGTGATAAAATGGGAAAAAGTAAAGCAAGCATATTTCGAGTAAAGCAGCAAGTTCGACCACTGATTTTTAAAATAAATAAAATCCTTTAAACTACTGGGGACTCCCTCGGAAGACTATGTGAGAAGGTGGTTGCTACCAATATGCTGTTACGAAAGGCAACAACAAACAGCGTCAACAGACGATTACAATATTTTTACAAGGTACCCTCTGACATATTTATTTTTCATGGATCCGGGATACAATATTCCATTTAATATAATACCTGTACAATAAGTCAGGTTCCAATTGGTCAGGTTGCCTAATTTCTAAGGAAGAAATTACTGACTTTTATAGTTCTATAAATGAACTGTTATGTAAAGGTGTTATTTTTCTTGAGCTCACCAGTCCAATTAATTTATATCCTCACTTTTTTGTTTCCAAAATATTAGATATATTAAAAAAATAGATTTATATTAAATCCTAAAAAATTAACATCTTTTAAAATTGAGGAAATACGTACTGCTCTTAAATTAATAATAACTGCTCTGGATTTTTATACATGACCAATATTGATATAAAAGATGATTTTGACACCCATACATAAATATGATAAAAACGGGAATTATACTTCATTAGTATATTTAAATGTTTAGATAAAGACATAATAATCATGTCTAATGGCCACAAAGGAGACTTATATAGTGGTAAAATATTGGTAAATTTATGTTTTATTATAAACACAACTAAAAGTAAATTAATTCCACAAGCATAATGAATGACAATAGGTTCTGAAAATATGACAGTTGGAGCAAAACACGTCCTATCCAAAGTTGGCCACTATAACAGGCATGCTATATGCAGCATGTCCAGGACTTCAGGTGTAACATGATATAGCTGAATGCGCATGCCAAACAACTTGAACCATGGAAATGCATTAAATAATAATGGCTATAATAACTAAGTACCAATATCACAAGGTGCCAATAATTAACTATCCTGGTGACAAAATAATTGTTTCACTTTCATAAGAATTAATCAATCAGCCAAAATAAGTAATTTATGCAGATGCATCATTGTTAAATTGCGGTTATGTTGTACCACTAATGTGGTTCGGTAAGATTTATAAATAAATAAATGAACACTCAAATTACCTTAATTTACTGGCTGTCTTTTTGCTTTAAAATCATTTACATGTAATAAAAGTAAGTGCTGCTTTATCTTGTTAAGAATTAACAACACCACATCTTGATAGTCTAGCTAAACTAATTTAGCAGTGGTGTAAGCATGCAAGTATGTGCATATAGACAGATTATATATCATCAAAAACAATACTGCTTTAAATAAAATCAGTTGACACTGCTTCAAGACAGTTTAACAATAGAACCTAGTGAAAAACGGCAAAATATGCCTTTTATACGATTATTTCAGGTTTTGGTATTTCTAAAAAAGATTTGTTTGCCTCTACACATAATCATAAGTGTAAGTTATATATTTGTTGGCGACCAGACCACTATGCTATCGCAAGAGATTCTTTCACAATCTCATGGACGTTTTCCATACAGGACTTTTTACAAATATCATTCGTTTTCCACCCTTTTCAATTATAATAAAGCTTTTCTAAATTTTGTAACAAGGCACCTAGGGTAATTATAGTTGGCTCATATTGACCATTGCAACCATAGTATCCTTTCTCCAGGTTACACGGTATATTGCCTGTAAGTGCAGGTGCTTCATTGTCAATAACATTTTGAAGCAATGTAATACATACCTAATTGTAGATTATTGTAAAAGTAAAAAATAGTATCACAAATATACAGATACATTATACTTCACAGATAGATAAGATTTCTCTTATTTATTCTTATTTATTAACCTTTTTCTAATAAAGGCTATAATTATAATTCAGTAAATTGGTATATTCAGCAATAGCCCTCATTTACCAAATGAACTTACCTCTGACATTTGTGTTAAGATACTATCTAAGAGGTTTTTAGGTTTCGCCCACAAACTCGAAAATATGATTCAAGAACCCTATGTTGTTTAAGAATTATTATATAAATTATATCCAAATGAAAATATTTCACTTAATTTGTTATCCAATGTGGATAACATTATTAGCTCTTGTAACTGCTCATAAAGGATAATCTTCATCTTTAATTAAAAATAATAATATGATTATTTAAAATATTGCAAGTTAAAATATAAATAATAAATTTCAATAAACCTAGGGCCAGGTCGTACACAACCAACTTTATTATTGCCTCTATTGTATAAATCCTAAAATATCTTTTGTAAAAGAGAGTTTATCTGCCCTGCACAAAACTCTTTCAGTTATATAAATGAAAAATAAAAAATCTTGTTCGTTAACAAACTTTAAGCTATTAAAATAAAGATACACTTTATATCTTGATATCTATGACATACACTTGAAAATCATAGTAATAGACATTTGTCAACATCTACTATTTAAACATTAGGAGAAAATATTGACACTATTCGTAAAACAGTTGGATGGTCCGAAAAATCCAACACTTTTGCAAAATATATATTATTATATATATTTATTACTTGTACTAGATCACTGTAATAACTTAGAGGACGCATAATTATATAAATTTAAGAAATAATTGTTATAGAACTAAGTTAATGTGATTGAGGAGTTCTAATCATCCAAATGTCTGGTGAGACTTCCAATTCAGTCCACAAACCTTCAACCTTTAAATATCTACTTTGTTTAAATATGGAGCACAATCGGCGAAGCACTTAGGAAGTAAAGTACAATTGAGAATCAAACGAACTTACCTGTAAGTGAAGTTTGATGATTATTGTACGCCGATTGTGAAAGCCACACCCTCCCACCTCTACATGTAAATAGATAGGTGAGTTTCAGGTTTGTAAGCACAGGAACACTATAAACAGAATGAAGTTTTAAAGAAATCGAAGCTTGGATAACCGTATATTCATCCAAAAAAAAAAACTGATTACTATTAAACGTGTGAGAGTAGCCATCGAATGCGAATACTACTTTGTTTAAATATGGAGCACAATCGGCGGAGCACTAAGGAAATTCGTACAATGGGGATCCTCACGCAAAGCTCAGCGCAGAGGGCGCTAGCGGCGCGATGGCCATGTCAAATGGTGTAGCTTTGTTTACGGTTTTGGCGGGCAACTGCAACTGACAGGACGCGCAATTTTGAATTATTTGAAAAGCTTGTATTTTTCAAAATATTAATGTGTAATAATGGTGGAATTGTTATCCAGTAATAATTTTTAAGTTGATCAAGTATAAACAAGTAATTTAAAGTTGTGAAACGTGTTTCTTCATGTTCCCTCCAAGACTCCTTCTGAAGTTTTAGTAAAGGCTTTCCGCCGCTTTACTAAAACGATCATCATCAACCTCACTATCATCATCATCATTTGATGAATCACTCGCGTGGTTCATCTTCATCTTTACTTGACAATGTTTTAACATTGAACCATTATATTTTTACTTTGCCACTGGTGTCAATTCTCTTGGCACACGATTATCCTAAAATCCTTCTAAAAATAATTTAGACCTGTCAAAGGACTTTCGCTATTCTGTGTGTCCCATATTAGTCTTAATTTAGAGCTGTTAAAGCTTTGACAGGCCTAAATGTCAATTTAGTTACTTAACTTAAAATTTTAGGCAGTTTTCCTATTCTGTTGTACCAATTTTAGGTGTAAAATTAGAAACGTCAAACTAAATTCGTTTAAGATTAGAAGACACCATTTTATGTCCCGCTTAACCTAAAAAATGTAATTCCTAATAAGAAATATGAGTAATTATGTGGTTAATGCTCTAACTGAAAATGCCGAAAGGTAAAATAAGGTGATTTATGTATTTTTATTTATAGTAGCTCGCCATACGACATCATTCAACCTGATAAAATAAACTGGAGTGTGATCTATGAATGGGGGCGACTGCTACTACTTTTAAATAACTGAAAGTAGCAGTCGAATCCACTATGCCGGCCTAGTTGGATCCGGCAACTTGAATTATTTCGATTTTAAAGTTTATCTGAAGAAGTCTGGGAGGGAACAAAACGAACGAACGAAAACACGTATCACAGCATTAGATTACTTGTCATTATACTGTATAACATTTACTTAATAACAATTTCACCATCATTATACAACTATATTCATGAAACACAAGTATTACAAATAATTAAAATCTGTCTCCTGTAATTACCGCCAAAACTTATCTATCCAACAAGATGCGTTCAAAAATTAATTGTGTTACTATTACAAAAGTACAAAGTTTTTCTATTTTTATTATCGTGAAATTAAGTTTTTATTTACTCAAACCATTATAACATTCAATATGGTACATTATTACTTATTTATTATTAATAATTATATAACTTTCTTATTATTTCATATTAATATCAAATATATAAATTTTACGTTGGCAATAATTTAGGCCTGTCATCTTAAAATTTAGACATTTCTTATATTTAATTCATTTTCGAAAATAGAATTGCGTTTTCTTTAAAAAAACTTATGTTTGACAAGTTTAAAATTTAGGATAAGTTAGTGAATGTGCCAAGAGAATCGACACCACTGTTAAGTTAAATACTAAAGCCATAAACAAGAAGAAGAAGAAGAAGCTTTGTTTACGTCTGGGCTTTTTTGCATTTTATTGTGGTAGGATCGGTCTATTATTGTTATTGTTTATATGTATTCTACCTGGAAGCTCAAAGAATTGAAAGGCGAATTAAAAAAACTAGGAGGAAAGATAACTGAAAAGAAATGTGATCTTATTGAGATGTAGACATATTCCTGTTAAAATATTTTTTAAAGTGATATTATCTGCATTTGTAGCTTTTGTTGGTTGTAAAGTGTTAATTCATAGTTCATTCATCTTAAAAAAATTACGAAAAGTCAGACCGTTACTTTAAATTAATATGGATTTTTAAATTTTTAGGTTAGAAACTTATGACCGAAATTGAACCTGTATGATGTATTTGTAATAATTTACTGAAATATATACTTTAGCAACTCGCCTGTATATGCCTGTACCATGCACTTCTACATGGTCAGATTTTTGGAAATAATTCCGGCATAACCTACTATGTTGTGTCGCAATAAATTTTTTGCGACTTACAACTTTTTCCACTTTTTTTTAATGTGGGATGCTTTGGAAATGAATGTACACCAGAAGTGGTACATCTAGGTACAGCACATAAAGGCATTTTTCGAGATACTTGAAATTTACGGATTGATAGGTTAGAAAATATATGGAAATGACAGTTTTTGATGGCCATGGCGACGATGCGCCATCTGGCGTGATAAAATGGCAGTAATGATCCCCATTATCATCGAACTTCACTTACAGGTAAGTTCGTTTGATTCTCAAGTATTCTTCATATTAAAAATACACACGTGGTAATATCACAGGTTTTGAATGTGAGGAGGTAAGCGCAGAGACGAAACCATCAAACTCGAATTTCAAAACTGTAATGGCCAACGGCCGTCCGTTGACTAAACCAAAGCATCAATCAATCAGTTATCTATCCCGAGCTCCATATTGTCGATGGTACCCATAAGGCTAATATACCAACGCCACCCCAGCCGGTGAAATTTTAGATTCTCTATAAATGTCTATAACCGATCGATAGGTAAAATTTAGCACTTATAATAAAAATAAAAAAAATTGCCACTCTTTTATTTTTCGAGTTGTTCAACAAAATATATTTTTAGGTTATGTTATATTACGTGAAGCCAAAGAATTTGGACTTAAGAGATAGAAAGAGCCTTAAAATAGCTACAAAATACAACGGTTTATACTATTTTCACTTATGGCATTAAAATTAGTTAGAAAGGGACGAATATACATTTTTACATCCGTAATTTTGAAGGTTGTCCCTAGTTTTGATCTTTTTTTTCTGCTGAAGGTAGGCAATGCTACGAAGTGAAACAAGGTCGTCAATAGTGCACTTATCGCTAGTGATGTACAACATCGACGTCAATATCGATAAATTTTAAATAAATCGTACACTAAAGTGTTAGTACAACGTATGAATTGTAGTATTTTCCTATCATAAATAACATTTTTTGCGGTTTAGTATTTGAATTAGCATTCTGCTAGATGCAAGGTAGCCTCCCTTGCATTTACTTACGTTACTAGACGCATTTCTAAACGCAGAACACGGCTTCTACTCAATACATTATACATACACTATTTACGCACTTAGGGATAAAAAAGTAGGTCATATCAACCCGTGTGAATTGACTACAGAGCCTAAAGTGAGGTTGGCAACCACACACGCGTGATGAGATGTTCTGAATTCTCCCGTGGTGCCTGTACATTTTTTTACATCTGTATGAATAGTTCGACTTTTTGCCCTATTTTGCAGGACGAGAATGTTGCACTTTTTTTTGTAAAAGAGAGTGCAGTGTAATTTTTCAACAATAATAAAAATGTATTCTTATCATATATTGGGGGGGTAGATGTCAAACTGAGTACATGTATTTTTTTGCGCTCTGAGTTTTTTTATTATTATAAAATCAAATTTTAATAACTTTCTCATTTAAAGTAACTTATATACATTCACAAGTGCTTTAATTTATGTATGTGATATAATTAGTTTGTATTTGCACACCCTGTCAGTATTATAAAAGTGCAACCTTTCAAGATGTCACCAGTGGATGTTGTTCAGGAGGCACAGCGGGATATAGAGCACAAATTGATGCAGAGAATGGCGGAGTTCGAAGCTCAACTCAAAGCTGCCACAACACCTGACACTGTGAAGAAAATTTCTGAGACTTTCACAACTTTCCGCAGTACTGTTTTTGATATTATGTCAATGTTAAATACTCAAGTAGCAGCACTTTCAAAAACAGTTGATTCTATTGAGATGAATGGCCGTAGGAAGTTCGTAATCATACATGGGATTGGTGAGGATATTCCTGAGCTGCCTGCCGCCGTGGTTGCTATCATCACTGGCAATATGAAGATCCCTGATGTAACCGTGTCCTCTCTAAAAACTTGTCATCGCATTGGAGTTAGGAATGCTGACAAGAATCGACCAGTACTAGTATCTTTTTTTAATAAACAGCTTAAAACTATCATTTGGAAGGCAAAGGCTAAACTAAAGGGCACAAAGTTCTCTTTGTCCGAGTTCCTAACACGTCGAAGGCAGGAGGTATTCTCCGAGGCTCGCAAGATCTACGGGATGAGGAATGTATGGATTTTTGATGGCAACATTTCGGTGAAGGTGTCTGGCACAGTGAGTCGAGGCATTAATGGTATGGAGGATTTTGAATCACTTTTGGAAAAGTACCCTGTCACTGAGGCGTCCACCGACACACTGGGGCACTCTTTGCAGGCAGCAGCCACAACTGTTTTCACGAAGCTAACAAAGAGAAGATAATAAGTTGCAATCCCCAATAGTTTTCGCATCGAATACTATATTTTGGTTAAAATTATCAATTTGTTACTGTAATATTTAATAAGCACGGTTATAAGTAATTATTATTTCTTTTTCTTTTTAAGCAATTGATTAATTCACTTATTTATGTTAGTGATAGCCGCTTTTCTTTAAATACCTCTAATAATGATAAAACCTCAAAGAATTACAAATCATTCAGTATGACATTCATGCATGATCCGATTGACGTAATTAGCGGTTGTTGCTGACAGTTCTTACTTTTATTATTTTCGAGACAAAGGTAACTATCTTCATGCATCCAATATACGCATTTTTCTTTATTATTGTTTGAAACCAAAGGCTCTGGTTTTCGGTTTCAGCATTGAACTTTATTAATCTATACATATAATAAAATTGGAGTGTCTGTTTGTAATATTGAAATAACCGTTTTTTAATACATGTATATGAATATATATACGGTACATACACCAAAATGACATCTTTTACAATTTTTGTCTGTCTGTCTGTCTGTCTGTCTGTTTGTTCCGGCTAATCTCTGGAATGGCTGGACCGATTTTGACGGGACTTTTATTGACAGGTAGCTGATGTAATAAGGAGTAACTTAGGCTACTTTTATTTTAGAAAAATTCTCTTATAATAAATAAAATAAAAGAAAATATTTTTCCATACAAAATTCGTGCGTTCAGAAATTTATTTTGGACTAGCTGTGCCCGCGGTTTCACCCGCGTAAAGTTTGGTTTATAACACAGTAATAAAAAAAGAGGAGGTTTTCAATTCGACTTTTTTGTATTTATAACTCGATAACTCATAAAAAATGACAAACGGAAATAAAAATAAATATATATTCCAAACAGTTAAAACTATAGTCAATTGGAAACTATAGTAAAAAATATTTTATTTTAATTAAAAGTAACCGATGTTACTTCTTAAAAAGCGTAATAAACAAACTCACATTCACATTTATAACAATAGTAGCATATGCATATAGTAACAGAAGAAAATAATAATAAAGAAAAATTTCAAACAGCTGAATTTATAGTCTATGGAAAGTATAGTGTATAGTCTCCATAGTACAGTTGATTGGATTAGATGTTGACGTGACAGTCGGTAATACAGTGCGATGGTATTATAGTACTCAGGGTTTGAACCAACACCTTGCATCTATTTTTATAATAGGAAAAAATATTGACAAGACACTCCAATTTTATTATATGTATAGATAAACTAAGGAAAATATTATATATCAAGCTGTTGAGAATCGAAAACAAATTATTATATTATTAGATATTATTATTATTATCCTACTATTATTATAAATGTGAATGTGAGTTTGTTTGTTACGCTTTCACGCAAAAACTGCTCAACCGATCACCATGAAACTTTGTACACATATTCTTGAGGTATCAGAAGTAATACATAGTATACATTTTTTTACGAAAATAAAAAAAGTTTTGTCAATATTTTTTCCTATTATAAAAATAGATGCAAGGTGTTGGTTCAAACCCTGAGTACTATAATACCATCGCACTGTATTACCGACTGTCACGTCAACATCTAATCCAATCAACTGTACTATGGAGACTATACACTATACTTTCCATAGACTATAAATTCAGCTGTTTGAAATTTTTCTTTATTATTATTTTCTTCTGTTACTATATGCATATGCTACTATTGTTATAAATGTGAATGTGAGTTTGTTTATTACGCTTTTTAAGAAGTAACATCGGTTACTTTTAATTAAAATAAAATATTTTTTACTATAGTTTCCAATTGACTATAGTTTTAACTGTTTGGAATATATATTTATTTTTATTTCCGTTTGTCATTTTTTATGAGTTATCGAGTTATAAATACAAAAAAGTCGAATTGAAAACCTCCTCCTTTTTTATGACTGTGTTATAAACCAAACTTTACGCGGGTGAAACCGCGGGCACAGCTAGTATAATAATAATTTTGCTTTGTGCTTTACTAAGATATTAAGTTAACATATATTATTTTACTTTTTAATTTTCGTAGTATTCGTTATGTACTGTAAACTGGCAGGTAGTGCAAATAGTGTTATTATATTTTTTTTTCATTTGTGTTAGATACGTATTGGTATAGCTATTATTATATTGTTATTAGATTATTTTTATTTTCTCATATTGTGTAAAATTTGTAAGCTTGCCAAACCTGTAGTTATTTTAGATTTAGTTTTAGTGTAAGTTAAAATAAGTTAGATCTATTAAGTTATTATTATTCATATATTTACATTATCTAATATTATAAGACTGTATTGTATTATATTATATTGTATTATATTGTATTGTATTGTATTATATTATATTGTATTGTATCATATTGCAACAATATTACTGTTATGTCGATCAACTCTTCTACACACTCTAGTAGCGATGATTCAATTGTAAATGCTCAAGATGTTGATGTTTCTCTTTGCAATGTGCTGAGTAACCATAAAAACAATTTCAATGTTTGCCACATAAACGCACAAAGCATACCTGCTCATTACACAGATTTAATCTGCACATTTTCTTCTCCACAGGTTATTGATGCAATTCTTATCTCAGAGACGTGGCTCAAACCCAGTTTGCCGTCTACGTCATATTGTCTGCCTGGGTATGTGCTTATACGAAATGACCGAACTGGTTCCAGATGGGGTGGGGTTGCGATTTTCTTACGATCCGACTTATCATACAAAGTCGGAATACTCGTCTTCCAGTGAGTATTCCGCAGGCCCTGAATATTTATTTATTGAGTTACTCTTTTTAGGGATAAAAGTAGTCCTGGGAGTAGTTTACTGTCCCCCTTCCATTAACTATTTCTCTAAGCTTGAAAGTATCCTGGAGGATTCTTTAGCTATGTACTCTCACCATATTGTGATGGGAGATTTTAACACTTGTTTGCTCCAGAACCAAAATATAAATAGTTCCAGAGCATTCAAACTACGAAACATAATTTCTTCTGTTAATCTAACACTTTTACCCACTGGTCCTACTCATCACCTTTCCTCTTCTGATACTTTACTTGATCTAATGTTAACTTCACGCCCAGATCTTATTCATTCTCATGGCCAGATACCCGCGCCTTACTTTTCTTACCATGACCTTCTGTTCGCGTCATATAAATTAAAGCCACCAAAGTTTCGACCTCCCGTAATTCTCATGCGTCATTATGGTCGTTTGAATTTGAACGCACTGAGTGATGACCTGAAAAGCGTGGATTGGGAACCGTTTTACGAGGCCGATGCTATCGATCTTAAGGTTTCACTTTTTACTGAGGTGGTTCTTGGTTTGTATGATAAGTATGCACCTCTCAAGTGTACTAAACTGAAGCGTCCTCCTGCACCATGGATTAATGATGAAATTCGACTGGCTATGAGGAAACGGGACAAGGCTTATCGGATATATCGCGGGAATCGTAGTGACAGCAACTTTGCCGCTTAAAAGGTTGCAAGAAATAGGTGTAATCAGAAGTGTCGTATAGCTAAGCGGCACTACTTCTCTGATAGAATTAAGGACAATTGTCCCTCAAAGATTTGGAAATTTTTAAAATCTGTTGGATTGGGTCGGTCTCCTACACAATTCAATACTGACATTGTCTCTCCGGACGACCTCAATTTTCATTTTTCTTCTTCTCCAGTGCTTGATGATTTCACTAGAACAAGGACTTTGACTGAAATAAACTGCTTACCGAAGCCTGATACGGAAACTTTCTTATTTGCCGATGTCTCTAATGATATGGTTCTCAAGGCAATTCGTTCTATCACCTCTAAAGCTATCGGGCATGACGGTATTGGTCGTGCTATGATAATACCCATCCTTGACTCCATATTACCTCTTGTTACTCACCTTATTAACTTTTCCTTTTCTACAAGCCAATTTCCTACTTTTATCATACCTTTGCCTAAAATCTCATCGCCCACACTTCCCACTCATTTCAGGCCAAACTCTATTCTCCCCTTTCTTTCCAAAGTTCTAGAATATATAGCCTTTAAACAACTTTTCTCTTTTCTCAATTCTTACAATCTTCTTAACCCTTTTCAATCTGGTTTCCGCACCGGCCATAGTACGACCACAGCTTTACTCAAAGTTACCGAAGACATCAGACATGGTATGGATGAGTCGAAGGCTACAGTGCTCGTGCTGATCGACTTTACGAGCGCCTTCAATACAGTTGATCCCGACCTGCTAGTGGCATTGCTGTCTCGATACAACTTATCTTTAAAAACGCTAAAATGGTTCTCTAACTATCTTCATGGTCGAAGGCAAAGGGTACGAATAGGTGAGAAATTGTCAGATTGGTGTGGTCTTAGCACTGGAGTTCCACAAGGCGGTATTCTATCTCCGTTATTATTTTCGTTATTTATTAACGCCATTACTGCCTCCTTACATTGTCAGTATCACCTCTACGCCGACGACTTGCAGCTTTATGTGAGGACGGATGTCACTGCAATCAATAGTGCCATTGCCTGGTTAAACGCAGATCTTTCTTATATTCACTCTTGGTCCAATCGCTACGGTATAGTGGTGAACCCTATCAAGTGCCCGGCTATAATTATCACCAGCAGTATTCTTCGTAGCAAATTAAATCTTGCCAATGTGGATGCTGTTCGCTATAATGGCTTGGTTATACCATTTAGCGACAGTGTGAAGAATCTTGGCGTACACATGGATGCTAATTTGAGCTGGACCACACAGATAAGTGGCATAAATCGTAAAGTTTTTGCAAGTTTGCACTCCCTAAATGCATTGAAAAACTTTTTACCATTGAGTGCAAAAATCACACTAGCGCATAGTTTGCTTCTCCCCTTGATTGACTACGGCGACATTTGTTGCGTGAACGTGACAGAAGCTCAGCTGGATAAGTTGGATCGTATCCTTAATTCCTGTATGAGGTTCATTTTTTCTCTTCGAAAGTACGACCACATTTCTGAACATCGCAAGAAACTAAAATGGCTTGACATTCGCTCCCGACGGAACCTCAGAACAGTGTGTCTTCTTTTTACCGTTCTTAATGAACCTAATACCCCTTCATATCTGAAAGAACAATTTTCCTTCCTTTCCTCATTCCATGACAGAACCCTAAGGTCATCGGAAAACTCCCTTCTCTCCACTCCTGTTCATCGCACTAACTTTGTATCAAAATCCTTTTCAGTTGTTGCAACCTCTCTCTGGAACAATCTACCTGTTTCAATTAGGCAAGCACCGAATAGATATGTTTTCAAAAAACTGGTTTATGCACACCTTTATAAAACGTAACGGTTGTATTTTACTTTATTGTAATATTATGTTGTATTGTATTATAGTGTATTTTTTTATATTATATTATATTATATTATATTATATTATATTATATTATATTATATTATATTATATTATATTATATTATATTATATTATATTATATTATATTATATTATATTATATTATATTATATTATATTATATTATATTATATTATATTATATTATATTATATTATATTGTGTTATATTAAGTTATCAGTTTTATATCTAATACTCCCATTTAATTTTTCGACTGTCCCGAAGGTTAACTGGCAGATAATGTCTAGCGGCATTAAGTTCGCCTTTATACAAATTGTAATAAAGTTTTTAAATAAATAAATAAATATACATTAAAATATATATAAACATTAAGAACATAATACATAAAGCACACACAAACACACTAGATGACTCGGTAAACTTCTCGGTAAAGATGGTACCTAAATTTCTTTAAATCGTAACTGTTCCTTTTTTTAATAATCATATCATCAACCTTTGATCTATATTCAATTAAGATCGATAATATTTAATAATAATAAACCGCAACGTGTATGGTTTAATGTTTGTTTGGTTATTAAATGAAAGGCGTTCGTTTTTTAATTAAATTTCATTACTTTTAATTGATTTACAGATGCAGTAAAAAATGTGTCCTTCACCCTGTAAGCCTCACCATCTAATTTAAAGATACCAAGTATACCAAAATTAAGTGCCGAATTAGTGATAATAAGTGCCAAAAAGATAAAATTTGTGCCACTGTATCTTCGGAGATATACATAGGTGTTGGTGAGGCTTGCAGGATAAAGCTCACCCTATAAGCTTCATCATCAGATCTCATCAACGGTTTGAACTATAGACACAATTCTAATTCATATATCTTGTGCTAAATTTTTGCCACCCGCCACATCAAATTTTGAGAACATTGAGTTTTTTTTTATTATTTTTTTATTGTGACTCGACATTTGACATCGACCTGCCTGATAATAAGCAAGAGGAGATCCAAAAGTGCAAACGATTGAAACAACCGAGTTAGTACACGGCTGTCTCAGCCGCCGTCACTATGCCGGCCAAAGGTGCTTCTTCACGCATCGCTTGAAGGATCCAAGTTTATAGGAGGGAGAGAACACATGGGCTGGCAAAGCATTCCACTTGTCGATTGTTCTACAAAGAAAAGATACACCGAACTTTTTAGTTCGACTACCGATTCTGTCGACAAAATGTGAATGCTTCCCCCGACCAGTGCGGGTGTTACGGGTGTGAAAAGACGAGATAGGAACAAGGTTTAAAGAGCTCTTCGGAACCTTCTCCGTGGTATAGGCGATAGAGGACGCATAGAGCCGCCATGTCTCTGCGTAATTGCAGAGGCTCCAGAGTTCGCGTAACCTCTACATCTCCTATGATTCGGACAGCTCGGCGCTGCAATGAATCCAGGGCATTGAGAAGATACTTGGCAGAGCCGTCCCAAAGATGCGAACAGTACTCCGCGCATGAGCAAATTTGAGCCTTGTATGAAAGCAGGCGAAGCTCTGGCGCGAAGAACCGCCGCACCTTGTTCAGGATGCCAAGTTTGCGGGAGGTGGTCTTAATAGCCCGCTCAATGTGATCCCTGTGATTTAGGTCGCTGCGAAGGGACATCCCTAAAATATCCAGTCTGTCAGCAGAATTTTCTTTTTTCTCAAAATGAATCGATACCTGGTTTTCGTGACATTTTTAATAAAAAATTTAAAAGTGCTTCGCGCTACGAATCATAAATCTATGGTTCAATATAAATATTTTACAGTCTAAGTTAAATTTAAATATTTACGATATATATATATATATATATATATATATATATATATATATATATATATATATATATATATATATTCTAGCGGCCCGCTCCGGCTTCGCACGGGTATACAATGTCACTCACTGAAAAAATGAATAAAATTTTGATTTATTTATTACTGCCGTCAGAAATATTTATTTTATTTTAACAATATTTTTAAAATTTAGGAATTCCTATAAATTTATTGAAATTAGCGTAAAGTATCACCAGCGCGGGTAAACAATTTAGAAAATATTAATACAAATTACAAATTAATTTAGAGCGTATGTATAGCTTAATAATCATGAGGTTTACTTTTCTTTGGTATCGTTAAGTCGGTAATAACTTTTCACTAATTAGCTTAAATCAATAGAGCCCTGCAACGCGCGATATTTGCTTTAGATTTTATTAATTAGGCAAAAGGCGCGAAAGTTCAAAATTTCTCCATAGAATTATAGGTCAAGGTCAAAAGTCGAGTAGCTAGCAATGCTGGAAAAAACAAAGATGCCTACAAATAGGCAGACTTACGCCTCAATTTCCTCAAGGATAGGCAGAAACAACGTGGCGCCACTTTCCATGATCCTGACACAACTCTCTCGCATTCACAAAAGCTTGTTCTATTTGTATACCTATATTACCAAATTACAAAAACGTAATTCAATATCAAATTAAAGCTTACGTTTATTATTTACCTAATTTATCCTAACCTAATTGGGTTAATAATATAGATAAATATATTTACAATAGCTAATTATTTATATAATTGTGGGATATAAAAAATACGCAAATTAATATCTTGGATATAGACAGAGATCAATTAAAAATACTTAAAAAATAATTTGCTATTCGTGCGACTAAAAACAAAAGATAATCAACAATCATCAACAACAAAAGAGAAACGCTACGTCCCGCAATTTTTAAATCTGTAATATCTTCGAAATTTTTTTTTTTGTTGTGACTTGACATATGACAGCACCCCGCTTGATGTTAAGCCAAAGTGTGGTCCATGAATGAATGTCACTGCTAATACAATTCAATAACTGTGAGTAGCAATCACATCCACTATGCCGGCCTAGATGGAACCGACAACTTACAAGCTGATCCCGAAACGTGACCAAATCACTTCACGGTCTGTATACTTGTAAGTGGTGGTACTACCCCGGATCGGCAGACTGGGTACCACTGCCTACCGCTCTTAGATAACCAGACCCGAAGCAAATAATATCCATCTCTTTTTTTTTTATTAACAAATATTTGCAATATTTAATATTATAATAATAACAATAAAATGTTTAAAAAGATAATCTTGTCACTGTCTTTAGAAAGTGATAATGTTTCCTCTTACATAAAATTTAATTAATAAATTTTCATTAAAAGTAATAATTAAATATAATTAAACTATAAATAAAAAATATCATCCAATGACGTCGCATCAGAGATAGTCCCAAGGAGACTGGCAACATTTCCCCTTTGTATAGCAAGGCTAATACGTTGGCAGAAATAATTGCCAGCCTTCCTGTCTCCAGACTTCTCCGTCAGCCGCCTGGACAACTCCTTGGCCAGGCGCTTAGCTGATGGTCCCCAAGGGCCCATCGTCTCGACCCCAAACGGCGCAAATTCGTAACCAGTACCGAGGTTAGCGTATTTGCGCAACTTGAGGTTCTCAGCAGAAATCGCCGCACTTCCCGCGCTTAACGAAGTCGCTTGGATGTGAGATGGGGCTAATGTGTCTACACAAGTCGCATCCCACACCAAAGACCTGCCAAGCTTCCATGGCCCAACAGTCATTCCGTCAGGTCTCTTGCCATCGCTCCGGGCAATACCACAGGGTTCTAAAATTGCGGGCACTCCAACAGTGACAAGAGCCCTTCGGATGATATCGTGCCGCGTGACGGGGAATGCGACCGGCACTTCTGGCACAAGAAAGCCCGTGGTGTCCAAGATTATCCACCGGTTCTCCGCACCGACACTGGTGTTGATGGACAGTCCGGGCTCCGAGACGAAGACATACCGCCAGGGTCAGGGTATTTCTATCAAGGAGTGTCCCAACCGATGCAGACGGAAAAGCCTGCAACCAGTAACCCGACTCCCTAGTAGAGACGGCTATGAGGCAAGCCCGCTCTCTCATGTTACTGGAAGATAATATATCTTCCATTACCATTTTGCAGAGCGGCTCGTCCCATAGTCGTTGAAATTTTGGTGAAATTGGTAGCGAAATATTGGGGCACGCAACTGACCAGGCATCCCTGGCATCCGACATGTACGCCGGCTCCACGGAACCCAAAGATGGGTTTGTGATGGTTCCGTAGAGCTCGACAGTACTATATACTGACGACAGAAACGCTGGCAGTGCTACACTAGAAATTTTGCGAGTTCCCAGACCTCCAAACCGAATTGGCAGTGAGGCCTGGGCCCATGTACGGTCGTTCATTGGACAATTTAGGATTTCTGTTAGTGTATTTTGTAAAAGTTTGTCTAGTAATAGTAGTTCATTGGGAAATTTCCAAAGTTGGAAGCATCGGAGTACATATATAAATTTGGGGGCAAACAAACAAAATCGGATGATAAAAAGTGCCATGTGTGGTTGAATTTGGAATAAGCGTTCTGAAGTTGAGTTAAATTTTGGTAATTGTTCCTGAACGTAAATTTGAATCGATTCATCAAGGATTGGTGATCCTAGAAGTCGAAGGGTTTCGTTGTTTAAAATTTTTATATTGGGTGCCAGACTATTAAAAATGGAAATAATTTTAGATTGTTTGCCCGGTGTTAATAAATTAGAAAGATACAGTTCGAAAAAAACTGGAAAGATTTGTTAACATTTGCGTACCGGACTTTGTATGTCAATAGAGGAGAGGGTCTCAACGTTTCCCTGACTCAAAAAATCAAGAACAACTGTGACCAAATTTTAGATAGACCTAACATCATTACTCCACCTAAAAAACTCCAAACACAAAATTACAATATTAAAAAAATTTAAGACAAAATTAATGACGGAGACTTAAAGGGAGCCGCTGACCTTCTCTTCTCTAATGATGTCGTCGCTCCTGACTCCCCAGAAACTCTGGCTGCTCTTCAGAGCAAACACCCTCCACCTGCGGCAACACTTCTCCTCCCTGATCCTCCTGGACAGGATGAGCATTGCCTTCAAATAACATCCACAGAAGTGAAAAATGCCATTTTGTCCTTCAAAAATGGATCAGCAGGGGGCCTTGATGGTCTTACGCCACAACACTATAAGGACATGATAAGCGGGTCAGCAGGCGACGCCGCTGAACCTCTCCTTGCTGCTATAACCTCACTTGTAAATATTATGTTGTCTGGAAAAGTTTCTTTTGGCATTACCGATATATTATATGGCGCAAACATATGCGCTCTTAAAAAAAAGACGGTGGTTTCAGACCCATTGCCGTCGGCTGCACTTTGCGCCGTATAGTATCCAAAATTTCGAGTAAAAAAATATTACCCAATTTGACCGCAAAATTCCAACCTTTGCAAGTGGGTTTTGGCTCCAAGGGTGGCTGTGAGCTGCTGTCCACGCTGCTCGGAGCTTTGTAGTGAATAACGGAGGAGATGTGATGTTAAAGGTGGACGTCAAAAATGCTTACAACTCAGTCGATAGAGGTGCCATGTTGGAACAAATTAAACAACACACCCCTGAAATTTACAATTATGTTTGGCAATGTTACAGCACCCCTTCTAAATTAATTTATAAAAACCACTCTTTAGTATTAGCAGTTGGCCCAACAGGGTGATCCACTCGGTCCTGCCATCTTCAGTTTAACAATTCATAAGATCATAAGCAGCCTAAATTCAAAATTTAATTTATGGTATCTCGATGATGGCACGATTGCAGGAAACGCAGATACAGTTCTTGGAGATTTACAAAAATTATAAACGATTTTAAGACCATTGGTTTAGAGCTAAATTTTAAAATATTACAAATAAAAGCTATGAAACAAATATTTGCTCCGACCGGGGATCGAACCCGGGACTTTACGCGCAACAAACCAGTCGCTAAACCGTTCGTCCACGCCTATCGTCAAAATTTAAAATTTAATTTTAAATCATATGCTGTAAAGGGCCATATAGATCTATATTAAATCAACAATGTATTTAAGGTATTTAATTGGATAAGGATTAATGCTGTATTGGTTAAAATCGCTTCGAAAATTAGCCATTATTTGTCGTAAAAGTAAATGACAAAAAAAATGTTATTGTGGGATATCCATTAGAGATAGACATATACCACAGTGGAGTTTTCTGTAGACCTTTTCAATGTGTACAATACTTAGTACATTCTCTTAATAAATCTCGTAGGGTTCAGCCTGCGTTTGCAATGTAAGCGGAAAAAATGAAATTATTTACGACATCACATTAGAAACCTCAAAAATAACAGTATTTCTCCACTATTTAATGGATGTTATCTATACATATAATAAAATTGGAGTGTCTGTTTGTAATATTAAAATAAACGTTTTTTAATAAATGTATATGAATATATATACGGTACAAACACCAAATTAACATTTTTTAAATTTTTGTCTGTCTGTCTGTCTGTCTGTTTGTTCTGGCTAATCTCTTGAATGGCTGGACTGATTGTGACGGGACATTTATTGGCAGGTAGCTGATATAACAAGGAGTAACTTAGGCTACGTTTATTTTAGAAAAAAAAAATTTTTTTAATAAATAAAATAAAAGAAAAAACATTTTCCCATACAAAATTGCGCGCGTTCAGAAATTCATTTTGCATGCGTTCAGAAATTTATTTTGGGTAAACTAAAGAAAACATATCAAGCTGTTGAGAATTTAAAACAAATTATTATATTATAATAAATTATTATTATCCTACTATTATTATAAATGTGAATGTCCGTTAGATGAAATAAACGACAGTAAAAAGAGACAAAACATAAATTCATAAGATTTGACGTGGGAGAAAATGAGATAGAAATTCTAAAGAAATTGCTGTAGAATTATGGGATTTATTACAATGAGGTAAAGGCGCTTTTGTTCTGAATAACTTAACTGACACTTGCGACATTCGTTGTGCATTCGTGTATACTCGGCATCTTACGGCATCTCGATAATGGCTGTAGAATTATGAGCTTTAATACAATGACATAGACTCGTAAGTCACAAAGTAACCGACGCGTCGCGACCTGTTAAATCAAATAGATCAATCGAAAACATTACTGTAGTAGTGTTTTGTTTGTACGTTTTTAAATATGCCGAAAACAAATGCAAATTATTGTTGCAATTTCCAGAATACAAAAAAAAGGAAAACAAGATTAAAAAAACATCACAAAAAGTTCAACGGAATGTGTTCGTGAATTTCGTGCATGCCGAAAAGCGTTATTAAATCATAATATACTTATCTCTATGTATTGAATGTCGAAATCAATGTAAGTACCTATATATTTTCTAATCAACAAAGGACATCATTCTTTTTGTATGAGGACTTAGGCTTAATTGTATTAACAGTTTAACATGCATTTTAAAATAGTTTAGATAGGTTAGAAAAAGCTCTATGGTAATGGGCACTAAAATAATTTAAATGATAAATATCAAAAGTGTATGTTTTAAGCTTGCTTAAGAAAGCTGTGTTTATATGAATACAGCTTATATGAAGAGAATTGTTGATGTAAAGAAATCTAGGTAGTTGTGTCAGGACCGTGGCAAATGGCGCTTTATTGACTCTGCCTATCACTAGCGTGACAATTTGATTGATAGATGTTTTTTCTAATTTTTGTTGTGCATCAAATAACATATTTTTGTTGCTTTGCTCTTTTTATTGCAACTAAAAATAGATGTCGATGTGTTTTTATTTATTTATTTTAGAAAAGTTAACATACATAATATGTATATATACTAGCGCCTAACTGAGTTGGTAAGGGTCTGCCGATCCGGGGTAGTCCCACCATTTACAAGTATACAGACCGTGAAGTGACTTAGTGTAGAGATCAGATTGCAAGTTGCCGGCTTCAACTAGTTCGGCATAGTGGATGCGATTGCTACTTGCAGTTGCTTAATAGTAGTAGTGGTCGCCTGCATTAATGGTCCGCAATTCAGGCTAACAGACAAAAAGCAGTAAAATTGCATAGCAGTCACAAGTGAGCAATCAACGTTACTATGATCATTATTAAATCCTACAATTATCATCTTCTCAAATTTTACATTCGTCTCATTATCTTAAAGCCAAAATTTTTGGAGTTTTCACTTCTACCACGTGTAAATTGCACACATGACTTTTTTTGTTACGCTTTCACATAAAAACTGCTCAACGGATCATCATAAAACTTTGTACACATATTCTTTGAGGTATCAGAAATAACATAAAATACTTCTTTAAAAAAGTTTTTATTTTAGTAGTGTCAAAAAAAATCCCTATTATAATAGTTGGTTCATATCATGAGTACTATAAAACCATAGCGTTGTATTACCGACAGTCACGTCAACATCTAATCAAATTAACTGTACTATGGAGACTATACACTATACTTTCCATAGACTATACACTATACTTCCTTCTGTCATTAAATGCATATCTTTAAACTAATTCTTAGTGACGAGATTAATAGTTTTAAATATCCCCATAAGAAAAAAACATGAGATGACCTAACAGGCTGGTGTAAGAACTATCATTTACATATCAGATGGTACATTATAATTATAGGTTTTGAATGCATTATCTGCAACGAGAAATGGACGCATTATGAGGGCACCTCCGAAAATAGATTTAAGAAGACATCTATTTTCTTTGAAATACAACTTTATTAATTCTTTTCTTTGGAGGATGTTGAGAAATAAAAACAAATTGTACATTTTGGCATATCAGTAAAAATATATTGCTTAAAAACCTATATTGTATTATTTATAAAGAGAAACAAATATATTAATTTTCTCAATTCACAACAACTTAAGTTAAGCTAATCTGTAACATGGCATTCATTCACTTTTAGGCGGTACGAAGTTCGCCGGGTCAGCTAGTTATACATATAAACCTTCTTCGTCAATCACTCTATCTGATAAAAAAACGCATCAAAATTGCGTAGTTTTAAAGGTTTAGGCATTCATGGGGATATAGGGCATATGCAAGCACACAAAACAAGAAATAGAGTTTTTCCAGCGGCAACAAAAACCCCCATTTGAAAATGAGCTTGGCGTGGATTTTACGAATATACGTGGAACCCACGCCAATCTCAGTGCCGTCCATCACCATCTTGAGACGGCACAGCCCGCTCTGCTCTTCTTGACGGAGACGTAGATAAAGGCTCCGGCTGACACTTCGTACCTTCAATACCCCGGCTACTCGCTTGAGGAAAGATTTCTCGCGAAAGCCGGGGTATGTGTGTACATCAGGTCCGATATCTGTTGTCTCCGTCTGCTTTGCTTGGAGGATGATTCTCTGTCCATCCTCTGGGTACACGTAGATCTTGGTTCCCAAGCCAGGATCTACGGGTGCCTTTATCGTTCCCACCATAAGGATTCGGAGACAACCCGGCTCTTAGATTCTCTGAGCCGGGCGACAGACGAAGAGCTGGAGCGGTTCCCGACCGCGGAGGTCGTGGTCTTGAGGGACTTCAACGCACACAATGAGGTGTGGTTGGGGTCCCAAAGGACCGACCACGCGGGAAGCGCCGCTCATGCTTTCGCCTTTCTGCATGACCTGACACAGCTGGTGACCCAGCCCACCCGGGTACCAGACATTGTCGGTCATGCCCCCTCTCTGCTGGACCTTCTAATAACCACTCGTCCGACCGGGTATAAAATTTCGGTCAAAGACCATCAAAAGTTGGTTGGTGTCCCCAAGGACTGACCACGCAGGAAGGGCTGCTCATGCTTTCGCTCTTCTGCATGACCTGACTCAGTTGGTGACCCAGCCCACCCGGGTGCCAGATATTGTCGGTCATGCCCCCTCTCTTCTGGACCTTCTGCTGACTAATCGTCCGACCGGGTATAAAATTTCGGTCAAGGCCCCTTTAGGGACTTCTGACCACTGCCTGGTCGAGACGACAGTGCCGCGCGCCGTGCCTCCTCCTGCCAGGGAGGAGGTGCGACGCCTGTGGCACTATGGTCAGCAGATTGGGAGGGAATGCAAAATTATTTCGCTTCGCTCCCTTGGTGGCAGCGCTGCTTCAGCTCCGAGGACCTATCTACGTGTGCCTCGGCCGTTGTTGATGAGATTGCACTGGGGATGGAATATTACATTCCATCCAACCGTGCATCTCGCAACGACCGGAGCAAGCCTTGGTACAATGGTGAGTGCGCGGTTGCTGTTTCAGCAAAAAACGCGGCTCACAGTGCCTGGGTCAAAGGTCGAAGAAATCATGACCCTCGCGTGGATGAGTTGAAAGCAGCTTTTATTCGTGCCACCAAGTCTTGTAAGAAAGTCTTTAGAAGAGCGGAGGCACAGCGCGTTTCCAGGATTGGCGAGAGTCTATTAGCGACGAAATAACGGGTAGTCGCAGCTTTTGGAGTCTCGCCAAAACTGTGGAATCTAACTTCTGTCGTTCCTCACTGCCACCGCTGAGACAGCCTGATGGCTCACTGGCGCATACGGCAGAAGCGAAGGCTGTTCTCTTGGCTGAGCTCTTTGCCGTTAATTTACGGATCGACGATCGTGGTGAAGAGCCACCCACCTTGCGTCCATGCGGACATACGATGCCTGATATACGTATCAGACAACGCGATGTCCGCATGGAGCTACGATCGCTCGATATCCGAAAGTCCAGTGGCCCTGACGGTATCCTAGCGCTTGTGCTTAAAACGTGTGCAGCGAAATTGACTCCCGTCTTGACGAGGCTATACCGGCTCTCATACTCGTCGGGCTGTGTGCCTCGGGCTTGGAAGGGGGCCAATGTGCAACCGGTCCCTAAGAAAGGCGACCGTTCAGACCCTGCAAACTACCGTCCGATAGCTGTAACCTCAGTTTTGTGCAAGGTCATGGAGCGGATTATAAATGTCTACCTCATGGCCTATCTGGAGGGTCATCAGCTGATCAATGACCGTCAATATGGCTTTAGGCCGAAACGGTCAACTGGTGACCTTCTGGCGTACACCACGCACGTCTGGGGGGAAGCGTTGGATGGTAATGGAGAGGCCCTTGCCATCGGCTTGGACATCTCCAAAGCGTTTGACAGGGTCTGGCACAAGGCCCTTCTTTCCAAGCTCGAGGCATACGGTTTACCTGACCGTCTGCGTGGCTGGATAGCCGACTTCCTGCGTGGCCGCTCCATACGCGTTGTTGTGGATGGCAGCGCGTCACGTAGGGTGTCGGTGAATGCTGGCGTTCCTCAGGACTCTGTGCTGTAGACGACCTTGTTCCTACTGCATATCAATGACATGCTGGACCTGGCGAGGCTTACAGGGTGAGGTTTATTCCTCAAGCCTCACCAACACCTATGTATATCTCCGAAGATACAGCGGCACAAATTTTATCTTTTTGGCACTAATTATCACTAATTAGCACTTAATTTTGGTATATTTGGTATCTTTAAATTAGATGGTGAGGCTTACAGGGTGAAGGACACGTAAAAAATCAACACAAAATTTTTTGTTCTTATCTATACATATAATAAAATTGGAGTGTCTGTTTGTAATATTGAAATAACCGTTTTTTAATACATGTATATGAATATATCGAGGGTATACTGGCAGAACATGATAAGTGTCAATTTTTACGAAAACGACTTAAGTACATGGTTAAACTCAGTTTTTTATGCTCTTTCTACTGATAACACAGACTAACTTCTAGGTTGAATAGTTACGAAGTTATAGTCTTTGATAAAAGGATATCAAACATGTAAAGGTCTATTGGTTTCAGGTACGTTGAGCTAAAGGTTCTTAACTACTAATTTATATGAAAATATTCTGACACAACATTATAAAGACGTTTAGTATGTTATCTTAGCATAATGATGTTTAGTTCACTATAGAAATACATTCAAGTAAAAACACATAAATTGCATTATCATTTTTTTACTAGTTACAAAATTCATGACTTTGGTAGATTTTATTCAAGTAGAATATGATAAGTTCGATTAATTTGTTTTGCTTGAAACAAATTACAATAAAATCATTACAATTTGAGTTGTTTTTGTTTATGCCATAGAAAGATATTTGTTCAAATTATGAAAGAGTGGATAATGAAAAAAAGGAAGAACTTGGCAACAGTTACAAAAGTCACATTAAGAGAAAGGAGAACTGTAATAAAGAGAAAAAAAGAGATGAAGAAAAGGGCCTTATGAACCGTCATTTTGCATCAGCCACGTTGGATTTATAAGCAGTACTCCAAACTCCAATATCTAATATTAGTTTCCTATATTATTCCCGAAAACTAGATGGATTTAAAATCTCATTATATGAGTTTGCTCTTTCAAATCACGGATATATGGTTTTTGGAGGGTCTGAAATAAATGGAAAAAGGGGAAGCTGCGAAATTGGGACCATTTTAATGTATTACCTACGCAATTGCATATCTTCGACATTTACGGAAATAACACTTTATTCAGATACATGCGGCGAACAGAACCGTAATCAATTTGTAACTACATTACTTCTATGGTAAGTTTAACAGAAAGATGTAAACCTTCGAATTGTCAAACAGAAATTCCTAGAATCTGGGCACACTTACTTGGAGCATGATTATATGCATAGGAGCATAGAGAGAGAGAGTCTGAATAACTTAACTGACACTTGCGACATTCGTTGTGCATTCGTGTATACTCGGCATCTTACGGCATCTCGATAATGGCTGTAGAATTATGAGCTTTAATACAATGACATAGACTCGTAAGTCACAAAGTAACCGACGCGTCGCGACCTGTCAAATCAAATAGATCAAATTACTGTAGTAGTGTTTTGTTTGTACGTTTTTAAATTTTTAAATATGCCGAAAACAAATGCAAATTATTGTTGCAATTTTCGGAATACAAAAAAAAGGAAAACAAGATTAAAAAAACATCACAAAAAGTTCAACGGAATGTGTTCGTGAATTTCGTGCATGCCGAAAAGCGTTATTAAATCATAATATACTTATCTCTATGTATTGAATGTCGAAATCAATGTAAGTACTTATATATTTTATCAACAAAGGACATCATTCTTTTTGTATGAGGGCTTGGGCTTAATTGTATTACCAGTTTAACATACATTTTAAAATAGTTTAGATAGGTTAGGAAAAGCTCTAAAATATTTTAAATGATAAATATCAAAAGTGTATGTTTTAAGCTTCCTTAAGAAAGCTGTGTTTATATGAATACAGCTTATATGAAGAGAATTGTGGATGTAAAGGAATCTAGGTAGTTGTGTCAGGACCGTGGCAAATGGCGCTTTATTGACTCTGCCTGTCCCTGTCCAGTCCTTATGGTACATTATAATTATAGGTTTTGAATGCATTATCTGCAACGAGAAATGGACGCATTATGAGGGCACCTCCAAAAATAGATTTAAGAAGACATCTATTTTCTTTGATATACAACTTTATTTATTTCTTTTCTTTGGAGGATGTTGAGAAATAAAAACAAATTGTACATTTTGGCATATCAGTAAAAATATATTGCTTAAAAACCTATATTGTATTATTTATAAAGAGAAACAAATATATTAATTTTCTCAATTCACAACAACTTAAGTTAAGCTAATCTGTAACATGGCATTCATTCACTTTTAGGCGGTACGAAGTTCGCCGGGTCAGCTAGTCTATACATATAATAAAATTGGAGTGTCTGTTTGTAATATTAAAATAAACGTTTTTTAATAAATGTATATGAATATATATACGGTACAAACACCAAATTAACATTTTTTTAAATTTTTGTCTGTCTGTCTGTCTGTCTGTTTGTTCCAGCTAATCTCTTGAATGGCTGGACTGATTGTGACGGGACATTTATTGGCAGGGAGCTGATATAACAAGGAGTAACTTAGGCTACGTTTATTTTAGAAAAAAATCTTATAATAAATAAAATAAAAGAAAAAACATTTTCCCATACAAAATTGCGCGCGTTCAGAAATTCATTTTGCATTCGTTCAGAAATTTATTTTGGGTAAACTAAGAAAAACATATCAAGCTCTTGAGAATTTAAAACAAATTATTATATTATATTAAATTATTATTATTATTATACTACTGTTCGCGCCTGAATTCATTTATGTTTTGATTTAATAATACGCATTTATCGATTTCCCTTTTATCCTTTAAATCCCGCATTTGCAAAGTATTAACCTAAAAGTGAATCCCGCGAGCGCCACTAGATGGCGCGCCTCTTGTACCGCAAAACAGTGAGTACCTTTCCTATTTTCTCCCATCGACAAATGCATTTTGCCTATGTCTAATTAATAGAAATATCGTCTAATTAACCAGCTACTTACAGTCCATTGAAAACCGCACATTGTTTGGCACCTACTCGCCGGGTTTAATCGTTATTTTATAAAATTACGTAGTTACAACACGTAATACGCATCGACGAATTTCATAAAAGTTTTTAGTACATAATGCAAAGTGTATTTAGTTAATATTATTATTATAACCGCACTCACTGTGAATTATTTATTTATTGTTTACATTTAACCGCACCGCTCCGCATAGATTTTAACTTTAAAAAGTTAAAATTTCAAAAGTTTTAAACGTAAGTTTTGTTGTTTTGTTTTTTATATTTTTATGTGATTTATTGTCAATATTGTTGGTGAATAAACCTAATATTGTTACAATATCATTTCATTAATTAGATATTTTTACGTAAATACGCTACGTGCGTTTGTAAAATTACCTACATTATTTTAGTTATTTTTTCTACACATTCGTTTGGATATATTTCTTGATAATAAAATGGAAAGTAAAGCTAAACTTAATTGTACTTCAATTCCTTAGTGCTCCGCCGATTGTTCCGTATTTAAACAAAGTAGTATTCGCATTCGATGGCTACTCTCACACGTTTAATAGTAATCAGTTTTTTTTTTTTTTTGGATGAATGTACGGTTGTCCAAGCCTCGATTTCTTTAAGACATCATTCCGTATTTCGTGTGTGCTACCAGATGCACGTGTCTATCGGTTGTCCGCATTTTATTGTAAATTTTAGTGTAAATAATTATACAATCTTACTCTAAATGGGTAAAAGGCAACGAGAAGAAGCTGAAAACGAACAAGCAAATTGACAAATACCGTAAAAAATAAGATGGTTGGAGAAACGGAGCTCCACGAATACGACGCCATCACGGTCGCCCTCAACGTTGTTCGTTTTACCTGCATAAACAAAACGATTCAGGTAAATACCGATACTGTTTTTTTTTACATAAGTGGATTTGTTGCAACCAAAATGTTTTAATACTTCGTGAGACTATAACGTTCAATATTTATGAATTATTATTGTGATTGAGTGTAGTTTGAAAAACTGCAATGCCACAATTTATAATTACTGTTATTGATGGTAGTTTGAAAAACTATAATGTGACAACTAACTATAACTGTGCTTGAGTGTAGTTTGAAGAACTGCAACGTCACAATTTATTTTATTATTGTGCTTGAGTGTAGTTTGAAGAACTGCAACGTCGCAATTTATTTTATTATTGTGCTTGAATGTATTTCGAGGAATTACATCGTCACAATCCAATATTATTACCTCTTGAGCATGGGTGAACCTACGTCGTCCATATATTGATGTGTATGATTTTTATTAGAAAAATGTACTATATATAATGAGAATCCTAATTCAGGTTACAACATTTTTACCCAGGGTTTATGCTTTTAAGCACCAACTCAATAAAGATTCGAGGTCAATAAACTCTTGACCTTGTTTTATTAGTCACTCTAGACCAGTGTTTCCCAACCTTTAAAAAATGTTTTTTACCCTTAATAAATATAAATGATTACAATATTTTTTTAAAAAAAATTGCCTTTTTTGATAAATTGGTCACCGATATCTAGCATTGCATATAAATAACCCAAAGCAGAAGGGTTGAAGTCGTGTCTAATCCATTTTGAAATTACCCTCCTTAACTATCGAATTGCCCTGTAAGGCGTGGGCCCCACTTTGGGAAACACTGCTCTAGGCCATACCAAAGAACGTGAGTGCCAGAACCAGCCATACACAACTAGAACCCACAGACCGTTGGTCAAAAAGTTAGTCTGGTGTAAAAAAAAAAAAAAAAAAAGAGAGAGGGAAAATGTATTTAACACAATGGTTAACCCTTGCAAAATAAACCCTGAGGTCACATATGCAATCAATAAACCCTCTCTGAAGAGGGATAAAACAAAAAGTATTCACTATTTTGCCATGCCATGCAAATACAGTAAATCACAGTATTAAGAATAAAATTATACGGTGTTATATAGATATATCAATACCGCCATTTATTAATATAAAAATGTTCAGAATGTCAGAAAGATACTGAAAAACTTATTTCAATGAACTTCTCTTTAAGAAGGTTTTTAGCCTCAGGCTAGTTCAGGTGAAGTTGCCAGAGATGCAGCACAGGACTCAACTCCTGAAATATCCCTTTTTGAAGTCAACTTTGGACTTTTGGTGATAAAATGGGAAATAGTAAAGCCGCAGCAAGTTCGACCACTGATTTTTTAAATAAATAAAATCCTTTAAACTACTGGGGACTCCCTCGGAAGACTATGTGAGAAGGTGGTTGCTACCAATATGCTGTTACGAAAGGCAACAACAAACAGCGTCAACAGACGATTACAATATTTTTACAAGGTACCCTCTGACATATTTATTTATTTTTCATGGATCTGGGACACAATATTCCATTTAATATAATACCTGTATAAATCTAATACCTGTACAATAAGTCAGGTTCCAATTGGTCAGGTTGCCTAATTTCTAAGGAAGAAATTGCTGACTTTAATAGTTCAATAAATGAACTGTTATGTAAAGGTGCTATTTATCTTGAGCTCACCAGAGTCCAATTAATGTATATCCCCACTTTATTGTCTCCAAAATAATACATATAAAAAATAAAAGTTTTATTTTTAATCCTAAAAAAATAACATCTTTTAAAATTGAGGAAATACGTACTGCTCTTAAATTATTAATAACTGCTCTGGATTTTTTTACATGACCAATATTGATATTAAAGATGATTTTGACACCCATACATAAATATAATAAAAACAGGAATTATACTTCATTAGTATATTTAAATGTTTAGATAAAGACATAATAATCATGTCTAATGGCCACAAAGGAGACTTATATATTGGTAAGTTTATATTTTATTATAAACACAACTAAAAGTAAATTAATTCCACAAGCATAATGAATGAGAATAGGTTCTGAAAACATGACAGTTGGAACAAAACACGTCCTATTCAAAGTTGGCCACTATTACAGGCATGCTATATGCAGAATGTCCAGGACTTCAGGTGTAACATAATATAGCTGATGCGCATACAAAACAACTTGAACTATGGAAATGCATTAAATAATAATAGATATAATAGCCAAGTACCAATATCACAAGGTGCCAATAATTAACTATCCTGTTGACAAAATAATTTGTTTCACTTTCATAAGAATCAATTAATCAGCCAAAATAAGTAATTTATGCAGATGCATTATTGTTAAATTGCGGTTATGTTGTACCACTAATAGGGTTCGGTAAGATTGATAAATAAATAAATGAACACAATAATTACCTAAATTTACTGGCTGTCTTTTTGCTTTAAAATCATTTACATGTAATAAAAGTAAGTAACTGCTTTATCATGTTAAGAATTAACAACACCACATCTTGATAGTCTAGCTAAACTAATTTAGCAGTGGTGTAAGCATGCAAGTATGTGCGTATAGACAGATTATATACCATCAAAAACAATACTGCTTCAAATAAAATCAGTTGACACTGCTTCAAGACAGTTTAACAATAGAACCTAGTGAAAAACGGCAAAATATGCCTTTTATACGATTATTTCAGGTTTTGGTATTTCTAAAAAAGATTTGTTTGCCTCTACACATAATCATAAGTGTAAGTTATATATTTGTTGGCGACCAGACCACTATGCTATCGCAAGAGATTCTTTCACAATCTCATGGACGTTTTCCATACAGGACTTTTTACAAATATCATTCGTTTTCCACCCTTTTCAATTATAATAAAGCTTTTCTAAATTTTGTAACAAGGCACCTAGGGTAATTATAGTTGGCTCATATTGACCATTGCAACCATTGCCTGTAAGTGCAGGTGCTTCATTGTCAATAACATTTTGAAGCAATGTAATACATACCTAATTGTAGATTATTGTAATAGTAAAAAAATAGTATCACAAATATACAGATACATTACACTTCACAGATAGATAAGATTTCTCTTATTTATTCTTATTTATTAACCTTTTTCTAATACTTCTAATAAAGGCTATAGTTATAATTCAGTAAATTGGTATATTCAGCAATAGCCCTCATTTACCAAATGAAATTACCACTGACATTTGTGTTAAGATACTATCTAAGAGATTTTTAGGTTTCGCCCACAAACTCGAAAATATGATTTAAGAACCCAATGTTTGTTAAGAATTATTATATAAATTATATCCAAATGAAAATATTTCACTTAATTTGTTATCCAATGTGATAACATTGTTAGCTCTTGTCACCGCTCATAAAGGATAATCCTCATCTTTAATTAAATATAATAATATGATTATTTAAAATATTGCAAGTTAAAATATAAATAATAAATTTCAATAAACCTAGGGCCAGGTCGTACACAACCATTTTTATTATTGCCTCTATTGTATAAATCCTAAAATATCTTTTGTAAAAGAGAGTTTATCTGCCCTGCACAAAACTCTTTCAGTTATATAAATGAAAAAAAAATAATCTTGTTCGTTAACAAACTTTAAGCAATTAAAATAAAGATACACTTTATATCTTGATATCTATGACATACACTTGAAAATCATAGTAATGGTCATTTGTCAACATCTACTATTTAAACATTAGGAGAGAATATTGACACTATTCGTAGAACTGTTGGATGGTCCGAAAAATCCAACACTTTTGCAAAAATTGATTAAAAAAATATATATATATTATATATATATTTATTACTTGTACTAGATCACTGTAATGACTTAGAGGACGCATAATTATATAAATTTAAGAAATAATTGTTATAGAACTAAGTTAATGTGATTGAGGAGTTCTGATCATCCAAATGTCTGGTAATACTTCCATTTCAGTCCACAAACCTTCAACCTTTAAATATCTACTTTGTTTAAATACGGAACAATCGGCGGAGCACTAAGGAATTGAAGTACAATTGAGAATCAAACGAACTTACCTGTAAGTGAAGTTCGATGATAATTGTACGAACTTCCTTAGTGCTCCGCCGATTGTGAAAGCCACACCCTCCCACCTCTACATGTAAATAGGTAGGTGAGTTTCAGGTTTGTAAGCACAGGAACACTATAAACAGAATGATGTCTTAAAGAAATCGAGGCTTGGACAACCGTACATTCATCCAAAAAAAAAAAAAAAACTGATTACTATTAAACGTGTGAGAGTAGCCATCGAATGCGAATACTACTTTGTTTAAATACGGAACAATCGGCGGAGCACTAAGGAAGTTCGTACAATTATCATCGAACTTCACTTACAGGTAAGTTCGTTTGATTCTCAATTATACTAAAAAACTGCAATTATTAGAAGCAAAATTGCAGTCATATTTTGCGTATATTCAACGAATTCATGATTGTATACCCAAACAATCCGATTTAAAACAAAGTGGGTTATTCTTGTCGCAATCTCAACAAATTGATATTTTGAGATCGGAATTTATGAAACTAGTTGATGAAATTAATTCTCTAAAACTCGATAATGAAGATAATTTTACACCCGAATATGAATCTATTTGGTCATTTTCGGATATTTTTAACGCTATTAAATGTGCACGCTAGAGATTAGATTCGGAATTAAGTTCTAAATCAATTTCGGATCGATCTACGATCGTTAAGCTGCCAAGAATCGAGCTCCGCCAGTTCAGTGGCGAGTTAAAAGAGTGGCCCTTGTTCATTCAGACGTTTAACAATTTAATTCACTATAACGCAGGTCTGAATGACTCGGAGCGCATTCAGTATTTATTGTCTTCGCTAACGGGCAAAGCCCAAAACATCTGTAGTGGTTTAACACCAACTCCCGAAAATTATAAAATTATTTACAACGCTTTAATAGAAAAATACGAAGACACCCGCGCATTAGCTTGCGACTACCTTAACCAATTTCTCGATTTAAAACCGATTACGCAAGTTACGTCGAATAACTTAGATTATTTTATAGACAAATTTACAACTGTCTATGCCGCATTAGATTCATTAAAATTAAGTAACATTAAAGATTTTATATTTATTCACATTGCATTGAAAAAACTTGATAATGAAACCGTGAAAGCGTTCGAAAACCAACATCGGAATTCGAACGACTTACCCTCTTATGAGGAATTTGTAAATTTTATTCGCGAACAAGTTAAAATCTTGGAACGAACAACTGGCAAGTCCAATGTTAGTAATAAAAGTAAACAAACTCATTCCTTTGTAACGCAGAATAAAAGAGATTTTAATTGTAATTTTTGTAAAGTGAACCACGAACATTATTTTCAATGCAATGCATTTCAGAAACTGTCCCCTATGGACAAATATTATTTAGTCAAAAATAACAATGGTTGCGCGAATTGTCTTAGCTACACCCATTCTACTCCCGCATGCAATTCCTCTGTGTCTTGTAAAAAGTGTAACCGCCGTCATCATACAATGCTACATTGGATACGACCTCAAGCGGACGGCGGACGGCCTGCCACGGCCGGAGGAGCTGGAGTGTCATCAGCTGACGCTCCAGTGAATGATTCGCGCGCTATATTTCCAACGCACGCTCAGACCGCTGTAACTCCACAGCGTCTGAACACCGAAAATATGTCCCTTTGTTCGTTTAATAATAATAATGTTTTAAAACCTAATACAGTAATATTAGGCACCGCGCTCGCTTACGTTACGGATCGCTTTGGGAATTTTGTTACTGTTCGTTTATTAATTGACCCCGCGTCCCAAAGTAGCTTCGTAACGTCGGCTTGTTGTAAACGTTTAGGCATCGGAATGCATTCTAGTAATCAGTTAGTTGTTAAAGGAATCGGTAATAGTCGCCGCCATATTAAAGGCACGACAACAATTACATTATTTTCGCGTTATAATCAAAATAATAATATTAGTATTAAGTCACACGTAATAGATAAGGTGACCAATATTTTGCCTACTAGTTATGTCGACGTTTCGACATTGAACTATTTAAATAATCTTCAATTGGCAGATGAGAAATTTTATAAACCCGCATCCATCGACATCCTTCTGGGGTGCGAATGGTTCGATGAGATTTTGTTATCTAACCGCGTTCGAGGCGCTCGGGGTGAGCCGTACGCCTTGGAAACTATATTTGGATATGTTGTATTTGGTCCCGCTCCGATATTATTTAATAATAACGCATCAACTTACACGTTTTGTTCATATAATGAAAATTCATTAGATAATATATTATCCAAGTTCTGGTCTTTGGAAGAGGTGCCACATAGGGAACACCTCTCTCCAGACAATCAAGAGTGTGATCGTATTTATGATGACACTACCACTCGTGACGTCACTGGCCGTTATTCGGTAGCATTACCCTTCAAAGGGGATCCGCGTTGTTTAGGCGAGTCATTCTCAATTGCTAAACGTCGATTTTATTTATTAGAAAGAAAATTAAATAAAGATACCGCGCTCCGCATACAATATGATGACGTCATCAAAACCTATCTTAAAGAAGGTTTCATACGCCGCGTCTCCTCCGATGACAATACATCTCCGCATTATTATATACCACACCACGCTGTCATTAGAAAGGACAAATTAACAACTAAATTAAGAATGGTTTTGGACGCGAGCTCCAAAACCACAAATGGACCATCACTTAACGACATTTTACACACCGGAAGAAATCTACAGACTGATTTATTTAACATTATTTTAAACATACGACTTTTCCCATTTGCCATTTGTGCTGATATAAAGCAAATGTATTTGCAAATAAAAGTACATCCAGAGTTTCAGAAATATCAAAAAATACTTTACCGGTTTTCATCTGAAGAACCCCTCGAAACTTACGAGTTTACTCGTGTATGTTTTGGCCTTAAAAGCAGTCCATATCACGCGTTAAAAACTGTGCGTCGTTTAGCTCGGGACGAAACAAAACAATACCCGTTTGCTGCCGCGATCATTGATAAGGCGTTGTATATGGATGACTTAGCCATCTCCATTACAAGTGTATCGGAAGGTATAGAATTGTCTAACCAATTAGTAAATATGTTTAAACGTGGTGGCTTTGAACTTGTTAAGTTCACCAGTAATTCTCTTGATATACTTAATTATATTCCCGCAACGCACCGGTTAAGTCAAAGTGTAGAATTCAATAATGAGGATAATTTAAAAGTGTTGGGTCTTAAGTGGGTTCCATCTGAGGATATGTTTGCGTTAACAGTTAATTTAGATGAACGATCTTGTTCAAAAAGAAACATTTTATCGTCAATTGCTAAGTTATGGGACGTGATGGGTTTCGTTGGCCCTGTGATACTGGCGGCTAAACTTATCATTAAAGATTTATGGTTACTCAAGGTTGGATGGGATGACCTCCCGCCACCAAGTATACAAAACGCATGGAATGTTTTGCAAAATGAATTACACCTATTAGAAAATTTAAAAATCCCGCGTCATATTGGTATTATTTCAGTATCAAATGTTATTTCTATATTAGGTTTTTCTGATGCAAGCGAACGCGCCTACGGAGCAGTCGTGTACTTACATGTCTCGCTTCCGGGGAATTTGTATAAAACAAATTTAATTTGTGCGAAGTCTAAAGTCGCACCTGTAAAAACAATCTCAATTGCACGCCTGGAGTTATGTGCAATTCTTTTATTAGCTAAGTTAGTTAACACTGTTGTTAACTCTTATTCCGCACGCATTTCCGTTAATAATATATTTTGTTTTACCGATTCAATGATTGCCCTTCATTGGATCAACGCATCACCGCATCGTTGGCAGACCTTTGTTGCCAATCGAGTTACAAAAATAATTGAATATTTACCGCCCGCGCATTTTTATCATATTCCCGGGACACAAAACCCCGCAGATTGTTTATCACGCGGCCTTACGCCGTCACAATTATTATCTGATGAGTTATGGTTTAACGGGCCACCTTGGGCAAACCAGGACCCTAAGTCTTGGCCTATTAAAAAAATTCTTTATTAATAATTCATTAAGTGTCCCCGAAGAGAAAATTATCTCTTTAATTGTCAGTGATGAACCGCATCCTTATTTATATTCGATTGGATTAAAATATTCATCTTGGAATAAACTTATTCGTATCGTGTCACAAGGCTCTTAGCTAAGGGCGATTTAAAATAAAAAATTAAGGTGACATTAAATATTGTTTAATAAAAAAAACCTTTTTTTATAAAAAATCTACGTGGGTATGACCCTATATCCAGATAAGTTGATCAATTGCGAATCAGCCTCTGAAGGAACTGACAAAAAAAGGGGGTGACTACGTGACCTTTATGATGGTTCTCTCACGTGGTTTGAGCCTTACGGGCAACTTCAAGCCTGTGAGCTACACGCTACTCAAAACCACGGAGACAGGTGTTCGCAGGTCCACGTAGCGAGCCGGTGGGAGTGCTGGTGTGGTTCTCCAACCGTATTCAGTCCAGCTGTAGTCCAATCCGACCGTAGTCCAATGGTCCGACCGTAGTCAATTCCGACCGTAGTCAAGTCCGACCGTAGTCAATAGTCCGACCGTGGTCAAGTCCGACCGTAGTCCCCTGAAATTGCGCAAAGACAACGTGTGAGACAACTGATCTCGACACGCGTCCCAGCGCAACCTCACGGCAGCCTTAATAGAGACTGTGTGCATTGCGCTGGAAGGCGTTGTGTCAGGAATCGGTTATCCCACTACAAGCAACCAGGAGAACAGATGACAAAGAAGAAAGAATAATAAATATAAAACAAAGATAATAAATTACATAAAAAGAAGTGGCATAAATATAACCTGCAAGATTTACAGGGATAGGCAGCGACAATGCTGCCTAGGAGTTGGCATTTAACTCCTTTAATTTAGGACAGAAATTACAATTAAAACACTGACAATATTTCTGCCTTTATGTTGTAACAAAAAGATAACTATAATTATCTACAAAGCTAAATTAGAAAGAAACAATGATGCAATAAAATAAAGTTGGCATTGTGGGGTATTTATGTAAAAGAAATAAAATGCTTTGTGCAAGACAAACGTGGTCATATTTGATATCACGTTTGCCTGTATCATAGACACATTTTACACAAAAGGAAACATGAGCATTATAATCCTTGTCATGAACAATGGGGAGACGTAGGTCACCATCCATTGCTCACAGCAATTCTCCACAATGCCGGCTTTAAACAACAATATAAAAACTATAATAAAACAAAATAAATAATAATTAATTTGTGTACAATGGCTGTGAAAGTACGTACCACTTAATATGGGGGAATACGACACGAGTTTAACTTATGGATTTCTGGTGGCAGCGTCCAGGAGGCAGTGATGTTGCTTCTGATTGAAGAGTACAAGAAAGAGGCCAGGACCATGGAGGTGCCGCCTTAAATAACCTTCCCTTTTTGCAAACTGCCCTTTTTCGAAAATACTAATTGTGCGTGTGCCCGCTTTCACTTAATAAATTTTGCAAGTTCAAAGTGACAAGCAGTTTCTTATTCGATTTATTTTGTTTAGCCTCAATTGGCAAAGGCAATCAGCTTAATGCCAACAAAATATTTTGATTTAATAAAATTAGTAAAACGTTAATTTTTTAATATATGTTTAAAATGAATTTGTAATTAAAATTATGATAAGTAAATAGTAATCAGGCCTTGAGATTTTATATTAACAAAAAAATGTATACACGACCTAAAATATATTCGTCTTAAATAACTAGAATTGATGATTTTACAGAAACTATTATTTTGCGTAATTATTAAATAATTACGTTACAATCGTTGTGTATATTTTACGTATGATTGGAAAAATTCCGCGTTCTAATTTTATTAATTTTTCCCACTATAAAATAGCAGAAGAATATATCTTAAAATCCATTCAGCAAGTTCATTTTTCGTTAGAATATAAAAATATTAAAAACAATAAATGTGTTTCTCAGTCCATTCGTAATTTACATCCTTTTATAAGTAATGGTTTAATAAGAGTCGGCGGTCGGTTATCCGACGCGCGTAAAATACCTTGTGATCATAAGTATCCTATTTTACTGCCCTCTAAGGATCATTACACGACATTAATTGTCGACTATTTTCATAAAAAATATTTACACGCAGGACCGAATTTATTGTTTTCTATGTTACGTCATAATTATTGGATTTTAAGCGCCCGCAATTTAATTAAAAAAAGATATCACATGTGCAACACATGTTTTCGTAAGAACCCAATTTCCCCACAACCACTAATGGCCAACTTACCTTCTTATCGTTAACAAGAAACTAAAGCATTTTCCCATTGTGGTGTAGATTATGGCGGCCCCATACCCATTACTTTCCACAAATATCGTGGAGCACGAAGTCAAAAATCATACATATCGACGGTTTCCGGGCTATTTGTTTTAAGCGACATTTTTAAAACTTTACAGGAGAGCGATTTAAAGTTTTGATTTCGAGAAAAAAATTCATAACTTTTTGAAACCTGGTTTATTTTCAAAAAAGTAAAGTTTTTCTATTTTTATATTATATCCCCCATAATTTGATTAAGATACTTCTTTTAAAAAGGCGCTATTAGCAGATATATGTGTCGCTTAATACAAGACGCCCATACTTAATCAATTTGTAGAATCAGGCTAAATGATTTAAGCACCAAATGTTGCAAGTAATAGATTCAAGCAAAACGCTTTAAGTATAACTTTTGTATTTTTTAGAGTAAGGCTAATTGTATCAATTACAACGTGAAGAATAAAACAGAAAAAGGCAAATTAGTTTATACGACTAGTAAAACACAGTTGAGATACAGGATAAATGACTAAAGAGGCAAATAGTGTTTAAAAAGTAATTGTTTGAAATGACAATAAATTAGTAAATTTCAAAATAAAAGTCGGTTAAAACATAATAATACTTTGGTTAGAAGGGAAATAACTCTTTGTTGTTTCAATAATAAAATTAAAACTAATAAAACAAAACTATTAATAATTACCATTTTTTATTTATTAACATAATAATAAAGATTATTATTATTATTATTAATAATGTTACTTAAATATCGTGTTGTACTCAATAAGAATCACTTTGGCAAATAATGTGTCCCAAAATTCAGCGATAAAACTGCAACAGATGGTAGCCCTGGACATGACTAGTCAAGAAAAAAAATAATTGAAAAATATCCATTGTTTTTTTTAAGTGACGAAAAAAAAATTTTTTTTCAAAATTTGTTTACTTGGAAAGTATGTTTACTAGGGATGGGAAGTGTGATGAAGATATTGAGAGAAGAGTGCAAAAGGGTAACGTAGTGAATGGTGCCATCCATAGTATCATGAACAGCAAAATAATGTCCCAAAAGTCACGGATGGCTGTTCCAAATGCGGTGCTTGTTTCTACATTAATGTATGGAAGTGAAGGTTGGATATGAGAAGAAGCATGAGAGTAGAATTAACGCTGTTGAAATGCGGTCGTTAAGGAGTGTATGTGGATAGATACTGCGTGATGGATGTGGTTTGAAAGATGTAGTGACAAGGATTGACAAAGGAATGCTTCGATGGTTTGGGCACATGGAAAGGATGAGTGAAAGTAGATTGACGAAAGGAATTTATAAATCTGATGTGGGTGGATGCGTTAAACAAGGCAGGCCCAGGAGAGTGTTTTCCGACCAAATCGGAGACATCCTCAAGAAAGCTAGGGTGCCTAGTGCCCATAACCACAGAGCCTGTATGAAGAGAATTGTGGATGTGAGGGAAGCAAGTGAGTTGTATAAGGATCGTGGTAAGTGGCGCTCCATTGTCTCTGCCTATCCCTGTGGGAAAAGGGCGTGACAATTTGATTGATTTTTTGCCTTAAATGTTTAAAGATTTTTACTTTCAGTATTTCACTCATCGTGGTGTAAAAAAAGTATGAATACTACAACAAGTACATTTTTTGACAAGTTTTATCAAAAAATGACGCTACTAATCAAGATTCTAAAATGGTATAATACTCTAGAAAAACTAGCCACATAAAAAAATACGAGTGGTATTTCTAAACAAGAATCAAATTTCATAAAATTGTTTAAATTAATAACTTTTACTATGGGATCAAAACAGGTTTTTGTTAGTCAATATCATTTTAAAAGTAGAGAGAGAGAGATTTTACCTTAGAGCGAGATAGACAGATGTTAATTTTTGAATATTATAGTAATTACCTACTTTTACTTTGTATCCAAAATGGGTTTATGGATATAAAATGAAATAAAACAACTAGTTTAAACAATAATACATTTAATTTTTTATTGAATTTAATTACAATAAATGTTTGAATGTTTGCCACCAGCATTAATACAAGCACGACATCGCCTTAAAAATGATCGTTTTATTCGTCTTGCATAACTTCCAGCATTTATGTGATCCGCAGCCTGAGTGATTATTTGGCGAAGTTAGTCCAATGTTGTAATGAGTTTTGAGTAGACCCTGTCTTTGAGACAACCCCAATAGAAGAAATCCAGGGGGTATAGGTCAGGTGAACGGGGTGGCCATGAAATAGGACCAAGTCGCCCGATCCAACGCCCTGGAAACTCATTGTTCAAGTAATCTCGCACAGGACGGGCATAGTGAGCCATACCATAAGTATCGTAAATCACTTACAGGCACGTCTTCTAATAATTCTGACATGTTATTTTGTAAGAAGTTCAAATAACTATTGCCATCTAAGTTTCCGTGTAACTCAAAAGGCCCAATCACTTTTCCATTTAATATGCCCGTCCAAAGGTTAAGGTTGAATTGGTATTGGGATTTATCTTGTCTCACCAGGTGTGGATTTTTATAATTCCAGCTATGTAGATTGTGAAGATTTAAATAGCCATCTTCCTTGCAGGTTGATTCATTCGACCATAAAACTTTATCTAAGAATTGAGAATCTTCCCTGTGCTTTTGTAGCGGCGGTAATAGCGTCTGCACACGTCTGTAATTATATGGGCAAAGCCTGTGATATTTTAAAATACGATGAGCAGAACTTCTTGGTATTCCCGTAGCTGCTTCCGAGGTAGTTGAATCCATTTCTATTTCATGCAGAACTTCTTCATCTCGATCCGATCTTGGTCTTCCAGCGTTTCTCCTATTAGATGGTAAACGATCCTCCGAAAACGCTTGATGTACATTTATAAATACTCTAAAATCTTTGAGCATTTGGGTACTTTCCCGATACAATCTGCTAGCAGAGTTTGCATTGCTTCGGCATTCACCATAAATTAAGTGCATAATTGCGTATTCCCATGGTGTGTATGGTAGCGGCATGATAAATACAAAACAGTCCACTAGGTCAAAAGTCCAACTCACAAAACTCACAATCACAGTCCAAAATAATGCCAGGTCAGTCCAGTTTGCAGATCACTTAATCGAATCCAAAAGCCAACCCAAAAGTCGTCAGTACGAGAGCCAATTTAATTCGGAACGGCGCACAGTAAACAAAGGAACAGAGCATACTGACTGATAACAGCAACTTCTCTACTTGCCCCATTGTTATATTCAAAAATTAACATCTGTCTATCTCGCTCTAACGTAAAATCTCTCTTTCTCTAGTTTTAAAATAATATTGACTAACAAAAACCTGTTTTGATCCCATCATCTTGTTTAGAAATACCACTCGTATTTTTTTATTTGGCTAGTTTTCCTAGAGTATTATACCATTTTAGAATCTTGATTAGTTGCGTCATTTTTTGATAAAACTTGCCATAGTAGTATTCATACTTTTTTTACACCACGATGAGTGAAAGTGTACTAAAAGTATTTTTTTTTAACATTTTAAGCAAAAAATGTAATATAAATCATTTTTATGTAAAAACTATATGTTTTCTGGGGTTTTCAAGGATTGTGATAAATAGCAGATATATTCAGCTTACTGATACAAAAAATTTAAATTTTTTTAAAAATACATTTTTTTCGTAACTTAAAAAAAACAATTTTTTAATTTCTTTTCTCGTCTAGTCATGACCAGGGCCACCCTCTGTTGCAGTTTTATCGTTGAATTTTGGGACACATTGTACATGGCACGATGTGGTGTAGACTGAAGCGCCCGTTCAGGGGGATATAGTATAAAAACTTGCTTGTTTAATGGACGCGAGCGGCGAAAATGTTTTGTTTTAACCGACATTTGGTACAACGATTCATACAAAATTTGCAGTGTCTGAATGTCAAGTTTTCGATGTAATCGGTATAGGAAAAATGAATGAAGTTATAGTACTTGTAGATTTAATTTGTTTGAAGCGACCAATCAAAAATTAACCGATTTAGGAATAAAGGTTGATTTGCCATTTAAAGACTGTTTCAACTACAGGGCAAAATGTTTTAATAGCCTTTTTTTACTAAAAACAGATGCAAGCGAAATGATTTAAGCGACATTGCATACCAATTTGGGATTCAGGCTAAATGTTTTAAGCGACATGACTATATCTTTTTTGGGGAAGGTGTAATGCTTTAACAAACATCACCTATAGAATGTAACTTCAGGAAAAACGCTTTAAATGACCCGTTTGGATGATTTGTGTGTAAGGCAAAAACGCTTAAGTAAATAACCAATAAAAACTTTTGTGGCTCAAGTACACTTTCTATATAAAAGGACATATTTCGCGTCGGTTCATACAATGAAATTTCGGATCGCCCCAAAAAATGGCATTGTTTGAAGCGCCAAAAAAGTACTCTGATCGTCACCAAAGTCGACTCAGTCGACGCAAAAAAAATCGCTGATTCCGAATATGTATATAAGTCAATATCGGTCAAAATGTCGCTTAAAACAAATAGCCCGGAAACCGTCGATATGTCTCTTTGTGTGTATGGTGACCAGAGCAGTTCATATCGAACTCGCTACGGATCTTACAACAGAAGCCTTTATAAAGGCTTTTAAGCGTTTCATATCGCGACGTGGTCCTTGCAAGTTTATGTATTCAGATCACGGCACGAATTTCGTTGGCGCGAAAGCCAAACTAGACGAAATCACCAATTTAACAAAAACAAAGGAATTTATCGACAAATATGGGGACGAATTATTACGTCATGAGGTGGAGTGGAAGTTCAATCCACCCAACGCCCCGCACTTTGGGGGAATATGGGAAGCGGGAATTAAAAGTGTAAAAACGCATTTATTAAAAGTTATAGGTAAACACCTTTTAAGTTATGAGGAGTTGTTAACGGTATTAACGCAGGTAGAAGCATTGCTTAACTCGCGCCCGCTGACCTGTCTGAGTTCGGATCCGGCAGAGCCAACTGTCCTCACGCCTGCACATTTCTTAAATACGAATCCAATCAAAAATCTATTCATTTCCGATTTAACTCAAGAAACCGCATCTTTAAAAACGCGCAAAGAAATGCTAGATATAATTATTAAAAATTATTGGCGCCGTTGGTATGACGAGGTGTTGCACACAATGCAGACCCGTCAAAAGTGGAATACCCCGCAGAACCCTGTTACTAAGGGTACGGTAGTATTAATACGCAATGATAATATAATACCTCTAGATTGGCCCTTAGGCATAATTCAAGAAGTATATCCAGGCAAAGACGGTGTTATTAGAGTTGTATTAGTTCGCACTAAAACTGGTACTTATTTGCGTCCAGTCGTGAAGGTGTGTCCACTACCTTCACAATAATTTAATTTAACTTTGTATTTTATTTTACACTAGTTTAGGTTAATAAGTATTATTATTATTTCTTTCTGCTTTTTAAGTTTAAGTTTGTAAACACTTTGCATTATTTACCTAAATGCTTTCCGCGCTCTTTTGTTTATTTGAAAGAGAACTAATTCTCTTTCAGGCCGGAGGATGTTCGCGCCTGAATTCATTTATGTTTTGATTTATTAATACGCATTTATCGATTTCCCTTTTTTCCTTTAAATCCTGCATCCGCAAAGTATTAACCTAAAAGTGAATCCCGCGAGCGCCACTAGATGGCGCGCCTGTTGTACCGCCGATGTCAAATCAAGATGGCGGAGAGACCTTCTTGCACCGCAAAACAGTGAGTACCTTTCCTATTTTCTCCCATCGACAAATGCATTTTGCCTATGTCTAATTAATAGAAATATCGTCTAATTAACCAGCTACTTACAGTCCACTGAAAACCGCACACCTACTATTATTATAAATGTGAATGTCCGTTAGTTGAAGTAAACGATAGTAAAAAGAGACAAAACATAAATTCATAAGATTTAACGTGGGAGAAAATGAGATAGAAATTCTAAAGAAATTGCTATAGAATTATGGGATTTATTACAATGACGTAAAGACGCTTTTGTTCTGAATAACTTAACTGACACTTGCGACATTTGTTGTGCATTCGTGTATACTCGGCATTTTACGGCATCTCGATAATGGCTGTAGAATTATGAGCTTTAATACAATGACATAGACTCGTAAGTCACAAAGTATCCGACGCGTCGCGACCTGTCAAATCAAATAGATCAATCGATAACAATACTGTAGTAATGTTTTGTTTGTACGTTTTTAAATTTTTAAATATGCCGAAAACAAATGCAAATTATTGTCGCAATTTAACGAAAAAAAAAAACAAAAAAAGGAAAACAATATTAAAAAAACATCACAAAAGACAACAAAAAGTTCAACGGAATGTGTTCGTGAATTTCGTGCATGCCGAAAAGCGTTATTAAATCATAATATACTTATCTCTATGTATTGAATGTCGAAATCAAAGTAAGTACTTATATATTTTCTAATCAACAAAGGACGTCATTCTTTTTGTATGAGGACTTGGGCTTAATTGTATTAACAGTTTAACATACATTTTAAAATAGTTTAGATAGGGTTAGGTTTAAATGATAAATATAAAAAGTGTATGTTTTAAGCTTCCTTAAGAAAGCTGTGTTTATATGCATACAGCTTATATGAAGAGAATTGTGGGTGTAAAGGAATCTAGGTAGTTGTGTCAGGACCGTGGCAAATGGCGCTTTATTGGCTCTGCCTATCCCTAGCGTGACAATTTGATTGATTGATGTTTTTTCTAATTTTTGTTGTGCATCAAATAACATATTTTTGTTGCTTTGCTTTTTTTATTGCAACTAAAAATAGATGTTGATGTGTTTTTATTTATTTATTTTAGAAAAGTTGTACAGTGTAACATACATAATATCGTCGGTCAAATCACGAAGAGACGTATCTCAGTTTCTATACTTTTACAGTAGAGCGATTTTAAGGAAAATGTGTTCATACTTGGGGCCCTCCTTCAAAATTTAAAAGTTTTATAGACATATTAATTATATAATTTATGAACGGTATTATCTCTTTAGATGTCCCTTTATTTATTTTTAATTAAGATGTACTAGTTTTTAAGTAATATAATTTTTATTAAATAAATATTTAGATACGTCCATTCGTGATAAGGAAAAATGGCATCAATCTCGTTTACGCCAAACAAATATGTATTATAAAACACCAAAATACGGTTTTATTGTTTATTATATTTAGAAAAGAAATGCAATAAACTCACACAAGGATAATATTAATAATGAGGTAGTGGCGTATAATAGATAAAATGTTATTGGCTCCTTATCGAAGCGCACATCTACATCAGATCTACGACCGTAATTTTTATGTGAAATCTTATTTTCATTCGGTGTATTATTTAATTGTTTAATATTGCGTGTAGATTTTGATGCATCAGTTATCTGATTATTTGGATATGTTTCAGTATGTCTTGCTAAATATATAATATTCCTTTTCTTTTCTTTGTAACATCTCCCTCGGTACTTCGGACAGACTGGACATTTTAGGAAAGACCCTCAGCGACTTAAATCACAGTGACCACATCGGGAAGCCTCCTCTTACTGGCCCGCCCGACCGAAACTTGGCATCCTGCCTGAACAAGGTGCGGCGGTTCTTCACGCCAGATTCGCCAGCTACACAAGGTTCAAATTTGATTTTGCGCGGAGTACTGTTCGCACCTCTAAGACTGGTCTGCCAAGTATCTTCTTGATGCACTAGATTCATCGCAGCGCCCAGCTGTCCGACTTATGGGAGATGCAGAGGCCCCGCGAACTCTGGAGCCCCTGCAACTTCGCATAGATATAGCGGCTTTGTGCCTCTATCGCCTATACCACGGAGAATGTACCAAGGAGCTTTTTAACCTTGTTACTGCCTCGTCTTTACACGCTTGTAATACCCGCACAGGTCGGGGAAAGCATCCACGTTTTGTCTTCGAATCGGCAGTCGAACTAAAAGGTTCGGTTTGTCGTTTCTTTGTAAAACAATCGAAAAGTGGAATGCTTGCCCATGTGTTCTCTCCATCCTGTAACCTAGGATTCTTCAAGTGATGCATAGAGAAGTAACTTTGGCCGACATAGTAATATTGACTGGGGCAACCATAAACTGACTCTGTTTTATTTAGTTGTTGGCTCTTTTGGACCTCCTCTTGTTAACCATCAAGGTGCGATTCCTGAATACGCGGACAGCTACACAGTTGAGCAGTCGTTATAAAACGTTGCGTAATAAATAATGTCAAACACTCATCTTTTGTTACTTTTGTTTATGTTATTGAGAAGGAGACTACGATTTGTTTATGTTATTATTATACCTACATACTATAGTAACAGAAAATTAATTAATCAAACTGACAATGTTGCGCCACTTACCATAATCCTTACACAACTCCCTTGCTTCCTTCACATCCACAATTCTCTTCATACAGGCTCTGTGGTTATGAGCACTAGGCAACCTAGCTTTCTTGAGGATGTCTCCGATTTGGTCGAAAAACACCCTCCTGTGCCTGCCTTGTTTAACGCAGCCATCCACATCAGATTTATAAATTCCTTTCGTCAATCTCCTTTCACTCACTCCTTTGGAGAGTGGTAGAGGACACTTCCGGTGCATTAAGTGTTCTCAGCTGGTTGAAATTACCACCCTACACAGATGCAAATCCCCCCATAGTGACCACGTCGCGTTCGGGGACTAGTTTGTGTAGCACCAGTTGCGTTGGGGGTTGTGGATTCGGTTAGGGACAGTGGCATCCTGCTGACCTGCAGTATCCCGGTGAGAGTTTGTTGGCCCGTCGGCCAGGGAGACCCGTAGCAACGGTTGACCGCTGGCCGCCCGCCGCACAGTACAGGGGCCTGAGCCCACCGCTAACCACGGAGGGAGGCTGCCCCACCAGGCGGCGCATAATCTCGGGGTGATTCGTCTTGCCGATTGGTGATCGGATATGGGGTCCAGGCGATCACTTCCGGGAGGGTACGGGGGCCCTTCCGTCCGACGGATCAGCAAACTCACACCGCCGGGATGCATGTGGCTAAGCGGATAGCTGCACTTTTCGTCCCTTTCGAAGAAACAACCCCCAACATTTTCACGCACCCCCCCCACCCCCTCCAAATGCAAGCACACAAAACAAGAAGCAGAGTTTTTCCAGCGGCAACTCAAACCCCCATTTCAAATGAGCTTGGCGTGGATTTCACGAATATACGTGGAATCCACGCCAATCTCAGTGCCGTCCATCACCATCTTGAGACGGCAAAGCCCGCTATGCTCTTCTTGACGGAGACGCAGATAAAGGCACCGGCTGACACCTCGTACCTCCAATACCCCGGCTACTCGCTAGAGGAAAGATTCCTCGCGAAAGCCGGGGTATGTGTGTACATCCGGTCCGATATCTGTTGTCTCCGTCTGCTTTGCTTGGAGGATCCTTCCCTGTCCATCCTCTGGGTACACGTAGACCTTGGTTCCCAAGCCAGGATCTACGGGTGCCTTTATCGTTCCCACCACGGGGATTCGGAGACAACCCGGCTCTTCGATTCTCTGAGCCGGGCGACAGACGAAGCGCTGGAGCGGTTCCCGACCGCGGAGGTCGTGGTCTTGGGGGACTTCAACGCACACAATGAGGTGTGGTTGGGGTCCCAAAGGACCGACCACGCGGGAAGGGCTGCTCATGCTTACGCCCTTCTGCATGACCTGACACAGCTGGTGACCCAACCCACCCGGGTACCAGACATTGTCGGTCATGCTCCCTCTCTGCTGGACCTTCTACTGACCACTCGTCCGACCGGGTATAAAATTTCGGTCAGAGCTCCTCTTGGGACTTCTGACCACTGCCTGGTCGAGACGATAGTGCCGCGCGTCGTGCCTCCTCCCGCCAGGAATGAGGTGCGACGTTTATGGCACTACAGGTCAGCGGATTGGGAGGGAATGCGAAATTATTTCGCTTCGCTCCCTTGGTGGCAGCGCTGCTTCAACTCCGAGGATCCATCCACGTGTGCCTCGGCCGTTGCTGATGAGATAGCACTGGGGATGGAATATTACGTTCCATCCAACTGTGCATCTCGTAACGACCGGAGCAGGCCCTGGTACAACAGTGACTGCGCGGCTGCTGTTTCAGCAAAAAACGCAGCTCACAGTGCATGGGTCAGGGGTCGAAAACATCATGACCCTCACGTGGATGAGTTGAAAGCAGCCTACAATCGTGCCACCAAGTCTTGCAGAAAGGTTTTTAAAAAGGCGGAGGCACAGCGCGTTTCCAGGATTGGCGAGAGTCTATTAGCGCACCCAACGGGTAGTCGCAGCTTTTGGAGTCTCGCCAAGACTGTAGAATCTAACTTCTGTCGTTCTGTACTGCCACCGCTGAGACAGCCTGATGGCTCACTGGCGCATACGGCGAAGGCGAAGGCCGATCTACTGGCCGAAGTCTTTGCCTCAAATTCGCATATTGACGATCGTGGTGCAGGGCCACCCACCCTGCGTCCATGCGGACATACGATGCCTGAGATTCGTATCAGACAACGCGATGTCCGCATGGAGCTACGATCGCTTGATATCCGGAAGTCCAGTGGTCCCGATGGTGTCCCAGCGCTTGTGCTTAAAACTTGTGCAGCGGAGTTGACTCCCGTCTTGACGAGGCTATACCGGCTCTCGTACGCATCGGGCTGCGTGCCTCGGGCTTGGAAGGGGGCCAATGTGCAACCGGTCCCAAAGAAGGGCGACCGCTCGGACCCGTCAAACTACCGTCCAATTGCTGTAACCTCAGTACTGTGCAAGGTTATGGAGCGAATAATTAATATTCGCCTCATGGCCTACCTGGAGGGTCACCAGCTGATCAATGACCGTCAATATGGCTTCAGGCCGAAACGGTCAACTGGTGATCTTCTAGCGTACACCACGCACGTCTGGGGTGAAGCGTTGGATGGTAATGGAGAAGCCCTTGCTGTTGGCTTGGACATCTCCAAAGCGTTTGACAGGGTCTGGCACAGGGGCCTTTTATCCAAGCTCGAGGCATACGGTTTACCTGACCGTCTGCGGGGCTGGATAGCTGACTTCCTGCGTGGCCGCTCCATACGCGTCGTTGTGGATGGAAGCGCGTCGCGCAGGATGTCGGTGAATGCCGGCGTCCCTCAGGGCTCCGTGCTGTCGCCGACTTTGTTCCTTCTGCATATCAATGACATGCTGGACCTCGGATCCGGCATTCATTGCTATGCAGACGACAGCACGGTGCATGGACGCTACACTGCCCGCCCCGCAGCCGGCAAACAGGAGATAGCCGATATGAGAAAGTCTGTTGTAGCGGGACTGAACCGGGTTCTTGATCGCATTACCCACTGGGGCGACAAGAACCTGGTTCAGTTCAACGCAGACAAGACTCAGGTATGCGCGTTCTCGACGAAAAAATCCCCGTTTACTCCCCTTCCCTCTCTTTGTAACATCTCCCTCAGTGCTTCGGACAGACTGGACATTCTTGGAATGTCCCTTCGCTGCGACCTGAATCACAGGGACCACATCGAGCGGGCCATTAAGACCACCTCCCGCAAACTTGGCATCCTGAACAAGGTGCGGCGGTTCTTCGCGCCAGAGCTTCGCCTGCTTCTTTACAAGGCACAGATTCGCTCTTGCGCGGAGTACTGTTCGCACCTCTGGGACGGCTCTGCCAAGTATCTTCTTAATGCCCTGGATTCATTGCAGCGCCGAGCTGTCCGGATCATAGGTGATGCAGAGGTCACGCGAACTCTGGAGCCCCTACAACTACGAAGAGACATGGCGGCTCTGTGCGTCCTCTATCGCCTATACCACGGGGAATGTTCCGAAGAGCTCTTTAACCTTGTTCCTACCTCATCTTTTCACTCCCGTAATACCCGCACAGGTCGGGGAAAGCATCCGCATTTTATCGACCGAATCGGCAGTCGAACTAAAAAGTTCGGTGCGTCTTTTCTTTGTAGATCAATTGACAAGTGGAATGCTTTGCCTGCCCATGTGTTCTCTCCATCCTATGACCTTGGATCCTTCAAGCGATGCGTGAAGAAGCACCTTTGGCCGGCATAGTGACGGCGACTGGGGCAGCCGTGAACAAACCCGGTTTTCTCAGTCGTCGTCACTCTTGGACATCCTCTTGCTTATCATCAGGCGAGACGAGGTCACATGTCGTGTCACAATAAAAAAAAAAAAAAAAAAAAAAACTCATGCTTTTTATGTGCCCAAACCATCTAAACATTCCTTTGTCAATTCTTGTCACTGCATCTTTTTTCAAACCACATCTATCACGCAATGTGCTATTCCTTATTCTATCCGCTATCGTCACTCCACATACATTCCTTAACGCCCGCATTTCTACTGTGTTAATTCTACTCTCATTCTTCTTCTGCCATACCCAACATACACTAGAAAACAAGCTCAATATAGGATATTGCAGATCACACGAAGAAAGTTATTTAATACGATGACTGGCACTGCGGCCAGATACACTAGCGACATGCGGCGGCTGCAGACCGCAGTGTCGCCTTGCACGGAATCAATTTCATATAGATTCATTCAATTTCATATAGTAGTGAAGTCTGCAGTCGCAGTCTGGAGACGCCAACGGAATCGCACCTTCAAGCAGATTGATGTCAGAATGAAAACAAAAATCTCTTTGCGAAGCAATATTAGATAAGGAGTAGCAGTCTAGTATTTATCACAACATAAACATCACGAACCAGCGACAAATAATTATTATAATTGCAAAAAATTTTGCCACGAACAGACGTAAATCAAGATACGCCTTTTCGTGATACCAAAATTTTCCCTAAAATTGAGTTACGTCTCTTCGCAACATGTTGTACTGGCATAATGGAATGGAATACAGTCACGTCCTTTGGTGACAATATTTAACTCGAGTCTGTGAATGCGATGGCATACTTAACTAAAAACAGCTAATTTTTGAGATACGTCTCTTCGTGATTTGACCGACGATATGTATATATACTAGCGCTTAACTGAGTAGATAAGAGTCTGCCGATCCGGGGTAATACCACCACTTACAAGTATACAGACCGTAAAGTGACTTAGTGTAGGATCAGCTATGCAATTCTCTAAGCGCAAACATCGTTACAACCTTAAACTCGTCGTTGAAACATCGGCGAGCAGATGATTTGGTATTCACGTAAGTTATTTCTCGATGCTAGCGCCGCAACGATGCAGACGGCGTAAGATGGTACTACTTTTTGACAATTGATCTTGTAATTGGCATTCTCTAAGTAAACATCGACGAATACATCGTTGTTTTTCCCTACATCTTAGACAACATCTTCGATTTAATCTGTCAACTCAAAAGCTACTAAACGTATAGCTTTTCTCTCGGGCGAGTTCATATAATTTGCAAATTTTGTGATAATTAGTGAAGTTAAAGTGATTCTGACAATTTACTATGGCTGCTAGGTTGTCATGCATTTTATTCTTATTGGAAGAAGCAAATAGAAGTGACCAGTTAGAAAAAAAGCGTCAAGCGCGTATAACACGCTTTCAGCGAGTAATTAACACAGAGATGTAATAGGCTGCATTGATGGCACTTTTGGTTCACTATTGTGTTCCAATGGTTCGACCAAAAGAAAGTGAAGTCATATTTTGTAGAAAAGGTTACCATGCAAGGAATGTTCTTATAGTAAGTGTACCTAAATTTTAAACCTATGACTATTTCTTATCAATATTTTTTATTCAATTGTGCCTATGAGTTATGTCCGTACACATTTACCTTTTCAGATAAATGACAGCGATTTAAATATTCTGCATATAGATGCTACTTTTGGAGAAGCTACCCATGACAATTTTATTTTTAATAATACAGTTATTAAAAATCATCTAGAACAACTGTACAACACAGGAGGGACTGTATATCTGCTTGGTTTGTAAATTAACTCCAATTATTTTGTTAATAATCTTCATCATTATACAATAATTTATACAAAAAATATTTCCAGGTGATTCTGGGTATGCTCAGAGACCATATGTAATGACACACTGCAGTAATCCAGATCAAGATAGTTATAATGACCTGAAGAATGTTATAATAACCTACACAGCACAGCAAGGAATAGTGTTGAGAGAGATCTATTGGTGTGCTAAAAGGTAGATTTAGGTGTTTTCTAGTTCATCGTGTATTGCACTAATAAGTATTGACAGGTGGCAGGGTGTTTTTTGAACAAATCAAACACATCCTCAAGAAAGCTGGGTTGCCTAGTGCCCATAACCATAGAGCTTGTATGAGGAGAATTGTGGATGTGGAGGAAGCGAGGGAGTTGTGTCAGGTTCGTGGCAAGTGGCACTCTATTGGCTAGAAGCTAGAAGCTTAGAAGCTTAGAAGCTACCCATGACAATTTTATTTTTAATAATACAGTTATTAAAAATCATCTAGAACAACTGTACAACACAGGAGGGACTGTATATCTGCTTGGTTTGTAAATTAACTCCAATTATTTTGTTAATAATCTTCATCATTATACAATAATTTATACAAAAAATATTTCCAGGTGATTCTGGGTATGCTCAGAGACCATATGTAATGACACACTGCAGTAATCCAGATCAAGATAGTTATAATGACCTGAAGAATGTTATAATAACCTACACAGCACAGCAAGGAATAGTGTTGAGAGAGATCTATTGGTGTGCTAAAAGGTAGATTTAGGTGTTTTCTAGTTCATCGTGTATTGCACTAATAAGTATTGACAGGTGGCAGGGTGTTTTTTGAACAAATCAAACACATCCTCAAGAAAGCTGGGTTGCCTAGTGCCCATAACCATAGAGCTTGTATGAGGAGAATTGTGGATGTGGAGGAAGCGAGGGAGTTGTGTCAGGTTCGTGGCAAGTGGCACTCTATTGGCTCTGCCTATCCCTGTGGGAAAAAAGGCTTAACATTTGGTTGATTCTAGCTTATATATTTATAAAATAGTACTCTTAAAAAAATATTTATTAAGGATTTAATGAAATATAGTAAACAAATAAAACAACAATAAAGCTTTTCTTAAATAATGTTATTGTTTCTTTACAAGTACTTCTATAATAGTGTTCATTGCTTCAGCATGCGAAGCCCAAGATTGGGCGAGCTGCAACACCGACGCGGCCAAGGTCTGTTGGCCCTGCGCAAATGAATCTTGCGCTCGGGCTGTAATTAGCTCTGCTTTGGCACACTTTTCCTCAATAGCGATAAGTCGCTCCGTTGGGCTCACCGTCTCAGAGCGTCGATGAGAAGAAGGGGAGCGACGCAGGAGACGGTGGCGTGCAGCTGACTAGTGCTGCGTCTGCCGTTGGCGGCGTACGGTCGCAGGAGAATGGTAAGGGATGCGGCGGGACGCGACCGATAATATTTTCTGTTGTTGCGTAGGAGCTGCGTTTTTGAAAATACTGTTATGTATTTAAATTTCCCTGTCAACATGTAATATCATAATGTCAACATGTACGAATGCAGTTGTTACATACTTAATGTGTTGGTTTCTTGTCCACTCTCCTGCATAGGTGATGATGGACCTTCGTTAGGTATACACTTTTCTGGAACCTCCTGTAAAAATGTACTACCTTACTATCACGTACACATTTATTACATAACATACTATATATATTATACATATTACAAAGTAGAGGGAATGTATACATACTAATATACTATATACAATACTAATGCATACTATATTTTTAAATTACTATGCATTTATTATCTCCATAAGAAGGCTTGTTACTTCGCTGACGAGCGTTGGCCGTACGAGAGTGCCCCTGTGGCCAACCACCTTTGGGTTTCTAGTAGAGTGACTAGTTTCTCTACTCTCCACTTGAGAGGGTGCTGCATTGCAAGACACTGAAAGTTGTAAGCATGGGCGTTTTCATATTTTTTCGCAAACCGATATATATCCGATTTTTGATTTTGAAATCGATTTCAAAATCCGATTTTAGAAATTCGATTTCAGTTTAGTATCACCTTACCATACCATAAATTTAGTTTTATTAGCAATCGAGAAACTTATTCGAATCGATTTTATTTCGATGTGGCCATAGATAAGGTAAATGAAAAATTTAAAAAGTAAAGTACGTAGGTACGGTATAATGATTTAATTATATTTTTTTATTATTTTGTTTTAATGTTTTATTTGGTAAGTATATACTCATACAATATACACTAAAATTGTACCTATAATAATTTACAATCTATATTTCATTATATTATTAATAGATATTTAGAATAGTAGACAGACTGACTGTAAGGTGACTTGGTGGCGTCAGCTTCGGATTTAGATTGAAAGTTGCCGGTTTCGGATAGACTAGCATTGTGAATGTGCACTCATGGACCGCACTTTAGCTCAACATCAGGCGGGGCGCTGTCATATGTCGAGTCACAATAAAAAAATATAAATAATCTTAATAAATTTTATTTACATTTTTTTAAATCTGTTAACTCTTTTTTCTGAAAATGAATAATGCATACCTCACAAGATTTTCTTGACATTTCGAGGAAAAAAAACCAATCCAAGTATCAAGTAATTGCAATCATGTACGCAAATATGGGCTCTAATTACATAGGCATAGGAGTAAAGTAAAGATAAAATGCGTTGCACAGCGTTCAAAAAAACTAATAGCGTAAGAAAGGTAATCTAAAATAGATCTTATTACTTCGCGAGTAATTCTATGTTTCTATGTGCGATCGTAAAATATCCAAACCGATATCCAAAACCGTTAAAATTCGCCCCATCCTTTTTACTCCGCTAAGGTATGCTGGGTTAGACAGAAACAAAGCAAATTTCTATATGGGTTTTTAGTTTTTTAACGTTTTTGTGCGGTTTGTGTTTTGGTTCGGCTACATCGCTAGTTCGTTTTTTATGGTTTTTTAAAATCCGATTTATTAATTTCGGAAATCGATACAAATCGATTCGTGACTGGAATCGGATTTTAGATTCGTTTTGATATATCCGACACATGCCTAGAAAGTTGTGAAAGAATTTAGCATGATAACACAATTGTAGTTAACAATATAAAATTGAACTCATGTACTTACTAATTTCTGATTTCTAAAACTGAAACCGAACGACGCGACGCCAGGCACCACTTGACTTTTAGATTCTTTGTTTTCATAGTAACCACTTGAGGTTTCGAAAAAAAACACGAACGACGCAACCAACACATTTTACTGTTTATGTTTATCAACAAAAAACTTGGCCGAATAATATGTCAAAGGTATTTAAACATTCTGCCAACGTAACGAATATTTCACATATTTTCACGTCTATTATTGATATAATATGTTAATGTTATTTTATTATGCCTAACAATAGGTAATTAATTCTTATTTTATCAAAAAAGACCCATAATAAGACGTAATGTTGTAGTCGAAATTGTATCGATTGTTAAATGAATGCTTTTGCACGTCTCTACAACATCCTAGCGTACAACGTTGCGCTCACGCATCCGAGAGATCGACGGCGAGTTGTTGACACTTAGTGAATACCAAAAAAAACAACGATGCAAACAACGGCGATATGTAGGATGTTACATCTACGAGCTCGTCGCTGTTTACATCAGTGATGTGACGCTTAGAGAATTGCACTCCAGATTGCAAGTGCAAGTAGGATCAGCACTAGCTCGGCATAGTGGATGCGATTGCTACTTGCAGTTAGTAGTAGTGGTAGCCTGCATTAATGGTCTGCAATTCATTGATAATAAAAACACATTAGTACATACATAGGACCCGTGCGAAGCCAAGACAGGTAGCTAGTAATTTAATATAATATAATAATTTGTTTTAAATTCTCAAGAGCTTGATATGTTTTTCTTAGTTTACTCAAAATAAATTTCTGAACGAATGCAAAATGAATTTCTGAACGCGCGCAATTTTGTATGGGAAGATGTTTTTTCTTTTATTTTATTTACTAGCTGTGCCCGCGGTTTCACCCGCGTAAAATTTGGATTATAACACAGTCATAAAAAAGGAGGAGGTTCTCAATTCGACTTTTTTGTATTTATAACTCGATAACTCATATAAAAATGACAGACGGAAATAAAAATATATTCCAAACAGTTAAACCTATAGTCAATTGGAAACTATAGTCAAAAATTTATTTTTTTAATTAAAAGTAACCCATGTTACTCCTAGTACCTCCAAAAATAAAAACCGTAACGATTTGTTCGTTACGGTTTGTTTTTATTTTATTTATCACATTCACATTTATAACAATAGTAGGATATGCATTAGTAACAGAAGAAAATAACAATAACGAAAAATGTCAAACAGCTGAAAGTATAGTCTATGGAAAGTATGGTGTATAGTCTCCATAGTACAGTTGATTGGATTAGATGTTGACGTGACTGACGGAATACAGTGCGATGGTATTATAGTACTCAGGGTTTGAACCAACTCCTTGTACCTATTTTTATGAAAGGAAAAATAAAATTTTGCCAAACAACTTTTTTATTTTTCGTAATTTTTTTATTATTTTTTATTAAAAAGTATTTTATGTTACTTCTGATACCTCCAAGAATATGTGTAAAAAATTTCATGATGATCGGTTGAGCAGTTTTTGCGTGAAAGCGTAACAAACAAACAGACATTCACATTTATAATAATAGTAAGATAATAATAATAATTTGTTTTCAATTCTCAACAGCTTGTTATATTTTCTTTAGTTTACCCAAAATCAAAACGCACGCAATTTTGTATGGGAAAATGTTTTTATTTTATTTTATTTATTATAAAGGATTTGTCATCAAAAAAAAGTAGCCTAAGTTACTCCTTATTACATTAGCCAATAAAAGTCCCATCAAAATCGGTCCAGCCATTCCAGAGATTAGCCGGAACACACAGACAGACAGACAAAAATTGTAAAAAAAATTATTTTGGTGTATGTACCGTATATATATTCATATACATGTATTAAAAAACGGTTATTTTAATATTAAAAACAGACACTCCAATTTTATTATACATATAGATTACCTATAGCTGTTACCCGCGACTTATTTTAGACGATTGAATTACGTAACTAATAGAATATATTTTAAAGTACTTCTGCGTAAATTATATTTTCAGTTTTATTTTCTTGTGCGCAAATCTCGCAGCTGCTTTGCAGCAGCAGTCTGCCAAGAACGCTAAGTCCTTTTTCTAGGCATTACAGTGACGAAGAAAGAACGAAGGAAATGAAAACTTAACCAAACTAACTGTATGCTTATACTAAAACCTAACCTAATAAGAAGTGTAAAACCTAACCTTGAAAGAATGTAGATGACACCTACAGGTATTATTTACAACAAAACAAAAAAGTGTTATTGTGAAAATATTAGAAACAAAATACTATACTTAAAACAAACACTACCTACTATAGAGAAAACTACTACAAAATGAAATTGAATAAAAAAGGATTTTGCACGATGATTGATATTTTATCGTAAAAACAAATTAACGCTGCATTCAACCGATCAGTAGTGAGCCGACCGCATAGTATGCTTGTCTGTCTATAAATGACGCGCCCTCCACTTTATTAGTTTATTTAAATGTGTGAATGCAAATATTACTAACTATACTATTAAACTTCATCACGTTGGTTCCTCCTTTGTGTCTAACCAGCAACTGACCAGACCAATTACTGCATTTTCGGTGTGTTTTATCCATATTTTATATTTGCTCGTATGCGTAAATGCAGTGGAGGGGCGCATCATTTCGGCTTAGACAGACTATACCTCGTAGAGCTACACCCCCCCTCCGCCTCGCCCGCAAGCACCGCCTCTCCTCGCCCGCCGGTTAGCGCTTATCATGCGACGCGTGTGAATTTTGTTTCAGAGTTATTTTAAAATTGTATTATCTTACTAGCTGACCCGGCGAACTTCGTACCGCCTAAAAGTGAATGAATGCCATGTTACAGATTAGCTTAAGTTGTGAATTGAGAAAATTAATATATTTGTTTCTCTTTATACATAATACAATATAGGTTTTTAAGCGATATATTTTTACTGACATGCCAAAACGTACAATTTGTTTTTATTTCTCAACATCCTCCCAGCAAAGAAAAGAAATAAATGTATATCTTTTATTTCTTGCAAGTTGTATATGTTATTGTGATCTAAACGAAGATCTTTTAAACAAGTTGGAACGGTTGCTGAATCTTTGCATACGTTACGTCTTTGGTTTGCGTAAGTATGATCACGTCTCTGCTTATCGAACTCAGTTAAATTGGCTTAACATACGCTTTCGCAGGTCAACACATCTCCTTACCTTCCTTTATGATATCCTTTACAATCCATTGTCTCCTGTTTATCTAAAAAACCGATTTCAATTCCTCTGTAACTCCCACCAGCTTTCTCTTCGTTCATCCCAAAATAATCAACTAAAAATTCCAACTCATTCTTCCTCTGCTTACGGCGAATCTTTTACAGTCTCTGCAGCTCACCAGTGGAACAAGCTTCCCCTGACTATTAGACAAGCCCCAACTATCAACAACTTTAAACACCTACTCACCAATCACTTTTTAAATAAACAAACCTTATAACATCCTTATTATCTCATACATGTGTTTAATCTTATGTATATTTGTGTATATGTTGCCTAATGTATGTATTGCTTATATTTATATATGTATATATATATATATATGTTTTTATAACCAATGTCAATTAAAATAATATTAAATTTTTATAATAAATGGTTTGCACCCAGTTAATCACAGCACTACACAACAAAGGTTAGCTGGTAGATAATGCCTAAGGCATTAAGCTCGCCTATGTACCTTATTTTTGTGCAATAAAGAGTTTATAAAAATAAATAAATATATCAAAATAAAATAAATGTCTTCTTAAATCTATTTTCGGAGGTGCTCTCATAATGCGTCCATTTCTCGTTGCAGATAATGCATTCAAAACCTATAATTATAATGTACCATCTGATATGTAAATAATAGTTCGTTATTTACAGGTAATTTCATGTTGCTCTCTTATAGGGATATTTCAATCAATCAAATTGTCACGCCTTTTTCCCACAGGGATAGGCAGAGACAATGGAGCGCCACTTACCACGATCCTTACACAGCTCCCTTGCTTCCTTCACATCCACAATTCTCTTCATACAGGCTCTGTGGTTATGGATATTTAAAACTATTAATCTCGTCACTAAGAATTAGTTTAAACTTTCAACAAACCGTCTTTGTAAACGTTAATTACATCAGTCCTTTTATCCAATTTTTGGCAGATTAAAATGATGCTTGCCATTATTGGTGTTTGAAAAATTATGAATTTCACTTCACTTTATCGTTTTCTCTTATTCGTAACACAGAGCATGCCTTTTTTTAGGCCTGTTTATTAATTTCAGCAATAGTTTATTCTTTATACTGATTGACTGATATGCCAAAATTGACAATATGTTTTTTTTTATTTCTCAACATCAAGTAGCTTGAGATATTTACCGTAGTCACCACAAAATAAATTTCTGAACGCACACATAAATTTTGTATGGGATAATGTTTTATCTTTGTTGAAAGTTTGTGAGTATGGATCCATCCATCCATACTCAAAAACTTTCACGTTTATAATAAAGGTAATGAGTAAGGATAATATAATAATTTGTTTTCAATTCTCAACAGCTTGATATATTTTATTTAGTTTACCCAAAATAACGCAATTTCTGAACGCATGTATTTTGTATGGGAAAATGTTTTTTATTTTATTTTATTTCTTATTCACACAATATGTTTATATAAATTATAGCCTATGTGTTATTCTGATGTATAAGCTATATTATTGTAAAGTTTTATTAAAATCCATTCATTATAATTCCATCCATCCATACATAAATGTTTTTTTATTATTTTATTTATTATAAAAGAATTTTTCCAAAATAAACATAGCCTAAGTTACTCCTTATTATATCAGCTACCTGCCAATAAAAGTCCCGTCAAAATCGGTCCAGCCATTTAAAAGATTAGCGGGAACAAACAGACAGACAGACAGACAGACAGACAAAAATTTTTTTAAATGTTATTTTGGTGTATGTACCGTATATATATTCATATACATGTATTAAAAAATGGTTATTTTAATATTACAAACAGACACTCCAATTTTATTATATGTATAGATAAGATGTTTATTGAAATTAGGTGATGTCAATGACAATTATGTTCACAGTTAAATACTCTTAATGAATAACACATTTATTTCGATAAAGAATAATATTATTATGTTTGTTCACGAATACTGACGTTTTATACTTTTTTATATTTTGCATTGTATTTTGACATAAGGGTGGTCAAATAAATATCTTTACCAAGAGGATGTGATTTTGCTTTAAATACACTTTTAGCACAATATTTCGGTACCTGGACCAGCACAGTTACAGTCCTTATTTATTTATAATATTTTTTGGTCCATTTGAGAAAAAAAAATGGTATACGCAACTCGATCTAAAAGTGATAATGCAAAAGCTTGCACAAGCAGGGAAGCTCAACAGCAAAGTAAGATTGCTGTCTCGCCAGGTAGTGGACACACATCAGGTAACTCTAGGAGTTCGTCGGCCACTATTAAGGCGAGAAAGCTTGCCGCGCAAGCTGCACATGCCAGGAAGGTAGCGGTACAACAGAAACAGGTATTAGATATGGAGTTACAGCAACAGAGACGGGTATTAGATATGGAGTTACAGGCAGAACTTGCCACAATTGATGCTGAGTGCGGCAGTATCATCGATAGCCGCGCAGACACGAGCGAGTGGGTGAGAAGTGTCGTTGTTGAAGGTGGTGATGTAGCACAGTTTTCTGAAGCCCCTGAGGGCTGTCCGGGCAGTTTATTGACTGATCCCACACATGGACGCGCTGCGCCACATCACTCACCACCTTTTTCACATAGTAATGAATTCTTCCCATCACAGGTGCCGTTGGCGACGGAGGTGATTACACCACCTCCATTTCCTGTGAATGTTACCACCGCTCCGGCCTCAATACCAGCTCCAGCTCAACGTCCTACCACCATGTCCCTGCACACATCCCAGGTTCCACCTTCTTTATCACATCCTTTAAATAAAGATAACAACTCACTTACTGATCTTACTAGAGCTATACAGTCACTGGCAGACGCACCACGCCCTGTCAGATCTGGGGTTATGCCCCTTCCGAGATTTGATGGGCGGTCGCCGACTGAATGGCTCCCCTTTAAAAGGGCCTACACACTATCTAGTGCGACGCTCACACCAGCTGAAAACATTGCCCGCCTAGGCAATGCGTTGCATGGAGCGGCCCGTGAAGCCGTTCGCATGCAGCTGGTGTCCGCGCAGGAGCCTGAGACTGTAGTACAAGCCCTGGGGCTTAGGTTTGGTCGACCTGAGATAATAGTGCTCCAGGAGCTGGCTTCAGTACGCAGCTTACCAAAACTAAGCAATGAAGGTAAGGATTTAAATATTTTTGCGTGTCGTGTTCGCAATTGTGTGGAGACTATTCGTTTGTTAAATGAGGATAGTTATCTGAAGTCTCCAGAACTGTTAAACGTTTTGGTTTCTAAACTTAGCGTTCTTTTACGGGCACGATGGGCGGATTTCGCTTCTATGCGTGGCGAAAGTCGTGGAAATATACAATTATTCTCCGACTTTCTGCTACGAGAAGCGGAGCTCCAGATTAGGTTTGGCGTTGCCGCTGAACACGTAGCTGCCACATCACACCATGTGCCACATACACCACCTAATAGGGACAGGGTGAATTCTACAGTTATTTCACCACCTAAAAAATGTTTATTTTGTAATAAAGAATTTTTTTGAAGGATTGTGTCCAATTTGTCAAATTGACACCTAAAAATAGATTACAATGGGTCAAAGACAATAAAATTTGTTTTAAATGTTTGCGCAAGGGTTCGCACACTTATAAAACTTGTAAGCCTAAACAAAAATGTCAAATAAATGGCTGCAAACTTAGTCATCACAAGTTATTGCATCTTGACACCGTTCAAGTAGATGACAGTGTACACTTACACGATACTACTGACGATATTCCCTTGCAGATTCATACGAACAATACGGATAATTCCGACACATTACTCACACAACATGCACACGTAGAGACATCATTCTGTCCAAACATACTCAGACATACGCAGACCACTCCTTAAAGTGATTCCAGTCACTGTAAGTGGTCCGTCGGGTAGCGTCAATACTTTTGCTTTATTGGATGATGGCTCATCGTCCACTCTGATTGACGCTCAAATTACACAACAAATTGGTGTTTCTGGTCCCACTCGTGTCATTCAAGTTGATGGTGTCGGCGGTTTGTCTCGGCGAGCCACTGTACAGTATGTAACTTTTTATATTAAGGGTGTACACACACTTGAAACACATTTAGTACGTAATGCTAGATCAATTGTAGGTTTGGGAATCTCCAAACAATCTGTTTCCGTGAATGATCTACAAGCTTACTCCTATTTGTCAGAAATTCAAAACTTGATTTGTTATTCAAATGCTAAACCTATGTTGATAATCGGCATTGATAATTGGCATTTACTTCTACCCAAAGCTGTCCGCAAAGGCACGCGTTCACAACCAGTCGCTGTAGAAACTTCTTTGGGCTGGGTTTTATATGGTTTCGGATGCAGCAGGAGTAAACCGATTGTTGGTTATCACCATACGTCTGTTTCTCACGATTCAGATAATTTAGATATATTGATTAAAGAGCATTATAAACTCGATTCTATTGGTATTTGTAGACATGAAGCGCGTAGTGTAGATGACGAACGCGCTTTTCGTATTCTCGACGAAACGTCACAACGCTTACCATCTGGTAGATTTGAGACCGGTCTCCTATGGCGCGCGGATGAATTAGCTCTTCCTAACAGCTATGATTTAGCATGTTCGCGTTTTAGGATCCTTGAAGTTAAGATGTCAAGGGATAAGAACTAAGCTGAGCTTTATAAAAAAAACATACACGCGATGATAGAGAAAGGTTACGCCGAAGAATGTAGCAGCGAAGACACATCATCCCGCTGTTGGTATTTGCCTCAATTTGGTGTGGTAAATGTCAATAAGCCTAGGAAACACAGAGTCGTTCACGATGCTGCTGCCAAGTATCAAGGTGTCAGTTTGAATTCGCTGCTCGTTACTGGGCCTGATCTTTTACAACCTCTTTTACATATTTTATTTCGCTGGTATTTGAGCGAATCTGTACCCTCACTCTGCGAACTTCATATTTTTTCAGATGCAAGTGAGTTGGCTTATGCGTCTGTGACCTGTTGGAGGTTCATTTACTCAGATGGACGTATAAGACTAGTTCTAATCAGCGGTAAGGCTCGTGTTTCTCCTTTAAAGCCTGTTTCGATCCCTCGACTGGAGCTTCAAGGCGCTCTAATAGCAGCTCGTTTAGCTGCAACAATTTGTAAAGCTCACACGAGAAAACCTTCAAAAAGATATTTCTGGTGTGACTCGATGACGGTTCTGGGGTGGCTTCGCAGAGACGCGCGCTCATACAAGCCCTTCGTGGCGCACAGAATTGGCGAAATATTGGAACTTTGTGACAGGTCAGAGTGGTTCTGGATACCATCAGCACTAAATGTAGCCGACGACGCCACACGGTTTAAACCCGGACGCATCAGTCCTTCCGACAGATGGTTTGTAGGGCCAGAGTTTTTATTGTCATCTTCAACTGATTGGCCTTCAGAACCACAGGCCAAAATTCTAAATTCATGCCATCTTGAATTAAAACCTGATAAAATTAAAGTCCATTATAATGATTGTCCAGCTATGCTCGCACCAGTCACGGCCGACCCTAACCGGTTTAGTAAATGGATGCGACTGGTACGTGCAACTGCACTGGCGCATAGATTTGTATCTTTTTTAAAACTTAGACTTCAATGTAAAGCAACTGTGACATCTCGATGTCAGGAAATTCACGCAAATTGTCTCGACCTCACCAACTTGGCGCCCCATACTTTGGAAGAAATGCGATTAGCCGAAACACATATTTTACGAAGATCTCAAGCTTCGTCGTTTCTGAATGAAATCCTCTCTTTACAAACTGGCCAAGTACTTTCACGGCACAGCAAGCTCATCACTTTATCACCCAATATGCTTAATGATGGTTTGCTACACGTAGGAGGTCGAATAGATGCAGCGGAAGACGTCCCAGAAGAGTTAAAGTCTCCAATATTGCTGCACGGCAAAGACATAACCACACGGTTAATGATCCAGTTTTACCACAAAAAGTCAGCTCATGCAAGCAACGAGCGTGTGATTAATATAATAAAAGAAAAATATTATATTTTAAAGTTGCGCAGCACAATCCGCACTATCGTCCGTAGCTGCGCATTTTGTAAGGTTCGACAAACCATGCCGCACACACCAACTATGGGCAACCTACCAGTTGCAAGATTAGTCCACCACAGACGTCCCTTCACCTTCGTTGGATTAGATAATTTTGGGCCTTTACACGTTTCTGTTGGTCGAAGAAAGGAGAAGCGATATGCAGCATTGTTTACTTGCATGACATCGCGAGCCATACATCTGGAATTGGTACATTCTCTTTCTGCAGACTCGGCCATCATGTGTTTACAGCGTTTTATGGCACGTCGAGGAACCCCAGCTGAAATATTTTCTGACAATGGCACTGTGTTTACTGGAGCCAGTGGCCTAATTTCCCAACTATATGATCCTTCCATCCCAAATTTCGCAGCTAACCATGGTTTTAAGTGGTCATTTATACCACCGTCTGCTTCATTTATGGGAGGCGCATGGGATAGGTTGATTAGAAGTGTTAAGATGGCGCTCTCTGCTACTTTAAAGGAACGAGCTCCAAATGAAGAAGTTTTGGTGTGGTAGACGTGAGAACATCAGGAGGAGTTTTGAAACGCCCAGTCAGAAAATTGACACTTTTAGAAGTTGGCGAGGTCGAGACCAATGAGCGTTAGTTTTGTTTATTGTAAATAATTGTTTTCCTTTTATTGAAATGTGTTATGTTTTATTATTATTATGTTTTTTTATTACCAAAAAATGGGGCCATGTTCACGAATACTGACGTTTTATACTTTTTTTATATTTTGCATTGTATTTTGACATAAGTGTGGTGAAATAAATATCTTTACCAAGAGGATGTGATTTTGCTTTAAATACACTTTTAGCACAATATTTCGGTACCTGGACCAGCACAGTTACAGTCCTTATTTATTTATAATAATGTTAATACAACTCTGACAAATAATTTGTAATAATGCAATAATTTAGACCAAATTTGACTATCATAAAAACGGTTATTGTGAGTTAATCTTAAAAGATAGACATATACGGTCGCGGACATTTTTTTAGATAATTTAAAGAGGAATAATTCTTTTATACATATTTTTTGGGTATCTCGAACGGTTTTCGCAGCGCACGCAACGGAACGGAACGGAAACCCTCAAAGACGAATAATATTCCCCATTTTTCCACATTTTCGACTGTTTCTTCGCTTCTATAAGTCGCAACGTAATGTTTTATAGCCTAAAGCCTTCCTCAATAATTGATATATCCAACACAAAATGAATTTTTCAATTCGAACCAGTAGTTCCTGAGATTAGCGCGTTTAAACAAACAAACAAACAAACTCTTCCGCTTTATTAAATTAGTATAGATTATAAAAGATTTTTTTCTAAAATAAACGTAGCCTAAGTTACTCCTTGTTATATCAGCTACCTGCCAATACATGTCCCGTCACAATCAGTCCAGCCATTCAAAAGATTAGCCGGAACAAACAGACAGACAGGCAGACAAAAATTTTTAAAAATGTTAATTTGGTGTTTGTACCGTATATATATTTATATACATTTATTAAAAAACGTTTATTTTAATATTACAAACAGACACTCCAATTTTATTATATGTATAGACTAGCTGTGCCCGCGGTTTCACCCGCGTAAAATTTGGTTTATAACACAGTCATAAAAAAGGAGGAGGTTCTCAATTCGACTTTTTTGTATTTATAACTCGATAACTCATATAAAAATGACAGACGGAAATAAAAATAAATATATATTCCAAACAGTTAAACCTATTGTCAATTGGAAACTATAGTCAAAAATTTATTTTTTTAATTAAAAGTAACCCATGTTACTCCTAGTACCTCCAAAAATAAAAACCGTAACGAACAAACTCACATTCACATTTATAACAATAGTAAGATATGCATTAGTAACAGAAGAAAATAACAATAACGAAAAATGTCAAACAGCTGAAAGTATAATCTATGGAAAGTATAGTGTATAGTCTCCATAGTACAGTTGATTGAATTAGATGTTGACGTGACTGACGGTAATACAGTGCGATGGTATTATAGTACTCAGGGTTTGAACCAACTCCTTGTACCTATTTTTATATAAGGAAAATTAAAAGGACATCATTCATTTTGGACTTTTATTGTAACACTTTTGTCACGGCCGATGATAAAAATATATATAAATGGTAGGTTCGATACTCGTATTGACAAAACTAATAGCAATTTTGCTTTTATTTGCTGTACGATTGAGTTATTTGGAAAATAAAAATGATTATTTTTAGTTTCTAAACCACGCGGAAAAGACATATTAAAAAATAAATGTCACACACAGTTGACCAAGGAACATTGTACTCAAGAGAAGAAGCTCGACTGCCATAGACAACAAGTGGCAATTAGAGACGCCACGACGGAATATCACGCGAACTAAAATGTTGGGATGTTGGTGAAAGTGAACCTTACTCAGCAGGAAATAATCTAATTAGATTTATAAAACGACTTTTTATAAAACATTATCTTTTATATTTAATTCCACCTTATTTTTTAAGACAATAGTATCACTAAAAATATGTATGCTAATTACTAGCACAACAGGAGATAATTTAAAAAAAAATGATTTATACTTTTACTCTATTTTTTACTAGTTTCAAAATGTTTAACGACAGTATTATATTGATGACGCTTGCGATGCCTAAACATTTGGTGGGAAGATCAAACCGGAAGAAACGCTATCGCTACCTTGAATGAGAGTCGAGACCCGATGGATCGACTGCCTGATGTTTTTTTTTATATAAAAAGTGATTGACGACTTTTTTTGGGCTGGCAGTGAACTTAATGGTTTCTGCATTGAACTGTCATGATTATAGTTTGATCATTTCGTACATCTAAACTATGCAAAATATAGGATATTTACCAAGCACATTAAACTATTGTTGTATCGAACTATTTTATTGTACATTTCCCACTTTTAGTACAATTAAGCCCAAGTCCCCATACAAAATGAATGATGTCCTTTGCCAAACAACTTTTTTATTTTTCGTAATTTTTTTATTATTTTTTATTAAAAAGTATTTTATGTTACTTCTGATACCTCCAAGAATTGTGTACAATTATGTACATTGTGTACAAAATTTCATGATGATCGGTTGAGCAGTTTTTGCGTGAAAGCGTAACAAACAAACAGACATTCACATTTATAATAATAGTAAGATAATAATAATAATTTGTTTTCAATTCTTAACAGCTTGATATATTTTCTTTAGTTTACCCAAAATCAATTTCTAAACGCACGCAATTTTGTATGGGAAAATGTTTTTATTTTATTTTATCTATACTAATATAATTCTTCCGAGTTTGTTTGTTTGTTTAAACGCGCTAATCTCAGGAACTACTGGTTCGAATTGAAAAATTCATTTTGTTTTGGATATATCAATTATTGAGGAAGGCTTTAGGCTATAAAACATTACGTTGCGACTTATAGAAGCGAAGAAACAGTCGAAAATGTGGAAAAAATGGGGAATATTATTCGTCTTTGAGGGTTTCCGTTCCGTTCCGTTGCGTGCGCTGCGAAAACCGTTCGAGATACCCAAAAAATATGTATAAAAGAATTATTCCTCTTTAAATTATCTAAAAAAATGTCCGCGACCGTATATGTCTATCTTTTAAGATTAACTCACCATAACCGTTTTTATGATAGTCAAATTTGGTCTAAATTAATGCATTATTACAAATTATTTGTCAGAGTTGTATTAACATAATAATATTATTCTTTATCGAAATAAATGTGTTATTAATTAAGAGTATTTAACTGTGAACAAAATTGTCATTGACATCACCTAATTTCAATAAACATTAAAATAACTCTGAAACAAAATTCACACGCGTCGCATGATGAGCGCTAACCGGCGGGCGAGGAGAGGCGGTGCTTGCGGGCGAGGCGGAGGGGGGTGTAGCTCTACGAGGTATAGTCTGTCTAAGCCGAAATGACGCGCCCCTCCACTGCATTTATGCATACGAGTAAATATAAAATATGGATAAAAGACACCGAAAATGCAGTAATTGGTTATTTAGTTGCTGGTTAGACAAAGGAGGAACGAACGTGATGAAGTTTAATAGTATAGTTAGTAATATTTGCATTCACACATTTAAATAAACTAATAAAGTGGAGGGGCGCGGCATTTATAGACAGACAAGCATACTATGCGGTCGGCTCCCTACTGATCGGTTGAATGCAGCGTTAATTTGTTTATACGATATAATATCATCGTGCAAAATCCTTTTTTATACAATTTCATTTTGTAGTAGTTTTCTCTATAGTAGTGTTTGTTTAAGGTATAGTATTTTGTTTCTAATATTTTCACAATAACACTTTTTTGAACACTGAAAATATAATTTACGCAGAAGTACTTTAAAATATATTCTTTTTAAAACTACTTTTAAATATATTCTATTAGTTACGTAATTTAATCGTCTAAAACAAGTCGCGGGTAACAGCTATAGGTAATTTATAATAAAGCTGAGCAGGTAGGGAAACAAATAATTGATATGATTCCCAAAATAACTATTCCAAGCGCACGCAGTCGCGGGCACAGCTAGTTTATTATAAAGGATTTTAAAAAAGAAAAGTAGCCTAAGTTACTCCTTGTTACATTAGCTATCTGCCAATAAAAGTCCCATCAAAATCAGTCCAGCCATTCCAGAGATTAGCCGGAACAAACAGACAGACAGACAGACAAAAATTGTAAAAAATGTTATTTTGGTGTATGTACCGTATATATATTCATATACATGTATTAAAAAACGGTTATTTTAATATTACAAACAGACACTCCAATTTTATTATATGTATAGATTACCCAAAGAAATTGGACTTAAGAGATAGAAAGAGCCTTAAAATAGCTACAAAATACAACGGTTTATACTATTTTTACTTATGGCATTAAAATTAGTTAGAAAGGGATGAATATACATTTTTACATCCGTAATTTTGAAGGTTGTCCCTAGTTTTGATCTTTTTTTTTGCTGAAGGTAGGCAATGCTACGGAGCGAAACAAGGTTGTCAGTAGTGCACTTATCGCTAGTGATGTACAAGATCGACGTCAATATCGATAAATTTTAAATAAATCGTACACTAAAGTGTTAGTACAACGTATGAATTGTAGTATTTTTCTATCATAAATAACATTTTTTGCGGTTTAGTATTTGAATTAGCATTCTGCTAGATTCAAGGGAGCCTCCCTTGCATTTACTTACGTTACTAGACGCAGTTCTTAACGCAGAACACGGCTTCTACTCAATACATTATACATACACTATTTAAGCACTTAGGGATAAAAAAAAGTAGGACATCTCAACCCGTGTGAATTGACTACAGAGCCTAAAGTGAGGTTGGCAACCACACACGCGTGATGAGATGTTCTGAATTCTCCCGTGGTGCCTGTACATTTTTTTACATCTGTATGAATAGTTTTTGCCCTATTTTGCAGGACGAGAATGTTGCACTGTTTTTTTCATCAATATTATTAATGTATTCTTATCATATACATTAAAATATATATAAACAATAAGAACATAATACTTAAAGCACATACAAACACACTAGATGACTCGGTAAACTTCTCGGTAAAGATGGTACCTAAAATCATATCAACCTTTGATCTATAATCAATTGAGATCGATAATATTTAATAATAATAAACCGCAACGTGTACGGTTTAATGTTTGTTTGGTTAATAAATAAAAGGCGTTCGTTATTTAATTAAATTTAATTACTTTTATTAGATTTACAGATGCAGTAAAAAATCAACACAAAAATTTATATATTTTTAGTTTATTTCCTTCTAAAGATTATGAATTTACAACCCACGAGCACGAACCGCAAACTTTACGAACATATTATTATTACAGATATATAATTCCATCTTTAGTTCACTTTTTTTAGTTCGGATTGTTGGTTTGGACCGTTTTCTTTCTGGGTTTTCTTGTTGTGAATCCGAGGCCTCTAAACAGGATAGTTCTCATTAGGCTACTGTAAGTACATATTCAAATTCAAGACAGTTTTAACAAAGTTTTTACTTAACGCATATTTTATATTTAACAGCTGTTAAATGTAAAATATCTCACCTTATTGTATGGATGAGCTACTTTAAAGTGAATAACTTTATCATTTGGTTCTGCATCTGGACCTGGAGCTTGAGTCTGCAATTTATTAATTTATATTTAATATTTTAACACTTTTACGACAATATTATGTTGAAATGTCCGCTAGCGACCGCCATATTGGATTAACTGTATCTCATGGCGCATATTATGTACGGTACTGACATAGTTGTAGTCATGTAATAGTAGGAGCCGTGTAGGAGCCAGGCCTGGCAGATGTAAAACATGAAAAATTAAAAAACTACTTAGTATAAAAAATATGCATGAAAGGATGATTTACTAAAATAATGTACCATCACAACCACCACCACCGCAACCACCACTTCGAACAAAATTTATCACCACCACTAAATTACCATCGCCATCACCACTAAAATCACCACTGCCACCACCAAAACTAACACCACGAAAACCACCACCACCAAAACTACAACACCACCACCACCATCACCACTACCACCAACAAAACTACCACCACCAAAACTTCCATAACTAAAACTACCATTGCCACTACCACCAAAATCACTACTGCCACCACCATCGCTACAACCAACACCACGAAAACCACCAAAACTACAACACCACCATCACCAAAACCACCATACCTAAATCTACCATCGCAACCACCACCAAAATCGCCACTGCCACCACCATCACCAAAACAAACACCACCACCACCACCAAAACCATCATTTCCACTACCAAAACCATCACCACCACCAAAATAAAATTGCCCCCAGCGTTACACAATGCCAGCGTCACAGCATTAGATATTATCAATCAATCAAATTGCACGCCTTTTTCCCACAGGGATGGGCAGAGATAATTAGATATGGAGGAGACTGTATAATAATGTATAACTGTATAATGTATTGACTGCATGTCAATAAATGTTTTACACCAATAAATATAAAAATTATTTATTACCTCTACAACACTTTTAACGGGTAAATACAAAGTTGGTACAGCATCTGTTTTCAGTCTCCTCCATTTTATATTTTTAGTCGGAACAAATGAATCTGTGCAAAAATGTTTGGAACAAATATGGCTGTTTTTTTACAGTCCAATTCGTTCTCCCAATAAGCCGTGCCCACTCCTTTTTAAAATTTTCATTACAAGGAAATCTGAAATATATAGGAAACTTTATCGATATCGGTATCCATTTCCACAACCCTATGTTTTCCTTTATTTCTATAAAAGTATCAAACAATAAAAGCTATATATTACTTTGTGTACAATCGAATTTATGACTTCGATTTAATTATTTTAGATTGAATACCACATTATTATAAATGGAAATATGTATAAAATATGAAACTTACCCATGAAAAGATAAAGCCGCTTTCTTTGCGGGATGTATGCGATTTGCATCCTTGCACTACACATGCCATTTTATATTATTATTTAAAGTAAATTAAATTAATAATGTTTTTAATTTTAGGCAAAAAAACAATATTTTTAATTTATTATAATATATTACTTGACAACTCGATCACAATTTGACATAATGACAATTGACATTAAAATACTGCAAAAAATAATGACGGAACGATTATACCGCTACTCTTGCTACCACGTGACTTTTTACTTAGGCAGTATTAAATTACAACCAAATGGTTGTAATTGCAAAAAAGTACCGCCAACCTTTGAAATAAAGGAATTGAAGTACAAGTAGTTGTCTCTTTCAGTCACACGGGTATAAACATAATATAAATAAGACAAATATCAATGAATTAGTTCTTATTTTAGCATAGATTCTATCTTCTCCATATTCTTAGAGATTACCTATAGCTGTTACCCGCGACTTATTTTAGACGATTAAATTACGTAACTAATAGAATATATTTTAAGTGGTTTTAAAAAGAATATATTTTAAAGTACTTCTGCGTAAATTATATTTTTACTAACCTAACCTAACCTTGAAAGAATGTAGATGACACCTACAGGTATTATTTACAACTAAACAAAAAAAGTGTTATTGTGAAAATATTAGAATCAAAATACTATACTTAAAACAAACACTACCTACTATAGAGAAAACTGCTATAAAATGAAATTGTATAAAAAAGGATTTTGCACGATGATATTATATCGTAAAAACAAATTAACGCTGCATATAACCGATCAGTAGGGAGCCGACCGCATAGTATGCTTGTCTGTCCGCCTCGCCCGCAAGCACCGCCTCTCCTCGCCCGCCAGTTAGCGCTCATCATGCGACGCGTGTGAATTTTGTTTCAGAGTTATTTTAAAATTGTATTATCTTATAAGATGTTTATTGAAATTAGGTGATGTCAATGACAATTTTGTTTACAGTTAAATACTCTTAATTAATAACACATTTATTTCGATAAAGAATAATATTATTATGTTAATACAACTCTGACAAATAATTTGTAATAATGCATTAATTTAGACCAAATTTGACTATCATAAAAACGGTTATTGTGAGTTAATCTTAAAAGATAGACATATACGGTCGCGGACATTTTTTTAGATAATTTAAAGAGGAATAATTCTTTCATACATATTTTTTTGGTATCTCGAACGGTTTTCGCAGCGCACGCAACGGAAACCCTCAAAGACGAATAATATTCCCCGTTTTTTCCACATTTTCGACTGTTTCTTCGCTTCTATAAGTCGCAACGTAATGTTTTATAGCCTAAAGCCTTCCTCGATAATTGATCTATCCAACACAAAAAGAATTTTTCAATTCGAACCAGTAGTTCCTGAGATTAGCGCGTTTAAACAAACAAACAATCAAACAAACAAACTCTTCCGCTTTATTATATTAGTATTAGTATAGATTGTCTAAAATAAGTCGTGGGTAACATTTATAACTAATTTATAACAAAGATGAGGAGGTACGTTTGTAAACAAAAAATAAATTCGACGGTTTCCGGGCTATTTGTTTTAAGCGACATTTTTAAAACTTTACAGGAGAGCGATTTAAAGTTTAGATTTCCAGAAAAAAATTCATAACTTTTTGAAACCTGGTTTATTTTCAAAAAAGTAAAATTTATCTATTTTCTTATTATATTCCTCATAATTTGATTAAGATACTTCTTTTAAAAAGGCGCTATTAGCAGATATGATTGTCGCTTAATACAAAACGCCCATACTTAATTAATTTGTAGATGCAGGCTAAATGATTTAAGCGCCAAATGTTGCACGTAATAGATTCAAGCAAAACGCTTTAAGTATAACTTTTGTATTTTTTTAGAGTAAGGCTAATTGCATCAATTACAACGTGATGAATAAAACAGAAAAAGGCAAATTAGTTTATACGACTAGTAAAACACAGCTGAGGTACAGGATAAATGACTAAAGAGGCGAATAGTATTTAAAAAGTAATTGTTTGAAATGACAATAAATTAGTAAATATCAAAAAAAATGTCGGTTAAAACCATGTTAAAACATAATAATACTTTGGTTAAAAGGGAAATAACTCTTTGTTGTTTCAAAGTTCAAAGTTTGTTGTTTTATTAGTTTTAAAATTAAAACTAATAAAACAAAACTATTAGTAATTACCATTTTTTATTTAATAACATAATGTTATTCAAATATCGTGTTGTACTCAAAAAGAATCACTTTGGCATATAATGTGTCCCAAAATTCAGCGATAAAACTGCACCAGAGGGTAGCCCTGGTCATGACTAGTCAAGACCAAAAAAAATAAAAATTATCCATTGTTTTTTTTAGTTACGAAAAAAATGTAATTTTTTCAAAAACTTACATCTTATCTGACATTTTTAACTACCATGAAAACAGTTTTTTTAATATTTTTGATTTATTTATTGTATCAGTAAGCTGAATATATCTGCCATTTATTACAATTCTTGAAAACCCCAGAAAGCATATAGTTTTTACATAAAAATGATTTATATTACATTTTTTGCTAAAAATGTTGAAAGATTTTTACTTTCAGTATTTCACTCATCGTGGTGTAAAAAAAAGTATGAATACTACTATGGCAAGTTTTATCAAAAAATGACGCAACTAATCAAGATTCTAAAATGGTATAATATTCTAGGAAAACTATCCACATAAAAAATACGAGTGGTATTTCTAAACAAGAACCAAATTTCATAAAATTGTTGTTTAAATTAATCACGTTTACTATAGGATCAAAACAGGTTTTTGTTAGTCAATATCATTTTAAAAGTAGAGAGAGAGAGAGATTTAACGTTAGAGCGAGATAGACAGATGTTAATTTTTGAATATTATTGTAATTTTGTATCCAAAATGGGTTTATGGATATAAAATGAAATAAAACAACTAGTTTAAACAATAAAACATTTAATTTTTTACTGAATTTAATTACAATAAATGTTCGAATTGTTTGCCACCAGCATTAATACAAGCACGACATCGCCTTAAAAATGATCGTTTTATTCGTCTTGCATAACTTCCAGCATTTATGTGATCCGCAGCCTGAGTGATTTTTTGGCGAAGTTCGTCCTATGTTGTAATGGGTTTTGAGTAGACCCTGTCTTTGAGACAACCCCAATAGAAGAAATCCAGGGGGTATAGGTCGGGTGAACGGGGTGGCCATGAGATAGGACCAAGTCGCCCGATCCAACGCCCTGGAAACTCATTGTTCAAGTAATCTCGCACAGGACGGGCATAGTGAGCTGGGCAACCATCATTTTGAAACCATAAGTATCGTAAATCACTTAGAGGCACGTCTTCTAATAATTCTGACAAGGTATTTTGTAAGAAGCTCAAATAACTATTGCTATCTAAGTTTCCGTGTAACTCAAAAGGCCCAATCACTTTTCCATTTAATATGCCCGTCCAAAGGTTAACCTTGAATTGGTATTGGGATTTATCTTGTCTCATCAGGTGTGGATTTTCATAATTCCAGCTATGTAGATTGTGAAGATTTAAATAGCCATCTTTCTTGCAGGTTGATTCATCCGACCATAAAACTTTATCTAAGAATTGAGAATCTTCCCTGTGCTTTTGTAGCATTACACGGCAAAATGTGACCCGTAGTGGATAGTCCCGCGGTAATAGCGTCTGCATACGTCTGTAGTGATATGGGTAAAGCCTGTGATATTTTAAAATACGATGAGCAGAACTTCTTGCTATTCCCGTAACTGCTTCTATGGCACGTACCGAGGTAGTTGAATCAATTTCTATTTCATGCAGAACTTCTTCATCTCGATCCGATCTTGGTCTTCCAGCGTTTTTCCTATTAGATGGTAAACGATCCTCCGAAAACGCTTGATGTAGATTTATAAATACTCTAAAATCTTCGAGCCTTTGGGTACCTTTCCCGATACAATCTGCTAGCAGAGTTTGCATTGCTTCGGCATTCACCATATTAGCGTATTCCAATGGCGTGTATGGTAGAGGCATGATAAAAACAAAACAGTCCTTTAGGTCAAAAGTCCAACTCACAAAACTCACAATCACAGTCCAAAATAATGCCAGGTCAGTCCAGTTTGCAGATCACTTAATCGAGTCCAAAAGCCAATCCAAGAGTCGTCAGTACGAAAGCCAATTTATTGCGGAACGGTGCACAGTAAACAAAGGAACAGAGCATACTGACTGATAACAGCAACTTCTCTACTTGCCCCATTGTTATATTCAAAAATTAACATCTGTCTATCTCGCTCTAACGTAAAATCTCTCTTTCTCTACTTTTAAAATGTTATTGACTAACAAAAACCTGTTTTGACCCCATAGTAAAAGTGATTAATTTAAACAACAATTTTATGAAATTTGGTTCTTGTTTAGAAATATCACTCGTATTTTTTATGTGGCTAGTTTTCCTATGTAATATAAATCATTTTTATGTAAAAACTGTATGTTTTCTGGGGTTTTCAAGGATTGTGATTAATAGCAGATATATTCAGCTTACTGATACAAAAAATAAATCAAAAATATTAAAAAAATATATATCTTTTTTAAATATGTTCATGGTAGTTAAAAATGAGATGTAAATTTTTGAAAAAATTACATGTTTTTCGTAACTTAAAAAAAAACAATGGATATTTTTCAATTTTTTTCTCGCCTAGTCATGACCAGGGCTACCCTCTGTTGCAGTTTTATCGTTGAATTTTGGGACACATTGTATATGGCACGATATGGTGTAGACTGAAGCGCCCGTTCGGGGGGGTATAGTATAAAAACTTGCTTGTTTTATGGACGCGAGCGGCGAAAACGTTCTGTTTTAACCGACATTTGGTACAACGATTCATACAAAATTTGCAGTGTCTGAATGTTAAGTTTTCGATGTAATCGGTATAGGAAAAATGAATGAAGTACTAGTACTTGTAGATTTAATTTGTTTGAAGCGACCAATCAAAAATTAACCGATTTAGGAATAAAGGTTTATTTGCCATTTAAAGACTGTTTCAACTACAGGGCAAAATGTTTTAATAGCCTTTTTTTACTAAAAACAGATGCAAGCGAAATGAATTAAGCAACATTGCATACCAATTTGGGATTCAGGCTAAATGTTTTAAGAGACATGACTATATCTTTTTTGAGGAAGGTGTAATGATTTAACAAACATCACCTATAAAATGTAACTTCAGGAAAAACGCTTTAAATGACCCGTTTGGATGATTTGTGTGTGAGGCAAAAACGCTTAAGTAAATAAGCAATAAAAACTTTTGTGGCTCAAGTACACTTTCTATATAAAAGGACATATTTCGCGTCGGTTCATACAATGAAATTTCGGATCGTCCCAAAAAATGGCATTGTTTGAAGCGCCAAAAAAGTGCTCTGATCGTCACCAAAGTCGACTCAGTCGACGCAAAAAAAATCGCTGATTCCGAATATGTATATAAGTCAATATCGGTCAAAATGTCGCTTAAAACAAATAGCCCGGAAACCGTCGATATGATTCCCAAAATAACTATTCCACGCGTACAAAGTCGCGGGCACAGCTAGTTGACAATACAATTCCTGCTTCAATAGTAATAGCTGATATTATAATTATAATTATGATCTTAATAAATATGAAATTTAGGGCATAAGCCCTAAAATCATGAAGTGGCTTTATACCTCCACGGACTAGTGTTATTTATTTGCCGCTGCCCGCTCGCGGGCAGCGGTGTGTCGTTGTGTTTTATTTTGTGTATTTGCCGCTGCCCGCAAGCGGACAGCGGTTGTGTCGCGTCTTCGATTGTCGTATTTGCTGCTGCCCGCAAGCGGACAGCAGGGTATCGTGTCTTCGATTGTCGTATTTGCTGCTGCCCGCAAGCGGACAGCAGGGTATCGTTGTTTCGGTGTGCATCGGTGTACATATACATAGGCGATGGGGTTGAATTTCATTGATTTTCATCATTTTGGAGTTTTTCCTAATTTTCACCCCTATGATGACTTTTGCTGCCAAAGTCATGTATGAGGCGTTTGTCAAACGTGGTATGGTTTGTATGGAGAGACTGTCAAAATTATTGTAAACTGTCAACTTTATCCGTTATGTCCCAAAAATTGAGAAAAAAAATTGAAAAACACAATTTTTGTTATGACAGCTAAATTTGACAGATGACAGGAATTTTGACAGTTGTTCTACAGACACTGCCACGTGATGTACAAACGCGCCATACACGACACCAAAGTTGGAGGTCTTTCAGGGGGTCAAAATGGTCAAAATGTGCAAAAAAATGTCAAAAAACGATTAGTTCGATAGCGACGCAACCGTCGAGAAAATTGAAATTCCGAGTTCTTACGCTGTATGATCGGTTCAGTGGGAATACGTAGACGTCAAAATCGTTTCTCTAACTTGACAGTTATCGAAGAATAACTACTATTCATAAATCGACGAATTTTTTTTGTCGTTCATTGTCGTTTTGTCGTAGTGCGTCAAATAAAGCATCTCAAACTATGCTGGACCAGCAAAAAAAAAATGGCACCTCTGATAGAAAAATTGAAAAATGTCAAAAAAATGTCAAAGAAAAACTGACATTTCTCATATTTTGACAATCGTTTGGGGCCCTCCTTGGGACCCCCTACAACTACTCTATACATGTCAAAACTGTCAGATCACGGCAAGTGCCCGAAATCGTAAAAAGTCTGATTTCGTCAACTTTTTCTGATTTCGTCAAAGTTTTTTTTTTCGCATGTTAAATGATGTTCGACGATTAATCGATTGCGCGAATAAAATTTCCGTCAGCGGGCAACGGATCAGGGAGAAAAAAAAATTTTTACAGTTAAAAATGTCAAATGTCAAAATTTGCGATTTTGTCCAAGGTCATCTAAACTTTGTCTACAACTCTCCCATACATGTCAAAACTGTCAAAGCACTCCTTCTGGGTAAACTACTTTACACTTCCGTACATCGGTACATCGGTACATCGGTAGGTGAGTCACGCAAGCAGCTTTATATTATATCGACTAGTGTTGTATTATTTGCCGCTGCCCGCGAGCGGGCAGCGGTGTGTCGTTGTGTTTTATTTTGTGTATTTGCCGCTGCCCGCAAGCGGACAGCGGTGGTGTCGTGTCGTTATGTTTTATTTTGTGTATTTGCCGCTGCCCGCAAGCGGACAGCGGTTGTGTCGCGTCTTCGATTGTCGTATTTGCTGGTATCCTTGTTTCGGAGTGCATCGGTGTTCATATACAGAGGCGACAGAGTATAATTTCATTGATTTTCATCAGTTTACAGTTTTTCCTAATTTTCACCCCTAAGATGACTTTTGCTGTCAAAGTCATGTATGGAGCGTTTGTCAAACGTGGTAAGGTTTGTATGGAGAGACTGTCAAAATTATTGTAAACTGTCAACTTTATCCGTTATGTCCCAAAAATTGAGAAAAAAAAATTAAAATTACGTTTTTTGTCATGACAGCTAAATTTGACAGTTGACAGAAATTTTGACAGCTGTTTTACAGGTATTGCCACGTAATGAACAAACGCGCTATACATGACACCGACGTTGGAGGTCTTTCAGGGGGTCAAAACGAACAAAAACTGCAAAAAAATGACAAAAAACGATTAGTTCGATAGCGACGCAACCGTCGAGAAAATCGAAATTCTGAGTTCTTACGCTCTATGGTCGGTTCAGTGGGAACACGTAGACGTCAAAATCGTTACTCTAACTTGACAGTTGTCGAAAAATAACTCCTATTTATAAATCGACTACTTTTTTTTGTCGTTCATTGTCGTTTTGTCGTAGTGCGTCAAACAAAGCACCTTAAACTATGCTGGACCAGCAAAAAAAAATTGGCACCTCTGATAGAAAAATTAAAAAATGTCAAAGAAAAAATAACATTTGACAAATTTTGACAGTCGTTTGTGGCCCTTCTAGGGACCCCCTACAATTCCTTCATACATGTCAAAACTGTCAGACAGCTCCAAGTGGCCGAAATCGTAAAAAGTCCGATTTCGTCAACTTTTTCTGATTTCGTCAAAGTTTTTTTTTTTTGCATATTAAATGATGTTCGATGATTAATCGATTGCGCAAAAAAAAATTCCGTCAGCGGGCAACGGATCAGGGAGAAAAAAAATTTTGACAGTTAAAAATGTCAAATGTCAAAATTTGCGCTTTTTTTAGGGGTCACATAAACTTTGTTTACAACTCTCCCATACATGTCAAAACTGTAAGAGCACTCCTTCTGGAAAAAGTAATCGTCTACATCCGTACATCGGTACGTCACGCAAGCAGCTTTATATTATATAGGACTAGTGTTGTATTATTTGCCGCTGCCCGCGAGCGGGCAGCGGTGTGTCGTTTTCTTTTTTTATTGGTTCTGTTTTTCCTTGGGTGTTTTTTTATTGTGTTTGTTTATTTTATCGTGTTTGATTTAATGTGTTTGTTTGTGGTATGGTGTTTGATATGTAGTGTTTGTTTATGGAATCGTTATTCGATTGTCGTATTTGCCGCTGCCCGCAAGCGAACAGCGGTGGTGTTGTGTCTTTGATTGTCGTATTTGCTGCTGCCCGCAAGCGGACAGCAGGGTATCGTTGTTTCGGTGTGCATCGGTGTTCCTATACATAGGCGATGGGGTAGAATTTCATTGATTTTCATCATTTTACAGTTTTTCCTAATTTTCACCCCCAAGATGACTTTTGATGTCAAAGTCATGTATGGGGCGTTTGTCAAACGTGGCAAGGTTTATATGGAGTGACTGTCAAATTTATTGTAAACTGTCAACTTTATCCGTTATGTCACAAAAATAAAAATAAAAAAATTAAAATTATATTTTATGTCATGACAGCTAAATTTGACAGTTGACAGGAGATTTGACAGCTGTGTTACTGGTACTGCCACGTATTAAACAAACGCGCTATACATGACACCGACGTTGGAGGTCTTTCCGGGGGTCAAAATGGTCAAAGTGTGCAAAAAAATGACAAAAAACGATTAGTTCGATAGCGACGCAACTGTCGAGAAAATCGAAATTTCGAGTTCTTACGCTCTATGATCGGTTCAGTAGGAACACGTAGACGTCAAAATCGTTTCTCTAACTTGACAGTTGTCGAAGAATAACTCCTATTCATAAATCGACGAATTTTTTTTTGTCGTTCATTGTCGTTTTGTCGTAGTGCGTCAAATAAAGCATCTTAAACTATGCTGTACCAGCAAAAAAAAATTGGCACCTCTGATAGAAAAATTGAAAAATGTCAAAAAAATGTCAAAGAAAAAATGACATTTCTATTATTTTGACAATCGTTTGGGGCCCTCCTTATGACCCCCTACAACCCCCCAATACATGTCAAAACTGTTGGATCACTTGAAGTGCCCGAAATCATAAAGTGTCCGATTTCGTCAACTTTTTCTGATTTCGTCAAAATTTTTTTTTCGCATATTAAATCATTTTTGACGATCAATCGATTGCGCAAAAAAAATTTGTGTCAGAATGGACGAATCAGGGAGTAAAAAAAATTTTGACAGTTAAAAATGTCAAATGTCAAAATTTGCGATTTTTTTAGGGGTCACATAAACTTTGTTTACAACTCTTCTATACATGTCAAAATTGTCAGAGCACTCCTTCTGGAAAAAGTAATCATCTACATCCGTACATCGGTACGTCACGCAAGCGGCTTTATATTATATCGACTAGTGTTATTTATTTGCCGCTGCCCGCGAGCGGGCAGCGGTGTGTCGTTGTGTTTTATTTTGTGTATTTGCCGCTGCCCGCAAGCGGACAGCGGTGGTGTCGTGTCGTTATGTTTTATTTTGTGTATTTGCCGCTGCCCGCAAGCGGACAGCGGTTGTGTCGCGACTTCGATTGTCGTATTTGCTGGTATCCTTGTTTCGGAGTGCATCGGTGTTCATATACAGAGGCGACAGAGTATAATTTCATTGATTTTCATCATTTTACAGTTTTTCCTAATTTTCACCTCTAAGATGACTTTTGATGTCAAAGTTATGTATGGGGCGTTTGTCAAACGTGGTAAGCTTTGTATGGAGAGACTGTCAAAATTATTGTAAACTGTCAACTTTATCCGTTATGACCAAAAAATTGAGAAAAAAAATTGAAAAACACAATTTTTGTTATGACAGCTAAATTTGACAGTTGACAGGAATTTTGACAGTTGTGTTACAGGGACTGCCACGTGGTGGACAAACGCGCTATACACGACACCAAAGTTGGAGGTCTTTCAGGGGGTCAAAATGGTCAAAATGTGCAAAAAAATGCCAAAAAATGATTAGTTCGATAGCGGCGCAACCGTCGAGAAAATCGAAATTACGAGTTCTTACGCTCTATGATCGGTTCAGTAGGAACACGTAGACGTCAAAATCGTTTCTCTAACTTGACAGTTGTCGAAGAATAACTCCTATTTATAAATCGACGATTTTTTTTTGTTGTTCATTGTCGTTTTGTCGTAGTGCGTCGAATAAAGCATCTCAAACTATGCTGGACCAGCAAAAAAAAATTGGCACCTCTGATAGAAAAATTGAAAAATGTCAAAAAAATGTCAAAGAAAAAATGACATTTCTCATATTTTGACAATCGTTTGGGGCCCTACTGAGGACCCCCTACAATATCCCTATACATGTCAAAACTGTCAAATTACTCCAAGTGCCCATAATCGTAAAGTATCCGATTTCGTCAACTTTTTCTTATTTCGCCAAAGTTTTTTTTTTCGCATACTAAATGACGTTTGACGACTTATCGATTGCGTCAATAAAAATCTTAATGGAGGGCAACGGATGTGGGAGTAAAAAAAAATTTGACAGTCAAAAATGTCAAATGTCAAAATTTGCTATTTTGTCGGGGGTCACATAAACATCCTCTACAACTTTCCCATACATGTCAAAACTGTCAAAGCACTCCTTCCGGGAAAACGTTTCTACACTTCCATTACACGTCACGCAAGCAGCTGTATATTATATTGACTAGTGTTATTTATTTGCCGCTGCCCGCGAGCGGGCAGCGGTGTGTCGTTGTGTTGTTTTCTATTTAACTGTTGTTCTATTTACCGCAGCCCGCAAGCGGACAGCGGAGAGTGGTGTGTGTGTTTGTTTGTGGTGTCGTGTCTTCGATTGTCGTATTTGCTGCTGCCCGCAAGCGGACAGCAGGGTATCGTTGTTTTGTTGAGCATCGGTGTTCATATACAGAGGCGACAGAGTATAATTTCATTGATTTTCATCATTTTACAGTTTTTCCTAATTTTCACCCCTAAGATGAATTTTGATGTTAAAGTCATGTATAGGGCGTTTGTCAAACGTGGTAAGGTTTGTATGGAGAGACTGTCAAAATTATTGTAAACTGTCAACTTTATCCGTTATGTCCCAAAAATTAAGAAAAAAAAATAAAATTACATTTTTTGTCATGACAGCTAAATTTGACAGTTGACAGGAATTTTGACAGTTGTGTTACAAAGACTGCCACGTGATGGACAAACGCGCCATACAAGACATCAACGGTAGAAGTCTTTTAAGGGGTGAAAACGAACAAAAATTTTCCAAAATATGACAAAAAACGATTAGTTCGATAGCAACGCAGCCGTCGAGAAAATCGAAATTCCGAGTTCTTACGCTCTATAAGCGCTTCAGTGGGAACACGTAGACGTCAAAATCGTTTCTCTAACTTGACAGTTGTCGGAGAATAAGTCCTGTTTGTTTGAAAATCGAAAAAGTCCGATTTCGTCAACTTTTTCTGATTTCGTCAAAGTTTTTTTTTTCGCATGTTAAATGATGTTCGACGAATAATCGATTGCGCGAATAAAAATTCCGTCAGCGGGCAACGGATCAGGGAGTAAAAAAAATTTTGACAGGTAAAAATGTCAAATGTCAAAATTTGCGATTTAGTCCAAGGTCATCTAAACTTTGTCTACAACTCTCCCATACATGTCAAAACTGTCAAAGCACTCCTTCTGGGAAACTAACTCTCTAGTTCGGTACATCGGTACATCGGTACATCGGTAGGTGAGTCACGCAAGCAGCTTTATATAATATGGGACTAGTGTTATTTATTTGCCGCTGCCCGCGAGCGGGCAGCGGTGTGTCGTTGTGTTGTTTTCTATTTATCTGTTGTTCTATTTACCGCAGCCCGCAAGCGGACAGCGGAGAGTGGTGTGTGTGTTTGTTTGTGGTGTCGTGTCTTCGATTGTCGTATTTGCTGCTGCCCGCAAGCGGACAGCAGGGTATCGTTGTTTCGGTGTGCATCGGTGTTCATATACAGAGGCGACAGAGTATAATTTCATTGATTTTCATCATTTTACAGTTTTTCCTAATTTTCACCTCCAGGATGACTTTTGATGTCAAAGTCATGTATAGGGCGTTTGTCAAACGTGGTAAGCTTTGTATGAAGTGACTGTCAAAATTATTGTAAACTGTCAACTTTATCCGTATGAACAAAAAAAATGAGAAAAAAAATTGAAAAACACAATTTTTGTTATGACAGCTAAATTTGACAGTTGACAGGAATTTTGACAGTTGTTTTACAGACACTGCCACGTGATGTACAAACGCGCCATACATGACACCGACGTTGGAGGTCTTTCAGGGGGTCAAAATGGTCAAAATGTGCAAAAAAATGACAAAAAACGATTAGTTCGATAGCGACGCAACCGTCGAGAAAATCGAAATTCCGAGTTCTTACGCTCTATGATCGGTTCAGTGGGAACACGTAGACGTCAAAATCGTTTCTCTAACTTGACAGTTGTCGAAGAATAACTCCTATTTATATATCGACGTTTTTTTTTTGTAGTTCATTGTCGTTTTGTCGTAGTGCGTCGAATAAAGCATCTCCAACTATGCTGAAACAGAAAAAAAAAATTGGCACTTTCGGTAGAAAAATTGAAAAATGTCAAAAAAATGTCAAAGAAAAAATGACATTTGTCAAATTTTGACAATCGTTTGGGGCCCTCTTGGGGACCTCCTACAACTCCCTAATACATGTCAAAACTGTTGGATTACTTCAAGTGCCCGAAATCATAAAGTGTCCGATTTCGCCAACTTTTTCTGATTTCGTCAAAGTTTTTTTTTTCGCATATTAAATCATGTTTGACGATTAATCGATTGCGCGAATAAAAATTCCGTCAGCGGGCAACGGATCAGGGAGAAAAAAAAATTTTGACAGTTAAAAATGTCAAATGTCAAAATTTGCGATTTTGTCCAAGGTCATCTAAACTTTTTCTACAACTCTCCCATACATGTCAAAACTGTCAGAGCACTCCTTCTGGGTAAACTACTTTACACTTCCGTACATCGGTAGGTCTGTCACGCAAGCAGCTTTATATTATATCGACTAGTGTTATTTATTTGCCGCTGCCCGCGAGCGGGCAGCGGTGTGTCGTTGTGTTTTATTTTGTGTATTTGCCGCTGCCCGCAAGCGGACAGCGGTGGTGTCGTGTCGTTATGTTTTATTTTGTGTATTTGCCGCTGCCCGCAAGCGGACAGCGGTTGTGTCGCGTCTTCGATTGTCGTATTTGTTGGTATCCTTGTTTCGGAGTGCATCGGTGTTCATATACAGAGGCGACAGAGTATAATTTCATTGATTTTCATCATTTTACAGTTTTTCTTAATTTTCACCTCTAAGATGACTTTTGATGTCAAAGTCATGTATGGGGCGTTTGTCAAACGAGGTAAGGTTTGTATGGAGAGACTGTGAAAATTATTGTAAACTGTCAACTTTATCCGTTATGTCCCAAAAATTGAGAAAAAAAATTAAAATTACATTTTTTTGTCATGACAGCTAAATTTGACAGTTGACAGGAAATTTGACAGTTGTGTTACAGAGACTGCCACGTGATGGACAAACGCGCTATACATGACACCGGAGTTGGAGGTCTTTTAAGGGGTGAAAACGAACAAAAATTTCCCAAAAAATGACAAAAAACGAATAGTTCGATAGCGACGCAGCCGTCGAGAAAATCGAAATTCCGAGTTCTTACGCTCTATAAGCGCTTTAGAGGGAACACGTAGACGTCAAAATTGTTTCTATATCTTGACAGTTGTCGGAGAATAACCCCTGTATGTTTTTGAATCTAAAAAGTCCGATTTCGTCAACTTTTTCTGATTTCGTCAAAGTTTTTTTTTTCGCATATTAAATCATGTTTGACGATTAATCGATTGCGCGAATAAAAATTCCGTCAGCGGGCAACGGATCAGGGAGAAAAAAAAATTTTGACAGTTAAAAATGTCAAATGTCAAAATTTGCGATTTTGTCCAAGGTCATCTAAACTTTATCTACAACTCTTCCATACATGTCAAAACTGTCAGAGCACTCCTTCTGGGTAAACATTTCTACACTTCCGTACATCGGTAGGTGAGTCACGCAAGCAGCTTTATATAATATGGGACTAGTGTTTTTTATTTGCCGCTGCCCGCGAGCGGGCAGCGGTGTGTCGTTGTGTTTTATTTTGTGTATTTGCCGCTGCCCGCAAGCGGACAGCGGTGGTGTCGTGTCGTTATGTTTTATTTTGTGTATTTGCCGCTGCCCGCAAGCGGACAGCGGTTGTTTCGCGTCTTCGATTGTCGTATTTGCTGGTATCCTTGTTTCGGAGTGCATCGGTGTTCATATACAGAGGCGACAGAGTATAATTTCATTGATTTTCATCATTTTACAGTTTTTCCTAATTTTCACCCCTAAGATGACTTTTGATGTCAAAGTCTTTTATGGGGCGTTTGTCATACGTGGTAAGCTTTGTATGGAGAGACTGTCAAAATTATTGTAAACTGTCAACTTTATCCGTTATGTCCCAAAAATTAGGAAAAAAAAATAACATTACATTTTTTGACATGACAGCTAAATTTGACAGTTGACAGGAATTTTGACAGCTGTTTTACAGGTATTGCCACCTATTGAACAAACGCGCTATACATGACACCGACGTTGGAGGTCTTTTAGGGGGTCAAAATAGTCAAAATGTGCAAAAAAATGACAAAAAACGATTAGTTCGATAGCGACGCAACCGTCGAGAAAATCAAAATTCGGCTCCCCCAACCCCTAATAGCGGTTCAGTGGGAGTCACGTAGACGTCAAAATAGTTTCTCTACCTTGACGCTTGTCAAAGTAAAAGATCCAGTTTTGATTTGACGATTTTTTTTTGTCGTTCATTGTCGTTTTGTCGTAGTGCATCAAATAAAGCATCTTAAACCATAATGGACCAGCAAAAAAAAATTGACACCTCTGGTAGAAAAATCGAAACATGTCAAAAAAATGTCAAAGAAAAAATGACATTTGACAAATTTTGACAGTCGTTTGGGGCCCTACTGAGGACCTCTTACAACTTTCCTATACATGTCAAAACTGTGAAATTACTCCAAGTGCCCATAATCGTAAAGTGTCCGATTTCGTCATTTTTTTCTGATTTCGTCAAAGTTTTTTTTTTCGCATATTAAATGATGTTCGATGAATAATCGATTGCGCAAAAAAAAATTCCGTCAGAGGGCAACGGATCAGGGAGTAAAAAAAAATTTGACAGGTAAAAATGTCAAATGTCAAAATTTGCGCTTTTGTCGGGGGTCACATAAACATCCTCTACAACTCCCCCATACATGTCAAAACTGTCAGAGCACTCCTTCTGGGAAACTAACCTTCTATATCCGTACCTCGGGACATCAGTCACGCAAGCAGCTTTATATTATATGGGACTAGTGTTATTTATTTGCCGCTGCCCGCGAGCGGGCAGCGGTGTGTCGTTGTGTTGTTTTCTATTTATCTGTTGTTCTATTTACCGCAGCCCGCAAGCGGACAGCGGAGAGTGGTGTGTGTGTTTGTTTGTGGTGTCGTGTCTTCGATTGTCGTATTTGCTGCTGCCCGCAAGCGGACAGCAGGGTATCGTTGTTTCGGTGTGCATCGGTGTTCCTATACATAGGCAATGGGGTCGAATTTCATTGATTTTCATAATTTTTCAGTTTTTCCTAATTTTCACCTTCAAGATGACTTTTGATGTCAAAGTCATGTATGGGGTGTTTGTCAAACGTGGCGAGGTTTATATGGAGTGACTGTAAAATTTATTGTAAATTGTCAATTTTATCCGATATGACCAAAAAATAGAGGAAAAAAATTGAAAAACTCAATTTTTGTTATGACAGCTAAATTTGACAGTTGACAGGAAATTTGACAGTTGTGTTACAGGTACTGCCACGTAATAAACAAACGCGCTATACATGACACCGACGTTGGAGGTCTTTCAGGGGGTCAAAATGAACAAAAACTGCAAAAAAATGACAAAAAACTCTTAGTTCGATAGCGACGCACCTGTCGAGAAAATCAAAATTCCGCCTCCCCAACCCCAAATAGCGGTTCAGTGGGAGTCACTTAGACGTCAAAATAGTTTCTCTACATTGACGCTTGTCAAAGTAAAAGATCCAGTTTTGATTTGACGATTTTTTTTTGTCGTTCATTGTCGTTTTGTCGTAGTGCGTCAAATAAAGCATCTCAAACCATGCTGGACCAGCAAAAAAAAATTGGCACCTCCGATAGAAAAATTGAAAAATGTCAAAAAAATGTCAAAGAAAAAATGACATTTGACAAATTTTGACAGTCGTTTGGGGCCCTTCTAGGGACCCCCTACAACTCCTTCATACATGTCAAAACTGCCAGACAGCTTCAAGTGGCCGAAATCGTAAAGTGTCCGATTTCGTCAACTTTTTCTGATTTCGTAAAAAAAAAATTTTTCATATTATAAATGATGTCAAACGACTTATCGATTGCGCCGATAAAAATCTTAATGGAGGGCAACGGATCAGGGAGTAAAAAAAATTTTGACAGTTATAAATGTCAAATGTCAAAATTTTCGATTTTGTCGGGGGTCGCATAAACATCCTCTACAACTTGCCCATACATGTCAAAACTGTCAGAGCACTCCTTCTGGGAAACTAACCTTGTAAATGAGCTAGTCACGCAAGCGGCTTTATATTATATGGGACTAGTGTTGTATTATTTGCCGCTGCCCGCGAGCGGGCAGCGGTGTGTCGTTTTCTTTTTTTATTGGTTCTGTTTATTGTATCGTGTTTGATTTACTGTGTTTGTTTATTGAATCGTTATTCGATCGTCGTATTTGCTGCTGCCCGCAAGCGGACAGCAGGGTATCGTTGTTTCGGTGTGCATCGGTGTACATATACATAGGCGATGGGGTTGAATTTTATTGATTTTCATCATTTTGGAGTTTTTCCTAATTTTCACCCCTAAGATGACTTTCGATGTCAAAGTCATGTATGGGACGTTTGTCAAACGTGGCGAGGTCTATATGGAGTAACTGTCAAATTTATTGTAAACTGTCAACTTTATCCGTTATGACCAAAAAATAGAGGAAAAAATTGAAAAACACAATTTTTGTCATGACAGCTAAATTTGACAGTTGACAGGAATTTTGACAGTTGTGTTACAGGAACTGCCACGTATTGAACAAACGCGCAATACATGACACCGACGCTGGAGGTCTTTCCGGGGGTCAAAATGGTCAAAATGTGCAAAAAAATGACAAAAAACGATTAGTTCGATAGCGACGCAACCGTCAAGAAAATCGAAATTCTGAGTTCTTACGCTCTATGGTCGGTTCAGTGGGAACACGTAGACGTCAAAATCGTTTCTCTAACTTGACAGTTGTCGAAAAATAACTCCTATTTATAAATCGACTATTTTTTTTTGTCGTTCATTGTCGTTTTGTCGTAGTGCGTCAAATTAAGCACCTCAAACTATGCTGGACGAGCAAAAAAAAATTGGCACCTCTGATAGAAAAATTGAAAAATGTCAAAAAAATGTCAAAGAAAAAATGACATTTCTCATATTTTGACAATCGTTTGGGGCCCTCCTGGGGACCCCCTACAACCCCTCTATACATGTCAAAACTGTCAGATCACGGCAAGTGCCCGAAATCGTAAAAAGTCTGATTTCGTCAACTTTTTCTGATTTCGTCAATTTTTTTTTTTCGCATATTAAATCGTGTTTGACGATTAATCGATTGCGCAAAAAAAAATTTCGTCAGAATGGACGAATCAGGGAGTAAAAAAAATTTTGACAGGTAAATATGACAAATGTCAAAATTTGCGATTTTGACGGGGGTCACATAAACATCCTCTACAACTCCCCCATACATGTCAAAACTGTCAAAGAACTCCTTCTGGGAAACTAACCTTCTATATCGGTAGGTGAGTCACGCAAGCAGCTGTATATTATATCGACTAGTGTTATTTATTTGCCGCTGCCCGCGAGCGGGCAGCGGTGTGTCGTTGTGTTTTATTTTGTGTATTTGCCGCTGCCCGCAAGCGGACAGCGGTGGTGTCGTGTCGTTATGTTTTATTTTGTGTATGTGCCGCTGCCCGCAAGCGGACAGCGGTTGTGTCGCGTCTTCGATTGTCGTTTTTGTATGTATCGTTGTTTTACTGAGTATCGGTGTTCATATACAGAGGCGACAGAGTATAATTTCATTGATTTTCATCATTTTACAGTTTTTCCTAATTTTCACCTCTAAGATGACTTTTGATGTCAAAGTCATGTATGGGGCGTTTGTCAAACGAGGTAAGGTTTGTATGGAGAGACTGTGAAAATTATTGTAAACTGTCAACTTTATCCGTTATGTCCCAAAAATTGAGAAAAAAAATTAAAATTACATTTTTTCGTCATGACAGCTAAATTTGACAGTTGACAGGAATTTTGACAATTGTTTTACAGAGATTGTCACGTGATGGACAAACGCGCTATACATGACACCGACGTTGGAGGTCTTTTAAGGGGTGAAAACGAACAAAAATTTCCCAAAAAATGACAAAAAGCTATTAGTTCGATAGCGACGCAGCCGTCGAGAAAATCGAAATTCCGAGTTCTTACGCTCTATAAGCGCTTCAGTGGAAACACGTAAACGTCAAAATTGTTGCTGTAACTTGACAGTTGTCGGAGAATAAGTCCTGTTTGTTCGGAAATCTAAACAGTCCGATTTCGTCAACTTTTTCTGATTTCGTCAAAGTTTTTTTTTTCGCATATTAAATGATGTTCGACGATTAATCGATTGCGCGAATAAAATTTCCGTCAGCGGGCAACGGATCAGGGAGTAAAAAAAATTTTGACAGTTAAAAATGTCAAATGTCAAAATTTGCGATTTTGTCTGGGGTCATCTAAACTTTGTCAACAACTCCCCCATACATGTCAAAACTGTCAGAGCACTCCTTCCGGGAAAACGTTTCTACACTTCCGTACATCGGTACATCGGTACATTACACGTCACGCAAGCAGCTTTATATTATATGGGATCAAAGTTTTTTTTTTCGCATATTAAATGATGTTCGACGATTAATCGATTGCGCGAATAAAATTTCCGTCAGCGGGCAACGGATCAGGGAGTAAAAAAAATTTTGACAGTTAAAAATGTCAAATGTCAAAATTTGCGATTTTGTCTGGGGTCATCTAAACTTTGTCAACAACTCCCCCATACATGTCAAAACTGTCAGAGCACTCCTTCCGGGAAAACGTTTCTACACTTCCGTACATCGGTACATCGGTACATTACACGTCACGCAAGCAGCTTTATATTATATGGGACTAGTGTTATTTATTTGCCGCTGCCCGCGAGCGGGCAGCGGTGTGTCGTTGTGTTGTTTTCTATTTATCTGTTGTTCTATTTACCGCAGCCCGCAAGCGGACAGCGGAGAGTGGTGTGTGTGTTTGTTTGTGGTGTCGTGTCTTCGATTGTCGTATTTGCTGCTGCCCGCAAGCGGACAGCAGGGTATCGTTGTTTCGGTGTGCATCGGTGTTCATATACAGAGGCGACAGAGTATAATTTCATTGATTTTCATCATTTTACAGTTTTTCCTAATTTTCACCTCCAGGATGACTTTTGATGTCAAAGTCATGTATAGGGCGTTTGTCAAACGTGGTAAGCTTTGTATGAAGTGACTGTCAAAATTATTGTAAACTGTCAACTTTATCCGTATGAACAAAAAAAATGAGAAAAAAAATTGAAAAACACAATTTTTGTTATGACAGCTAAATTTGACAGTTGACAGGAATTTTGACAGTTGTTTTACAGACACTGCCACGTGATGTACAAACGCGCCATACATGACACCGACGTTGGAGGTCTTTCAGGGGGTCAAAATGGTCAAAATGTGCAAAAAAATGACAAAAAACGATTAGTTCGATAGCGACGCAACCGTCGAGAAAATCGAAATTCCGAGTTCTTACGCTCTATGATCGGTTCAGTGGGAACACGTAGACGTCAAAATCGTTTCTCTAACTTGACAGTTGTCGAAGAATAACTCCTATTTATATATCGACGTTTTTTTTTTGTAGTTCATTGTCGTTTTGTCGTAGTGCGTCGAATAAAGCATCTCCAACTATGCTGAAACAGAAAAAAAAAATTGGCACTTTCGGTAGAAAAATTGAAAAATGTCAAAAAAATGTCAAAGAAAAAATGACATTTGTCAAATTTTGACAATCGTTTGGGGCCCTCTTGGGGACCTCCTACAACTCCCTAATACATGTCAAAACTGTTGGATTACTTCAAGTGCCCGAAATCATAAAGTGTCCGATTTCGCCAACTTTTTCTGATTTCGTCAAAGTTTTTTTTTTCGCATATTAAATCATGTTTGACGATTAATCGATTGCGCGAATAAAAATTCCGTCAGCGGGCAACGGATCAGGGAGAAAAAAAAATTTTGACAGTTAAAAATGTCAAATGTCAAAATTTGCGATTTTGTCCAAGGTCATCTAAACTTTTTCTACAACTCTCCCATACATGTCAAAACTGTCAGAGCACTCCTTCTGGGTAAACTACTTTACACTTCCGTACATCGGTAGGTCTGTCACGCAAGCAGCTTTATATTATATCGACTAGTGTTATTTATTTGCCGCTGCCCGCTCGCGGGCAGCGGTGTGTCGTTGTGTTGTTTTCTATTTATCTGTTGTTCTATTTACCGCAGCCCGCAAGCGGACAGCGGAGAGTGGTGTGTGTGTTTGTTTGTGGTGTCGTGTCTTCGATTGTCGTATTTGCTGCTGCCCGCAAGCGGACAGCAGGGTATCGTTGTTTTACTGAGTATCGGTGTTCATATACAGAGGCGACAGCGTATATTTTCATTGATTTTCATCATTTTACAGTTTTTCCTAATTTTCACCCCTAAGATGACTTTTGCTGTCAAAGTCATGTATGGGGCGTTTGTGGAACGTGGTGAGGTTTATATAGAGTGACTGTCAAATTTATTGTAAACTGTCAATTTTATTCGTAATGACCAAAAAATTGAGAAAAAAAATTGTAAAACACAATTTTTGATATGACAGCTAAATTTGACAGTTGACAGGAAATTTGACAGTTGTGTTATAGGTACTGCCTCGTAATAAATAAACGCGCTATACATGACACCGACGTTGGAGGTCTTACAGGGGGTCAAAATAAACAAAAACTGCAAAAAAATGACAAAAAACTCTTAGTTCGATAGCGACGCACCTGTCGAGAAAATCAAAATTCCGCCTCCCCAACCCCTAATAGCGGTTCAGTGGGAGTCACTTAGACGTCAAAATAGTTTCTCTACATTGACGCTTGTCAAAGTAAAAGATCCAGTTTTGATTTGACGATTTTTTTTTGTCGTTCATTGTCGTTTTGTCGTAGTGCATTAAATAAAAAACCTTAAACCATAATGGACCAGCAAAAAAAAATTGACACCTCTGGTAGAAAAATCGAAAAATGTCAAAAAAATGTCAAAGAAAAAATTACATTTTACAAATTTTGACAGTCGTTTGGGGCCCTACTGAGGACCTCCTACAAACCTCCTATACATGTCAAAACTGTCAGATCACTGCAAGTGCCCGAAATCGTAAAAAGTCCGATTTCGTCAACTTTTTCTGATTTCGTCAAAGTTTTTTTTCTCGCACGTTAAATGATGTTCGACGAATAATCGACTGCGCGAATAAAATTTCCGTCAACGGGCAACGGATCAGGGAGTAAAAAAAATTTTGACAGTTAAAAATGTCAAATGTCAAAATTTGTAGGTTTGGTTGGGGTCACATAAACTTTGTCTACAACTCCGCCATACATGTCAAAACTGTCAGAGCACTCCTTCATGGAAACTAACCTTCTAAATGAGCGAATGAATGAGTGAATGAGTCACGCAAGCGGCTTTATATTATATGGGACTAGTGTTATTTATTTGCCGCTGCCCGCGAGCGGGCAGCGGTGTGTCGTTGTGTTGTTCTTTTTATCTGTTTTTCCTTAGGTGTTGTTTTATTGTGTTTGTTTATGGTGTCGTGTGTCTGTGTTTTTGTGTTTGTTTATTGTATCGTGTTTGAAATATTGTGTTTGTTTGTGGTGTCGTGTCTTTGATTGTCGCATGATGTGTCGTTGTGTTGTTCTATTTATCTGTTGTTCCATTTACCGCAGCCCGCAAGCGGACAGAGGAGAGTGGTGTGTGTGTTTGTTTGTGGTGTCGTGTCTTCGATTGTCGTATTTGCCGCTGCCCGCAAGCGGACAGCGGTGGTGTCGTGTCTTCGATTGTCGTATTTGCTGCTGCCCGCAAGCGGACAGCAGGGTATCGTTGTTTCGGTGTGCATCGGTATTCCTACACATAGGCGATAGGTCTGAATTTCATAGATTTTCATTATTTTATAGTTTTTCCTAATTTTCACCTTCAAGATGACTTTCGATGTCAAAGTCATGTATAAGGCGTTTGTCAAACGTGGCGAGATTTATATGGAGTGACTGTCAATTTTATAGTAAACTGTCAACTTTATCCGTTATGACCAAAAAATTGAGAAAAAAAATTGAGAAACACAATTTTTGTTTTGACAGCTAAATTTGACAGTTGACAGGAATTTTGACAGCTGTTTTACAGGTATTGCCACGTATTGAACAAACGCGCTATACATGACACCAACGTTGGAGGTCTTTCAGGGGGTCAAAATGGTCAAAATGTGCAAAAAAATGACAAAAAACGATTCGTTCGATAGCGACGCAACCGTCGAGAAAATCAAAATTCGGCTTCCCCAACCTATATAACCGGTTCAGTGGGCGTCACGTAGATGTCAAAATAGTTTCTCAACCTTGACGCTTGTCAAAGTAAAAGATCCAGTTTTAATTTGACGATTTTTTTTTGTCGTTCATTGTCGTTTTGTCGTAGTGCGTCAAATAAAGCATCTCAAACCATGCTGGACCAGCAAAAAAAATTGGCACCTCCGATAGAAAAATTGAAAAATGTCAAAAAAATGTCAAAGAAAAAATGACATTTGTCAAATTTTGACAATCGTTTGGGGTCTTCCTAAAGACCCCCTACAACCCCCCTATACATGTCAAAACTGTCAGATCACTGCAAGTGCCCGAAATCGTAAAAAGTCCGATTTCGTCAACTTTTTCTGATTTCGTCAGAGTTTTTTTTCTCGCATGTTAAATGATGTTCGACGAATAATCGACTGCGCGAATAAAAATTCCGTCAACGGGCAACGGATCAGGGAGAAAAAAAAATTTTAACAGTTAAAAATGTCAAATGTCAAAATCTGTAGGTTGCGTTGGGGTCACATAAACATCCTGTACAACTCCCCCATACATGTCAAAACTGTCAGAGCACTCCTTCTGGGAAACTAATCCTCTAAGTGAGTGAGTAGATCAGTCACGCAAGCAGCTGTATATTATATCGACTAGTGTTATTTATTTGCCGCTGCCCGCGAGCGGGCAGCGGTGTGTCGTTGTGTTTTATTTTGTGTATTTGCCGCTGCCCGCAAGCGGACAGCGGTGGTGTCGTGTCGTTATGTTTTATTTTGTGTATTTGCCGCTGCCCGCCAGCGGACAGCGGTTGTGTCGCGTCTTTGATTGTCTTATTTGCTGTTATCCTTGTTTCGGAGTGCATCGGTGTTCATATACAGAGGCGACAGAGTATAATTTCATTGATTTTCATCAGTTTACAGTTTTTCCTAATTTTCACCCCTAAGATGACTTTTGATGTCAAAGTCATGTATGGGGTGTTTGTCAAACGTGGTAAGGTTTGTATGGAGAGACTGTCAAAATTATTGTAAACTGTCAACTTTAACCGTTATGTCCCAAAAATTAAGGTAAAAAAAATAAAATTACATTTTTTGACATGACAGCTAAATTTGATTGTTGACAGGAATTTTGACAGCTGTTTTACAGGTATTGCTACGTAATGAACAAACGCGCTATACATGACACCGACGTTGGAGGTCTTTTAGGGGGTCAAAATAGTCAAAATGTGCAAAAAAATGACAAAAAACGATTAGTTCGATAGCGACGCACCTGTCGAGAAAATCAAAATTCCGCCTCCCCAACCCCAAATAGCGGTTCAGTGGGAGTCACTTAGACGTCAAAATAGTTTCTCTACATTGACGCTTGTCAAAGTAAAAGATCCAGTTTTGATTTGACGATTTTTTTTTGTCGTTCATTGTCGTTTTGTCGTAGTGCGTCAAATAAAGCATCTCAAACCATGCTGGACCAGCAAAAAAAAATTGGCACCTCCGATGGAAAAATTGAAAAATGTCAAAAAAATGTCAAAGAAAAAATGACATTTGACAAATTTTGACAGTCGTTTGGGGCCCTTCTAGGGACCCCCTACAACTCCTTCATACATGTCAAAACTGTCAGACAGCTTCAAGTGGCCGAAATCGTAAAGTGTCCGATTTCGTCAACTTTTTCTGATTTCGTCAAAAAAAAATTTTTCATATTATAAATGATGTCCGACGACTTATCGATTGCGCCGATAAAAATCTTAATGGAGGGCAACGGATCAGGGAGTAAAAAAAATTTTGACAGTTATAAATGTCAAATGTCAAAATTTTCGATTTTGTCGGGGGTCGCATAAACATCCTCTACAACTTGCCCATACATGTCAAAACTGTCAGAGCACTCCTTCTGGGAAACTAACCTTGTAAATGAGCTGTAAATGTTGTCCATCGGGAACTTAGTCACGCAAGCAGCTTTATATTATATGGGACTAGTGTTATTTATTTGCCGCTGCCCGCGAGCGGGCAGCGGTGTGTCGTTTTCTTTTTTTATTGGTTCTGTTTTTCCTTAGGTGTTTTTTTATTGTGTTTGTTTATTTTATCGTGTTTGATTTACCGTGTTTGTTTGTGGTATGGTGTTTGATACATTGTGTTTGTTTATTGAATCGTTATTCGATTGTCGTATTGCCGCTGCCCGCAAGCGGACAGCGGTGGTGTCGTGTCTTCGATTGTCGTATTTGCTGCTGCCCGCAAGCAAAAGCAGGGTATCGTTGTTTCGGTGTGCATCGGTGTTCCTATACATAGGCGATGGGGTTAAATTTCATAGATTTTCATCATTTTACAGTTTTTCCTAATTTTCACCCCTAAGATGACTTTTGATGTCAAAGTCATGTATGGGGCGTTTGTCAAACGTGGCAAGGTTTATATGGAATGACTGTCAAATTTATTGTAAACTGTCAACTTTATCCGTTATGACCAAAAACTTAAGAAAAAAAATGGAAAAATACTATATTTGTCATGACAGCTAAATTTGACAGTTGACAGGAATTTTTACAGTTGTGTTACAGGTATTGCCACGTAACGAACACACGCGCCATACATGACACTGACGTTGGAGGTCTTTCAGGGGGTCAAAATGGTCAAAATGTGCAAAAAAATAACAAAAAACTCTTAGTTCGATAGCGACGCACCTGTCGAGAAAATCAAAATTCCGCCTCCCCAACCCCTAATAGCGGTTCAGTGGGAGTCACTTAGACGTCAAAATAGTTTCTCTACATTGACGCTTGTCAAAGTAAAAGATCCAGTTTTGATTTGACGATTTTTTTTTGTCGTTCATTGTCGTTTTGTCGTAGTGCATCAAATAAAGCACCTTAAACCATAATGGAACAGCAAAAAAAAATCGACACCTCTGGTAGAAAAATCGAAAAATGTCAAAAAAATGTCAAAGAAAAAATTACATTTTACAAATTTTGACAGTCGTTTGGGGCCCTACTGAGGACCTCCTACAACCCTCCTATACATGTCAAAACTGTCGGATCACTGCAAGTGCCCGAAATCGTAAAAAGTCCGATTTCGTCAACTTTTTCTGATTTCGTCAAAGTTTTTTTTTCGCATGTTAAATGATGTTCGACGAATAATCCATTGCGCGAATAAAAACTCCGTCAGCGGGCAACGTATCAGGGAGAAAAAAAAATTTTGACAGTTAAAAATGTCAAATGTCAAAATCTGTAGGTTGCGTTGGGGTCACATAAACATCTTGTACAACTCTTCCATACATGTCAAAACTGTCAAAGCACTCCTTCAGGGAAACTAACCCTCTAAATCAGTGAGTGTCGCGTCACGCAAGCAGCTGTATATTATATCGACTAGTGTTATTTATTTGCCGCTGCCCGCGAGCGGGCAGCGGTGTGTCGTTGTGTTTTATTTTGTGTATTTGCCGCTGCCCGCAAGCGGACAGCGGTGGTGTCGTGTCGTTATGTTTTATTTTGTGTATTTGCCGCTGCCCGCAAGCGGACAGCGGTTGTGTCGCGTCTTCGATTGTCGTATTTGCTGGTATCTTTGTTTCGGAGTGCATCGGTGTTCATATACAGAGGCGACAGAGTATAATTTCATTGATTTTCATCATTTTACAGTTTTTCCTAATTTTCACCTCTAAGATGACTTTTGATGTCAAAGTTATGTATGGGGCGTTTGTCAAACGTGATAAGGTTTGTATGGAGAGACAGTCAAAATTATTGTAAACTGTCAACTTTATCCGTTAAGTCCCAAAAATTGAAAAAAAAATTAAAATTACATTTTTTGTCATGACAGCTAAATTTGACAGTTGACAGGAATTCTGACAGTTGTGTTACAGGTATTGCCACGTAATGAACAAACGCGCTATACATGACACCGACGTTGGAGGTCTTTTAGGGGGTCAAAATAGTTAAAATGTGCAAAAAAATGACAAAAACCGATTAGTTCGATAGAGACGCAGTCGTCGAGAAAATTAAAATTCCGAGTTCCTACGCTCTATAAGCGCTTCAGTGGGAACACGTAGACGTCAAAATCGTTTCTCTAACTTGACAGTTGTCGGAGAATAACCCCTGTATGTTTGTGAATCGAAAAAGTCCGATTTCGCCAACTTTTTCTGATTTCGTCAAAGTTTTTTTTTTCGCATGGTAAATGATGTTCGACGATTAATCGATTGCGCGAATAAAATTTCCGTCAGCGGGCAACGGATCAGGGAGAAAAAAAAATTTTGACAGTTAAAAATGTCAAATGTCAAAATTTGCGATTTTGTCGGGGGTCACATAAACTTTGTCTACAACTCCTCTATACATGTCAAAACTGTCAGAGCACTCCTTCAGGGAAACTAATCTTCTACATCGGTAGGTCAGTGAGTGAGTCACGCAAGCAGCTTTATATTATATGGGACTAGTGTTATTTATTTGCCGCTGCCCGCGAGCGGGCAGCGGTGTGTCGTTTTCTTTTTTTATTGGTTCTGTTTATTGTATCGTGTTTGAATTACTGTGTTTGTTTATTGAATCGTTATTCGATTGTCGTATTGCCGCTGCCCGCAAGCGGACAGCGGTGGTGTCGTGTCTTCAATTGTCGTATTTGCTGCTGCCCGCAAGCGGACAGCAGGGTATCGTTGTTTCGGTGTGCATCGGTGTTCCTATACATAGGCGATGGGGTTGAATTTCATAGATTTTCATCATTTTACAGTTTTTCCTAATTTTCACCCCTAAGATGACTTTTGATGTCAAAGTCATGTATGGGGCGTTTGTCAAACGGGGCAAGGTTTATATGGAGTGACTGTCAAATTTATTGTAAACTGTCAACTTTATCCGTTATGTCACAAAGATAAAAATAAAAAAATTAAAATTACATTTTATGTCATGACAGCTAAATTTGACAGTTGACAGGAATTTTGACAGTTGTTTTACAGACACTGCCACGTGATGTACAAACGCGCCATACATGACACCGACGTTGGAGGTCTTTCAGGGGGTCAAAATGGTCAAAATGTGCAAAAAAATGACAAAAAACGATTAGTTCGATAGCGACGCAACTGTCGAGAAAATCGAAATTCCGAGTTCTTACGCTCTATGATCGGTTCAGTGGGAACACGTAGACGTCAAAATCGTTTCTCTAACTTGACAGTTGTCGAAGAATAACTCCTATTTATAAATCGACGATTTTTTTTGTCGTTCATTGTCGTTTTTTCGTAGTGCGTCAAATAAAGGATCTTAAAAGAAACTGAAACAGCAAAAAAAAATTGGCACCTCTGATAGAAAAATTGAAAAATGTCAAAAAAATGACAAAGAAAAAATGACATTTCTCATATTTTGACAATCGTTTGGGGCCCTTCTAGGGACCCCCTACAACCCCTCCATACATGTCAAAACTGTCAGATCACGGCAAGTGCCCGAAATCGTAAAAAGTCTGATTTCGTCAACTTTTTCTGATTTCGTCAAAATTTTTTTTTTCGCATATTAAATCATGTTTGTCGATTAATTGATTCCGCGAAAAAAAATTTCGTCAGAATGGACGAATCAGGGAGTAAAAAAAATTTTGACAGGTAAAAATGTCAAATGTCAAAATTTGCGATTTTGACGGGGGTCACATAAACATCCTCTACAACTCCCCCATACATGTCAAAACTGTCAGAGCACTCCTTCAGGGAAACTAATCTTCTACATCGGTAGGTCAGTCACGCAAGCAGCTGTATATTATATTGACTAGTGTTATTTATTTGCCGCTGCCCGCGAGCGGGCAGCGGTGTGTCGTTGTGTTGTTCTTTTTATCTGTTTTTCCTTAGGTGTTGTTTTATTGTGTTTGTTTATGGTGTCGTGTGTCTGTGTTTGTTTATTGTATCGTGTTTGAAATATTGTGTTTGTTTGTGGTGTCGTGTCTTTGATTGTCGCATGATGTGTCGTTGTGTTTTTCTATTTATCTGTTGTTCTATTTACCGCAGCCCGCAAGCGGACAGCGGAGAGTGGTGTGTGTGTTTGTTTGTGGTGTCGTGTCTTCGATTGTCGTATTTGCCGCTGCCCGCAAGCGGACAGCGGTGGTGTCGTGTCTTCGATTGTCGTATATGCCGCTGCCCGCAAGCGGACAGCGGTGGTGTCGTGTCTTCGATTGTCGTATTTGCTGCTGCCCGCAAGCGGACAGCAGGGTATCGTTGTTTCTGTGTGCATCGGTGTTCCTATACATAGGCGATGGGGTTGAATTACATTGATTTTCATCATTTTACAGTTTTTCCTAATTTTTACCCCTAAGATGAATTTTGATGTCAAAGTTATGTATAGGGCGTTTGTCAAACGTGGTAAGCTTTGTATGAAGTAACTGTCAAATTTATTGTAAACTGTCAATTTTATTCGTAATGACCAAAAAACTGAGAAAAAAAATTGTAAAACACAATTTTTGTTATGACAGCTAAATTTGACAGCTGACAGGAATTTTGACAGTTGTGTTACAGGTACTGCCACGTAATAAACAAACGCGCTATACATGACACCGACGTTGGAGGTCTTTTAGGCGGTCAAAACGAACAAAAACTGCAAAAAAATGACAAAAAACTCTTAGTTCGATAGCGACGCACCTGTCGAGAAAATCAAAATTCCGCCTCCCCAACCCCTAATAGCGGTTCAGTGGGAGTCACTTAGACGTCAAAATAGTTTCTCTACATTGACGCTTGTCAAAGTAAAAGATCCAGTTTTGATTTGACGATTTTTTTTTGTCGTTCATTGTCGTTTTGTCGTAGTGCATTAAATAAAAAACCTTAAACCATACTGGACCAGCAAAAAAAAATTGACACCTCTGGTAGAAAAATCGAAAAATGTCAAAAAAATGTCAAAGAAAAAATTACATTTTACAAATTTTGACAGTCGTTTGGGGCCCTACTGAGAACCTCCTACAACCCTCCTATACATGTCAAAACTGTCAGATCACTGCAAGTGCCCGAAATCGTAAAAAGTCCGATTTCGTCAACTTTTTCTGATTTCGTCAAAGTTTTTTTTCTCGCACGTTAAATGATGTTCGACGAATAATCGACTGCGCGAATAAAAATTCTGTCAACGGGCAACGGATCAGGGAGAAAAAAAAATTTTGACAGTTAAAAATGTCAAATGTCAAAATCTGTAGGTTGCGTTGGGGTCACATAAACATCCTGTACAACTCCCCCATACATGTCAAAACTGTCAGAGCACTCCTTCTGGGAAACTAATCCTCTAAGTGAGTGAGTAGATCAGTCACGCAAGCAGCTGTATATTATATCGACTAGTGTTATTTATTTGCCGCTGCCCGCGAGCGGGCAGCGGTGTGTCGTTGTGTTTTATTTTGTGTATTTGCCGCTGCCCGCAAGCGGACAGCGGTGGTGTCGTGTCGTTATGTTTTATTTTGTGTATTTGCCGCTGCCCGCAAGCGGACAGCGGTTGTGTCGCGTCTTCGATTGTCGTATTTGCTGGTATCCTTGTTTCGGAGTGCGTTCGGTGTTCATATACAGAGGCGACAGAGTATAATTTCATTGATTTTCATCATTTTACAGTTTTTCCTAATTTTCACCCCTAAGATGACTTTTGCTGTCAAAGTCATGTATGAGGCGTTTGTCAAACATGGTAAGGTTTGTATGGAGAGACTGTCAAAATTATTGTAAACTGTCAACTTTATCCGTTATGTCCCAAAAATTGAGAAAAAAAATTAAAATTACATTTTTTGTCATAACAGCTAAATTTGACAGTTGACAGGAATTTTGACAGTTGTGTTACAGAGACTGCCAGGTGATGGACAAACGCGCTATACATGACACCGACGTTGGAGGTCTTTTAAGGGGTGAAAACGAACAAAAATTTCCCAAAAAATGACAAAAAACGAATAGTTCGATAGCGACGCAGCCGTCGAGAAAATCGAAATTCCGAGTTCTTACGCTCTATCAGCGGTTCAGTGGGAACACGTAGACGTCAAAATAGTTTCTCTAACTTGACAGTTGTCGGAGAATAAGTCCTGTTTGTTTGGAAATCGAAAAAGTCCGATTTCGTCAACTTTTTCCGATTTCGTCAAAGTTTTTTTTTTCGCATGTTAAATGATGTTCGACGAATAATCGATTGCGCGAATAAAAATTCCGTCAGCGGGCAACGGATCAGGGAGTAAAAAAAATTTTGACAGGTCAAAATGTCAAATGTCAAAATTTGCGATTTTGTCGGGGGTTATCTAAACTTTGTCTACAACTCTCCCATACATGTCAAAACTGTCAGAGCACTCCTTCTGGGAAACTAACTCTCTAGTTCGGTACATCGGTACATCGGTAGGTGAGTCACGCAAGCAGCTTTATATTATATGGGACTAGTGTTATTTATTTGCCGCTGCCCGCGAGCGGGCAGCGGTGTGTCGTTTTCTTTTTTTATTGGTTCTGTTTTTCCTTAGGTGTTTTTTTTTATTGTGTTTGTTTATTTTATCGTGTTTGATTTACTGTGTTTGTTTGTGGTATGGTGTTTGATATGTTGTGTTTGTTTATGGAATCGTTATTCGATTGTCGTATTTGCCGCTGCCCGCAAGCGGACAGCGGTGGTGTCGTACCTTCGGTTGTCGTGTTTGCCGCTGCCCGCAAGCGGACAGCGGTGGTGTCGTGTCTTCGATTGTCGTTTTTGCTGCTGCCCGCAAGCGGATAGCAGGGTATCGTTGTTTTACTGAGTATCGGTATTCATATACAGAGGCGACAGAGTATAATTTCATTGATTTTCATCATTTTACAGTTTTTCCTAATTTTCACCCCTAAGATGACTTTTGATGTCAAAGTCATGTATGGGGCGTTTGTCAAACGTGGTAAGGTTTGTATGGAGAGACTGTCAAAATTATTGTTAACTGTCAACTTTATCCATTATGTCCCAAAAATTGAGAAGAAAATTGAAAAATACTTTATTTGTCATGACAGCTAAATTTGACAGTTGACAGTTGTGTTACAGGGACTGCCACGTGGTGGACAAACGCGCTATACATGACACCAACGTTGGAGGTCTTTCAGGGGGTCAAAATGGTTAAAATGTGCAAAAAAATTACAAAAAACGATTAGTTCGATAGAGAAACGCAAACGGCGCAAACGTCGAGAAAATCGAAATTCCGAGTTCTTACGCTCTATGAACGGTTCAGTGGGAACACGTAGACGTCAAAATCGTTTCTCTAACTTGACAGTTGTCGAAGAATAACTCCTATTTATAAATCGACGATTTTTTTTTGTCGTTCATTGTCATTTTGTCGTAGTGCGTCAAATAAAGAATCTCAAAAGATGCTGGACCAGCAAAAAAAAATTGGCACCTCTGATAGAAAAATTGAAAAATGTCAAAAAAATGTCAAAGAACAAATGACATTTGTTAAATTTTGACAATCTTTTGGGGCCCTATTGGGGACCCCCTACAACTCCCCAATACATGTCAAAACTGTCAGATTGCTTCAAGTGCCCGAAATCGTAAAGTGTCTGATTTCGTCATTTTTTTCTGATTTCGTCAAAAAAAAAAATTTTCCATCCTAAATGACGTTCGACTATTTATCGATTGCGCCAATAAAAAATTTGATGGCGACAAAAGATCACGAAGCAAAAAAAATTTTGACAGTTAAAAATGTCAAATGTCAAAATTTGTAGGTTTTTCCAGGTACATCAGACCATTTCCTTCAACTACCTTATACTTGTCAAAACTGTCAAAACACTACTTTAAGAGATCAACCCTCTAGGTCCCTTAGTCACGCAAGCAGCTGTATATTATATCGACTAGTGTTATTTATTTGCCGCTGCCCGCGAGCGGGCAGCGGTGTGTCGTTGTGTTGTTTTCTATTTATCTGTTGTTCTATTTACCGCAGCCCGCAAGCGGACAGCGGAGAGTGGTGTGTGTGTTTGTTTGTGGTGTCGTGTCTTCGATTGTCGTATTTGCTGCTGCCCGCAAGCGGACAGCAGGGTATCGTTGTTTCGGTGTGCATCGGTGTTCCTATACATAGGCGATGGGGTAGAATTTCATTGATTTTCATCATTTTACAGTTTTTCCTAATTTTCACCTTCAAGATGACTTTCGATGTCAAAGTCATGTATGGGACGTTTGTCAAACGTGGCGAGGTCTATATGGAGTAACTGTCAAATTTATTGTAAACTGTCAATTTTATCCGTTATGACCAAAAAATTAAGAAAAAAAATGGAAAAATACAATATTTGTCATGACAGCTAAATTTAACAGTTGACAGGAAATTTGACAGTTGTGTTACGTGGCAGTACCACGTAATGAACAAACGCGCTATACATGACACCGACGTTGGAGGTCTTTCAGGGGGTCAAAATGGTCAAAATGTGCAAAAAAATGACAAAAAACGATTAGTTCGATAGCGACGCAACCGTCAAGAAAATCGAAATTCTGAGTTCTTACGCTCTATGGTCGGTTCAGTGGGAACACGTAGACGTTAAAATCGTTTCTCTAACTTGACAGTTGTCGAAAAATAACTCCTATTTATAAATCGACGATTTTTTTTTGTCGTTCATTGTCGTTTTTTCGTAGTGCGTCAAATAAAGCATCTTATACTATGCTGGACCAGCAAAAAAAATTTGGCACCTCTGATAGAAAAATTAAAAAATGTCAAAAAAATGTCAAAGAAAAAATGATATTTGACAAATTTTGACAGTCGTTTGGGGCCCTCCTAGGGACCCCCTACAACTTCTTCATACATGTCAAAACTGACAGACAGCTCCAAGTGCCCGAAATCGTTAAGTGTCTGATTTCGTCAACTTTTTCTGATTTCGTCAAAAAAAATTTTTTCTCATTATAAATGATGTCCGACGACTTATCGATTGCCTTGATAAAAATCTTAATGGAGGGCAACGGATCTGGGAGGAAAAAAAATTTGACAGGTAAAAAATGTCAAATGTCAAAATCTGTAGGTTTCGTTGGGGTCAAATAAACATCCTCTACAACTCTCCCATACATGTCAAAACTGTCAAAGCACTCCTTCTGGGAAAACGTTTCTACACTTCCATCATTCGTCACGCAAGCAGCTTTATATTATATAGGACTAGTGTTATTTATTTGCCGCTGCCCGCGAGCGGGCAGCGGTGTGTCGTTGTGTTGTTTTCTATTTATCTGTTGTTCTATTTACCGCAGCCCGCAAGCGGACAGCGGAGAGTGGTGTGTGTGTTTGTTTGTGGTGTCGTGTCTTCGATTGTCGTATTTGCTGCTGCCCGCAAGCGGACAGCAGGGTATCGTTGTTTTACTGAGTATCGGTGTTCATATACAGAGGCGACAGCGTATATTTTCATTGATTTTCATCATTTTACAGTTTTTCCTAATTTTCACCCCTAAGATGACTTTTGCTGTCAAAGTCATGTATGGGGCGTTTGTGGAACGTGGTGAGGTTTATATAGAGTGACTGTCAAATTTATTGTAAACTGTCAATTTTATTCGTAATGACCAAAAAATTGAGAAAAAAAAATTGTAAAACACAATTTTTGATATGACAGCTAAATTTGACAGTTGACAGGAAATTTGACAGTTGTGTTATAGGTACTGCCACGTAATAAATAAACGCGCTATACATGACACCGACGTTGGAGGTCTTACAGGGGGTCAAAATAAACAAAAACTGCAAAAAAATGACAAAAAACTCTTAGTTCGATAGCGACGCACCTGTCGAGAAAATCAAAATTCCGCCTCCCCAACCCCAAATAGCGGTTCAGTGGGAGTCACTTAGACATCAAAATAGTTTCTCTACATTGACGCTTGTCAAAGTAATAGATCCAGTTTTGATTTGACGATTTTTTTTTGTCGTTCATTGTCGTTTTGTCGTAGTGCATCAAATAAAGCACCTTAAACCATAATGGACCAGCAAAAAAAAATTGGCACCTCTGATAAAAAAATTGAAAAATGTCAAAAAAATGTCAAAGAAAAAATGACATTTGACAAATTTTGACAGTCGTTTGGGGCCCTACTGAGGACCCCCTACAACCCCCTTATACATGACAAAACTGTCAGATCGCTCCAAGTGCTTGAAATCGTAAAACGTCAGATTTCGTCAACTTTTTCTGATTTCGTCAAAAAAATTTTTTTTTCATTATAAATGATGTCCGACGACTTATCGATTGCGCCGATAAAAATCTTAATGGAGGGCAACGGATCAGGGAGTAAAAAAAATTTTGACAGTTATAAATGTCAAATGTCAAAATTTTCGATTTTGTCGGGGGTCGCATAAACATCCTCTACAACTTGCCCATACATGTCAAAACTGTCAGAGCACTCCTTCTGGGAAACTAACCTTGTAAATGAGCTAGTCACGCAAGCGGCTTTATATTATATGGGACTAGTGTTGTATTATTTGCCGCTGCCCGCGAGCGGGCAGCGGTGTGTCGTTGTGTTGTTTTCTATTTAACTGTTGTTCTATTTACCGCAGCCCGCAAGCGGACAGCGGAGAATGGTGTGTGTGTTTGTTTGTGGTGTCGTGTCTTCGATTGTCGTATTTGCTGCTGCCCGCAAGCGGACAGCAGGGTATCGTTGTTTTACTGAGTATCGGTGTTCATATACAGAGGCGACAGAGTATAATTTCATTGATTTTCATCATTTTACAGTTTTTCCTAATTTTCACCCCTAAGTTGACTTTTGCTGTCAAAGTCATGTATAGGACGTTTGTCAAACGTGGTAAGGTTTGTATGGGAGACTGTCAAAATTATTGTAAACTGTCAACTTTATTCGTTAAGTCCCAAAAATTAAGAAAAAAAAACATTTTTTGACATGACAGCTAAATTTGACAGTTCACAGAAATTTTGACAGCTGTTTTACAGGTATTGCCACGTAATGAACAAACGCGCTATACATGACACCGACGTTGGACGTCTTTTAGGGGGTCAAAATAGTCAAAATGTGCAAAAAAATGACAAAAAACTATTAGTTCGATAGCGACGCACCTGTCGAGAAAATCAAAATTCCGCCTCCCCAACCCCAAATAGCGGTTCAGTGGGAGTCACTTAGACGTCAAAATAGTTTCTCTACATTGACGCTTGTCAAAGTAAAAGATCCAGTTTTGATTTGACGATTTTTTTTTGTCGTTCATTGTCGTTTTGTCGTAGTGCATCAAATAAAGCACCTTAAACCATAATGGACCAGCAAAAAAAAATTGGCACCTCTGATAGAAAAATTAAAAAATGTCAAAAAAATGTCAAAGAAAAAATGACATTTGACAAATTTTGACAGTCGTTTGGGGCCCTCTTAAGGACCCCCTACAACTCCCCAATACACGTCAAAACTGTCAGACTGCTCCAAGTGACCGAAATCGTAAAGTGTCTGATTTCGTCAACTTTTTCTGATTTCGTCAAAAAAAAAATTTTTTCATTATAAATGATGTTCGACGACTTATCGATTGCGTCGATAAAAATCTTAATAGAGGGCAACAGATCTGGTAGGAAAAAAAATTTGACAGTTAAAAAATGTCAAATGTCAAAATCTGTAGGTTTCGTTGGGGTCACATAAACATCCTCTACATCTCCCCTATACATGTCAAAACTGTCAAAGCACTCCTTCATGGAAACAAATCCTCTAAGTGAGTGAGTGAGTCACGCAAGCAGCTGTATATTATATCGACTAGTGTTATTTATTTGCCGCTGCCCGCGAGCGGGCAGCGGTGTGTCGTTGTGTTGTTTTCTATTTATCTGTTGTTCTATTTACCGCAGCCCGCAAGCGGACAGCGGAAAGTGGTGTGTGTGTTTGTTTATGGTGTCGTGTTTATGTGTCGTGTGTAGTGTTATTTATTTGCCGCTGCCCGCGAGCGGGCAGCGGTGTGTCGTTGTGTTGTTTTCTATTTATCTGTTGTTCTATTTACCGCAGCCCGCAAGCGGACAGCGGAAAGTGGTGTGTGTGTTTGTTTATGGTGTCGTGTTTATGTGTCGTGTGTAGTGTTATTTATTTGCCGCTGCCCGCGAGCGGGCAGCGGTGTGTCATTGTGTTGTTTTCTATTTATCTGTTGTTCTATTTACCGCAGCCCGCAAGCGGACAGCGGAGAGTGGTGTGTGTGTTTGTTTGTGGTGTCGTGTCTTCGATTGTCGTATTTGCTGCTGCCCGCAAGCGGACAGCAGGGTATCGTTGTTTCGGTGTGCATCGGTGTTCCTATACATAGGCGATGGGGTAGAATTTCATAGATTTTCATCATTTTACAGTTTTTCCTAATTTTCACCCCTAAGATGACTTTTGCTGTCAAAGTCATGTATGGGGCGTTTGTCAAACGTGGTAAGGTTTGTATGGAGAGACTGTCAAATTTATTGTAAACTGTCAATTTTATCCGTTATGACCAAAAAATTGAGAAAAAAAATGGAAAAATACATTATTTATCATGACAGCTAAATTTGACAGTTGACAGAAACTTTGATGGTTGTGTTAGAGGGACTGCCATGTAATGGACAAACGCGCTATACATGACACTGACGTTGGAGGTCTTTCAGGGGGTTAAAATTATCAAAATGTGAAAAAAAATGACAAAAAACGATTAGTTCGATAGCGACGCAACCGTCGAGAAAATCGAAATTCCGAGTTCTTACGCTCTATGATCGGTTCAGTGGGAACACGTAGACGTCAAAATCGTTTCTCTAACTTGACAGTTGTCGAAGAATAAGTCCTATTCATAAATCGTCGATTTTTTTTTGTCGTTCATTGTCGTTATGTCGTAGTGCATCAAATAAAGCACCTTAAACTATAATGGACCAGCAAAAAAAAATCGACACCTCTGGTAGAAAAATCGAAAAATGTCAAAAAAATGTCAAAGAAAAAATGACATTCGACAAATTTTGACAGTCGTTTGGGGCCCTACTGAGGACCCCCTACAACCCCCTCATACACGTCAAAACTGTCAAATCGCTCCAAGTGCCCGAAATCGTAAAGTGTCTGATTTCGTCAACTTTTTCTGATTTCGTCAAAGTTTTGATTTTTGCATATTAAATGATGTTCGACGAATAATCGATTGCGCAAATAAAAATTCCGTCAGCGGGCAACGGATCAGGGAGAAAAAAAAATTTTGACAGTTAAAAATGTCAAATGTCAAAATTTGTAGGTTTGGTTGGGGTCACATAAACTTTGTCTACAACTCCGCCATACATGTCAAAACTGTCAGAGCACTCCTTCATGGAAACTAACCTTCTAAATGAGCGAATGAATGAGTGAATGAGTCACGCAAGCGGCTTTATATTATATGGGACTAGTGTTATTTATTTGCCGCTGCCCGCGAGCGGGCAGCGGTGTGTCGTTGTGTTGTTCTTTTTATCTGTTTTTCCTTAGGTGTTGTTTTATTGTGTTTGTTTATGGTGTCGTGTGTCTGTGTTTTTGTGTTTGTTTATTGTATCGTGTTTGAAATATTGTGTTTGTTTGTGGTGTCGTGTCTTTGATTGTCGCATGATGTGTCGTTGTGTTGTTCTATTTATCTGTTGTTCCATTTACCGCAGCCCGCAAGCGGACAGAGGAGAGTGGTGTGTGTGTTTGTTTGTGGTGTCGTGTCTTCGATTGTCGTATTTGCCGCTGCCCGCAAGCGGACAGCGGTGGTGTCGTGTCTTCGATTGTCGTATTTGCTGCTGCCCGCAAGCGGACAGCAGGGTATCGTTGTTTCGGTGTGCATCGGTATTCCTACACATAGGCGATAGGTCTGAATTTCATAGATTTTCATTATTTTATAGTTTTTCCTAATTTTCACCTTCAAGATGACTTTCGATGTCAAAGTCATGTATAAGGCGTTTGTCAAACGTGGCGAGATTTATATGGAGTGACTGTCAATTTTATAGTAAACTGTCAACTTTATCCGTTATGACCAAAAAATTGAGAAAAAAAATTGAGAAACACAATTTTTGTTTTGACAGCTAAATTTGACAGTTGACAGGAATTTTGACAGCTGTTTTACAGGTATTGCCACGTATTGAACAAACGCGCTATACATGACACCAACGTTGGAGGTCTTTCAGGGGGTCAAAATGGTCAAAATGTGCAAAAAAATGACAAAAAACGATTCGTTCGATAGCGACGCAACCGTCGAGAAAATCAAAATTCGGCTTCCCCAACCTATATAACCGGTTCAGTGGGCGTCACGTAGATGTCAAAATAGTTTCTCAACCTTGACGCTTGTCAAAGTAAAAGATCCAGTTTTAATTTGACGATTTTTTTTTGTCGTTCATTGTCGTTTTGTCGTAGTGCGTCAAATAAAGCATCTCAAACCATGCTGGACCAGCAAAAAAAATTGGCACCTCCGATAGAAAAATTGAAAAATGTCAAAAAAATGTCAAAGAAAAAATGACATTTGTCAAATTTTGACAATCGTTTGGGGTCTTCCTAAAGACCCCCTACAACCCCCCTATACATGTCAAAACTGTCAGATCACTGCAAGTGCCCGAAATCGTAAAAAGTCCGATTTCGTCAACTTTTTCTGATTTCGTCAGAGTTTTTTTTCTCGCATGTTAAATGATGTTCGACGAATAATCGACTGCGCGAATAAAAATTCAGTCAACGGGCAACGGATCAGGGAGAAAAAAAAATTTTAACAGTTAAAAATGTCAAATGTCAAAATCTGTAGGTTGCGTTGGGGTCACATAAACATCCTGTACAACTCCCCCATACATGTCAAAACTGTCAGAGCACTCCTTCTGGGAAACTAATCCTCTAAGTGAGTGAGTAGATCAGTCACGCAAGCAGCTGTATATTATATCGACTAGTGTTATTTATTTGCCGCTGCCCGCGAGCGGGCAGCGGTGTGTCGTTGTGTTTTATTTTGTGTATTTGCCGCTGCCCGCAAGCGGACAGCGGTGGTGTCGTGTCGTTATGTTTTATTTTGTGTATTTGCCGCTGCCCGCAAGCGGACAGCGGTTGTGTCGCGTCTTTGATTGTCTTATTTGCTGTTATCCTTGTTTCGGAGTGCATCGGTGTTCATATACAGAGGCGACAGAGTATAATTTCATTGATTTTCATCAGTTTACAGTTTTTCCTAATTTTCACCCCTAAGATGACTTTTGATGTCAAAGTCATGTATGGGGTGTTTGTCAAACGTGGTAAGGTTTGTATGGAGAGACTGTCAAAATTATTGTAAACTGTCAACTTTAACCGTTATGTCCCAAAAATTAAGGTAAAAAAAATAAAATTACATTTTTTGACATGACAGCTAAATTTGATTGTTGACAGGAATTTTGACAGCTGTTTTACAGGTATTGCTACGTAATGAACAAACGCGCTATACATGACACCGACGTTGGAGGTCTTTTAGGGGGTCAAAATAGTCAAAATGTGCAAAAAAATGACAAAAAACGATTAGTTCGATAGCGACGCACCTGTCGAGAAAATCAAAATTCCGCCTCCCCAACCCCAAATAGCGGTTCAGTGGGAGTCACTTAGACGTCAAAATAGTTTCTCTACATTGACGCTTGTCAAAGTAAAAGATCCAGTTTTGATTTGACGATTTTTTTTTGTCGTTCATTGTCGTTTTGTCGTAGTGCGTCAAATAAAGCATCTCAAACCATGCTGGACCAGCAAAAAAAAATTGGCACCTCCGATGGAAAAATTGAAAAATGTCAAAAAAATGTCAAAGAAAAAATGACATTTGACAAATTTTGACAGTCGTTTGGGGCCCTTCTAGGGACCCCCTACAACTCCTTCATACATGTCAAAACTGTCAGACAGCTTCAAGTGGCCGAAATCGTAAAGTGTCCGATTTCGTCAACTTTTTCTGATTTCGTCAAAAAAAAATTTTTCATATTATAAATGATGTCCGACGACTTATCGATTGCGCCGATAAAAATCTTAATGGAGGGCAACGGATCAGGGAGTAAAAAAAATTTTGACAGTTATAAATGTCAAATGTCAAAATTTTCGATTTTGTCGGGGGTCGCATAAACATCCTCTACAACTTGCCCATACATGTCAAAACTGTCAGAGCACTCCTTCTGGGAAACTAACCTTGTAAATGAGCTAGTCACGCAAGCGGCTTTATATTATATCGACTAGTGTTATTTATTTGCCGCTGCCCGCGAGCGGGCAGCGGTGTGTCGTTTTCTTTTTTTATTGGTTCTGTTTATTGTATCGTGTTTGATTTACTGTGTTTGTTTATTGAATCGTTAATCGATTGTCGTATTGCCGCTGCCCGCAAGCGGACAGCGGTGGTGTCGTGTCTTCGATTGTCGTATTTGCTGCTGCCCGCAAGCGGACAGCAGGGTATCGTTGTTTCGGTGTGCATCGGTGTTCCTATACATAGGCAATGGGGTCGAATTTCATTGATTTTCATAATTTTTCAGTTTTTCTTAATTTTCACCTTCAAGATGACTTTCGATGTGAAAGTCATGTATGGGGCGTTTGTCAAACGTGGCGAGGTATATATGAAGTGACTGTCAAATTTATCGTAAACTGTCAATTTTATCCGTTATGACCAAAAAATTAAGAAAAAAAATGGAAAAATACTATATTTGTCATGACAGCTAAATTTGACAGTTGACAGGAATTTTGACAGTTGTGTTACAGGTACTGCCACGTAATAAACAAACGCGCTATACATGACACCGACGTTGGAGGTCTTTCAGGGGGTCAAAATGAACAAAAACTGCAATAAAATGACAAAAAACTCTTAGTTCGATAGCGACGCACCTGTCGAGAAAATCAAAATTCCGCCTCCCCAACCCCAAATAGCGGTTCAGTGGGAGTCACTTAGACGTCAAAATAGTTTCTCTACATTGACGCTTGTCAAAGTAAAAGATCCAGTTTTGATTTGACGATTTTTTTTTGTCGTTCATTGTCGTTTTGTCGTAGTGCATCAAATAAAGCACCTTAAACCATAATGGACCAGCAAAAAAAAATTGGCACCTCTGATAGAAAAATTGAAAAATGTCAAAAAAATGTCAAAGAAAAAATGACATTTGACAAATTTTGACAGTCGTTTATGGCCCTCTTAAGGACCCCCTACAACTCCCCAATACACGTCAAAACTGTCAGACTGCTCCAAGTGACCGAAATCGTAAAGTGTCTGATTTCGTCAACTTTTTCTGATTTCGTCAAAAAAAAATTTTTCTCATTATAAATGATGTCCGACGACTTATCGATTGCGTCGATAAAAATCTTAATAGAGGGCAACAGATCTGGTAGGAAAAAAAATTTGACAGTTAAAAAATGTCAAATGTCAAAATCTGTAGGTTTCGTTGGGGTCACATAAACATCCTCTACATCTCCCCTATACATGTCAAAACTGTCAAAGCACTCCTTCATGGAAACAAATCCTCTAAGTGAGTGAGTGAGTCACGCAAGCAGCTGTATATTATATCGACTAGTGTTATTTATTTGCCGCTGCCCGCGAGCGGGCAGCGGTGTGTCGTTGTGTTTTATTTTGTGTATTTGCCGCTGCCCGCAAGCGGACAGCGGTTGTGTCGCGTCTTCGATCGTCGTATTTGCTGCTGCCCGCAAGCGGACAGCAGGGTATCGTTGTTTCGGTGTGCATCGGTGTTCCTATACATAGGCGATGGGGTAGAATTTCATTGATTTTCATCATTTTACAGTTTTTCCTAATTTTCACCTCTAAGATGACTTTTGATGTCAAAGTCATGTATCGGGCGTTTGTCAAACGTGGTAACGTTTGTATGGAGTAACTGTCAAATTTATTGTAAACTGTCAATTTTATTCGTAATGACCAAAAAACTGAGAAAAAAAATTGTAAACACAATTTTTGTTATGACAGCTAAATTTTACAGCTGACAGGAATTTTGACAGTTGTGTTACAGGTACTGCCACGTAATAAACAAACGCGCTATACATGACACCGACGTTGGAGGTCTTTTAGGCGGTCAAAACGAACAAAAACTGCAAAAAAATGACAAAAAACTCTTAGTTCGATAGCGACGCACCTGTCGAGAAAATCAAAATTCCGCCTCCCCAACCCCTAATAGCGGTTCAGTGGGAGTCACTTAGACGTCAAAATAGTTTCTCTACATTGACGCTTGTCAAAGTAAAAGATCCAGTTTTGATTTGACGATTTTTTTTTGTCGTTCATTGTCGTTTTGTCGTAGTGCATCAAATAAAGCACCTGAAACCATAATGGACCAGCAAAAAAAATCGACACCTCTGGTAGAAAAATCGAAAAATGTCAAAAAATGTCAAAGAAAAAATGATATTTGACAAATTTTGACAGTCGTTTGGGGCCCTACTGAGAACCCCCTACAACTTCCCTATACATGTCAAAACTGTCAAATTACTCCAAGTGCCCGAAATCGTAAAAAGTCCGATTTCGTCAACTTTTTCTGATTTCGTCAAAGTTTTTTTTCTTGCATATTAAATTATGTTTGACAAATAATCAATTGCGCGAAAAAAATTCCATCAGCGGGCAACGGATCAGGGAGTAAAAAAAAATTTGACAGTTCAAAATGTCAAATGTCAAAATCTGTAGGTTTGTCGGGGGTCACATAAACATCCTCTACAACTCCACCATACATGTCAAAACTGTCAGAGCACTCCTTCTGGGAAACTAATGTTGTCCATCGGGAACTTAGTCACGCAAGCAGCTTTATATTATATCAGACTAGTGTTATTTATTTGCCGCTGCCCGCGAGCGGGCAGCGGTGTGTCGTTGTGTTGTTCTTTTTATCTGTTTTTCCTTAGGTGTTGTTTTATTGTGTTTGTTTATGGTGTCGTGTGTCTGTGTTTTTGTGTTTGTTTATTGTATCGTGTTTGAAATATTGTGTTTGTTTGTGGTGTCGTGTCTTTGATTGTCGCATGATGTGTCGTTGTGTTGTTCTATTTATCTGTTGTTCCATTTACCGCAGCCCGCAAGCGGACAGAGGAGAGTGGTGTGTGTGTTTGTTTGTGGTGTCGTGTCTTCGATTGTCGTATTTGCCGCTGCCCGCAAGCGGACAGCGGTGGTGTCGTGTCTTCGATTGTCGTATTTGCTGCTGCCCGCAAGCGGACAGCAGGGTATCGTTGTTTCGGTGTGCATCGGTATTCCTACACATAGGCGATAGGTCTGAATTTCATAGATTTTCATTATTTTATAGTTTTTCCTAATTTTCACCTTCAAGATGACTTTCGATGTCAAAGTCATGTATAAGGCGTTTGTCAAACGTGGCGAGATTTATATGGAGTGACTGTCAATTTTATAGTAAACTGTCAACTTTATCCGTTATGACCAAAAAATTGAGAAAAAAAATTGAGAAACACAATTTTTGTTTTGACAGCTAAATTTGACAGTTGACAGGAATTTTGACAGCTGTTTTACAGGTATTGCCACGTATTGAACAAACGCGCTATACATGACACCAACGTTGGAGGTCTTTCAGGGGGTCAAAATGGTCAAAATGTGCAAAAAAATGACAAAAAACGATTCGTTCGATAGCGACGCAACCGTCGAGAAAATCAAAATTCGGCTTCCCCAACCTATATAACCGGTTCAGTGGGAGTCACTTAGACGTCAAAATAGTTTCTCTACATTGACGCTTGTCAAAGTAAAAGATCCAGTTTTGATTTGACGATTTTTTTTTGTCGTTCATTGTCGTTTTGTCGTAGTGCATTAAATAAAGAACCTTAAACCATAATGGACCAGCAAAAAAAAATTGACACCTCTGGTAGAAAAATCGAAAAATGTCAAAAAAATGTCAAAGAAAAAATTACATTTTACAAATTTTGACAGTCGTTTAGGGCCCTACTGAGGACCTCCTACAACCCTCCTATACATGTCAAAACTGTCAGATCACTGCAAGTGCCCGAAATCGTAAAAAGTCCGATTTCGTCAACTTTTTCTGATTTCGTCAAAGTTTTTTTTTTCGCATGTTAAATGATGTTCGACGAATAATCGATTGCGCGAATAAAAATTCCGTCAGCGGGCAACGGATCAGGGAGAAAAAAAAATTTTGACAGTTAAAAATGTCAAATGTCAAAATCTGTAGGTTGCGTTGGGGTCACATAAACATCCTGTACAACTCCCCCATACATGTCAAAACTGTCAGAGCACTCCTTCTGGGAAACTAATCCTCTAAGTGAGTGAGTAGATCAGTCACGCAAGCAGCTGTATATTATATCGACTAGTGTTATTTATTTGCCGCTGCCCGCGAGCGGGCAGCGGTGTGTCGTTGTGTTGTTTTCTATTTATCTGTTGTTCTATTTACCGCAGCCCGCAAGCGGACAGCGGAGAGGGGTGTGTGTTTGTTTGTGGTGTCGTGTCTTCGATTTTCGTTTTTGCTGCTGCCCGCAAGCGGACAGCAGGGTATCGTTGTTTCAGTGTGCATCGGTGTTTCTATACATAGGCGATGGGGTTGAATTTCATAGATATTCATCATTTTACAGTTTTTCCTAATTTTCACCCCTAAAATGACTTTTGATGTCAAAGTCATGTATAGGGCGTTTGTCAAACTCGGTTAGGTTTGTATGGAGAGACTGTCAAAATTATTGTAAACTGTCAACTTTATCCGTTATGTCCCGAAAATTGAGAAAAAAAAATAAAATTAAATTTTTTGACATGACAGCTAAATTTGACAGTTGACAGGAATTTTGACAGCTGTTTTACAGGTATTGCCACGTAATGAACAAACGCGCTATACATGACACCGACGTTGGAGGTCTTTTAGGGGGTCAAAGTAGCGAAAAAGTGCAAAAAAATGGCAAAAAACGATTAGTTCGATAGCGATGCAACCGTCGAGAAAATTAAAATTCCGAGTTCTTACGCTCTATGATCGGTTCAGTGGGAACACGTAGACGTCAAAATCGTTTCTCTAACTTGACAGTTGTCGAAGAATAACTCCTATTCATAAATCGACGATTTTTTTTTGTCGTTCATTGTCGTTTTGTCGTAGTGCGTCAAATAAAGCATCTCAAACTATGCTGGACCAGCAAAAAAAATTGGCACCTCTGATAGAAAAATTGAAAAATGTCAAAAAATTGACAAAGAAAAAATGACATTTCTCATATTTTGACAATCGTTTGGGGCCCTTCTAGGGACCCCCTACAACCCCTCCATACATGTCAAAACTGTCAGATCACGGCAAGTGCCCGAAATCGTAAAAAGTCTGATTTCGTCAACTTTTTCTGATTTCGTCAAAATTTTTTTTTTCGCATATTAAATCATGTTTGTCGATTAATTGATTCCGCGAAAAAAAATTTCGTCAGAATGGACGAATCAGGGAGTAAAAAAAATTTTGACAGGTAAAAATGTCAAATGTCAAAATTTGCGATTTTGACGGGGGTCACATAAACATCCTCTACAACTCCCCCATACATGTCAAAACTGTCAGAGCACTCCTTCAGGGAAACTAATCTTCTACATCGGTAGGTCAGTCACGCAAGCAGCTGTATATTATATTGACTAGTGTTATTTATTTGCCGCTGCCCGCGAGCGGGCAGCGGTGTGTCGTTGTGTTTTATTTTGTGTATTTGCCGCTGCCCGCAAGCGGACAGCGGTGGTGTCGTGTCGTTATGTTTTATTTTGGGTATGTGCCGCTGCCCGCAAGCGGACAGCGGTTGTGTCGCGTCTTCGATTGTCGTTTTTGTATGTATCGTTGTTTTACTGAGTATCGGTGTTCATATACAGAGGCGACAGAGTATAATTTCATTGATTTTCATCATTTTACAGTTTTTCCTAATTTTCACCTCTAAGATGACTTTTGATGTCAAAGTTATGTATGGGGCGTTTGTCAAACGTGGTAAGCTTTGTATGGAGGGACTGTCAAAATTATTGTTAACTGTCAACTTTATCCGTTATGTCCCAAAAATTGAGAAAAAAAAATAAAATTACATTTTTTGACATGACAGCTAAATTTGACAGTTGACAGGAATTTTGACAGCTGTTTTACAGGTACTGCCACGTAATGAACAAATGCGCTATAAATGACACCTACGTTGGAGGCCTTCAAAGGGGTCAAAATGAACAAAAATTGTAGAGAAAAACCCGAAAAACGATTAGTTCGATAGCGACGCAGCCGTCGAGAAAATCGAAATTCCGAGTTCTTACGCTCTATCAGCGGTTCAGTGGGAACACGTTGACGTCAAAATCGTTTCTCTAACTTGACAGTTGTCGGAGAATAAGTCCTGTTTGTTTGGAAATCGAAAAAGTCCGATTTCGTCAACTTTTTCTGATTTCGTCAAAGTTTTTTTCTTCGCATGTTAAATGATGTTCGACGAATAATCGATTGCGCGAATAAAAATTCCGTCAGCGGGCAACGGATCAGGGAGTAAAAAAAATTTTGACAGGTAAAAATGTCAAATGTCAAAATTTGCGATTTTGTCTGGGGTCATCTAAACTTTGTCAACAACTCCCCCATACATGTCAAAACTGTCAGAGCACTCCTTCCGGGAAAACGTTTCTACACTTCCGTACATCGGTACATCGGTACATTACACGTCACGCAAGCAGCTTTATATTATATGGGACTAGTGTTATTTATTTGCCGCTGCCCGCGAGCGGGCAGCGGTGTGTCGTTGTGTTTTATTTTGTGTATTTGCCGCTGCCCGCAAGCGGACAGCGGTTGTGTCGCGTCTTCGATTGTCGTATTTGCTGGTATCCTTGTTTCGGAGTGCATCGGTGTTCATATACAGAAGCGACAGAGTATAATTTTATTGATTTTCATCATTTTACAGTTTTTCCTAATTTTCACCCCTAAGATGACTTTTGATGTCAAAGTCATTTATAGGGTGTTTGTCAAACGTGGTAAGTTTTGTATGGAGAGACTGTCAAAATTATTGTAAACTGTCAACTTTATCCGTTATGTCCCAAAATATAGAGAAAAAAATAAAATTACATTTTATGTCATGACAGCTAAATTTGACAGTTGACAGGAGATTTGACGGCTGTGTTACAGGTACTGCCACGTAATAAACAAACGCGCTATACATGACACCGACGTTGGAGGTCTTTTAGGCGGTCAAAATAGTTAAAATGTGCAAAAAAATGACAAAAAACTCTTAGTTCGATAGCGACGCACCTGTCGAGAAAATCAAAATTCCGCCTCCCCAACCCCTAATAGCGGTTCAGTGGGAGTCACTTAGACGTCAAAATAGTTTCTCTACATTGACGCTTGTCAAAGTAAAAGATCCAGTTTTGATTTGACGATTTTTTTTTGTCGTTCATTGTCGTTTTGTCAAAGTGCGTCAAATAAAGCATCTCAAACCATGCTGGACCAGCAAAAAATAATTGACACCTCCGATAGAAAAATTGAAAAATGTCAAAAAAATGTCAAAGAAAAAATGACATTTGTCAAAATTTGATAATCGTTTGGGGTCTTTCTGAAGACCCCCTACAACCCCCCTATACATGTCAAAACTGTCAGATCACTGCAAGTGCCCGAAATCGTAAAAAGTCCGATTTCGTCAACTTTTTCTGATTTCGTCAAAGTTTTTTTTTTCGCATGTTAAATGATGTTCGACGAATAATCGATTGCGCGAATAAAAATTCCATCAGCGGGCAACGGATCAGGGAGAAAAAAAAATTTTGACAGTTAAAAATGTCAAATGTCAAAATCTGTAGGTTGCGTTGGGGTCACATAAACATCTTGTACAACTCCCCCATACATGTCAAAACTGTCAAAGCACTCCTTCAGGGAAACTAACCCTCTAAATGAGTGAGCCAGTGAGTCACGCAAGCAGCTTTATATTATATCGACTAGTGTTGTATTATTTGCCGCTGCCCGCGAGCGGGCAGCGGTGTGTTGTTGTGTTGTTTTATTTATCTGTTGTTCTATTTACCGCAGCCCGCAAGCGGACAGCGGAGAGTGGTGTGTGTGTTTGTTTGTGGTGTCGTGTCTTCGATTGTCGTATTTGCTGCTGCCCGCAAGCGGACAGCAGGGTAACGTTGTTTTACTAAGTATCGGTGTTCATATACAGAGGCGACAGAGTATAATTTCATTGATTTTCATCATTTTACAGTTTTTCCTAATTTTCACCTCTAAGATGACTTTTGCTGTCAAAGTCATGCATGGGGCGTTTGTCAAACGTGGTAAGGTTTGTATGGAGAGACTGTCAAAATTATTGTAAACTGTCAACTTTATCTGTTATGTCCCAAAAATTGAGGAAAAAAATTAAAAAACACAATTTTTGTCATGACAGCTAAATTTGACAGTTGACAGGAATTTTGACAGTTGTTCTACAGACAATGCCACGTGATGTACAAACGCGCCATACATGACACCTACGTTGGAGGTGTTTTAACGGGAGAAAACGATCAAAATCTGCAAAAAAATGACAAAAAACTCTTAGTTCGATAGCGACGCACCTGTCGAGAAAATCAAAATTCCGCTTCCCCAACCCCTAATAGCGGTTCAGTGGGAGTCACGTAGACGTCAAAATAGTTTCTCTACTTTGACGCTTGTCAAAGTAAAAGATCCAGTTTTGATTTGACGATTTTTTTTTGTCGTTCATTGTCGTTTCGTCGTAGTGCATCAAATAAAGCACCTCAAACCATAATGGACCAGCAAAAAAAATCGACACTTCTGGTAGAAAAATCGAAAAATGTCAAAAAAATGTCAAAGAAAAAATGATATTTGACAAATTTTGACAGTCGTTTGGGGCCCTATAGGGGACCCCCTACAACTCCCCAATACATGTCAAAACTGTCAGACTGCTCCAAGTGACCGAAATCGTAAAGTGTCTGATTTCGTCAACTTTTTCTGATTTCGTCAAAGTTTTTTTTTTCGCATATTAAATGATGTTCGATGAATAATCGATTGCGCAAAAAAAAATTCCGTCAGCGGGCAACGGATCAGGGAGTAAAAAAACATTTGACAGGTAAAAATGTCAAATGTCAAAATTTGCGATTTAGTCGGGGGTCACATAAACATCCTCTACAACTCCCCCATACATGTCAAAACTGTCAGAGCACTCCTTCTGGGAAACTAACCTTCTATATCCGTACCTCGGGACATCAGTCACGCAAGCAGCTTTATATTATATAGGACTAGTGTTATTTATTTGCCGCTGCCCGCGAGCGGGCAGCTGTGTGTCGTTTTCTTTTTTTATTGGTTCTGTTTATTGTATCGTGTTTGATTTACTGTGTTTGTTTATTGAATCGTTAATCGATTGTCGTATTGCCGCTGCCCGCAAGCGGACAGCGGTGGTGTCGTGTCTTCGATTGTCGTATTTGCTGCTGCCCGCAAGCGGACAGCAGGGTATCGTTGTTTCGGTGTGCATCGGTGTTCCTATACATAGGCGATGGGGTAGAATTTCATTGATTTTCATCATTTTACAGTTTTTCCTAATTTTCACCTCTAAGATGACTTTTGATGTCAAAGTCATGTATGGGGCGTTTGTCAAACGTGGTAACGTTTGTATGGAGTAACTGTCAAATTTATCGTAAACTGTCAATTTTATCCGTTATGACCAAAAAATTAAGAAAAAAAATGGAAAAATACTATATTTGTCATGACAGCTAAATTTGACAGTTGACAGGAATTTTGACAGTTGTGTTACAGGTACTGCCTCGTAGTAAACAAACGCGCTATACATGACACCGACGTTGGAGGTCTTTCAGGGGGTCAAAATGAACAAAAACTGCAATAAAATGACAAAAAACTCTTAGTTCGATAGCGACGCACCTGTCGAGAAAATCAAAATTCCGCCTCCCCAACCCCAAATAGCGGTTCAGTGGGAGTCACTTAGACGTCAAAATAGTTTCTCTACATTGACGCTTGTCAAAGTAAAAGATCCAGTTTTGATTTGACGATTTTTTTTGTCGTTCATTGTCGTTTTGTCGTAGTGCATCAAATAAAGCACCTTAAACCATAATGGACCAGCAAAAAAAAATTGGCACCTCTGATAGAAAAATTGAAAAATGTCAAAAAAATGTCAAAGAAAAAATGACATTTGACAAATTTTGACAGTCGTTTATGGCCCTCTTAAGGACCCCCTACAACTCCCCAATACACGTCAAAACTGTCAGACTGCTCCAAGTGACCGAAATCGTAAAGTGTCTGATTTCGTCAACTTTTTCTGATTTCGTCAAAAAAAAAATTTTTCTCATTATAAATGATGTCCGACGACTTATCGATTGCGTCGATAAAAATCTTAATAGAGGGCAACAGATCTGGTAGGAAAAAAAATTTGACAGTTAAAAAATGTCAAATGTCAAAATCTGTAGGTTTCGTTGGGGTCACATAAACATCCTCTACATCTCCCCTATACATGTCAAAACTGTCAAAGCACTCCTTCATGGAAACAAATCCTCTAAGTGAGTGAGTGAGTCACGCAAGCAGCTGTATATTATATCGACTAGTGTTATTTATTTGCCGCTGCCCGCGAGCGGGCAGCGGTGTGTCGTTGTGTTGTTCTTTTTATCTGTTTTTCCTTAGGTGTTGTTTTATTGTGTTTGTTTATGGTGTCGTGTGTCTGTGTTTTTGTGTTTGTTTATTGTATCGTGTTTGAAATATTGTGTTTGTTTGTGGTGTCGTGTCTTTGATTGTCGCATGATGTGTCGTTGTGTTGTTCTATTTATCTGTTGTTCCATTTACCGCAGCCCGCAAGCGGACAGAGGAGAGTGGTGTGTGTGTTTGTTTGTGGTGTCGTGTCTTCGATTGTCGTATTTGCCGCTGCCCGCAAGCGGACAGCGGTGGTGTCGTGTCTTCGATTGTCGTATTTGCTGCTGCCCGCAAGCGGACAGCAGGGTATCGTTGTTTCGGTGTGCATCGGTATTCCTACACATAGGCGATAGGTCTGAATTTCATAGATTTTCATTATTTTATAGTTTTTCCTAATTTTCACCTTCAAGATGACTTTCGATGTCAAAGTCATGTATAAGGCGTTTGTCAAACGTGGCGAGATTTATATGGAGTGACTGTCAATTTTATAGTAAACTGTCAACTTTATCCGTTATGACCAAAAAATTGAGAAAAAAAATTGAGAAACACAATTTTTGTTTTGACAGCTAAATTTGACAGTTGACAGGAATTTTGACAGCTGTTTTACAGGTATTGCCACGTATTGAACAAACGCGCTATACATGACACCAACGTTGGAGGTCTTTCAGGGGGTCAAAATGGTCAAAATGTGCAAAAAAATGACAAAAAACGATTCGTTCGATAGCGACGCAACCGTCGAGAAAATCAAAATTCGGCTTCCCCAACCTATATAACCGGTTCAGTGGGCGTCACGTAGATGTCAAAATAGTTTCTCAACCTTGACGCTTGTCAAAGTAAAAGATCCAGTTTTAATTTGACGATTTTTTTTTGTCGTTCATTGTCGTTTTGTCGTAGTGCGTCAAATAAAGCATCTCAAACCATGCTGGACCAGCAAAAAAAATTGGCACCTCCGATAGAAAAATTGAAAAATGTCAAAAAAATGTCAAAGAAAAAATGACATTTGTCAAATTTTGACAATCGTTTGGGGTCTTCCTAAAGACCCCCTACAACCCCCCTATACATGTCAAAACTGTCAGATCACTGCAAGTGCCCGAAATCGTAAAAAGTCCGATTTCGTCAACTTTTTCTGATTTCGTCAGAGTTTTTTTTCTCGCATGTTAAATGATGTTCGACGAATAATCGACTGCGCGAATAAAAATTCCGTCAACGGGCAACGGATCAGGGAGAAAAAAAAATTTTAACAGTTAAAAATGTCAAATGTCAAAATCTGTAGGTTGCGTTGGGGTCACATAAACATCCTGTACAACTCCCCCATACATGTCAAAACTGTCAGAGCACTCCTTCTGGGAAACTAATCCTCTAAGTGAGTGAGTAGATCAGTCACGCAAGCAGCTGTATATTATATCGACTAGTGTTGTATTATTTGCCGCTGCCCGCGAGCGGGCAGCGGTGTGTCGTTGTGTTGTTCTTTTTATCTGTTTTTCCTTAGGTGTTGTTTTATTGTGTTTGTTTATGGTGTCGTGTGTCTGTGTTTTTGTGTTTGTTTATTGTATCGTGTTTGAAATATTGTGTTTGTTTGTGGTGTCGTGTCTTTGATTGTCGCATGATGTGTCGTTGTGTTGTTCCTTTTATCTGTTGTTCTATTTACCGCAGCCCGCAAGCGGACAGCGGATAGTGGTGTGTGTGTTTGTTTGTGGTGTCGTGTCTTCGATTGTCGCATGATGTGTCGTTGTGTTGTTCTATTTATCTGTTGTTCTATTTACCGCAGCCCGCAAGCGGACAGCGGAGAGTGGTGTGTGTGTTGGTTTGTGGTGTCGTGTCTTCGATTGTCGTATTTGCCGCTGCCCGCAAGCGGACAGCGGTGGTGTCGTGTCTTTGATTGTCGTATTTGCTGCTGCCCGCAAGCGGACAGCAGGGTATCGTTTTTTTACTGAGTATCGGTGTTCATATACAGAGGCGACTTAGTATAATTTCATTGATTTTCATCATTTTAGAGTTTTTCCTAATTTTCACCTCCAGGATGACTTTTGATGTCAAAGTCATGTATGGGGCGTTTGTCAAACGTGGTAAGCTTTGTATGAAGTGACTGTCAAAATTATTGTAAACTGTCAACTTTATCCGTTATGTCACAAAAATAAAAATAAAAAAATTAAAATTACATTTTATGTCATGACAGCTAAATTTGACAGTTGACAGGAGATTTGACGGCTGTGTTACAGGTACTGCCACGTAATAAACAAACGCGCTATACATGACACCGACGTTGGAGGTCTTTTAGGCGGTCAAAATAGTTAAAATGTGCAAAAAAATGACAAAAAACTCTTAGTTCGATAGCGACGCACCTGTCGAGAAAATCAAAATTCCGCCTCCCCAACCCCTAATAGCGGTTCAGTGGGAGTCACTTAGACGTCAAAATAGTTTCTCTACATTGACGCTTGTCAAAGTAAAAGATCCAGTTTTGATTTGACGATTTTTTTTTGTCGTTCATTGTCGTTTTGTCAAAGTGCGTCAAATAAAGCATCTCAAACCATGCTGGACCAGCAAAAAATAATTGACACCTCCGATAGAAAAATTGAAAAATGTCAAAAAAATGTCAAAGAAAAAATGACATTTGTCAAAATTTGATAATCGTTTGGGGTCTTTCTGAAGACCCCCTACAACCCCCCTATACATGTCAAAACTGTCAGATCACTGCAAGTGCCCGAAATCGTAAAAAGTCCGATTTCGTCAACTTTTTCTGATTTCGTCAAAGTTTTTTTTTTCGCATGTTAAATGATGTTCGACGAATAATCGATTGCGCGAATAAAAATTCTGTCAGCGGGCAACGGATCAGGGAGAAAAAAAAATTTTGACAGTTAAAAATGTCAAATGTCAAAATCTGTAGGTTGCGTTGGGGTCACATAAACATCTTGTACAACTCCCCCATACATGTCAAAACTGTCAAAGCACTCCTTCAGGGAAACTAACCCTCTAAATGAGTGAGCCAGTGAGTCACGCAAGCAGCTTTATATTATATCGACTAGTGTTATTTATTTGCCGCTGCCCGCGAGCGGGCAGCGGTGTGTCGTTGTGTTTTATTTTGTGTATTTGCCGCTGCCCGCAAGCGGACAGCGGTGGTGTCGTGTCGTTATGTTTTATTTTGTGTATTTGCCGCTGCCCGCAAGCGGACAGCGGTTGTGTCGCGTCTTTGATTGTCTTATTTGCTGTTATCCTTGTTTCGGAGTGCATCGGTGTTCATATACAGAGGCGACAGAGTATAATTTCATTGATTTTCATCAGTTTACAGTTTTTCCTAATTTTCACCCCTAAGATGACTTTTGATGTCAAAGTCATGTATGGGGTGTTTGTCAAACGTGGTAAGGTTTGTATGGAGAGACTGTCAAAATTATTGTAAACTGTCAACTTTAACCGTTATGTCCCAAAAATTAAGGTAAAAAAAATAAAATTACATTTTTTGACATGACAGCTAAATTTGATTGTTGACAGGAATTTTGACAGCTGTTTTACAGGTATTGCTACGTAATGAACAAACGCGCTATACATGACACCGACGTTGGAGGTCTTTTAGGGGGTCAAAATAGTCAAAATGTGCAAAAAAATGACAAAAAACGATTAGTTCGATAGCGACGCACCTGTCGAGAAAATCAAAATTCCGCCTCCCCAACCCCAAATAGCGGTTCAGTGGGAGTCACTTAGACGTCAAAATAGTTTCTCTACATTGACGCTTGTCAAAGTAAAAGATCCAGTTTTGATTTGACGATTTTTTTTTGTCGTTCATTGTCGTTTTGTCGTAGTGCGTCAAATAAAGCATCTCAAACCATGCTGGACCAGCAAAAAAAAATTGGCACCTCCGATGGAAAAATTGAAAAATGTCAAAAAAATGTCAAAGAAAAAATGACATTTGACAAATTTTGACAGTCGTTTGGGGCCCTTCTAGGGACCCCCTACAACTCCTTCATACATGTCAAAACTGTCAGACAGCTTCAAGTGGCCGAAATCGTAAAGTGTCCGATTTCGTCAACTTTTTCTGATTTCGTCAAAAAAAAATTTTTCATATTATAAATGATGTCCGACGACTTATCGATTGCGCCGATAAAAATCTTAATGGAGGGCAACGGATCAGGGAGTAAAAAAAATTTTGACAGTTATAAATGTCAAATGTCAAAATTTTCGATTTTGTCGGGGGTCGCATAAACATCCTCTACAACTTGCCCATACATGTCAAAACTGTCAGAGCACTCCTTCTGGGAAACTAACCTTGTAAATGAGCTAGTCACGCAAGCGGCTTTATATTATATCGACTAGTGTTGTATTATTTGCCGCTGCCCGCGAGCGGGCAGCGGTGTGTCGTTGTGTTGTTTTCTATTTATCTGTTGTTCTATTTACCGCAGCCCGCAAGCGGACAGCGGAGAGTGGTGTGTGTGTTTGTTTGTGGTGTCGTGTCTTCGATTGTCGTATTTGCCGCTGCCCGCAAGCGGACAGCGGTGGTGTCGTGTCTTCGATTGTCGTATTTGCTGCTGCCCGCAAGCGGACAGCAGGGTATCGTTGTTTTACTGAGTATCGGTGTTCATATACAGAGGCGACTGAGTATAATTTCATTGATTTTCATCATTTTAGAGTTTTTCCTAATTTTCACCTCCAGGATGACTTTTGATGTCAAAGTCATGTATGGGGCGTTTGTCAAACGTGGTAAGCTTTGTATGAAGTGACTGTCAAAATTATTGTAAACTGTCAACTTTATCCGTTATGACCAAAAAATTTAGAAAAAAAATTGAAAAACACAATTTTTGTTTTGACAGCTAAATTTGACAGTTGACAGGAAATTTGACAGTTGTGTTACAGGTACTGCCACGTAATGAACAAACGCGCTATACATGACACCGCCGTTGGAGGTCTTTCAGGGGGTCAAAATGAACAAAAACTGCAATAAAATGACAAAAAACTCTTAGTTCGATAGCGACGCACCTGTCGAGAAAATCAAAATTCCGCCTCCCCAACCCCAAATAGCGGTTCAGTGGGAGTCACTTAGACGTCAAAATAGTTTCTCTACATTGACGCTTGTCAAAGTAAAAGATCCAGTTTTGATTTGACGATTTTTTTTTGTCGTTCATTGTCGTTTTGTCGTAGTGCATCAAATAAAGCACCTTAAACCATAATGGACCAGCAAAAAAAATTGGCACCTCTGATAGAAAAATTAAAAAATGTCAAAAAAATGTCAAAGAAAAAATGACATTTGACAAATTTTGACAGTCGTTTGGGGCCCTCTTAAGGACCCCCTACAACTCCCCAATACACGTCAAAACTGTCAGACTGCTCCAAGTGACCGAAATCGTAAAGTGTCTGATTTCGTCAACTTTTTCTGATTTCGTAAAAAAAAAAATTTTTTCATTATAAATGATGTTCGACGACTTATCGATTGCGTCGATAAAAATCTTAATAGAGGGCAACAGATCTGGTAGGAAAAAAAATTTGACAGTTAAAAAATGTCAAATGTCAAAATCTGTAGGTTTCGTTGGGGTCACATAAACATCCTCTACATCTCCCCTATACATGTCAAAACTGTCAAAGCACTCCTTCATGGAAACAAATCCTCTAAGTGAGTGAGTGAGTCACGCAAGCAGCTGTATATTATATCGACTAGTGTTATTTATTTGCCGCTGCCCGCGAGCGGGCAGCGGTGTGTCGTTGTGTTGTTCTTTTTATCTGTTTTTCCTTAGGTGTTGTTTTATTGTGTTTGTTTATGGTGTCGTGTGTCTGTGTTTTTGTGTTTGTTTATTGTATCGTGTTTGAAATATTGTGTTTGTTTGTGGTGTCGTGTCTTTGATTGTCGCATGATGTGTCGTTGTGTTGTTCTATTTATCTGTTGTTCCATTTACCGCAGCCCGCAAGCGGACAGAGGAGAGTGGTGTGTGTGTTTGTTTGTGGTGTCGTGTCTTCGATTGTCGTATTTGCCGCTGCCCGCAAGCGGACAGCGGTTGTGTCGCGTCTTCGATCGTCGTATTTGCTGCTGCCCGCAAGCGGACAGCAGGGTATCGTTGTTTCGGTGTGCATCGGTGTACATATACATAGGCGATGGGGTTGAATTTCATTGATTTTGATCATTTTACAGTTTTTCCTAATTTTCACCCCTAAGATGACTTTTGATGTCAAAGTCATGTATGGGACGTTTGTCAAACGTGATAAGCTTCGTATGGTGTGACTGTCAAATTCATTGTAAACTGTCAACTTTATCCATTATGTCCCAAAAATGAAGAAAAAAAATGAATGAACACATTTTTTGTCATGACAGCTAAATTTGACAGTTGACAGGAATTTTGACAGTTGTGTTACAGGTACTGCCACGTAATGAACAAACGCGCTATACATGACACCGACGTTAGAGGTCTTTCAGGGGGTCAAAATGGTCAAAATGTGCAAAAAAATGACAAAAAACGATTAGTTCGATAGCGACGCAACTGTCGAGAAAATCGAAATTCCAAGTTCTTACGCTCTATGATCGGTTCAGTGGGAACACGTAGACGTCAAAATTGTTTCTCTAACTTGACAGTTGTCGAAGAATAACTCCTATTTATAAATCGACGATTTTTTTTTGTCGTTCATTGTCGTTTTGTCGTAGTGCATCAAATAAAGCATCTCATACTATGCTGGACCAGCGAAAAAAAATCGGCTCCTCTGATAGAAAAATCGAAAAATGTCAAAAAAATGTCAAAGAAAAAATAACATTTAACAAATTTTGACAGTCGTTTGGGGCCCTACTGAGGACCCCCTACAACCCCCTCATACATGTCAAAACTGTCAGATCGCTCCAAGTGCCCGAAATCGTAAAACGTCAGATTTCGTCAACTTTTTCTGATATCGTCAAAGTTTTTTTTTTCGCATATTAAATGATGTTCGACGATTAATCGATTGCGCGAAAAAAAATTCCGTCAGCGGGCAACGGATCAGGGAGAAAAAAAAATTTTGACAGTTAAAAATGTCAAATGTCAAAATTTAATACTTGGTCGGGGGTCACATAAACATCCTCTACAACTCCGCCATACATGTCAAAACTGTCAAAGCACTCGTTCTGGGAAAACTAATCCTCTACATAAGTGAGTGAGTGAGTCACGCAAGCAGCTTTATATTATATCGACTAGTGTTATTTATTTGCCGCTGCCCGCGAGCGGGCAGCGGTGTGTCGTTGTGTTTTATTTTGTGTATTTGCCGCTGCCCGCAAGCGGACAGCGGTGGTGTCGTGTCGTTATGTTTTATTTTGTGTATTTGCCGCTGCCCGCAAGCGGACAGCGGTTGTGTCGCGTCTTCGACTGTCGTATTTGCTGGTATCCTTGTTTCGGAGTGCATCGGTGTTCATATACAGAGGCGACAGAGTATAATTTCATTGATTTTCATCATTTTACAGTTTTTCCTAATTTTCACCTCTAAGATGACTTTTAATGTCAAAGTTATGTATGGGGCGTTTGTCAAACGTGATAAGGTTTGTATGGAGAGACAGTCAAAATTATTGTAAACTGTCAACTTTATCCGTTAAGTCCCAAAAATTGAAAAAAAAATTAAAATTACATTTTTTGTCATGACAGCTAAATTTGACAGTTGACAGGAATTCTGACAGTTGTGTTACAGGTATTGCCACGTAATGAACAAACGCGCTATACATGACACCGACGTTGGAGGTCTTTTAGGGGGTCAAAATAGTTAAAATGTGCAAAAAAATGACAAAAACCGATTAGTTCGATAGAGACGCAGTCGTCGAGAAAATTAAAATTCCGAGTTCCTACGCTCTATAAGCGCTTCAGTGGGAACACGTAGACGTCAAAATCGTTTCTCTAACTTGACAGTTGTCGGAGAATAACCCCTGTATGTTTGTGAATCGAAAAAGTCCGATTTCGCCAACTTTTTCTGATTTCGTCAAAGTTTTTTTTTTCGCATGGTAAATGATGTTCGACGATTAATCGATTGCGCGAATAAAATTTCCGTCAGCGGGCAACGGATCAGGGAGAAAAAAAAATTTTGACAGTTAAAAATGTCAAATGTCAAAATTTGCGATTTTGTCGGGGGTCACATAAACTTTGTCTACAACTCCCCTATACATGTCAAAACTGTCAGAGCACTCCTTCAGGGAAACTAATCTTCTACATCGGTAGGTCAGTGAGTGAGTCACGCAAGCAGCTTTATATTATATGGGACTAGTGTTATTTATTTGCCGCTGCCCGCGAGCGGGCAGCGGTGTGTCGTTGTGTTGTTCTTTTTATCTGTTTTTCCTTAGGTGTTGTTTTATTGTGTTTGTTTATGGTGTCGTGTGTCTGTGTTTGTTTATTGTATCGTGTTTGTTTGTGGTGTCGTGTCTTTGATTGTCGCATGATGTGTCGTTGTGTTTTTCTATTTATCTGTTGTTCTATTTACCGCAGCCCGCAAGCGGACAGCGGAGAGTGGTGTGTGTGTTTGTTTGTGGTGTCGTGCCTTCGGTTGTCGTGTTTGCCGCTGCCCGCAAGCGGACAGCGGTGGTGTCGTGTCTTTGATGGTTGTAAACACGACCTAAAAACAACTTTTGATTTATAATTTATTTTTTTGAATTTTGTAATGATGCGGCGAATTATCCCGTTTTTTCGCAAGTTTTCGGTATTTCCTCATTTTCACTTTGATGTGGACATCCGATGTGAAATTCATGTATGGAAGGTTTGTGGGCGGCTTTGCACCTTTTCTGAAACGTCTGTCAAATTTAATATAAACTGTCAAGTTTTTTTTTTATACCGGAAAGTATAAAAATCACTGTTTATGTCATGACAGCTAAACTTGACAATTATGTGCATTTTTGACAGGCGTAAAATAGATGTCTCATAACGCTTTACAATCCCCTTATACATGACTTTGATGTAGAACCTCGTCTTGGGGGTGAAAATCAAGAAATTCATTAATTAAATATTTTTTTATTTGCATATACATAGGCAATGGGTTCGAATTTCATTGATTTTCATCATTTTAGAGTTTTTCCTAATTTTCACCCCTAACATGACTTTTGCTGTCAAAGTCATGTATGGAGCGTTTGTCAAACATAGTAAGCTTTGTATGAAGTGACTGTCAAATTTATTGTAATCCGTCAACTTTATCCGTTATGTCCCAAAAATTAGGGAAAAAAAATTAAAATTACATTTTATGTCATGACAGCAAAATTTGACAATTGACAGAAAATTTGACAGTTGTGTTACAGGTACTGCCACGTATTGAACAAACGCGCTATACATGACACCGACGTTGGAGGTCTTTCCGGGGCTCAAAATGGTCAAAATGTGCAAAAAAATGACAAAAAACTATTAGTTCGATAGCGACGCAACCGTCGAGAAAATCGAAATTCCGAGTTCTTACGCTCTATGATCGGTTCAGTGGGAACACATAGACGTCAAAATCGTTTCTCTAACTTGACAGTTGTCGAAGAATAAGTCCTATTTATAAATCGACGATTTTTTTTTGTCGTTCATTGTCGTTTTGTCGTAGTGCGTCAAATAAAGCATCTTAAACTATGCTGGCCCAGAAAAAATCAGTACTATTTCAAGTGGAAAAATAGAAAAATGTCAAAAAAATGTCAGAGAAAAAATTACATTTGACAAATTTTGATAGTCGTTTGGGGCCCTACTGAGGACCCCCTACAACTTCCCTATACATGTCAAAACTGTTATATTACTCCAAGTGCCCGAAATCGTAAAGTGTCCGATTTCGTCAACTTTTTCTGATTTCGTCAAAGTTTTTTGTTTCGCATACTAAATGACGTTTGACGACCTATCGATTGCGTCGATAAAAATCTTAATGGAAGGCAACGGATTTGGGAGTAAAAAAAATTTTGACAGTTAAAAATGTCAAATGTCAAAATTTCCGATTTTGTCGGGGGTCACATAAACTTTGTCTACAACTCCCCCATACATGTCAAAACTGTCAGAACACTCCTTCTGGGAAACTAATTAATGTCGATTTGGCGTCACGCAAGCAGCTGTATAGTATATTATTACTAGTGTTATTTATTTGCCGCTGCCCGCGAGCGGGCAGCGGTGTGTCGTTGTGTTTTATTTTGTGTATTTGCCGCTGCCCGCAAGCGGACAGCGGTGGTGTCGTGTCGTTATGTTTTATTTTGTGTATGTGCCGCTGCCCGCAAGCGGACAGCGGTTGTGTCGCGTCTTCGATTGTCGTTTTTGTATGTATCGTTGTTTTACTGAGTATCGGTGTTCATATACAGAGGCGACAGAGTATAATTTCATTGATTTTCATCATTTTACAGTTTTTCCTAATTTTCACCTCTAAGATGACTTTTGATGTCAAAGTCATGTATGGGGCGTTTGTCAAACGAGGTAAGGTTTGTATGGAGAGACTGTGAAAATTATTGTAAACTGTCAACTTTATCCGTTATGTCCCAAAAATTGAGAAAAAAAATTAAAATTACATTTTTTCGTCATGACAGCTAAATTTGACAGTTGACAGGAATTTTGACAATTGTTTTACAGAGATTGTCACGTGATGGACAAACGCGCTATACATGACACCGACGTTGGAGGTCTTTTAAGGGGTGAAAACGAACAAAAATTTCCCAAAAAATGACAAAAAGCTATTAGTTCGATAGCGACGCAGCCGTCGAGAAAATCGAAATTCCGAGTTCTTACGCTCTATAAGCGCTTCAGTGGAAACACGTAAACGTCAAAATTGTTGCTGTAACTTGACAGTTGTCGGAGAATAAGTCCTGTTTGTTCGGAAATCTAAACAGTCCGATTTCGTCAACTTTTTCTGATTTCGTCAAAGTTTTTTTTTTCGCATATTAAATGATGTTCGACGATTAATCGATTGCGCGAATAAAATTTCCGTCAGCGGGCAACGGATCAGGGAGTAAAAAAAATTTTGACAGTTAAAAATGTCAAATGTCAAAATTTGCGATTTTGTCTGGGGTCATCTAAACTTTGTCAACAACTCCCCCATACATGTCAAAACTGTCAGAGCACTCCTTCCGGGAAAACGTTTCTACACTTCCGTACATCGGTACATCGGTACATTACACGTCACGCAAGCAGCTTTATATTATATGGGACTAGTGTTGTATTATTTGCCGCTGCCCGCGAGCGGGCAGCGGTGTGTCGTTGTGTTTTGTTTTGTGTATTTGCCGCTGCCCGCAAGCGGACAGCGGTTTTGTCGCGTCTTCGATTGTCGTATTTGCTGGTATCCTTGTTTCGGAGTGCATCGGTGTTCATATACAGAGGCGACAGAGTATAATTTCATTGATTTTCATCATTTTACAGTTTTTCCTAATTCTCACCTCTAAGATGACTTTTGATGTCAAAGTTATGTATGGGGCGTTTGTCATACGTGGTAAGCTTTGTATGGAGAGACTGTCAAAATTATTGTAAACTGTCAACTTTATCCGTTATGTCCCAAAAATTAGGAAAAAAAAATAACATTACATTTTTTGACATGACAGCTAAATTTGACAGTTGACAGGAATTTTGACAGCTGTTTTACAGGTATTGCCACCTATTGAACAAACGCGCTATACATGACACCGACGTTGGAGGTCTTTTAGGGGGTCAAAATAGTCAAAATGTGCAAAAAAATGACAAAAAACGATTAGTTCGATAGCGACGCAACCGTCGAGAAAATCAAAATTCGGCTCCCCCAACCCCTAATAGCGGTTCAGTGGGAGTCACGTAGACGTCAAAATAGTTTCTCTACCTTGACGCTTGTCAAAGTAAAAGATCCAGTTTTGATTTGACGATTTTTTTTTGTCGTTCATTGTCGTTTTGTCGTAGTGCATCAAATAAAGCATCTTAAACCATAATGGACCAGCAAAAAAAAATTGACACCTCTGGTAGAAAAATCGAAACATGTCAAAAAAATGTCAAAGAAAAAATGACATTTGACAAATTTTGACAGTCGTTTGGGGCCCTACTGAGGACCTCTTACAACTTTCCTATACATGTCAAAACTGTGAAATTACTCCAAGTGCCCATAATCGTAAAGTGTCCGATTTCGTCATTTTTTTCTGATTTCGTCAAAGTTTTTTTTTTCGCATATTAAATGATGTTCGATGAATAATCGATTGCGCAAAAAAAAATTCCGTCAGAGGGCAACGGATCAGGGAGTAAAAAAAAATTTGACAGGTAAAAATGTCAAATGTCAAAATTTGCGCTTTTGTCGGGGGTCACATAAACATCCTCTACAACTCCCCCATACATGTCAAAACTGTCAGAGCACTCCTTCTGGGAAACTAACCTTCTATATCCGTACCTCGGTACATCAGTCACGCAAGCAGCTTTATATTATATGGGACTAGTGTTATTTATTTGCCGCTGCCCGCGAGCGGGCAGCGGTGTGTCGTTGTGTTTTATTTTGTGTATTTGCCGCTGCCCGCAAGCGGACAGCGGTGGTGTCGTGTCGTTATGTTTTATTTTGGGTATGTGCCGCTGCCCGCAAGCGGACAGCGGTTGTGTCGCGTCTTCGATTGTCGTTTTTGTATGTATCGTTGTTTTACTGAGTATCGGTGTTCATATACAGAGGCGACAGAGTATAATTTCATTGATTTTCATCATTTTACAGTTTTTCCTAATTTTCACCTCTAAGATGACTTTTGATGTCAAAGTTATGTATGGGGCGTTTGTCAAACGTGGTAAGCTTTGTATGGAGGGACTGTCAAAATTATTGTTAACTGTCAACTTTATCCGTTATGTCCCAAAAATTGAGAAAAAAAAATAAAATTACATTTTTTGACATGACAGCTAAATTTGACAGTTGACAGGAATTTTGACAGCTGTTTTACAGGTACTGCCACGTAATGAACAAATGCGCTATAAATGACACCTACGTTGGAGGCCTTCGAAGGGGTCAAAATGAACAAAAATTGTAGAGAAAAACCCGAAAAACGATTAGTTCGATAGCGACGCAGCCGTCGAGAAAATCGAAATTCCGAGTTCTTACGCTCTATCAGCGGTTCAGTGGGAACACGTTGACGTCAAAATCGTTTCTCTAACTTGACAGTTGTCGGAGAATAAGTCCTGTTTGTTTGGAAATCGAAAAAGTCCGATTTCGTCAACTTTTTCTGATTTCGTCAAAGTTTTTTTCTTCGCATGTTAAATGATGTTCGACGAATAATCGATTGCGCGAATAAAAATTCCGTCAGCGGGCAACGGATCAGGGAGTAAAAAAAATTTTGACAGGTAAAAATGTCAAATGTCAAAATTTGCGATTTTGTCTGGGGTCATCTAAACTTTGTCAACAACTCCCCCATACATGTCAAAACTGTCAGAGCACTCCTTCCGGGAAAACGTTTCTACACTTCCGTACATCGGTACATCGGTACATTACACGTCACGCAAGCAGCTTTATATTATATGGGACTAGTGTTATTTATTTGCCGCTGCCCGCGAGCGGGCAGCGGTGTGTCGTTGTGTTTTATTTTGTGTATTTGCCGCTGCCCGCAAGCGGACAGCGGTTGTGTCGCGTCTTCGATTGTCGTATTTGCTGGTATCCTTGTTTCGGAGTGCATCGGTGTTCATATACAGAAGCGACAGAGTATAATTTTATTGATTTTCATCATTTTACAGTTTTTCCTAATTTTCACCCCTAAGATGACTTTTGATGTCAAAGTCATTTATAGGGTGTTTGTCAAACGTGGTAAGTTTTGTATGGAGAGACTGTCAAAATTATTGTAAACTGTCAACTTTATCCGTTATGTCCCAAAATATAGAGAAAAAAATAAAATTACATTTTATGTCATGACAGCTAAATTTGACAGTTGACAGGAGATTTGACGGCTGTGTTACAGGTACTGCCACGTAATAAACAAACGCGCTATACATGACACCGACGTTGGAGGTCTTTTAGGCGGTCAAAATAGTTAAAATGTGCAAAAAAATGACAAAAAACTCTTAGTTCGATAGCGACGCACCTGTCGAGAAAATCAAAATTCCGCCTCCCCAACCCCTAATAGCGGTTCAGTGGGAGTCACTTAGACGTCAAAATAGTTTCTCTACATTGACGCTTGTCAAAGTAAAAGATCCAGTTTTGATTTGACGATTTTTTTTTGTCGTTCATTGTCGTTTTGTCAAAGTGCGTCAAATAAAGCATCTCAAACCATGCTGGACCAGCAAAAAATAATTGACACCTCCGATAGAAAAATTGAAAAATGTCAAAAAAATGTCAAAGAAAAAATGACATTTGTCAAAATTTGATAATCGTTTGGGGTCTTTCTGAAGACCCCCTACAACCCCCCTATACATGTCAAAACTGTCAGATCACTGCAAGTGCCCGAAATCGTAAAAAGTCCGATTTCGTCAACTTTTTCTGATTTCGTCAAAGTTTTTTTTTTCGCATGTTAAATGATGTTCGACGAATAATCGATTGCGCGAATAAAAATTCCATCAGCGGGCAACGGATCAGGGAGAAAAAAAAATTTTGACAGTTAAAAATGTCAAATGTCAAAATCTGTAGGTTGCGTTGGGGTCACATAAACATCTTGTACAACTCCCCCATACATGTCAAAACTGTCAAAGCACTCCTTCAGGGAAACTAACCCTCTAAATGAGTGAGCCAGTGAGTCACGCAAGCAGCTTTATATTATATCGACTAGTGTTATTTATTTGCCGCTGCCCGCGAGCGGGCAGCTGTGTGTCGTTTTTTTTTTTTATTGGTTCTGTTTATTGTATCGTGTTTGATTTACTGTGTTTGTTTATTGAATCGTTAATCGATTGTCGTATTGCCGCTGCCCGCAAGCGGACAGCGGTGGTGTCGTGTCTTCGATTGTCGTATTTGCTGCTGCCCGCAAGCGGACAGCAGGGTATCGTTGTTTCGGTGTGCATCGGTGTTCCTATACATAGGCGATGGGGTAGAATTTCATTGATTTTCATCATTTTACAGTTTTTCCTAATTTTCACCTCTAAGATGACTTTTGATGTCAAAGTCATGTATGGGGCGTTTGTCAAACGTGGTAACGTTTGTATGGAGTAACTGTCAAATTTATCGTAAACTGTCAATTTTATCCGTTATGACCAAAAAATTAAGAAAAAAAATGGAAAAATACTATATTTGTCATGACAGCTAAATTTGACAGTTGACAGGAATTTTGACAGTTGTGTTACAGGTACTGCCTCGTAGTAAACAAACGCGCTATACATGACACCGACGTTGGAGGTCTTTCAGGGGGTCAAAATGAACAAAAACTGCAATAAAATGACAAAAAACTCTTAGTTCGATAGCGACGCACCTGTCGAGAAAATCAAAATTCCGCCTCCCCAACCCCAAATAGCGGTTCAGTGGGAGTCACTTAGACGTCAAAATAGTTTCTCTACATTGACGCTTGTCAAAGTAAAAGATCCAGTTTTGATTTGACGATTTTTTTTGTCGTTCATTGTCGTTTTGTCGTAGTGCATCAAATAAAGCACCTTAAACCATAATGGACCAGCAAAAAAAAATTGGCACCTCTGATAGAAAAATTGAAAAATGTCAAAAAAATGTCAAAGAAAAAATGACATTTGACAAATTTTGACAGTCGTTTATGGCCCTCTTAAGGACCCCCTACAACTCCCCAATACACGTCAAAACTGTCAGACTGCTCCAAGTGACCGAAATCGTAAAGTGTCTGATTTCGTCAACTTTTTCTGATTTCGTCAAAAAAAAAATTTTTCTCATTATAAATGATGTCCGACGACTTATCGATTGCGTCGATAAAAATCTTAATAGAGGGCAACAGATCTGGTAGGAAAAAAAATTTGACAGTTAAAAAATGTCAAATGTCAAAATCTGTAGGTTTCGTTGGGGTCACATAAACATCCTCTACATCTCCCCTATACATGTCAAAACTGTCAAAGCACTCCTTCATGGAAACAAATCCTCTAAGTGAGTGAGTGAGTCACGCAAGCAGCTGTATATTATATCGACTAGTGTTATTTATTTGCCGCTGCCCGCGAGCGGGCAGCGGTGTGTCGTTGTGTTGTTCTTTTTATCTGTTTTTCCTTAGGTGTTGTTTTATTGTGTTTGTTTATGGTGTCGTGTGTCTGTGTTTTTGTGTTTGTTTATTGTATCGTGTTTGAAATATTGTGTTTGTTTGTGGTGTCGTGTCTTTGATTGTCGCATGATGTGTCGTTGTGTTGTTCTATTTATCTGTTGTTCCATTTACCGCAGCCCGCAAGCGGACAGAGGAGAGTGGTGTGTGTGTTTGTTTGTGGTGTCGTGTCTTCGATTGTCGTATTTGCCGCTGCCCGCAAGCGGACAGCGGTGGTGTCGTGTCTTCGATTGTCGTATTTGCTGCTGCCCGCAAGCGGACAGCAGGGTATCGTTGTTTCGGTGTGCATCGGTATTCCTACACATAGGCGATAGGTCTGAATTTCATAGATTTTCATTATTTTATAGTTTTTCCTAATTTTCACCTTCAAGATGACTTTCGATGTCAAAGTCATGTATAAGGCGTTTGTCAAACGTGGCGAGATTTATATGGAGTGACTGTCAATTTTATAGTAAACTGTCAACTTTATCCGTTATGACCAAAAAATTGAGAAAAAAAATTGAGAAACACAATTTTTGTTTTGACAGCTAAATTTGACAGTTGACAGGAATTTTGACAGCTGTTTTACAGGTATTGCCACGTATTGAACAAACGCGCTATACATGACACCAACGTTGGAGGTCTTTCAGGGGGTCAAAATGGTCAAAATGTGCAAAAAAATGACAAAAAACGATTCGTTCGATAGCGACGCAACCGTCGAGAAAATCAAAATTCGGCTTCCCCAACCTATATAACCGGTTCAGTGGGCGTCACGTAGATGTCAAAATAGTTTCTCAACCTTGACGCTTGTCAAAGTAAAAGATCCAGTTTTAATTTGACGATTTTTTTTTGTCGTTCATTGTCGTTTTGTCGTAGTGCGTCAAATAAAGCATCTCAAACCATGCTGGACCAGCAAAAAAAATTGGCACCTCCGATAGAAAAATTGAAAAATGTCAAAAAAATGTCAAAGAAAAAATGACATTTGTCAAATTTTGACAATCGTTTGGGGTCTTCCTAAAGACCCCCTACAACCCCCCTATACATGTCAAAACTGTCAGATCACTGCAAGTGCCCGAAATCGTAAAAAGTCCGATTTCGTCAACTTTTTCTGATTTCGTCAGAGTTTTTTTTCTCGCATGTTAAATGATGTTCGACGAATAATCGACTGCGCGAATAAAAATTCCGTCAACGGGCAACGGATCAGGGAGAAAAAAAAATTTTAACAGTTAAAAATGTCAAATGTCAAAATCTGTAGGTTGCGTTGGGGTCACATAAACATCCTGTACAACTCCCCCATACATGTCAAAACTGTCAGAGCACTCCTTCTGGGAAACTAATCCTCTAAGTGAGTGAGTAGATCAGTCACGCAAGCAGCTGTATATTATATCGACTAGTGTTGTATTATTTGCCGCTGCCCGCGAGCGGGCAGCGGTGTGTCGTTGTGTTGTTCTTTTTATCTGTTTTTCCTTAGGTGTTGTTTTATTGTGTTTGTTTATGGTGTCGTGTGTCTGTGTTTTTGTGTTTGTTTATTGTATCGTGTTTGAAATATTGTGTTTGTTTGTGGTGTCGTGTCTTTGATTGTCGCATGATGTGTCGTTGTGTTGTTCCTTTTATCTGTTGTTCTATTTACCGCAGCCCGCAAGCGGACAGCGGATAGTGGTGTGTGTGTTTGTTTGTGGTGTCGTGTCTTCGATTGTCGCATGATGTGTCGTTGTGTTGTTCTATTTATCTGTTGTTCTATTTACCGCAGCCCGCAAGCGGACAGCGGAGAGTGGTGTGTGTGTTGGTTTGTGGTGTCGTGTCTTCGATTGTCGTATTTGCCGCTGCCCGCAAGCGGACAGCGGTGGTGTCGTGTCTTTGATTGTCGTATTTGCTGCTGCCCGCAAGCGGACAGCAGGGTATCGTTTTTTTACTGAGTATCGGTGTTCATATACAGAGGCGACTTAGTATAATTTCATTGATTTTCATCATTTTAGAGTTTTTCCTAATTTTCACCTCCAGGATGACTTTTGATGTCAAAGTCATGTATGGGGCGTTTGTCAAACGTGGTAAGCTTTGTATGAAGTGACTGTCAAAATTATTGTAAACTGTCAACTTTATCCGTTATGTCACAAAAATAAAAATAAAAAAATTAAAATTACATTTTATGTCATGACAGCTAAATTTGACAGTTGACAGGAGATTTGACGGCTGTGTTACAGGTACTGCCACGTAATAAACAAACGCGCTATACATGACACCGACGTTGGAGGTCTTTTAGGCGGTCAAAATAGTTAAAATGTGCAAAAAAATGACAAAAAACTCTTAGTTCGATAGCGACGCACCTGTCGAGAAAATCAAAATTCCGCCTCCCCAACCCCTAATAGCGGTTCAGTGGGAGTCACTTAGACGTCAAAATAGTTTCTCTACATTGACGCTTGTCAAAGTAAAAGATCCAGTTTTGATTTGACGATTTTTTTTTGTCGTTCATTGTCGTTTTGTCAAAGTGCGTCAAATAAAGCATCTCAAACCATGCTGGACCAGCAAAAAATAATTGACACCTCCGATAGAAAAATTGAAAAATGTCAAAAAAATGTCAAAGAAAAAATGACATTTGTCAAAATTTGATAATCGTTTGGGGTCTTTCTGAAGACCCCCTACAACCCCCCTATACATGTCAAAACTGTCAGATCACTGCAAGTGCCCGAAATCGTAAAAAGTCCGATTTCGTCAACTTTTTCTGATTTCGTCAAAGTTTTTTTTTTCGCATGTTAAATGATGTTCGACGAATAATCGATTGCGCGAATAAAAATTCCGTCAGCGGGCAACGGATCAGGGAGAAAAAAAAAATTTTGACAGTTAAAAATGTCAAATGTCAAAATCTGTAGGTTGCGTTGGGGTCACATAAACATCTTGTACAACTCCCCCATACATGTCAAAACTGTCAAAGCACTCCTTCAGGGAAACTAACCCTCTAAATGAGTGAGCCAGTGAGTCACGCAAGCAGCTTTATATTATATCAGACTAGTGTTATTTATTTGCCGCTGCCCGCGAGCGGGCAGCGGTGTGTCGTTGTGTTGTTTTCTATTTATCTGTTGTTCTATTTACCGCAGCCCGCAAGCGGACAGCGGAGAGTGGTGTGTGTGTTTGTTTGTGGTGTCGTGTCTTCGATTGTCGTATTTGCTGCTGCCCGCAAGCGGACAGCAGAGTATCATTGTTTCGGTGTGCATCGGTGTTCCTATACATAGGCGATGGGGTAGAATTTCATTGATTTTCATCATTTTACAGTTTTTCCTAATTTTCTCCTCTAAGATGACTTTTGATGTCAAAGTCATGTATGGGGCGTTTGTCAAACGTGGTAAGTTTTGTACGGAGAGACTGTCAAAATTATTGTAAACTGTCAACTTTATCCGTTATGTCCAAAAAATTGAGAAAAAAAATTAAAATTACTTTTATTGTCATGACAGCTAAATTTGACAGTTGACAGGAATTTTGACAGTTGTGTTACAGGGACTGCCACGTGGTGGACAAACGTGCTATACATGACACCGACGTTGGAGGTCTTTTAAGGGGTGAAAATGAACAAAAATCTACCAAAAAATGACAAAAATCGATTAGTTCGATAGCAACGCAGCCGTCGAGAAAATAAAAATTCCGAGTTCTTACGCTCTATAAGCACTTTAAAGGGAACACGTAGACGTCAAAATTGTTTCTCTAACTTGACAGTTGTCGGAGAATAACCCCTGTATGTTTGTGAATCGAAAAAGTCCGATTTCGCCAACTTTTTCTGATTTCGTCAAAGTTTTTTTTTTCGCATGTTAAATGATGTTCGACGATTAATCGATTGCGCGAATAAAATTTCCGTCAGCGGGCAACGGATCAGGGAGAAAAAAAAATTTTGACAGTTAAAAATGTCAAATGTCAAAATTTGCGATTTTGTCCAAGGTCATCTAAACTTTATCTACAACTCTTCCATACATGTCAAAACTGTCAGAGCACTCCTTCTGGGTAAACATTTCTACACTTCCGTACATCGGCAGGTGAGTCACGCAAGCAGCTTTATATAATATGGGACTACGGCAGATAATTGGCCACCCGAACCAATTATCTGCCGTAGGCTTGTCCTTGTTACACAGAGCACGTGGCAATTGTGATGACCAACACCTTGTTACGACCAACACCTGGGAGAAGAGCTTCAACATGTCAAGAAAGTCCTTGTTGACATCAAGCTAAAAATCCATCCCGCTTGTTGCAGAGGACATATGAAAACACTAACAGTGGATCGTGCTCCCTTCATCCTGCCGTATATGAAGGTTGTTACTGACAAAATCAGCCATGTATTGAGAAAAGCATCAGTTAAAACTTATTTCAAGCCGCATAAAAAGCTACACCAATACCTGAGACCTGTGAAAACTAACATTCCTTTACAAGATGCATGGTACTGTTGACTGTGAACTCTCGTATATAGGACAGACAAAAAGAAATATATGCACACGTGTACGGGAACATATCGCGGATATAAAACACCAACGTAGTGGAAAGTCTACAGTTTGTGAGCATCAACAGGACGGCGCCCACCATTACATCCGTTTCGACAAACCGAAGATCCTCGCAAAAGAAAGTCGACTGATAACCAGGATGGTACGCAAGGCTATTGAGATTAAAAATCATCCTAATTTTAATAGAGAAGGTGGTTGGCGATTATCTAACATTTGTGACCCCATAATACACAAACTCAACGCTTAAGTCCAGCAAACTGCCAAACCAGATGACACCGTCATTTATTTTTGCAAAAATTTAAAATAAACCGGGAACAGAAAAAACAAAAAACAAAATCAAAACATCAAACGGGGTAGTTTTGGAAACAATAACAGCATCAACCAATAGGACGACCAACACCTCAGTCTCTCCGTGACCACGATGGCTGCAAGACTCTCGAAACTTCGGAATAATAAAAAATTGTAAAATCAAAACCAAAATAAACGTGAGAGTAAGTTGCATAAAAGTTTAATTTAATAATCAACTAAATTTGATAACGTAGGATATTTATTGGGAGGGGCAAATATTGTAAAAACGGTTTTACAAATATGAAGTGAATAAAATGTAAACTCCGTAAATTTAGCAAGCAAGTGAGTGCTTGCTTGCAAAACAAGCAAGCACTCACAGCTCGAGAACTGACTTTAGAAAAAGTCTGACGCAAGAATCGGATGTGTATTGAGTAAATACGATTCGATAGTCTGATCAGACAATCGGAAACAAAATCGGATGTATATTCCCAGCTTAAAACATTTTATATTCACATAAAAAAAATCTGGACATCTATCTTAGTTAATGTCATTTTTGTCATTTAATTTTAATTTTTTTATTATTTTTTAAATATTTGTGAAGATTTTTAAATACAAATGAATCCTAAAAATGTTATGTTTTTTTTCCTAAATCTACTTTGTGTTATGGATAGTGTAAATACCAATAATAATAAAGCTCACCGGCGTTATAATAATTGGAACCGAATGCCATCTTCATTACCTTTTATGGTAAGAATGTCACTATTATTAACTAGCTGATCCCCTCGCTAAAACCTGCGGATATAACCCGTGACTTGAGTATATAACAGAACCACTTGCGTCCCTGTTATCCATGATAAGGTACTTCCTCAGTATAAATGTTACATCAACCCAGGTATAAGCTAATAATGAGAAACAATTTTAGTTCAATTACCATAGTTACATCTATTACATATACTCATGGCCATGATCAAGTACTCCAGGTCTTGAATAACAGGCCAGCTAAAGGCGCATAGTGAGAAACAATTTTAGTTAAAGCCATAGAGATATATTACATAGTGTTATATAGTGATAACAAATATCTCTATGGCTTAGATAATTTAACTGTCTATGGTTAGTACTATAGTAATTCTATTTTCTAATAATATAAACTTGAAACATAAAACCAATGTTACTTTACATTAACTTACATTACACATTAAGATTTTACAACTCCTAATATTAAAACTAAAATACAACTTAAGTACTATAATTCAAAATCAGACATAATTTTGTAACTTTAATTTTCATTTCAATCTATATTCTAGCAAATGTCTACATAGGCATCACACTTACATCAGCTCCAGTATCTAACTTACATCTAATTTGATTATTTTCGATTTTAAGTTCTATAACCAATCACTTTTATTTTCACAATTAATATTACACCAAAAAATACCTTCCCACTGCTATTATCCGAATACTATTCAGATTCGTCATGTCTGTCTGTCCGTCCGTATGTCACAGCTTTTTTCCGAAACTAAAGGAACTATACTGTTGAAACTTGGTAAATAGATGTATTTTGTGAAACGCATTATACACCGGGAAAAAGAGTGCTCAAAAAAAAAAAATGCGAACCGAGATATTTTGACGGACATAGGTTCGTCTCCGGACGCCTCCGTATTAATAATGAACCTAAAATCCAACATCTGAACTATTGCAGATTTTTTTTATTCGCTGCTAAAGTTGGGAAAACATAGTTTTTCGCAATTATAATTTTTTCTTGACTATTTAGATAAAAATATTTCGAAAAGAACTTGTAGATAATAAAAATATCTACAAAATGAGACCAGTTAGGTTCAAATTAGTTTTTTTGTTTTTTTTACAAAATGCGGAAAACCGCTAAAAATCGATGTTTTTTAAATAACGTTTTAAACAATTAATTTTATACCTAGACGTCTCCAATTTTAATAGAATGTAAACGTTGACGTGTAGTATTAGTGGTATTTTTTTGGATTTTTTTCTTTTATATTTTTGGTAAAATTCCATTTAATAATTAAAATAGCACTTTTTTGCAACTTAATTATTACCTAATGAATTAAACAAATTTTATGCGGCTTACTATCGCGTTTATTTTGGTTTTTAAAATTTGTTTAATTCATTAATCAATGTTCGCGCAAAATCTAAGAAAATACTTAATTATTACCTCTTCGGTAGGTCCTAGAGTGTTGTATTTGGGCTCATTCTCTTCCTTAAGAGTTGTACTTTCAGTATTTTTTTAAAGCTAATCAATTTTAGCAACTAGGGTCTTGCAAATTGAAGTGCAAATATACACCGGGAAAAGGGGAGTTTGCTAAAATAAGTGCGAACCGAGATATTTTGACGGATTTAGGTTCGTCTCTGGACGTATTAATAATGAACCTAAAATCCAACAGCTGAACTATTGCAGATTTCTCTCGCAGACTAAGTCTTTAGAAGAGCGGAGGCACAGCGCGTTTCCAGGATTGGCGAGAGTCTATTAGCGCACCCAACGGGTAGTCGCAGCTTTTGGAGTCTCGCCAAAACTGTGGAATCTAACTTCTGTCGTTCCTCACTGCCACCGCTGAGACAGCCTGATGGCTCACTGGCGCATACGGCAAAAGCGAAGGCTGATCTCTTGGCTGAGCTCTTTGCCGTTAATTCACGGATCGACGATCGTGGTGCAGAGCCACCCACCTTGCGTCCATGCGGACATACGATGCCTGATATACGTATTTTTGCGGATCATTATTCCACAAGTTAGAAAAGTAAAGGAGTACTCCCAGCTGTATGCGTGTTGCATACAGGGCTCAACTTAGCCGGGTGACGTCTTGTCGTTGAAACTTATATATATACCAACGCCTTGTCGACAAACCATTTGCGAGATATTGTACGCGCAATCTCATTGGTCCAAGTGGCTATCTGTGAACTATGGGGCACGGCGGACACGTGCATCAACGCCATCTATACCCATCAGCGCAGATACTACCTTTTTGGATGCAGCGCCATCTATCCATCGACGCAGATACTATCTTTGGAATGCTCTATAAGCATGCCGTTACAGTATCATACAACGCGATGTCCGCATGGAGCTACGATCGCTCGATATCCGAAAGTCCAGTGGCCCTGACGGTATCCCAGCGATTGTGCTTAAAACGTGTGCAGCGGAATTGACTCCCGTCTTGACGAGGCTATACCAGCTCTCATACTCGTCGGGCTGTGTGCCTCGGGCTTGGAAGGGGGCCAATGTGCAACCGGTCCCTAAGAAAGGCGACCGTTCAGACCCTGCAAACTACCGTCCGATAGCTGTGTTGCGGCCGAACTGAATCGCCGCGTGTGACGTCACGGACCGGTCGAGCAACTTACGAGCGGCCGGGCGCGGCCGGTAGCCGTGCGACCTGAGATACTTACGGACTTCGCCAAAGGGAGGACGCTCAATATTATAAATCTCTAATAAATCAATCTATGTACAGTCCACGTGTTTTAATATAAATGTAACAACATAATGGTCCTTCAAGGAGAACAAAGAAGAAGCGAAAATTAAGAGACGATTGAATTGAGTGAGTCCGTTCCAAATTTTTTTCCCGTTGTATCCCAATCATATTTAGTGCTTAGCCATCTACAATCATTGCTAGTTGCCATTATTCACATTATGCAATATATAAAGTTTGATAAAATTGCCTAAAGGTTACTTAAATAACAATAGTTTTAATTATCCAATTACCTGCAAAGTTTCGTTGTCATTAAAAATTAAGTTTCATTCATTAATCATAGATTTCCTCATGCCTTAAGCCTTCATTAGTTAATTAAAATCTAATAAATATTATTCATTAAATAACCCCACAGTGATTTAGTGTTTTTTGCAGTTTTTGTATTAACGAGTTTGGTGTGACGTCACTATTGACGTGAAAATCATAGCGCCTGAAAAAACTGAGATAATATTTTTGCTAATGGTATTTAATAATTTTAATAAATTTTCAGGAACTATAATTGAATATTCATACGCCTTAATATTTTTTGGTACACTTTTTTCATAATTATTTCAGTTATAGTTTTTCATTAATTAATTTACCTGCTAATTCATAATGCCTGAATTTAGAATTAAAGAGTATAACAAGAGGAAGGGCACAATGAAGGGTAAATTAACTTCATTTACAAACTTTTTAAACACACTAAAATCCAATGAAATTGTTAGTGAATTACAGTTGGCAGAACTTAGATGTCGCTTAATTAAGATAGATCATTTATATGAGGAATTTGATACGTTGCAGACGGAGGCCGAGCTGTCGTCAGAGAATTGTGATGAGGTTGCTCTAGAGCGTGAACCATTCGAGAATCAATATTTTGAGGCCATGGCGAATGCGCGTGTATTAATAGAAGCTGACAGGCCTACGCGACGAAAGTCCAGATTGGGGAGATCCGAATCCAGCTTGGATGAGCTCGAGCATGGGAACACTATGAGACAGGACTTGGTAAGACTGCCTAAAATCGACCTGCCACATTTCGACGGTGATTACCAGCACTGGCTTGAGTTCAGAGACACATATCTGTCGATTATTCACAACAACAACCGAATCAGCGACATAAATAAATTTCACTATCTACGTGCTGCTCTGCAGGGGAATGCTGCCATAATTATACAAAGTCTTGACCTAACATCAAATAATTATGCAATCGCCTGGCAACTCCTGTCAGATAGATATGACAACGATCTTTTGTTAATTAATAACCATTTAAACGCGTTGTTTGGTATGGAATGCCTTAAAAGCGAGTCAAGTGGATCACTCAGAAACATCATTGATGTGATTCACAAAAATCTACGCTCATTAGCGTCGTTGGGGCAACCTACAGACCATTGGGACACAGTAATCGTTTATTTGATTTCCAAAAAATTAGACTCAATAACCTTTCGTCAATGGGAAGAAACACGAAACAATTTGACCACTTTTCCAAATCTATCTCAATTTACAAACTTTTTAAAGAGCAGGGCTAATTTGTTAGAATCATTAGAAATTAATAATCAAAATTTAAATTCACAGATTAATAAAAATAATTCACCTAAGAGTTTTGTTATTGCAACAGATAATTCAAAAAGAAAGGAAATCAAATGCCCAATGTGTGACGAACAACATTTTTTATATAATTGCCGTAAATTTAAAGATTTAGAAGTAGACGCACGGATAACAAAAGCGCTGGAATACAAGGTTTGTCTTAATTGTTTGCGCCCCGGTCACAGGCATAATCGTTGTAAGATTTCTAGTTGTAAATATTGCAACAAGAAACATAACACATTAATACATAAACACGACGTACCTAGCACCTCGAAAACACCTCAAAATAATGTTGCCCTTTCCGCCACCACGAATAACGTGTATACATTACTGTCAACAGCGCTGGTAAAGGTAGCGGACTCGCGAGGCAAGCTACACACTGCTAGATTACTGCTAGATAATGGAAGCACGTCTAACATCGCCACGCAGGCCCTTTGTGGGCAGTTAGGGGTTCGCAAGTATGACACGAGCTCTACGGTAACCGGCATTAACGGTAATGTCACCTTTAGTACAGAGACTTGCAATTTAGCGATACAATCTCGCGATGGAAAGTATAGCACTAATATACAATGTTTCATTTTGCCGAAAATCACAAATTCATTGCCCACGACATACATAAATACTAAAACTATTAAATTTCCTTTAAAGATTCAGTTGGCTGATCCATTTTTCAATGAGCCATCGCCTATTGACATACTTGTCGGCGCTGAAGTATTTTGGGATGTCCTCGGGTCACGGCATATTAGTTTAAACCAAAATAAATTAAAATTGCATCAGACAAGGTTTGGGTGGATAATTTCAGGTTGCACACCACAACCACAGCCTGGTAACCCGTCATGCAATTTCATTTTGGGCATTGAATCACAACTCACACGCTTCTGGGAGCTCGACACAGTGCCACCCACGCACTGCATGTCACAAGAGGAGCTAGCCTGTGAAGAGAGTTTTCACAACACAACTCGACGCGATACAGATGGTCGATTCGTGGTCACCATTCCATTGAGGGATTCATCTGATGTTCTCGGTGACTCATATGTAATGGCCAAGCGTCGTTTTCTGAGCTTAGAGCGTAAATTCGAAAATAATTTACAATTTAAAACCAGATATTTACAATTTATTAAGGAGTATATTGATCTAGGTCACATGTCAAAAAATACGCAAAACATATGTAATGCCAAGCAATATTTTATGCCACATCATGGTGTTGTGCGTGAGTCAAGTTCAACAACTAAACTGCGAGTAGTTTTTGACGCTTCAGCTGTCACAACTTCAGGCAAATCCTTTAATGACATGCAGCGAGTTGGTCCCACTATACAGCAGGATTTATTTTCTATTCTGTTGCGTTTTAGGCAACATAAGTATGCCGTGACCAGTGATATCGAGAAAATGTACAGGGGCATTCTTGTATGCGAATCACAAAGACCATTGCAACAAATAATTTTTAGGTTTGATAAGTCACATCCTTTGCAAACATATACCCTAAATACACTCACTTACGGCACTTCTTCGGCGCCCTATTTAGCGACCAAATGTTTGATGTCATTAGCCGAACAGTGCATTGATAATAAAATTCAAAATGCTATTAAAAATGATTTTTTTGTAGACGATTTTATAAGCGGCGGTGATACCTTAGAGAGCGTAATTCATTTGTGCAAAGGGGTTATAAATGTTCTAGATTCGGCAAAATTCAATCTCCGTAAATGGCAATCCAACTGCCCGGAAATATTAAATATAATAACAAATATTAAAAGCGATCCCGACAAAACATTAAACTTAAATAACACTTGTTCGTGTAAAACATTGGGCTTATATTGGAACACACAGTCTGATAATTTATATTTCTCTATTGATACAAACTTAGGCAGTATACAAAAAATAACAAAAAGGATAATATTATCTACAATTAGTCAAATTTTCGACCCCCTAGGTTTGTTGGGGCCCTGCATTGTTCAGGCAAAAATATTAATTCAAAAATTATGGATTGATAATTGTAATTGGGATGTTGAAGTTCCCACAGATATTAAATTAACTTTCATTAATTTAATTGAATCCTTTTCTGCATTAAATAATTTACAAATTCCTAGGTACATAACATGTGTACGTAGAATTACAGCCGAAATTCATACATTTTCAGACGCATCAGAATTAGCGTATGGCGCCTGCGTCTACATGAGGACTGTGTCCCAGGATGGTTCGGTGTGCGTTCGTCTTTTAACTTCTAAAAATAAGGTATCGCCAATCAAGCGCACCACAATCCCGAGACTTGAGCTTTGCGGCGCGTTGTTAGGAGCAAGACTCTGTACTAAAGTAAAAACGTCGCTTACGTTACTCATTAGCAGCTATTTCTATTGGACAGATTCAACTATTGTCTTAGGGTGGCTTACAACATCACCTGCACGTTTAACGAGTTTCGTCCGCAATCGAGTTGGTGAGATACGCGATATGACCGTCGATCATGCGTGGAATTACGTGCCGTCGAAACTAAACCCGGCTGATTTAGTTTCCCGCGGGGTGAAGGCTGATTCACTCAGCGCATCCCCAATCTGGTGGTCCGGTCCAGATTTTCTTCATCAGAGAGAAATTGTATTTCCTAAAAATCCCAATAAACATTGCGACGATCTCCCCGAAACTGCGTTACATATTATTGATAATAGTATTATTGTAGACACAAAGGATACTCAAAATAGCATTCATAATTTAATCCATAAAATATCCAATTTCAATAAACTAATTAGAATATTTACATATGTACAAATTTTTATAAATAATTGTAAACATAAAAATAAAACATTTAATATAACTAGCACAAATTTTAATAAATCGCGTAACTTTATTTTAAAGTTCGCCCAACAGGAGATGTTTCCTAAGGAATACAATATCCTGCAGCGTAAAGGGGCCCTACCTAACAAAAATAGGCTTAAGTCGGTGGCGCCATTTGTTGATGCAATTGGCCTATTACGCGTAGGAGGACGTCTTAACAATTCTAATTATGATTATTCCGTAAAACATCCCATTCTATTATGTAGTAAACATCATTTAACAAAATTGATATTCCAGTTAGAACACAAATCACTCATGCACGCCGGTCCCCAGCTAATGTTGGCTAACCTACGATTAACTTATTGGCCTTTGGCGGGAAGAAATCTTGCGCGGCAAGTGGTACACGCATGTTTACGTTGCCAACGATTTAAATCAAAACCTCTATCCATTGTAATGGGCGATCTACTAATGGATAGAACAACGTTGGAGTTTCCCTTTTTTAATACTGGCATCGATTATGCCGGGCCAGTGCTGGTACTAAATCGACGGGGCAGAGGCAGCAAATTACTAAAGTCGTACATATGTGTGTTTGTATGTTTCGCAGTCAAAGCCGTGCATCTGGAGCTGGTTACGGATCTCACTAAAGAGGCCTTTATTGGGGCTCTAAATAGGTTTGTTGCTCGTAGGGGCAAACCTCAAAACATGTATTCTGACAATGGCACGACATTCGTCGGCGCGTTCAACGAACTCGCTAATATTTTGTCAGTCAATACGGAAATTCAATCTTCCTTTGCCGAACAAGGAATCAACATAAATTTTATCCCAGCATATGCTCCACATTTTGGAGGCTTGTGGGAAGCTGCCGTAAAGTCCACAAAGCATCACCTTAGGCGAATTTTAGGACTATCAAACATGACCTATGAGGAAATGACAACGTGCTTGGTTCAGATAGAGGCAATACTAAAATCCCGTCCTCTAACTCCTCTACCTTCTGATGACAATGACCTTGCCTGCCTCACTCCGTCCCATTTCCTAATCGGACGCTCGCTTAAGTCAATTCCCAGCCCAGATCTTGTTGACATCAATTTAACAAGATTAAACAGATTCCAGAGGGTTGAGAAGCTGAAGCAGCATTTCTGGCAGCGATATCAGCATGAGTATGTCTCCCTGCTTCAACAGAAGGTCAAGTGGCAGACGTCCAGCGATACCATTAAAGTCGGCGCCTTGGTACTGATCAGGGACAAGTCGCAGCCCCCTCTACTTTGGTTGCTTGGACGTATCAAGAAGGTTTACACGGGCCCTGATGGTGTCGCACGGGTAGCTGACATTCAGACCAAGAAGGGAGTCATCCAGCGCGCCTACAACAATATCTGTGCTCTCCCGCAATAACTTTGTTGAGCCAGTCGTTCAACGCGGGGGAGTATGTTGCGGCCGAACTGAATCGCCGCGTGTGACGTCACGGACCGGTCGAGCAACTTACGAGCGGCCGGGCGCGGCCGGTAGCCGTGCGACCTGAGATACTTACGGACTTCGCCAAAGGGAGGACGCTCAATATTATAAATCTCTAATAAATCAATCTATGTACAGTCCACGTGTTTTAATATAAATGTAACAACAAGCTGTAACCTCAGTTTTGTGCAAGGTCATGGAGCGGATTATAAATGTCCGCCTCATGGCCTATCTGGAGGGTCATCAGCTGATCAATGACCGTCAATATGGCTTCAGGCCGAAACGGTCAACTGGTGATCTTCTGGCGTACACCACGCACGTCTGGGGGGAAGCGTTGGATGGTAATGGAGAGGCCCTTGCCATCGGCTTGGACATCTCCAAAGCGTTTGACAGGGTCTGGCACAAGGCCCTTCTTTCCAAGCTCGAGGCAAACGGTTTACCTGACCGTCTGCGTGGCTGGATAGCCGACTTCCTGCGTGGCCGCTCCATACGCGTTGTTGTGGATGGCAGCGCGTCACGTAGGGTGTCGGTGAATGCTGGCGTCCCTCAGGGCTCTGTGCTGTCGCCGACCTTGTTCCTACTGCATATCAATGACATGCTGGACCTTTGATCCAGCATTCATTGCTATGCAGACGACAGCACGGTGCATGGACGCTACACTGCCCGCCCCGCAGCCGGAAAACAGGAGATAGCCGATATGAGAGAGTCTGTTGTAGCGGAGCTGAACCGGGTTCTTGATTGTATTACCCATTGGGGCGACGAGAACCTGGTTCAGTTCAATGCAGACAAGACTCAGGTATGCGCGTTCTCGACGAAAAAATCCCCGTTTATCCCCCTTCCTTCTCTTTGTAACATTCTCCTTGGTACTTCGGACAGACTGGATATCTTAGGGATGTCCCTTCGCAGCGACCTGAATCACAGGGATCACGTTGAGCGGGCTATTAAGACCACCTCCCGCAAACTTGGCATCCTGAACAAGGTGCGGCGGTTCTTCGCGCCAGAGCTTCGCCTGCTTTTATACAAGGCTCAAATTCGCTCTTGCGCGGAGTACTGTTCGCATCTTTGGGACGGCTCTGCCAAGTATCTTCTCAATGCCCTGGATTCATTGCAGCGCCGAGCTGTCCGAATCATAGGAGATGTAGAGGTTACGCGAACTCTGGAGCCTCTGCAATTACGCAGAGACATGGCGGCTCTGTGCGTCCTCTATCGCCTATACCATGGGGAATGTTCCGAGGAGCTCTTTAACCTTGTTCCTATCTCGTCTTTTCACACTCGTAACACCCGCACTGGTCGGGGGAAGCATTCACATTTTGTCGACAGAATCGGTAGTCGAACTAAAAAGTTCGGTGCATCTTTTCTTTGTAGAACAATCGACAAGTGGAATGCTTTGCCAGCCCATGTGTTCTCTCCCTCCTATAACCTTGGATCCTTCAAGCGATGCGTGAAGAAGCACCTTTGGCCGGCATAGTGACGGCGGCTGAGACAGCCGTGAACAAACTCGGTTGTCTCAATCGTCTGCACTTTTGGATCTCTTCTTGCTTATCATCAGGCAGGTCGATGTCAAATGTCGAGTCACAATAAAAAAAATAAAAATAAAAAAATAAATAAATAAAAAAAAAGATTTTTTTTTATTCGCTGCTGAAGTTGGGAAAACAGTTTTTCACAATTATAATTTTTTCCTGACTATTTAGATAAAAATATTTCGAAAAAAACTTGTAGATAATAAAAATATCTACAAAATGAGACCAGTTAGGTTCAAATTAGATTTTTGTTTTTTTACAAAATGCGGAAAACCGCTAAAAATCGATGTTTTTTAAATAACGTTTTAAACAAACAATTTTATACCTAGACGTCTCCAATTTTGTTGTACTTTTAGGCTTTTTTTACAGCTAATCAATTTTAGTAACAAGGGTCTTTTAAATCGAAGTGCAAAAAAGTGCTAAGTTTCAAAATGAAATAATCAATGAATATAAAATCGTTGCTAAAATTGATTAGCTATAAAAAAAGACCGAAAGTACAACTCTTAAGGAAGAGAATGAGCTTAAATACAACACTCTAGGACCTACTGAAGAGGTAATAATAAAGTTGGAAAAAAGTGCTATTTTAATTATAAAATGGAATTTTACTAAAAATATAAAAGAAAAAAAATCCAAAAAAATACCACTAACGACGACGTGTAGCACTTCGATTTAAAAGACCCTTGTTACTAAAATTGATTAGCTATAAAAAAAGCCTAAAAGTACAACTCTTAAGGAAGAGAATGAGCTTAAATACAACACTCTAGGACCTACTGAAGAGGTAATAATAAAGTTGGAAAAAAGTGCTATTTTAATTATAAAATGGAATTTTACTAAAAATATAAAAGAAAAAAAATCTAAAAAAATACCACTAATACTACACGTCAAAGTTTACAGTCTATTAAAATTGGAGACGTCTAGGTATAAAATTGTTTGTTTAAAACGTTATTTAAAAAACATCGATTTTTAGCGGTTTTCCGCATTTTGTAAAAAAACAAAAATCTAATTTGAACCTAACTGGTCTCATCTTGTAGATATTTTTATTATCTACAAGTTTTTTTCGAAATATTTTTATCTAAATAGTCAGGAAAAAATTATAATTGTGAAAAACTATGTTTTCCCAACTTCAGCAGCGAATAAAAAAAAAACTTTTTTTTTTTATTAATTTTTTATTTTTATTTTTTTTATTGTGACTCGACATTTGACATCGACCTGCCTGATGATAAGCAAGAAGAGATCCAAAAGTGCAGACGATTGAGACAACCGAGTTTGTTCACGGCTGTCTCAGCCGCCGTCACTATGCCGGCCAAAGGTGCTTCTTCACGCATCGCTTGAAGGATCCAAGGTTATAGGAGGGAGAGAACACATGGGCTGGCAAAGCATTCCACTTGTCGATTGTTCTACAAAGAAAAGATGCACCGAACTTTTTAGTTCGACTACCGATTCTGTCGACAAAATGTGAATGCTTCCGCCGACCAGTGCGGGTGTTACGAGTGTGAAAAGACGAGATAGGAACAAGGTTAAAGAGCTCCTCGGAACATTCCCCGTGGTATAGGCGATAGAGGACGCACAGAGCCGCCATGTCTCTGCGTAATTGCAGAGGCTCCAGAGTTCGCGTAACCTCTACATCTCCTATGATTCGGACAGCTCGGCGCTGCAATGAATCCAGGGCATTGAGAAGATACTTGGCAGAGCCGTCCCAAAGATGCGAACAGTACTCCGCGCAAGAGCGAATTTGAGCCTTGTATAAAAGCAGGCGAAGCTCTGGCGCGAAGAACCGCCGCACCTTGTTCAGGATGCCAAGTTTGCGGGAGGTGGTCTTAATAGCCCGCTCAACGTGATCCCTGTGATTCAGGTCGCTGCGAAGGGACATCCCTAAAATATCCAGTCTGTCCGAAGTACCAAGGGGAATGTTACAAAGAGAAGGAAGGGGGATAAACGGGGATTTTTTCGTCGAGAACGCGCATACCTGAGTCTTGTCTGCATTGAACTGAACCAGGTTCTCGTCGCCCCAATGGGTAATACAATCAAGAACCCGGTTCAGCTCCGCTACAACAGACTCTCTCATATCGGCTATCTCCTGTTTTCCGGCTGCGGGGCGGGCAGTGTAGCGTCCATGCACCGTGCTGTCGTCTGCATAGCAATGAATGCTGGATCAAAGGTCCAGCATGTCATTGATATGCAGTAGTATTAGTGGTATTTTTACGGATTTTTTTTCTTTTATATTTTTAGTAAAATTCCATTTTATAATTAAAATAGCACTTTTTTCCAACTTTATTATTACCTCTTCAGTAGTTCCTAGAGTGTTGTATTTAGGCTCATTCTCTTCCTTAAGAGTTGTACTTTTAGGCTTTTTTTACAGCTAATCAATTTTAGTAACAAGGGTCTTTTAAATCGAAGTGCAAAAAAGTGCTAAGTTTCAAAATGAAATAATCAATGAATATAAAATCGTTGTTAATACTACACGTCGTTAGTGGTATTGTTTTGGATAGTCTAGGTATAAAATTGTTTGTTTAAAACGTTATTTAAAAAACATCGATTTTTAGCGGTTTTCCGCATTTTGTAAAAAAAACAAAAAAACTAATTTGAACCTAACTGGTCTCATTTTGTAGATATTTTTAATATCTACAAGTCCTTATCGCAACATTTTTATCTAAATAGTCAAGAAAAAAATATAATTGCGAAAAACTACGTTTTCGCAACTTTACCGGCGAATAAAAAAAAACCTGCAATAGTTCAGCTGTTGGATTTTAGGCTCATTATTAATACGTCCGGAGACGAACCTAAATCCGTCAAAACATCTTGGTTCGCATTTTTTTTTTAAACACTAGAGGGGCTCCACTCCTTTTCCCGGTGTATAATTTTTTGCTAAACTGAATAGTTTAGCAAAAAGTTTAGCGAGAAACACTTCCAAAGTGGTAAAATGTGTCCCCCCGTAACTTCTAAAATAAGAGAATGATAAAACTAAAAAAATCGGCCTAGTGCGAGTCGGACTCGCCCATTAAGGGTTCCGTAGCAGCAAGTAACATAATATTAAGACTTTGATCGATGTTTTATTAATAGTGTATTTTTTTATTTAATAAAAAAAATATTGATGGGTAAACATTATAATTAGGTACCTAAATGATAGGATTTAGATCTAACAACGAGCTCGTATATGCGAGCCCATATAGGGTTGTGTTGTGATAGCTAAACAAGCTAATATATATTTCAGTTTGACAAGATAAAGTTTTATTCTAACATAGGTACAGTATTCCCAAATTAATAATGCGCATGCAGGTCTTCGTAATTGTGATATTCCCGGAAACACCCGAATCATTGAATCGTAAGAGCCCTAAACAATGCACTTGCATTTTGCACCTTGTTCGAAAGAAATAGGAGTCAATATCATGTGTACACAATCGAAAACATTCTTCCGACGCTCGGAAATACGACCGATGTCGAACAGTGACGAATTGTGAAAAAATTTGACGTAAACGAAAACAGTGAAAAAAATTCTATGCGCATTAATCGTTAGAGCCCTAAACAACGCACTTGCATTTTGCACCTTGTTCGAAAGAAATAGGAGTCAATATCATGTGTACACAATCGAAAACATTCTTCCGACGCTCGGAAATAAGACCGTTGTCGAAAAGTGACGAAGATTTCTATGCACATTATCATGACATTATCACTTTGGGAGACCTGTATGTATTTTATGTATTTAGATGTGAGGAAATGAACAGAACATCTTAAAACTTATTAGGTTGACGTTTTATAGTAAGTATTTACCTATTTCTAAGCAGTAATTGAGTTTAAAAGAATAATTTCGATGTAAGTAATCAAAATAATTTTTATTCAACTAAAACATTATGAAATCGTCAACGTACAATACTTAGCATTCGCAAATGTATCGAAAAATTAGCTCCGTACGCACGAGCTTCAACAACGTCGGCCCTCGCTCTATGTGGTCTCTACCTGCCCGCTTGGGTTAGAACAGTCGGCAACCTGCCCCCCGCGCGCTTCGCACCCCTATTTGTGAAGCCACGCCCCCGCGAATTATAATAATTATTTACTTAGGCACCTATTATAGATTTATCATAAGAAAATAATAGCTCATGGTTTAGGCATAAGGTTTATGTTTATGAAATTAAATGATTTATTATTATTTTATATTTAAGTTGATTGAATGAAAAGTATATTGCGGTTTACGATTTATGACATATTAAAAAAAACTACCTACTAGATCTTGATCAAACCAATTTTCGGAGAAAGTTTACATGGTAATGTACATCATATATTTTTTTTAGATTTATCATTCTCTTATTTTAGAAGTTACAGGGGGGGACCTACATTTTACCACTTTGGAAGTGTTTCTCGCGCAAACTATTCAGTTTAGATTAGAATGATATTAGAAACGTCAATATCATTTTTTAGGACCTATCGATAGATACCACACGTATGCGTTAGATGAAAAAAAAATTTAGAGATTTAGTTCTTAGTATGGGGACCCCAAAATTTATTGTTTTTTTTATATTTTTGTGTGAAAATCCTAATGCGGTTCATAGGATACATCTATTTACCAAGTTTCAATAGTATAGCTCTTATAGTTTCGGAAAAAAGTGGCTGTGACATACGGACGGACAGACAGACAGACAGACATGACGAATCTATAAGGGTTCCGTTTTTTACTACGGAACCCTAAAAATATAATGATGTAAATTACCATGCAAACTTCCACTGAAAATTGGTTTGAACGAGATTTATAAGTAGTTTTTAGGGTTCCGTAGTAAAAAGGCAACCTGATGGCTCACTGGCGCATACGGCGAAGGCGAAGGCTGATCTACTGGCCGAAGTCTTTGCCACAAATTCGCGTATTGACGATCGTGGTGCAGAACCACCCACTCTGCGTCCATGCGGACATACGATGCCTTAGATTCGTATCAGACAAAGCGATGTCCGCATGGAGCTACGATCGCTCAATATCCGGAAGTCCAGTGGTCCCGATGGTGTCCCAGCGCTTGTGCAGCGGAATTGACTCCCGTCTTGACGAGGCTATACCGGCTCTCGTACGCATCTGGCTGTGTGCCTCGGGCTTGGAAGGAGGCCAATGTGCAACCGGTCCCAAAAAAGGGCGACCGTCCAGACCCGGCAAACTACCGTCCGATAGCTGTAACCTCAGTACTGTGCAAGGTCATGGACCTAATAATTAATGTTCGCCTCATGACCTACCTGGAGGGTCACCAGCTGATCAATGACCGTCAATATGGCTTCAGGCCGAAACGGTGACCTTCTGGCGTAAACCACACACGTCTGGGGTGAAGCGTTGGATGGTAATGGAGAAGCCCTTGCCATCGGCTTGGACATCTCCAAAGCATCTGGCACAGGGGCCTTTTATCCAAGCTCGAGGCATACGGTTTACCTGACCGTCTAAGGGGTTGGATAGCTGACTTCCTGCGTGACCGCTCCATACGCGTCGCGCAGGATGTCAGTGAATGCAGGCGTCCCTCAGGGCTCCGTGCTATCGCCGACATTGTTTCTTCTGCATATCAATGACATGCTGGACCTTAGATTCAGCATTCATTGCTATGCAGACGACAGCACGGTGCATGGACGCTACACTGCCAGCCCCGCAGCTGGCAAACAGGAGATAGCCGATATGAGAGAGTCTGTTGTAGCGGGACTGAACCGGGTTCTTGATCGTATTACCCACTGGGGCGACAAGAACCTAGTTCAGTTTAACAAAGGCAAGACTCAGGTATGCGCGTTCTCGACGAAAAAATCCCCGTTTACTCCCCTCCCTCTCTTTGTAACATCTCCCTCAGTGCTTCGGACAGACTAGACAGTTTTCTCAGTCGTCGTCACTCTTGGATCTCCTCTTGCTTATCATCAGGCGGGACGAGGTCAAATGTCGTGTCACAATAAAAAAAAACAGAACCCTTATAGATTCGTCATGTCTGTCTGTCTGTCTGTCTGTCCGTCCGTTTGTCACAGCCACTTTTTTCCTATAAGAGCAATACTGTTGAAACTTGGTAAATAGAATTCTGTGAACCGCATTAAGGGTTTCACACAAAAATATATAAAAAACAATAAACAACTGATTTGGATAGTGTTTTTTTTTTGGAGTAATGTAATTGTTTTGACGCGAATTTATTAGGAAAGAGTTTAACTACAACTTTCCGAATTCCCAGATCATTTGACAAACGTAAAGATGTGTAAATTATTAATTAACTACTAATTCGATCTGACTAAAAGGTATCTTTTTTAACCCCCGACCCAAAAAGAGGGGTATTATAAGTTTGACTTGTCTGTGTATCTATGTATCTGTGTATCTGTGGCTCTGTGTATCTGTGTGTCTGTCTGTGGCATCGTAGCTCCTAAACGAATGGACCGATTACGATGCGGTTTGTTTCATTTGAAAGCTGACGTGATCGAGATGGTTCTTAGCTATTGATGAAGATCTGATCAGGGGTTTCAAGGACATCAGCTCGATTTGTTAGCTGCGGTAGCGATCTTAGACGCGCTGTTTAGGACGGCAACCCTTGTACGTCGCTATGCGACGAAGATTGTTATTTTATGTCAAATAAATATGCCAATGTAAATACACGTAAAAAATGTTATAATTTTCCCCTTAAAATATTCAAATGGCGAGGTTGGTTTGCAGTTTAGGTCGATTACCTTGATTGAATATTTTAGGGGAAAAATTATAACATTTTTTACGTGTTTTAACAATGGCATATTTATTTGACATAAAATAACAATCTTCGTCGCATAGCGACGTAAAAGGGTTGCCGTCCTAAACACGCATAAGGCTGGGAATACACGTCCGATATTGCTGAGCAAATTATTTACAAATCGGAAGTAGGAATCGGACGTCTATTTTGTTTCTGTATTCTGTATGAAAACTGCACCTTCAGACAATCGGATCGGCCATAAAATCGTAAGCGCCTTGGCGTTGTTTCCGATTCTGACATCCGATCCGACTATCGGATCTGACGTGTATTAAGTATTCAAACAAATGTATGGCACGAGTGCCTTCCGATTGTCTGATCAGACAATCGGATCGGACTATCGGAGAGAAAAATCGGACTTGTATTCCCAGCCTTATAGGTATTTACTTTACTTTTAAACATATCTGTGACTTAACATTTGAAATAAAAACGTATACAAATACATGTGTGTTCTCGTGTGAATACGTGTGAACTACTCGAAGGTAGGAGACGAAATCCTGGATGTGTTCAAACTTTTTTTTGGTATACTAAGTTTTGACTTATTAGATTTGTCTTGAAGGTAGGAAACTAAGTGTAGAAAAGTTAGTGCTATAAAATAAAACATTCCGGATCTAAAAAATCTGATCATGGATCCTCTCAGATCAGCAAATCAACAAGAAATGGACCTATAGTGCTTTAACTAAAATTGTTACACACTATGAGCCATTAGCTGGACCGTTATCAAATTAAAGACCGAGAGTATCTGATGAGGCACCATCATGAATCCTCTCAGATCAGCAAATCAACAAGAGATAGAACTATAGTGCTTTCACTTAATTTGTTACTCACTAAGAGCATTTAGCTGGACCGTCATCAAATTGAAGACCGGGCAATCTGATGATGCACCATTATGAATCCTCTCAGATCAGCAAATTGATATCAATTGATCAGCAAAAAAAGAGATAGAACTGTAGTGCTTTAAATAAGCCTTTAGTTGGGCCGTTATCAAATTGAAGATCGGGAGTATCTGATTATGAATCCTCTCAGATCAGCAAATCAATAACAGATAATATCATAGTGCTTTAACTAAAATTGTTACTCTCTATGAGCCATTAGCTGGGCCATTATCAAATTGAAGACCTGGAGTAGTTATCTGATGATGCACCATAAGGATCCAAGGGATATTAAAGGGATATAACTATTGAGCCATGACTAATGTTGTTTATTACTATAAAGCTGATGATATGACCAAAGTGGTTCCAGGCGTTTCGGGGGTTCCTTTAAAATTTTAATTTTGATTTTTTGTTCGATTATTTATTTCATTTATTCATTTATTAACATGTCATGGGTTAGTAATGTCTTATATCTAAATTAGTTGTACTCCATAACTGCCTATTTGGGCGTGTAAATATTATGTCAATTATTACAATTTTATTCTACAATCTACTATTAATACAAATATTATTTCCCATTAAAGTCAATATCATTATAAATTTAAAATTATGTCAGTTAATTACATATATATTTATCACTAATTATGTTTATGTACTGTCTTCCATGTACTCTTGTAAAGTGTAATATGTCTTGCCTATGAGGTATTCTTTCAATTTTCTTTCGAAGGCTGTGTTACATATTATTTCGCTTATGCATTCCGGAAGTCTGTTGTAAATCCTTGCTGACATGTGGGCTATTTCTATGCATTTCTATTCTTGACTTTGGTAGAATCAGGCAGTTTTTCCTTCTGGTTTTATACCGACCTCGTAAATCATTGTATTGCGTGTAAAACATTGGGTGGTCTCTTACAAAGGACATCATTCATTTTGGACTTTTATTGTAACACTTTTGTCACGGCCGATGATAAAAATATATATAAATGGTAGGTTCGATACTCGTATTGACAAAACTAATAGCAATTTTGCTTTTATTTGCTGTACGATTGAGTTATTTGGAAAATAAAAATGATTATTTTTAGTTTCTAAACCACGCGGAAAAGACATATTAAAAAATAAATGTCACACACAGTTGACCAAGGAACATTGTACTCAAGAGAAGAAGCTCGACTGCCATAGACAACAAGTGGCAATTAGAGACGCCACGACGGAATATCACGCGAACTAAAATGTTGGGATGTTGGTGAAAGTGAACCTTACTCAGCAGGAAATAATCTATTTAGATGAATAAAACGACTTTTTATAAAACATTATCTTTTTTATTTAATTCCAACTTACTTTTCAAGACAATAGTATCACTAAAATATGTATGCTAATTACTAGCACAACAGGAGATAATTTTTAAAAATTTAATTTATACTTTTACTCTATTTTTTACTAGTTTCAAAATGTTTAACGACAGTATTATATTGATGACGTTTGCGATGCCTAAACATTTGGTGGGAAGATCAAATCGGAAGAAACGCTATCACGCCATAACCTTGAATGAGAGTCGAGACCCGATGGATCGACTGCCTGATGTTTTTTTTAATTAAAAAGTGATTGACGACTTTTTTTTGGGCTGGCAGTAAACTTAATGGTTTCTGCATTGAACTGTCATGATTATAGTTTGATGATTTCGTACATCTAAACTATGCAAAATATAGGATATTTACCAAGTACATTAAAATATTGTTGTATCGAACTATTTTATTGTACATTTCCCACTTTTAGTACAATTAAGCCCAAGTCCCTATACAAAATGAATGACGTCCTTTACACATTTCTAATAAATATATAGAAGTAAGTGTTAATATTTTTTGTTTCTTAAAATGTGTCTTACAGCTTTCGGTTTTTTTAATATTAACCAAGATACGCACACACTTTTTCTGTAAAATGAATAGGCTTTGTACATCTGTGGAGTTGCCCCATAGGATTATTTCGTATTTCAGCCAGGCATATGCGTATGCATAATAAGCACGCAGAGCTGTGTTATAATTAGTGGTCAATTTTATTTCTTTAAGTCCATATATAAATCTTGATAGCTTTAATCTTGTATTTTGTATGTGTTCTTTCCAATTCATATTTATATCAATATTTAGACCTAGGAGGTTAAAGTTGTTAACACATTCTAATTTTATGTCCTTACTAGCTGACCCGGCGAACTTCGTACCGCCTAAAAGTGAATGAATGCCATGTTACAGATTAGCTTAACTTAAGTTGTTGTGAATTGAGAAAATTAATATATTTGTTTCTCTTTATAAATAATACAATTAAGGTTTTTAAGCAATATATTTTTACTGATATGCCAAAATTAACAATTTCTTTTTATTTCTCAACATCCTCCAAAGAAAAGAATTAATAAAGTTGTATTTCAAAGAAAATAGATGTCTTCTTAAATCTATTTTCGGAGGTGCCCTCATAATGCGTCCATTTCTCGTTGCAGATAATGCATTCAAAACCTATAATTATAATGTACCATCTGATATGTAAATGATAGTTCGTACACCAGCCTGTTAGGTCATCTCATGTTTCTTTCTTATGGGGATATTTAAAACTATTAATCTCGTCACTAAGAATTAGTTTAAAGATATGCATTTAATGACAGAAGGAAGTATAGTGTATAGTCTCCATAGTACAGTTAATTTGATTAGATGTTGACAGTCAGTCGGTAATACAACGCTATGGTTTTATAGTACTCATGATATGAACCAACTATTATAATAGGGATTTTTTTTGACACTACTAAAATAAAAACTTTTTTAAAGAAGTATTTTATGTTATTTCTGATACCTCCAAGAATATGTGTACAAAGTTTTATGATGATCCGTTGAGCAGTTTTTGTGTGAAAGCGTAACAAAAAAAAGCGTAAAAAAAAAACAACACGTGGTAGAAGTGAAAACTTAAAAAATTTTGGCTTTAAGATAATGAGACGAATGTAAAATTCGAGAAGATGATAATTGTAGGAATTAATATTGATCATAGTAACGTTGATTGCTCACTTGTGACTGCTATGCAATTTTACTGCTTTTTTGTCTGTTAGCCTGAATTGCAGACCATTAATGCAGGCGACCACTACTACTATTAAGCAACTGCAAGTAGCAATCGCATCCACTATGCCGAGCTAGTTGAAGCCGGCAACTTGCAATCTGATCTCTACACTAAGTCACTTCACGGTCTGTATACTTGTAAATGGTGGTACTACCCCGGATCGGCAGACCCTTACCTACTCAGTTAAGCGCTAGTATATATACATATTATGTATGTTAACTTTTCAAAAACAAATAAATAAAAACACATCCACATCTATTTTTAGTTGCAATAAAAAGAGCAAAGCAACAAAAATATGTTATTTGATGCACAACAAAAATATGTTATTTGATGCACAACAAAAATTAGAAAAAACATCTATCAATCAAATTGTCACGCTAGGGATAGGCAGAGTCAATAAAACGCCATTTGCCACGGTCCTGTCACAACTACCTAGATTCCTTTACATCCACAATTCTCTTCATATAAGCTGTATTCATATAAACACAGCTTTCTTAAGGAAGCTTAAAACATACACTTTTGATATTTATCATTTAAAATATTTTAGTGCCTATTACCATAGAGCTTTTTCTAACCTATCTAAACTATTTTAAAATGTATGTTAAACTGTTAATACAATTAAGCCCAAGTCCTCATACAAAAAGAATGATGTCCTTTGTTGATTAGAAAATATATAATGTACTTACATTGATTTCGACATTCAATACATAGAGATAAGTATATTATGATTTAATAACGCTTTTCGGCATGCACGAAATTCACGAACACATTCCGTTGAACTTTTTGTGATGTTTTTTTAATCTTGTTTTCCTTTTTTTTGTATTCCGAAAATTGCAACAATAATTTGCATTTGTTTTCGGCATATTTAAAAATTTAAAAACGTACAAACAAAACACTACTACAGTAATGTTTTCGATCGATCTATTTGATTTGACAGGTCGCGACGCGTCGGTTACTACAGCCATTATCGAGATGCCGTAAGATGCCGAGTATACACGAATGCACAACGAATGTCGCAAGTGTCAGTTAAGTTATTCAGAACAAAAGCGTCTTTACCTCATTGTAATAAATCCCATAATTCTATAGCAATTTCTTTAGAATTTCTTTAGAATTTCTATCTCATTTTCTCCCACGTTAAATCTTATGAATTTATGTTTTGTCTCTTTTTACTGTCGTTTATTTCAACTAACGGACATTCACATTTATTATAATAGTAGGATAATAATCTATACATATAATAAAATTGGAGTGTCTGTTTGTAATATTGAAATAACCGTTTTTTAATACATGTATATGAATATATATACGGTACATACACCAAAATGACATTTTTTACAATTTTTGTCTGTCTGTCTGTCTGTCTGTCTGTTTGTTCCGGCTAATCTCTGGAATGGCTGGACCGATTTTGACGGGACTTTTATTGACAGGTAGCTGATGTAATAAGGAGTAACTTAGGCTACTTTTATTTTAGAAAATTTCTTTTATAATAAATAAAATAAAAGAAAATATTTTTTCCATACAAAAAGCGTGCGTTCAGAAATTTATTTTGATAAACTAAGGAAAATATATCAAGCTGTTGAGAATCGAAAACATATTATTATATTATATTATCCTACTATTATTTTAAATGTGAATGTCCGTTTGTTTGTTACGCTTTCACGCAAAAACTGCTCAACCGATCATCATGAAACTTTGTACACATATTCTTGGAGGTATTAGAAGTAACATAGTATACATTTTTTTTACGAAAATAAAAAAGTTTTGTCAATTTTTTTTCTTATTATAAAAATAGATGCAAGGCGTTGGTTCAAACCCTGAATACTATAATACCATCGCACTGTATTACCGACTGTCACGTCAACATCTAATCCAATTAACTGTACTATGGAGACTATACACTATACTTTCCATAGACTATAAATTCAGCTATTTGAAATTTTTCTTTATTGTTATTTCCTTCTGTTACTATATGCATATGCTACTATTGTTATAAATGTGAATGTGGGTTTGTTTATTACGTTTTTTAAGAAGTAACATCGGTTACTTTTAATCTAATAAAATATTTTTTACTATAGTTTCCAATTGACTATAGTTTTAACTGTTTGGAATATATATTTATTTTTATTTCCGTCTGTCATTTTATATGAGATCTAGTTATAAATACAAAAAAGTCGAATTGAAAACCTCCTCCTTTTTTATGACTGTGTTATAAACCAAACTTTACGCGGGTGAAACCGCGGGCACAGCTAGTAATTTAATATAATATAATAATTTGTTTTAAATTCTCAACAGCTTGATATGTTTTCTTTAGTTTACCCAAAATAAATTTCTGAACGCATGCAAAATGAATTTCTGAACGCGCGCAATTTTGTATGGAAAAATGTTTTTTCTTTTATTTTATTTATTATAAAAGATTTTTTCTAAAATAAACGTAGCCTAAGTTACTCCTTGTTATATCAGCTACCTGCCAATAAATGTCCCGTAAAATCAGTCCAGCCATTCAAGAGATTAGCCGGAACAAACAGACAGACAGACAGACAAAAATTTAAAAAAAAATTATTTTGGTGTTTGTACCGTATATATATTCATATACATGTATTAAAAAACGTTTATTTTAATATTACAAACAGACACTCCAATTTTATTATATGTATAGATATGTATAATTTTATTCTGCTAATTGTTTTTGATATGGTCTAAATTGCATTAATTTTGTCTTAGTAAAGTTAATTTGTAAATTATGTCCATTCATCCATTGTGTTATTATATTTAATGTGTCAGTAATGTTGTTCTTTAAATCGTCCTGTTTTGAATTTTTTAACCCCCGACCCAAAAAAGAGGGGTGTTATAAGTTTGACTTGTCTGTGTATCTGTGTATCTGTGGCTCTGTGTATCTGTGTGTCTGTCTGTGGCATCGTAGCTCCTAAACGAATGGACCGATTACGATGCGGTTTGTTTCATTTGAAAGCTGACGTGATCGAGATGGTTCTTAGCTACAATTGATGAAGATCTGATCAGGGGTTTCAAGGTCATCAGCTCGATTTGTTAGCTGCGGTAGCGATCTTAGACGCGCTGGTTAGGACGACAACCCTTGTACGTACATATGGCGTACAAGGGTATGGCGAGGTTGGTTTGCAGTTTAGATCGATTACCTTGATTGAATATTTTAGGGGAAAAATTATATCATTTTTTACGTGTTTTAACAATGGCATATTTATTTGACATAAAATAACAATCTTCGTCGCATAGCGACGTACAAGGGTTGCCGTTCTAAACACGCATAAGGCTGGGAATACACGTCCGATATTGCTGAGCAAATTATTTACAAATCGGAAGTAGGAATCGGACGTCTATTTTGTTTCTGTATTCTGTATGAAAACTGCACCTTCAGACAATCGGATCGGCCATAAAATCGTAAGCGCCTTGGCGTTGTTTCCGATTCTGACATCCGATCCGACTATCGGATCTGACGTGTATTAAGTATTCAAACAAATGTATTTACTTTTAAACATATCTGTGACTTAACATTTGAAATAAAAACGTATACAAATACATGTGTGTTCTCGTGTGAATACGTGTGAACTCGAAGGTAGGAGACGAAATCCTGGATGTGTACAAACTTTTTTTTGGTATACTAAGTTTGGACTTATTAGATTTGTCTTGAAGGTAGGAAACTAAGTGTAGAAAAGTAAGTGCGATAAAATAAAACATTCCGGATCTAAAAAATCTGATCATGGATCCTCTCAGATCAGCAAATCAACAAGAAATGGACCTATAGTGCTTTAACTAAAATTGTTACTCACTATGAGCCATTAGCTGGACCGTTATCAAATTGAAGACCGAGAGTATCTGATAAGGCACCATCATGAATCCTCTTAGATCAGCAAATCAACAAGAGATAGAACTATAGTGCTTTAACTAAAATTGTTACTCACTAAGAGCATTTAGCTGGACCGTCATCAAATTGAAGACCGGGCAATCTGATGATGCACCATTATGAATCCTCTCAGATCAGCAAATTGATATCAATTGATCAGCAAAAAAAAAAGAGATAGAACTGTAGTGCTTTAACTAAGCCTTTAGCTGGGCCGTTATCAAATTGAAGATCGGGAGTATCTGATCATGAATCCTCTCAGATCAGCAAATCAATAACAGATAATATCATAGTGCTTTAACTAAAATTGTTACTCTCTGTGAGCCATTAGCTGGGCCATTATCAAATTGAAGACCTAGTGTAGTTATCTGATGATGCACCATAAGGATTCAAGTAGGGCTTGCATTCCGGAATTTCGGAATTTCGTAACTCCGGAATTTCGGATAGATTCTTTCCAATAATTTAAATCCGGAACCGGAGCCAATATCGTATTCCGAAGTTAAAAATTTTCATACATTATTTTTACTTTTCAAAACGTTTAAGTATCTAAAATAGATTATTATTACGATTTCAAAATACGCGTCTCGGATGTACTATTAGCACGAGGCGTCCCGTTAATAAAAATATTTAAGAAAAGTGGTCATGAATTACCTAAATCAGTGAATACAGTAGCGAAAATTGTATTAACGCAGACCGAAGAAGTAAAAACATACATAAAAAATACAATAAATGAATTGAAAATTCATCGACATCGATTCTCTCTAACTATTGATGAATGGACCTCTTCACGAAACAAGAGGTACATGATTATAAATTTGTACAGCTACGGTTTTGGTGGTTTAAATTTTAAAAATCTCGGACTTGTAAAAATTACGGGGTCAATGTCAGCTATTTCAGCTCACATGTTGCTAGACCATCTTGCTAAATTCGGCGTGTCTTTGGATGAGGACATCGTGAGCCTTACAACCGACGGTGCGAGCGTGATGCTGAAAATGGAAACATACTGCAAAGGCTATCACCAATTATGTCTAGCTCATGGTGATCAGCTCGCGGTTATCGACGCTTTATATAAAAACACTAAAGAAATCCCGCCGGCATCCGTTGATAAGGCATCCGAAAATGACAGTGAATACGAAAGCGATGAGGATGCCGATTCAGAAACGAATAACAACTGCCACTGCTCGGGCTGATCCAAAAACACACAATGAGGTCATATAAAAAGGTAGGCGCCTTGTAAGAATAATAAGAAAGTTTCCTTTAAAAGCTGATTTACGGCGACAATATGTCAAAACGGAACATGGCAAGGACATACAGCTACAGATAGATTGTCGTACACGCTGGTCAAGTATGTCGGACATGATCGGAGTGTTTTTAAAGATTAAAGACTCTGTACTTAAAGCCCTAATAGACTGAAAATCTGATATTTCGTTTTCTGAAGATGAAATCCAAACCCTGACCGACATTCACCACAGCTTAAATGTCGTAAAAGTAGCTGTTTTATCTTTGTGTCGACGCGATGCGAGTCTTTACACAGCTGACACAGCATTGAGATTCGTCCTTAAAAAAACTTGACATACAGAACAGTTTTTTTAATTACTAAACGTGCTACAAATTTACGACATCGTATTAAGCAAAAACGACAATTACTAACAGGTGTTTTACACTATTTACACAATTCAGAAGACTTCTTCAGACAAGCGGATGATGAAACTTTTGTAAAACCCAGTAGCCATGAAATCTCCGAGATCATTGTCAATTTGCTGCGCCAGCTTAAGTTCAATCCTACTTCAAGTGAGCACGAAGAGGAAAAGGATGATTCTTCATCTTCTGGTTCTGATGTTGAAGTTACAACCGCCGAGTTAACACTACAAGAACAGCTCGACAGAGAGTTACATAAATGTCAGGAGGGGACCCGAAATAAACCTTCAACTGCTAATTTCGACCTCTCTGGGTTAGTCAAATTTGAGAAAGCCATGTATTATAATGGTGGAGAAAGAGGTGTATATCTAACGCAAGCTTATAATTATATCATGTGTGTTCTTCCAACGAGCGTGGAAAGTGAGAGAGCATTTTCATGTGCCGGTTACTTTTGTAATCAGCATACGAAGCTCGCTCTCAGACAAAATGTTGGATGCTTTATTGCTCTTGAGAGCTCACTATTCAAGAACAGCTCTCTACTTCTTGAATAGTGTATTTCTAATAACAAGCATAATTGGTTAGGTAATAAGAGTTGATTTGATCTTAATAATAACTATTTTTTAAGAAGGTACCTATTAAAGTAGATAATGTAAACTAAAGAAATTCATAAAAGATTTAATTCCTGGTATTTAATTAAAAATACAATTGTTTTATTCTGTTTAAAAGATTTATGATTTCGAGAAAACCAAAAAAGTATATTTATGACTGTTCCTCTAATAAAAGAATTAAATTAGTAAGTAAGATGATGTATCAATACAAATGCGATTAAATAAATACATATTACCTACAGACTTTATTTTTTTTACCCAATTCCGGAACTAGTATCGGAATTCCGGAGTTGTGTGCCCAATATCGGAAATCAATTCCGGAGTTGAAAACTATCCGATATTGTAAGCCCTAGATCCAAGGGATATTAAAGGGATATAACTTTTGAGCCATGACTAATGTTGTTTATTACTATAAAGATGATGATATGACCAAAGTGGTTCCAGGCGTTTCGGGGGTTCCTTTAAAATATTAATTTTGATTTTATTATTAATATTGATATGTCATCTGCGAATGACATATCAATATTAACATCAATAATAACATTTAAATATCTTTACTTTGTCAAATGGTCTGAAAACGTGTAAAGTTGTGGTTAAACTCTTCCTTAATAGACTCGCGCCAAAACAATTACATTTTTCAAAACATAAAACACCGTCCAAAACATTTGAAAAAATCGTAACTATTTACATAAGTTAACGGTTTGCAAAAAGTTTACAACATTTTAATTTAATAAATTATTTTAACTACAGGACCGCAACCTGGATAACATATCCACATCTCACATCTCTTTATGACTTTCGAAATGCGAGTAATAAGATCTCAAAATTTTTAAAACATGCCGTGTATTTTTGCGAATTGCGATCGTCTACTGGTCCGATTTTGCTCTACCTGAGCTCATTCTTTTTGTGTTCTTAATGCACGTATGTACCCTTATAGATTCGTCATGTCTGTCTGTCTTCTGTCTTTTTGTCCGTCCGTATGTCACAGCCACTTTTTTCCGAAACTAAACTATAAGAGCTATACTGTTGAAACTTTTTTTTTATTGTGACACGACATCTGACCTCGCCCGCCTGATGATAAGCAATAGGAGGTCCAAGAGTGACGACGACTGGGACAACCGAGTCAGTTCTCGGCTGTCCCAGCCGCCGCCACATGTCGGCCTAAGATGCTTCTTCACGCATCGCTTGAAGGATCCAAGGTCATAGGACGGAGAGAACACACAGAGAACTTTTTAGTTCGACTGCCGATTCGGTCGATAAAATGCGGATGCTTTCCCCGACCTGTGAGTGAGTGGGAGTGAAAAGACGAGGTAGGAACAAGGTTAAAGAGCTCTTCGGAACATTCCCCGTGGTATAGGCGATAGAGGACGCACAGAGCCGCCATGTCTCTTCGTAGTTGTAGGGGCTCCAGAGTTCGCGTGACCTCTGCATCACCTATGATCCGGACAGCTCGGCGCTGCAATGAATCCAGGGCATTAAGAAGATACTTGGCAGAGCCGTCCCAGAGGTGCGAACAGTACTCCGCGCAAGAGCGAATCTGTGCCTTGTAAAGAAGCAGGCGAAGCTCTGGCGCGAAGAACCGCCGCACCTTGTTCAGGATGCCAAGTTTGCGGGAGGTGGTCTTAATGGCCCGCTCGATGTGGTCCCTGTGATTCAGGTCGCAGCGAAGGGACATTCCAAGAATGTCCAGTCTGTCCGAAGCACTGAGGGAGATGTTACAAAGAGAGGGAAGGGGAGTAAACGGGGATTTTTTCGTCGAGAACGCGCATACCTGAGTCTTGTCTGCGTTGAACTGAACCAGGTTCTTGTCGCCCCAGTGGGTAATACGATCAAGAACCCGGTTCAGTCCCGCTACAACAGACTTTCTCATATCGGCTATCTCCTGTTTGCCGGCTGCGGGGCGGGCAGTGTAGCGTCCATGCACCGTGCTGTCGTCTGCATAGCAATGAATGCCGGATCCGAGGTCCAGCATGTCATTGATATGCAGAAGGAACAAAGTCGGCGACAGCACGGAGCCCTGAGGGACGCCGGCATTCACCGACATCCTGCGCGACGCGCTTCCATCCACAACGACGCGTATGGAGCGGCCACGCAGGAAGTCAGCTATCCAGCCCCGCAGACGGTCAGGTAAACCGTATGCCTCGAGCTTGGATAAAAGGCCCCTGTGCCAGACCCTGTCAAACGCTTTGGAGATGTCCAAGCCAACAGCAAGGGCTTCTCCATTACCATCCAACGCTTCACCCCAGACGTGCGTGGTGTACGCTAGAAGATCACCAGTTGACCGTTTCGGCCTGAAGCCATATTGACGGTCATTGATCAGCTGGTGACCCTCCAGGTAGGCCATGAGGCGAATATTAATTATTCGCTCCATAACCTTGCACAGTACTGAGGTTACAGCAATTGGACGGTAGTTTGACGGGTCCGAGCGGTCGCCCTTCTTTGGGACCGGTTGCACATTGGCCCCCTTCCAAGCCCGAGGCACGCAGCCCGATGCGTACGAGAGCCGGTATAGCCTCGTCAAGACGGGAGTCAACTCCGCTGCACAAGTATTAAGCACAAGCGCTGGGACACCATCGGGACCACTGGACTTCCGGATATCAAGCGATCGTAGCTCCATGCGGACATCGCGTTGTCTGATACGAATCTCAGGCATCGTATGTCCGCATGGACGCAGGGTGGGTGGCCCTGCACCACGATCGTCAATATGCGAATTTGAGGCAAAGACTTCGGCCAGTAGATCGGCCTTCGCCTTCGCCGTATGCGCCAGTGAGCCATCAGGCTGTCTCAGCGGTGGCAGTACAGAACGACAGAAGTTAGATTCTACAGTCTTGGCGAGACTCCAAAAGCTGCGACTACCCGTTGGGTGCGCTAATAGACTCTCGCCAAACCTGGAAACGCGCTGTGCCTCCGCCTTTTTAAAAACCTTTCTGCAAGACTTGGTGGCACGATTGTAGGCTGCTTTCAACTCATCCACGTGAGGGTCATGATGTTTTCGACCCCTGACCCATGCACTGTGAGCTGCGTTTTTTGCTGAAACAGCAGCCGCGCAGTCACTGTTGTACCGATGCACAGTTGGATGGAACGTAATATTCCATCCCCAGTGCTATCTCATCAGCAACGGCCGAGGCACACGTGGATGGATCCTCGGAGTTGAAGCAGCGCTGCCACCAAAGGAGCGAAGCGAAATAATTTCGCACTCCCTCCCAATCCGCTGACCTGTAGTGCCATAAACGTCGCACCTCATTCCTGGCGGGAGGAGGCACGATGCGCGGCACTATCGTCTCGACCAGGCAGTGGTCAGAAGTCCCAAGAGGAGCTCTGACCGAAATTTTATACCCGGTCGGACGAGTGGTCAGTAGAAGGTCCAGCAGAGAGGGAGCATGACCGACAATGTCTGGTACCCGGGTGGGTTGGGTCACCAGCTGTGTCAGGTCATGCAGAAGGGCGTAAGCATGAGCAGCCCTTCCCGCGTGGTCGGTCCTTTGGGACCCCAACCACACCTCATTGTGTGCGTTGAAGTCCCCCAAGACCACGACCTCCGCGGTCGGGAACCGCTCCAGCGCTTCGTCTGTCGCCCGGCTCAGAGAATCGAAAAGCCGGGTTGTCTCCGAATCCCCGTGGTGGGAACGATAAAGGCACCCGTAGATCCTGGCTTGGGAACCAAGGTCTACGTGTACCCAGAGGATGGACAGGGAAGGATCCTCCAAGCAAAGCAGACGGAGACAACAGATATCGGACCGGATGTACACACATACCCCGGCTTTCGCGAGGAATCTTTCCTCAAGCGAGTAGCCGGGGTATTGGAGGTACGAGGTGTCAGCCGGTGCCTTTATCTGCGTCTCCGTCAAGAAGAGCATAGCGGGCTTTGCCGTCTCAAGATGGTGATGGACGGCACTGAGATTGGCGTGGATTCCACGTATATTCGTGAAATCCACGCCAAGCTCATTTGAAATGGGGGTTTGAGTTGCCGCTGGAGAAACTCTACTTCTTGTTTTGTGTGCTTGCATTTGGAGGGGGTGGGGGGGTGCGTGAAAATGTTGGGGGTTGTTTCTTCGAAAGGGACGAAAAGTGCAGCTATCCGCTTAGCCACATGCATCCCGGCGGTGTGAGTTTGCTCACACCGCTAATCTCTAATCTCTAATCTCAGTGACTCTTTCCAATTTGGCTTCAGGTAAAGTGTATTTCTTTAGTATAGGTGATCGGGAGCGAGTGAATGTTATTACTTTACACTTAGAGGTATTGAAATAAAGGCAGTTTTCTTTACTCTAAATGGCTGCTGCGTTAATGTCTTGTTGCAAAGCCTCACAATCTTTCTCTTCATCTATTGCCCAGTATAGTTTGAGATCATCCGCAAACAAAGAACATCTGGCATTTTTTATGCATCCAGGAAGGTCATTAATCATAATTAATAAAATCAAAATTAAAATTTTAAAGGAACCCCCGAAACGCCTGGAACCACTTTGGTCATATCATCAGCTTTATAGTAATAAACAACATTAGTCATGGCTCAATAGTTATATCCCTTTAATATCCCTTGGATCCTTATGGTGCATCATCAGATAACTACTCCAGGTCTTCAATTTGATAATGGCCCAGCTAATGGCTCATAGAGAGTAACAATTTTAGTTAAAGCACTATGATATTATCTGTTATTGATTTGCTGATCTGAGAGGATTCATAATCAGATACTCCCGATCTTCAATTTGATAACGGCCCAGCTAAAGGCCTAGTTAAAGCACTACAGTTCTATCTCTTTTTTTGCTGATCAATTGATATCAATTTTCTGATCTGAGAGGATTCCTAATGGTGCATCATCAGATTGCCCGGTCTTCAATTTGATGACGGTCCAGCTAAATGCTCTTAGTAAGTAACAAATTTAGTAAAAGCACTATAGTTCTATCTCTTGTTGATTTGCTGATCTGAGAGGATTCATGATGGTGCCTCATCAGATACTCTCGGTCTTTAATTTGATAACGGTCCAGCTAATGGCTCATAGTGAGTAACAATTTTAGTTAAAGCACTACAGGTCCATTTCTTGTTGATTTGCTGATCTGAGAGGATCCATGATCAGATTTTTTAGATCCGGAATGTTTTATTTTATCGCACTAACTTTTCTACACTTAGTTTCCCACCTTCAAGACAAATCTAATAAGTCCAAACTTAGTATACCAAAAAAAAGTTTGAACACATCCAGGATTTCGTCTCCTACCTTCGAGTTCCATCATCAGAGTAATTCAGTGGTACCAGTTAAAACACACATGTATTTGTATACGGTTTTATTTCAAATGTTAAGTCACAGATATGTTTAAAAGTAAATACCTATAAGGCTGGGAATACAAGTCCGATTTTCCTCTCCGATTGTCCGATCCGATTGTCTGATCAGACAATCGGAAGGCACTCGTGCCATACATTTGTTTGAATACTTAATACACGTCAGATCCGATAGTCGGATCGGATGTCAGAATCGGAAACAACGCCAAGGCGCTTACGATTTTATGGCCGATCCGATTGTCTGAAGGTGCAGTTTTCATACAAAATACAGAATCAAAATAGACGTCCGACTCCTACTTCCGATTTGTAAATAATTTGCTCAGCAATATCGGACGTTTATTCCCAGCTTTATGCGTGTTTAGAACGGGCAACCCTTGTACGTCGCTATGCGACGAAGATTGTTATTTTATGTCAAATAAATATGCCATTGTTAAAACACGTAAAAAATGTTATAATTTTTCCCCTAAAATATTCAATCAAGGTAATCGATCTAAACTGCAAACCAACCTCGCCATATGAATATTTTAAGGGAAAAATTATAACATTTTTTACGTGTATTTACATTGGCATATTTATTTGACATAAAATAACAGTCTTCGTCGCATAGCGACGTACAAGGGTTGCCCGTCCTAAACAGCGTGTCTAAGATCGCTACCGCAGCTAACAAATCGAGCTGATGACCTTGAAACCCCTGATCAGATCTTCATCAATTGTAGCTAAGAACCATCTCGATCACGTCAGCTTTCAAATGAAACAAACCGCATCGTAATCGGTCCATTCGTTTAGGAGCTACGATGCCACAGACAGACACACAGATACACAGAGCCACAGATACACAGATACACAGACAAGTCAAACTTATAACACCCCTCTTTTTGGGTCGGGGGTTAAAAACAGCGTAGGGCCGAGTGTACTGCCCTGACTGACGCCTGACCTAGTATAATAACAATCCGTCTCATAACCCCCAAGCCTCACATATTGACAACGATATCTAAGGTAGTCTGAGAAAAAAATTATTGGTTGTGGCGTGAAACCGATCTGCGCACACTTTTTTCAGCAGCAAATCATCCACTAGATCAAAAGCTTTTTTAAAGTCAAAGTAAGCTGCATCCACTTGTTGTTTCGTGTCAATTTCCGTCATGCAGTAGTCAACAAAATTTATTTGTCATGTAGTAGTTGATTTTGCAGAACGAAAACCATGTTGCATAATGCATGTCGTGACGATCTGTAACCGAAAGAACAATAGACATTTATTAGGTTTTTTATGCATGAGATTGTTTTAAATTAATATATTTTGTTACTTTTGTTGATCGTCCAAATTAATAAATACTATTTAATATTTTAGGTTTCATTCAAACTCAAAAACCCGAATGCTTACGAACATTTTTGCAGTGGTTCTCTTGTCGACAATATGAAAGTGATAACAGTAGCTCATGCCTTTGTAGTAAGAAACAATTTCTGGGTGACTCCGTTAAAAGGGTATTTAATTTACTAATAAAACATTTATAATATTTATCTTATCATCAATCAATCAATATCATCATCATTATTATATCATCATCATTATCATTTATATTGTATAATAAAAGAAAGTGTACAATGTGCGTGCCGATAAAACTCTAAAACGAGTCCCACTAGGATCAAGGTTGTGTGGTAGATATGATGTGGTAGCCCTTCATTCCTTATCCATAAAGGTTTCCGTTTTGACCCAAAGCAATTACTTTTAAAGATTTAAGGGCTTTAAGTTTTGCTCTATAGAAATTTCGACAAAAGTTAAGTACACTCTAGGGCAATCCACAATAATCTGGCAAGCTCTAAAATGTATATAAATTAAATAAAATAAGTTTAATGCAATCGAATCGAAAATAATCGAATTAAAATATAATCGAATATAACAGTTGTTAACACCCACAAAAAGGTCATTATATACGTTAATATAATATTGGCATTTTAACTATAAAAAAATTGAACGAAAATGCTCTGAATAGTTTTATTGATTTTGAAATTGTTATGGGAAGCTCATGTTATATTATTTATATTATATTATTTTATTTATATTACATAATATTATTTATAAAGAGAAACGATTATATTAATTTTTTCAATTCACAACAACTGGCGACCGTGACAGGACAGGGAAACCATCTAGAATCTAGATCTACACAGGATCTTACTAATTTTCTTAATCCCCAAATAAGAACGTTCTATGTGACAAAGAAATTTCACTAATAGATCAAATATGTTTTATGGAAATCTCGACATAATGAATTTCACGCCGATGTAGAAGTTTTATTAAATACTAGCTGACCCGGCGAACTTCGTACCGCCTAAAAGTGAATGAATGCCATGTTACAGATTAGCTTAACTTAAGTTGTTGTGAATTGAGAAAATTAATATATTTGTTTCTCTTTATATATAGGTTTTTAAGCAATATATTTTTACTGATATGCCAAAATGTACAATTTGTTTTTATTTCTCAACATCCTCCAAAGAAAAGAAATAAATAAAGTTGTATATCAAAGAAAATAGATGTCTTCTTAAATCTATTTTTGGAGGTGCCCTCATAATGCGTCCATTTCTCGTTGCAGATAATGCATTCAAAACCTATAATTATAATGTACCATACGGACTGGACAGGGACAGGCAGAGTCAATAAAGCGCCATTTGCCACGGTCCTGACACAACTACCTAGATTCCTTTACATCCACAATTCTCTTCATATAAGCTGTATTCATATAAACACAGCTTTCTTAAGGAAGCTTAAAACATACACTTTTGATATTTATCATTTAAAATATTTTAGAGCTTTTCCTAACCTATCTAAACTATTTTAAAATGTATGTTAAACTGGTAATACAATTAAGCCCAAGCCCTCATACAAAAAGAATGATGTCCTTTGTTGATTAGAAAATATATAAGTACTTACATTGATTTCGACATTCAATACATAGAGATAAGTATATTATGATTTAATAACGCTTTTCGGCATGCACGAAATTCACGAACACATTCCGTTGAACTTTTTGTTTTTTTAATCTTGTTTTCCTTTTTTTTTGTATTCCGAAAATTGCAACAATAATTTGCATTTGTTTTCGGCATATTTAAAAATTTAAAAACGTACAAACAAAACACTACTACAGTAATTTGATCTATTTGATTTGACAGGTCGCGACGCGTCGGTTACTTTGTGACTTACGAGTCTATGTCATTGTATTAAAGCTCATAATTCTACAGCCATTATCGAGATGCCGTAAGATGCCGAGTATACACGAATGCACAACGAATGTCGCAAGTGTCAGTTAAGTTATTCAGAGCAAAAGCGTCTTTACCTCATTGTAATAAATCCCATAATTCTATAGCAATTTCTTTAGAATTTCTATCTCATTTTCTCCCACGTTAAATCTTATAAATTTATGTTTTGTCTCTTTTTACTGTCGTTTACTTCAACTAACGGACATTCACATTTATAATAATAGTAGGATAATAATAATAATAATTTAATATAATATAATAATTTGTTTTAAATTCTCAAGAGCTTGATATATTTTTCTTAGTTTACCCAAAATAAATTTCTGAACGCGCGCAATTTTGTATGGGAAAATGTTTTTTCTTTTATTTTATTTATTATAAAAGATTTTTTTCTAAAATAAACGTAGCCTAAGTTACTCCTTGTTATATCAGCTACCTGCCAATAAATGTCCCGTCACAATCAGTCCAGCCATTCAAGAGATTAGCCGGAACAAACAGACAGACAGACAGACAGACAGACAAAAATTTTAAAAAATGTCATTTTGGTGTATGTACCGTATATATATTCATATACATTTATTAAAAAACGTTTATTTTAATATTACAAACAGACACTTCAATTTAATTATATGTATAGATACAATCCATAGAATATTTAAACTGATAAAATTATGGAAAATACTAGAGGTGATCAAAAAGTAAAACGGGTATTTCAAATAAAAATAAAAATCCAAAACAAAAAAATTGACGTGACAACGTCTTATAATTCGATGGAGCTGGCAGCACGCACGAAATATCATGCGACGTTACGGCGTTCCATTTAAGGCTTGAAGTGCAAGCAAGAGCGCGGAACGAGCGACAAAGAGGACCAATCGGCCTCCGCGTTCGGCAGCGTTCAACATTTGTCTCTCTCCAACTTGAATGAGCGATGCGTACTATTAATAATAATATTACTAATCTATACTAATATAATAAAGCGGAAGAGTTTGTTTGTTTGTTGGTTTGTTAGTTTAAACGCGCTAATCTCAGGAACTACTGGTTCGAATTAAAAAATTCTTTTTGTGTTGGATAGATCAATTATCGAGGAAGGCTTTAGGCTATAAAACATTACAATGCGACTTATAGAAGCAAAGAAACAGTCAAAAATGTGAAAAAAACGGGGAATATTATTTGTCTTTCAGGGTTTCCGTTGCGTGCGCTGCAAAAACCGTTCGAAATACCCAAAAAATATGTATGAAATAATTATTCCTCTTTAAATTATCCAAAAAAATGTCCGCGACCGTATATGTCTATCTTTTAAGATTAACTCACAATAACCATTTTTATGATAGTCAAATTTGATCTAAATTAATGCATTATTACAAATTATTTGTCAGTTGTATTAACATAATAATATTATTCTTTATCGAAATAAATGTGTCATTAATTAAGAGTATTTAACTGTGAACAAAATTGTCATTGACATCACCTAATTTCAATAAACATCTTATCTATACATATAATAAAATTGGAGTGTCTGTTTGTAATATTAAAATAAACGTTTTTTAATAAATATATATGAATATATATACGGTACAAACACCAAAATAACATTTTTTTAAATTTTTGTCTGTCTGTCTGTCTGTCTGTCTGTTTGTTTGTTCCGGCTAATCTCTTGAATGGCTGGACTGATTGTGACGGGACATTTATTGGCAGGTAGCTGATATAACAAGGAGTAACTTAGGCTACTTTTATTTTAGAAAAAAATCTTTTATAATAAATAAAATAAAAGAAAAAACATTTTCCCATATTTTGTATTTTCCCATATTTTGCGCGCGTTCAGAAATTCATTTTGCATGCGTTCAGAAATTTATTTTGGGTAAACTAAAGAAAACATATCAAGCTGTTGAGAATTTAAAACAAATTATTATATTATATTAAATTATTATTATCCTACTATTATTATAAATGTGAATGTCCGTTAGTTGAAATAAACGACAGTAAAAAGAGACAAAACATAAATTCATAAGATTTAACGTGGGAGAAAATGAGATAGAAATTCTAAAGAAATTGCTATAGAATTATGGGATTTATTACAATGAGGTAAAGACGCTTTTGTTCTGAATAACTTAACTGACACTTGCGACATTCGTTGTGCATTCGTGTATACTCGGCATCTCACGGCATCTCGATAATGGCTGTAGAATTATGAGCTTTAATACAATGACATAGACTCGTAAGTCACAAAGTAACCGACGCGTAGCGACCTGTCAAATCAAATAGATCGATGAAAAAACATTACTGTAGTAGTCTTTTGGTGTACGTTTTTAAATTTTTAAATATGCCGAAAACAAATGCAAATTATTGTTGCAATTTTCGGTATACAAAAAAAAAGGAAAACAAGATTAAAAAAACATCACAAAAAGTTCAACGGAATGTGTTCGTGAATTTCGTGCATGCCGAAAAGCGTTATTAAATCATAATATACTTATCTCTATGTATTGAATGTCGAAATCAATGTAAGTACTTATATATTTTCTAATCAACAAAGGACATCATTCTTTTTGTATGAGGACTTGGGCTTAATTGTATTAACAGTTTAACATACATTTTAAAATAGTTTAGATAGGTTAGAAAAAGCTCTATGGTAATGGGCACTAAAATATTTTAAATGATAAATATCAAAAGTGTATGTTTTAAGCTTCCTTAAGAAAGCTGTGTTTATATGAATACAGCTTATATGAACAGAATTGTGGATGTAAAGGAATCTAGGTAGTTGTGTCAGGACCGTGGCAAATGGCGCTTTATTGACTCTGCCTATCCCTAGCGTGACAATTTGATTGATAGATGTTTTTTCTAATTTTTGTTGTGCATCAAATAACATATTTTTGTTGCTTTGCTCTTTTTATTGCAACTAAAAATAGATGTCGATGTGTTTTTATTTTTTATTTTAGAAATGTTAACATACATAATATGTATATATACTAGCGCTTAACTGAGTAGGTAAGGGTCTGCCGACCCGGGGTAGTACCACCATTTACAAGTATACAGACCGTGAAGTGACTTAGTGTAGAGATCAGATTGCAAGTTGCCGCACACATGACTTTTTTTGTTACGCTTTCACACAAAAACTGCTCAACGGATCATCATAAAACTTTGTACACATATTCTTGCAGGTATCAGAAATAACATAAAACACTTCTTTAAAAAAGTTTTTATTTTAGTAGTGTCAAAAAAAATCCCTATTATAATAGTTGGTTCATATCATGAGTACTATAAAACCATAGCGTTGTATTACCGACAGTCACGTCAACATCTAATCAAATTAACTGTACTATGGAGACTATACACTATACTTTCCATAGACTATACACTATACTTCCTTCTGTCATTAAATGCATATCTTTAAACTAATTCTTAGTGACGAGATTAATAGTTTTAAATATCCCCATAAGAAAGAAACATGAGATGACCTAACAGGCTGGTGTACGAACTATCATTTACATATCAGATGGTACATTATAATTATAGGTTTTGAATGCATTATCTGCAACGAGAAATGGATGCATTATGAGGGCACCTCCGAAAATAGATTTAAGAAGACATTTATTTTCTTTGAAATACAACTTTATTAATTCTTTTCTTTGGAGGATGTTGAGAAATAAAAACAAATTGTACATTTTGGCATATCAGTAAAAATATATTGCTTAAAAACCTATATTGTATTATTTATAAAGAGAAACAAATATATTAATTTTCTCAATTCACAACAACTTAAGTTAAGCTAATCTGTAACATGGCATTCATTCACTTTTAGGCGGTACGAAGTTCGCCGGGTCAGCTAGTCTATACATATAATAAAATTGGAGTGTCTGTTTGTAATATTAAAATAAACGTTTTTTAATAAATGTATATGAATATATATACGGTACAAACACCAAATTAACATTTTTTTAAATTTTTGTCTGTCTGGCTGTCTGTCTGTTTGTTCCGGCTAATCTCTTGAATGGCTGGACTGATTGTGACGGGACGTTTATTGGCAGGTAGCTGATATAACAAGGAGTAACTTAGGCTACGTTTATTTTAGAAAAAATCTTTTATAATAAATAAAATAAAAAACATTTTCCGATACAAAATTGCGTGCGTTCAGAAATTCATTTTGCATGCGTTCAGAAATTTATTTTGGGTAAACTAAGGAAAACATATCAAGCTCTTGAGAATTTAAAACAAATTATTATATTATATTAAATTATTATTATTCCATTTATTGTATATTATTCTTATTTTATATATTTTTAAAATAAAAATAATTTAAAAATATAAAAAACTAGCTGACCCGGCGAACTTTGTACCGCAATAAATGAGCAGATTTTTGATTTTATTGAGTTAATTGTTTTATTATATAAAGTTGTCAGGTTGATCTAGCTGACCCGATAGTTATGACTATGAATATTGAATTCGAATTGGTATAATTCATAAAAAGAGTGTTTTTTATTCTAATGCTTTATGGTATACAACATTCTTAGTTTTTTTTATCTTGCGCTAATATAAACAGTTTTGTTGGTATACCGACACGGGAACAGGCGACATAAATTTGATGCCGCAAACAGTTAGGGACTGCCCTTGAGATTTATTTATTGTCATTGCAAATGCTAGCCGCACTGGAAATTGCAAACGTTTAAAGTTGAATGGCATGTCATTCTTTGACTCGCAGCATTGCGAGTTCTGCGACTTAAGTTTGTACGTCTAGCTGCTGGCATTTTTATAAATGAAAATTCATCTGTAAATTAAAATAAAACTATTGTATTCTTCTTTATAACCAAGTAGGTATATACCACTTGTTATGTTAGTAACGTGTATGTTAGTCTATCCAAACTTACCAAAATTCCATATCAAATTAAACTTTTAATATGGCTGATGGCTCTAAAGTAACCGTCATGTGAACTAAGAAAATCAGGTTTCTTAGATCCTTTAAATTAATTATTTTAAATGTATTGTTTATCAATAAAATAAGATTGACAGAAGAATCCGTTTTAAACGTCATTTTTTTTCATCCTCTTATATTTGCAGCACGCATTCAGTCAATTCTATGTCAAATGTCTTAAGGTTACATTAAAAAAGTTTAATAATTTTATATGGTGGTTAAGTAACTTTAAATTTCTAATTTTCCGCGCAATTTCCTTAATTTTTGACGTGACAACGTCTTATAAATTGGTTTGCCGGGTGACACTTCAAGAAACTGCGTTACGCTCCGCTCACGTTATGCGCTCACAATGAGAGCGAGTGAGAGGCACGCGTCCCTTCCACTCGGGCATGGTTAGCCCGCCTAAGAGCGAGAGAGACAGACATAATGTTAATATGAAATTCAGTGCGAGATTCTTTGTATAAATTAATGTTTTAAATATAATTCTTTGTATAAATAAATGTTTTAATTTGTTACTATTATTTCATCCTTCTTCCTACTATACGAATGAATATTCACATTAAAATTATTTTACCACTCAAAGTCGTTGTCACGTAAAACTTTCGCCCGTATATCGACTTTACAGGCAACCAATTTTTTTTCTTTCATAAGAACCTTCTCCTGATAATAACGAACAAAACAAAAAAAGAATTAGCGAAATCGGTCCAGCCGTTCAGGCGTGATGCCGTGACCAAGGGAAATAGGGATTCATTTTTAGGGTTCCGTAGTAAAAAACGGAACCCTTATAGATACGTCATGTCTGTCTGTCTGTCTGTCTGTCTGTCTGTCTGTCTGTCTGTCTGTCTGTCTTTCTGTCCGTCCGTATGTCACAGCCACTTTTTTCCGAAACTATAAGAGCTATACTAATGAAACTTGGTAAATAGATGTATCCTATGAACCGCATTAGGATTTTCACACAAAAATATAAAAAAAACAATAAATTTTGGGGGTCCCCATACTTAGAACTAAATCTCTAAATTTTTTTTCATCTAACTCATACGTGTGTGGTATCTATCGATAGGTCTTAAAAAATGATATTGACGTTTCTAATATCATTTTAATCTAAAATGAATAGTTTGCGCGAGAAACACTTCCAAAGTGGTAAAAAGTTGGTCCCCCCCCCCTGTAACTTCTAAAATAAGAGAATGATAAATCTAAAAAAAATATATGATGTACATTACCATATAAACTTCCTCCGAAAATTGCTTTGAACAAGATCTAGTAAGTAGTTTTTTTTTAATACGTCATAAATCGTAAACCGCAATATACCTTTCATTCAATCAACTCAAATATATAAAAAAAATTAATCATTTAATTTCATAAACATAAACCTAATGCCTAAACCGTGAGCTATTATTTTCTAATGATAAATCTATAATAGGTGCCTAAGTAAATAATTATTATAATTCGCGGGGGCGTGGCTTCACAAATAGGGGTGCGAAGCGCGCGGGGGCAGGTTGCCGACTGTTCTAACCCAAGCGGGCAGGTAGAGACCACATAGAGCGAGGGCCGACGTTGTTGAAGCTCGTGAGCACGGAGCTAATTTTTCGATACATTTGCGAATGCTAAGTATTGTACGTTTACGATATGATAATGTTTTAGTTGAATAAAAATTATTTTGATTACTTACATCGAAATTATTCTTTTAAACTCAATTACTGCTCATAAATAGGTAAATACTTACTATAAAACGTCAACCTAATAAGTTTTAAGATGTTTTGTTCATTTCCTCACATCTAAATACATAAAATACATACAGGTCTCCCAAAGTGATAATACGCATAGAAATCTTCGTCACTTTTCGACAACGGTCTTATTTCTGAGCGTCGGAAGAATGTTTTCGATTGTGTACACATGATATTGACTCCTATTTCTTTCGAACAAGGTGAAAAATGCAAGTGCATTGTTTAGGGCTCTTACGATTAATGCGCATAGAATTTTTTTCACTGTTTTCGTTTACGTCAATTTTTTTCACAATTCGTCACTGTTCGACAACAGTCGTATTTCCGAGCGTCGGAAGAAAGTTTTCGATCGCGTACACATGATATTGACTCTTATTTCTTTCGAACAAGGTGCAAAATACAAGTGCATTGTTTAGGGCTCTTACGATTCAATGATTCGGGTGTTTCCGGGAATACCACAATTACGAAGATCTGCATGCGCATTATTAATTTGGGAATACTGTACCTACTCATGTTAGAATAAAACTTTATCTTGTCAAACTGAAATATATATTAGCTTGTTTAGCTATCACAACCCTATATGGGCTGGCATTTAGATCTAAATAGTAGTTAGATCTAAATCCTATCATTTAGGTACCTAATAATAATGTTTACTCATCAATATTTTTTTTATTAATTTAAAAAATACACTATTATTAAAACATCGATCAAAGTCTTAATATTATGTTACTTGCTGCTACGGAACCCTTAATGGGCGAGTCCGACTCGCACTTGGCCGATTTTTATATATATAGATAGCGACATTCGTTGTGCATTCGTGTATACTCGGCATCTCGATAATGGCTGTAGAATTATGAGCTTTAATACAATGACATAGACTCGTAAGTCACAAAGTAACCGACGCGTCGCGACCTGTTAAATCAAATAGATCGATCCAAAACGTTACTGTAGTAGTGTTTTGTTTGTACGTTTTTAAATTTTTAAATATGCCGAAAACAAATGGAAATTATTGTTGCAATTTTCGAAATACAAAAAAAAGGAAAACAAGATTAAAAAAACATCACAAAAAGTTCAACGGAATGTGTTCGTGAATTTCGTGCATGCCAAAAAGCGTTATTAAATCATAATCGACGGTTTCCGTGCTATTTGTTTTAAGCGACATTTTTAAAACTTTACAGGAGAGCGATTTAAAGTTTTGATTTCCAGAAAAAAATTCATAACTTTTTGAAACCTGGTTTATTTTCAAAAAAGTAAAATTTATCTATTTTCATATCATATTCCCCATAATTTGATTAAGATACTTCTTTTAAAAAGGCGCTATTAGCAGATATAATTGTCGCTTAAACACTTAATTTGACGCCCATACTTAATTAATTTGTAGATGCAGGCTAAATGATTTAAGCACCAAATGTTGCACGTAATAGATTCAAGCAAAACGCTTTAAGTATAACTTTTGTATTTTTTTAGAGTAAGGCTAATTGCATCAATTACAACTTGATGAATAAAACAGAAAAAGGCAAATTAGTTTATACGACTAGTAAAACACAGCTGAGGTACAGGATAAATGACTAAAGAGACAAATAGTATTTAAAAAGTAATTGTTTGAAATGACAATAAATTCGTAAATTTAAAAAAAAAGTCGGTTAAAACATACAATACTTTGGTTAAAAAGGAAATAACTCTTTGTTGTTTTAATAATAAAATAAATAATAAATAAAACAAAACTATTAATAATTACCATTTTTAATTTATTAACATAATGTTATTCAAATATCGTATTGTACTCAATAAGAATCACTTTGGCATATAATGTGTCCCAAAATTTAGCGATAAAACTGCAACAGAGGGTAGCCCTAGTCATGACTAGTCAAGAACAAAAAAAAATAAAATTATCCATTGTTTTTTTAGTTACGAAAAAAATGTATTTTTTTCAAAAACTTACATCTCATCTGACATTTTTAACTACCATGAAAACATTTTTTTAAATATTTTTAATTTATTTAATGTTTCAGTAAGCTGAATATATCTGTTATTTATTACAATCCTTGAAAACCCCAGAAAACACATAGTTTTTAAATAAAAATGATTTATATTTCATTTTTTGCTTAATTAAAATGTTGAAAGATTTTTACTTTCAGTATTTTACTCATCGTGGTTGGAAAAGAAGTATGAATACTCAATAGCAAGTTTTATCAAAAAATGACGCAACTAATCAAGATTCTAAAATGATATAATATTCTAGGAAAACTAGCCACATAAAAAATACGAGTGGTATTTCTAAACAAGAACCAAATTTCATAAAATTGTTGTTTAAATTAATCACTTTTACTATGGGATCAAAACAGGTTTTTGTTAGTCAATATCATTTTAAAAGTAGAGAGAGAGAAAGAGATTTTACGTTAGAGCGAGATAGACACATGTAAATTTTTGAATATTATTGTAATTTTGTATCCAAAATGGGTTTATGGATATAAAATGAAATAAAACAACTAGTTTAAACAATAAAACATTTAATTTTTTACTGAATTTTTACTTTCAGTATTTTACTCATCGTGGTTGGAAAAGAAGTATGAATACTCAATAGCAAGTTTTATCAAAAAATGACGCAACTAATCAAGATTCTAAAATGATATAATATTCTAGGAAAACTAGCCACATAAAAAATACGAGTGGTATTTCTAAACAAGAACCAAATTTCATAAAATTGTTGTTTAAATTAATCACTTTTACTATGGGATCAAAACAGGTTTTTGTTAGTCAATATCATTTTAAAAGTAGAGAGAGAGAAAGAGATTTTACGTTAGAGCGAGATAGACACATGTAAATTTTTGAATATTATTGTAATTTTGTATCCAAAATGGGTTTATGGATATAAAATGAAATAAAACAACTAGTTTAAACAATAAAACATTTAATTTTTTACTGAATTTAATTACAATAAATGTTCGAATTGTTTGCCACCAGCAATAATACAAGCACGACATCGCCTTAAAAATGATCGTTTTATTCGTCTTGCATAACTTCCAGCATTTATGTGATCCGCAGCCCGAGTGATTTTTTGGCGAAGTTCGTCTAATGTTGTAATGGGTTTTGAGTAGACCCTGTCTTTGAGACAACCCCAATAGAAGAAATACAGGGGGTATAGATCGGCTGAACGTGGTGGCCATGAGATAGGACCAAGTCGCCCGATCCAACGCCCTGGAAACTCATTGTTCACGTAATCTCGGACAGGACGGGCATAGTGAGCTGGGCAACCATCATTTTGAAACCATAAGTATCGTAAATCACTTAGAGGCACTAATAATTCTGACAAGTTATTTTGTAAGAAGCTCAAATAACTATTGCCATCTAAGTTTCCGTGTAACTCAAAAGGCCCAATCACTTTTCCATTTAATATGCCCGTCCAAAGGTTAAGGTTGAATTGGTATTGAGATTTATCTTGTCTCATCAGGTGTGGATTTTCATAATTCCAGCTATGTAGATTGTGAAGATTTAAATAGCCATCTTTCTTGCAGATTGATTCATCCGACCATAAAACTTTATCTAAGAATTAAGAATATTCCCTGTGCTTTTGTAGCATTACACGGCAAAATGTGACCCGTAGTGGATAGTCCCGCGGTAATAGCGTCTGCATACGTTTGTAGTGATATGGGTGAAGCCTGTGATATTTTTAAATACGATGAGCAGAACTTCTTGGTATTCCCGTAGCTGCTTCTATGGCACGTACCGAGGTAGTTAAATCCATTTCTATTTCATGCAGAACTTTTTCATCTCGATCCGATCTTGGTCTTCCAGCATTTCTCCTATTAGATGGTAAACGATCCTCCGAAAACGCTTGATGTAGATTTATAAATACTCTAAAATCTTTGAGCATTTGGGTACCTTTCCCGATACAATCTGCTAGCAGAGTTTGCATTGCTTCGGCATTCACCATAAATTAAGTGCATATTAGCGTATTCCAATGGCGTGTATGGTAGCGGCATGATAAAAACAAAACTCATAATCACAGTCCAAAATAATGCCAGGTCAGTCCAGTTTGCAGATCACTTAATCGAGTCCAAAAGCCAATCCAAAAGTCGTCAGTATTAAAGCCAATTTAATGCGGAACGGTGCACAGTAAACAAAGGAACAGAGCATACTGACTGATAACAGCAACTTCTCTACTTGCCCCATTGTTATATTCAAAAATTAACATCTGTCTATCTCGCTCTAAGGTAAAATCTCTCTTTCTCTACTTTTAAAATGATATTGACTAACAAAAACCTGTTTTGACCCCATAGTAAAAGTGATTAATTTAAACAACAATTTTATGAAATTTGGTTCTTGTTTAGAAATACCACTCGTATTTTTTTATGTGGCTAGTTTTCCTAGAGTATTATACCATTTTAGAATCTTGATTAGTTGCGTCATTTTTTAAATAAAACTTGCCATAGTAGTATTCATATTTTTTTACACCACGATGAGTGAAAGTCTACTAAAATTATTTATTTTTTAACATTTTAAGCAAAAAATGTAATATAAATCATTTTTATTTAAAAACTATATGTTTTCTGGGGTTTTAAGGATTGTGATAAATAGCAGATATATTCAGCTTACTGATACAAAAAATAAATCAAAAATATTTAAAAAATTTAATATTTTTAATACTTAAAATATTTAAAAAATTTCATGGTAGTTAAAAATGAGATGTAAATTTTTGAAAAAATTACATGTTTTTCGTAACTTAAAAAAAACAATGGATATTTTTCAATTTTTTTTCTCGTCTAGTCATAACCAGGGCCACCCTCTGTTGCAGTTTTATCGTTGAATTTTGGGACACATTATATATGGCACGATATGGTGTAGACTGAAGCGCCCGTTCGGGGAGGTATAGTATAAAAACTGGCTTGTTTTATAGACGCGAGCGGCGAAAATGTTCTGTTTTAACCGACATTTGGTACAACGATTCATACAAAATTTGCAGTGTCTGAATGTAAAGTTTTCGATGTAATCGGTATAGGAAAAATGAATGAAGTACTAGTACTTGTAGATTTAATTTGTTTGAAGCGACCAATCAAAAATTAACCGATTTAGGAAAAAAGGTTTATTTGCCATTTAAAGACTGTTTCAACTACAGGGCGAAATGTTTTAATAGCCTTTTTTTACTAAAAACAGATTCAAGCGAAATAAATTAAGCGACATTGCATACCAATTTGGGATTCAGGCTAAATGTTTTAAGAGACATGACTATACCTTTTTTGAGGAAGGTGTAATGATTTAACAAACATCACCTATAGAATGTAACTTCAGGAAAAACGCTTTAAATGACCCGTTAGGATGATTTCTGTGTAAGGCAAAAACGCTTAAGTAAAAGGGCAATAAAAACTTTTGTGGCTCAAGTACACTTTCTATATAAAAGGACATATTTCGCGTCGGTTCATACAATGGAATTTCGGATCGCCCCAAAAAATGGCATTGTTTGAAGCGCCAAAAAAGTACTCTGATCGTCACCAAAGTCGACTCAGTCGACGCAAAAAAAATCGCTGATTCCGAATATGTATATAAGTCAATATCGGTCAAAATGTCGCTTAAAACAAATAGCCCGGAAACCGTCGATATACTTATCTCTATGTATTGAATGTCGAAATCAATGTAAGTACTTATATATTTTCTAATCAACAAAGGACATCATTCTTTTTGTATGAGGACTTGGGCTTAATTGTATTAACAGTTTAACATACATTTTAAAATAGTTTAAATAGCTCTATGGTAATGGGCACTAAAATATTTTAAATGATAAATATCAAAAGTGTATGTTTTAAGCTTCCTTAAGAAAGCTGTGTTTATATGAATACAGCTTATATGAAGAGAATTGTGGATATAAAGGAATCTAGGTAGTTGTGTCAGGACCGTGGCAAATGGCGCTTTATTGACTCTGCCTATCCCTAGCGTGACAATTTGATTGATTGATTTTTTTTCTAATTTTTGTTGTGCATCAAATAACATATTTTTGTTGCTTTGCTCTTTTTATTGCAACTAAAAATAGATGTCGATGTGTTTTTATTTATTTATTTTAGAAAAGTTAACATACATAATATGTATATATACTAGCGCTTAACTGAGTATGTAAGGGTCTGCCGATCCGGGGTAGTACCACCATTTACAAGTATACAGACCGTGAAGTGACTTAGTGTAGAGATCAGATTGCAAGTTACCGGCTTCAACTAGCTCGACATAGTGGATGCGATTGCTACTTGCAGTTGCTTAATAGTAGTAGTGGACGCCTGCATTAATGGTTCGCAATTCAGGCTAACAGACAAAAAGCAGTAAAATTGCATAGCAGTCACAAGTGAGCAATCAACTTTACTATGATCATTATTAAATCCTACAATTATCATCTTCTCGAATTTTACATTCGTCTCATTATCTTAAAGCCAAAATTTTTGAAGTTTTCACTTCTACCACGTGTAAATTGCACACATTACTTTTTTTGTTACGCTTTCACACAAAAACTGCTCAACGGATCATCATAAAACTTTGTACACATATTCTTGGAGGTATCAGAAATAACATAAAATACTTCTTAAAAAAGTTTTTATTTTAGTAGTGTCAAAAAAAATCCCTATTATAATAGTTGGTTCATACCATGAGTACTATAAAATCATAGCGTTGTATTACCGACAGTCACGTCAACATCTAATCAAATTAACTGTACTATGGAGACTATACACTAAACTTTTCATAGACTATACACTATACTTCCTTCTGTCATTAAATGCATATCTTTAAACTAATTCTTAGTGACGAGATTAATAGTTTTAAATATCGCCATAAGGAAGAAACATGAGATGACCTAACAGGCTGGTGTACGAACTATCATTTACATGTCAGATTGTACATTATAATTATAGGTTTTGAATGCATTATCTGCAACGAGAAATGGACGCATTATGAGGGCACCTCCGAAAATAGATTTAAGAAGACATCTAATTTCTTTGAAATACAACTTTATTAATTCTTTTCTTTGGAGGATGTTGAGAAATAAAAACAAATTGTACATTTTGGCATATCAGTAAAAATATATTGCCTAAAAACCTATATTGTATTATTTATAAAGGGAAAAAAATATATTAATGTTCTCAATTCACAACAACTTAAGTTAATCTGTAACATGGCATTCATTCACTTTTAGGCGGTACGAAGTTCGCCGGGTCAACTAGTAATAAATAAAAATGTAAAATCAAAACCATAATAAACGCGATAGTAAGCCGCATAAAATTTAATTCACTGATTAATTGATCTTAGCAAATACAATAGATATGTTATATTCATAAATAATTCTTCTACATTGTAATAATTTATTTATTTATTTAGTCAATACATATGGCTTACAGCTAGTTTGCCAAGTCAACCATACACTAAATAATTAAAATACATTTTTTTTAAACAAACATGATTGATACAATATTAAACAAACAAATATTATTAATGTAATCAAATTAATTAAAGCAATAACTATTAATAATTTTAATGTCAGAATAAAAATTAAATATACACATTATTATCTACATACATGTCAATTGGTTTATAAATTTCAACTAGTTTATTAACAAATATGTCGGTATCCCGGAGTTTCAGAGAGATGTCGTTAATTAGGGCCAATCCACGAGCAGTAGGCGCATTGTCGGCTCGACGTGGATGTCAGGAGCGGTATTTGGCGGCGTGATGACTCTGTGTATCTGCCACCATTATTTCTCCAGTGCGGCACTCTTATTCCCAAAGTACCCAATGCAATGGGGTTGTTTATTTTATTACGCAATAACCAGCAGTAATGGGTCATTGTCATTTTTTTCCTACGTACTTTTAGGGTGTCCAGACCAACCATGCCTAACACAAAGGCCGAGGGATACAAAAACGAATAGTAGCCAAATATACTTTAGTATATGTATCGAGCAAACCGTTGTAGCCTTTCAATCATTATTACATATTTATTTTCATATGGATCCCAAATTATGGAACCGTATTCAAGTAAGCTGCATATCTATACATATAATAAAATTGGAGTGTCTGTTTGTAATATTAAAATAACCGTTTTTTAATACATGTATATGAATATAATATACGGTACATAAACCAAAATGACATTTTTTTTTTTTTATTGTGACACGACATCTGACTTCGTCCCGCCTGATGATAAGCAAGAGGATGTCCAAGAGTGACGACGACTGAGAAAACCGGGTTTGTTCACGGCTGCCCCAGTCGCCGTCACTATGCCGGCCAAAGGTGCTTCTTCACGCATCGCTTGAAGGATCCAAGGTCATAGGATGGAGAGAACACATGGGCAGGCAAAGCATTCCACTTGTCAATTGATCTACAAAGAAAAGACGCACCGAACTTTTTAGTTCGACTGCCGATTCGGTCGATAAAATGCGGATGCTTTCCCCGACCTGTGCGGGTATTACGGGAGTGAAAAGATGAGGTAGGAACAAGGTTAAAGAGCTCTTCGGAACATTCCCCGTGGTATAGGCGATAGAGGACGCACAAAGCCGCCATGTCTCTTCGTAGTTGTAGGGGCTCCAGAGTTCGCGTGACCTCTGCATCACCTATGATCCGGACAGCTCGGCGCTGCAATGAATCCAGGGCATTAAGAAGATACTTGGCAGAGCCGTCCCAGAGGTGCGAACAGTACTCCGCGCAAGAGCGAATCTGTGCCTTGTAAAGAAGCAGGCGAAGCTCTGGCGCGAAGAACCGCCGCACCTTGTTCAGGATGCCAAGTTTGCGGGAGGTGGTCTTAATGGCCCGCTCGATGTGGTCCCTGTGATTCAGGTCGCAGCGAAGGGACATTCCAAGAATGTCCAGTCTGTCCGAAGCACTGAGGGAGATGTTACAAAGAGAGGGAAGGGGAGTAAACGGGGATTTTTTCGTCGAGAACGCGCATACCTGAGTCTTGTCTGCGTTGAACTGAACCAGGTTCTTGTCGCCCCAGTGGGTAATACGATCAAGAACCCGGTTCAGTCCCGCTACAACAGACTTTCTCATATCGGCTATCTCCTGTTTGCCGGCTGCGGGGCGGGCAGTGTAGCGTCCATGCACCGTGCTGTCGTCTGCATAGCAATGAATGCCGGATCCGAGGTCCAGCATGTCATTGATATGCAGAAGGAACAAAGTCGGCGACAGCACGGAGCCCTGAGGGACGCCGGCATTCACCGACATCCTGCGCGACGCGCTTCCATCCACAACGACGCGTATGGAGCGGCCACGCAGGAAGTCAGCTATCCAGCCCCGCAGACGGTCAGGTAAACCGTATGCCTCGAGCTTGGATAAAAGGCCCCTGTGCCAGACCCTGTCAAACGCTTTGGAGATGTCCAAGCCAACAGCAAGGGCTTCTCCATTACCATCCAACGCTTCACCCCAGACGTGCGTGGTGTACGCTAGAAGATCACCAGTTGACCGTTTCGGCCTGAAGCCATATTGACGGTCATTGATCAGCTGGTGACCCTCCAGGTAGGCCATGAGGCGAATATTAATTATTCGCTCCATAACCTTGCACAGTACTGAGGTTACAGCAATTGGACGGTAGTTTGACGGGTCCGAGCGGTCGCCCTTCTTTGGGACCGGTTGCACATTGGCCCCCTTCCAAGCCCGAGGCACGCAGCCCGATGCGTACGAGAGCCGGTATAGCCTCGTCAAGACGGGAGTCAACTCCGCTGCACAAGTTTTAAGCACAAGCGCTGGGACACCATCGGGACCACTGGACTTCCGGATATCAAGCGATCGTAGCTCCATGCGGACATCGCGTTGTCTGATACGAATCTCAGGCATCGTATGTCCGCATGGACGCAGGGTGGGTGGCCCTGCACCACGATCGTCAATATGCGAATTTGAGGCAAAGACTTCGGCCAGTAGATCGGCCTTCGCCTTCGCCGTATGCGCCAGTGAGCCATCAGGCTGTCTCAGCGGTGGCAGTACAGAACGACAGAAGTTAGATTCTACAGTCTTGGCGAGACTCCAAAAGCTGCGACTACCCGTTGGGTGCGCTAATAGACTTTCGCCAATCCTGGAAACGCGCTGTGCCTCCGCCTTTTTAAAAACCTTTCTGCAAGACTTGGTGGCACGATTGTAGGCTGCTTTCAACTCATCCACGTGAGGGTCATGATGTTTTCGACCCCTGACCCATGCACTGTGAGCTGCGTTTTTTGCTGAAACAGCAGCCGCGCAGTCACTGTTGTACCGATGCACAGTTGGATGGAACGTAATATTCCATCCCCAGTGCTATCTCATCAGCAACGGCCGAGGCACACGTGGATGGATCCTCGGAGTTGAAGCAGCGCTGCCACCAAAGGAGCGAAGCGAAATAATTTCGCACTCCCTCCCAATCCGCTGACCTGTAGTGCCATAAACGTCGCACCTCATTCCTGGCGGGAGGAGGCACGATGCGCGGCACTATCGTCTCGACCAGGCAGTGGTCAGAAGTCCCAAGAGGAGCTCTGACCGAAATTTTATACCCGGTCGGACGAGTGGTCAGTAGAAGGTCCAGCAGAGAGGGAGCATGACCGACAATGTCTGGTACCCGGGTGGGTTGGGTCACCAGCTGTGTCAGGTCATGCAGAAGGGCGTAAGCATGAGCAGCCCTTCCCGCGTGGTCGGTCCTTTGGGACCCCAACCACACCTCATTGTGTGCGTTGAAGTCCCCCAAGACCACGACCTCCGCGGTCGGGAACCGCTCCAGCGCTTCGTCTGTCGCCCGGCTCAGAGAATCGAAAAGCCGGGTTGTCTCCGAATCCCCGTGGTGGGAACGATAAAGGCACCCGTAGATCCTGGCTTGGGAACCAAGGTCTACGTGTACCCAGAGGATGGACAGGGAAGGATCCTCCAAGCAAAGCAGACGGAGACAACAGATATCGGACCGGATGTACACACATACCCCGGCTTTCGCGAGGAATCTTTCCTCAAGCGAGTAGCCGGGGTATTGGAGGTACGAGGTGTCAGCCGGTGCCTTTATCTGCGTCTCCGTCAAGAAGAGCATAGCGGGCTTTGCCGTCTCAAGATGGTGATGGACGGCACTGAGATTGGCGTGGATTCCACGTATATTCGTGAAATCCACGCCAAGCTCATTTGAAATGGGGGTTTGAGTTGCCGCTGGAGAAACTCTACTTCTTGTTTTGTGTGCTTGCATTTGGAGGGGGTGGGGGGGTGCGTGAAAATGTTGGGGGTTGTTTCTTCGAAAGGGACGAAAAGTGCAGCTATCCGCTTAGCCACATGCATCCCGGCGGTGTGAGTTTGCTCACACCGCTAATCTCTAATCTCTAATCTCAGTGACTCTTTCCAATTTGGCTTCAGGTAAAGTGTATTTCTTTAGTATAGGTGATCGGGAGCGAGTGAATGTTATTACTTTACACTTAGAGGTATTGAAATAAAGGCAGTTTTCTTTACTCTAAATGGCTGCTGCGTTAATGTCTTGTTGCAAAGCCTCACAATCTTTCTCTTCATCTATTGCCCAGTATAGTTTGAGATCATCCGCAAACAAAGAACATCTGGCATTTTTTATGCATCCAGGAAGGTCATTAATCATAATTAATAAAATCAAAATTAAAATTTTAAAGGAACCCCCGAAACGCCTGGAACCACTTTGGTCATATCATCAGCTTTATAGTAATAAACAACATTAGTCATGGCTCAATAGTTATATCCCTTTAATATCCCTTGGATCCTTATGGTGCATCATCAGATAACTACTCCAGGTCTTCAATTTGATAATGGCCCAGCTAATGGCTCATAGAGAGTAACAATTTTAGTTAAAGCACTATGATATTATCTGTTATTGATTTGCTGATCTGAGAGGATTCATAATCAGATACTCCCGATCTTCAATTTGATAACGGCCCAGCTAAAGGCCTAGTTAAAGCACTACAGTTCTATCTCTTTTTTTGCTGATCAATTGATATCAATTTTCTGATCTGAGAGGATTCCTAATGGTGCATCATCAGATTGCCCGGTCTTCAATTTGATGACGGTCCAGCTAAATGCTCTTAGTGAGTAACAAATTTAGTGAAAGCACTATAGTTCTATCTCTTGTTGATTTGCTGATCTGAGAGGATTCATGATGGTGCCTCATCAGATACTCTCGGTCTTTAATTTGATAACGGTCCAGCTAATGGCTCATAGTGAGTAACAATTTTAGTTAAAGCACTACAGGTCCATTTCTTGTTGATTTGCTGATCTGAGAGGATCCATGATCAGATTTTTTAGATCCGGAATGTTTTATTTTATCGCACTAACTTTTCTACACTTAGTTTCCCACCTTCAAGACAAATCTAATAAGTCCAAACTTAGTATACCAAAAAAAAGTTTGAACACATCCAGGATTTCGTGTCCTACCTTCGAGTTCCATCATCAGAGTAACTCAGTGGTACCAGTTAAAACACACATGTATTTGTATACGTTTTTATTTCAAATGTTAAGTCACAGATATGTTTAAAAATAAATACCTATAAGGCTGGGAATACAAGTCCGATTTTTCTCTCCGATAGTCCGATCCGATTGTCTGATCAGACAATCGGAAGGCACTCGTGCCATACATTTGTTTGAATACTTAATACACGTCAGATCCGATAGTCGGATCGGATGTCAGAATCGGAAACAACGCCAAGGCGCTTACGATTTTATGGCCGATCCGATTGTCTGAAGGTGCAGTTTTCATACAAAATACAGAATCAAAATAGACGTCCGACTCCTACTTTATATTTGTAAATAATTTGCTCAGCAATATCGAACGTGTATTCCCAGCTTTATGCGTGTTTAGAACGGGCAACCCTTGTACGTCGCTATGCGACGAAGATTGTTATTTTATGTCAAATAAATATGCCATTGTTAAAACACGTAAAAAATGTTATAATTTTTCCCCTAAAATATTCAATCAAGGTAATCGATCTAAACTGCAAACCAACCTCGCCATATGAATATTTTTAGGGAAAAATTATAACATTTTTTACGTGTATTTACATTGGCATATTTATCTATATACATATAATAAAATTGGAGTGTCTGTTTGTAATATTAAAATAAACGTTTTTTAATAAATGTATATGAATATATATACGGTACATACACCAAAATGACATTTTTTAAATTTTTGTCTGTCTGTCTGTCTGTCTGTCTGTTTGTTCCGGCTAATCTCTTGAATGGCTGGACTGATTGTGACGGGACATTTATTGGCAGGTAGCTGATATAACAAGGAGTAACTTAGGCTACGTTTATTTTAGAAAAAAATCTTTTATAATAAATAAAATAAAAGAAAAAACATTTTCCCATACAAAATTGCGCGCGTTCAGAAATTCATTTTGCATTCGTTCAGAAATTTATTTTGGGTAAACTAAGAAAAACATATCAAGCTCTTGAGAATTTAAAACAAATTATTATATTATATTAAATTATTATTTCATTTATTTACTTTTATTCTTATTTTTTATATTTTTAAAATAAAAAATTTTAAAAATATAAAAAATAGTTGTCCACCGGCATCGGGAACAGGGTCCAAGCCACCGGTGGTCAGGGCTCCTGAGAAAGGAACCTCCTAACAATACGTGCCGTGTCCAGGAGTACTGCTTTCTGAATCAAACGCTTGATCCAGCTACCTAACGAGAGCCTCTTTAGGTGTTTATCGAGGCTCTTGGCTATTAAACCATTGGCAGTCACAACTATTGGCACAATAATTGCTGCGTCCACCTCCCACATGTCGACAACCTCGCGAGCCAGATCAAGATACTTTATTTGCTTATCTTTCTCAGCTTTCACGAGGTTCTCGTCATGAGGAACCGCTACATCCACAATTATTGTGCGACGCTCTAGTCGATCTATCACCACTATGTCAGGCTTATTGGCAACAATAGTCCTATCAGTGATGATAGATCGATCCCAGTATAATGTGATATTTCCATTTTCGAGAACTGGGTCGGGCACATACCTATAGTACGGTACTTCTGATTCCACAAGATTGTATTTAAGAGCAAGTTGCTGATGGATAATCCTGGCTACAAGATTGTGTCTATGCAAATAGTCTCCATTAGCCAGACGAGAACAGCCAGAAATAATGTGTCGGATTGATTCCCCAGGACGGTGGCATGCCCGACAAATGTCAACCGTACCATCCTTCACAATATATTTCCGGTAGTTATTCGTCATCATAACTTCGTCCATAATCGCACAGACAAAACCTTCAGTTTCTCCAAAGAGATCACCAAAACGCAGCCAGGATACGGACGCTAAGAAATCTACACCGGGCCCATGTAAAGCCCGATAAAAGCGTCCGTGAAGCTCCTTACTCTGCCATACTTCCCTGCGGTCATTAGCATCCAGAACTACAGGTTTGCGCCAGTTCTCGTTTGCCAATGAAAGTGAGATGAGGCCCTTGTCCACAGCAACCACATCACGATGCATACCCACATCAGTTTTTAAGAAATATTCCCTGAGGCTGCACACCTCACGGTTGTGTAGGGTCTTAGCATTTAAAAAGCCACGACCCCCACACTTCCGCGGGATATACAGTCTCATCACCGATGATCGTGGGTGATGCATTCGATTTGCGGTCAGCAGTGTGCGGACCCGTCTATCCAGGGCGTCAAGTTCTGTCTGAGTCCATTTGAGTATGCCGAAAGAATACATCAATACTGGCATGACCCAGCCGTTGAAAGCGCGGACCTTGTTCCCGCCTGATAAAAGACTATTTAGTACTTTATTCAGGCGGCCAAAGATGCGATCTCTCAACGACTGCTTCACATCAACAGCATTGATGCCTAACGCTTCCGACATACCCAAATACTTGTAGGTTTCGGTTGAGCAAAGGGATCTAAGGTGTATGGAATCCGAGAATTGGATTCCCACGGATTCCATAATCTCTCCTCGCATGCATGATTGCACATTTGTCCACACCAAATTCCATGCTGATAGCGCTACTGAAGGTTTCCGTTACCTTCAGAAGCTTCATCAGTTGCAAATTGTTGGGGGCAAAGAGTTTCAGATCATCCATGTAAAGGAGGTGCGATATGACCTGACCATCTCTTCTTAACCGGTAGCCTTGGCCCGAACCATCCAGTAAAGTACTGAGAGGATTGAGGGCTAGACAAAACCACAGTGGACTCAAACTATCGCCCTGGAATATGCCACGCTCTATCTTTATCGGTTCGCCGTTTCCTAGAATCCGCCGACATCCTGGATAGTGAAGGACCGTCCTCCACTGCCCCATACACGACACCAGGAAGGTGCGTAGAGCTGCATCAACTTTATACAGCTCCAACACCCTCATGAGCCATGTATGTGGTACCGAGTCATAGGCCTTCTTGTAATCTATCCAACATGTCGACAGATCTCTTCGAGAACGACGAACCTGTTGGCTAATGGCAACATCAATGAGGAGCAACTCCTTAGTACCACGGGACCCACTCCTGCATCCATTTCGAGAGGCAGACATGATGCAATTTGCATCAATATGATTGTTAATTTTGGCTCTCAAAATGGATGTAAGAACTTTATAGACCGTCGGTAAACATGTAATCGGTCTATAATTTTTGGGTTCCGCAGTACTACCTGATTTATGGAGAAGGTGAGTTATTCCTGTTGTAAGGAACTGGGGTAGCGATCCCAACTCAAGGGCAGACTGGAACTGAGCTGCCAAGCAAGCGTGTGATCTTTGAAAATATTTTATCCAAAAGTTGTGCAGCCCGTCAAGCCCTGGAGATTTCCAGTAAGGCAACGGACGGACTGCACAAGCCACATCTTGGGGGCTAATGTTAATTGCCCCCATTTCTGGTATGAGATCACACGCACGCTCGACCTCTCGAGTCCATTCACTCTCGGTGTGTCCGACAGGCACCGACCAGATGTTGCGCCAGAATAAACTTATGGCGTCATCATCCGGTAGGCACGTATCAGACACATCTTGGTCCGGTCGTTCCCAAGCCCTATAAACCGACCTTTCGTTGTTTTCGAAAGTACGATTCTGAGTGTACCTCTCCACTCGCCGCTTGTTTGCCATACGGTTTGCCCATGCATAGATTTTCTGCTTCAGGAAGTCAATGCGCTCCGTGACGCGGGTTTGGTAATCTCGGGAACTAATATCAGTCCCCGAGAACGCCCGCCTCACAAAGCGCATTACTTTAGGACGAGTGTTGCCCTCCCTGAAGCTTATAAGCTTGCCAATGAGTGCTCTAGCGTCACTGATACGACGCTCGATCCTGCACTGCCAAGCTGGTACAGCAAGTCGTGCAGCTCTGTCATTGTTGGGAAACTTGACATGAGCCACACGACATACCGCTACAGCCGCGCAGTACAAAATCGAGTGGGTATCGGCAAGATCTTTGCTGCTTTCAAATTGATTCGCCAGCTGTGAATCTAGAGCACACACTAGCGCTCTATTTTTCTTATGCATGGGCAAACGAGGTATTCGTGGTCTAAGCCCAGGTGGTGTGGAGCGGTACTCCCGGAACGCATTCTCCAAAGCACTCCTCAATTGCTCGTTATACTGGTTACTCACGGATATAGTCACGTCATCATCATTTTCTTTAATATTATTGGGCCGCGGTAAGGCACTGGGTTGCAGTTGCACCGCGACCGGTGGAGAAACAGGTGAGACATGACTACTCCGTGACTCTAAGCGTAGTCGATCAAGTACGACGTCATCCAGCATACGGTTACGCTGGATGACCCGTACCTGATCCGACAGTCGTTGGGCCGATACGTTGACAGCTGGCTCAAGCACCTGAAACAGAGTGAGCATCTGACCACGGTACGCAGTCAGGCTAATTCCCCCCTCTGTAGCCCCAAAGTATGAGCGCAAAAATTATTATTATTATTATCCTACTATTATTATAAATGTGAATGTCCGTTAGTTGAAGTAAACGACAGTAAAAAGAGACAAAACATAAATTTATAAGATTTAACGTGGGAAAAAATGAGATAGAAATTCTAAAGAAATTGCTATAGAATTATGGGATTTATTACAATGAGGTAAAGACGCTTTTGCTCTGAATAACTTAACTGACACTTGCGACATTCGTTGTGCATTCGTGTATACTCGGCATCTTACGGCATCTCGATAATGGCTGTAGAATTATGAGCTTTAATACAATGACATAGACTCGTAAGTCACAAAGTAACCGACGCGTCGCGACCTGTCAAATCAAATAGATCAAATTACTGTAGTAGTGTTTTGTTTGTACGTTTTTAAATTTTTAAATATGCCGAAAACAAATGCAAATTATTGTTGCAATTTTCGGAATACAAAAAAAAGGAAAACAAGATTAAAAAAACATCACAAAAAGTTCAACGGAATGTGTTCGTGAATTTCGTGCATGCCGAAAAGCGTTATTAAATCATAATATACTTATCTCTATGTATTGAATGTCGAAATCAATGTAAGTACTTATATATTTTCTAATCAACAAAGGACATCATTCTTTTTGTATGAGGGCTTGGGCTTAATTGTATTACCAGTTTAACATACATTTTAAAATAGTTTAGATAGGTTAGGAAAAGCTCTAAAATATTTTAAATGATAAATATCAAAAGTGTATGTTTTAAGCTTCCTTAAGAAAGCTGTGTTTATATGAATACAGCTTATATGAAGAAAATTGTGGATGTAAAGGAATCTAGGTAGTTGTGTCAGGACCGTGGCAAATGGCGCTTTATTGACTCTGCCTGTCCCTGTCCAGTCCGTATGGTACATTATAATTATAGGTTTTGAATGCATTACCTGCAACGAGAAATGGACGCATTATGAGGGCACCTCCAAAAATAGATTTAAGAAGACATCTATTTTCTTTGATATACAACTTTATTTATTTCTTTTCTTTGGAGGATGTTGAGAAATAAAAACAAATTATACATTTTGGCATATCAGTAAAAATATATTGCTTAAAAACCTATATTGTATTATTTATAAAGAGAAACATTATAGACAAACAGAAGAGAACAAAGAGAATATTAATTTTCTCAATTCACAACAACTTAAGTTAAGCTAATCTGTAACATGGCATTCATTCACTTTTAGGCGGTACGAAGTTCGCCGGGTCAGCTAGTTTGACATAAAATAACAATCTTCGTCGCATAGCGACGTACAAGGGTTGCCCGTCCTAAACAGCGCGTCTAAGATTGCTACCGCAGCTAACAAATCGAGCTGATGACCTTGAAACCCCTGATCAGATCTTCATCAATTGTAGCTAAGAACCATCTCGATCACGTCAGCTTTCAAATGAAACAAACCGCATCGTAATCGGTCCATTCGTTTAGGAGCTACGATGCCACAGACAGACTCACAGATACACAGAGCCACAGATACACAGATACACAGACAAGTCAAACTTATAACACCCCTCTTTTTGGGTCGGGGGTTAAAAATAGCGTAGGACCGAGTGTACTGCCCTGACTGACGCCTGACCTAGTATAATAACAATCCGTCTCATAACTCCCAAGCCTCACATATTCACAACGATATCTAAGGTAGTCTGAGAAAAAAATTATTGGTTGTGGCGTGAAACCGATCTGCGCACACTTTTTTCAGCAGCAAATCATCCACTAGATCAAAAGCTTTTTTAAAGTCAAAGTAAGCTGCATCCACTTGTTGTTTCGTGTCAATTTCCGTCATGCAGTAGTCAACAAAATTTATTTGTCATGTAGTAGTTGATTTTGCAGAACGAAAACCATGTTGCATAATGCATGTCGTGACGATCTGTAACCGAAAGAACAATAGACATTTATTAGGTTTTTTATGCATGTGATTGTTTTAAATTAATATATTTTGTTACTTTTGTTGATCGTCCAAATTAATAAATACTATTTAATATTTTAGGTTTCATTCAAACTCAAAAACCCGAATGCTTACGAACATTTTTGCAGTGGTTCTCTTGTCGACAATATGAAAGTGATAACAGTAGCTCATGCCTTTGTAGTAAGAAACAATTTCTGGGTGACTCCGTTAAAAGGGTATTTAATTTACTAATAAAACATTTATAATATTTATCTTATCATCAATCAATCAATATCATCATCATTATCATTATCATTATTATATCATCATCATTATCATTTATATTGTATAATAAAAGAAAGTGTACAATGTGCGTGCCGATAAAACTCTAAAACGAGTCCCACTAGGATCAAGGTTGTGTGGTAGATATGATGTGGTAGCCCTTCATTCCTTATCCATAAAGGTTTCCGTTTTGACCCAAAGCAATTACTTTTAAAGATTTAAGGGCTTTAAGTTTTGCTCTATAGAAATTTCGACAAAAGTTAAGTACACTCTAGGGCAATCCACAATAATCTGGCAAGCTCTAAAATGTATATAAATTACATAAAATAAGTTTAATGCAATCGAATCGAAAATAATCGAATTAAAATATAATCGAATATAACAGTTGTTAACACCTACAAAAAGGTCATTATATACGTTAATATAATATTGGCATTTTAACTATAAAAAAATTGAACGAAAATGCTCTGAATAGTTTTATTGATTTTGAAATTGTTCTGGGAAGCTCATGTTATATTATTTATATTATATTATTTTATTTATATTACATAATATTATTTATAAAGAGAAACGATTATATTAATTTTTTCAATTCACAACAACTGGCGACCGTGACAGGACAGGGAAACCATCTAGAATCTAGATCTACACAGGATCTTACTAATTTTCTTAATCCCCAAATAAGAACGTTCTATGTGACAAAGAAATTTCACTAATAGATCAAATATGTTTTATGGAAATCTCGACATAATGAATTTCACGCCGATGTAGAAGTTTTATTAAATATACAATCCATAGAATATTTAAACTGATAAAATTATGGAAAATACTAAAGGTGATCAAAAAGTAAAACGGGTATTTCAAATAAAAATAAAAATCCATAACAAAAAAATTGACGTGACAACGTCTTATAATTCGATGGAGCTGGCAGCACGCACGAAAAATCATGCGACGTTACGGCGTTCCATTTAAGGCTTGAAGTGCAAGCAAGAGCGCGGAACGAGCGACAAAGAGGACCAATCGGCCTCCGCGTTCAGCAGCGTTCAACATTTGTCTCTCTCCAACTTGAATGAGCGATGCGTACTATTAATATTAATATTACTAATCTATACTAATATAATAAAGCGGAAGAGTTTGTTTGTTTGTTGGTTTGTTAGTTTAAACGCGCTAATCTCAGGAACTACTGGTTCGAATTGAAAAATTCTTTTTGTGTTGGATAGATCAATTATCGAGGAAGGCTTTAGGCTATAAAACATTACGTTGCGACTTATAGAAGCAAAGAAACAGTCAAAAATGTGAAAAAAACGGGGAATATTATTTGTCTTTCAGGGTTTCCGTTGCGTGCGCTGCAAAAACCGTTCGAAATACCCAAAAAATATGTATGAAATAATTATTCCTCTTTAAATTATCCAAAAAAATGTCCGCGACCGTATATGTCTATCTTTTAAGATTAACTCACAATAACCATTTTTATGATAGTCAAATTTGATCTAAATTAATGCATTATTACAAATTATTTGTCAGAGTTGTATTAACATAATAATATTATTCTTTATCGAAATAAATGTGTTATTAATTAAGAGTATTTAACTGTGAACAAAATTGTCATTGACATCACCTAATTTCAATAAACATCTTATCTATACATATAATAAAATTGGAGTGTCTGTTTGTAATATTAAAATAAACGTTTTTTAATAAATGTATATGAATATATATACGGTACAAACACCAAATTAACATTTTTTTAAATTTTTGTCTGTCTGGCTGTCTGTTTGTTCCGGCTAATCTCTTGAATGGCTGGACTGATTGTGACGGGACATTTATTGGCAGGTAGCTGATATAACAAGGAGTAACTTAGGCTACGTTTATTTTAGAAAAAATCTTTTATAATAAATAAAATAAAAAACATTTTCCGATACAAAATTGCGTGCGTTCAGAAATTTATTTTGGGTAAACTAAGGAAAACATATCAAGCTTTTGAGAATTTAAAACAAATTATTATATTATATTAAATTATTATTATTCCATTTATTGTATATTATTCTTATTTTTTATATTTTTAAAATAAAAATAATTTAAAAATATAAAAAACTAGCTGACCCGGCGAACTTTGTTCCGCAATAAATGAGCAGATTTTTGATTTTATTGAGTTAATTGTTTTATTATATAAAGTTGTCAGGTTGATCTAGCTGACCCGATAGTTATGACTATGAATATTGAATTCGAATTGGTATAATTCATAAAAAGAGTGTTTTTTATTCTAATGCTTTATGGTATACAACATTCTTAGTTTTTTTTATCTTGCGCTAATATAAACAGTTTTGTTGGTATACCGACACGGGAACAGGCGACATAAATTTGATGCCGCAAACAGTTAGGGACTGCCCTTGAGATTTATTTATTGTCATTGCAAATGCTAGCCGCACTGGAAATTGCAAACGTTTAAAGTTGAATGGCATGTCATTCTTTGACTCGCAGCATTGCGAGTTCTGCGACTTAAGTTTGTACGTCTAGCTGCTGGCATTTTTATAAATGAAAATTCATCTGTAAATTAAAATAAAACTATTGTATTCTTCTTTATAACCAAGTAGGTATATACCACTTGTTATGTTAGTAACGTGTATGTTAGTCTATCCAAACTTACCAAAATTCCATATCAAATTGAACTTTTAATATGGCTGATGGCTCTAAAGTAACCGTCATGTGAACTAAGAAAATCAGGTTTCTTAGATCCTTTAAATTAATTATTTTAAATGTATTGTTTATCAATAAAATAAGATTGACAGAAGAATCCGTTTTAAACGTCATTTTTTTTCATCCTCTTATATTTGCAGCACGCATTCAGTCAATTCTATGTCAAATGTCTTAAGGTTACATTAAAAAAGTTTAATAATTTTATATGGTGGTTAAGTAATTTTAAATTTCTAATTTTCCGCGCAATTTCCTTAATTTTTTCTTTCATAAGAACCTTCTCCTGATAATAACGAACAAAACAAAATAAGAATTAGCGAAATCGGTCCAGCCGTTCAGGCGTGATGCCGTGACCAAGGGAAATAGGGATTCATTTTTAGGGTTCCGTAGTAAAAAACGGAACCCTTATAGATTCGTCATGTCTGTCTGTCTGTCTGTCCGTCCGTATGTCACAGCCACTTTTTTCCGAAACTATAAGAGCTATACTAATGAAACTTGGTAAATAGATGTATCCTATGAACCGCATTAGGATTTTCACACAAAAATATAAAAAAAACAATAAATTTTGGGGGTCCCCATACTTAGAACTAAATCTCTATTTTTTTTTTCATCTAACTCATACGTGTGTGGTATCTATCGATAGGTCTTAAAAAATGATATTGACGTTTCTAATATCATTTTAATCTAAAATGAATAGTTTGCGCGAGAAACACTTCCAAAGTGGTAAAAAGTTGGTCCCCCCCCCCTGTAACTTCTAAAATAAGAGAATGATAAATCTAAAAAATATATATGATGTACATTACCATATAAACTTCCTCCGAAAATTGGTTTGAACAAGATCTAGTAAGTAGTTTTTTTTTAATACGTCATAAATCGTAAACCGCAATATACCTTTCATTCAATCAACTCAAATATAAAAAAAATAATAAATCATTTAATTTCATAAACATAAACCTAATGCCTAAACCGTGAGCTATTATTTTCTAATGATAAATCTATAATAGGTGCCTAAGTAAATAATTATTATAATTCGCGGGGGCGTGGCTTTACAAATAGGGGTGCGAAGCGCGCGGGGGGCAGGTTGCCGACTGTTCTAACCCAAGCGGGCAGGTAGAGACCACATAGAGCGAGGGCCGACGTTGTTGAAGCTCGTGAGCACGGAGCTAATTTTTCGATACATTTGCGAGTATTGTACGTTTAGGATATGATAATGTTTTAGTTGAATAAAAATTATTTTGATCGAAATTATTCTTTTAAACTCAATTACTGCTCATAAATAGGTAAATACTTACTATAAAACGTCAACCTAATAAGTTTTAAGATGTTCTGTTCATTTCCTCACATCTAAATACATAAAATACATACAGGTCTCCCAAAGTGATAATACGCATAGAAATCTTCGTCACTTTTCGACAACGGTCTTATTTCCGAGCGTCGGAAGAATGTTTTCGATTGTGAACACATGATATTGACTCCTATTTCTTTCGAACAAGGTGCAAAATGCAAGTGCATTGTTTAGGGCTCTTAAAATTAATGCGCATAGAATTTTTTTCACTGTTTTCGTTTACGTCAATTTTTTTCACAATTCGTCACTGTTCGACAACAGTCGTATTTCCGAGCGTCGGAAGAAAGTTTTCGATCGCGTACACATGATATTGACTCTTATTTCTTTCGAATAAGGTGCAAAATACAAGTGCATTGTTTAGGGCTCTTACGATTCAATTATTCGGGTGTTTCCGGGAATACCACAATTACGAAGATCTGCATGCGCATTATTAATTTGGGAATACTGTACCTACTCATGTTAGAATAAAACTTTATCTTGTCAAACTGAAATATATATTAGCTTGTTTAGCTATCACAACCCTATATGGGCTGGCATTTAGATCTAAATCGTAGTTAGATCTAAATCCTATCATTTAGGTACCTAATAATAATGTTTACTCATCAATATTTTTTTTATTAATTTAAAAAATACACTATTATTAAAACATCGATCAAAGTCTTAATATTATGTTACTTGCTGCTACGGAACCCTTAATGGGCGAGTCCGACTCGCTGTTGGCCGATTTTTATATATATAGATAGTTGTCCACCGGCATCGGGAACAGTGTCCAAGCCACCGGTGGTCAGGGCTCCTAAGAAAGGAACCTCCTAACAATACGCGCCGTGTCCAGGAGTACTGCTTTCTGAATCAAACGCTTGATCCAGCTACCTAACGAGAGCCTCTTTAGGTGTTCATCGACGCTCTTGGCTATTAAACCATTGGCAGTCACGATTATTGGCACAATGATTGCTGCATCCACCTCCCACATGTCGACAACCTCGCGAGCCAGATCAAGATACTTTATTTGCTTATCTTTCTCAGCTTTCACGAGGTTCTCGTCATGAGGGACCGCTACATCAACAATCATTGTGCGACGCTCTAGTCGATCTATCACCACTATGTCAGGCTTATTGGCAACAATAGTCCTATCAGTGATAATAGATCGATCCCAATATAACGTGATATTGCCATTTTCGAGAACTGGGTCGGGCACATACCTATAGTATGGTACTTCTGATTCCACGAGATTGTATTTAAGAGCAAGTTGCTGATGGATAATCCTGGCTACAAGATTGTGTCTATGCAAATAGTCTCCATTAGCCAGACGAGAACAGCCAGAAATAATATGTCGGATTGATTCCCCGGGTCGGTGGCATGCCCGACAAATGTCAACCGTACCATCCTTTACAATATATTTCCGGTAGTTATTCGTCATCATAACTTCGTCCATAATCGCACAGACAAAATTTTCAGTTTCCCCAAAGAGGTCACCAAATCGCAGCCAAGATACGGACGCTAAGAAATCTACATCGGGCCCGTGTAGGGCCCGGTAAAAGCGTCCGTGAAGCTCCTTGCTCTGCCATACTTCCCTGCGGTCATTAGTATCCAGTACTACTGGTTTGCGCCAGTTCTCGTTTGCCAAGGAAAGCGAGGTGAGGCCCTTGTCCACAGCGACCACATCACGATGCATACCCACATCGGTTTTAAGGAAATATTCCCTAAGGCTGCACACCTCGCGGTTATGTAGGGTCTTAGCATTTAAAAAGCCACGACCCCCACACTTCCGCGGGATATACAGCCTCATCACCGATGATCGTGGGTGATGCATTCGATTTGCGGTCAGCAGTGTGCGGACACGTCTATCCAGGGCGTCAAGTTCTGTCTGAGTCCATTAGAGTATGCCGAAATACATCAATACTGGCATGACCCAGCCGTTGAAAGCGCGGACTTTGTTCCCCCCTGATAAAAGACTATTCAGTACTTTATTCAGGCGGCCAAAGAAGCGGTCTTTCAACGACTGCTTCACATCAACAGCATTGATGCCTAACGCTTTCGACATACCCAAATACTTGTATGTTTCGGTTGAGCAGAGGGATCTAAGGTGTATGGAATCCGAGAGTTGGATTCCCACGGATTCCATAATCTCTCCTCGCTTTACATGCATGGTTGCACATTTGTCCGCACCAAATTCCATGCTGATAGCGCTACTGAAGGTTTCTGTTACCTTCAGAAGCTTCATCAGTTGCAAGTTGTTGGGGGCAAAGAGTTTCAGATCATCCATGTAAAGGAGGTGTGATATGACCTGACCATCTCTTCTCAACCGGTAGCCCTGGCCCGAACCATCCAGTAGTGTACTCAGAGGGTTGAGGGCCAGACAAAACCACAGTGGACTCAAACTGTCGCCCTGGAATATGCCACGCTCTATCTTTATCGGATCGCCATTCCCTAGAATCCGCCGACATCCTGGATAGTGAAGGACCATCCTCCACTGCCCCATACACGACACCAGGAAGGTGCGTAGAGCTGCATCAACTTTATACAGCTCCAACACCCTCATGAGCCATGTATGTGGTACCGAGTCATAGGCCTTCTTGTAATCTATCCAACATGTCGACAGATCTCTTCGAGAACGACGAACCTGTTGGCTAATGGCAACATCAATGAGGAGCAACTCCTTAGTACCACGGGACCCACTCCTGCATCCATTTTGAGAGGCAGACATGATGTAATTTGTGTCAATATGCTTATTAATATTGACTCTCAAAATGGATGTAAGAACTTTATAGACCGTCGGCAAACATGTGATCGGTCTATAATTTTTGGGCTCCGCAGTACTACCTGATTTATGGAGAAGGTGAGTTATTCCTGTTGTAAGGAACTGGGGCAGCGATCCCAACTCAAGGGCAGACTGGAACTGAGCTGCCAAGCGAGCGTGTGATCTTTGGAAACATTTTATCCAGAAGTTGTGCAGCCCGTCAAGCCCTGGAGACTTCCAGTTAGATAACGGACGGACTGCACAAGCCACATCCTGGGGGCTAATAATAAGTGCCCCCATTTCTGGTATTAGATCACACGGGCGTTCGACCTCTCGAGTCCATTCACCCTCGGTGTGCCCGACAGGCACCGACCAGATGTTGCGCCAGAATAAACTCATGGCGTCATCATCCGGTAGGCACGTATCAGACACATCTTGGTCCGGTCGCTCCCAAGCCCTATAAACCCACCTTTCGTTGCTTTGAAAAGTGCGATTCTGAGTGTACCTCTCCACTCGCCGCTTATACCGACGAATACGGCTTGTTGCCCTCCCTGAAGCTTATAAGCTTACCAATGGGTGCTCTAGCCTCACCGATACGACGCTCGATCCTACACTGCCAAGCTGGTACAGCAAGTCGTGCAGCTCTGTCATTGTTGGGGAACTTGACATGAGCCACACGACATACAGCTACAGCCGCGCAGTACAAAATTGAGTGGGTATCGACAAGATCTTTGCTGCTTTCAAAATGATTCGCCAGCTGCGAATCTAGAGCACACACCAGCGCTCTATTTTTCTTATGCATGGGCAAACGAGGTATTCGTGGTCTAAGCCCAGGTGGTGTGGAGCGGTACTCCCGGAACGCATCCTCCAAAGCGCTCCTCAATTGCTCATTATACTGGTTACTCACGGATATAGTCACGTCATCATCATTTTCTTCAATATTGTTTGGTCGCGGTAAGGCACTGGGTTGCAGTTGCACCGCGACCGGTGGAGAAACAGGTGAGACATGACTACTCCGTGATTCTAGGCGTAGTCGATCAAGCACGACGTCATCCAGCATACGGTTACGCTGTATGACCCGCACCTGATCCGACAGTCGCTGGGCCGATACGTTGACAGCTGGCTCAAGCACCTGAAACAGAGTGAGCATCCGACCACGGTACGCAGTCAGGCTACTTCCCCCCTCTGTAGCCCCAAAGTATGAGCGCATGACATTTTCATTAATGGATTGTGTCCATCGCATGCGCTGCACACGTCCACTAGTAGCGGGAACCCCACCTGAAGCCGATGGGCCTCGAGGTTCCAGGCTGGCTGGTGGTCGGCCTCCTCCCCGTCGACGTGCAGATTTAAAGATTTAAAAATTTAAAATTTAAAAGATTTTAATATATGTCAAAAATGTCAAAATGTTTATTGATATTATTTTTATCAAATTTTACTAAATATTGTCCTAATAATACTCTTACTTATATTTTAAACAATATAGTTTTTAACTAAATAAAAATCACAATATATTACTGTCCAAAAATAATTTTAAAAGATTTTTTTTGTTTAGGATTAATTACTGACATTCACTTCAGTCACCGTCACGTCAATTTTATTATTATTATTATTATCCTACTATTATCCATACATATAATAAAATTGGAGTGTCTGTTTGTAATATTAAAATAAACGTTTTTTAATAAATGTATATGAATATATATACGGTACATACACCAAAATGACATTTTTTAAAATTTTTGTCTGTCTGTCTGTCTGTCTGTCTGTTTGTTCCGGCTAATCTCTTGAATGGCTGGACTGATTGTGACGGGACATTTATTGGCAGGTAGCTGATATAACAAGGAGTAACTTAGGCTACGTTTATTTTAGAAAAAAATCTTTTATAATAAATAAAATAAAAGAAAAAACATTTTCTCATACAAAATTGCGCGCGTTCAGAAATTCATTTTGCATTCGTTCAGAAATTTATTTTGGGTAAACTAAGAAAAACATATCAAGCTCTTGAGAATTTAAAACAAATTATTATATTATATTAAATTATTATTATTATTATCCTACTATTATTATAAATGTGAATGTCCGTTAGTTGAAGTAAACGACAGTAAAAAGAGACAAAACATAAATTCATAAGATTTAACGTGGGAGAAAATGAGATAGAAATTCTAAAGAAATTGCTATAGAATTAAGGGATTTATTACAATGAGGTAAAGACGCTTTTGCTCTGAATAACTTAACTGACACTTGCGACATTCGTTGTGCATTCGTGTATACTCGGCATCTTACGGCATCTCGATAATGGCTGTAGAATTATGAGCTTTAATACAATGACATAGACTCGTAAGTCACAAAGTAACCGACGCGTCGCGACCTGTCAAATCAAATAGATCAAATTACTGTAGTAGTGTTTTGTTTGTACGTTTTTAAATTTTTAAATATGCCGAAAACAAATGCAAATTATTGTTGCAATTTTCGGAATACAAAAAAAAGGAAAACAAGATTAAAAAAACATCACAAAAAGTTCAACGGAATGTGTTCGTGAATTTCGTGCATGCCGAAAAGCGTTATTAAATCATAATATACTTATCTCTATGTATTGAATGTCGAAATCAATGTAAGTACTTATATATTTTCTAATCAACAAAGGACATCATTCTTTTTGTATGAGGGCTTGGGCTTAATTGTATTACCAGTTTAACATACATTTTAAAATAGTTTAGATAGGTTAGGAAAAGCTCTAAAATATTTTAAATGATAAATATCAAAAGTGTATGTTTTAAGCTTCCTTAAGAAAGCTGTGTTTATATGAATACAGCTTATATGAAGAGAATTGTGGATGTAAAGGAATCTAGGTAGTTGTGTCAGGACCGTGGCAAATGGCGCTTTATTGACTCTGCCTGTCCCTGTCCAGTCCGTATGGTACATTATAATTATAGGTTTTGAATGCATTATCTGCAACGAGAAATGGACGCATTATGAGGGCACCTCCAAAAATAGATTTAAGAAGACATCTATTTTCTTTGATATACAACTTTATTTATTTCTTTTCTTTGGAGGATGTTGAGAAATAAAAACAAATTGTACATTTTGGCATATCAGTAAAAATATATTGCTTAAAACCTATATTGTATTATTTATAAAGAGAAACAAATATATTAATTTTCTCAATTCACAACAACTTAAGTTAAGCTAATCTGTAACATGGCATTCATTCACTTTTAGGCGGTACGAAGTTCGCCGGGTCAGCTAGTAATAAATAAAATAAAAGAAAAAACATTTTCCCATACAAAATTGCGCGCGTTCAGAAATTCAGTTTGCATTCCTTCAGAAATTTATTTTGGGTAAACTAAGAAAAACATATCAAGCTCTTGAGAATTTAAAACAAATTATTATATTATATTAAATTATTATTATTATTATCCTACTATTATTATAAATGTGAATGTCCGTTAGTTGAAGTAAACGACAGTAAAAAGAGACAAAACATAAATTCATAAGATTTAACGTGGGAGAAAATGAGATAGAAATTCTAAAGAAATTGCTATAGAATTATGGGATTTATTACAATAATGTAAAGACGCTTGAATAACGTGAATAACTTAACTGACACTTGCGACATTCGTTGTGCATTCGTGTATACTCGGCATCTTACGGCATCTCGATAATAGCTGTAGAATTATAAGCTTTAATACAATGACATAGACTCGTAAGTCACAAAGTATCCGACGCGTCGCGACCTGTCAAATCAATTAGATCAATCGAAATCAATACTGTAGTAATGTTTTGTTTGTACGTTTTTAAATTTTTAAATATGCCGAAAACAAATGCAAATTATTGTCGCAATTTTAGGAAAAAAAAACAAAAAAAGGAAAACAATATTAAAAAAACATCACAAAAGACAACAAAAAGTTCAACGGAATGTGTTCGTGAATTTCGTGCATGCCGAAAAGCGTTATTAAATCATAATGTACTTATCTCTATGTATTGATTGTCGAAATCAAAGTAAGTACTTATATATTTTCTAATCAATAAAGGACATCATTCTTTTTGTATGAGGACTTGGGCTTAATAGTATTAACAGTTTAATATACATTTTAAATTAGTTTAAATAGGGTTAGGAAAAGCTCTATGGTAATTGGCACTAAAATATTTTAAATGATAAATAAAGCTGTGTTTATATGCATACAGCTTATATGAAGAGAATTGTGGATGTAAAGGAATCTAGGTAGTTGTGACAGGACCGTGGCAAATGGCGCTTTATTGACTCTGCCTATCCCTAGCGTGACAATTTGATTGATTGATGTTTTTTCTAATTTTTGTTGTGCATCAAATAACATATTTTTGTTGCTTTGCTCTTTTTATTACAACTAAAAATAGATAGATTTATTTATTTTAGAAAAGTTGTACAGTGTAACATACATCCCATCAAAAACAATACTTGTCAAAAAAACCAAGTCTCGCAACTCAGTTGTTCTGCGGTAAAAAGTTGTGAGATCTTTGTAATACCAAGTCGGTTATTAATTTATTCAGTCTCTACTTAAGCAACTTTCTGTCTTAATACGTCCAGTCTCTAAGACCACGATCGTGGTCCATAACAATTGAAAATCAATTGTGTCTGGAATCTCAGTACTTGAAGCATTAAGTTGTTACGTAATAATTAACAGCATCTTATAGTGACGCATATCAATATTAAAATTCTTTAATGTTTTATATAAATATATTGAGACTTGGCCATCGCACTAAATAATTGAATTTACATGTGTTTTCAGGCGGAGACAGAAAGTTGCTTAAGTAGAGACTGAATAAATTAATAACCGACTTGGTATTACAAAGATCTCACAACTTTTTACCGCAGAACAACTGAGTTGCGAGACTTGGTTTTTTTGACAAGTATTGTTTTTGATGGGATCTCATTTCTTTTTGTATTTTGTAGACAGTTCTACTTTTTTCCTTTTCGGTACCTTCTACGTGTCTCCATGCTCGTCACAAGTATACACTTGTAACTCATCCCAATGCGCTACCACATACTCGATTATAGCAAGTCTAATATCATACGACGACTCAATATTATTATACATAGAGAATGACAAAGAATGAAATAAACACGAACCATCACCAGGTATAGGAATAACCCAGTGTGGACAAGGCTGATCATTCACATACAGTATTACTGAATCCATTGCGACTACCTACAAGTTAGATTGCAAAGTTATTTTTATGCAGAAATACGATTAGATAATTAGAAAATTATAAATACTTAGGTACTTAAAGTATCAATATTTAATTTAAATTATTTATCCGAACAACGTCCAAATTGTAAGCAAATAATATCAGTAAACCAATGAGAGTAGCCTTTAGTCGTCAAACTAATATAGCAATCGAAATTATCAATGAAAATCGCAAACTTATAGGTAAGAATTCTGGGCACATCCGAACAGCATTGGGTCGCTCGCGCGTATGAGAGCGGCTGCTGCACGCTCGGCGACATTCACCTTTCCGCGCGCCCCGCCATTGTTTCCGCCCCGCGCCCCGCCACTGTCCCCGCCCCGCGCCCTCGCGCTAGCAATAATAATAATTCCCGTAAAATAAATAGCAATAATAATAATTGCCGTAAAATAAATAAAATCTTAAAACATCGTTACGAATAAAGCCAATATTGAAAAATTTAACTGAAGACTTGGCTGTATGGGCTTAATTTTCTTTGCGGTCTTTTCTAGATTTTTTAGTTTTTCCTTGATTCATACACCAAACACTACATATATTCCAAATTTGAAGCTTCTAGGTCTACTAGAAGTGCCTTAGAATTTTGATGATCGGTGAGTCAGTGAGTGACAAAATTTAAGAAATTTGACCCGTTATAATTCTTAAAATACTGGTTCAAATTGAATGAATTTTGAAATATACGTGGCTTTACAATGCCTGCATGTGGTTACTGAAAATTTCAGTCTTCTAGTTTTATCCACAACGAAGTTACAGGGGGTCGAAAATGGTCTGAATTGCTTCGAGAAAAGGATGGTACGGCCGTGACGCTTTGCTCGACTTGGTCGGGGGCACGACCGTGCCCCCAGATAGTGGTGTCGATTCTCTTGGCACATTCACTAACTTATCCTAAATTTTTCACTTTTTAATTATAAGTAATTTTAGCGTAAACGCAATTCTCTTGTTGTTCTATGTCTATTTTGAACCTAATTTACGCAAATGTCAATTTTAAGATGACATGCCTAAATTATTGCCAACGTAAAATTTATATATTTAAAAAATAATATGAAATAATAAGAAAGTTATATAATTATTATTAATAAGTAAGTAATAATGTACCATATTGAATGTTATAATGGTTTGAGTAAATAAAAACTTTATTTCACGTTAATAATAATAGAAAAACTTTGTACTTTTGTAAACGTAACACAATTAATTTCCGAACGCATCTTGTTGGATAGATGAGTTTTGGCGGTAATTACAGGAGACAGATTTTAATTATTTGTAATACTTGTGTTTCATGAATTTATTGGTATAATGATGGTGAAATAGTTATTAAGTGAATGTTATATAGTATAATGACAAGTAATCTAATCCTGTGATACGTGTTTTTTTATGTTCCCTCGCAGACTTCTTCAGATAAACTTTAAAATCGAAATAATTTAAGTTACCGGTTCCAACTAGGCCAGCATAGAGGATTCGACTACTACTTTCAGTTATTTAAAAGTAGTAGCAATCACCCCCATTCATAGATCGCACTCCAGTTTAATATCAGATTGAATGATGTCGTATGGCGAGCTACTATAAATAAAAATACACAAATCACCTTATTTTACCTTTCGGCATTTTCAGTTAGAGCATTAACCACATAATTACTCATATTTCTTATTAAGAATTAAATTTTTTAGGTTAAGCGGGACCTAAAATGGTGTCGTCTAATCTTAAACAAATTTAGTTTGACGTTTCTAATTTGACACCTAAAATTGGTACAACAGAATAGGAAAACAGCCTAAAATTCTAAGTTAAGTAACTAAACTAACTTTTAGGCCTGTCAAAGCTTTGACAGCTCTAAATTAAGACTAATATGGGACACACAGAATAGCGAAAGCCCTTTGACAGGTCTAAATTATTTTTAGGAGGATTTTAGGATAATCGTGTGCCAAGAGAATTGACACTAATATGTATATATACTAGCGCTTAACTGAGTAGATAAGAGTCTGCCGATCCGGGGTAATACCACAACTTACAAGTATACAGACCATGAAGTGACTTAGTGTAGGATCAGATTGCAAGTGCAAGTAGGATCAGCACTAGCTCGGCATAGTGGATGTGATTGCTACTTGCAGTTGCTTAATAGTAGTAGTGGTCGCCTGCATTAATGGTCTGCAATTCAGGCTAACAGACAAAAAAGCAGTAAAATTGCATAGCAGTCACAAGTGAGCAATCAACGTTATTATTACTACTATTACTACTACTACTACTACGTTATTATTACTAAATCCTACAATTATCATCTTCTCGAATTTTACATTCGTCGCATTATCTTGAAGACAACATTTTTGAAGTTTTCACTTCTACCACATTATGAATTGCACACATGACTTTTTTTTGTTACGCTTTCACGCAAAAACTGCTCAACGGATCATCATAAAACTTTGTACACATATTCTTGGAGGTATCAGAAGTAACATAAAATACTTCTTTAAAAAGTTTTTATTTTAGTAGTGTAAAAAAAATCTCTATTATAATAGTTGGTTCATACCATGAGTACTATAAAACCATAGCGTTGTATTACCGACAGTCACGTCAACATGTAATCAAATTAACTGTACTATGGAGACTATACACTATACTTTCCATAGACTATACACTATGCTTCCTTCTTTCATTATATGCATATCCTACTATTATTATAAATGTAAATGTGAGTTTGTTTGTTACGTTTTTTTTTTTATTTTTGGAGGTACAACGAGTAACATTTAATTTTAATTAAAAACTTTTAGGTTACTTTTAATTTAAAGACAATTGACTATAGTTTTAACTGTTTGGAATATATATTTATTTTTATTTCTGTCTGTCATTTTTATATGAGTTATCGAGTTATAAATACAAAAAAGTCGAATTGAGCAACTCCTCCTTTTTATGTTATAAAAGGAGGAAGTCATATGTGTTATAAACCTAATTTTACGCGGGTGAAACCGCGGGCACAGCTAGTAAGATAATACAATTTTAAAATAACTCTGAAACAAAATTCACACGCGTCGCATGATGAGCGCTAACCGGCGGGCGAGGAGAGGCGGTGCTTGCGGGCGAGGCGGAGGGGGGTGTAGCTCTACGAGGTATAGTCTGTCTAAGCCGAAATGACGCGCCCCTCCACTGCATTTACGCATACGAGCAAATATAAAATACGGATAAAACACACCGAAAATGCAGTAATTGGTTATTTAGTTGCTGGTTAGACACAAAGGGGGAACGAACGTGATCGTGATTAAGTTTAATAGTATAGTTAGTAATCACACATTTAAATAAACTAATAAAGTGGAGGGGCGCGTCATTTATAGACAGACAAGCATACTATGCGGTCGGCTCCCTACTGATCGGTTGAATGCAGCGTTAATTTGTTTTTACGATATAATAACATCGTGCAAAATCCTTTTTTATACAATTTCATTTTGTAGTAGTTTTCTCTATAGTAGGTAGTGTTTGTTTTAAGTATAGTATTTTGTTTCTAATATTTTCACAATAACACTTTTTTGTTTTGTTGTAAATAATACCTGTAGGTGTCATCTACATTCTTTCAAGGTTAGGTTTTACACTTCTTATTAGGTTAGGTTTTAGTTTAAGCATACAGTTAGTTTGGTTAAGTTTTCATTTCCTTCGTTCTTTCTTCGTCACTGTAATGCCTAGAAAAAGGACTTAGCGTTCTCGGCAAAGCGGCTGCGAGTTTTGCGCACAAAAAATTAAAACTGAAAATATAATTTACGCAGGAGAACTTTAAAATATATTCTTTTTAAAACTACTTTAAAATATATTCTATTAGTTACGTAATTTAATCGTCTAAAATAAGTCGCGGGTAACAGCTATAGGTAATCTATACATATAATAAAATTGGATTGTCTGTTTGTAATATTAAAATAAACGTTTTTTAATAAATGTATATAAATATATATACGTACAAACACCAAATCCCATCAAAAACAATACTTGTCAAAAAAACCAAGTCTTGCAACTCAGTTGTTCTGCGGTAAAAAGTTGTGAGATCCATGTAAAACCAAGTCGGTTATTAATTTATTCAGTCTCTACTTAAGCGACTTTCTGTCTTAATACGTCCAGTCTCTAAGACCACGATCGTGGTCCATAACAATTGAAAATCAATTGTGTCTGGAATCTCCGTACTCGAAGCATTAAGTTATTACGTAATAATTAACAGCATCTTATAGTGACGCATATCAATATTAAAATTCTTTAATGTTTTATATAAATATATTGAGACTTGGCCATCGCCTGAAAACACGTGTAAATTCAATCGCCTGAAAACACATGTAAATTCAATTATTTAGTGCGATGGCCAAGTCTTAATATATTTATATAAAACATTAAAGAATTTTAATATTGATATGCGTCACTATAAGATGTTGTTAATTATTACGTAACAACTTAATGCTTCGAGTACGGAGATTCCAGACACAATTGATTTTCAATTGTTATGGACCACGATCGTGGTCTTAGAGACTGGACGTATTAAGACAGAAAGTCGCTTAAGTAGAGACTGAATAAATTAATAACCGACTTGGTTTTACATGGATCTCACAACTTTTTACCGCAGAACAACTGAGTTGCGAGACTTGGTTTTTTTGACAAGTATTGTTTTTGATGGGATCTCATTTCTTTTTGTATTTTGTAGACGGTTATTTTGTAATGCGCTACCACATACTCGATTATAGCAAGTCTAATATCATACGACGACTCAATATTCCCATACATAGAGAATGACAAAGAATGAAATAAACACGAACCATCACCAGGTATAGGAATAACCCAGTGTGGACAAGGCTGATCATTCACATACAGTATTACTGAATCCATTGCGACTACCTACAAGTTAGATTGCAAAGTTATTTTTATGCAGAAATACGATTAGATAATAAGAAAATTATAAATACTTAGGTACTTAAAGTATCAATATTTAATTTAAATTATTTATCCGAACAACGTCCAAATTGTAAGCAAATAATATCAGTAAACCAATGAGAGTAGCCTTTAGTCGTCAAACTAATATAGCAATCGAAATTATCAATGAAAATCGCAAACTTATAGGTAAGAATTCTGGGCACATCCGAACAGCATTGGGTCGCTCGCGCGTATGAGCGCGGCTGCTGCTCGCTCGGCGACATTCTCCTTTCCGCGCGCCCCGCCACTGTCCCCGCCCCGCGCCCTCGCGCTAGCAATAATAATAATAATTGCCGTAAAATAAATAGCAATAATAATAATTGCCGTAAAATAAATAAAATCCTAAAACATCGTTACGAATAAAGCCAATATTGAAAAATTTAACTGAAGACTTGGCTGTATGGGCTTAATTTTCTTTGCGGTCTTTTCTAGATTTTTTAGTTTTTCCTTGATTCATACACCAAACACTACATATATTCCAAATTTGAAGCTTCTAGGTCTGCTAGAAGTGCCTTAGAATTTTGATGATCGGTGAGTCAGTGAGTGACAAAATTTAAGAAATTTGACCCGTTATAATTCTTAAAATACTGGTTCAAATTGAATGAATTTTGAAATATACGTGTCTTTACAATGCCTGCATGCGGTTACTGAAAATTTCAGTCTTCTAGTTTTATCCACAACGAAGTTACAGGGGGTCGAAAATGGTCTGAATTGCTTCGAGAAAAGGATGGTACGGCCGTGACGCTTTGCTCGACTTGGTCGGGGGCACGACCGTGCCCCCAGATTAAGATTTTTTTAAATTTTTGTTTGTCTGTCTATCTGTCTGTTTGTTCCGGCTAATCTCTTGAATGGCTTTGCATTAGATTTCGGCATATTTAAAAATTTAAAAACGTACAAACAAAACACTGAAAACATTTGATTTGACAGGTCGCGACGCGTCGGATACTTTGTGACTTACGAGTCTATGTCATTGTATTAAAGCTCATAATTCTACAGCCATTATCGAGATGCCGTAAGATGCCGAGTATACACGAATGCACAACGAATGTCGCAAGTGTCAGTTAAGTTATTCAGAACAAAAGCGTCTTTACGTCATTGTAATAAATCCCATAATTCTATAGCAATTTCTTTAGAATTTCTATCTCATTTTCTCCCACGTTAAATCTTATGAATTTATGTTTTGTCTCTTTTTACTGTCGTTTACTTCAACTAACGGACATTCACATTTATAATAATAGTAGGATAATAATAATTTAATATAATATAATAATTTATTTTAAATTCTCAAGAGCTTGATATGTTTTTCTTAGTTTACCCAAAATAAATTTCTGAACGAATGCAAAATGAATTTCTGAACGCGCGCAATTTTGTATGGTAAAATGTTTTTTCTTTTATTTTATTTATTACTAGCTGACCCGGCGAACTTCGTACCGCCTAAAAGTGAATGAATGCCATGTTACAGATTAGCTTAACTTAAGTTGTTGTGAATTGAGAAAATTAATATATTTGTTTCTCTTTATAAATAATACAATATAGGTTTTTAAGCAATATATTTTTACTGATATGCCAAAATGTACAATTTGTTTTTATTTCTCAACATCCTCCAAAGAAAAGAAATAAATAAAGTTGTATATCAAAGAAAATAGATGTCTTCTTAAATCTATTTTTGGAGGTGCCCTCTTAATGCGTCCATTTCTCGTTGCAGATAATGCATTCAAAACCTATAATTATAATGTACCATACGGACTGGACAGGGACAGGCAGAGTCAATAAAGCGCCATTTGCCACAGTCCTGACACAACTACCTAGATTCCTTTACATCCACAATTCTCTTCATATAAGCTGTATTCATATAAACACAGCTTTCTTAAGGAAGCTTAAAACATACACTTTTGATATTTATCATTTAAAATATTTTAGAGCTTTTCCTAACCTATCTAAACTATTTTAAAATGTATGTTAAACTGGTAATACAATTAAGCCCAAGCCCTCATACAAAAAGAATGATGTCCTTTGTTGATTAGAAAATATATAAGTACTTACATTGATTTCGACATTCAATACATAGAGATAAGTATATTATGATTTAATAACGCTTTTCGGCATGCACGAAATTCACGAACACATTCCGTTGAACTTTTTGTGATGTTTTTTTAATCTTGTTTTCCTTTTTTTTTGTATTCCGAAAATTGCAACAATAATTTGCATTTGTTTTCGGCATATTTAAAAATTTAAAAACGTACAAACAAAACACTACTACAGTAATTTGATCTATTTGATTTGACAGGTCGCGACGCGTCGGTCACTTTGTGACTTACGAGTCTATGTCATTGTATTAAAGCTCATAATTCTACAGCCATTATCGAGATGCCGTAAGATGCCGAGTATACACGAATGCACAACGAATGTCGCAAGTGTCAGTTAAGTTATTCAGAGCAAAAGCGTCTTTACCTCATTGTAATAAATCCCATAATTCTATAGCAATTTCTTTAGAATTTCTATCTCATTTTCTCCCACGTTAAATCTTATGAATTTATGTTTTGTCTCTTTTTACTGTCGTTTACTTCAACTAACGGACATTCACATTTATAATAATAGTAGGATAATAATAATAATAATTTAATATAATATAATAATTTGTTTTAAATTCTCAAGAGCTTGATATGTTTTTCTTAGTTTACCCAAAATAAATTTCTGAACGAATGCAAAATGAATTTCTGAACGCGCGCAATTTTGTATGGGAAAATGTTTTTTCTTTTATTTTATTTATTATAAAAGATTTTTTTCTAAAATAAACGTAGCCTAAGTTACTCCTTGTTATATCAGCTACCTGCCAATAAATGTCCCGTCACAATCAGTCCAGCCATTCAAGAGATTAGCCGGAACAAACAGACAGACAGACAGACAGACAGACAGACAGACAAAAATTTTAAAAAATGTCATTTTGGTGTATGTACCGTATATATATTCATATACATTTAATAAAAAACGTTTATTTTAATATTACAAACAGACACTCCAATTTTATTATATGTATAGACTAGCTGTGCCCGCGGTTTCACCCGCGTAAAATTTGGTTTATAACATAGTCATAAATGAAATCAAAATTAAAATTTTAAAGGAACCCCCGAAACGCCTGGAACCACTTTGGTCATATCATCAGCTTTATAGTAATAAAAAACATTAGTCATGGCTCAATAGTTATATCCCTTTAATATCCCTTGGATCCTTATGGTGCATCATCACGTATATATGTATTTTATATAAGACTAACAAAACTACAGCCAGCCATTCTACCAAAAAATAGTTATTATTGTTTTTTTTTTTTTTTACTACCCCAGAAAAATATGTAAATAAAATGTATCCGGTCTACCTTGTATAAACAAAGTGTTAATTCGAACTTTAGGTCCTCACGACACAGGCTTGCCTAGTGTGGGGGCCGCTGTGTATCACATTATTGTAAAACAATTGTTTAAATAAAGTTTTATTATTATTATTATTCCATTTATTTATTTTAAATCTTATTTTTTATATTTTTAAAATAATAAAAAAATTAAAAATATAAAAAATAGCTGTCCACCGGCATCGGGAACAGGGTCCAAGCCACCGGTGGTCAGGGCTCCTGAGAAAGGAACCTCCTAACAATACGCGCCGTGTCCAGGAGTACCGCTTTCTGAATCAAACGCTTGATCCAGCTACCTAACGAGAGCCTCTTTAGGTGTTCATCGAGGCTCTTGGCTATTAAACCATTGGCAGTGACGACTATTGGCACAATAATTGCTGTATCCACCTCCCACATGTCGACAACCTCGCGAGCCAGATCAAGATACTTTATTTGCTTATCTTTCTCAGCTTTCACGAGGTTCTCGTCATGATGGACCGCTACATCAACAATTATTGTGCGACGCTCTAGTCGATCTATCACCACTATGTCAGGCTTATTGGCAACAATAGTCCTATCAGTGATGATAGATCGATCCCAGTATAATGTGATATTTCCATTTTCGAGAACTGGGTCGGGCACATACCTATAGTACGGTACTTCTGATTCCACAAGATTGTATTTAAGAGCAAGTTGCTGATGGATAATCCTGGCTACAAGATTGTGTCTATGCAAATAGTCTCCATTAGCCAGACGAGAACAGCCAGAAATAATGTGTCGGATTGATTCCCCGGGACGGTGGCATGCCCGACAGATGTCAACCGTACCATCCTTCACAATATATTTCCGGTAGTTATTCGTCATCATAACTTCGTCCATAATCGCACAGACAAAACCTTCAGTTTCTCCAAAGAGATCACCAAAACGCAGCCAGGATACGGACGCTAAGAAATCTACATCGGGCCCATGTAAGGCCCGATAAAAACGTCCGTGAAGCTCCTTACTCTGCCATACTTCTCTGCGGTCATTAGCATCCAGTACTACAGGTTTGCGCCAGTTCTCGTTTGCCAATGAAAGTGAGGTGAGGCCCTTGTCCACAGCGACCACATCACGATGCATACCCACATCAGTTTTTAGGAAATATTCCCTAAGGCTGCACACCTCGCGGTTGTGTAGGGTCTTAGCATTTAAAAAGCCACGACCCCCACACTTCCGCGGGATATACAGTCTCATCACCGATGATCGTGGGTGATGCATTCGATTTGCGGTCAGCAGTGTGCGGACCCGTCTATCCAGGGCGTCAAGTTCTGTCTGAGTCCATTTGAGTATGCCAAAAGAATACATCAATACTGGCATGACCCAGCCGTTGAAAGCGCGGACCTTGTTCCCGCCTGATAAAAGACTATTCAGTACTTTATTCAGGCGGCCAAAGAAGCGATCTCTCAACGACTGCTTCACATCAACAGCATTGATGCCTAACGCTTCTGACATACCCAAATACTTGTAGGTTTCGGTTGAGCAGAGTGATCTAAGGTGTATGGAATCCGAGAGTTGGGTTCCCACGGATTCCATAATCTCTCCTCGTTTTACATGCATGATTGCACATTTGTCCACACCAAATTCCATGCTGATAGCGCTACTGAAGGTTTCTGTTACCTTCAGAAGCTTCATCAGTTGCAAATTGTTGGGGGCAAAGAGTTTCAGATCATCCATGTAAAGGAGGTGTGATATGACCTGACCATCTCTTCTCAACCGGTAGCCTTGGCCCGAACCATCCAGTAGTGTACTGAGAGGGTTGAGGGCCAGACAAAACCACAGTGGACTCAAACTGTCGCCCTGGAATATGCCACGCTCTATCTTTATCGGTTCGCCGTTCCCTAGAATCCGCCGACATCCTGGATAGTGAAGGACCGTCCTCCACTGCCCCATACACGACACCAGGAAGGTGCGTAGAGCTGCATCTACTTTATACAGCTCCAATACCCTCATGAGCCATGTATGTGGCACCGAGTCATAGGCCTTCTTGTAATCTATCCAACATGTCGACAGATCTCTTCGAGAACGACGAACCTGTTGGCTAATGGCAACATCAATGAGGAGCAACTCCTTAGTACCACGGGACCCACTCCTACATCCATTTTGAGAGGCAGACATGATGCAATTTGTGTCAATATGCTTGTCAATTTTGGCTCTCAAAATGGATGTAAGAACTTTATAGACCGTCGGTAAACATGTGATCGGTCTATAATTTTTGGGCTCTGCAGTACTACCTGATTTATGGAGAAGGTGAGTTATTCCTGTTGTAAGGAACTGGGGCAGCGATCCCAACTCAAGGGCAGACTGGAACTGAGCTGCCAAGCGTGCGTGTGATCTTTGAAAATATTTTATCCAGAAGTTGTGCAGCCCGTCAAGCCCTGGAGACTTCCAGTTAGATAACGGACGGACTGCACAAGCCACATCCTGGGGGCTAATAATAATTGCCCCCATTTCTGGTATTAAATCACACGCACGTTCAACCTCTCGAGTCCATTCACCCTCGGTGTGTCCGACAGGCACCGACCAGATGTTGCGCCAGAATAAACTCATGGCGTCATCATCCGGTAGGCACATATCAGACACATCTTGGTCCGGTCGCTCCCAAGCCCTATAAACCCACCTTTCGTTGCTTTGAAAAGTGCGATTCTGAGTGTACCTCTCCATTCGCCGCTTATACCTACGAATACGGTTTGCCCATGCATAGATTTTCTGCTTCATTATTTTATTATTATTATTATTATCATCAGATAACTACTCCAGGTCTTCAATTTAATAATGGCCCAGCTAATGGCTCATAGAGATTAACAATTTTAGTTAAAGCACTATGATATTATCTGTTATTGATTTGCTGATCTGAGAGGATTCATGATCAGATACTCCCGATCTTCAATTTGATAACGGCCCAGCTAAAGGCTTAGTTAAAGCACTACAGTTCTATCTCTTTTTTTTTGCTGATCAATTGATATCAATTTGCTGATCTGAGAGGATTCATAATGGTGCATCATCAGATTGCCCGGTCTTCAATTTGATGACGGTCCAGCTAAATGCTCTTAGTGAGTAACAATTTTAGTTAAAGCACTATAGTTCTATCTCTTGTTGATTTGCTGATCTGAGAGGATTAATGATGGTGCTTCATCAGATACTCTCGGTCTTTAATTTGATAACGGTCCAGCTAATGGCTCATAGTGAGTAACAATTTTCGTTAAAGCACTATAGGTCCATTTCTTGTTGATTTGCTGATCTGAGAGGATCCATGATCAGATTTTTTAGATCCGGAATGTTTTATTTTATCGCACAAACTTTTCTACACTTAGTGTCCTACCTTCAAGACAAATCTAATAAGTCCAAACTTAGTATACCAAAAAAAAGTTTAAACACATCCAGGATTTCGTCTCGTACCTTCGAGTTCCATCATCAGAGTAGCTTAGTGGTACCAGTTAAAACACACATGTATTTGTATACGTCTTTATTTCAAATGTTAAGTCACAGATATGTTTAAAAGTAAAGTAAATACCTATAAGGCTGGGAATACAAGTCTGATTTTCCTCTCCGATAGTCCGATCCGACAATCGGAAAATCGGAAAGCACTCGTGCCATACATTTGTTTGAATACTTAATACACGTCAGATCCGATAGTCGGACCCTAAAATATACAATCAAGGTAATCGATCTAAACTGCAAACCAACCTCGCCATATGAATATTTTAAGGGAAAAATTATAACATTTTTTACGTGTTTTAACAATGGCATATTTATTTGACATAAAATAACAATCTTCGTCGCATAGCGACGTACAAGGGTTGCCATCCTAAACAGCGCGTCTAAGATCGCTACCGCAGCTAACAAATCGAGCTGATGACCTTGAAACCCCTGATCAGATCTTCATCAATTGTAGCTAAGAACCATCTCGATCACGTCAGCTTTCAAATGAAACAAACCGCATCGTAATCGGTCCATTCGTTTAGGAGCTACGATGCCACAGACAGACACACAGATACACAGATACACAGAGCCACAGATACACAGACAAGTCAAACTTATAACACCCCTCTTTTTTGGTCGGGGGTTAAAAATGACAGACGGAAATAAAAATAAATATATATTCCAATCCGTTAAATCTATAGTCAATTGGAAACTATAGTCAAAAATTTATTTTTTTAATTAAAAGTAACCCATGTTACTCCTAGTACCTCCAAAAATAAAAACCGTAACGAACAAACTCATATTCACATTTATAACAATAGTAGGATATGCATTAGTAACAGAAGGAAATAACAATAACGAATATGTCAAACAGCTGAAAGTATAGTCTATGGAAATTATAGTGTATAGTACCTCCTTGTACCTATTTTTATAAAAGGAAAAATAAAATTTTGCCAAACAACTTTTTTATTTTTCGTAATTTTTTTATTATTTTTTTATTAAAAAGTATTTTATGTTACTTCTGATACCTCTAAGAATATGTGTACAAAATTTCATGATGATCGGTTGAGCAGTTTTTGCGTGAAAGCGTAACAAACAAACGGACATTCACATTTATAATAATAGTAAGATAATAATAATAATTTGTTTTCAATTCTCAACAGCTTGATATATTTTCTTTAGTTTACCCAAAATCAATTTCTAAACGCACGCAATTTTGTATGAGAAAATGTTTTTATTTTATTTTATTTATTATAAAGGATTATTTCAAAAAAAAAGTAGCCTAAGTTACTCCGTATTACATTAGCTATCTGCCAATAAAAGTCCCGTCAAAATCGGTCCAGCCATTCAAGAGATTAGCCGGAACAAACAGACAGACAGACAGACAGACAAAAATTTAAAAAAATGTTAATTTGGTGTTTGTACCGTATATATATTCATATACATTTATTAAAAAACGTTTATTTTAATATTACAAACAGATACTCCAATTTTATTATGTGTATAGACTAGCTGACCCGGCGAACTTCGTATCGCCTAAAAGTGAATGAATGCCATGTTACAGATTAGCTTAAGTTGTTGTGAATTGAGAAAATTAATATATTTGTTTTTTTTTTAAATAATACAATATAGGTTTTTAAGCAATATATTTTTACTGACATGTCAAAACGTACAATTTGTTTTTATTTTTCAATATCCTCCCAGCAAAGAAAAGAAATAAATGTATACCTTTTCTTTCTTGCAAGTTGTATATCAAAATAAAATAAATGTGTTCTTAAATCTATTTTTGGAGGTGCTCTCATAATGCGTCCATTTCTCGTTGCAGATAATGCATTCAAAACCTATTATTATAATGTACCATCTGATATGTAAATAATAGTTCGTTATTTACAGGTCATTTCATGTTGCTCTCTTATAGGGATATTTACAACTATTAATCTCGTCACTAAGAATTAGTTTAAACTTTCAACAAACCGTATTTGTAAACGTTAATTACATCAGTCCTTTTATCCAATTTTTGCCAGATTAAAATCATGCTTGCCATTATTGGTGTTTGAAAAATTATGAAGGTCACTGCACTTTATCGTTTTCTCTCATTCGTAACATATAGCATGCCTTTTTTCAGGCATGTTTATTAATTTAGGTTTAGGTAATAGTTTCTTCATACCGATTGATTGATATGCCAAAATTGACAATATGTTTTTTTTAATTGTCAACATCAAGTAGCTTGAGATATTTGCCGTAGTCACCACAAAATAAATTTCTGAACGCACTCATAAATTTTGTTTTATCTTTGTTGAAAGTTTGTGAGTATGGATCCATCCATCCATACTCAAAAACTTTCGCGTTTATAATATAGGTAATGAGTAAAGATAATATAAATTTGTTTTCAATTCTCAACAGCTTGACATATTTTATTTAGTTTACCCAAAATAACGCAATTTCTGAACGGACGTAATTTTGTATGGGAAAATGTTTTTTATTTTATTTTATTTATTATTCACACAATATGTTTATAAATTATAGCCTATGTGTTAATCTGATGTATAAGCTATATTATTGTAAAGTTTTATTAAAATCCATTCATTAAAATTCCATCCATCCATCCATACATAAATGTTTTTTTATTATTTTATTTATTATAAAATATTTTTCCAAAATAAACATAGCCTAAGTTACTCCTTATTATATCAGCTACCTGCCAATAAAAGTCCCGTCAAAATCGGTCCAGCCATTCAAGAGATTAGCGGGAACAAACAGACAGACAGACAGACAAAAAAATTTTAATGTTATTTTGGTGTATGTACCGTATATATATTCATATACATGTATTAAAAAATGGTTATTTTAATATTACAAACAGACACTCCAATTTTATTATATGTATAGATATTAAATTATTATTATTATTATCCTACTATTATTATAAATGTGAATGTCCGTTAGTTGAAGTAAACGACAGTAAAAAGAGACAAAACATAAATTCATAAGATTTAACGTGGGAAAAAATGAGATAGAAATGACGTAAAGACGCTTTTGTTCTGAATAACTTAACTGACACTTGCGACATTCGTTGTGCATTCGTGTATACTCGGCATCTTACGGCATCTCGATAATGGCTGTAGAATTATGATATTCAGATATTCAGAGGGTTCGTTTTATAAATATGTGTCCAGTGTTTATAGGACGAATACGGGTACGCGACCCCGGACACCTCGAGCTACCATTTACTATATCCTTTTCCTTCTATAGTAATGGTATCCTAAACATACCCAATCCCCAAATTCCTATCTATCCCTTTTCGCTTCCGCTAATTCCTTTTCCTTCCTTCCCTTTTCGCTAATTCCGTGGTCTGCCGCGCCCAAGGATGAATGGCTAGGGGTGGCCTAGTTGCGAGCGTGCCAGTCCCGATGGTTGGCGCCCATCGGGTACTCTGTCGGAGTGGAGCTATATTTCCCTTGCTATTCGTGGGATCAAGAATGGATTATATAAAAAAATCTAGCAATAGCGGCGACATTTTTCGCCAAAAGTCAGGCAAAATGTTCCCACGGGGCGAAAAGCGGGCAGCGGAGAGCCGTTTTGCCACGTTGAATGTTTGTGGAGGAATGAAGGCTAAGTTAGATGAAGTATGTAAGATGATGGATGATAAGAAAATAGATATTTTGTGTGTGAATGAGACGAAGCGAAAGGGCTCAGATGTCACCCACCATGGCTTCTACACAGCAGTCTGGACAGGGGTTGACTCGACAGCCAGAGCGTGTCAGGGTGTTGGAATATTGATGTCTGAGAGAATGGCAGAGTGTATGACTGAGTATGAATGTATGTCGCCCAGACTCTTATGGGTCAGGCTTAGAGTGGGGCTGCACAGACTATTTGTAGTTGGTGTGTATGCCCCGGATATATCTAAGCCACAGACCGAAAGGGAAGAGTTTTGGGAGAGCCTGCGTGATGTTTTGAATGTGGCTAGATCGAATGAAAGGGTTGTAATGTTAGGTGATTTTAATGCGCGGGTAGGTGTGCAAAGAGTGAATGTGGACCATGTGTTGGGAAGGTATGGAGATGAGCGTGTGAATGAGAAAGGAGTGAGTCTGGTGAATGTTTGTTTGGAGAAGAATCTCCTTGTGACAAACACGAAGTTTTGTCACAAGGAGATTCACATGTATACATGGGAGAGAAATAAAGAGAGAAGTATGGTAGATCTTGTGATTGTGGATGAAAGGTTGAAAGTCAATGTTGTCGATACGAGAGTTTATCGCGGGGTCAACATTGGAACAGACCATTTTCTTGTTATGTCAAGAATAAATGGTCTGTTCAAGGGTTGGAGAAACTGCAGCCGTAAGTCGACAACACCGTTGACAAGAATAAAAGGAGAAAAGTTGCAAGATGCAGAAGTGAAAGAGGACTATGTAAGTAAGTTAAGTGAAAAGATAGGAGATGCCTGTAATTATGAAAATGATAGTGTGGAAGAAGTATGGATAAAATTGAGGAATGTATGACAGAAGCTGCAGAAGAAGTGTGTGGAGTGAGCAAGAGGAAGAATGTAAGGCCCAACATGTGGTGGGATAAGGAAACGGAAGTATTAGTATGCGATAAGAAGAAAAAATGGCAGGATCTACTAGCAGTTAAAGCTAGTAGACGAATAAACGCGAGTAAGAAAGATGAAGATGTAAGTAAGGCAATGAATGAGTATAAAGTAATTAAAATTAAAGTGAAAGAATGTATAGAACTGTAATATATTTGTGTTTGTGGGTAGTACCATAAATAACGCACTGATGTTAAGGCGTTCATTATGGGCAGGCGTCAGTCGATTGCAAACCATTAACCCTTAAAGCGGCAAAGCATGAAATAATAATTACTTTTAACGGACATTGCTGTATATTCGAGATGCGAGGTGAAGTTAAAACCGTCCTTTTTATGTGACATTGCTGTATTACGAAAAATATGAATAAAACACAGTTGTAAATGAAAATCAAAAATAACAATTAGAAAATAGAATTTAAAGTATAAAAATATCAGGAACACAAAAATTAACTTGTATTTGCCCATAATAATTAAAAATCTTTGAATGAGTAATAGTACGATAGAAGATAGGTACATACTACCTAAATTATCAATCAAATTGTCACGCCTTTTCCCCATTAGCAGAGACAATGGAGCGCCACTTACCACGATCCTGACATAACTCCCTCGCTTCCTTCACATCCACAATTCTCTTCATACAAGCTCTAAGGTTATGGACACTAGGCAACCTATCTTTCTTGAGGATGTCTCCGACTTGATCGGAAAACACCCTCCTGAGCCTGCCTTGTTTAACGCACCCATCCACATCAGATTTTTAAATTGCTTTCGTCAATCTACTTTCACTTATTCTTTCCATGTGCCCAAAGCATCGAAGCATCCCTTTGTCAATCCTTGTCACTACATATTCATTCAAACCACATCTATCACGCATGTGCTATTCTATCCGCTATCGTCACTCCAAATTAATGACCGCATTTCTATAGCGGTAATTCTACTCTCATGCTTCGTTTATGGATGGCACCGTTCACAATGTTACCCTTTTGCACTCTTCTCTCAATATCTTTATCACACTTTCCGTCCCTTGTAAACATACTTCCCAAGTAAACAAATTGTTTGACTTGTTCCATTTTCTTTCCGTCTATCATTATCTCACATTCTGTCATTTCATCCTCTCTCTCTAAATCATTATGTTGGTTTTACTTACATTTAGTTTCATACCTTTCTTTTCCAATTCAGCATTCATAATAGTAACTATTTCCTGTAACTCATACGCCGAAGATGCAAGGATAACTTGATCGTCGGTGTACAAGAGACATTTGATCATATAGTCATTCATTCTCAAACCATACTTCCTTTTACGCAACACGTCCCTGTCTGACACCTTTAGCCAAACCAGTCAGATAGCGCCCCATTTATTCGAACACATGCACTGGAATCCTCATAGAGAGAATTCAGCGCACGGATCAAACGCCCCCCAACCCCATTGAGTTATAATCCCCGAAGTTGTTTCTGGTGCCGATACAGTGTGTACTGATGAGGGTTACTGCAAGCTGGGTAGACCTGTAGTCCGTGCAACTGCAATACTTGTTGGAGTAAACTGTTCAATACTGTTTAAATCATTTGAGGGATACATGTTAAATTGTTGTTAATTACACTAGTTATTGGCTCGGTTTGGGGTAAATTGTTTTTACTATATTCGGTATGTCAACTAATTCATCATCATCATCAAATATATCCATCAAATCCAATTATTCCGGAGACAGTAGTCTAATGGGAGATGAATCTGAAGAACATAAAGATAATTCCTATTCTTCTTTCACGCAGTCTGAAGGTTTAGAATCCGATGGTGGTAGCATAGATATGGCTATGCTTTGTACCCGCCATAATGGTTTAGTTTTATTTGCCATTTTAACCTAAAACAAATATTTAAATTTTGCTTTCTATTTATATTATACATTTCCTTAATACGGCAAAGTCCTATTGATGTGACATAACAAATACCCACATCTTTTATGTATTGACGACAGTGTCCGTCCTTTAGGACACACAAGAAAAGACCATATATGCATAGAAATCGACAACGTCCTATAAAAGTGACATATACTATTTATAGGATTTATTCATAGTAATAATTATAAATGTAATAAAATAACGAACATGTATGAACAATAATCTTACCTTTATTCGAAAAAATACAGATGAACTCGTTTGAGGATATATTTTACCTTTTTTTTTACAAATTTACGCGAGACGACCGGAACTTGAAATTTGTCAACTTTTAACTGACAAACTTTTAACTAAATAACGCGACACCATATTAGTTTAGTGTGCGTGCGAAAAGATAGCTATACTATCACACTGTTACGTCCTAATAACCGCTTCATAGATATTTGTACTAATTAGTAACAAATGTAAGTAAAGTAGTTGTCATTCAAAACGGACAAAAACGCTTTAAGGGTTATAGAAGTTAAAAGCCAATACAGCATTTTATTATGTGTTCCCATCTAATACATAACAATTGGCGACGAGGGAACTTATAAGCGTGTAATTAGTAGTGGCAATATATTAAGGTGTGAATAATAAGGTGCAATAATAAGGTGTGAAAATCGCATAAAAATATTATATCGTAATGGCTACCGGGAACACAATGTTTGGCGGCAACCTGATATTTGATTATCGGACACAAGACTGGGGCATTTTCAAGAGTCGGCTAGTGCAATATTATTTGGCAAATAATATAAATGAAGAAACTGATAAATCGTCAGTTCAAAGGCGAGCAATTTTATTAACTTCGTTTGTGGAGGGTACCTATCGTGTGGCAAAAGATTTGGCGTTCCCTACCTCGCTCGAAGAAATAAGCTACACAAATATTATCACCAAGCTCGATAATCATTTTGTAGCGAAACGAAATTGTTTTGCCGAAAGGTATAACTTTTACCGAGCACAACAGCGTAATGGAGAGGACCTGGCGGAATGGGCCGCGCGAGTGCGTGGTTTGGCGCAGTTCTGCGAATTTGACAATCTCGAGAGCATGACTTATATAAGTAAAGGTTGGCCGCGTAAAATTAATGATAAATCATTATCACCATATTTTTATTGTAGGTTACAATTGACCGCTGAAAATGGTTGCGTTATGCGGGGTCATAAGGTGGTGATTCCTCAAACTTTACAAAAGCGCTTGTTGAATGAATTGCATAGTTCGCATTTTGGCGTAGTCAAATGTAAAGCTAACGCGAGAGCGTATATGTGGTGGCCCGGTATAGACAGGGATATTGAAGAAATGATAAGCAACTGCCCGACCTGTACGGCGCTGCGGCCCAGCCCGCCGCGCGCGCCGCTCTCGCCTTGGCCGTACCCGAATGCTCCATGGGAACGCGTACACTTAGATATGCTTATGATAAATGGAAAAAATTATTTAATAGCGGTTGATGCACACTCAAAGTGGGTAGAATGTTTTATTATGAATAGCACGGATACGCGCAATATACTTGTTAAATTAGATTATTTATTTTGCAAATTTGGCTTAGTAAGGACGCTAGTGACAGATAACGGTTCGAATTTCACATCTTTTGAATTTGAAGAATTTTGCAATAGTAACGGTATTAAACATTTAACAATTGCTCCATATCAGCCACAATCCAATGGTCAGGCAGAAAATTGTGTCAAATTGATTAAAAAGGGTATTAAGTCCATTTTAGCTCAAAATACCAATTCCAATCAATTTCAATTGTTTTTAAATAAATTTTTATTCGATTATAGAAATACCGTACATTGTACCACTAAATTCACACCAGCTCAACTTTTCTTAGGTCGTAAATTACGCACTAGACTAGATTTGTTGCATCCGTCACGTGATAACAGCACAGTAAACAAGGCCTTGCATCAATCCATATTGTCGGCAGCCAATAATAATGTTATTTATCAACAGATCTCACAATGTAAACATTTTCGGGGGAAGAGAAATATTAAATTCACCAAAGGAGACGAAGTGTGGATAAAAACATTTTATAATAATGGTGCAAAATATAAATGGAAAAAAGGTGTGATTAAGGAAACGGTTGGGTCTCGACTTTTCATGGTATATGTGCCCGATTTGAACATCACGGTAAAGAAACATGCCAATCAAATATGGCCATCGCGAGTCCCAACTGATGACGTCACGAGCAGTCTTAGCAGCGCAGTGCAGCGCAAGCATAATATTAGCGATGTAATAGTGCAGCACAGGAGCGACAGTCAGGGTGATCCCATCACTGAATTGTCTACGTCGCTGACTTCACCAGAAAGATCACAACCTGAGGAAGCTACATTCCTAACACCAGATGGCACACCTATACCTACTGAGGAGAGTTCCTTTACGGAGTCAAGCATGGATGATGATTCGATTTATCTCTCACCCTCTGATGTTACACTGACTGATGAGACAGGGAGTGACACCGGCAGTGACGACACTGTAGTCGAACAGCGACCCGTCACCGAGACCAATATTAGGTCTAGACCGGTGCGAATCACTAGAAATGTTAATCATAATTATAAGACCTAATAATAGTAGTTAGTTAATAGTAATAATAGTAAGTCAACTTTATTGTAGTGTTGTATGTTATGTTTAATGTAGGTTTTATGTTTTAGTTATTATTATGTATATAGGTGTATGTTTTAGTTTAATGGGGGAGGGATGTAATATATTTGTGTTTGTGGGTAGTACCATAAATAACGCACTGATGTTAAGGCGTTCATTATGGGCAGGCGTCAGTCGATTGCAAACCATTAAAGAAGTTAAAAGCCAATACAGCATTTTATTATGTGTTCCCATCTAATACATAACAAGAACAAAAGAAACAAAAGGTGAAAGAGGATGTAGAGAGGAAATTCTCCAGAAATTTCCGGGACAATATCAAGCTGTTCTGGAAACAGGTTAAGATAGCCCGGGGAGGACTGGAGAAGTCTAAAGTGAATGTGGTTAGGGATTCAAATGGTGATTTAGTGACTGAAGAGAAGAAAGTGATAGGACTATGGAAGGAGTATTTTGAAAGTTTATTTGTGGGGGATGATGATACAGCACCAGAGTGTGTTGATGTTTCCTCCACGCTGAATGAAAGTGAATTTGAATGCGATATAGGTGTGAAAGAGATTTTGAATGCATTAAAGCGGCCGGGTGTGACAGAATAACTGTCGAGATGCTGAAGGGCGGTGGTCAGCTGGTGGCTTCCTGGTTGTCTCCTTTTTAGTAAGTGTTGGGTGAACGGTCGTGTCCCAGATGACTGGCGCGAGGCTGTCATAGTGCCACTGTACAAGGGGAAGGGGTCGCAACAGGAACCTAAAAATTACCGCGGCATCAGCCTTCTCAGTATTGTTGGCAAGTTGTATGCGAAAGTATTGATTGAAAGGGTGATGCATGAAACAGATGATAAAATTTGGGATGCGCAAGCGGGATTTAGGAAAGGGATGGGATGTATGGATCAAATCTTCTCTTTAAGATGCGTCAGCGAAAAAGTGTTGGCAAAACACCAGAAGGTGTTTTGTGCTTTTGTTGACCTTGAGAAGGCCTATGATCGAGTGAACAGGAGTGAATTGTGGCAGCAGCTGTCCGGGTTTGGGTTGGAGGAGCGTTTGGTCCGTGCACTGAAATCTCTCTCTGAGGATTCCAGTGCATGTGTTCGAATTAATGGGGCGCTATCTGACTGGTTTGGCATCTCTAAAGGTGTCAGACAGGGATGTGTAGCGTCACCATGGCTCTTCAATCTATTCATGGACAGTTGTCTGAAAGAGTTGCGTGAAAGGAAGTATGGTTTAAGAATGAATGATTTGGTGATCAAATGTCTCTTGTACGCCGACGATCAAGTTATCCTTGCATCTTCGGCGTATGAGTTACAAGAAATGGTTACTATAATGAATGCGGAATTAGAAAAGAAAGGTATGAAAGTGAATGTAAGTAAAACAAAAGTAATGGTTTTGGAGAGAGAGGATAAAATGACAGAATGTGAGATAACGATAGAAGGAAAGAAAGTGGAACAAGTCAAACAATTTGTTTACTTGGGAAGTATGTTTACTAGGGATGGAAAGTGTGATGAAGATATTGAGAGAAGAGTGCAAAAGGGTAACGTAGTGAACGGCGCCATTCATAGTATAATGAACAGCCAAGTAATGTCCCAAAAGTCACGGATGGCTGTTCATAATGCGGTGCTTGTTCCTACATTAATGTATGGAAGTGAAGGTTGGGTATGGCAGAAGAAGCATGAGAGTAGAATTAACGCTGTAGAAATGCGGTCGTTAAGGAGTATATGTGGAGTGACGATAGCGGATAGAATAAGGAATAGCGCACTGCGTGATAGATGTGGTTTGAAAGAAGATGTAGTGACAAGGATTGACAAAGGAATGCTTCGATGGTTTGGGCACATGGAAAGGATGAGTGAAAGTAGATTGACGAAAGGAATTTATAAATCAGATGTGGATGGATGCGTTAAACAAGGCAGGCCCAGGAGAGTGTTTTCCGACCAAATCGGAGACATCCTCAAAAAAGCTAGGTTGCCTAGTGCCCATAACCACAGAGCCTGTATGAAGAGAATTGTGTATGTGAAGGAAGCAAGGGAGCTGTGTAAGGATCGTGGTAAGTGGCGCTCCATTGTCTCTGCCTATCCCTGTGGGAAAAAGGCGTGACAATTTGATTGATTGATTGAAATATGTATAAAATATGAAACTTACCGATGAAAAGGTAAAGCCGCATATTATCGTTTTCTTTGCGGGATGTATGCGATTTGCATCCTTGCACAACACAAGCCATTTTATATTATTATTTAAAGTAAATTAAATTAATCATGTTTTATAATTTTAGGCAAAAAAACAATATTTTTAATTTATTATAATATATTACTTGACAACTCGATCACAATTTGACATAATGACAATTGACATTACTTGAAAATACAATTGAAAATACCTCAAAAAATAATGACGGAACGATTATACCGCTACTCTTGCTACCACGTGACTTTTTACTTAGGCAGTATTAAATTACAACCGAATGGTTGTAATTGCAAAAAAGTAGCGCCAACCTTTGAAAGAGTGGTAGGCAGTGGTACCCAGTCTGCCGATCCGGGGTAGTACCACCACTTACAAGTATACAGACCGTGAAGTGATTTGGTCACGTTTCGGGATCAGCTTGTAAGTTACCGGTTCCATCTAGGCCGGCATAGTGGATGTGATTGCTACTCATAGTTATTGAATTGTAGTAGCAGTGACATTCATTCATGGACCACACTTTGGCTTAACATCAAGCGGGGTGCTGTCATATGTCGAGTCACAATAAAAAAAAATATAAAAAAAATAAAGAAATTGAAGTACAAGTAGCTGTCTCTTTCAGTCACACGGGTATAAACATAATATAAATGAGACAAATATCAATGAATTAGTTCTTATTTTAGCATAGATTTTATCTTCTCCATATTCTTAGATAGTACAGTTAATTTGATTAGATGTTGACGTGCCTGTCAGTAATACAACGCTATGGTTTTATAGTACTCATGGTATGAACCAACTATTATAATAGGGATTTTTTGACACTACTAAAATAAAAACTTTTTTTAAGAAGTATTTTATGTTACTTCTGATACCTCCAAGAATATGTGTACAAAGTTTTATGATGATCCGTTGAGCAGTTTTTGCGTGAAAGCGTAACAAAAAAAAGTCATGTGTGCAATTCATATGTGGTAGAAGTGAAAACTTCAAAAATGTTGGCTTCAAGATAATGCGACGAATGTAAAATTCGAGAAGATGATAATTGTAGGAATTAATATTGATCATAGTAACGTTGATTGCTCACTTGTGACTGCTATGCAATTTTACTGCTTTTTTGTCTGTTAGCCTGAATTGCAGACCATTAATGCAGGCGACCACTACTACTATTAAGCAACTGCAAGTAGCAATCGCATCCACTATGCCGAGCTAGTGCTGATCTTACTTGCACTTGCAATCTGATCCTACACTAAGTCACTTCACGGTCTGTATACTTGTAAGTGGTGGTATTACCCCGGATCGGCAGACTCTTATCTACTCAGTTAAGCGCTAGTATAAATACATATTATGTATGTTACACTGTACAACTTTTCTAAAATAAATAAATAAAAACACATAGACATCTATTTTTAGTTGCAATAAAAAGAGCAAAGCAACAAAAATATGTTATTTGATGCACAACAAAAATTAGAATAAACATCAATCAATCAAATTGTCACGCTAGGGATAGGCAGAGTCAATAAAGCGCCATTTGCCACGGTCCTGACACAACTACCTAGATTCCTTTACATCCACAATTCTCTTCATATAAGCTGTATGCATTTAAACACAGCTTTCTTAAGGAAGCTTAAAACATACACTTTTGATATTTATCATTTAAACCTAACCCTATCAAAACTATTTTAAAATGTATGTTAAACTGTTAATACAATTAAGCCCAAGTCCTCATACAAAAAGAATGATGTTCTTTGTTGATTAGAAAATATATAAGTACTTACATTGATTTCGACATTCAATACATAGAGATAAGTATATTATGATTTAATAACGCTTTTCGGCATGCACGAAATTCACGAACACATTCCGTTGAACTTTTTGTGATGTTTTTTTAATCTTGTTTTCCTTTTTTTTTGTATTCCGAAAATTGCAACAATAATTTGCATTTGTTTTCGGCATATTTAAAAATTTAAAAACGTACAAACAAAAGACTACTACAGTAATGTTTTTTCATCGATCTATTTGATTTGACAGGTCGCGACGCGTCGGTTACTTTGTGACTTACGAGTCTATGTCATTGTATTAAAGCTCATAATTCTACAGCCATTATCGAGATGCCGTAAGATGCCGAGTATACATGAATGCACAACGAATGTCGCAAGTGTCAGTTAAGTTATTCAGAACAAAAGCGTCTTTACCTCATTGTAATAAATCCCATAATTCTATAGCAATTTCTTTAGAATTTCTATCTAATTTTCTCCCACGTTAAATCTTATGAATTTATGTTTTGTCTCTTTTTACTGTTGTTTATTTCAACTAACGGACATTCACATTTATAATAATAGTAGGATAATAATAATTTAATATTATATAATAATTTGTTTTAAATTCTCAACAGCTTGATATGTTTTCTTTAGTTTACCCAAAATAAATTTCTGAACGCATGCAAAATGAATTTCTGAAAGCGCGCAATTTTGTATGGGAAAATGTTTTTTCTTTTATTTTATTTATTACTAGCTGTGCCCGCGGTTTCACCCGCGTAAAATTTGGTTTATAACACAGTCATAAAAAGGAGGAGGTTCTTAATTCGACTTTTTTTGTATTTATAACTTGATAACTCATATAAAAATGACAGACTGAAATAAAAATAAATATATATTCCAAACAGTTAAACCTATAGTCAATTGGAAACTATAGTCAAAAATTTATTTTTTTAATTAAAAGTAACCCATGTTACTCCTAGTACCTCCAAAAATAAGACCGTAACGAACAAACTCACATTTACATTTATAACAATAGTAGGATATGCATTAGTAACAGAAGGAAATAACAATAACGAAAAATGTCAAATAGCTGAAAGTATAGTCTATGGAAAGTATAGTGTATAGTCTCCATAGTACAGTTGATTGGATTAGATGTTGACGTGACTGACGGTAATACAGTGCGATGGTATTATAGTACGCAGGGTTTGAACCAACTCCTTGTACCTATTTTTATAAAAGGAAAAATAAAATTTTGCCAAACAACTTTTTTATTTTTCGTATTTTTTATTATTTTTTATTAAAAAGTATTTTATGTTACTTCTGATACCTCCAAGAATATGTGTACAAAATTTCATGATGATCGGTTGAGCAGTTTTTCCGTGAAAGCGTAACAAACAAACGGACATTCACATTTATAATAATAGTAAAATAATAATAATAATTTGTTTTCAATTCTCAACAGCTTGATATATTTTCTTTAGTTTACCCAAAATCAATTTCTAAACGCACGCAATTTTGTATGGGAAAATGTTTTTATTTTATTTTATTTTATTATAAAGGATTTTTTCAAAAAAAAAGTAGCCTAAGTTACTCCTTATTACATTAGCTGTCTGCCAATAAAAGTCCCGTCAATATCGGTCCAGCCATTCCAGAGATTAGCCGGAACAAACAGACAGACAGACAGACAAAAATTGTAAAAAATGTCATTTTGGTGTATGTACCGTATATATATTCATATACATGTATTAAAAAACGGTTATTTTAATATTACAAACAGACACTCCAATTTTATTATATGTATAGATAAAAGATTTTTTCTAAAATAAAAGTAGCCTAAGTTACTCCTTGTTATATCAGCTACCTGCCAATAAATGTCCCGTCACAATCAGTCCAGCCATTCAAGAGATTAGCCGGAACAAACAGACAGACAGACAGACAAAAATTTTAAAAAATGTTATTTTGGTGTTTGTACCGTATATATATTCATATACATTTATTAAAAAACGTTTATTTTAATATTACAAACAGACACTCCAATTTTATTATATGTATAGATGACTATTTTTAGGTGTATACTTTAATCGATGGATTCTCTTTTGACCGACTTCACAAAAAGGAAGGTATACAATTCAGCCGTATGCTTTTTTATGTGTGTTACATTATAACTTTTTTCTGAGTGACCAATTTTGATGTTTTTTTTATTTGGAAGTTTGTGCTTTTCATGTGGTCCCATTTAATCAAGATCTGACCAGTAATTTTTGAGTTATCCCTAATAATGCGTATTAAATTGAGGACTGCAATTATGAATCGATTTAAACTTTTTTTTGTTGGCAATGGTATACCTTCGGGGTGATTCCATTGTGACCAAATCTGAATATGATGAAAAGATCCCATAAAAATCAAGGAAAACCCTTAATTTCCTATGTAATTGACTGATTTCGATGTCAATTATGGATTGATTTCAAACATTCTTTATTTGTTTGCAAAGGTATACTCTCAAAGTGTACAAAGTCCCCAAGTCAGGATCTGATGAGGGGATCCCCTGGGAATCGAGAGAAATCTTCATTTTTCATTCTTCATTTTTGTAATTTCATCTCGAGGAAACCTACACTAAAGACTATTTAAACACGTTCACTGTCACTAAGATTTGCGTGAAGTTACCTCAGGTGCCGCATACATTTCACAGTGGACTCGCTAGGCGAGTTGGTGGCACTGGAGTACGAAAACACTGGACTTGCTAGGCGAGTTCAGTGGCACAGGGTTTAGGTAAATTTAAGTTTTTGCTATTTTTGTGGTGGTTAGAGTCTTTGTAACAGTTACAGGCCAATTAAAAAGTGTTTCACGACCATTCAGTATGTTTAAACCTATAAATAAAGCTAAAAACTCAATAAATAAAATAATCGGTTTCGTACTTAAACCAGTGCTTTCCAACCTTTTATAAAATATTTGTTGTTAAGGTTATATTTCAATACTGTTTCAAATTCAATAGCATTTAATTTTATGAATGTGGTTTCCTATTATTAACTAACTATTTAATTATTCCTCTGAGAATTTCATTTTTATGTTTATAATAACATAATATATTAAAAATAATGTTAAAAGTTGTTTTATTAAATAATTTATTGCTACAGGTTTTTTTTGTCGGTGACTGATAGTGATAGCGATTCTTTTGAATATGAATTCTTTTTGTTAGCTAAACAAGCTAATATATATTTCAGTTTGACAAGATAAAGTTTTATTCTAATATGAGTAGGTAAAGGTATTCCCAAATTAATAATGCGCATGCAGATCTTCGTAATTGTGATATTCCCGGAAACACCCGAATCATTGAATCGTAAGAGCCCTAAACAATGCACTTGCATTTTGCACCTTGTTCGAAAGAAATAGGAGTCAATATCATGTGTACACAATCGAAAACATTCTTCCGACGCTCGGAAATACGACCGTTGTCAAACAGTGACGAATTGTTAAAAAAATTTGACGTAAACGCAAACAGTGAAAAAAATTCTATGCGCATTAATCGTAAGAGCCCTAAACAATGCACTTGCATTTTGCACCTTGTTTGAAAGAAATAGGAGTCAATATCATGTGTACACAATTAAAAACATTCTTCCGACGCTCGGAAATACGACCGTTGTCGAAAAGTGACGCATTATCACATGTATGTATTTTATGTATTTTGACGACAGGCGTGGACGAACGGTTTAGCGACTGGTTTGTTGCGCGTAAAGTCCCGGGTTCGATCCCCGGTCTTTTATTTGTAATATTTAATAATAATAAATATTGCAAATATTTGTTAATAAAAAAAAAAGAGATGGATATTTGCTTCGGGTCTGGTTATCAAAGAGTGGTGGGCAGTGGTACCCAGTCTGCCGATCCGGGGTAGTACCACCACTTACAAGTATACAGACCGTGAAGTGATTTGGTCACGTTTCGGGATCAGCTTATAAGCCGGTTCCATCTAGGCCGGTATAGTGGATGTGATTGCTACTCACAGTTATTGAATTGTAGTAGCAGTGACATTCATTCATGGACCACACTTTGGCTTAACATCAAGCGGGGTGCTGTCATATGTCGAGTCACAATAAAAAAAAATTAGATGTGAGGAAATGAACAGAACATCTTAAAACTTATTAGGTTTACGTTTTATAGTAAGTATTTACCTATTTCTAAGCAGTAATTGAGTTTAAAAGAATAATTTCGATGTAAGTAGTCAAAATATTTTTTATTCAACTAAAATATTATCAAATCGTAAACGTACAATACTTCGCAAATGTATCGAAAAATTAGCTCCGTGCGCACGAGTTTCAACAACATCGGCCCTCGCTCTATATGGTCTCTACCTGCCCGCTTGGGTTAGAACAGTCGGCAACCTGCCCCCTGCGCGCTTCGCACCCCTATTTGTGAAGCCACGCCCCGCGTGAATTATAATAATTATTTACCTAGGCACCTATTATAGATTTATCATTAGAAAATAATGGCTCAAAATTTAGGCATAATGTTTATGTTTATGAAATTAAATGATTTATTATTTTTTTTATATTTGAGTTGATTGAATGAAAGGTATATTGCGGTTTACGATTTATGACGTATTAAAAAAAACTACTTACTAGATCTTGTTCAAACCAATTTTCGGAGGAAGTTTATATGGTAATGTACATCATATATTTTTTTTAGTTTTATCATTCTCTTATTTTAGAAGTTACAGGGGGGGGACCAACTTTTTACCACTTTGGAAGTGTTTCTCGCGCAAACTATTCAGTTTAGATTAAAATTATATTAGAAACGTCAATATCATTTTTTTAGACCTATCTATAGATACCGCACACGTATGCGTTAGATGAAAAAAAAATTTAGAGTTTTAGTTCTAAGTATGGGGACCCCCAAAATTTATTGTTTTTTTTATATTTTTGTGTGAAAATCATAATGCGGTTCATAGGATACATCTATTTACCAAGTTTTAATAGTATAGCTCTTATAGTTTCGGAAAAAAGTGGCTGTGACATACGGACGGACAGACAGACAGACAGACAGACATGACGAATCTATAAGGGTTCCGTTTTTTACTACGGAACCCTAAAAAAGAGTACAAACCCTATTCGCATGCGAAGACTGTGCCGGTCAGCCAGTGCTGTGTTTTGAATGTTTTAGATCATATCACAAAAATTAATGTCTATTATTGTGCAATATGTGGTTTTAAATACAAATGATGATAAAATTTCGATTTAAATTGATTTATTTAATTAATTTTCTTCCTAATCACTCTGCGCCTACAAAAAAACATTTCTACATTTCTAGGGTAATATTAATGAGAGCATTAATATTACCCTGTGGTGGGTTTTCATACATTACGGGCTGAATCCCAAACCCCTTTGCCTATCTCCTTATAAAAATAAAATGTCACTGCGCGTGCGCGAGTCATGGCGCGGGCATTGAAACACTCTCTTGCATTCTTACCTTCAAGCTGTCGAGGCGGCCGCCTCATTTTAAAATACAAATTTAATAAAAGTGAAGTGACAAAACCCTGGTGAGTGATTTCCCTTTATTAATTTCACAGCCCGTAATTAATATATATTTTTTTTAAAACATAATTTGGCGATCCATCCGTGTCTCGCCACCCTGAAATGGCGCTTTCCTAACTTGAGAAATAATGGGTTTGCCATCAGTTACAGTTTTGTGTTATAAATATCGCATTAACAAAATGTTTGAAAACTCTGGCAGTGAACTCGCCTAGCGAGTTCATGACACTGGAGAATAACTTTTTTTCTTAAAAAATAAAGTAAGTATTTACACCCGGGCCACCTCATAAATTAATAAATTAGCGCATATTTAGTCTACACTGTGATTTTGAGAAGAAAATACGCATACGTTTTCGAAATAATACAGAAAAACATTTAGGTGGACATTTAGGTGGACTCGCTAGGCGAGTCGCTGGCACTGAACGTGTTAACCGATCATCATGAAACTTTGTATACAAATTTTTGGAGGTACTAGAAGTAACATAGGTTACTTTTAATGAAAATATATATTTTTTTACTATAGTTTCAGCTGTTTGGAATTTTTCTATATTTATTTTTATTTCCGTCTGTAATTTTTATATAAGTTATATACAAAAAGGCATATACAGTCGAGTTGAGAACCTCTTCCTTTGTTATGACTGTGTTATGAACCTAATTTTACGCGGGTGAATCCGCGGGCATAGCTAGTAGATAATAAATATTGTGTATTTGTGTAATCTGAAGGATCATTACGGGATGTAGGTATATTTAATACGGGTCGGAGGACCAAATGATGGGGCTAAGAGGTGATTTGAGGTTGGCGAGATTGGGGAAAATAGTCAGACTGACCTGCAGGTTTTTTGCCTGGCGTTGATCCCTTGCTGATGAAGGCTGATGGGTGGTAATACCTCCACCTGGTCTGGATACTCTTCTCCTTAGATAAACTGGACTGTATTTTTTTTAATTGTGTCCCGACATATGACAGCACCCTACTTGATGTTAAGCCGAAGTGTGGTCCATGAATGAATGACACTGCTACTACAATTCAATAACTGTAAATAGCAATCACATCCACAGAGACACTCTTGACAGAGTGGGAGAGAACACTTACGGTGCATTAAGTGTTCTCAGCTGGTTGAAATTACCACCCTACACAGATGCAAATCCCCCCATAGTGACCAAGTCGCGTTCGGGGACTAGTTTGTGTAGCACCAGTTGCGTTGGGGGTTGTGGATTCGGTTAGGGACAGTGGCATCCTGCTGACCTGCAGTATCCCGGTGAGAGTTTGTTGACCCGTCAGCCAGGGAGACCCATAGCAACGGTTAACCGCTGGCCGCCCGCCGTACAGTACAGGGGCCTGAGCCCACCGCTAACCACGGAGAGAGGCTGCCCCACCATGCGGCGCATAATCTCGGGGTGATTCGTCTTGCCGATTAGTGATCGGATATGGGGTCCAGGCGATCACTTCCGGGAGGGTACGGGGGCCCTTCCGTCCGACGGATCAGCAAACTCACACCGCCGGGATGCATGTGGCTAAGCGGATGACTGCATTTTCACGCACTTCCCCCCCTCCATATGCAACTCAAAAAAAGAAATAGAGTTTTTCCAGCGGCAACTAAAACTCCCAGTACAAATGAGCTTGGCGTGGATTTCACGAATATACGTGGAATCCACGCCAATCTCAGTGCCGTCCATCACCATCTTGAGACGGCACAGTTCGCTCTGCTCTTCTTAACAGAGACGCAGATAATGGCACCGGCTGACGCTTCGTACCTTTAATACCCTGGCTACTCGCTTGAGGAAAGATTCCTTGCGAAAGCCGGGATATGTGTATACATCCGGTCCGATATCTGTTGTCTCCGTCTGCTTTGCTTAAAGGATCCTTCCATGTCCATCCTCTGGGTACACGTGGCCCTTGGTTCCCAAGCCAGGATCTACAGGTGCCTATACCGTTCCCACCACGGGGATTTGGAGACAACCCGGCTTTTCGATTTTCTGAGCCGGACGACAGACGAAGCGCTAGAGCGGTTCCCGACGTCTTCGGAGGTCGTGGTCTTGGGGGACTTCAACGCACACAATGAGGTGTGGTTGGGGTCCCGAAGGAACAACCACGCGGGAAGGGCCGCTCATGCTTTTGCCCTTCTGCATGAAAAAAAAACTGTCAAACAGTGAACATCAATATTTACTTTGCGCGTAAAAAATAATAATAATAAAAAACTAGGTAATCTAATCAGTGAGTGAACAGTGTTATAACCATCTTTAATGACTAATGAATACGTGTTATTGTTATTTCGGTTGTACATCAAACAATTAGTGCATAAATCATAAAGTGATCATTGATGTGTGAACCATATAAAGAACCTTAATTCAATCGTGGTAATCAGTTCTGGTGTGTTTTGCGAGTGATTTCTAAGTTTGTCCAGTGTCTCAGATTACATTACGGCTGTTCTATATTGTGCATTAATCGACCCAATAAATTTTATCTATCAATTAATATAAGAGGGTATCAACGTAACTCTTTGAAGTTGTAAACATCGACAAACAACTCGAACACTTCTGTCTGACCATTGTATAGACTAATTTCGCACTCGCCAGTAATGTGTGAATGGCGCGGTTCTAACTGTTGCTGTCTCTGATACGTTCAACCACGAGTTCGATCCCCATGTCAAGCCTCGCTTTTTTCCTCGCAATTTTGTCGTTAACTTAAGTTAAAGTTAATACAATATTTATTTCCTTAAAATATAGAAACTGTAAAAAGTAATAGCGCCATCTGTCGTAAAAAGCTGGCAACAATCGAATTTATTGCAAAACGCCATCTATCCATTTACCAAATCCTGACTACAAAATATAAACTGACATTAGATTATATAGGTATAAATCTGTACAGAAAATGGAATGTTGCGGTTGTAATGGGAAAATAAATAATAACAACTACCTCAAATGTAACACATGTAAAACAACTTTTTGTTTTGAATGTATGAACCTACCTAAAGACAAGCAGAATAATATCCGTCAAGAGGACTTAGACTCCCTTAAGTGTCCGTCGTGCACCAATGTAACTCGGCGAGGTGATCGTCGTAACGCTAGTAGACCAATGTCGATGTCTCCGCGTGTGGCGCCTTCTAGTGATACCAAGAGCAAAGCTACAACTGAACCAGTGACCCTGGCTATGATTTGTGAAGTACTTGACGAGAAACTATCTCTAACTTCACCTTTTGTAACAACTCTCCGAAAAGTTATTTTGGAGGATCTCGAAGCTGTGGTTACATCCAATCTAAAGTCATTAATTCTTGACATTAAAAGTGATTTTACCAAGACTACTGATCGCCTTGATACTGAATTGCGTATTGTGGATGAACAGTTGCAGAATAAAGAACTCCACATACGATCACTTAAAGCTGAGCAATTAAAATTACAGAGAGATATATTTTCTCTAAACTCCAAAATTGCCTCTGTTGAAAGATTCTCACGCCAACGTAATATAGAGCTTCAGGGAATACCGGAGAACAGGAACGAGAACATCGTGGACATTGTCAAGCAATTGTGCAATACAATAAACTTTCCTGTTGCTAATACTGACATTCACTTTGGGCATCGGGTAGCTAAAGTGAATGCCTCATCTGACCGTCCTCGGAATATTATTATCACTCTTGCAAGTCCTCATTTGCGTGACGGTGTGTTGTCCTCAGTATATCGCTTTAATAAGCAAATCCCTAATAATAGGTTAAACACGGAACACATAGGCATAGCTGGCGCTGGGAAGAGCATCTACGTGTCCGAACATCTTCTGCCCGAAACAAAGCGTTTGCACGGTTTGACGCGCCGTTTCGCAAGAGACAACGGATATAAATACTGGGTACGATTTGGAAAAATACACATACGTAAAAACGAAAACTGTAACCCGATCTACATTAAAAATCAGGAAACATTAGATCGTATCATAAATAATTCCTGAATAGTTACTGTTTCAATATTGTAAATGTTTAGTTTGCTGTACCAAAATGTTAATAGAGTTAGAAGTAAGACCAATGATATTTATTTAAATGTATTGAATAATGATTATGATATTATCTGTGATATGTGATATGATATTATCTGTGATATTATATGATATTATGTGGGTTCAGAGGGTTCGTTCTTTAAATACCTGTCCGGTGTTTATAGGATGAATTCGGGTACGCGACCCCGGACACCTTGAGCTACCATTTACTATACCCTTGTCCTTTTATAGTAATGGTATCCAAATCCACCTACACCTACCCAATCCCCAAATTCCTATCTTCTAGATCCCATGCCAATCCATGGGCTGCCGTGCCCAAGGATGCGTGGCTAGGGGCGAGCCTAGTCTCAAACGTGCCGTCCCGATGAGTGGCGCCCATCGGGCACTAATTAGCCCCACTCCGGCATGCGGGGCTCTGTCGGAGTGGAACTTTATTTCCCTTGCCATTCGTGGGAACAACAATGAAAAATTTTAAAAATTCTAACATTAGCGGCGACATTTCTCGCCAAAAGTCACGCCAAATGTTCCCACGGGGCGAAAAGCGGGCAGCGGAGAGCCGTTTTGCCACATTGAATGTATGTGGAGGAATGGAGAGAAAATTAGATGAGGTATGTAAGATGATGGATGATAAGAGTTTGGACATGTTGTGTGTGAATGAGACGAAGCGAAAGGGCTCAGATGTCACCCACCATGGTCCCTACACAGCGGTCTGGTCGGGGGTCGACTCGAAGGCCAGAGCGTGTCAGGGTGTGGGAATGTTGATGTCTGAGAGAATGGCAGAGTGTATGACTGAGTATGAGTGTATGTCGCCCAGACTCTTATGGGTCAGGCTTAGAGTGGGGCTGCACAGACTATTTGTAGTTGGTGTGTATGCCCCCGATATATCTAAGCCACAGGCCGAAAGGGAAGAGTTCTGGGAGAGCCTGCGTGATGTTTTGAATGTTGCTAGATCGAATGAAAGGGTTGTAATGTTAGGTGATTTTAATGCATGGGTGGGTGTGCAAAGAATGAATGTAGACCATGTGTTGGGAAGGTATGGAGATGAGCGTGTAAATGAGAATGGAGTAAGTCTGGTGAATGTTTGTTTGGAGAAGAATCTCCTTGTGACAAACACGAAGTTTTGTCACAAGGAGATTCACATGTATACATGGGAGAGGAATAAAGAGAGAAGTATAATAGATCTTGTGATTGTGGATGAAAGGTTGAAAGTCAATGTTGTCGATACGAGAGTTTATCGCGGGGTCAACATTGGAACGGACCATTTTCTTGTTATGTCAAGAATAAATGGTCTGTTCAAGGGTTGGAGAAACCGCAATCGTAAATCGACAACACCGTTGACAAGAATAAAAGGAGAAAAGTTGCAAGATGCAGAAGTGAAAGAGGAGTATGTAAGTAAATTACGTGAGAAGATAGGAGATGCCTGTAATCATGAGAATGATAGTGTGGAGGAAGTATGGATGAAATTGAGGAATGGTATGACAGAAGCTGCAGAAGAAGTGTGTGGAGTGAGCAAGAGGAAGAATGTGAGGCCCAACATGTGGTGGGATAAGGAAATGGAAGTATTAGTATGCGAGAAGAAGAAAAAATGGCAGGATCTACTAGCAGTTAAAGCTAGTAGACGAATAAACGCGGGTAAGAAAGATGAAGATGTATGTAAGGCAATGAATGAATATAAGGAAATAAAAATTAAAGTGAAAGAATGCATAGAACGAAAGAAGAAAGATGTGAAAGAGGATATAGAGAGTAAATTCTCCAGAAATTTCCGGGATAATATTAAACTGTTCTGGAAACAGGTTAAGATAGCCCGGGGAGGACTAGAGAAGTCTAAAGTGAATGTGGTTAGGGATTCGAATGGTGATTTAGTGACTGAAGAGAAGAAAGTGTTAGGACGATGGAAGGATTATTTTGAAAGTTTATTTGTGGGGGATAATAATACAGCACCAGAGTGTGTTGATGTTTCCTCCACGCTGAATGAAAGCGAATCTGAATGTGATATAGATGTGAAAGAGATTTTGAATGCATTGAAAAGAATGAAAGTTGGAAAAGCGGCTGGGTGTGACAGAATAACTGTCGAAATGCTGAAGGGCGGTGGTCAGCTGGTGGCTTTCTGGTTGTGTCTCCTTTTCCGTAAGTGCTGGGTGAACGGTCTTGTACCAGGTGACTGGCGCAAGGCTGTCATAGTACCACTATACAAGGGGAAGGGATCGCAACAGGAACCCAAAAATTACCGCGGCATCAGCCTTCTCAGTATTGTTGGCAAGTTGTATGCGAAAGTATTGATTGAAAGGGTGATCCATGAAACAGATGATAAAATTTGGGATGCGCAAGCGGGATTTAGGAAAGGGATGGGATGTATGGATCAAATCTTCTCTCTGAGATGCGTCAGCGAAAAAGTGTTGGCAAAACACCAGAAGGTGTTTTGTGCTTTTGTTGACCTTGAGAAGGCCTATGATCGAGTGAACAGGAGTGAATTGTGGCAGCAGCTGTCCGGGTTTGGGTTGGGGGAGCGTTTGGTCCGTGCACTGAAATCTCTCTATGAGGATTCCAGTGCATGTGTTCGAATTAACGGGGCGCTATCTGACTGGTTTGGCATCTCTAAAGGTGTCAGACAGGGATGTGTAGCGTCACCATGGCTCTTCAATCTATTCATGGACAGTTGTCTGAAAGAGCTGCGTGAAAGGAAGTATGGTTTAAGAATGAATGACTTGGTGATCAAATGTCTCTTGTACGCCGACGATCAAGTTATCCTTGCATCTTCGGCGTATGAGTTACAGGACATGGTTACTATAATAAATGCGGAATTAGAAAAGAAAGGTATGAAAGTGAATGTAAGTAAAACAAAAGTAATGGTTTTGGAGAGAGAGGAGGAAATGACAGAATGTGAGATAACGATAGACGGAAAGAAAGTGGAACAAGTCAAACAATTTGTTTACTTGGGAAGTATGTTTACTAGGGATGGAAAGTGTGATGAAGATATTGAGAGAAGAGTGCAAAAGGGTAACGTAGTGAACGGTGCCATCCATAGTATAATGAACAGCCAAATAATGTCCCAAAAGTCACGGATGGCTGTTCATAATGCGGTGCTTGTTCCTACATTAATGTATGGGAGTGAAAGTTGGGCATGGCAGAAGAAGCATGAGAGTAGAATTAACGCTGTAGAAATGCGGTCATTAAGGAGTGTATGTGGAGTGACGATAGCGGATAGAATAAGGAATAGCACACTGCGTGATAGATGTGGTTTGAAAGAAGATGTAGTGACAAGGATTGACAAAGGAATGCTTCGATGGTTTGGGCACATGGAAAGGATGAGTGAAAGTAGATTGACGAAAGGAATTTATAAATCTGATGTGGATGGATGCGTTAAACAAGGCAGGCCCAGGAGAGTGTTTTCCGACCAAATCGGAGACATCCTCAAAAAAGCTAGGTTGCCTAGTGCCCATAACCACAGAGCCTGTATGAAGAGAATTGTGGATGTGAAGGAAGCAAGGGAGCTGTGTAAGGATCGTGGTAAGTGGCGCTCCATTGTCTCTGCCTATCCCTGTGGGAAAAAGGCGTGACAATTTGATTGATTGATTGATTGATATTATCTGTTTAACTGAAACTAATTTGAATGAGGGTGTATTTAATAATGAGCTTTTTGATGATCGTTATAACGTGTTCAGGCGGGACCGAAATGATTCTTGCATTGACAAGACTGATGGTGGTGGCGTGCTTATAGCTTTGAAGAAGGACATTGATGTGGTACGATTAGTAGCTTTTGAGAGCTGCTTCGAGGATATTTGGGTTAAGATCCAGCTTAAGACTTCCAGAAACTACACTTTATACCTGTGCCTTTGTTATATTCCCCCTAACATTCCGAATTCTTACATTTCTAAATTTTATGAAAATTGTGAAAAGGTGTTGAGCGTCAATAAGAGCTTTGACGATATATTGCTGACTAGCTGACCCGGCGAACTTCGTACCGCCTAAAAGTGAATGAATGCCATGTTACAGATTAGCTTAACTTAAGTTGTTGTGAATTGAGAAAATTAATATTTTTGTTTCTCTTTATAAATAATACAATATAGGTTTTAAAGCAATATATTTTTACTGATATGCCAAAATGTACAATTTGTTTTTATTTCTCAACATCCTCCAAAGAAAAGAATTAATAAAGTTGTATTTCAAAGAAAATAGATGTCTTCTTAAATCTATTTTCGGAGGTGCCCTCATAATGCGTCCATTTCTCGTTGCAGATAATGCATTCAAAACCTATAATTATAATGTACCATCTGATATGTAAATGATAGTTCGTACACCAGCCTGTTAGGTCATCTCATGTTTCTTTCTTATGGGGATATTTAAAACTATTAATCTCGTCACTAAGAATTAGTTTAAAGATATGCATTTAATGACAGAAAGAAGTATTGTCGTGAAATAAAAAACGCAACCTAGATGTTATTTATTATACAAACAAATAACCGTTACAATATTTATATCAAAACACGACAATTATAAAAGACTAGCTGTGCCCGCGACTGCGTCCGCGTGGAATAGTTATTTTGGGAATCATATTAATTTTTTGTTTACCTACCTGCTCAGCTTTATTATAAATTACCTATAGCTGTTACCCGCGACTTATTTTAGACGATTAAATTACGTAACTAATAGAATATATTTTAAAGAAGTTTTAAAAATAATATATTTTAAAGTACTTCTGCGTAAATTATATTTTCAGTTTTATTTTCTTGTGCGCAAAACTCGCAGCCGCTTTGCAGCAGCAGTCTGCCGAGAACGCTGAGTCCTTTTTCTAGGCATTACAGTGACGAAGAAAAAACGAAGGAAATGAAAACCTAACCAAACTAACTGTATGCTTAAACTAAAACCTAACCTAATAAGAATTGTAAAACCTAACCTTGAAAGAATGTAGATGACACCTACAGGTATTATTTACAACAAAACAAAAAAAGTGTTATTGTGAAAATATTAGAAACAAAATACTATACTTAAAACAAACACTACCTACTATAGAGAAAACTACTACAAAATGAAATTGTATAAAAAAGGATTTTGCACGATGATATTATATCGTAAAAACAAATTAACGCTGCATTCAACCGATGAGTAGGGAGCCGACCGCATAGTATGCTTGTCTATACATATAATAAAATTGGAGTGTCTGTTTGTAATATTAAAATAAACGTTTTTTAATAAATGTATATGAATATATATACGGTACATACACCAAAATGTCATTTTTTAAAATTTTTGTCTGTCTGTCTGTCTGTCTGTCTGTTTGTTCCGGCTAATCTCTTGAATGGCTGGACTGATTGTGACGGAACATTTATTGGCAGGTAGCTGATATAACAAGGAGTAACTTAGGCTACGTTTATTTTAGAAAAAAATCTTTTATAATAAATAAAATAAAAGAAAAAACATTTTCCCATACAAAATTGCGCGCGTTCAGAAATTTATTTTGCATTCGTTCAGAAATTTATTTTGGGTAAACTAAGAAAAACATATCAAGCTCTTGAGAATTTAAAACAAATTATTATATTATATTAAATTATTATTATTATTATCCTACTATTATTATAAATGTGAATGTCCGTTAGTTGAAGTAAACGACAGTAAAAAGAGACAAAACATAAATTCATAAGATTTAACGTGGGAGAAAATGAGATAGAAATTTTAAAGAAATTGCTATAGAATTATGGGATTTATTACAATGAGGTAAAGATGCTTTTGCTCTGAATAACTTAACTGACACTTGCGACATTCGTTGTGCATTCGTGTATACTCGGCATCTTACGGCATCTCGATAATGGCTGTAGAATTATGAGCTTTAATACAATGACATAGACTCGTAAGTCACAAAGTAACCGACGCGTCGCGACCTGTCAAATCAAATAGATCAAATTACCAACGAAATTGGACTTAAGAGATAGAAAGAGCCTTAAAATAGCTACAAAAAACAACGGTTTATACTATTTTTACTTATGGTATTAAAATTAGTTAGAAAGGGATGGATATGCATATTTACATCCGTAATTTTGAAGGTTGTCCCTAGTTTTGATCTTTTTTTTTCTGCTGAAGGTAGGCAATGCTACAGAGCGAAACAAGGTCGTCAGTAGTGCACTTATCGCTAGTGATGTACTAGATCGACGTCAATATCGATAAATTTTAAATAAATCGTACACTAAAGTGTTAGTACAACGTATGAATTGTAGTATTTTCCTATCATAAATAACATTTTTGCGGTTTAGTATTTGAATTAGCATTCTGCTAGATGCAAGGGAGCCTCCCTTGAATTTACTTACGTTACTAGACGCAGTTCTTAACGCAGAACACGGCTTCTACTCAACACATTATACATACACTATTTACACACTTAGGGATAAAAAAAGTAGGACATATCAACCCGTGTGAATTGACTACAGAGCCTAAAGTGAGGTTGGCAACCACACACGCTTGATGAGATGTTCTGAATTCTCCCGTGGTGCCTGTATTGTGCCGAGATTTTTCTTCATCTGTATGAATAGTTGACTTTTTGCCCTATTTTGCAGGATGAGAATGTTGCACTTTTTTTGTAAAAGTGAGTGCAGTTAATTTTTCATCAATATTAATAATGTATTCTTATCATATACATTAAAATATATATATAAACATTAAGAACATAATACATAAAGCACATACAAACAAACTAGATGACTCGGTAAACTTCTCGGTAAAGATGGTACCTAAATTTCTTTAAATCGTAACTGTTTCTTTTTTTTAAATTATATCAACCTTTGATCTATAATCAATTAAGATCGATAATATTTAATAATAATAAACCGCAACGTGTATGGTTTAATGTTTGTTTGGTTATTAAATGAAAGGCGTTCGTTATTTAATTAAATTTAATTACTTTTATTAGATTTATAGATGCAGTAAAAAATCAACACATAAATTTATATATATTTAGTTTATTTCCTTCTAAAGATTATGAATTTACAACCCGCGAGCACGAACCGCAAACTTTACGAACATATAATTACAGATATATAATTCCATCTTTAGTTCCCTTTTTAGGGTTCCGTAGTAAAAAACGGAACCCTTATAGATTCGTCATGTCTGTCTGTCTGTCCGTCCGTATGTCACAGCCACTTTTTTCCGAAACTATAAGAGCTATACTATTGAAACTTGGTAAATAGATGTATCCTATGAACCGCATTAGGATTTTCACACAAAAATATAAAAAAAACAATAAATTTTGGGGGCCCCCATACTTAGAACTAAATCTCTAAATTTTTTTTTTCATCTAACTCATACGTGTGTGGTATCTATCGATAGGTCTTAAAAAATGATATTGACGTTTCTAATATCATTTTAATCTAAAATGAATAGTTTGCGCGAGAAACACTTCCAAAGTGGTAAAAAGTTGGTCCCCCCCCCCCCCTGTAACTTCTAAAATAAGAGAATGATAAAACTAAAAAAAATATATGATGTACATTACCATATAAACTTCCTCCGAAAATTGGTTTGAACAAGATCTAGTAAGTAGTTTTTTTTTAATACGTCATAAATCGTAAACCGCAATATACCTTTCATTCAATCAACTCAAATATAAAAATAATAATAAATCATTTAATTTCATAAACATAAACCTTATGCCTAAACCGTGAGCTATTATTTTCTAATGATAAATTTATAATAGGTGCCTAAGTAAATAATTATTATAATTCGCGGGGGCGTGGCTTCACAAATAGGGATGCCAAGCGCGCGGGGGGCAGGTTGCCGACTGTTCTAACCCAAGCGGGCAGGTAGAGACCACATAGAGCGAGGGCCGACGTTGTTGAAGCTCGTGAGCACGGAGCTAATTTACTCGATACATTTGCGAATGCTAAGTATTGTACGTTTACGATATTTTTTTTTTTTTTTTTTTTTTTTTTTTTTATTGTGACACGACATCTGACCTCGACTCGCCTGATGATAAGCAAGAGGAGGTCCAAGAGTGACGACGACTGGAACAACCGAGTCAGTTCCCGGCTGCCCCAGCCGCCGCCACTATGCCGGCCTAAGATGCTTCTTCACGCATTGCTTGAAGGATCCAAGGTCATAGGATGGAGAGAACACATGGGCAGGCAAAGCATTCCACTTGTCAATTGTTCTACAAAGAAAAGACGCACCGAACTTTTTAGTTCGACTGCTGATTCGGTCGATAAAATGTGGATGCTTTCCCCGACCTGTGCGGGTATTACGGGTGTGGAAGGACGAGGCAGGAATAAGGTTAAAGAGCTCTTCGGAACATTCTCCGTGGTATAGGCGATAGAGGACGCACAAAGCCGCCATGTCTCTGCGTAGTTGCATGGGCTCCAGAGTTCGCGTGACCTCTGCATCACCTATAATTCGGACAGCTCGGCGCTGCAATGAATCCAGGGCATTGAGAAGATACTTGGCAGAGCCGTCCCAGAGGTGCGAACAGTACTCCGCGCAAGAGCGAATCTGAGCCTTGTATAATATCAGGCGAAGCTCTGGCGCGAAGAACCGCCGCACCTTGTTCAGGATGCCAAGTTTGCGGGAGGTGGTCTTAATGGCCCGCTCGATGTGGTCCCTGTGATTCAAGTCGCAGCGAAGGGACATTCCAAGAATGTCTAGTCTGTCCGAAGTACTAAGGGAGATGTTGCAAAGAGAAGGAAGGGGAGAAAACGAGGATTTTTTCGTCGAGAACGCGCATACCTGAGTCTTGTCTGCGTTGAACTGAACTAGGTTCTTGTCGCCCCAGTGGGTAATACGATCAAGAACCCGGTTCAGTCCCGCTACAACAGACTCTCTCATATCGGCTATCTCCTGTTTGCCGGCTGCGGGGCGGGCAGTGTAGCGTCCATGCACCGTGCTGTCGTCTGCATAGCAATGAATGCCGGATCCAAGGTCCAGCATGTCATTGATATGCAGAAGGAACAAAGTCGGCGACAGCACGGAGCCCTGGGGGACGCCGGCATTCACCGACATCCTGCGCGATGTGCTTCCATCCACAACGACGCGTATGGAGCGGTCGCGCAGGAAGTCAGCTATCCAACCCCGCAGACGGTCAGGTAAACCGTATGCCTCGAGCTTGGATAAAAGGCCCCTGTGCCAGACCCTGTCAAACGCTTTGGAGATGTCCAAGCCAACGGCAAGGGCTTCTCCATTAGCGTCCAAAGCTTCACCCCAGACGTGCGTGATGTACGCCAGAAGGTCACCAGTTGACCGTTTCGGCCTGAAGCCATATTGACGGTCATTGATCAGCTGGTGACCCTCCAGGTAGGCCATGAGGCGAACATTAATTATTCGCTCCATGACCTTGCACAGTACTGAGGTTACAGCTATCGGACGGTAGTTTGCCGGGTCTGAACGGCCGCCCTTTTTTGGGACCGGTTGCACATTGGCCTCCTTCCAAGCCCGAGGCAGACAGCCCGATGCGTACGAGAGCCGGTATAGCCTCGTCAAGACGGGAGTCAATTCCGCTGCACAGGTCTTAAGGACAAGCGCTGGGACACCATCGGGACCACTGGACTTCCGGATATCGAGCGATCGTAGCTCCATGCGGACATCGCGTTGTCTGATACGAATCTCAGGCATCGTATGTCCGCATGGACGCAGGGTGGGTGGCCCTGCACCACGATCGTCAATACGCGAATTTGTGGCAAAGACTTCGGCCAGTAGATCGGCCTTAGCCTTCGCCGTATGCGCCAGTGAGCCATCCGGCTGTCTCAGCGGTGGCAGTACAGAACGACAGAAGTTAGATTCTACAGTCTTGGCGAGACTCCAAAAGCTGCGACTACCCGTTGGGTGCGCTAATAGACTCTCGCCAATCCTGGAAACGCGCTGTGCCTCCGCTTTTTTAAAGACCTTTCTGCAAGACTTGGTGGCACGATTATAGGCTGCTTTCAACTCATCCACGCGAGGGTCATGATTTTTTCGACCTCTGACCCATGCACTGTGAGTTGCGTTTTTTGCTGAAACAGCAGCCGCGCAATCACTGTTGTACCAGGGCCTGCTTCGGTCGTTACGAGATGCACAGTTGGATGGAACGTAATATTCCATCCCCAGTGCTATCTCATCAGCAACGGCCGAGGCACACGTGGATGGATCCTCGGAGTTGAAGCAGCGCTGCCACCAAGAGAGCGAAGCGAAATAATTTCGCATTCCCTCCCAATCCGCCGACCCGTAGTGCCACAAACGTCGCACCTCATTCCTGGCAGGAGGAGGCGCGACGCGCGGCACTATCGTCTCGACCAGGCAGTGGTCAGAAGTCCCTAGAGGGGCTTTGACCGAAATTTTATACCCGGTCGGACGAGTGGTCAGTAGAAGGTCCAGCAGAGAAGGGGCATGACCGACAATGTCTGGTACCCGGGTGGGCTGGGTCACCAGCTGTGTCAGGTCATGCAGAAGGGCGAAAGCATGAGCGGCCCTTCCCGCGTGGTCGGTCCTTTGGGACCCCAACCACACCTCATTGTGTGCGTTGAAGTCCCCCAAGACCACGACCTCCGCGGTTGGGAACCGCTCCAGCGCTTCGTCTGTCGCCCGGCTCAGAGAATCGAAGAGCCGGGTTGTCTCCAAATCCCCGTGGTGGGAACGATAAAGGCACCCGTAGATCCTGGTTTGAGAACCAAGGTCTACGTGTACCCAGAGGATGGAAAGGGAAGGATCCTCCAAGCAAAGCAGACGGAGACAACAGATATCGGACCGGATGTACACACATACCCCGGCTTTCGCGAGGAATCTTTCCTCAAGCGTGTAGCCGGGGTATTGAAGATATGAAGTGTCAGCCGGTACCTTATATGATAATGTTTTAGTTGAATAAAAAATATTTTGATTACTTACATCGAAATTATTCTTTTAAACTCAATTACTGCTCAGAAATAGGTAAATACTTACTATAAAACGTCAACCTAATAAGTTTTAAGATGTTCTGTTCATTTCCTCACATCTAAATACATAAAATACATACAGGTCTCCCAAAGTGATAATGCGCATAGAAATCTTCGTCACTTTTCGACAACGGTCTTATTTCCGAGCGTCGGAAGAATGTTTTCGATTGTGTACACATGATATTGACTCCTATTTCTTTCGAACAAGGTGCAAAATGCAAGTGCATTGTTTAGGGCTCTTACGATTAATGCGCATAGAAATTTTTGCACTGTTTTCGTTTACGTCAATTTTTTCACAATTCGTCACTGTTCGACAACAGTCGTATTTCCGAGCGTCGGAAGAAAGTTTTCGATCGCGTACACATGATATTGACTCTTATTTCTTTCGAACAAGGTGCAAAATACAAGTGCATTGTTTAGGGCTCTTACGATTCAATGATTCGGGTGTTTCCGGGAACACCACAATTACGAAGATCTGCATGCGCATTATTAATTTGGGAATACTGTACCTACTCATGTTAGAATAAAACTTTATCTTGTCAAACTGAAATATATATTAGCTTGTTTAGCTATCACAACCCTATATGGGCTGGCATTTAGATCTAAATCGTAGTTAGATCTAAATCCTATCATTTAGGTACCTAATTATAATGTTTACTCATCAATATATTTTTTTTATTAATTTAAAAAATACACTATTATTAAAACATCGATCAGTCTTAATATCGACGGTTTCCGGGCTATTTGTTTTAAGCGACATTTTGACCGATATTGACTTATATACATATTCGGAATCAGCAATTTTTTTTGCGTCGACTGAGTCGACTTTGGTGACGATCAGAGTACTTTTTTGGCGCTTCAAACAATGCCATTTTTTGGGGCGATCCGAAATTTCATTGTATGAACCGACGCGAAATATGTCCTTTTATATAGAAAGTGTACTTGAGCCACAAAAGTTTTTATTGGTTATTTACTTAAGCGTTTTTGCCTTACACACAAATCATCCAAACGGGTCATTTAAAGCGTTTTTCCTGAAGTTACATTCTATAGGTGATGTTTGTTAAAGCATTACACCTTCCCCAAAAAAGATATAGTCATGTCGTTTAAAACATTTAGCCTGAATCCCAAATTGGTATGCAATGTCGCAATGTAAATCATTTCGCTTGCATCTGTTTTTAGTAAAAAAAGGCTATTAAAACATTTTGCCCTGTAGTTGAAACAGTCTTTAAATGGCAAATCAACCTTTATTCCTAAATCGGTTAATTTTTGATTGGTCGCTTCAAACAAATTAAATCTACAAGTACTATAACTTCATTCATTTTTCCTATACCGATTACATCGAAAACTTGACATTCAGACACTGCAAATTTTGTATGAATCGTTGTACCAAATGTCGGTTAAAACAAAACATTTTCGCCGCTCGCGTCCATTAAACAAGCAAGTTTTTATACTATATCCCCCTGAACGGGCGCTTCAGTCTACACCACATCGTGCCATGTACAATGTGTCCCAAAATTCAACGATAAAACTGCAACAGAGGGTGGCCCTGGTCATGACTAGACGAGAAAAGAAATTAAAAAAATGTTTTTTTTAAGTTACGAAAAAAATGTATTTTTTAAAAAATTTAAATTTTTTGTATCAGTAAGCTGAATATATCTGCTATTTATCACAATCCTTGAAAACCCCAGAAAACATATAGTTTTTACATAAAAATGATTTATATTACATTTTTTGCTTAAAATGTTAAAAAAAATATTTTTAGTACACTTTCACTCATCGTGGTGTAAAAAAAGTATGAATACTACTATGGCAAGTTTTATCAAAAAATGACGCAACTAATCAAGATTCTAAAATGGTATAATACTCTAGGAAAACTAGCCAAATAAAAAAATACGAGTGGTATTTCTAAACAAGAACCAAATTTCATAAAATTGTTGTTTAAATTAATCACTTTTACTATGGGATCAAAACAGGTTTTTGTTAGTCAATATTATTTTAAAACTAGAGAAAGAGAGATTTTACGTTAGAGCGAGATAGACAGATGTTAATTTTTGAATATAACAATGGGGCAAGTAGAGAAGTTGCTGTTATCAGTCAGTATGCTCTGTTCCTTTGTTTACTGTGCGCCGTTCCGCATTAAATTGGCTCTCGTACTGACGACTTTTAGGTTGGCTTTTGGACTCGATTAAGTGATTTGCAAACTGGACTGACCTGGCATTATTTTGGACTGTGATTGTGAGTTTTGTGAATTGGACTTTTGACCTAGTGGACTGTTTTGTATTTATCATGCCGCTACCATACACACCATGGGAATACGCTAATATGCACTTAATTTATGGTGAATGCCGAAGCAATGCAAACTCTGCTAGCAGATTGTATCGGGAAAGTACCCAAATGCTCAAAGATTTTAGAGTATTTATAAATGTACATCAAGCGTTTTCGGAGGATCGTTTACCATCTAATAGGAGAAACGCTGGAAGACCAAGATCGGATCGAGATGAAGAAGTTCTGCATGAAATAGAAATGGATTCAACTACCTCGGAAGCAGCTACGGGAATACCAAGAAGTTCTGCTCATCGTATTTTAAAATATCACAGGCTTTGCCCATATAATTACAGACGTGTGCAGACGCTATTACCGCCGCTACAAAAGCACAGGGAAGATTCTCAATTCTTAGATAAAGTTTTATGGTCGAATGAATCAACCTGCAAGAAAGATGGCTATTTAAATCTTCACAATCTACATAGCTGGAATTATAAAAATCCACACCTGGTGAGATAAGATAAATCCCAATACCAATTCAACCTTAACCTTTGGATGGGCATATTAAATGGAAAAGTGATTGGGCCTTTTGAGTTACACGGAAACTTAGATGGCAATAGTTATTTGAACTTCTTACAAAATAACATGTCAGAATTATTAGAAGACGTGCCTGTAAGTGATTTACGATACTTATGGTATGGCTCACTATGCCCGTCCTGTGCGAGATTACTTGAACAATGAGTTTCCAGGGCGTTGGATCGGGCGACTTGGTCCTATTTCATGGCCACCCCGTTCACCTGACCTATACCCCCTGGATTTCTTCTATTGGGGTTGTCTCAAAGACAGGGTCTACTCAAAACCCATTACAACATTGGACGAACTTCGCCAAAAAATCACTCAGGCTGCGGATCACATAAATGCTGGAAGTTATGCAAGACGAATAAAACGATCATTTTTAAGGCGATGTCGTGCTTGTATTAATGCTGGTGGCAAACAATTCGAACATTTATTGTAATTAAATTCAATAAAAAATTAAATGTTTTATTGTTTAAACTAGTTGTTTTATTTCATTTTATATCCATAAACCCATTTTGGATACAAAGTAAAAGTAGGTAATTACTATAATATTCAAAAATTAACATCTGTCTATCTCGCTCTAAGGTAAAATCTCTCTCTCTCTACTTTTAAAATGATATTGACTAACAAAAACCTGTTTTGATCCCATAGTAAAAGTTATTAATTTAAACAATTTTGATTCTTGTTTAGAAATACCACTCGTATTTTTTTATGTGGCTAGTTTTTCTAGAGTATTATACCATTTTAGAATCTTGATTAGTAGCGTCATTTTTTGATAAAACTTGTCATAGTAGTATTCATACTTTTTTTTACACCACGATGAGTGAAATACTGAAAGTAAAAATCTTTCAACATTTTAAGCAAAAAATCAATCAAATTGTCACGCCCTTTTCCCACAGGGATAGGCAGAGACAATGGAGCGCCACTTACCACGATCCTTATACAACTCACTTGCTTCCCTCACATCCACAATTCTCTTCATACAGGCTCTGTGGTTATGGGCACTAGGCACCCTACCTTTTTGAGGATGTCTCCGATTTGGTCGGAAAACACTCTCCTGGGCCTGCCTTGTTTAACGCATCCACCCACATCAGATTTATAAATTCCTTTCGTCAATCTACTTTCACTCATCCTTTCCATGTGCCCAAACCATCGAAGCATTCCTTTGTCAATCCTTGTCACTACATCTTCTTTCAAACCACATCTATCACGCAGTATCTATCCACATACACTCCTTAACGACCGCATTTCAACAGCGTTAATTCTACTCTCATGCTTCTTCTCATATCCAACCTTCACTTCCATACATTAATGTAGAAACAAGCACCGCATTTGGAACAGCCATCCGTGACTTTTGGGACATTATTTTGCTGTTCATGATACTATAGATGGCACCATTCACTACGTTACCCTTTTGCACTCTTCTCTCAATATCTTCATCACACTTCCCATCCCTAGTAAACATACTTTCCAAGTAAACAAATTTTGAAAAAAAAATATTTTTTTTCGTCACTTAAAAAAAACAATGGATATTTTTCAATTATTTTTTTTCTTGACTAGTCATGTCCAGGGCTACCATCTGTTGCAGTTTTATCGCTGAATATTGGGACACATTATATGCCAAAGTGATTCTTATTGAGTACAACACGATATTTAAGTAACATTATGTTAATAAATAAAAAATGGTAATTATTAATAGTCTTGTTTTATTAGTTTTAATTTTATTATTGAAACAACAAAGAGTTATTTCCCTTCTAACCAAAGTATTATTATGTTTTAACCGACTTTTATTTTGAAATTTACTAATTTATTGTCATTTCAAACAATTACTTTTTAAACACTATTTGCCTCTTTAGTCATTTATCCTGTATCTCAACTGTGTTTTACTAGTCGTATAAACTAATTTGCCTTTTTCTGTTTTATTCTTCACGTTGTAATTGATACAATTAGCCTTACTCTAAAAAATAGAAAAGTTATACTTAAAGCGTTTTGCTTGAATCTATTACTTGCAACATTTGGTGCTTAAATCATTTAGCCTGATTCTACAAATTGATTAAGTATGGGCGTCTTGTATTAAGCGACACATATATCTGCTAATAGCGCCTTTTTAAAAGAAGTATCTTAATCAAATTATGGGGGATATAATATGAAAATAGAAAAACTTTACTTTTTTGAAAATAAACCAGGTTTCAAAAAGTTATGAATTTTTTTCTCGAAATCAAAACTTTAAATCGCTCTCCTGTAAAGTTTTAAAAATGTCGCTTAAAACAAATAGCCCGGAAACCGTCGATATTATGTTACTTGCTGCTACGGAACCCTTAATGGGCGAGTCCGACTCGCACTTGGCCGATTTTTTTATTTTAATCTGTGGCCTCTAAACAGGATAGTTCTCATAAGGCTACTGTAAGTATAAATTCAAATTCAAGACAGTTTAACCAAAGTTTTTACTTAACGCATATTTTATATTTAACAGCTGTTAAATGTAAAATATCTCACCTTATAGTATGGTTAAGCTACTTGAAAGTGAATAACTTTATCATTTGGTTCTGCATCTGAACTTGGAGCTTGAGTCTGCAATTTATTAATTTATATTTTAACACTTTTACGACAATATTAGTTTGAAATGTCCGCTAGCGACCGCCATATTGGATTAACTGTATCTCATGGCGCATATTATGTACGGTAGTGACATAGTTGTAGTCATGTAATAGTAGGAGCCGTGTAGGAGCCAGGCCTGGCAGATGTAAAACATGAAAAATTAAAAACTACTTAGTATAAAAAATATGCATAAAAGGATGATTTACTGAAAAATGTACCATCACAACCACCACCACTGAAACCACCACTTCGAACGAAACTACCACCTCCATTACCACCACTAAATTGCCATCACCACTAAAATCACCACTGCCACCACCAAAACTAACACTACGAAAACCACCACCACCAAAACTACAACACCACTACCACCATCACCACTACTACCAAGAAAACTACTACCACCAAAACTTCCATAACTAAAACTACCATCGCCACTACCACCAAAATCACTACTGCCACCACCACCGCTACAACCAACACCACAAAAACCACCAAAACTATAAACCCACCACCACCAAAACCACCATACCTAAATCTACCATCGCAACCACCACCAAAATCGCCACTGCCACCACCATCACCAAAACAAACACTACCACTACCACCACCAAAACCATCATTGCCACTACAAAAACCATGACCAACACCAACATAAAATTGCCCCCAGCGTTACACAATGCCAGCGTCACAGCATTAGATATTATCAATCAATCAAATTGTCACGCCTTTTTCCCATAGGGATGGGCAGAGATAATTAGATATTACTGCATGTCAATAAATGTTTTACACCAATAAATATAAAAATTATTTATTACCTCTACAACACTTTTAACGGGTAAATACAAAGTTGGTACAGCATCTGTTTTCAGTCTCCTCCATTTTATATTTTTAGTCGGAACAAATGAATCTATGCAGAAATGTTTGGAACAAATATGGCTGTTTTTTTTACAGTCCAATTCGTTCTCCCAATAATCCGTGCCCACTCCTTTTTAAAATTTTCATCACAAGGAAATCTGAAATATATAGGAAACTTTATCGATATCGGTATCCATTTCCACATCCCTATGTTTTCCTTTATTTCTATAAAAAAAGTATCAAACAATAAAAGCTATATATTACTTTGTGTACAATCAAATTTATGACTTCGATTTAATTATTTTAGATTGAATACCACATTTTTATGAATGGAAATATGTATAAAATATGAAACTTACCGATGAAAAGATAAAGCCGCATATTATCGTTTTCTTTGCGGGATGTATGCGATTTGCATCCTTGCACTACACATGCCATTTTATATTATTATTTAAAGTAAATTAAATTATTCATGTTTTATAATTTTAGGCAAAAAAACAATATTTTAAATTTATTATAATATATTACTTGACAACTCGATCACAATTTGACATAATGACAATTGACATTAAAATACTTCAAAAAACAATGACGGAACGATTATACGGCTACTCTTGCTACCACGTGACTTTTTACTTAGGCAGTATTAAATTACAACCGAATGGTTGTAATTGCAAAAAAGTAGCGCCAACCTTTGAAATAAAGGAATTGAAGTACAAGTAGCTGTCTCTTTCAGTCACACGGGTATAAACATAATATAAATGAGACAAATATCAATGAATTAGTTCTTATTTTAGCATAGATTCTATCTTCTCCATATTCTTAGCAAATTACTTTAGTAGTGTTTTGTTTGTACGTTTTTAAATTTTTAAATATGCCGAAAACAAATGCAAATTATTGTTGCAATTTTCGGAATACAAAAAAAAGGAAAACAAGATTAAAAAAACATCACAAATAGTTCAACGGAATGTGTTCGTGAATTTCGTGCATGCCGAAAAGCGTTATTAAATCATAATATACTTATCTCTATGTATTGAATGTCGAAATCAATGTAAGTACTTATATATTTTCTAATCAACAAAGGACATCATTCTTTTTGTATGAGGGCTTGGGCTTAATTGTATTACCAGTTTAACATACATTTTAAAATAGTTTAGATAGGTTAGGAAAAGCTCTAAAATATTTTAAATGATAAATATCAAAAGTGTATGTTTTAAGCTTCCTTAAGAAAGCTGTGTTTATATGAATACAGCTTATATGAAGAGAATTGTGGATGTAAAGGAATCTAGGTAGTTGTGTCAGGACCGTGGCAAATGGCGCTTTATTGACTCTGCCTGTCCCTGTCCAGTCCGTATGGTACATTATAATTATAGGTTTTGAATGCATTATCTGCAACGAGAAATGGACGCATTATGAGGGCACCTCCAAAAATAGATTTAAGAAGACATCTATTTTCTTTGATATACAACTTTATTTATTTCTTTTCTTTGGAGGATGTTGAGAAATAAAAACAAATTGTACATTTTGGCATATCAGTAAAAATATATTGCTTAAAAACCTATATTGTATTATTTATAAAGAGAAACAAATATATTAATTTTCTCAATTCACAACAACTTAAGTTAAGCTAATCTGTAACATGGCATTCATTCACTTTTAGGCGGTACGAAGTTCGCCGGGTCAGCTAGTCTGTCTATAAATGACGCGCCCCTCCACTTTATTAGTTTATTTAAATGTGTGAATGCAAATATTACTAACTATACTATTAAACTTCATCACGTTCGTTTCTCCTTTGTGTCTAACCAGCAACTGAATAACCAATTACTGCATTTTCGGTGTGTTTTATCCATATTTTATATTTGCTCGTATGCATAAATGCAGAGGAGGGGCGCGTCATTTCGGCTTAGACAGACTATCCCTCGTAGAGCTACACCCCCCTCCGCCTCGCCCGCAAGCACCGCCTCTCCTCGCCCGCCGGTTAGCGCTCATCATGCGACGCGTGTGAATTTCGTTTCAGAGTTATTTTAAAATTGTATTATCTTATAAGATGTTTATTGAAATTAGGTGATGTCAATGACAATTTTGTTCACAGTTAAATACTCTTAATTGATAACACATTTATTTCGATAAAGAATAATATTATTATGTTAATACAACTCTGACAAATAATTTGTAATAATGCATTAATTTAGACCAAATTTGGCTATCATAAAAACGGTTATTGTGAGTTAATCTTAAAAGATAGACATATACGGTCGCAGACATTTTTTTAGATAATTTAAAGAGGAATAATTCTTTTATACATATTTTTTGGGTATCTCGAACGGTTTTCGCAGCGCACGCAACGGAAACCCTCAAAGACGAATAATATTCCCCGTTTTTTTTTCACATTTTAGACTGTTTCTTCGCTTTTATAAGTCGCAACGTAATGTTTTATAGCCTAAAGCCTTTCTCGATAATTGATCTATCCAACACAAAAAGAATTTTTCAATTCGAACCAGTAGTTCCTGAGATTAGCGCGTTTAAACAAACAAACAAACAAACAAAAACAAAATTAGTATAGATTGGAGATTTCAATACGCCACTTATCACGTGGACTAAATCAGGAAATTTTGTGATACCAAGTGACCCTCTTAATGCGAAGGCAGATCAGTTGATGGATTTTATGAATCTGTGCAATCTCTCACAATTTAATTCTGTTCCTAATAGTAATAGTCGATATCTAGACCTCATACTTTCTTCTCTTGATAATATCATAGTAACAGTCGGTGATCCAATTAGTCGACCTGATAAGCATCATCCTGCTCTTGACATTAGTTTAGTGGTCTCCACCCTCAAGGACAGTACTCTCCGTTCTCCGTCTAGTAGTAGATTAAACTACAACAAATGCGACTTTGCTAAGGTCAACTTAGATCTTAAATAGATGTTGATGTGTTTTTATTTATTTATTTTAGAAAATTTGTACAGTGTAACATACATAATATGTATATATACTAGCGCTTAACTGAGTAGATAAGAGTCTGCCGATCCGGGGTAATACCACCACTTACAAGTATACAGACCGTGAAGTGACTTAGTGTAGGATCAGATTGCAAGTGCAAGTAGGATCAGCACTAGCATAGTGGATGCGATTGCTACTTGCAGTTGCTTAATAGTAGTAGTGGTCGCCTGCATTAATGGTCTGCAATTCATTGATAATAAAAACACATTATTACATACATAGCACCCGTGCGAAGCCGGGACAGGTAGATAAAATACCTATAAACTATGTGAACGACCTTAAGGCGTCCACAGTATGATAATTCCCAAAAAGGGGAACCTTGAACCTCTTTAACCTTGTTCCTTCCTCGTCTTTTCACTCCCGTAATACCCGCACTGGTCGGGAAAAGCATCCGCATTTTATCTACCGAATTAGTAGGCGAACTAAAAAGTTCGGTGCGTCTTTTCTTTGTAAAACAATCGAAAAGTGGAATGCTTTGCCTGCCTATGTGTTCTCTCCATCCTATGACCTTGGATCCTTCAAGCGATGCGTGAAGAAGCACCTCTTTGGCCGGCATAGTGACGGCGACTGGGGCAGCCGTGAACAAACTCGGTTTTCTTAGTCGTCGTTACTCTTGGACTTCCTCTTGCTTATCATCAGGCGCGACGAAGTCAGATGTCGTGTCACAATAAAAAAAAGGCGGCTTGGGGGCTCGCTCGACCAGGGTTAGCGATGTCAGAACACGTGGCAACTAGACCCCAAATACTTGGTTGAGATTTAAAGGGTACTCACGAAATTCCTGGAGTCAAAACCCTTCCACTAATTCGTTAATATGCACTGAATTTGGATTAATAAATTGTGCAATACCTAACTGTTCAATTAGTCCATAAATTAAATATTTAGTATGAACTAGATGTGAAAAACTTTATGGTGCAATATGAGGCACTGCAGGGTTCTGGGGTAAACTAGTGGTCAATTTAAGACCGGAGGAAGACTAATTCTGGGCTTTACCCTGTTTTTATAGGCATAATATCTTTCCATTCCAAAATCAATTAAATTTGGTAAAGTGATCCAATTTTAAAAGCAATAAAAACGATTATGCATCGATGTTTATAGATAGGCCCTGCTTCGGTAAAAAGCGATCTCAAAAAAGTAATCTGAAACGTAAAAGTCGATTAGTTTCATCGAGAGTCGTTCGTGAGTCAAGATCGTGTGCACACGTCTAATTCGCTCGTCTTGTCATTATTAAAAATAATAGTTTAAAAACTAAAAAAACACGCTTTTGTAGCAAACAGAACTAAAAACTAGAAAATAATTTTTAATAACAAAGAGTTTATATTACCGTAGCAGAAGGTGAAACAATCAATCATAATTAATTACTGCAAAATAAAATTACAATAAAATTTAAGTTAATTGATCTATCCAACACAAAAAGAATTTTTCAATTCGAACCAGTAGTTCCTGAGATTAGCGCGTTTAAACAAACAAACAATCAAACAAACAAACAAACTCTTCCGCTTTATTATATTTGTTGGGTACTTAAGTGTGCCCTGATTGGTGAGTAATGCATTTACCGGTGGTCGATTTAATTTCGGCCAACCGCATCGCTGCATCGCGATTATCCACCAATCGCGTGGCTCGGCGCTCGTGAAGTTGTCGAGACCACGAACGCTGCACGGAGAGTGCCATATTATGACGGCTGCAACGGTCCGTACAATTTAAAAATTAATATTTAAACATAGTTCAACTTAGCTGATTATTAGTAACAACCACATAAGAGACGACGCATATCTAGTGGCACGTGTATGTGGTGGCTGAAGGCAAAGAGACCTAAGGTGAGTGGATTATTTCACTAATTAAGGGAGGCACGTGTGACCCGACATTTTTTAAACCTGCGATACCAGCGCAAAACTCAGGTGGTTAAGGAGCTAACATTTATGCTTACTGAATCCCACATTTTTTGGTCCAGCGAGCGAGGATATTCGCATTATACAGTCTATAATCTATACATATAATAAAATTGGAGTGTCTGTTTGTAATATTAAAACAACCATTTTTTAATACATGTATATGAATATATATACGGTACATACACCAAAATAACATTTAAAAAAATTTTTGTCTGTCTGTCTGTCTGTCTGTTTGTTACGGCTAATCTCTTAAATGGCTGGACCGATTTTGACGGGACTTTTATCGGCAGGTAGCTGATATAATAAGGAGTAACTTAGGCTATGTTTATTTTGGAAAAATTCTTTTATAATAAATAAAATAATAAAAAAACATTATGTATGGATGGATGGAATTTTAATGAATGGATTTTAATAAAACTTTACAATAATATAGCTTATACATCAGAATAACACATAGGCTATAATTTATATAAACATATTGTGTGAATAATAAATAAAATAAAATAAAAAACATTTTCCCATACAAAATACATGCGTTCAGAAATTGCGTTATTTTGGGTAAACTAAATAAAATATATCAAGCTGTTGAGAATTGAAAACAAATTATTATATTATCCTTACTCATTACCTTTATTATAAACGTGAAAGTTTTTGAGTATGGATGGATGGATCCATACTCACAAACTTTCAACAAAGATAAAACATTATCCCATACAAAATTTATGTGTGCGTTCAGAAATTTATTTTGTGGTGACTACGGTAAATATCTCAAGCTACTTGATGTTGAGAAATAAAAAAAAACATATTGTCAATTTTGGCATATCAGTCAATCAGTATAAAGAATAAACTATTGCTGAAATTAATAAACAGGCCTAAAAAAAGGCATGCTCTGTGTTACGAATAAGAGAAAACGATAAAGTGAAGTGACCTTCATAATTTTTCAAACACCAATAATGGCAAGCATCATTTTAATCTGCCAAAAATTGGATAAAAGGACTGATGTAATTAACGTTTACAAAGACGGTTTGTTGAAAGTTTAAACTAATTCTTAGTGACGAGATTAATAGTTTTAAATATCCATAACCACAGAGCCTGTATGAAGAGAATTGTGGATGTAAAGGAAGCAAGGGAGCTGTGTAAGGATCGTGGTAAGTGGCGCTCCATTGTCTCTGCCTATCCCTGTGGGAAAAAGGCGTGACAATTTGATTGATTGAAATATCCCTATAAGGGCCGGTTTCTTGATGGTTGGTGAAATTTGTCTATTTGTAACTTTTATAATTAGTTAAGCAACTATAGTAAATTCACTTAAAAATAGTAATCAGCGAAATGTGTTTCTTGAAAATAAAAATTATTATTGTTATCAACAGACAGATCGTAACTATTTATAATTAATATTTTTAAATTCATTGAGGCATTGATTACCGTTTGACATGTAGTGTTGCGACTTTCTTATTTTTTAAAATTAATTGGGTCAGAAATGCACTAAATACTCTATCCTTATGCCAATAAAAAAAATATTGTCAAAGTCAAACTTTATTTCCCAATACATATGTAATATTCTTTTAGATATCTTATTGGTTTGTAGATATATTAGTGGATTATGGCAATAATAATGGATAAAAATAGGTAGGAAACCCTCTGGATCTAAAGAACCTGATGATGGATCATCTCACATAGGTAAAACCGCAAGAGATATAACTATGGTGTTTTAACTAAAAATGTCTCTTACTATGCGCCTTTAGCTGTGCTGTTATCAAATTAAAGCCTGGAGTACCTGATGATGGATCATGAGGATGCAGGGGATATGTAACAGACATAATTATGCTGATTTAACAAACTGTTTCTTACATTAAGCTCATACCTAGGCTGATATGACAATATGGTTGAGGAGTACCTGATGATGGACCACAGGGATGCAAGGCGTCCTGTAATGTACTCAAGCTACGAATTACTGTTTATAAACGCGGGTTTGATTGCGGGGAACAGCTAGTACAGTTTCCGCCAAAAGAGCGCTGACTTTTGAGCTGATGAAATATAGGAAGATTAAAAGAGCGCTGGACGTCTGCAGTGGAAGCAAGTGCGCACATCTATATTATATCTCAGTTTTGATACTATTCTATGTTTCTGCCTATCCCTGTGGGGAAAAAAGCATGACAATTTAATTATACCTATTTCTCTGTATCCTATCTTTTATTTTTCAAAACTTTTATAATGAGCATTTATATGTATAGGTTTTGTATATTATATAGAATAACATAATAGTAAAGGACATTCTCAAGAAAGCTGAAAGCTTACCTAGTGCTCATAACTGTAGAGCTTGTATGAAATTGTATTGTAAATGTGATGGAAGCGTGAGAGTTATGTCAGAATCATGACAAGTAGCGTTCTATTGTCTCTACCTAACCCTGTGGCATGACAATTTGATTGATTGATTGATTTTTATATCTAAAGTCATCAATTTATGTTATATTTATGCAATATTATATGGCTGGATTATTCATAATGCAGTGCTTGTTCCTATATTAATGTATGGAAGTGAAGGTTGGGTATGGCAGAAGACGCATGAGAGTAGAATTAACGCTGTAGAATTGCTGTCGTTATGGAGTGTATGTGGAGTGACGATAGCGGATAGAATAAGGAATAGCACATTGCGTGATAGATGTGGCTTGAAAGAAGATGTAGTGACAAGGATTGACAAAGGAATGCTTCGATGGTTTGGGCACATGGAAAGGATGAGTGAAAGTAGATTGACAAAAGAATTTATAAATCGGATGTGGTTGGATGCGTTAAACAAGGCAGGCCCAGGAGAGTGTTTTCTAACCAAATTGGAGACATCCTCAAGAAAGCCAGGTTGCCTAGTGCCCATAACCACAGAGCCTGTATGAAGAGAATTGTGGATGTGAAGGAAGCAAGGGAGTTATGTATGGATCGTGGTAAGTGGCGCTCCATTGTCTCTGCCTATCCCTGTGGGAAAAAGGCGTGACAATTTGATTGATTGATTGATTGGATTAGTCAGATTAAAAAAAACCTGTATTATTATTAATAATTTTATTTTATATACTTTTGTAGATGAACATTATAGAAAACTAGCCCTCAAAGCGGGGTTATAGACCTTTCACAATATCTGTAGCTTCAATCTAGTAAGGTGGGGACCTTACTAGATTGTTTTGATCTAGTAGGGACTTTTGAAAGACTATTAGAACTTAATAAGCGCCGGAGACAAATTGTACATTAATGTGCACTTCAAACTTCCTCAATGGTAAGCTGTTCAATCTAAATCTCCAGGATCTTGGTGTGAGCTCTGTAGCCATTTTGGCATTAACTTACGTTTTCCAATCTGAAATGATATTAATATTTAGGTATATATTTTTTATTGTGACTGACATTATGGCAGCACCCGCTTGATATTAAGCAGGAGTGTGGTCTATGAATGAATGCCATTGCTACTACAATTCAATAACTGTGAGTAGCAATCACATCCACTATGCCGGCCTAGTTAAAACCGGCAACATACAACTGATCCTGAATCGTGTTTAAATCTCTTCACGGTCTGTATACTTGTAAGTGGCAATGTAAATGTGGATCATATTCTGAGGTAAGGTTCAAGAATGTTTTAGTTTTGAATAAAAAATAATCATTTCATCAAATTTTAAGTTTTTCCCCACGGGGATAGGCAGACACAATTAAGTGCCACTTGCCAAGATCCTGAAACAACTCCCATCACTTTTTTGCTTCCATCACATTTACAATACAATTTCATACAAGCTCTACAGTTATGGGCACTAGGTAACTCAGCTTTCTTGAGGATGTCTCCAGGGCCAATATTTCCAGTGGCATTAAATCTTATTGTTAATAATATTTGATCCTTTATACTGACATCATGAATTCTGTAAGAAAATAATTAAGATTAATATTCAGTAATTGGTTGGAACTGTATGTTAATGATTATTTAAAACTTTGCATGACCAATAAGAACATAAAATGGGTCATACAAAAAAGTATAGGTTTTTTTATGTTATTTTAAGGCTAAGAATTATATTGACCAAAGTACATATATCAAAGAAACATTGGTACCGGTAAGTGGTATCGAACCCGTGCTCTCGGCTTGCATGACCATTACACTGCCACTACACCACGGTCGCCTTAAATTGCGCCGTGATTTCTTAGCATTACCTCTTTTACGGGGATCCTGTCCTAATTAGATATAGGACACTTTAAATAACCTCTCCTATCAGTTTGAATATAAAGTTATTTTCTTACCTTGTAGTTTGGCGTTCAAGAAACATTTTTAATTCTTTTATGAGCCACGTGCATGTTTTTTTATTAATCCGAAATCTTTCTTTGACATCATGTTAATCCCACAATCTAAAATTATCTTTCCTGGGACGGAAAGTCTTTTTGCCATAAAACAATCTTCATCCGAAAATTGTTTGTGAATGAATGATGAATTTTCACAATAGGAAAAATGCATTTTCAATGCTCAAATTCGTTTTAATTGAGATAATTTGCAAAAAAAACGCAATACAAACATGTCAATTATGACACTAGTTCGCATACTACTAGAGATTAAATAGTTTGACCACTCACATCTGAGTGGTCAAAATAAATTGTTATTAGTGACGTCATATAATAAATAGCATGCCTAACAATCCATCAAGAAACGCATTTTTTTCGAAATTCAGTCAATAGTAAGTTATCTGTCATTATTTTACGATTAGTTGAGATAACTATCCATCAAGAAACCGGGCCTAAGAGAGCAACATGAAATTACCTGTAAATAACGAACTATTATTTACATATCAGATGGTACATTATAATTATAGGTTTTGAATGCATTATCTGCAACGAGAAATGGACGCATTATGAGAGCACCTCCGAAAATAGATTTAAGAAGACATTTATTTTATTTTGATATACAACTTGCAAGAAATAAAAGATATACATTTATTTCTTTTCTTTGCTGGGAGGATGTTGAGAAATAAAAACAAATTGTACGTTTTGGCATGTCAGTAAAAATATATCGCTTAAAAACCTATATTGTATTATGTATAAAGAGAAACAAATATATTAATTTTCTCAATTCACAACTTAAGCTAATCTGTAACATGGCATTTATTCACTTTTAGGCGGTACGAAGTTCGCCGGGTCAGCTAGTATGAAATAAATTTGAACTTTTAATATTATTTATATTAGAATATAATTTACCGCTAACAACATAACCGAATGTTGTATTAATTAAATTAGGTAACCTGGGGTCAATATTTAACGGCCTATCTAACAACAATTCTGACACGATATCATTACCGAGCAGAATATCGATATGAGATTTTTTATAAAACCAAGGAACGGCTAATTTAAACTGTTGATAACAAACAACAATGTTATCAGGAAATGTAATGTTAGGCATCTCGGATGACACCTTATCCACCACTACCATGTCTACCACGAAAGTCGGAACGTCCGCATGACGTGGTTGTATAGTGCACGGCACTATACCGAAAGTCTTTATAACCTTACCGCCTAGTCCACATACTGTAAAAGGACATTTTTTACGACGTAAGCCCAAACGTTGAGCTGTATCTAAGGTAATAAAGGAGCTCTGAGCTCCAGAATCTAGAACTGCACGGCAGTCTAAATACTGACCTGAACAATCAGTTACATGCACACGCGCAGTGCCCAATATAACGTTGTAATCAACGTAATCATTCACGGAATGAAATACGTGATCAACAACAGCAGTATCACTCACGGAGTGTACAACTAGGGCTTGCTGCGCACTAGACGGCACGGCCGTGCTAGCTGAGTGAGGGGTAGGCAGAGCGTCCCCAGCACTAATGCACTTATCCTGATGTAATAAATAATGATGTGGTAACGTACACACACCACAAGACATGTTACTTTTACAATTGAGAGTGTCATGATTATTTTTTAAACAATTGTGTCGTGTAGTATCAAATCAAGTCAAATCCATATTTTGTTATTTTTAAACTAAGTACACGAGTTTGTTCTTCGTGTTAAAATTCACAATATAAATTTACCTAAAGAAGCCAAATCTACATATTTGAAGAGATAAACATAAATTAAACCAGCTATTATTATCAAAAGAAGACATATCCATGACTTTTCAATATCAAAATAAGTCAAATCTTTTCTAGCCAATCAGCGAGCGTTAATTTGTATGACAAATTAGCCATATTGTTTTTATTGCAAAAAGTTTTACTGTCGCGCTTTGTGCCGTTTGCGTATTTTTATTTAATAATAAAATAAATAATGGACGAAACCTGCAACAAAATTGTTGAAACTGTTCCCAAATTAGCAAGAAAGCAACCACAGCAAAGATCACAATAGAAAGTAACAAAGATTAAGTAAAATAGGATGAAAACTTTTACCTTTAATCTAACATACATGCATGGAGTAGAGGTTGCCAACCATTTTGTATAGTTGAAGTGTAATTGAAAATCTGGATGTCGTTAATTGCCGGCTATTTTAAAACTTAGTATATATGTTTTGTTTAATTTCAACAATATTAGTACCATCGGTAGTGTAATAATAATGAATTGAAACGAAATATGCTCACGACCTTTTATACCTTGCGGTGTGGTCAGAGACGGAACAGGTGGCAAGCCTATCGCTGCACTTAATGGATTTACATGTTTTCACTTCTTTAACAGATTTTTTAGAAGAAGTGCGGGCACCGTCTTTGCTTGCCCTCCAAAGCACAGGGAGTAATTAAGAATTTGAGAATTTGGCTGCTTATTTTAATTGTGTTTTATAACTGTAACAACAATTCAAAAATAAAAAATGCCCATTATTTATCATATTTTTTATTATAAAAATAGTTAAAATTTTTAACAAATAAATGAATTATTAACTGTACCCCCCAATTAGAACCTTTTTCGTATTAAGCATAAAGAAGGGGATTCCCTAGTGTTTTATTGTTGTCAAATAATGGCGGGATGGGTCTGGGTTCATACTATGTGAGCTCATCATGTATTGTAATATTGTCGTCAGACAAAATCAGGGTATTAGATAGATATATATAAAAAGTCGTAAATTTCACGTACTATTTCGATGTTTGAGTCGTGCGTAAAATATACATATTTTTTTTTTATTGTGACAACATATGATTGCACCCCGCTTGATGTTAGGCTGAAGTGTGGTCCATGAATGAATGTCACAGCTACTACAATCAATAACTGTAAGCAGCTATCACATCCACTATGCCGGCCTGGTTAGAACCGGCGACTTACAAGCTGATCCCGAAACGCGATCAAATCACTTCACGGTCTGTATACTTGTAGTACACCACTACCCCGGATCGGCGGACTGGGTACTACTGCCTACCACTCTTTGATAACCAGACCCGAAGCAAATATCCACCTTTTTTATTAACAAATATTTGCAATATTTAATGTAATTATGAAATATTACAAATAAAAGCTATAAAACAAATAATTGCTCCGAAAGCTCCAATCGCTAACCGTTCGTCCACGCCTGTCATCAATCGAAGCCGGGACAAACCGTAAAAATACGATATAAAACATTTCCCACCGTTTTAACTTTTGATTGTTGGGCCAACTATCGCACCAACACCGATTGAGTAAAAAAGTAAAGATTTGTATTCGTATCCGCGGATCTACATTTTTAATGATCTGGTACATCATTAATACCAATGCATGTCCTTAAGAAAAAAAGATACTATTTTCCACCACAAATCTATTTCAAAAAATAACCAATCTTATGAAATGCAGGTGCTGGTAATAAAGAAATATCCACATAATTTACAATACAATTTAGATTTAGTCTACTTAAAAACACTTTTTTTAAAATAATTTACAAACAGACAAATTGTTTGTAAATGTTTCTTTCACGTGAACCTAATAGAAACTAAAAATCACATTGTCTTTTATTACCAAAGTTGTCTACACCTGCTCTTCCATTTGCTAACTATCAAAACCTTGCTAGATCCCAAATATGTACAATCAAACAGAGTCAAATCCACAAACCTAATTATCAAATTGAGTCAAATCCACAGGTTGGTAACAAAGTAAGTCAAATCCAAAATTAATTGAAGGATTTTGTAATTTTAATGTTCTAGGCAAACAAATTAAAGTAGAAAAACGTAAATAACAAACTAATTTTAATTACCTTTCAAAAGCACGTGTTTTCTTTGGGTGCGCTAAGAACACAAAAACACAAAAACTCGTCTAGCAGGATTTTTGTTCAAATGGAGTTGACTTGATTTGATACTAAACTACAGAATTAGTACATAGTTTTAAGGCATTGACACGGCCAATCCTAGCAAAGACGGGCAATTTACGAAATTGCTCACATCTATAAATCATGTGATCATGATTACAATGATAACACAACTATTTTTATAATTATTATTGTTAACACGGTTAACTTGTAAGGCTGATTTAGGTGAGTTTCTATTATTATATTTATTATTACTATAAGTTGGATTATTTCTAGGTTGATTATAGGTTTTATTAGAATTTATATCTGGAGTGTGAATAGGTTGAACACTGGATATTGGTAAAGTACTATTTAATACTATATTTGTTTCTTGACTACCTAATTTATTATTTTTACCATCCAGGTTAATATTTGACGCAATTAGTTTACACTTATACAATAAAAATCATCAAAACTATTTAATTCCGTCGATTGCTGCGACTTTAAATTTAGTTCGAGTTCGATTCCAATTAGGGTCATTATTATCGACTCAAACTCGATGCGCATACTATCTACCTCGGAGAACTGAATAAGAAAACGTTCCTTATCAGTTACATTGCTCAAAACAGTTTTGGATAATTTTTGGATTTTTGTCAATTTACGAAAAATATACTCCTTTTTTAAAGTAAGAGATCTATATTGAATCTCCAACTTACTTAATTGCGATTCCCCTTTTGAATGCGCCATTTTTAACCTAAGCACATCTAAGTTTTATAATTTAATTATAGACTGTATAATGCGAATATCCTCGCTCGCTGAACCAAAAAATGTGGGATTCAGTAAGCATAAATGTTAGCTCCTTAACCACCTGAGTTTTGCGCTGGTATCGCAGATTTAAAAAATGTCGGGTCACACGTGCCTCCCTTAATTAGTGAAATAATCCACTCACCTTAGGTCTCTTTGCCTTCAGCCACCACATACACGTGCCACTAGATATGCGTCGTCTCTTATGTGGTTGTTACTAATAATCAGCTAAGTTGAACTATGTTTAAATATTAATTTTTAAATTGTACGGACCGTTGCAGCCGTCACAATATGGCACTCTCCGTGCAGCGTTCGTGGTCTCGACAACTTCACGAGCGCCGAGCCACGCGATTGGTGGATAATCGCGATGCAGCGATGCGGTTGGCCGAAATTAAATCGACCACCGGTAAATGCATTACTCACCAATCAGGGCACACTTAAGTACCCAACAAATATAATAAAGCGGAAGAGTTTGTTTGTTTGTTTGTTTGTTTGTTTAAACGCGCTAATCTCAGGAACTACTGGTTCGAATTGAAAAATTCTTTTTGTGTTGGATAGATCAATTATCGAGGAAGGCTTTAGGCTATAAAACATTACGTTGCGACTTATAGAAGCGAAGAAACAGTCGAAAATGTGAAAAAAACGGGGAATATTATTCGTCTTTGAGCGTTTCCGTTGCGTGCGCTGCGAAAACCGTTCGAGATACCCAAAAAATATGTATTAAAGAATTATTCCTCTTTAAATTATCTAAAAAAATGTCCGCAGCCGTATATGTCTATCTTTTAAGATTAACTCACAATAACCGTTTTTATGATAGTCAAATTTGGTCTAAATTAATGCATTATTACAAATTATTTGTCAGAGTTGTATTAACATAATAATATTATTCTTTATCGAAATAAATGTGTTATTAATTAGGAGTATTTAACTGTGAACAAAATTGTCATTGACATCACCGAATTTCAATAAACATCTTATGAGATAATACAATTTTAAAATAACTCTGAAACAAAATTCACACGCGTCGCATGATGAGCGCTAACCGGCGGGCAAGGAGAGGCGGTGCTTGCGGGCGAGCCGGAGGGGGTAGCTCTACGAGGTATAGTCTGTCTAAGCCGAAATGACGCGCCCCTCCACTGCATTTACGCATACGAGCAAATATAATATATGGATGAAACACACCGAAAATGCAGTAATTGGTTATTCAGTTGCTGGTTAGACACAAAGGAGGAACGAACGTGATAAAGTTTAATAGTATAGTTAATAATATTTGCATTCACACATTTAAATAAACTAATAAAGTGGAGGGGCGCGTCATTTATAGACAGAAAAGCATGCTATGCGGTCGGCTCCCTACTGATCGGTTTAATGCAGCGTTAATTTGTTTTTATGATATAATATCATCGTGCAAAATCCTTTTTTATACAATTTCATTTTGTAGTAGTTTTCTCTATAGTAGGTAGTGTTTGTTTTAAGTATAGTATTTTGTTTCTAATATTTTCACAATAACACTTTTTTTGTTTTGTTGTAAATAATACCTGTGTAAATAATATTGTAATAATGTGTCATCTACATTCTTTCAAGGTTAGGTTTTACAATTCTTATTAGGTTAGGTTTTAGTTTAAGCATACAGTTAGTTTCGTTAAGTTTTCATTTCCTTCGTTCTTTCTTCGTCACTGTAATGCCTAGAAAAAGGACTCAGCGTTCTCGGCAGACTGCTGTTGCAAAGCGGCTGCGAGTTTTGCGCACAAGAAAATAAAACTGAAAATATAATTTACGCAGAAGTACTTTAAAATATATTCTTTTTAAAACTACTTTAAAATATATTCTATTAGTTACGTAATTTAATCGTCTAAAATAAGTCTCGGGTAACAGTTATAGGTAATTTATAACAAAGCTGAGCAGGTAGGTAAACAAAAAATTAATATGATTCCCAAAATAACTATTTTACGCGGACGCAGTCGCGGGCACAGCTAGTAAATTATATTGGAAACCTCAATATCATTTTTAAAGACCTATCTATAGATACCCCACACGTATGTGTTTGATGAAAATAAATTTAGAGTTTTAGTTCTAAGTAGGGGGACCCCCAAAATTTATTCTTTTTTAACCCCCGACTCAAAAAGAGGGGTGTTATAAGTTTGACTTGTCTGTGTATCTGTGTATCTGTGTGTCTGTCTGTGGCATCATAGCTCCTAAGCGAATGGACCGATTACGATGCTGTTTTTTTCGTTTGAAAGCTGACGTGATCGAGATGGTTCTTAGCTACAATTAATGAAGATCTGATCAGGGGTTTCAAGGTCATCAGCTCGATTTGTTAGCTGCGGTAGCGATCTTAGACGCGTTGTTATTTTATGTCAAATAAATATACCAATGTAAATACACGTAAAAAATGTTATAATTTTTCCCTTAAAATATTCATATGGCGAGGTTGGTTTGCAGTTTAGATCGATTACCTTGATTGATACGTACAAGGGTTGCCGTCCTAAACACGCATAAAGCTGGGAATACACGTCCGATATTGTTGAGCAAACCATTTACAAAGTAGGAATCGGACGTCTATTTTGTTTCTGAATTCTGTATGAAAACTGCGCCTTCAGACAATCGGATCGGCCATAAAATCGTAAGCGCCTTGGCGTTGTTTCCGATTCTAACATCCGATCCGACTATCGGATCGGACGTGTATTAAGTATTCAAACAAATGTATGGCACGAGTGCTTTCCGATTGTCTGATCAGACAATCGGATCGGACTATCGGACTTGTATTCCCAGCCTTATAGGTATTTACTTTACTTTTAAACATATCTGTGACTTAACATTTGAAATAAAAACGTATACAAATACATGTGTTTTAACTGGTACCACTGAGCTACTCTGATGATGGAACTCGAAGGTAGGAGACGAAATCCTGGATGGGTTTAAACTTTTTTTTGGTATACTAAGTTTGGATTCATTAGATTCGTCTTGAATGTAGGAAACTAAGTGTAGAAAAGTTAGTGCGATAAAATAAAATATTCTGGATCTAAAAAAAACTGATCATGGATCCTCTCAGATCAGCAAATCAACAAGAAATGTACCTATAGTGCTTTAACTAAAATTGTTACTCACTATGAGCCATTAGCTGGACCGTTATCAAATTAAAGACCGAGAGTATCTCATGAGGCACCATCATGAATCCTCTCAGATCAGCAAATCAACAAGAGATGGAACTATAGTGCTTTAACTAAAATTGTTACTCACTAAGAGCATTTAGCTGGACCGTCATCAAATTGAAGACCGGGCAATCTGATGATGCACCATTATGAATCCTCTCAGATCAGCAAATTGATATCAATTGATCAGCAAAAAAAAGAGATAAAACTGTAGTGCTTTAACTAAGCCTTTAGCTGGGCCGTTATCAAATTGAAGATCGGGAGTATCTGATCATGAATCCTCTCAGATCAGCAAATCAATAACAGATAATATCATAGTGCTATAACTAAAATTGTTACTCTCTATGAGCCATTAGCTGGGCCATTATCAAATTGAAGACCTAGTGTAGTTATCCGATGATGCACCATAAGGATCCAAGGGATATTAAAGGGATATAACTATTGAGCCATGACTAATGTTGTTTATTACTATAAAACTGATGATATGACCAAAGTGGTTCCAGGCGTTTCGGGGCTTCCTTTAAAATTTTAATTTTGATTTTATTTATATTGTTGTGTGAAAATCCTAATGCGGTTCACAGGATACATCTATTTACCAAGTTTCAATAGTATAGCTCTTATAGTTTCGGAAAAAAGTGGCTGTGACATACGGACGGACAGACAGACATGACGAATCTATAAGGGTTCCGTTTTTTACTACGGAACCCTAAAAATGGCATGCGGATAGATAAGTCAAGAATAGAAGCTATTTGTAAAATGCCAAAACCTACGTGTGTTACGGATTTACAAAGATTTTTGGGTATAATAAATTATTTAGGCCCTTTTATTTCAAATCTATCTGAAAAAACAATTAATTTACGAAAACTTCTTTTAAGAAATATATGTTGGGTTTGGCTAGATTCACATGAAAAGGAATTTGAAGAATTAAAAAGTATTATTACTAAGGCTCCAATTTTAACACATTTCGATCGCAATAAACAACTTATTTTATCTGTAGATGCATCAAAATTTGCATTGGGAGCTGTAATTTGTCATGAAAAGCATATGCGTCAGCCAGCCTTAATAATGCTCAGCAAAATTATTCTCAAATAGAGAAACAATTGTTAGCTTTACTATTTGGATGTACAAAATTTCACCAATATATTTATGGGAATAAAGGCTACAACCGTATGACTTGACAGTAGTTTATAAACCAGGAAAATATTTATATGTTTCTGATACTCTATCGAGAGCACCATTGTTAGATAATGCTTTAGTAGATATTAATAATGATATAGATTTGCATATAAATTAAGTAATAACGTCCCTAATGTTTGGTAATACATTTTTAAAGAAAATTTGTGAATTCACAAAACATGATGAAGTTTTACAATTTTATTATCGCAATGGTTGGCCTGAACATAAGAAAAATGTTCATGATTTAGTGAAACCATATTTTTCTATCAAAGATGATATACATGTAATAAATGACATAGTATTTAATTTGAATTCTTGTATAATCCCTAAGCTTTTAAGGAGTGAAATGATAAAATTAGTGCATGAAGGCTATCAAGGCATAAATAGTTGTAAAAGATTAGATAGAGAGTCAATGTATTGGCCAAATATGAATAGTGATATTGAGAATTTTGTAAATCAATGTGAAATATGTCTAACTTATAGTAGAAATAATCGTAGAGCCAATAATACATCATGAATATAAAAGATCCTGAAAATAAAAAATAAAAAAAACTGTCAAACAGTGAACATCAATATTTACTTTGCGCGAGTTACATAAGCTAAGACCACCCCAAGACAAACAACAATGATATCAGCTTACAAAGGGAAACGTTATATTCTTATCATGTCGGTCACATGAAACCCGAATGATGTAAATTCGGAACAATCATCTATACATATAATAAAATTGGAGTGTCTGTTTGTAATATTAAAATAACCGTTTTTTAATACATGTATATGAATATATATACGGTACATACACCAAAATGACATTTTTTACAATTTTTGTCTGTCTGTCTGTCTGTCTGTCTGTTTGTTCCGGCTAATCTCTGGAATGGCTGGACCGATTTTGACGGGACTTTTATTGACAGGTAGCTGATGTAATAAGGAGTAACTTAGGCTACGTTTATTTTAGAAAAATTGTTTTATAATAAATAAAATAAAAGAAAAATCATTTTCCCATACAAAATTGCGTGCGTTCAGTTAGTTTACTCAATTTATTTTGAGTAAACTAAGGAAAATATATCAAGCTGTTTAGAATTAAAAACAAATTATTATATTATATTAACATATTATTATTATTATTCTACTATTATTATAAATGTGAATGTCCGTTTGTTTGTTACGCTTTCACGCAAAAACTGCTCAACCGATCATCATGAAACTTTGTACACATATTCTTGGAGGTATCAGAAGTAACATAGTATATATATATTTTTTATTTTTTTTTACGAAAAATAAAAAAGTTTTGTCAATTTTTTTTTCCTATTATAAAAATAGATGCAAGGCGTTGGTTCAAACCTTAAGTACTATAATACCATTGCACTGTATTACCGACAGTCACGTCAACATCTAATCCAATCAACTGTACTATGGAGACTATACACTATACTTTCCATAGACTATACATTCAGCTGTTTGAAATTTTTCTTTATATTCCTTCTGTTACTATATGCATATGTTACTATTGTTATAAATGTGAATGTGAGTTTGTTTGTTACGTTTTTTTTATTTTTGGAGAGACAAGAATTAACTTCGGTTACTTTTAATTAAAATAAAATATATTTTACTATAGTTTCCAATTGACTATAGTTTTAACTGTTTGGAATATATATTTATTTTTATTTTCGTCTGTCATTTTATATGAGTTATCGAGTTATAAATACAAAAAAGTCGAATTGAAAACCTCCTCCTTTTTTATGACTGTGTTATAAACCAAACTTTACGCGGGTGAAACCGCGGGCACAGCTAGTTTTAACTATAGTAATAAGCATTATACTCTTATCGCATTCGTCACACGAGAACTTAGAATAAACAACCATTATAGTCATAGTTAGTATATAAGAAAATGTAATCAGTTTATTAAAGCAGTTGTAACCAAGTCTCCGTTGTTTCAATACGCTTTTTAAAAAGCCCGTCCGACGTCCGTTGGACGTAATTCGCGTAAATCTATACATTTTTTATTATTTTTTTATTGTGACACGACATCTGACCTCGTCCCGCCTGATGATAAGCAGGAGGAGGTCCAAGAGTGACGACGACTGAGAAAGCCGAGTATTGTTCTCGGCTGCCTCAGCCGCCGTTACTATGCCGGCCAAAGGTGCTTCTTCACGCATAGCTTGAAAAAATAAAATTGGAGTGTCTGTTTGTAATATTAAAATGAACGTTTTTTAATAAATCAATATGAATATATATACGGTACAAACACCAAATTAACATTTTTTTAAATTTTTGTCTGTCTGTCTGTCTGTTTGTTCCGGCTAATCTCTTGAATGGCTGGACTGATTGTAACGGGACATTTATTGGCAGGTAGCTGATATAACAAGAAGTAATTTAGGCTACGTATATTTTAGAAAAAATCTTTAATAATCTATACTAATATAATAAAGCGGAAGAGTTTGTTTGTTTGTTTAAACGCGCTAATCTCAGGAACTACTGGTTCTAATTGAAAAATTATTTTTGTGTTGGATAGATCAATTATCGAGTAAGGCTTTAGGCTATAAAACATTACGTTGCGACTTATAGAAGCGAAGAAACAGTCGAAAATGTGGAATAAACGGGGAATATTATTCGTCTTTGAGGGTTTCCGTTGCGTGCGCTGCAAAAACCGTTCGAGATACCCAAAAAATATGTATTAAAGAATTATTCCTCTTTAAATTATCTAAAAAAAATGTCCGCGACCGTATATGTCTATCTTTTAAGAATAACTCACAATAACCGTTTTTATGATAGTCAAATTTGGTCTAAATTAATGCATTATTACAAATTATTTGTCAGAGTTGTATTAACATAATAATATTATTCTTTATCGAAATAAATGTGTTATTAATTAAGAGTATTTAACTGTGAACAAAATTGTTATTGACATCACCTAATTTTAATAAACATCTTATAAGATAGTACAATTTTAAAATAACTCTGAAACAAAATTCACACGCATCGCATGATGAGCGCTAACCGGCAGGCGAGGAGATGCGGTGCTTGCGGGCGAGGCGGAGGGGGGTGTAGCTCTACGAGGTCTGTCTAAGCCGAAATGACGCGCCCCTCCACTGCATTTACGCATACAAGCAAATATAAAATATGGATAAAACACACCGAAAATGCAGTAATTGGTTATTCAGTTGCTGGTTAGACACAAAGGAGGAACGAACGTGATGAAGTTTAATAGTATAGTTAGTAATATTTGCATTCACACATTTAAATAAACTAATAAGGTGGAGGGGCGCGTCATTTATAGACAGACAAGCATACTATGCGGCCGCCTCCCTACTGATCGGTTGAATGCAGCGTTAATTTGTTTTTACGATATAATATCATAGTGCAAAATCCTTTTTTAAACAATTTCATTTTGTAGTAGTTTTCTCTATGGTAGGTAGTATTTGTTTTAAGTATAGTATTTTGTTTCTAATATTTTCGCAATAACACTTTTTTTGTTTTGTTGTAAATAATACCTGTAGGTGTCATCTACATTCTTTCAAGGTTAGGTTTTACAATTCTTATTAGGTTAGGTTTTAGTTTAAGCATACAGTTAGTTTGGTTAAGTTTTTATTTTCTTCGTTCTTTCTTCGTCACTGTAATGCCTAGAAAAAGGACTCAGGGTTCTCGGCAGACTGCTGCTGCAAAGCGGCTGCGAGTTTTGCGCACAAGAAAATAAAACTGAAAATATAATTTACGCAGAAGTACTTTAAAATATATTCTATTTGTTACGTAATTTAATCGTCTAAAATAAGTCGCGGGTAACAGCTATAGGTAATTTATAATAATAATATAATAATAAATATATAAATGCGAAAGTGTGTCTGTCTGTTACGCTTTCCCGCTTAAACCTCTCAACCGATTTTGATGAAATTTAGCACAGACAATCTTTAGACCCTGAGAAAGAACATAGGCTACCTTTTATTGCGAAAAAAAGGTATACAATTTTTTTTATACAAGGTATACAAAATCTTAACCACTGAACCTAGGAACATGATATTTAGAAGTTTTGGGTGTATCAAGTTATATACATCATACAGATGTACATTAGAATAACACATTGGCTACGATTTATCAAGATATTGTGTAAATTGTCCAAAATATGACGATAAGTGTCAAGTAAGTCGGATAAAAATCTACCATCTTCGAGCTATTCTGGCGTGCGCTGCCAAAACCGCTAGAGTTACACGTATGTAATGTATGGTAAAAATGTGTATCTTAAATAGACCTACAAAAAAGCCCGCGACAGTATATATCTATATCCTATGTGTAAGCCATTATAGCCAAAATAGTGTAGCGTAAATCCTACGCACGGCGGGTGAGGTGGGGGAAGAAGTCGGTCACATTATTGAGTACGCGACTCGCGGCAGGCCAGGCAGTCGCGTGATGGCTAACGTCATTGACGGTTGTGTCCGTTTTGCGAGTTTTCATGCGGTTTGTTAAAAACGCATTGTACTTAAAGTAATATAGGCCCAAGGTTAGTTATTGGCAGTTTTTTTTTTGGTTAGGAGTTACAGGTACACAAACATACTTAATTTTTATTTTATTTTAGTTTATTCATTTTTAATAGATGTGATGGTATTATAGAGTAGAGTCTGACCGAAATGATTACGCTTGGGAACTATAGTAAAATAAAAATATTTTTATTAAAATTAACTTATGTTACTTGTAGTACCTCCAAAAATATGTGTACAAAGTTTTACGATGATCGGTTAAGTAGTTGTTGAGAGCTGGATAGTTAATTGGATTGGATGTTGACGTGACTGTCGGTAATATAGTGCGATGGTATTATAGTATAGCTTGTCTAACTATAAATGACGCGCCTCCTACTTTATTAGTTTATTTAAATGTGTGACTACAAATATGACTAACTATATTACTATACTTTATTATCGTGATCCTCCTTTTGTGTCTAACCAGCAACTGAATGACCAATTACAATTTCATTTTCTGTGTGTTGCATCTATATTTTATAGTCGCACGTGTGCTTAAATGCAGTGGAGGGGCACGTCATTTCGGGTTGGACAGACTCTACTCTATAATACCATCGCATCTATTAAAAAAACCGGTGGATGCAACTGGCATCTTGTCGTTCGGAATGGCGTTCTAAGGGGGAGGCCTATGTTCAGCAGTGGACGCCTTCTGGCTGATGATGATGATCTATTAAAAATGAATAAACAAAAATAAAATAAAAATTAAGTATGTTTTTGTACGTGTAACTCCTAACCAAAAAAAACCTGCCAATAACTAACCTTAGGCCTATATTACTTTAAGTACAATGCGTTTTTAACAAATCGCTTGAAAACTCGCAAAACGGACACAATTGTCACTGACGTTTGCCATCACGCGACTGCCTAACCTGCCGCGAGTCGCGTACTCAATGATGTGACCGATTTCTTCCCCCACCTCACCCGCCGTGCGTAGGATTTACGCTACACTATTTTGGCTATAATGGCTTACACATAAGATATAGATATATACTGTCGCGGGCTTTTTTGTAGGTCTATTTAAGATACACATTTTTACCATACATTACATACGTGTAACTCTAGCGGTTTTGGCAGCGCACGCCAGAATAGCTCGAAGATGGTAGATTTTTATCCGACTTACTTGACACTTATCGTCATATTTTGGACAATTTACACAATATCTTGATAAATCGTAGCCAATGTGTTATTCTAATGTACATCTGTATGATGTATATAACTTGATACACCCAAAACTTCTAAATATCATGTTCCTAGGTTCAGTGGTTAAGATTTTGTATACCTTGTATAAAAAATATTGTATACCTTTTTTTCGCAATAAAAGGTAGCCTATGTTCTTTCTCAGGGTCTAAAGATTGTCTGTGCAAAATTTCATCAAAATCTTTTGAAAGGTTTAAGCGGGAAAGCGTAACAGACAGACACACTTTCGCATTTATATATTTATTATAGGGATTATTTTAGACGATTAAATTACGTAGCTAATAGAATATATTTTAAAGTACTTCTGCCTAAATTATATTTTCAGTTTTATTTTCTTGTGCGCAAAACTCGCAGCCGCTTTACAGCAGCAGTCTGCCGAGAACGCTGAGTCCTTTTTCTAGGCATAACAGTGACGAAGAAAGAACGAAGGAAATGAAAACTTAACCAAACTAACTGTATGCCCTAACTAAAACCTAACCTAATAAGAATTGTAAAACCTAACCTTAAAAGAATGAAGATGACACCTACAGGTATTATTTACAAAAAAAAACAAAGAAAGTGTTATTGTGAAAATATTAGAAACAAAATACTATACTTAAAACAAACACTACCTACTATAGAGAAAACTACTACAAAATGAAATTGCATAAAAAAGGATTTCGCACGATGATATTATATTATATCGTAAAAACAAATTAACGCTGCATTCAACCCATCAGTAGGGAGCCAACCGCATAGTATGCTTGTCTGTCTATAAATGACGCGCCCCTCCACTTTATTAGTTTATTTAAATGTGTGAATGCAAATATTACTAACTATACTATTAAACTTCATCACGTTCGTTCCTCCTTTGTGTCTAACCAGCAACTGAATAACCAATTACTGCATTTTCGGTGTGTTTTATCCATATTTTATATTTGCTTGTATGCGTAAATGCAGTGGAGGGGCGCGTCATTTCGGCTTAGACAGACTATACCTCGTAGAGCTACACCCCCCTTGCCTCGCCCGCAAGCACCGCCTCTCCTAGCCTGCCGGTTAGCGCTCATCATGCGATGCGTGTGAATTTTGTTTCAGAGTTATTTTAAAATTGTACTATCTTATAAGATGTTTATTAAAATTAGGTGATGTCAATGACAATTTTGTTCACAGTTAAATACTCTTAATTAATAACACATTTATTTCGATAAAGAATAATATTATTATGTTAATACAACTCTGACAAATAATTTGTAATAATGCATTAATTTAGACCAAATTTGACTATCATAAAAACGGTTATTGTGAGTTAATCTTAAAAGATAGACATATACGGTCGCGGACATTTTTTTTAGATAATTTAAAGAGGAATAATTCTTTAATACATATTTTTTGGGTATCTCGAACGGTTTTTGCAGCGCACGCAACGGAAACCCTCAAAGACGAATAATATTCCCCGTTTATTCCACATTTTCGACTGTTTCTTCGCTTCTATAAGTCGCAACGTAATGTTTTATAGCCTAAAGCCTTACTCGATAATTGATCTATCCAACACAAAAATAATTTTTCAATTAGAACCAGTAGTTCCTGAGATTAGCGCGTTTAAACAAACAAACAAACTCTTCCGCTTTATTATATTAGTATAGATTATTAAAGATTTTTTCTAAAATATACGTAGCCTAAATTACTTCTTGTTATATCAGCTACCTGCCAATAAATGTCCCGTCACAATCAGTCCAGCCATTCAAGAGATTAGCCGGAACAAACAGACAGACAGACAAAAATTTAAAAAAATGTTAATTTGGTGTTTGTACCGTATATATATTCATATACATTTATTAAAAAACGTTTATTTTAATATTACAAACAGACACTCCAATTTTATTTTTTTAAGCTATGCGTGAAGAAGCACCTTTGGCCGGCATAGTGACGGCGGCTGAGGCAGCCGAGAACAATACTCGGCTTTCTCAGTCGTCGTCACTCTTGGACCTCCTCCTGCTTATCATCAGGCGGGACGAGGTCAGATGTCGTGTCACAATAAAAAAATAATAAAAAATGTATAGATTTACGCGAATTACGTCCACGGGACGTCGGACGGGCTTTTTAAAAAGCGTATTGAAACAACGGAGACTTGGTTACAACTGCTTTAATAAACTGATTACATTTTCTTATATACTAACTATGACTATAATGGTTGTTTATTCTAAGTTCTCGTGTGACGAATGCGATAAGAGTATAATGCTTATTACTATAGTTAAAATGATTGTTCCGAATTTACATCATTCGGGTTTCATGTGACCGACATGATAAGTCGGTTTTTTTTTTGTCTATGGTGCTGAAAAGTTAACACGTCATTTTTTGTTGATAAACCATTTTTATTATTTAAATGCAAAATACTACGCAATTGTTTACATAGTTATAATAATATACTTTCATTTGTGATCGTAGTTAAGTGTTATGGTGAAATTCAGTGATTAATACATACTACGTGGGGAATGACCTGATGGTCAAAAGTCGCATCGCTGCCCGCCACTTATCCACATTTACAACCTGAAGCACTGAACAGTGAACACCACCACTTCCAACACAATGGATTCACTCTTTACACTCTCTTCGCTCGAACAGAAGTTTGAGGAAACGATGCAAACTTTTGAAAATCGTTTCACCTCCGCATCACAAACTGTGACTCTGAACCAAATCGCCAAGGATTTTCAAAGTTTTAAATCCTTTATGAGAGATACGGTGGAAATGCTAAGGACCCAGATTTCTGCACTTGTTACTGCAACCGATGACATCGAATCGAGAAGTCGAAGGAAATTCCTGTTGTTCCGTGGCGTAAAGGAGTCAAAAGAAGAGAATGTGACACAGGTAATCTGTGATATTAGCACTAAGACTCTTGGACTGGACTTGAGCACAGTTGATATCAAGTTTTGCTACAGGCTTGGCACAAAGACCGCTGATAAGCCACGACCTATCTTGGTCAAGTTTCAGAGCTTCGATGTTCGTGCTCGCATCTGGAAGTCCAAGAAAGCGCTCAAAGGTACATCAATATCACTGGCGGAGTTCCTGACTGCCATCCGCAGGCGTCTACATGCTGAAGGGCGTCGCATTTATGGCATATCTAACTGCTGGTCACAAGAAGGACAAGTGTATGTCAAGGTTACGGATGGCACGAAACGTCGCATTGTCTCAGAGACCCACCTTAAAGAGCTGATGTCTAAATATCCCCCCGATGTACCTGATAATCAACAGAAAAGGGCAAGAGTAGCAAGGAATGTGAAAGCAAAGCAATAGCGGCCTGTGTAAATTCACCGGTTTTCATATTATCTATTTCCAAGCTTATATTATTTGTAATTTTTGTAAGGATTTTACCATATTATTTATTTAAATAATATTTAACTTAATAATGTTTTACTTTGTAAACAATAATAATATCTTTGTTATATATTGGAGGTAGATACAAATTGGAAATTCTGTTTACATTATATTCTCGCCGCGTTCCAGTTGTTCTATCGGCGCTAACGTCAATCACCTTGCATATATTAATTTGCTTTGAAACTTTTATCATTTTATACTTACTTATTATTGTGGTCATTATTAATAAGGTTTCTAAACCGCTATATTACTGGCAGCAGATGTGATTTACTGATCTAATAGAAACTGCGATTGTAATAATATATACCTATATCTTATATTAAATATATATTATATTATATTATTTATATACATCTATTATATATTTATTTTATTTTCAATTATACTACATATTAATTCATCTGTATTACTTAAACCATGTACTCTGATGATGATTCAGACTCCTTTTACACTGCTGATGATTTGGACTCGGGTGAGTCATCTGAAGAGTTTGTTGACTGTATCGAGCCTCTGGGCGCCACTCTGAGGGGTAGATTGCTGGAGTTCGCAAAAAATTTTAATGTATGCCATATTAATGCGCAGAGTATCCCATGTCATTATCCAGACATTCTTGACACTTTTTCCTGTGGGGGCATTGACGCAGTGCTAGTTTCTGAAAGTTGGCTAAAACCTTTCTTGCCATCTACTTCTTACGTCATTCCGGGATTTGTGCTTCTGCGAAACGACCGCGTTGACAAAAGGGGTGGTGGCGTTGCTATTTACCTACGTAACGACATCTGTCATAAAGTAATAGCGTCATCCCCACCTAACTGCAGCGATTCGCCTGAATATCTTTTCCTTGAGGTCTCGGTTGGTGGCAAAGTGATTTTACTGGGTGTTGTCTATTGTCCGCCCACTGTCCCGGTTGACTCGAGATTGGAGCAACTTATTGAATCGATGGGATCTGAATACTCTCATCATATAATAATGGGAGACTTTAACGCTGACCTTCTCGTTGATTGCCCTCGCAGCAAGAGATTACGTTCGGTTGTTGAAGCTGCCAGTCTCACAATTGTACCTCTCAGGCCGACACACCATAACATTCACACTGCTGACACATGGCTTGACGTTATTATCACATCAAGTATGGAAAAAATAGCTAATCATGGACAGCTCCTTGCTCCGGCTTTCTCATTGCACGATCTCATTTATATGTCCTACAGGGCAAAGCCCGGTAAGCGCTCACCAACATACTTGCGTTGTCGCAACTACAGAAAGATGGATCTCGATGTTTTACATGCTGACGCTGCTGGTGCGGATTGGAATTCTATTGAGCTTGTTCCGGAAATAGATGATAAAGTCTCTGTCCTCAACAATATACTGGTTCAGTTATTTGATAAACATGCTCCTGTAAGACAGGTCAAAGTCAAGCGTGCTCCGGTTCAATGGATAACAGACAGAGTTCGTTTGTCGATGAGGAAGCGGGATAGAGCATTCATAATTTTCAAAAAAGATCGCACAGATTTTAATTGGTCCAAATATAAAATAGCAAGAAATCAATGCAATCAGGCGGTACGTTCGGCTAAACGGAATTATTTTCACGAAAATATCTCTAAAGTCCAACCCTCTGGGTTATGGAAGTTCCTAAAATCTATTGGTATTGGCAGCTTCAAACAAGATTGCGTACCCTCTAATATAAATCTTAATGATATTAACACCCACTTCTCTTCTTCTAGCGTTCTTACCGCTGAGATTAAAAGCCAGACCATTACCAAAATTTCTTCAAAAACTTCCTCTAATCTGCCTTCTTTCACCTTGACACTGGTCACTGTCAATGATATCAAACAAGTCTTAAAATCAATTACATCAAGGGCCACGGGTGTTGATGGTATAAATCTAACCATGATATCTTTTTTATCAGAGGCCTTGTTACCAGTATTGCATCACATCATAAATTTCTCTCTACAATCTGGTCAGTTTCCTGCAATCTGGCGACAAGCCTTTGTAACACCAATTCCAAAAATACCGCACCCGACTTCTCTTACTCACTATAGACCTATTTCTATACTCCCCTTTTTTTCCAAAATATTAGAATCAGTAGTACACAAACAGCTCTCGGCTTTTTTAATGGAAAATCAACTTCTTTCGCCTTTCCAGTCTGGGTTTAGGCCAGGTCACAGCACTGCAACGGCGCTTATCAAAGTCACCGACGACATAAGATGGGGAATGGAGGAGTCAAAGTTGACTCTTATGGTGCTCATTGATTTCTCAAATGCCTTCAACATGGTTGATCCCGACATTTTGCTTGCTATTATGAGATATCAATGTGGTATATCATCTGATGCTCTGAGCTGGTTTTCAAACTATCTTTGCGGTCGAAAGCAGCAGGTGCGTTCAAATAAAACTTTCTCTGATTGGTGTGACCTCTCTGTTGGAGTCCCTCAAGGAGGCATCCTTTCTCCTCTGTTATTCTCCATTTTCATTAATTCCATCACTTATTCTTTGAGTTCCTCGTATCACCTTTATGCAGATGACCTGCAACTTTACACACAAGCCCCATTGGACTCCATAAATTCGGCAATTGACTTAATTAATCAAGATCTTAACTATATTAATTCTTGGTCCAATGATTTTGGAATTAGAGTGAATCCGGCCAAATGTCAGTGTATTATTGTAGGGAGCAGTAGGTCGATGTGTAAGTTGAACCCGGATCTATTATCTCTAATTAAGTATGATGGAGTGGCTATACCAGTTAGTAAAGTAGTAAAAAATCTGGGATTGAATATTGATGCTTCCCTCTCTTGGCAGCCACATATCACTGAAGTAAGTCGCAAAGTAGTAAATGGACTGCGATATCTCTATAGATTTAAGAACCTGTTACCGTCTAGTACCAAAAAATTGTTAGTTCAAGCGCTTATTCTTCCAATTATGGATTACGCCGATGTGTGTTATTTAGATCTTAACGAAACTCTTACTGATAAACTTGAGCGTCTTTCCAATAATTGTATCAGATTTATCTATGGGCTGAGGAAATATGACCATATCTCCTCATATCGTCGGCAGCTTGGTTGGCTAACAATCCGTGACCGCAGAAAATTTAGACTCCTTAATTTTCTTTATCCTATTCTCATGGAGACTACTTCCCCTATATATCTTAAAAATAGATTTAACTTTCTTTCAAACTCTCATCAATTAAACCTTCGGTCAGGAGACACGTTACAGCTGGAAATCCCTCTCCATCATAAGGGAGCAGTTGATGAAGCATTTGTGGTGCAGGCAGCTCGCCTGTGGAATAACCTTCCTATTGATATTAGAAAGTCCCGAAACAGAGTGGCGTTTAGGAGCCAACTTAGGAAACATCTCACTCAAAAATCGTAGTACTTTGGATGAATATAGATTATATTATTATTATGTATTGTATATTATATATATATATGTATTATTTTTAATATATATCTATTTATGTATTTTTACCTATTATATATGTACGTTTATTGTTACTTAAGTCTTTAGTGTTAAGTTTTTTTTTTTTTAATTTTTCTAAAAATTGTATCTATGTTAAACATTGTTTCATGCACCTGCCTTTCACTATCTGTTTTTCTGAAGGTTGACTGGAAGATAAAGCCATCGGGCTTTAAGTCCGCCTGTACGCCTGTACAAAGAAATAAATAAATAAATAAAAAAAAAATAAATAAGAATATAACGTTTCCCTTTGTAAGCTGATATCATTGTTGTTTGTCTTGGGGTGGTCTTAGCTTATGTAACTCGCGCAAAGTAAATATTGATGTTCACTGTTTGACAGTTTTTTTATTTTTTATTTTCACGATCTTTTATATTCATGATGTATTATTGGCTCTACGATTATTTCTACTATAAGTTAGACATATTTCACATTGATTTACAAAATTCTCAATATCACTATTCATATTTGGCCAATACATTGACTCTCTATCTAATCTTTTACAACTATTTATGCCTTGATAGCCTTCATGCACTAATTTTATCATTTCACTCCTTAAAAGCTTAGGGATTATACAAGAATTCAAATTAAATACTATGTCATTTATTACATGTATATCATCTTTGATAGAAAAATATGGTTTCACTAAATCATTAACATTTTTCTTATGTTCAGGCCAACCATTGCGATAATAAAATTGTAAAATTGTAAAACTTCATCATGTTTTGTGAATTCACAAATTTTCTTTAAAAATGTATTACCAAACATTAGGGACGTTATTACTTAATTTATATGCAAATCTATATCATTATTAATATCTACTAAAGCATTATCTAACAATGGTGCTCTCGATAGAGTATCAGAAACATATAAATATTTTCCTGGTTTATAAACTACTGTCAAGTCATACGGTTGTAGCCTTTATTCCCATAAATATATTGGTGAAATTTTGTACATCCAAATAGTAAAGCTAACAATTGTTTCTCTATTTGAGAATAATTTTGCTGAGCATTATTAAGGCTGGCTGACGCATATGCTTTTAATGACAAATTACAGCTCCCAATGCAAATTTTGATGCATCTACAGATAAAATAAGTTGTTTATTGCGATCGAAATGTATTAAAATTGGAGCCTTAGTAATAATACTTTTTAATTCTTCAAATTCCTTTTCATGTGAATCTAGCCAAACCCAACATATATTTCTTAAAAGAAGTTTTCGTAAATTAATTGTTTTTTCAGATAGATTTGAAATAAAAGGGCCTAAATAATTTATTATACCCAAAAATCTTTGTAAATCCGTAACACACGTAGGTTTTGGCATTTTACAAATAGCTTCTATTCTTGACTTATCTATCCGCATGCCATTTTTAGGGTTCCGTAGTAAAAAACGGAACCCTTATAGATTCGTCATGTCTGTCTGTCTGTCTGTCCGTCCGTATGTCACAGCCACTTTTTTCCGAAACTATAAGAGCTATACTATTGAAACTTGGTAAATAGATGTATCCTGTGAACCGCATTAGGATTTTCACACAACAATATAAATAAAATCAAAATTAAAATTTTAAAGGAAGCCCCGAAACGCCTGGAACCACTTTGGTCATATCATCAGTTTTATAGTAATAAACAACATTAGTCATGGCTCAATAGTTATATCCCTTTAATATCCCTTGGATCCTTATGGTGCATCATCAGATAACTACACTAGGTTTTCAATTTGATAATGGCCTAGCTAATGGCTCATAGAGAGTAACAATTTTAGTTTAAGCACTATGATATTATCTGTTATTGATTTGCTGATCTGAGAGGATTCATGATCAGATACTCCCGATCTTCAATTTGATAACGGCCCAGCTAAAGGCTTAGTTAAAGCACTACAGTTCTATCTCTTTTTTTTGCTGATCAATTGATATCAATTTGCTGATCTGAGAGGATTCATAATGGTGCATCATCAGATTGCCCGGTCTTCAATTTGATGACGGTCCAGCTAAATGCTCTTAGTGAGTAACAATTTTAGTTAAAGCACTATAGTTCCATCTCTTGTTGATTTGCTGATCTGAGAGGATTCATGATGGTGCCTCATGAGATACTCTCGGTCTTTAATTTGATAACGGTCCAGCCAATGGCTCATAGTGAGTAACAATTTTAGTTAAAGCACTATAGGTCCATTTCTTGTTGATTTGCTGATCTGAGAGGATCCATGATCAGTTTTTTTTAGATCCAGAATATTTTATTTTATCGCACTAACTTTTCTACACTTAGTTTCCTACATTCAAGACGAATCTAATGAGTCCAAACTTAGTATACCAAAAAAAAGTTTAAACCCATCCAGGATTTCGTCTCCTACCTTCGAGTTCCATCATCAGAGTAGCTCAGTGGTACCAGTTAAAACACATGTATTTGTATACGTTTTTATTTCAAATGTTAAGTCACAGATATGTTTAAAAGTAAAGTAAATACCTATAAGGCTGGGAATACAAGTCCGATAGTCCGATCCGATTGTCTGATCAGACAATCGGAAAGCACTCGTGCCATACATTTGTTTGAATACTTAATACACGTCCGATCCGATAGTCGGATCGGATGTTAGAATCGGAAACAACGCCAAGGCGCTTACGATTTTATGGCCGATCCGATTGTCTGAAGGCGCAGTTTTCATACAGAATTCAGAAACAAAATAGACGTCCGATTCCTACTTTGTAAATAGTTTGCTCAACAATATCGGACGTGTATTCCCAGCTTTATGCGTGTTTAGGACGGCAACCCTTGTACGTATCAATCAAGGTAATCGATCTAAACTGCAAACCAACCTCGCCATATGAATATTTTAAGGGAAAAATTATAACATTTTTTACGTGTATTTACATTGGTATATTTATTTGACATAAAATAACAACGCGTCTAAGATCGCTACCGCAGCTAACAAATCGAGCTGATGACCTTGAAACCCCTGATCAGATCTTCATTAATTGTAGCTAAGAACCATCTCGATCACGTCAGCTTTCAAACGAAAAAAACAGCATCGTAATCGGTCCATTCGCTTAGGAGCTATGATGCCACAGACAGACACACAGATACACAGACAAGTCAAACTTATAACACCCCTCTTTTTGAGTCGGGGGTTAAAAAAGAATAAATTTTGGGGGTCCCCCTACTTAGAACTAAAACTCTAAATTTATTTTCATCAAACACATACGTGTGGGGTATCTATAGATAGGTCTTTAAAAATGATATTGAGGTTTCCAATATAATTTACTAGCTGTGCCCGCGACTGCGTCCGCGTAAAATAGTTATTTTGGGAATCATATTAATTTTTTGTTTACCTACCTGCTCAGCTTTGTTATAAATTACCTATAACTGTTACCCGAGACTTATTTTAGACGATTAAATTACGTAACTAATAGAATATATTTTAAAGTAGTTTTAAAAAGAATATATTTTAAAGTACTTCTGCGTAAATTATATTTTCAGTTTTATTTTCTTGTGCGCAAAACTCGCAGCCGCTTTGCAGCAGCAGTCTGCCGAGAACGCTGAGTCCTTTTTTTAGGCATTACAGTGACGAAGAAAGAACGAAGGAAATGAAAACTTAACCAAACTAACTGTATGCTTAAACTAAAACCTAACCTAATAAGAATTGTAAAACCTAACCTTGAAAGAATGTAGATGACACATTATTACAATATTATTTACACAGGTATTATTTACAACAAAACAAAAAAAGTGTTATTGTGAAAATATTAGAAACAAAATACTATACTTAAAACAAACACTACCTACTATAGAGAAAACTACTACAAAATGAAATTGTATAAAAAAGGATTTTGCACGATGATATTATATCATAAAAACAAATTAACGCTGCATTAAACCGATCAGTAGGGAGCCGACCGCATAGCATGCTTTTCTGTCTATAAATGACGAGCCCCTCCACTTTATTAGTTTATTTAAATGTGTGAATGCAAATATTATTAACTATACTATTAAACTTTATCACGTTCGTTCCTCCTTTGTGTCTAACCAGCAACTGAATAACCAATTACTGCATTTTCGGTGTGTTTCATCCATATATTATATTTGCTCGTATGCGTAAATGCAGTGGAGGGGCGCGTCATTTCGGCTTAGACAGACTATACCTCGTAGAGCTACCCCCTCCGGCTCGCCCGCAAGCACCGCCTCTCCTTGCCCGCCGGTTAGCGCTCATCATGCGACGCGTGTGAATTTTGTTTCAGAGTTATTTTAAAATTGTATTATCTCATAAGATGTTTATTGAAATTCGGTGATGTCAATGACAATTTTGTTCACAGTTAAATACTCCTAATTAATAACACATTTATTTCGATAAAGAATAATATTATTATGTTAATACAACTCTGACAAATAATTTGTAATAATGCATTAATTTAGACCAAATTTGACTATCATAAAAACGGTTATTGTGAGTTAATCTTAAAAGATAGACATATACGGCTGCGGACATTTTTTTAGATAATTTAAAGAGGAATAATTCTTTAATACATATTTTTTGGGTATCTCGAACGGTTTTCGCAGCGCACGCAACGGAAACGCTCAAAGACGAATAATATTCCCCGTTTTTTTCACATTTTCGACTGTTTCTTCGCTTCTATAAGTCGCAACGTAATTCAATTCGAACCAGTAGTTCCTGAGATTAGCGCGTTTAAACAAACAAACAAACAAACAAACTCTTCCGCTTTATTATATTTGTTGGGTACTTAAGTGTGCCCTGATTGGTGAGTAATGCATTTACCGGTGGTCGATTTAATTTCGGCCAACCGCATCGCTGCATCGCGATTATCCACCAATCGCGTGGCTCGGCGCTCGTGAAGTTGTCGAGACCACGAACGCTGCACGGAGAGTGCCATATTGTGACGGCTGCAACGGTCCGTACAATTTAAAAATTAATATTTAAACATAGTTCAACTTAGCTGATTATTAGTAACAACCACATAAGAGACGACGCATATCTAGTGGCACGTATATGTGGTGGCTGAAGGCAAAGAGACCTAAGGTGAGTGGATTATTTCACTAATTAAGGGAGGCACGTGTGACCCGACATTTTTTAAATCTGCGATACCAGCGCAAAACTCAGGTGGTTAAGGAGCTAACATTTATGCTTACTGAATCCCACATTTTTTGGTCCAGCGAGCGAGGATATTCGCATTATACAGTCTATAAATAAATTATAAAACTTAGATGTGCTTAGGTTAAAAATGGCGCATTCAAAAGGGGAATCGCAATTAAGTAAGTTGGAGATTCAATATAGATCTCTTACTTGTATATTTTTCGTAAATTGACAAAAATCCAAAAATTATCCAAAACTGTTTTGAACAATGTAACTGATAAGGAACGTTTTCTTATTCAGTTCTCCGAGGTAGATAGTATGCGCATCGAGTTTGAGTCGATAATAATGACCCTAATTGGAATCGAACTCGAACTAAATTTAAAGTCGCAGCAATCGACGGAATTAAATAGTTTTGATGATTTATTGTATAAGTGTAAACTAATTGCGTCAAATATTAACCTGGATGGTAAAAATAATAAATTAGGTAGTCAAGAAACAAATATAGTATTAAATAGTACTTTACCAATATCCAGTGTTCAACCTATTCACACTCCAGATATAAATTCTAATAAAACCTATAATCAACCTAGAAATAATCCAACTTATAGTAATAATAAATATAATAATAGAAACTCACCTAAATCAGCCTTACAAGTTAACCGTGTTAACAATAATAATTATAAAAATAGTAAACAGTTGTGTTATCATTGTAATCATGATCACATGATTTATAGATGTGAGCAATTTCGTAAATTGCCCGTCTTTGCTAGGATTGGCCGTGTCAATGCCTTAAAACTATGTACTAATTGTTTAAAAAATAATCATGACACTTTCAATTGTAAAAGTAACATGTCTTGTGGTGTGTGTACGTTACCACATCATTATTTATTACATCAGGATAAGTGCATTAGTGCTGGGGACGCTCTGCCTACCCCTCACTCAGCTAGCACGGCCGTGCCGTCTAGTGCGCAGCAAGCCCTAGTTGTACACTCCGTGAGTGATACTGCTGTTGTTGATCACGTATTGCATTCCGTGAATGATTACGTTGATTACAACGTTATATTGGGCACTGCGCGTGTGCATGTAACTGATTGTTCAGGTCAGTATTTAGACTGCCGTGCAGTTCTAGATTCTGGAGCTCAGAGCTCCTTTATTACCTTAGATACAGCTCAACGTTTGGGCTTACGTCGTAAAAAATATCCTTTTACAGTATGTGGACTAGGCGGTAAGGTTATAAAGACTTTCGGTATAGTGCCGTGCACACTATACAACCACGTCATGCGGACGTTCCGACTTTCGTGGTAGACATGGTAGTGGTGGATAAGGTGTCATCCGAGATGCCTAACATTACATTTCCTGATAACATTGTTGTTTGTTATCAACCGTTTAAATTAGCCGATCCTTGGTTTTATAAAAAATCTCATATCGATATTCTGCTCGGTAATGATATCGTGTCAGAATTGTTGTTAGATAGGCCGTTAAATATTGACCCCAGGTTACCTAATTTAATTAATACAACATTCGGTTATGTTGTTAGCGGTAAATTATATTCTAATATAAATAATATTAAAAGTTCAAATTTATTTCATACTAGCTGACCCGGCGAACTTCGTACCGCCTAAAAGTGAATGAATGCCATGTTACAGATTAGCTTAAGTTGTGAATTGAGAAAATTAATATATTTGTTTCTCTTTATACATAATACAATATAGGTTTTTAAGCGATATATTTTTACTGACATGCCAAAACGTACAATTTGTTTTTATTTCTCAACATCCTCCCAGCAAAGAAAAGAAATAAATGTATATCTTTTATTTCTTGCAAGTTGTATATCAAAATAAAATAAATGTCTTCTTAAATCTATTTTCGGAGGTGCTCTCATAATGCGTCCATTTCTCGTTGCAGATAATGCATTCAAAACCTATAATTATAATGTACCATCTGATATGTAAATAATAGTTCGTTATTTACAGGTAATTTCATGTTGCTCTCTTATAGGGATATTTCAATCAATCAAATTGTCACGCCTTTTTCCCACAGGGATAGGCAGAGACAATGGAGCGCCACTTACCACGATCCTTACACAGCTCCCTTGCTTCCTTTACATCCACAATTCTCTTCATACAGGCTCTGTGGTTATGGATATTTAAAACTATTAATCTCGTCACTAAGAATTAGTTTAAACTTTCAACAAACCGTCTTTGTAAACGTTAATTACATCAGTCCTTTTATCCAATTTTTGGCAGATTAAAATGATGCTTGCCATTATTGGTGTTTGAAAAATTATGAAGGTCACTTCACTTTATCGTTTTCTCTTATTCGTAACACAGAGCATGCCTTTTTTTAGGCCTGTTTATTAATTTCAGCAATAGTTTATTCTTTATACTGATTGACTGATATGCCAAAATTGACAATATGTTTTTTTTTATTTCTCAACATCAAGTAGCTTGAGATATTTACCGTAGTCACCACAAAATAAATTTCTGAACGCACACATACATTTTGTATGGGATAATGTTTTATCTTTGTTGAAAGTTTGTGAGTATGGATCCATCCATCCATACTCAAAAACTTTCACGTTTATAATAAAGGTAATGAGTAAGGATAATATAATAATTTGTTTTCAATTCTCAACAGCTTGATATATTTTATTTAGTTTACCCAAAATAACGCAATTTCTGAACGCATGTATTTTGTATGGGAAAATGTTTTTTATTTTATTTATTATTCACACAATATGTTTATATAAATTATAGCCTATGTGTTATTCTGATGTATAAGCTATATTATTGTGAAGTTTTATTAAAATCCATTCATTAAAATTCCATCCATCCATACATAAATGTTTTTTATTATTTTATTTATTATAAAAGAATTTTTCCAAAATAAACATAGCCTAAGTTACTCCTTATTATATCAGCTACCTGCCAATAAAAGTTCCGTCAAAATCGGTCCAGCCATTTAAGAGATTAGCGGGAACAAACAGACAGACAGACAAAAATTTTTTTAAATGTTATTTTGGTGTATGTACCGTATATATATTCATATACATGTATTAAAAAATTGTTATTTTTATATTACAAACAGACACTCCAATTTTATTATATGTATAGATTAACTTAGAAGAAGACTCTTTAGACAGTACTTTACGATCGTTCTGGGAGGTAGAAGAAGTACCGTGTACTACTATTCTCAGTCCGGACGACCAGTTAGCCGAGGATATATACGTGCGTGAACATAGTCGCGAAGTGACCGGACAATACGTCGTACCGTTATTACTGAGGCCCGGCCACTCGCCGCTCGGCGAACATCGTAATATAGCTGAGCGCAGACTACTTAGTACAGAACGCCGGCTCACGCGCTCTCCTAATATATATCGCGCGTATATAGATTTTATGAAGGAATACGAGTCACTTAATCACATGGAAATATATAATAGCGAAATTAACAGTAAATATTTAATTCCTCATCGTTGTATTTATAAACCTAGTAGTACATCAACACCAGTACGTGTGGTGTTTGATGGATCCGCTAAAACTAATTCTAATTTATCACTTAATGATATTTTATTAACCGGCCCTAAATTATATCGTGATATAGCTTCAATATTAATTAATTTTAGACTATTTAAATATTGTTTTACAAGTGATATCTGTAAAATGTATCGTGCAATATTGATAAAACCTGAGGATCGTATTTATCAACATATATTATTTCGTGAGTCAATTAAGGAGCCGATTAAGGAGTATGAATTAAAAACAGTAACTTATGGCCTTAGTTGTTCACCATACTTAGCGATAAGAACATTGCTACAGTTAGCTATGGATGAAGGCGAACGTTTCCCTTCAGCTAAACGTGTTATTCAGGAAGGTATTTATATGGATGACGTATTGTGGTCCTGTAAAACGTTTTCTCAGGCAAATGACCTACAAAACGAATTAATAAATTTATTAAAATGCGGCGGTTTTATATTAAAAAGGTGGTCATGTAATTGTGCCGATCTACTTGAACGCTTTCCTGCCGATTATCTTGAAGGCTCGTTAGCGTTTACTGGCGACAATAATAATAATAATTTTTCAATTAAAATATTAGGACTACAGTGGGCACCCTCATTCGATGAATTTCATTTTTCAGTTAATAAAACTGATTCCTTAACAACTAAACGATCAGTTTTGAAATTATTAGCATCGATTTATGACCCCGTGGGTTTCATTGCTCCCTGTACCTTTGTAGCTAAATGTATTATGCAAGATTTGTGGAAACTTGGTGTTGGCTGGGACGAACGTCTGCTAACTGAGATGTGTGAGAGATGGCTCAACTTCATCTCCGAACTGCCACGATTGTCGGAACTTCGCGTCGAACGGCACGCACTTTTACCAACATTCAAAAGTTGCGAATTAGTCGGATTTTGTGATGCCTCAAGTCGAGGATTCGCGGCGTGTGTATATATTATAAGTCACGATGATCGGGGTGATGTTAAGGTTCGTTTATTAATATCTAAATCAAAGGTTGCACCGGTTAAACCGGTGACAATTCCGCGTCTCGAGTTAATGTCTGCGGTCTTGCTTAGTAAACTAATAAAATTTCTTAAAACAACTTTAACTAGAATTAAATTAAATCAAATTACCGCTCTTACTGATTTCACTATTGTATTGTCTTGGTTACAAACCGACGCATATAAACTTAAAACTTTTGTTAGCAACCGTGTTGCTCAAATTATTGATATCATTCCTCCGAGTAATTGGCGGCACGTTAATAGTGAAAATAATCTCGCTGATATCAGTTCGCGTGGAGCGTCTCCCGCACAACTGCTTCAGTGCCGTCGACAATGGTTAGAAGGCTCGGAGTGGTTGTATGGTAATATGGATAAATGGCCAGTATCAACATATACAAATAAAAATGATAGTCAAATACCAGAGTTGAAATTACATAATAATACTTTTAATCTTCTAACGCAAACTAATGAATCATTAATTGAATATTGTGAGAATATATTTAATAAATACTCTTCCTTTTCTAAATTACAACGAGTGTTTGCATGGCTGTTGCGATTTATTCATCGCACCCAGCGGAACGTTTCCGTAGCAACACGTGTCACGTTAGATACGTGTGAATTAAAACAGTCTACTGATTTAATAATTGGTTTGGTTCAGAAGGCTTATTTTTCAACGGAACTTAAACAGTTACGCAATGGTACAACGTATATTCCTTCTTTGCGTAAACTGGCTCCATTTATCGACGACCATGGTTTCCTCAGGGTGGGGGGTCGTCTCGCAAACGCTGAGTTACCATACAACACAAAACATCCCCTTCTTCTACCAAAAAAGAGTAGATTTACTTTTTTACTTATTGAATATTATCATAAAAAATATTTACATGTTGGTCCTAGGACGTTACAACATTTGCTTAATCAGAATTATTGGATACTGTGCGCTCGTAGTGTCATACGTTCCATTCTGTCAAAATGTATGATTTGTTTTAAGGCTAAGCCTCCTCAAATTCAACCTGAAATGGCCTCGTTGCCAGCTGCTAGACTGCTGTCCAATAAGGTTTTTGACCATGTTGGTGTTGATTTAGGCGGTCCATTTTTTATAAAATTTTTACTTCGTTTTTTATTCGTATTTGCGTTACGACCTTTGCGTCGTAACGCAAAGGTCAATAAAGCTTATTTATGCCTATTTATTTGTTTTTCAACTAAAGCTGTACATTTGGAAGTCGTTACTTCACTGTCAGCTGATTGTTTTCTAGCCGCCTTAGATAGGTTTGTTGCTAGACGCGGAATATGTTCTTATATTTATTCTGATTGCGGCACTAACTTTATAGCTGCTAGCAAATACTTAACAGAAATACAAAAGACATTTAAATCTAATTCTTTTCAAAATGACATAATTGGAGGTTGCTCTGAAAGACAAATAGTTTGGAAATTTAATCTTCCCAGTGCGCCAGCCATGGGCGGTCTCTGGGAAGCGGGAATAAAGTCTGCAAAATATCATATTGTAAAATGTGTGGGAGAAAAATCCTTGACGTTCGAGGAACTCTCCACAATCTTTTGTAAAATAGAAGCAATTATGAATTCGCGCCCTTTATGTCCTTTGTCAAATGACCCGGGTGAAGTTGAAGCGTTAACGGCTGGTCATTTTTTAATTAATAGACAATTGACCTCAATACCTGAATATAACTTGCCTGATACGTTCACATCTAGATTGTCACGTTGGCAATATTTACAACATTGCTCCCAGCAGTTTTGGAAAAAGTGGAAATGTGAATATCCTAACACATTACAGCAAAGAGCCAAATGGTTCACGTCCCCTCCTAATATTAAAGTAGGAGACTTGGTATTGGTCAAAAATGATCAAAATGCTTCATATAAATGGCCTCTGGCTAGAGTAGAAAGAATTCATCCGGGTAAAGATGGTATAGTGCGCTGTGTCACTATTAAAACAGCTAAAAGCACGGTTCAAAGGCCAGTTAATAAATTAAGTCCTTTACCATATAATAATTAATTTTAATTTTGTTTTTAGCATTAGTTTAAGTTACATTTTATTTACCTTTTAATTTAAAAACTAACGTTTAGTTTAGGGATAAATAGTAGTTTACTTGTTTGTCTTTTATATATATATATAGTCTTGTGTTATTCGCTCGTAGCTAAAGCACATCTAAGATTTTTAATTTCCTTCCATCATTATTCTGAATCTTCAATTCTTTGTGGGAAACCATCATGCTGGTTTCGGTGGGGGGAAATGTTGGGTACTTAAGTGTGCCCTGATTGGTGAGTAATGCATTTACCGGTGGTCGATTTAATTTCGGCCAACCGCATCGCTGCATCGCGATTATCCACCAATCGCGTGGCTCGGCGCTCGTTAAGTTGTCGAGACCACGAACGCTGCACGGAGAGTGCCATATTGTGACGGCTGCAACGGTCCGTACAATTTAAAAATTAATATTTAAACATAGTTCAACTTAGCTGATTATTAGTAACAACCACATAAGAGACGACGCATATCTAGTGGCACGTGTATGTGGTGGCTGAAGACAAAGAGACCTAAGGTGAGTGGATTATTTCACTAATTAAGGGAGGCACGTGTGACCCGACATTTTTTAAACCTGCGATACCAGCGCAAAACTCAGGTGGTTAAGGAGCTAACATTTATGCTTACTGAATCCCACAATATTAGTATAGATTTCTAAACTGAATAGTTTGCGCGAGAAACACTTCAAAAGTGGTAAAAAGTTGGTCCCCCCCCATTGAGCATGTGCCGCCAGATAAGTCGAGTTTTTTGCAACAACAATATGCCAACATTACTTTTTGAAGACTTCAACCAAGATTTATTGCCTAATGGGCTCGCATATAGTTAGATCTAAGTCCTATCATTTAGGTACCTAATTATAATGTTTACTTATCAATAACTTAATTTAAAAAATACACTATTATTAAAAAATCTGTCAAAGTTACAACGAACTACAAGAACTTTAATATTAAGATACTTGCTGCTACGGAACCCTTAATGGGCGAGTCCGACTCGCACTTGGCTGCTTTTATTAAATATGTGACCTAAATACTTAACTTCTGTTACACCTATTTGCGATTTATCTTTGGTAAACTTTATTCCAATGTCACATGCTCGTCTTAAAACATTCTCTTATCTTTCATTATTTTCCTCCAATGACTTACCGTAAATAAGAAAGTCATCCATCATAATCTTTACGCCTTTTTATATCACTAAATCGCATTACCATTTCCCTGTGAAAAATTTCTGGAGCTGCAATAAACTAAAAGGTAATCATAGAAATTTGAATATACCTTCAGGTGTGTTAAAAGTACATAATTTAGAAGATTCTTCATCGAATTTTAACATCCAAAATCCACAATTAGCATCAATTACTGAAAAATAACAAGCTCCAGCTAAATCATTCCTAATTTCATCAAGTGTAGGTAAGGGAAAATAATGCCTAATTATCGCTTAATTTAATTTACGAGGATCAATACATACTCTAAGTTTACCATCAGGTTTGCTAACTATAACAAATGAACTTACCCATTCAGTTGGTTCAGTGACCTTTTCTATAACTTTCATATCAATCATTCTTTTTAATTCATTCCCAAATTCCTTTTGTATTGCGAAAGGAACTCTTTTACATGCATCCACATAAGGTGGTATATCAATATCAGGCTTTAATGTAAAATGGCATTCAAAATCCTTTAAATCAACAGCCTAATCCATTAAAAAGATTTTCATACTTATTTATTAAATCTGTACTACTAATAGTATTAATACTACTGAAAGACACACTTAGTTTTCTTTTTATAAGTTTTAAATCTAAAGATATCTACAACGTAAAATAAACCAGAATATGTTTGGTTATTATAAACTATTTAAGCATTAAATGTCCCTACAGTTGCAATGGAATTCCCACTAAATGATGATAATTTTTTATTACTCCTTAATAATTCTACTTTTATGTTTAATTGTTGAAAATTTTCTGAAGAAATGACATTAGCTTGAGACCCAGTATCTATGAGGCATCTTAGTTTGTGATTATTAATTCCTATAAATACATACCATAAGCTATCATCCACGTCAGAATTATAATTCCTAATAGTAGCAATAAATACATCTTCGGGTGCATCGTTCTGTAATGGTTCTATTGATATATAGTTAACATTTCTACTCTTACAAAATAGGGTATAATGATTAAAACCATGACATTTGTTACATGTAACTCCATAAGCTGGACATCTTTTAAACGGATGCTGTAAACCACATCTACCACAGACACTTTGAGCTTGGTACTGTCGACTTGGAGAAGGAGAACGTCGTCTCGTAAATTCCGTTTTTTTATAATTAGACCGTCCTTGGTATCTACCAAAATTATTCTGATACATTGTATTAATCATTTGGTTATCATTTTCTAAAATTTTTGCCTGTATTTTCGATAGTTCATATATTTTTGCTTTTTCGACGACTTCCTTCAATTCTTTCAAATTATCCGCCAATAATCTTTGTTTAATAAACTGATTCTTTGCATGTGAATTCCAACTAAAAATATCTTTTAATAAACTGTCATTTATTTCTCAAAATTCGCACGTCAGGGCCAAATTTTTAAGATCTGTATGATCTGTATGTATGATCTGTATGTATGAATCTATACTTTCGTATTCGTTTTGCTTCCTGTTAAATAGTTTGTGTTTTTCCATCATAACATTTGGTTTTGGTGAAAAATATTGCTCAAATTTATTTGTCAATTCCAATAGTGTTACTGTATCAATATTTACTTGGAAAGAATGATAAATATGTAAACATTTCGTACCTATATTATGCAAGAATATTGCAAGTTTTCGATGATTAGATTCATTCTCCAAACCCGAAGCACGAAGATAAATCATGAAAGATGTTTTCCACTCTTTCCATGTTTCGATAAATTGTTGGAGTTGACATCAAGGGTTCAATTTTACCCATGTTTCCTCTAGATTGCGGCTGAGAAGGATCACCTTCACTCATTTTTAATTCTTTATTGTTCTTTTTATTATATTATGTTCTTTTCCGCTGCCACCATCTATACATATAATAAAATTGGAGTGTCTGTTTGTAATATTAAAATAAACGTTTTTTAATAAATGTATATGAATATATATACGGTACAAACACCAAATTGACATTTTTTAAAATTTTTGTCTGTCTGTCTGTCTGTCTGTTTGTTCCGGCTAATCTCTTGAATGGCTGGACTGATTGTGACGGGACATTTATTGGCAGGTAGCTAATATAACAAGGAGTAACTTAGGCTACGTTTATTTTAGAAAAAAAATATTTATAATAAATAAAATAAAAGAAAAAACATTTTCCCATACAGAATTGCGCGCGTTCAGAAATTCATTTTGCATTCGTTCAGAAATTTATTTTGGGTAAACTAAGAAAAACATATCAAGCTCTTGAGAATTTAAAACAAATTATTATATTATGTTAAATTATTATTTTTATTATCCTACTATTATTATAAATGTGAATGTCCGTTAGTTGAAGTAAACGACAGTAAAAGGAGACAAAACATAAATTCATAAGATTTAACGTGGGAGAAAATGAAATAGGAATTCTAAAGAAATTGCTATAGAATTATGGGATTTATTACAATGATGTAAAGACGCTTTTGTTCTGAATAACTTAACTGACACTTGCGACATTCGTTGTGCATTCGTGTACACTCGGCATCTTACGGCATCTCGATAATGGCTGTAGAATTATAAGCTTTAAAACAATGACATAGACTCGTAAGTCACAAAGTATCCGACGCGTCGCGACCTGTCAAATCAAATAGATTAATCGAAATCAATACTGTAGTAGTGTTTTGTTTGTACGTTTTTAAATTTTTAAATATGCCGAAAACAAATGCAAATTATTGTTGCAATTTTAGGAAAAAAAAACAAAAAAAGGAAAACAATATTAAAAAAACATCACAAAAGACAACAAAAAGTTCAACGGAATGTGTTCGTGAATTTCGTGCATGCCGAAAAGCGTTATTAAATCATAATATACTTATCTCTATGTATTGAATGTCGAAATCAAAGTAAGTACTTATATATTTTCTAATCAACAAAGGACATCATTCTTTTTGTATGAGGACTTGGGCTTAATTGTATTAACAGTTTAACATACATTCAAAAATAGTTTAGATAGGGTTAGGTTTAAATGATAAATATCAAAAGTGTATGTTTTAAGCTTCCTTAAGAAAGCTGTGTTTATATGCATACAGCTTATATGAAGAGAATTGTGGATGTAAAGGAATCTAGGTAGTTGTGTCAGGACCGTAGCAAATGGCGCTTTATTGGCTCTGCCTATCCCTAGCGTGACAATTTGATTGATTGATGTTTTTTCTAATTTTTGTTGTGCATCAAATAACATATTTTTGTTGCTTTGCTCTTTTTATTGCAACTAAAAATAGATGTTGATGTGTTTTTCTTTATTTATTTTAGAAAAGTTGTACAGTGTAACATACATAATATGTATATATACTAGAGCTTAACTGAGTAGATAAGAGTCTGCCGATCCGGGGTAATACCACCACTTACAAGTATACAGACCTCGAAGTGACTTAGTGTAGGATCAGATTGCAAGTGCAAGTAGGATCAGCACTAGCTCGGCATAGTGGATGCGATTGCTACTTGCAGTTGCTTAATAGTAGTAGTGGTCGCCTGCATTAATGGTCTGCAATTCATTGATAATAAAAACACATTAGTACATACATAGCACCCGTGCGAAGCCGGGGCAGGTAGCTAGTGTTATAATAATAATACAAAACATTCATTTTTTAGATCATTTATTGGAATGACTTTTAGTTGTCAAACTTCGACAATTCTCTTTACAATATTATACAACACTATGTACCTTATTTTGTGCGATAAAGAGTTTATAATAATAATAGAATCTAACTTCTGTCGTTCTGTACTGCCACCGCTGAGACAGCCTGATTTTATAGTTTCATTTTATGTAATTAATGTAATTATTTTAGTAGTTTTGTAGTTTTGTAGTTTCATTTTTAGAGTACGTTTTTCTTTTATTAAGACTCGACATATGACAGCACCCCGCTTGATGTTAAGCCGAAGTGTGATCCATGAATGAATTTCACTGCTTCTACAATTTAATAACTGTAAGTAGCAGTCACGTCCACTATGCCGGCCTAGTTGGAACCGGAAACTATAAGCTGATACCGAAACGCGACTAAATCACTTAACGGTCTGTATACTAGTACTACCCCAGATCGGCAGCCTGGGTACCACTCTTTGATAACTAGACCAACTTAATTATATAATTAAGTTGTTATATTGAATACTAAATTAATGAATTTATTATTATTTATTAATCTCGCCTTGATGTAGTTTTAACTTATTGCCGTGTAATTGGGATCTTTTTAGAAATCAAATACGTTTTAGGAGATTCACTGTAACAGATATGCATCTCGTTTTTGTTGTGGCGGGAACTACAATTGGGTATATAGGAGTAGGACCTTTTCGAGAACGCAATTGGGGTAAATGGCGTAGAGTACATAATATGACATTCCCATACTCATACAACTTTCCTCATCATGACCTTGCTATAGTGGTAAGTATTTTATTTTTTTATATTTCTACCTAGCGCAAAATGTAATAAAACATCGGTGGCGTCGCACTCTCGCCGAAAACAAATTACTTACCACGCCCACTGTGGCAATTTTTTTTTTTTTTTTATTGTGACTCGACATATGACAGCACCCCGCTTGATGTTAAGCCAAAGTGTGGTCCATGAATGAATGTCACTGCTACTACAATTCAATAACTGTGAGGAGCAATCACATCCACTATGCCGGCCTAGATGGAACCGGCAACTTACAAGCTGATCCCGAAACGTGACCAAATCACTTCACGGTCTGTATACTTGTAAGTGGTGGTAATTCTCAATGTACCAGAGTTAAGTCGCATAGAATCAATTATATACCGTTTTCTATTAATTCTGTAAAGTAGTAGATAATGCTATTCTCAAATGTAATAGAAAAGGAAGTCATACATTTGTAGTTTTAGATCCTCCCTCGTGATACTATGTTTAGTAAATGCACATCCATCCATACTATTATTATAAACTAGTTGTGCCCGCAGTTTCACCCGCGTGAAATTAGGTTTATAACACAGTCATAACAAAGGAGGAGGTTCTCAATTCGACTGTATATGCCTTTTTTGTGTTTATAACTTGATAACTCATATAAAAATGACAGACGGAAAGAAAAAAAATATAGAAAAAGTCCAAACAGCTGAAACTATAGTAAAAAAATATATATATTTACTAAATGTAAGCTATGTTACTTCTAGTACAGTCAGCAGCAGATATATCTGAGCACGCAATGTGATCAAAAGTATATATATATTCAGGGTGATCATAGGTATCTACACACCATTAGTTGTCATATTAATGTGAGCATTCAATGCGTCATAAATATCTACACACGCAAATAGTCAAAAATATCTACACACTCATATAATCTATACATATAATAAAATTGGAGTGTCTGTTTGTAATATTGAAATAACCGTTTTTTAATACATGAATATAAATATATATACGGTACATACACCAAAATGACATTTTTTACAATTTTTGTCTGTCTGTCTGTTTGTTCCGGCTAATCTCTGGAATGGCTGAACCGATTTTGACGGGACTTTTGACGGTAGCTGATGTAACAAGGAGTAACTTAGGTTACGTTTATTTTAGAAAAAATCTTTTATAATAAATAAAATAAAAGAAAAACCATTTTCCCATACAAAATTGCGTGCGTTCAGAAATTTATTTTGGGTCAACTAAGGAAAATATATCAAGCTGTTAAGAATTGAAAACAAATTATTATATTATATTAAAATATTATTATTATTATCCTACTATTATTATTAATGTGAATGTCCGTTTGTTTGTTACGCTTTCACGAGAAAACTGCTCAACCGATCATCATGAAACTTTGTACACATATTTTTATATGTGTATCAGAAGTCACATAGTATACATTTTATTTTAATTTTCTTTTTACGAAAAATAATAAAAGTTTTGTTAATTTTATCCTATTATAAAAATAGATGCAAGGCGTTGGTTCAAACCCTGAGTACTATAATACCATCGCACTGTATTACCGACAGTCACGTCAACATCTAATCCAATCAACTGTACTATGGAGACTATACACTATACTTTCTATGAACTATACATTCAGCTGTTTGAAATTTTTCTTTATTATTATTTCCTTCTGTTACTATGTGATACTATTGTTATAAATATGAACGTGAGTTTGTTTGATACGTTTTTTTTATTTTAATTAATTAAAATAAAATATATTTTACTATGGTTTCCAATTGACTATAGTTTTAACTGTTTGGAATATATATTTATTTTTATTTTCGTCTGTCATTTTTATATGAGTTATCGAGTTATAAATACAAAGAAGTCGAATTGAAAACCTCCTCCTTTTTTATGACTGTGTTATAAACCAAACTTTACGCGGGTGAAACCGCGGGCACAGCTAGTCTATACATATAATAAAATTGGAGTGTCTGTTTGTAATATTAAAATAAACGTTTTTTAATAAATGTATATGAATATATACACAGTACAAAAACCAAATTAACCTTTTTAAAATTTTTGTCTGTCTGTCTGTTTGTTCCGGCTAATCTCTTGAATGGCTGGACTGATTGTGACGGGACATTTATTGGCAGGTAGCTGATATAACAAGGAGTAACTTAGGCTACGTTTATTTTAGAAAAAAATCTTTTATCTATACATATAATAAAATTGGAGTGTCTGTTTGTAATATTGAAATAATCGTTTTTTAATACATGTATATGAATATATATACGGTACATACACCAAAATGACATTTTTTTACAGTTTTTGTCTGTCTGTCTCTCTGTTTGTTCCGGCTAATCTCTTGAATGGCTGGACTGATTTTAACGGGACATTTATTGGCAGGTAGCTGATATAACAAGGAGTAACTTAGGCTACGTTTATTTTAGAAAAAATCTTTTATAAAAAATAAAATAAAAGAAAAAACATTTTCCCATACAAATGCAGGCGACCACTACTACTATTGAGCAACTGCAAGCAGCAATCGCATCCACTATGCCGAGCTAGTGCTGATCCTACTTGCACTTGCAATCTGATCCTACACTAAGTCACTTCACGGTCTGTATACTTGTAAGTGGTGGTATTACCCCGGATCGGCAGACTCTTATCTACTCAGTTAAGCGGTAGTATATATACATATCCCATCAAAAACAATACTTGTCAAAAAAACCAAGTCTCGCAACTCAGTTGTTCTGCGGTAAAAAGTTGTGAGATCCATGTAATACCAAGTCGGTTATTCATTTATTCAGTCTCTACTTAAGCGACTTTCTGTCTTAATACGTCCAGTCTCTAAGACCACGATCGTGGTCCATAACAATTGAAAATCAATTGTGTCTGGAATCTCCGTACTCGAAGCATTAAGTTGTTACGTAATAATTAACAACATCTTATAGTGACGCATATCAATATTAAAATTCTTTAATGTTTTATATAAATATATTGAGACTTGGCCATCGCACTAAATAATTGAATTTACATGTGTTTTCAGGCGATTAAATTTACACGTGTTTTCAGGCGATGTTTTCGATCGATCAATTTGATTTGACAGGTCGCGACGCGTCGGTTACTTTGTGACTTACGAGTCTATGTCATTGTATTAAAGCTCATAATTCTACAGCCATTATCGAGATGCCGTAAGATGCCGAGTATACACGAATGCACAACGAATGTCGCAAGTGTCAGTTAAGTTATTTAGAACAAAAGCGTCTTTACCTCATTGTAATAAATCCCATAATTCTATAGCAATTTCTATCTCATTTTCTCCCACGTTAAATCTTATGAATTTATGTTTTGTCTCTTTTTACTGTCGTTTATTTCAACTAACGGACATTCACATTTATAATAATAGTAGGATAATAATAATTTAATATAATATAATAATTTGTTTTAAATTCTCAACAGCTTGATATGTTTTCTTTAGTTTACCCAAAATAAATTTCTGAACGCATGCAAAATGAATTTCTGAACGCGCGCAATTTTGTATGGGAAAATGTTTTTTCTTTTATTTTATTTTTTATAAAAGATTTTTTCTAAAATAAACGTAGCCTAAGTTACTCCTTGTTATATCAGCTACCTACCAATAAATGTCCCGTTAAAATCAGTCCAGCCATTCAAGAGATTAGCCGGAACGAACAGACAGACAGACAAAAATTTAAAAAAATGTTATTTTGGTGTTTGTACCGTATATATTATATTCATATACATTTATTAAAAAACGTTTATTTTAATATTACAAACAGACACTCCAATTTTATTATATGTATAGATAATCTGAATCTCGAAAACGGCTCCAACGATTTTCATGAAATTTAGTGTGCAGGGGGTTTCGGGGGCAATTAATCGATCTAGCTTGGTTTGATTTTTAGAGAACGCTTTTTTAACTGTCAAATTTTTTTTGCTCTGTGATTCGTTGCCCGCTGACGGATTTTTTTTTCACGCAATCGTTTTTTTGTCGAACATCATTTAATATGCGAAAAAAACTGACGAAAACAGAAAAAGTTGACGAAATCAGACACTACGATTTCGGGCACTTGGAGTGATCTGAAAGTTTTGACATGTGTTTGGGGTTGTAGGGTGTCTCCAGGAGGGCCCCAAACGATTGTCAAAATTTGTCAAAACTAATTTTTTTAAACATTTTTTGACATTTTTCCATTTTTCTACTAGAGGTGCTGTTTTTTTTTTTCGCTGGTCCAGCATCGTTTAAGATGCTTTATTTTACACAGTACGACAATGAACGACAAAAAAATTCCTGGAATCAAAACTAGGGGTAATTTTTCGATAACTGTCAAGTTGGAGAAACTATTTTGACGTCAACGTGTTCCCACTGAACCGCTTATAGAGTGTAAGATATCGGAATTTTAATTTTCTTGGCGGCTGCGTCGCTATCGAACTAATCGTTTGTACTCATTAATTTGCAATTTTTGACGAATTTGACCTCCTAGAAGACCCAATGTCGGTGTCATGTATGACACGTTTTTGCACCGCGTGGCAGTCCCTTTGACACAAGTGTCAAAATCCCTGTCAACTGTCAAATTTAGCTGTCAAGTCAAAAAAATATTTTTTTAATTTTTTCCTTAGTTTTATGGTCATAACAGATAAAGTTGACAGTTTGATAAACTGTAAAAAATAAGTACTTGTTTCTAATCAAATGTTAAACTAATTGCACTCGTGATATTTTAATAACAAGTTCATATTTTTATTATTATGACGGTAAGATTAAAAAATATTATTCATATTTCATCAGTATGTAATTCGTATCCAAATATAATTTTCAAAAAAAATACCGAGCATAGCTCGGTCATCCAGGTATTATTACTTTAAGTACAATGCGTTTTAACAAATCGCTTGAAAATTCGCAAAACGGACACGACCGTCAATGTGTTTACTCCCGCCTAGTGGAAGTAAACACAGAATTATATTTGTAACACCGCGGGTTCAATTCTTACTTTAAAATAAATGTTTATTTTTTCATTTGTGTTTTCTTAAATCATTGAGTGAATTGCATAAGTTAACAATATAAAAAATATCTATACATATAATTAAATTGGAGTGTCTGTTTGTAATATTGAAATAACCGATTTTTAATAAATGTATATGATCTGGGGGCACGGCCGTGCCCCGACCAAGTCGAGCAAAGCGTCACGGCCGTACCATCCTCTTTTTGAAGCAATTCAGACCATTTTCGACCCCCTGTAACTTCGTTGTGGATAAAACTAGAAGACTGAAATTTTCAGTAACCACATGCAGGCATTGTAAAGACACGTATATTTTAAATTTCATTCAATTTGAACCAGTATTTTAAGAATTATAACGGGTCAAATTTCTTAAATTTTGTCACTCACTGACTCACCGATCATCAAAATTCTAAGGCACTTCTAGCAAGCCTAGAAGCTTCAAATTTGGAATATAAGTAGTGTTTGGTGTATGAATCAAGGAAAAACTAAAAAATCTAGAAAAGACCGCAAAGAAAATTAAGCCCTTCCCTTCTCCAAAGTTATAAAATTGCCCCAAGTCTTCAGTTAAATTTTTCAATATTGGCTTTATTCGTAACGATGTTTTAAGATTTTATTTACACTTCTCGCATAAATTAAAGGAACAAGAAAATTTTCTAAATTTTTTGGCAATTTTTAACAGGCTGTATTTCAGTGAAAAATGGTCGTACAAGAAATGAAAAAACATAGCTTTTGAAGCTTAAAGACTCTAGTTTTCGAATTTTCAGGTTAAAAATTTTTTGGAGCACCGGTAGCCCTGAAATTCTTGGATAAAGCACGAATAAAAATTTTTACAATATTTTTATAATTTTCTTTTCGCTCTACGGACATGGAAAATTTTTTTTAAGCTAGACCAATGCATAAGTCCCATATCCTGTTTATTCAGCTTTAATTTGTTTTTTGCGGAATTCAGATACGATCATTTGTCTTCGAGATATCGAATTTTGAATGCAAAAGGATCCTTTTTCACTCAACTGCCAATATCTCTGAAATTACTGGTCACCCAGCGAGCGACCAGAAAGTCTCGTTATTTGCAGAAAATTTCCTACAAAAATTTGTCATGGTCGATTGGAAAAAAAATTTTTTTCCACCTGTAACGTTAACGTGAAAAATGAGCAAAAAAATGCCATTTTCTCTTTTTTTGGTTATTCGACTGTATCTTCGGCAATATTGGGGGAAAAGCTTAGGTTAGAAAAATTTTTTTCAGTCTAATGTACCCCAAAGGCCCTCCTAAATTTTTAGATCGATCGGTTCAGCGGTTTTTCTGGACCGAGTGGTTGAAATTTTGAAAAAATTAAGGGAACAAGATTTTTGTTCCTTAAACTTGACTTAATCTTTTTAAAAATCAATAATTTCATTTTTTTCGGCTTTTTACTCAATTTTGAGTTTTCTGAAGATCGATTAACAAAAAAAAATTAAAAATTTTTTTTTACGATTAAAAACGACGAATTTGAAAAGAAATTGAAGCTAAATAAACAGGATATGGGACTTATGCATTGGTCTAGCTTGAAAAAATTTTTCCATGCCCGTAGAGCAAAAAGAAAATAATAAAATATTTGGAATGTTTTTTATTCGTGCTTTATCCAAGAATTTCAGGGCTACCGGTGTTCCATAAAGTTTTTAACCAAAAAATTCGAAAACTAGAGTCTTTAAGCTTCAAAAGCTATGTTTTTTCATTTCTTGTACGACCATTTTTCACTGAAATACAGCCTGTTGAAAATTACCAAAAAATTTAGAAAATTTTTTTGTTCCTTTAATTTTTGCGAGAAGTATATTTTACGGCAATTATTATTATTGCTAGCGCGAGGGCGCGGGGCTGGGACAGTGGCGGGGCGCGCGGAAAGGTGAATGTCGCCGATCGAGCAGCAACCGCGCTCATACGCGCGAGCGACCCAATGCTGTTCGGATGTGCCCAGAATTCTTACCTATTTGAAAGTTTGCGATTTTCATTGATAATTTCGATTGCTATATTAGTTTGACGACTAAAGGCTACTCTTATTGGTTTACTGATATTATTTGCTTACAATTTAGACGTTGTTCGGATAAATAATTTAAATTAAATATTGATACTTTAAGTACCTAAGTATTTATAAATTTCTTATTACCTAATCGTATTTCTGCATAAAAATAACTTTGCAATCTAACTTGTAGGTAGTCGCAATGGATTCAGTAATACTGTATGTGAATGATCAGCCTTGTCCACACTGGGTTATTCCTATACCTGGTGATGGTTCGTGTTTATTTCATTCTTTGTCATTCTCTATGTATGGGAATATTGAGTCGTCGTGTGATATTAGACTTGCTATAATCGTGTATGTGGTAGCGCATTACAAAATAACCGTTTACAAAATACAAAAAGAAATGAGATCCCTTCAACAACAATACTTGTCAAAAAAACCAAGTCTCGCAACTCAGTTGTTCTGCGGTAAAAATTTGTCAGATCCATGTAATACCAAGTCGGTTATTAATTTATTCAGTCTCTACTTAAGCGACTTTCTGTCTTAATACGTCCAGTCTCTAAGACCACGATCGTGGTCCATAACAATTGAAAATCAATTGTGTCTGGAATCTCCGTACTCGAAGCATTAAGTTGTTACGTAATAATTAACAACATCTTATAGTGACGCATATCAATATTAAAATTCTTTAATGTTTTATATAAATATATTGAGACTTGGCCATCGCCTGAAAACACGTGTAAATTCAATCGCCTGAAAACACATGTAAATTTAATTACTAGTACTTCATTCATTTTTCCTATACCGATTACATCGAAAACACCGATACATTCAGACACTGCAAATTTTGTATGAATCGTTGTACCAAATGTCGGTTAAAACAGAACATTTTCGCCGCTCGCGTCTATAAAACAAGCAAGTTTTTATACTATACCTCCCCGAACGGGCGCTTCAGTCCATATCGTGCCATATACAATGTGTCCCAAAATTCAACGATAAAACTGCAACAAAGGGTGGCCCTGGTTATGACTAGACGAGAAAAAAAATTGAAAAATATCCATTGTTTTTTTTTTTAAGTAACGAAAAACATGTAATTTTTTCAAAAATTTACATCTCATTTAACTACCATGAAATTTTTTAAATATTTTTAATATTTAAATTCTATTTTTTTTTTAATATTTTTGATTTATTTTTTGTATCAGTAAGCTGAATATATCTGCTATTTATCACAATCCTCTAAAAACCCCAGAAAACATATAGTTTTTAAATAAAAATGATTTATATTACATTTTTTGCTTAAAATGTTAAAAAAAAAATACTTTTAGTAGACTTTCACTCATCGTGGTGTAAAAAAGTATGAATACTACTATGGCAAGTTTTATTAAAAAATGACGCAACTAATCAAGATTCTAAAATGGTATAATACTCTAGGAAAACTAGCCACATATAAAAATACGAGTGGTATTTCTAAACAAGAACCAAATTTCATAAAATTGTTGTTTAAATTAATCACTTTTACTATGGGGTCAAAACAGGTTTTTGTTAGTCAATATCATTTTAAAAGTAGAGAAAGGGAGATTTTACCTTAGAGCGAGATAGACAGATGTTAATTTTTGAATATAACAATGGGGCAAGTAGAGAAGTTGCTGTTATCAGTCAGTATGCTCTGTTCCTTTGTTTACTGTGCACCGTTCCGCATTAAATTGGCTTTAATACTGACGACTTTTGGATTGGCTTTTGGACTCGATTAAGTGATCTGCAAACTGGTCTGACCTGGCATTATTTTGGACTGTGATTGTGAGTTTTGTTTTTATCATGCCGCTACCATACACGCCATTGGAATACGCTAATATTCACTTAATTTATGGTGAATGCCGAAACAATGCAAACTCTGCTAGCAGATTGTATCGGGAAAGGTACCCAAATGCTCAAAGATTTTAGAGTATTTATAAATCTACATCAAGCGTTTTCGGAGGATCGTTTACCATCCAATAGGAGAAATGCTGGAAGACCAAGATCGGATTGAGATGAAGAAGTTCTGCATGAAATAGAAATGGATTTAACTACCTCGGTACGTGCCATAGAAGCAGCTACGGGAATACCAAGAAGTTCTGCTCATCGTATTTTAAAATATCACAGGCTTCACCCATATCACTACAAACGTATGCAGACGCTATAACCGCGGGACTATCCACTACGGGTCACATTTTGCCGTGTAATGCTACAAAAGCACAGGGAAGATTCTCAATTCTTAGATAAAGTTTTATGGTCGGATGAATCAACCTGAAAGAAAGAGGGCTATTTAAATCTTCACAATCTACATAGCTGGAATTATGAAAATCCACACCTGATGAGACAAGATAAATCTCAATACCAATTCAACCAATAAGTACCAAAAAGTGATTGGGCCTTTTGAGTTACACGGAAACTTAGATGGCAATAGTTATTTGAGCTTCTTACAAAATAACTATGAAATAATAAATAATCTATGGAAAGTATAGTGTATAGTCTCCATAGTACAGTTAATTTGATTAGATGTTAACGTGACTGTTGGTAATACAACGCTATGGTTTTATAGTACGCATGATATGAACCAACTATTATAATAGGGTTTTTTTTGACACTACTAAAATAAAAACTTTTTTAAAGAAGTATTTTATGTTACTTCTGATACCCCCAAGAATATGTGTACAAAGTTTTATGATGATCCGTTGAGCAGTTTTTGCGTGAAAGCGTAACAAAAAAAAGTCATGTGTCTCATGTCAAGTCATGTCATTCATATGTGGTAGAAGTGAAAACTTCAAAAATGTTGGCTTCAAGATAATGCGACGAATGTAAAATTCGAGAAGATGATAATTGTGGGATTTAGTAATGATCATAGTAATAATAATGTTGATTGCTCACTTGTGACTGCTATGCAATTTTACTGCTTTTTTGTCTGTTAGCCTGAATTGCAGACCATTAATACAGGCGACCACTACTACTATTAAGCAACTGCAAGTAGCAATCGCATCCAATATGCCGAGCTAGTGCTGATCCTACTTGCACTTGCAATCTGATCCTACACTAAGTCACTTCACGGACTGTATACTTGTAAGTGGTGGTATTACCCCGGATCGGCAGACTCTTATCTACTCAGTTAAGCGCTAGTATATATACATATTATGTATGTTACACTGTACAACTTTTCTAAAATAAATAAATAAAAACACGTCGACATCTATTTTTAGTTGTAATAAAAAGAGCAAAGCAACAAAAATATGTTATTTGATGCACAACAAAAATTAGAAAAAACATCAATCAATCAAATTGTCACGCTAGGGATAGGCAGAGTCAATAAAGCGCCATTTGCCACGGTCCTGACACAACTACCTAGATTCCTTTACATCCACGATTCTCTTCATATAAGCTGTATGCATATAAACACAGCTTTCTTAAGGAAGCTTAAAACATACACTTTTGATATTTATCATTTAAAATATTTTAGTGCCAATTACCATAGAGCTTTTCCTAACCCTATCTAAACTATTTTAAAATGTAAGTTAAACTATTAATACAATTCTGTGCCTCCTGTGAAAGGTGATTTAACTCGAGTTGTACCTTTTTTGTGATTTTTACATAGAAATTGTCAGAAAAAAATTACGATTTTTTTGGTACAACTCAAGTTCTTCTATCTGCTATAGTTTCGGAGATAATTTGGTGCCAAGTGATATAACTGACAGAATTTCGGAAAAAATATCGTGAATTTAGATATAAGTCAAGTCGTAACCCCTTTAGGTCATTGCTTCACACATTTTTTTTGTGCCTCGTGGTATAAGAGCGATTATATTAATTTACACACTTTATTTTTCAGTATATTTATCGTGAATATTAATATATTTAGAGTTATATAACTTTGCACCAATTTTTCTCCATACTGATTAGGGTATAACTCAACATGTACCTACTAATCCGAATCTAAAGTTGTGCCTGATTTGTGATAAGTGATGCATCTCGACTTACATCATTCGACACAAAGATTTTTTTATGTGTAAACGAATATAAATTGAGTTGTATCTAAAACTCAAACCAGATTTGTTTTTTTTTAATAATTACTAGATGTGCTATGTGATACAAATACGAACATGAACGTGACGCGGGGTAGGAGATGCGCGGGCGTTAGTGTCGCTGCGGCCTTTATGAAGCTTATGAATATTACTGTTCCTGAAACACCATCTCCAAATAAAGCGAGCATATCAAAGAATGCTCCCGCTGATTCCTTCTGGAAAAATAAGGGTATGAATAGTGGCGGAAAAAAGAAAAAAACAAGAAAAAGTGAGAAAGAAAGAAGACATGATAGAGTAAAGAGAAAACTTTTTCGTAACACTGGCTTGGAATACACAACAAAGTCAGGAAAAACTAAGAAAAGTCGTGAATTACGTGATCTAGACAACTGTCGTAAGAAGTGCAAAGATAGGCTACCATTGCATGTAAGGAAAAATCTTTTCGATACATATTGGAGTCTGGGAAGTTATGAAAGTAGGATCAATTATATGGCGAAATGCATTGAAGTTTGCCGAAAAAAAACGTCAAGGTCTTTTCCAAAGAAAAAACGCAACGTCAGCTTTAGATACTTCGTTCAAAGTTCTGATCTAACAAAACATCAAATTTGTAAAGGATGTCTTTTGAAGACTTTCGACGAAAGTCATAAATTTCTACAAACGATTTGCGAAAAACTACGGGACAATGGCGGTCACCTTCCACCACGTAAACGTCGAGTCGGTAAGTCGATTCCTGATTTCAAACTAAAAGAAATAAAAGCTCATATTGCCTGTTTCCCTTGCACAGAAAGCCACTACGGCCGTAACAAAACGACTAAGAAATTCTTGAATTCTGAACTCAACTTACAAGTTCTTTATAATTCGTACAAATTGAAGACAGAAACTCCAGTCAGCAAAACCATTTTCAAAAAGGTATTTGATACCATGAATTTGTCTTTCAAAAAACCATCAGTAGATACTTGTTCTAAATGTGACTCCATAAATATGAAACTTAAGTACGCAACCGAGGCACAGGCTGCAGATTTGACGAAGGCACTCGAAGAGCACCAAGAAGCATTTAAGGCTGCTTACGAAGAAAATAAAAAAAGATAAACACCTGGCTCAGACATGCGATGATGTAATGGTAATAACATTTGATTTGCAACAATGTTTGCCCACCCCACACTTGCAAACGAATGTAGCATTTTACAAGAGACAGCTATGGACGTACAATCTAACCATACATGATCTAAAAACAAACAAAGCGTTTTGCTACATGTGGCCGGAGTGTGAAGGGAATAGAGGAGCGAACGACATAGCTTCATGTCTATACGATTTTATCATAAATCAACTGCCGCATTTAAACCCAAACGCCAAGAAGCTGGTCATGTACTCAGATAGTTGCCCGGATCAAAACAAGAATTCGATTGTTACAACAATGTTGATGCTAGTGGCTAAACTATCCCCTCAATTACAATCTATTGAACATTAATTTCTCGTACCCGGTCATACTCACATGGAGGCTGACACCGACCATGCGTTGATTGAGCGTAAGAAGAAGCACACGAGTATGGATATTCACTTGCCAAGAGATTGGTACCAGCTAGTGCGTACAGCTTCAAACAAAACAGCGAAGTTCACTGTTATCGAGATGACTCGTGATATGTTCTACGATTTCAAATTTTTTTCAAAACAATGTTATACTCTCAGGAAAACCAATACAGACAATGAAAAATTTCTGTGGTGCGACGTTCGATCTGTTTTGTATACCAAAGAAAACATGTCCCGTTTTTCTTACAAAAAAGAATTCAAGAATGTTGAGTACATGAACATGGATTGTTCTAAACGGAGTAAAGCTTACGATATGATTACAATAAATACAGTACCGAAAGCCTACCATTCCAAGATTACTATTTCAACCGAAAAGAAGAAGGATCTATTGGATTTGCTGTGCTTTATTCATGAAAGCTCTCATGAGTTTTACAGAAGTCTGAGCTGCAAGAATGATGTCAAAGACACTGCTCCGGATAATGATGATGATTCTGATGATGAGTAATTTTATGATATGATAGTTATGTTCATCTAACTCCCAAGACCTATTAAAGGTTTTATTTTGATTTAAGTAGGTACCTACGTACTTCTTTGTTCTCTTCATTCTTTTACCTCACTCATAGAGTCGAATTACTGCCTAAAGGATAGGTTAACAGCTGTTAACTGTACTGTGTAAGTTTTAAAGTGTTAGCAATTTTGATGTTTATTATTTTTCTAGATTTTTTTAAGGATTCACACAATGGCTGTGCTGTTATGTTTTGTACTGAGTAGGTTCACTTTGATTATTGTGATAGCTGCGTAAGATTGATCTGTGCCATTTCTAAGTATTTAAGTTTAAGACTAATTGCATTTAAAAAGATCTCTATTTACTTTTTATAATTTTGATAAAACTGTGCCTTATTTGTAAGTAATTTCATAATTTTGAAGACTTTAATAAACGTTAAGTATTTTTCTAAAACTTGTATTCATTTCCACCATACATAGGTATTTTAATGCAGGATATAACTGGACTTGTATCATTTAACACATTTTTATAAAGACTAGAATTTTAGCAAACTGATACAATTCAGGTAAAATATGAAAATAGAGGACTGATAAGTAAAAAATTCGAATCTTTGGAGTATTATTTTTATCATTTGTTTGAGCTACATTGTGTTTTGAACATATTCTTATTAGTTATTGGATTTTTTCACTTCTTGTATATCACTTTACACAAAGACAACATAAATGTGCAACATGATTTAACTGTACTTGTATCATTTATCACGTAATTTTATCACACATTAGAAATTAAAAAGGGTACAACTGCGAGTTTTTCATGAATTACTTCAAAAGTATAATATTTACCACAACAATATAAAAACACAATGAAAGTGGATGTTTCGATCTACAAAAGAAGGTACTTAAATGTAGCCTAACCCACTTTGTTCATGAACTAGAATTTTTTAAATATTGTTTGGGCTGTCCTGTAAAGTAGTGATTTTTCAATTGTATCACCGGTCACAGGAGGCACAGAATTAAGCCCAAGTCCTCATACAAAAAGAATGATGTCCTTTGTTGATTAGAAAATATATAAGTACTTACTTTGATTTCGACATTCAATACATAGAGATAAGTATATTATGATTTAATAACGCTTTTCGGCATGCACGAAATTCACGAACACATTCCGTTGAACTTTTTGTTGTCTTTTGTGATGTTTTTTTAATCTTGTTTTCCTTTTTTTGTTTTTTTTTTCCTAAAATTGCGACAATAATTTGCATTTGTTTTCGGCATATTTAAAAATTTCAAAACGTACAAACAAAACACTACTACTGTATTGTTTTCGATTGATCTATTTGATTTGACAGGTCGCGACGCGTCAGATACTTTGTGACTTACGAGTCTATGTCATTGTAATAAAGCTCATAATTCTACAGCCTTTATCGAGATGCCGTAAGATGTCGAGTATACACGAATGCACAACGAATGTCGCAAGTGTCAGTTAAGTTATTCAGAACAAAAGCGTCTTTACGTCATTGTAATAAATCCCATAATTCTATAGCAATTTCTTTAGAATTTCTATCTCATTTTCTCCAACGTTAAATTTTATGAATTTATGTTTTGTCTCTTTTTACTGTCGTTTACTTGAACTAACGGACATTCACATTTATAATAATAGTAGGATAATCTATACATATAATAAAATTGGAGTGTCTGTTTGTAATATTAAAATAAACGTTTTTTAATAAATGTATATGAATATATATACGGTACATACACCAAAATGACATTTTTTAAAATTTTTGTCTGTCTGTCTGTCTGTTTGTTCCGGCTAATCTCTTGAATGGCTGGACTGATTGTGACGGGACATTTATTGGCAGGTAGCTGATATAACAAGGAGTAACTTAGGCTACGTTTATTTTAGAAAAAAATCTTTTATAATAAATAAAATAAAAGAAAAAACATTTTCCCATACAAAATTGCGCGCGTTCAGAAATTCATTTTGCATTCGTTCAGAAATTTATTTTGGGTAAACTAAGAAAAACATATCAAGCTCTTGAGAATTTAAAACAAATTATTATATTATATTAAATTATTATTATTATTATCCTACTATTATTATAAATGTGAATGTCCGTTAGTTGAAGTAAACGACAGTAAAAAGAGACAAAACATAAATTCATAAGATTTAACGTGGGAGAAAATGAGATAGAAATTCTAAAGAAATTGCTATAGAATTATGGGATTTATTACAATGAGGTAGACGCTTTTGCTCTGAATAACTTAACTGACACTTGCGACATTCGTTGTGCATTCGTGTATACTCGGCATCTTACGGCATCTCGATAATGGCTGTAGAATTATGAGCTTTAATACGATGACATAGACTCGTAAGTCACAAAGTAACCGACGCGTCGCGACCTGTCAAATCAAATAGATCAAATTACTGTAGTAGTGTTTTGTTTGTACGTTTTTATATTTTTAAATATGCCGAAAACAAATGCAAATTATTGTTGCAATTTTCGGAATACAAAAAAAAGGAAAACAAGATTAAAAAAACATCACAAAAAGTTCAACGGAATGTGTTCGTGAATTTCGTGCATGCCGAAAAGCGTTATTAAATCATAATATACTTATCTCTATGTATTGAATGTCGAAATCAATGTAAGTACTTATATATTTTCTAATCAACAAAGGACATCATTCTTTTTGTATGAGGGCTTGGGCTTAATTGTATTACCAGTTTAACATACATTTTAAAATAGTTTAGATAGGTTAGGAAAAGCTCTAAAATATTTTAAATGATAAATATCAAAAGTGTATGTTTTAAGCTTCCTTAAGAAAGCTGTGTTTATATGAATACAGCTTATATGAAGAGAATTGTGGATGTAAAGTAATCTAGGTAGTTGTGTCAGGACCGTGGCAAATGGCGCTTTATTGACTCTGCCTGTCCCTGTCCAGTCCGTATGGTACATTATAATTATAGGTTTTGAATGCATTATCTGCAACGAGAAATGGACGCATTATGAGGGCACCTCCAAAAATAGATTTAAGAAGACATCTATTTTCTTTGATATACAACTTTATTTATTTCTTTTCTTTGGAGGATGTTGAGAAATAAAAACAAATTGTACATTTTGGCATATCAGTAAAAATATATTGCTTAAAAACCTATATTGTATTATTTATAAAGAGAAACAAATATATTAATTTTCTCAATTCACAACAACTTAAGTTAAGCTAATCTGTAACATGGCATTCATTCACTTTTAGGCGGTACGAAGTTCGCCGTGTCAGCTAGTAATAAATAAAATAAAAGAAAAATCATTTTCCCATACAAAATTGCCTGCGTTCAGAAATTTATTTTAAATATCAAGGAAATATATCAAGCTGTTGAGAATTAAAAACAAATTATTATATTATATTAACATATTATTATTATAAATGTGAATGTTCGTTTGTTTGTTACGCTTTCACGCAAAAACTGCTCAACCGATCATCATGAAATTTTGTACACATATTCTTGGAGGTATCAGAAGTAACATAGTATACATTTTTTTTACGAAAATAAAAAAGTTTTGTCAATTTTTTTTTCTTATTATAAAAATAGATGCAAGGCGTTGGTTCAAACCCCGAGTACTATAATACCATCGCACTGTATTACCGACTGTCACGTTAACATCTAATCCAATCAACTGTACTATGGAGACTATACACTATACTTTCCATAGACTATAAATTCAGCTATTTGAAATTTTTCTTTATTATTATTTCCTTCTGTTACTATATGCATATGCTACTATTGTTATAAATGTGAATGTGGGTTTGTTTATTACGTTTTTTAAGAAGTAACATCGGTTACTTTTAATTAAAATAAAATATTTTTTACTATAGCTCCAATTGACTATAGTTTTAACTGTTTGGAATATATATTTATTTTTATTTCCGTCTGTCATTTTATATGAGTTATCGAGTTATAAATACAAAAAAGTAGAATTGAAAACCTCCTCCTTTTTTATGACTGTGTTATAAACCAAACTTTACGCGGGTGAAACCGCGGGCACAGCTAGTTTAAAATATATATATATAGGCACGTATATATATATTTCTTATTATTTTCTATATCTTATTAAATTAATAAATGTAATTGAATGTTATGAAATTTAATATGTAGTAAAAGGTTATACTTAAAATAATTATAACAAAATACAATTCGCTCATTAGAATTTATGATTCAATACAAAACATATTAATCACTATAGGGACTTATTTTATGTCTAGGATTGTTATTATGATTTTTGTTATCAAAAATAATTACGCCATTTCTGAGTAAAATTAATGAGATTGTAGAAATGCTTTATTTTGTAGGCGCAGTGTTTTGCCTGTGTTTTGACCACAATTTTGTTTGAACCACATCTGATTGAAATCATTCCCAATTATCGGCTGCTTCGCCGTATACGTGTTAAAAGAAGCGGTGCCTCATTTGTTTTCTTTTTTATAACCAAGCAGTAATATAAAAAGCAATTGTTTTACCAAACATACCATGTTTATCTAAACAAAAAGCGTTTCTACAATCTCATTAGTAAATTTATCGAGAAATGGCGCAAGTAACTAAAAGAATTTATATTCAAAAGATTTGCCATTGTTACACTATCAGTGTCAACGACAAAAAAACTGTAGCAATAAATTATTTACCAAAACCACTTTTAATATTGTTTATAACATAATATGTTATTATAAACATAACAATGAAATTCTTAGAGGAAATATAAAATTAACTAAAATAAAAATCATTTGTTAAGATTTTAACCTACCGCCTTTAATATGCAGAGGTCCCAACTTATGTCATTGTGTTACACACGTAAATATAATCAGAACAAGTGTATAATAAATATAATGAACATCATAGTTTATAATGAAATAAATACGTATTTTAAGTAGTTTTGGAGAAAAATTATGTTTGAATCACATCTGATTAAAATCATTCCCAATTATCGGGTGCCTTGCCATATTCGGGTAAAAAGAAACAGTGACTCATTTGTTTTCTTTTTTATAACCAAGCAGTAATAAAAAAAGTATTTTTTTACCAAACAATCTGAACAAAGCGTTTCTAAAATCTCATTAGTAAATTTATTGAGAAATGGCGCAAGTAACAAAAAGAATTCATATTTAAAAGAATTGCTTTTGTTCAGAGTCAGAGTCACCGACAAAAAAAAACCTGTAGCAATAAATTATTTAACAAAACAACTTTTAACATTGTTTATAATATATTATGTTATTATAAACATAACAATAAAATTCTTAGAGAAAAAATAAAATATGTTAACTAAATCGGAAACCACATTCATAGAATTAAATGCTATTAAAATTGAAACAGTATTTAAAATATAACATTAACAACAAATTTTATTTCATAAAAGTTTGGAAAGCACTGGTTTAATTACAAAACAAATTTACCTATTATTTTATTTATTGAGTTATTCGCCTTATTTATAGGTTTAAACATACGAAATGATCGTCAAACACCTTTTAAATGTCCTGTAACTGTAAAAAAGACTCTAATAACCACAAAAATAGCAAAAACCAAAATTTACCTAAACCCTGTGCCACTGGACTCGCCGAGCGAGTCCACTGTGAAATGTATGTGGCACCTGAGGTAACTTCACACAAATCGTAGTGGCAGTGAACGTGTTAATGGGCGAGTCCGACTCGCACTTGGCCGATTTTTATATATATGGATTTGTATTTTATTTTTTACAGTTTGTCCCTAAGCCGTTCATATATACATGGAACCTTGAGCCAGTACGAGTGGCATCGGTCTTTATAGATTATTCTGATCCCTTAGTAGAGTTCGCTACATATACTGGAGTAAGATTCCTTTTATTATTCACTTTAGAATTTAATTTAAAGATAAGTCACTAGTTTGCGAATGAACTTATAAATTAAACAGGACCCCATTTAAAGTTAATTTACAAAAATCGGTTGTCTGCGGGGTTAGGTTGGGCGCATAAAACAATAATCGTTTCGCGTAGACGATAGTCAAAATAATAAAAAGCTAGGCTGGTGCCACTAAAATGAGACGAACGTTCGTTTCGACGATAGACAGCTGCGAACGTTATATACTTCATATAAAACTCATGTATTTGGTAGGTTGGCGCACAATCGTCTGTCGTCGGACGAGAGAAGAAATGTCAATTGTCGACGATAGTGAATTTTGCGTGTTTGTATTTAATAATATATTTTATTTATCTTAATCCTAATTTTGCGCTACTATTTCAATATTTTTTATGTGCCAAAGTTGTGTATTTTTTTTTATTGTGACACGACATCTGACCTCGACCCGCCTGATGATAAGCAAGAGGAGGTCCAAGAGTGACGACGACTGGGACAACCGAGTCAGTTCCCGGCTGTCCCAGCCGCCGCCACTATGCCGGCCTAAGATGCTTCTTCACGCATCGCTTGAAGGATCCAAGGTCATAGGATGGAGAGAACACATGGGCAGGCAAAGCATTCCACTTGTTGATTGATCTACAAAGAAAAGACGCACCGAACTTTTTAGTTCGACTGCCGATTCGGTCGATAAAATGCGGATGCTTTCCCCGACCTGTGCGGGTATTACGGGAGTGAAAGGACGAGGTAGGAACAAGGTTGAAGAGCTCCTCGGAACATTCCCCGTGGTATAGGCGATAGAGGACGCACAGAGCCGCCATGTCTCTGCGTAGTTACAGGAGTTCCAGAGTTCGCGAGACCTCTGCATCACCTATAATTCGGACAGCTCGGCGCTGCAATGAATCTAGGGCATTGAGAAGATACTTGGCAGAGCCATCCCAGAGGTGCGAACAGTACTCCGCACAAGAGCGAATCTGCGCCTTGTATAATAGCAGGCGAAGCTCCGGCGCGAAGAACCGTCGCACCTTGTTCAGGATGCCAAGTTTTCGGGAGGTGGTCTTAATGGCCCGCTCGATGTGGTCCCTGTGATTCAAGTCGCAGCGAAGGGACATTCCTAAAATGTCTAGTCTGTCCGACGTACCAAGGGAAATGTTGCAAAGAGAAGGAAGGGGAGTAAACGGGGATTTTTTCGTCGAGAACGCGCAAACCTGAGTCTTGTCTGCGTTGAACTGAACCAGGTTCTTTCCGCCCCAGTGGGTAATACGATCAAGAACCCGGTTCAGTCCCGCTACAACAGACTCTCTCATATCGGCTATCTCCTGTTTACCGGCTGCGGGGCGGGCAGTGTAGCGTCCATGCACCGTGCTGTCGTCCGCATAGCAATGAATGCCGGATCCAAGGTCCAGCATGTCATTGATATGCAGAAGGAACAAAGTCGGCGACAGCACGGAGCCCTGAGGGACGCCGGCATTCACCGACATCCTGCGCGATGCGCTTCTATCCACAACGACGCGTATGGAGCGGTCACGCAGGAAGTCAGCTATCCAACCCCGCAGACGGTCTGGTAAACCATATGCCTCGAGCTTGGATAAAAGGCCCTTGTGCCAGACCCTGTCAAACGCTTTGGAGATGTCCAAGCCAATGGCAAGGGCTTCTCCATTACCATCCAAAGCTTCACCCCAGACGTGCGTGGTGTACGCCAGAAGGTCACCAGTTGACCGTTTCGGCCTGAAGCCATATTGACGGTCATTTAACAGCTGGTGACCCTCCAGGTAGGCCATGAGGCGAACATTAATTATTCGCTCCATGACCTTGCACAGTACTGAGGTTACAGCTATTGGACGGTAGTTTGCAGGGTCCGAACGGTCGCCCTTCTTAGGAACCGGTTGCACATTGGCCCCCTTCCAAGCCCGAGGCACAAAGCCCGACGCGTACGAGAGTCGGTATAGCCTCGTCAAGACGGGAGTCAATTCCGCTGCACATTTTTTGAGGACAAGCGCTGGGATACCATCGGGACCACTGGACTTCCGGATATCGAGCGATCGTAGCTCCATGCGGACATCGTGTTTTCTAATACGAATCTCAGGCATCGTATGTCCGCACGGACGCAAGGTGGGTGGCCCTGCACCACGATCGTCAATACGGGAGTTTTCGGCAAAGACTTCGGCCAGTAGATCGGCCTTAGCCTTCGCCGTATGCGCCAGTGAGCCATCAGGCTGTCTCAGCGGTGGCAGCAAGGAACGACAGAAGTTAGATTCTACAGTCTTGGCGAGACTCCAAAAGCTGCGACTACCCGTTGGGTGCGCTAATAGACTCTCGCCAATCCTGGAAACGCGCTGTGCCTCCGCTCTTTTAAATACCTTTCTGCAAGACTTGGTGGCAAGATTATAATAAAATAATTTCGCATTCCCTTCCAATCCGCCGACCCGTAGTGCCACAATCGTTGCACCTCTTCCCTGGCGGGAGAAGGCACGACGCGCGGCACTGTCGTCTCGACCAGGCAGTGGTCAGAATTCCCTAAAGGGGCTTTGACCGATATTTTATACCCGGTCGGACGAGTGGTCAGTAGAAGGTCCAGCAGAGAGGGGGCATGACCGACAATGTCTGGTACCCGGTGGGCTGGGTCACCAGTTCTGACAGGTCATGCAGAAGGGCGAAAGCATGAGCGGCCCTTCCCGCGTGGTCGGTCCTTTGGGACCCCAACCACACCTCATTGTGTGCGTTGAAGTCCCCCAAGACGACGACCTCCGCGGTCGGGAACCGCTCCAGCGCTTCGTCTGTCGCCCGGCTCAGAGAATCGAAGAGCCGGGTTGTCTCCGAATCCCCGTCGTGGGAACGATAAAGGCACCCATAGATCCTGGTTTGGGAACCAAGGTCTACGTGTACCCAGAGGATGGACAAGGAAGGATCCTCCAAGCAAAGCAGACGGAGACAACAGATATCGGACCGGATGTACACACATACCCCGGCTTTCGCGAGAAATCTTTCCTCAAGTGTGTAGCCGGGGTATTGAAGATATGAAGTATCAGTCGGTGCCTTTATTAATTCGGACCGGTAAATCTAAATCTAGAGATCATCGTTATAAACTGAATATTAATGGCAAATTAATTTTAGCAGATGCCGAAGTTGCAAATGAATTCGAGAATTTTTTTACTTGTATACCAGTAGATCTGACTAAAACCTTAGGCTCATCATCCCCCATTGCAGAAAATTTATTGAAAGAGAATGTACCTAGTTGTCCTGTAGTGTTTAGTTTTAGTCATGTGAATGTACAAACTATTCTTAAAACTTTTAAATCATTAAACATTAAAAAACTGCCGACCTTTGGGGCATTTCAGTACATGTTGTAAATTCACTGATTGAAATCGTTGCTCCAGAATTAGTTTTAATTTTTAATTATTGTATTGATAATGGTAAGTTTCCTGATTTGATGAAATTTAGTAAATTAACTCCATTGTTTAAATCTGGTAGTACTTCGGATCCGTCAAATTTTCGTCATATTTCGGTGCTACCCACTTTTAGTAAAATCTTTGAAAAAATTGTTCTTAATCAACTACAAAATCATTTTGATACTAATAAATTACTACATAATAAACAATTCGGCTTTACTCGCGGTCGCTTTACAACCGACGCCGGAATAAAATTATTACAAAATATTTACGATGCCTGGAATGAGTCATATGATGCCTATGGTGTCTTTTGTGATTTGTCTAAGGCCTTCGATTGTGTTCAGCATCAGACGCTAATCAGGAAGCTACACCATTACGGAATTCGAGATACCGCTCTGGATTTTATCACTTCCTACTTAAGTAATAGAATCCAAAAAGTGGAAATTAATGGTAAACAATCACCAGGGTCAATTGTAACGATGGGGGTGCCCCAAGGATCAATTTTGGGACCTTTTTTATTTCTTGTGTACATTAACGATCTCCCTCACCTCATAAATGACGCTCATGAAATAGTTCTGTTTGCAGATGATACATCACTTATATTTAAAGTAAAATGTGGACTACGAGAACTTGACGAAGTAAACACTGCTCTTTCCAAGATAGTTAATTGGTTCAGTACCAATAATTTATTGTTAAATGAAAGTAAAACCAAATGCGTCAGATTCACATTGCCTAATGTTAAATTAGTAAAAACTAGTGTAAAGGTTAGGGACCAGGAAATAGAATTGGTCCAGCAAACTGTCTTTCTGGGCGTAACATTGGACTCTAAACTTCAGTGGGGACCTCATATTAAGAAATTGTCGGGCAGACTTAGTTCAGCAGCATATGCAGTAAAGAAGATCCATCAATTAACTGATATTAAAACCGCGCGCTTAGTTTACTTTAGCTATTTCCACAGTATTATGTCCTACGGCCTACTCAGATAATACCTCCAAATGATATCATGACCAGTTTGGGTTCCTCAAGTGATACTCAGATACATGAATCAATTAGTTGTGAAACACTTGTTTTCTCAGATAAAATTGGTATTGATTTGGGGACTTTTTTAAACAATAAATTAGTTAAAAAAGCAATAAATATATGTAAACCTGATGCCCCATACACGGATATTTTAAACTCTATTCTGCAAGGAAATTACAACCCTAACACAACAATAATAATACTACTAGGCAATAGCCTAGGTATTAAATATAAGGAGTTAATTAAATATTTTGAGGCATTGTCATTACTTAATGTTAAAAATATAACGTTTTGTGCTTTTCCATATTCCTCCTCAATTAGTCAAAGCCACAACACATATGTTCATAAATTAAATAATTTAATTTATAATATGACATGTTATAATGATAAAATTTCATTTTTTGACATAAATAAATTCATAGCCAATTTTAAATTATCAAAGAACACTTTGTATTTGTCCCGATATTACAAAATACAAATAGCATCCTTACTAGCATATAATTTATTAAATAATTCAAAATACAATGACACAAATAATTCACATAATAATAATTCTAATATGACATCTAATAATTTAAATTAAATAAAAAGACAATGGCAGGACAATGTACATTCAAACTTGTGCATCAGAATATACAAAGTTTTGCCTGCAAATTACTTGAAATTGAGTTGTTTTTAAATAAATTTAATATTGACATTTTTTGTGTAACCGAACACTGGTTAAATAGTAGTAAGATGGGATTTTACATTGAAAATTATAAACTTGCCAGTATTTTTAATAGAAAAAAATTCTCTCATGGCGGATCATTGATTCTTGTTAAAAAATCAATTAACATTAAGCCAAGGAACGACGTCGTTAAGTACTCTGTTGAAATGCACGTAGAAATATCCTGTGTGGAATTAGAAAAACACATATATATCTGTGTTTATAGACCACCCTCAGGAGATTTTGCTATTTTTGAAGATATAATGGAAGATGTACTTAATCTGGCATCTAATAGTAAAAAGAAAATAATCGTATGTGGTGACTTTAATATTAATCTTCTTATTGATACTCCCTTACAGAGAAAAATTAGGCTATTGTTTCAGTCATTTAATTTGGACCCGGTTTTCTTAGTACCAACTAGAATTACTGAAAAATCAGCAACGTGTATCGATAATATATATTGTGACACTGAATATACCGATCACAAAATAATAAATAACCTGCCTTCTGATCATAGCGGTCAAATGATATCTCTAATTAAAGTTGGTAACATGAAATCATTTGACACGAGGATGAGTAGGGCAATGACTATAAATAATGTTGAGAAATATAAACTCAAAATTATTGAAACGTTGCCACTGATTAATCTTCAGATAACAAATCCTAACGACATTTATAGAGATCTTTTTAATTCTTTGCATCACGAATTCGTGAAACATTTTCCTGTCAGAAAGATTACAGTCCCTAATAAAATGAATTTTAGCCAATGGGCCACCCCTGGTATTCGCAAAAGTAGAGATAATTTATATGAATTGCTAGATGAAAAAACATTTAATACAACTAAAAGATTTGTTGAATATGTCAGACTATATTCCAAAATATTTAAGTCCGTTTGCAAAGTGGCAAAGTCTTTATACATTAAAAAATCAATTCAAAATTCTTCGAATAAAATAAAGACTACCTGGAATGTCATTAATCAAGAAACTGGAAAAAAAGGCTACACAGAATAGTTTAATGTTAGTACATTAAGCTTAAAATTGACAATAAATATATAACATTAGATAAAGAGGTAGCAAATTCATTTGAATGTTTTTTTAAAGATATACCAATATCTACAACATCGGTATTAGAAGCTTCTAGCGATTTGGCGTCTTTGTATCTATCCGGAAATGTACCTTCGGTGACAGCCACGTTTCGTTTCTCTTTTGTTAATGCGGAAACAGTCCTTAAACAGTTTAGGTCTCTTAATTTAAAGAAGACGGAGGACTTGTGGGGTATGTCTGTGAGCTTCATTGGATCTATAATTTATATTATTGCGCCATATTTGGCTGTAATATTCAATAATAGTATAAATTTAGGCATTTTTCCAGATCTAATGAAGCACAGCAAACTGACGCCCCTGTTTAAAAGTGGTGACAAAGAGAATGCATCAAATTATAGGCCAATATCCGTATTACCAGTACTTAGTAAGATTTTCGAAAAAATAATTTTAGATCAATTGCTTACTTATTTTAATGATATTGAAGTACTGCATAATAAACAGTTTGGTTTTACAAAAGGAAGATCAACAACGGATGCTGGTATTGCGTTACTGAAGGTAATATTCGAGGCTTGGGAGGATTCGCAGGATGCTATTGCAGTTTTTTGCGATCTATCCAAAGCTTTCGATTGCGTAGATCACAAGACACTCCTTATCAAACTGGAGCATTATGGTGTTAGGGAGTCAGCCCTGAATTTGCTGAGATCATATTTATCAAATAGGTCTCAAAAAGTTGCAGTAAATAGGGTTATTTCATCTGGTTCCACGATAAATATTGGTGTCCCGCAGGGGTCCATACTTGGGCCTTTTTTATTCCTTATATACATAAATGACTTACCCTATATGGTAGAAAAACATTCTGACATTGTATTATTCGCTGATGACACTTCCCTTATATTTAAGACTAAACGCCAAGAAGATAATTTAAGTACTGTGAACAAAACCCTAAATTCCATATGGAATTGGTTTACTGTCAATAATCTGTTACTGAACCCAAATAAAACAAAGTGTGTTAAGTTTTGTCTTCCAAATGTGAAACAAGCGAAAACAGATATAGTTATAAATAATAATAGGTTAGAACTAGTTGACAATACTGTCTTCCTTGGCTTAACAATTGATTCAAAGTTACAGTGGAAATTTCATATTGATAGACTGGCAACTAAACTAAGTTCTGCTGCTTATGCCGTCAAGAAAATTAGACAATTAACTGACATTAAAACTGCTAGATTAGTTTATTTTAGCTACTTTCACAGTGTGATGTCCTACGGAATTCTATTGTGGGGAAGAGCTGCAGACATTAATACAATTTTCGTTCTACAAAAACGTGCGATTCGAGCTATGTATCAACTCTTCTCTAGCACTTCGCTAAGGGAAAAATTTAAAGAAATTAACATTCTCACAGTGACTTGTCAATACATATATGAAAATATCATGTATGTTAGGAAAAATATATCATCCTTTACAAAGCGCAGTGATACTTGTCCAAGTAACCTACGTTTTAGGAGTGGACTAGCAATGCCTAGATTTAGATTGACATCAGTAAAGAAAACGTTTATGGGTTTTTCCATTGAATTTTATAATAAGATTCCTAATAATATTTTAAATTTAACTAAAAACAAATTTAAAAGTTTTATTAAAAGAAAATTGTCCCAAAAAGCCTATTACACAATTGATGAATATATCATTGACAAGAGTCCATGGATGTAGATGTACAATAAATTGTGTTGTGTTTTCAATTTCAATATATATATACTGATATATCGACGGCCCCCACGTAAAGTATCGAATCTGTAAAAATGCCGTTTTTGTTTTATTGTTCTAATCGTAATAAAAACGAGCACTTTTTTATTTAGTTAAGTTTTTATTTCAAAAAAATGCCTCTTTTGAGTACTTTTTAATCGAACATAAACGAATTTACGTACTTCGTACAAAGAAAACTATCGCATAAGTCACATTCGATGTTATACTGCGACAACGTGCACGTGCACAGACTTGTATCTACCAGTCTCGTCAGTATACCCTGCTATGTGACGCAAACACGACGTGAAATTGTTTTGTTAATTCCTTATAAATAATTTAGTTTTTAGGTACATATTCTTTTTGTTTTATCTAATTTTGGACAGAATGGCACATTTTAAAAAATATAGTCGAGGTAAACTTCTAGTTGATTTAATTTTAAATGAAAATAATGCACTTGGTAAATTAAGTGACAAGTTTTTTAATACATGTATATGAATATATATACGGTACATACACCAAAATGACATTTTTTACAATTTTTGTCTGTCTGTCTGTTTGTTCCGGCTAATCTCTGGAATGGCTGGACCGATTTTGACGGGACTTTTATTGACAGGTAGCTGATGTAATAAGGAGTAACTTAGGCTACGTTTATTTTAGAAAAATTCTTTTATAATAAATAAAATAAAAGAAAAATCATTTTCCCATACAAGAAATTTATTTTAAGTAAACTAAGGAAAATATATCAAGCTGTTGAGAATTAAAAACAAATTATTATATTATATTAACATATTATTATTATTATCCTACTATTATTATAAATGTGAATGTCCGTTCGTTTGTTACGCTTTCACGCAAAAACTGCTCAACCGATCATCATGAAACTTTGTACACATATTCTTGGAGGTATCAGAAGTAACATAGTATATATATATATTTTTTATTTTTTTTACGAAAAATAAAAAAGTTTTGTCATTTTTTTTCCTATTATAAAAATAGATGCAAGGCGTTGGTTCAAACCCTAAGTACTATAATACCATTGCACTGTATTACCGACAGTCACGTCAACATCTAATCCAATCAACTGTACTATGGAGACTATACACTATACTTTCCATAGACTATACATTCAGCTGTTTGAAATTTTTCTTTATATTCCTTCTGTTACTATATGCATATGTTACTATTGTTATAAATGTGGATGTGAGTTTGTTACGTTTTTAGGGTTCCGTAGTAAAAAACGGAACCCTTATAGATTCGTCATGTCTGTCTGTCTGTCTGTCTGTCTGTCCGTCCGTATGTCACAGCCACTTTTTTCCGAAACTATAAGAGCTATACTATTGAAACTTGGTAAATAGATGTATCCTATGAACCGCATTAGGATTTTCACACAAAAATATAAAAAAAACAATAAATTTTGGGGGTCCCCATACTTAGAACTAAATCTCTAAATTTTTTTTTTCATCTATCGCATACGTGTGTGGTATCTATCGATAGGTCTTAAAAAATGATATTGACGTTTCTAATATCATTTTAATCTAAACTGAATAGTTTGCGCGAGAAACACTTCCAAAGTGGTAAAAAGTTGGCCCCCCCCCCCCCTGTAACTTCTAAAATAAGAGAATGATAAATCTAAAAAAATATATGATGTACATTACCATGTAAACTTCCTCCGAAAATTGGTTTAAACAAGATCGAGTAAGTAGTTTTTTTTTAATACGTCATAAATCGTAAACCGCAATATACCTTTCATTCAATCAACTCAAATATAAAAATAATAATAAATCATTTAATTTCATAAACATAAACCTTATGCCTAAACCGTGAGCTATTATTTTCTAATGATGAATCTATAATAGGTGCCTAAGTAAATAATTATTATAATTCGCGGGGGCGTGGCTTCACAAATAGGGGTGCGAAGCGCGCGGGGGGCAGGTTGCCGACTGTTCTAACCCAAGCGGGCAGGTAGAAACCACATAGAGCGAGGGCCGACGTTGTGCGCACGGAGCTAATTTTTCGATACATTTGCGAATGCTAAGTATTGTACGTTGACGATTTCATAATGTTTTAGTTGAATAAAAATTATTTTGATTACTTACATCGAAATTATTCTTTTAAACTCAATTACTGCTTAGAAATAGGTAAATACTTACTATAAAACGTCAACCTAATAAGTTTTAAGATGTTCTGTTCATTTCCTCACATCTAAATACATAAAATACATACAGGTCTCCCAAAGTGATAATGTCATGATAATGTGCATAGAAATCTTCGTCACTTTTCGACAACGGTCTTATTTCCGAGCGTCGGAAGAATGTTTTCGATTGTGTACACATGATATTGACTCCTATTTCTTTCGAACAAGGTGCAAAATGCAAGTGCGTTGTTTAGGGCTCTTACGATTAATGCGCATAGAATTTTTTTCACTGTTTTCGTTTACGTCAAATTTTTTCATAATTCGTCACTGTTCGACAACGGTCGTATTTCCGAGCGTCGGAAGAATGTTTTCGATTGTGTACACATGATATTGACTCCTATTTCTTTCGAACAAGGTGCAAAATGCAAGTGCATTGTTTAGGGCTCTTACGATTCAATGATTCGGGTGTTTCCGGGAATACCACAATTACGAAGACCTGCATGCGCATTATTAATTTGGGAATACTGTACCTACTATGTTAGAATAAAACTTTATCTTGTCAAACTGAAATATATATTAGCTTGTTTAGCTATCACAACCCTATATGGGCTCGCATATACGAGCTCGTAGTTTGATCTAAATCCTATCATTTAGGTACCTAATTATAATGTTTACCCATCAATATTTTTTTTTAATAATTAAAAAAAATACACTATTAATAAAACATCGATCAAAGTCTTAATATTATGTTACTTGCTGCTACGGAACCCTTAATGGGCGAGTCCGACTCGCACTTGGCCGATTTTTTTATTTTTGGAGGGACAAGAAGTAACATCGTTTACTTTTAATTAAAATAAAATATATTCTACTATAGTTTCCAATTGACTATAGTTTTAACTGTTTGGAATATACAGTGTGTGGGGGGACTTTACGACAATAAATTAAAACAGCGTCAATATTACTTCATAGCATACTTTAAAAAATCTATACATATAATAAAATTGGAGTGTCTGTTTGTAATATTAAAATAAACGTTTTTTAATAAATGTATATGAATATATATACGGTACATACACCAAAATGACATTTTTTTAAATTTTTGTCTGTCTGTCTGTCTGTCTGTTTGTTCCGGCTAATCTCTTGAATGGCTGGACTGATTGTGACGGGACTTAGGCTACGTTTATTTTAGAAAAAAATCTTTTATAATAAATAAAATAAAAGAAAAAACATTTTCCCATACAAAATTGCGCGCGTTCAGAAATTCATTTTGCATTCGTTCAGAAATTTATTTTGGGTAAACTAAGAAAAACATATCAAGCTCTTGGGAATTTAAAACAAATTATTATATTATATTATATTATTATTATTATTATCCTACTATTATTATAAATGTGAATGTCCGTTAGTTGAAGTAAACGACAGTAAAAAGAGACAAAACATAAATTCATAAGATTTAACGTGGGAGAAAATGAGATAGAAATTCTAAAGAAATTGCTATAGAATTATGGGATTTATTACAATGAGGTAAAGACGCTTTTGCTCTGAATAACTTAACTGACACTTGCGACATTCGTTGTGCATTCGTGTATACTCGGCATCTTACGGCATCTCGATAATGGCTGTAGAATTATGAGCTTTAATACAATGACATAGACTCGTAAGTCACAAAGTAACCGACGCGTCGCGACCTGTCAAATCAAATAGATCAAATTACTGTAGTAGTGTTTTGTTTGTACGTTTTTAAATTTTTAAATATACCGAAAACAAATGCAAATTATTGTTGCAATTTTCGGAATACAAAAAAAAGGAAAACAAGATTAAAAAAACATCACAAAAAGTTCAACGGAATGTGTTCGTGAATTTCGTGCATGCCGAAAAGCGTTATTAAATCATAATATACTTATCTCTATGTATTGAATGTCGAAATCAATGTAAGTACTTATATCGACGGTTTCCGGGCTATTTGTTTTAAGCGACATTTTGACCGATTTTGACTTATATACATATTCGGAATCAGCGATTTTTTTTGCGTCGACTGAGTCGACTTTGGTGACGATCAGAGTACTTTTTTGGCGCTTCAAACAATGCCATTTTTTGGGGCGATCCGAAATTTCATTGTATGAACCGACGCGAAATATGTCCTTTTATATAGAAAGTGTACTTGAGCCACAAAAGTTTTTATTGGTTATTTACTTAAGCGTTTTTGCCTTACACACAAATCATCCAAACGGGTCATTTAAAGCGTTTTTCCTGAAGTTACATTCTATAGGTGATGTTTGTTAAAGCATTACACCTTCCTCAAAAAAGATATAGTCATGTCTCTTAAAACATTTAGCCTGAATCCCAAATTGGTATGCAATGTCGCTTAATTCATTTCGCATGCATCTGTTTTTAGTAAAAAAAGGCTATTAAAACATTTTGCCCTGTAGTTTGCAGATCACTTAATCGAGTCCAAAAGCCAATCCAAAAGTCGTCAGTACGAAAGCCAATTTAATGCGGAACGGTGCACAGTAAACAAAGGAACAGAGCATACTGACTGATAACAGCAACTTCTCTACTTGCTCCATTGTTATATTCAAAAATTAACATCTGTCTATCTCGCTCTAACGTAAAATCTCTCTCTCTCTACTTTTAAAATGATATTGACTAACAAAAACCTGTTTTGATCCCATAGTAAAAGTGATTAATTTAAACAACAATTTTATGAAATTTGGTTCTTGTTTAGAAATACCACTCGTATTTTCTTATGTGGCTAGTTTTCCTAGAATATTATACCATTTTAGAATCTTGATTAGTTGCGTCATTTTTTAATAAAACTTGCCAAAGTAGTATTCATACTTTTTTTTACACCACGATGAGTGAAATACTGAAAGTAAAAATCTTTCAACATTTTAAGCAAAAAATGTAATATAAATCATTTTTATGTAAAAACTATATGTTTTTTGGGGTTTTCAAGAATTGTAATAAATAGCAGATATATTCAGCTTACTGATACAATAAATAAATCAAAAATATTAAAAAAATGTTTTCATGGTAGTTAAAAATGTCAGATGAGACGTAAGTTTTTGAAAAAATTACATTTTTTTCGTAACTAAAAAAACACAATGGATAATTTTAATTTTTTTGTTCTTGACTAGTCATGACCAGGGCTACCCTCTGTTGCAGTTTTATCGCTGAATTTTGGGACACATTATATGTCAAAGTGATTCTTATTGAGTACAATACGATATTTGAATAACATTATGTTAATAAATAAAAAATGGTAATTATTAATAGTTTTGTTTTATTAGTTTTAATTTTATTATTGAAACAACAAAGAGTTGTTTCCCTTTTAACCAAAGTATTATTATGTTTTAAGCGACTTTTTTTTTGAAATTTACGAATTTATTGTCATTTCAAACAATTACTTTTTAAATAATATTCGTCTCTTTAGTCATTTATCCTGTACCTCAGCTGTGTTTTACTAGTCGTATAAACTAATTTGCCTTTTTCTGTTTTATTCATCAAGTTGTAATTGATGCAATTAGCCTTACTCTAAAAAAATACAAAAGTTATACTTAAAGCGTTTTGCTTGAATCTATTTCTTGCAACATTTGGTGCTTAAATCATTTAGCCTGCATCTACAAATTAATTAAGTATGGGCGTTTTGTATTAAGCGACAATTATATCTGCTAATAGCGCCTTTTTAAAAGAAGTATCTTAATCAAATTATGGGGAATATGATATGAAAATAGATAAATTTTACTTTTTTGAAAATAAACCAGGTTTCAAAAAGTTATGAATTTTTTTCTGGAAATCAAAACTTTAAATCGCTCTCCTGTAAAGTTTTAAAAATGTCGCTTAAAACAAATAGCCCGGAAACCGTCGATGTATTTTCTAATCAACAAAGGACATCATTCTTTTTGTATGAGGGCTTGGGCTTAATTGTATTACCAGTTTAACATACATTTTAAAATAGTTTAGATAGGTTAGGAAAAGCGCTAAAATATTTTAAATGATAAATATCAAAAGTGTATGTTTTAAGCTTCCTTAAGAAAGCTGTGTTTATATGAATACAGCTTATATGAAGAGAATTGTGGATGTAAAGGAATCTAGGTAGTTGTGTCAGAACCGTGGCAAATGTCGCTTTATTGACTCTGCCTGTCCCTGTCCAGTCCGTATGGTACATTATAATTATAGGTTTTGAATGCATTATCTGCAACGAGAAATGGACGCATTATGAGGGCACCTCCAAAAATAGATTTAAGAAGACATTATTTTCTTTGATATACAACTTTATTTATTTCTTTTCTTTGGAGGATGTTGAGAAATAAAAACAAATTGTACATTTTGGCATATCAGTAAAAATATATTGCTTAAAAACCTATATTGTATTATTTATAAAGAGAAACAAATATATTAATTTTCTCAATTCACAACAACTTAAGTTAAGCTAATCTGTAACATGGCATTCATTAACTTTTAGGCGGTACGAAGTTCGCCGGGTCAGCTAGTAATATAATAATTTGTTTTAAATTCTCAAGAGCTTGATATGTTTTCCTTAGTTTACCCAAAATAAATTTCTGAACGTATGCAAAATGAATTTCTAAACGCGCGCAATTTTGTATGGGAAAATGTTTTTTCTTTTATTTTATTTATTACTAGCTGACCCGGCGAACTTCGTATCGCCTAAAAGTGAATGAATGCCATGTTACAGATTAGCTTAAGTTGTTGTGAATTGAGAAAATTAATATATTTGTTTCTCTTTATAAATAATACAATATAGGTTTTTAAGCAATATATTTTTACTGACATGTCAAAACGTACAATTTGTTTTTATTTTTTAACATCCTCCCAGCAAAGAAAAGAAATAAATGTATACCTTTTCTTTCTTGCAAGTTGTATATCAAAATAAAATAAATGTGTTCTTAAATCTATTTTCGGAGGTGCTCTCATAATGCGTCCATTTCTCGTTGCAGATAATGCATTCAAAACCTATAATTATAATGTACCATCTGATATGTAAATAATAGTTCGTTATTTACAGGTCATTTCATGTTGCTCTCTTATAGGGATATTTAAAACTATTAATCTCGTCACTAAGAATTAGTTTAAACTTTTAACAAACCGTCTTTGTAAACGTTAATAACATCAGTCCTTTTATCCAATTTTTGCCAGATTAAAATGATGCTTGCCATTATTGGTGTTTAAAAAATTATGAAGGTCACTGCACTTTATCGTTTTCTCTCATTCGTAACATATAGCATGCCTTTTTTTAGGCATGTTTATTAATTTAGGTTTAGGCAATAGTTTCTTCATACCGATTGATTGATATGCCAAAATTGACAATATGTTTTTTTTAATTGTCAACATCAAGTAGCTTGAGATATTTGCCGTAGTCACCACAAAATAAATTTCTGAACGCACGCATAAATTTTGTATGGGATAATGTTTTATCTTTGTTGAAAGTTTGTGAGTATGGATCCATCCATCCATACTCAAAAACTTTCGCGTTTATAATATAGGTAATGAGTAAGGATAATATAATAATTTGTTTTCAATTCTCAACAGCTTGATATATTTTATTTATTTATTATTTATTTATTTAGTTTACCCAAAATAACGCAATTTCTGAACGGACGTAATTTTGTATGGGAAAATGTTTTTTATTTTATTTTATTTATTATTCACACAATATATTTATAAATTATAGCCTATGTGTTATTCTGATGTACAAGCTATATTATTGTAAAGTTTTATTAAAATCCATTCATTAAAATTCCATCCATCCATCCATACATAAATGTTTTTTTATTATTTTATTTATTATAAAATATTTTTTTCCAAAATAAACAAAGCCTAAGTTACTCCTGATTATATCAGCTACCTGCCAATAAAAGTCCCGTCAAAATCGGTCCAGCCATTCAAGAGATTAGCGGGAACAAACAGACAGACAGACAGACAGACAGACAGACAAATTTTTTTTTAAATGTTATTTTGGTGTATGTACCGTATATATATTCATATACATGTATTAAAAAATGGTTATTTTAATATTACAAACAGACACTCCAATTTTATTATATGTATAGACTAGCTGACCCGGCAAACTTCGTACCGCCTAAAAGTGAATGAATGCCATGTTACAGATTAGCTTAAGTTGTGAATTGAGAAAATTAATATATTTGTTTCTCTTTATACATAATACAATATAGGTTTTTAGGCGATATATTTTTACTGACATGCCAAAACGTACAATTTGTTTTTATTTCTCAACATCCTCCCAGCAAAGAAAAGAAATAAATGTATATCTTTTATTTCTTGCAAGTTGTATATCAAAATAAAATAAATGTCTTCTTAAATCTATTTTCGGAGGTGCTCTCATAATGCGTCCATTTCTCGTTGCAGATAATGCATTCAAAACCTATAATTATAATGTACCATCTGATATGTAAATAATAGTTCGTTATTTACAGGTAATTTCATGTTGCTCTCTTATAGGGATATTTCAATCAATCAAATTGTCACGCCTTTTTCCCACAGGGATAGGCAGAGACAATGGAGCGCCACTTACCACGATCCTTACACAGCTCCCTTGCTTCCTTCACATCCACAATTCTCTTCATACAGGCTCTGTGGTTATGGATATTTAAAACTATTAATCTCGTCACTAAGAATTAGTTTAAACTTTCAACAAACCGTCTTTGTAAACGTTAATTACATCAGTCCTTTTATCCAATTTTTGGCAGATTAAAATGATGCTTGCCATTATTGGTGTTTGAAAAATTATGAAGGTCACTTCACTTTATCGTTTTCTCTTATTCGTAACACAGAGCATGCCTTTTTTTAGGCCTGTTTATTAATTTCAGCAATAGTTTATTCTTTATACTGATTGACTGATATGCCAAAATTGACAATATGTTTTTTTTTATTTCTCAACATCAAGTAGCTTGAGATATTTACCGTAGTCACCACAAAATAAATTTCTGAACGCACACATAAATTTTGTATGGGATAATGTTTTATCTTTGTTGAAAGTTTGTGAGTATGGATCCATCCATCCATACTCAAAAACTTTCACGTTTATAATAAAGGTAATGAGTAAGGATAATATAATAATTTGTTTTCAATTCTCAACAGCTTGATATATTTTATTTAGTTTACCCAAAATAACGCAATTTCTGAACGCATGTATTTTGTATCGGAAAATGTTTTTTATTTTATTTATTATTCACACAATATGTTTATATAAATTATAGCCTATGTGTTATTCTGATGTATAAGCTATATTATTGTAAAGTTTTATTAAAATCCATTCATTAAAATTCCATCCATCCATACATAAATGTTTTTTTATTATTTTATTTATTATAAAAGAATTTTTCCAAAATAAACATAGCCTAAGTTACTCCTTATTTTATCAGCTACCTGCCAATAAAAGTCCCGTCAAAATCGGTCCAGCCATTTAAGAGATTAGCGGGAACAAACAGACAGACAGACAGACAGACAAAAAATTTAAAAAATGTTATTTTGGTGTTTGTACTGTATATATATTCATATACATTTATTAAAAAACGTTTATTTTAATATTACAAACAGACACTCCAATTTTATTATATGTATAGATAAAAGATTTTTTCTAAAATAAACGTAGCCTAAGTTACTCCTTATTACATCAGCTACCTGTCAATAAAAGTCCCGTCAAAATCGGTCCAGCCATTCCAGAGATTAGCCGGAACAAACAGACAGACAAAAATTTAAAAAAATGTTAATTTGGTGTTTGTACCGTATATATATTCATATACATTTATTAAAAAACGTTTATTTTAATATTACAAACAGACACTCCAATTTTATTATATGTATAGATTCAGACAATATGTTTATAAATTATAGCCTATGTGTTATTCTGATGTATAAGCTATATTATTGTAAAGTTTTATTAAAATCTATTCAATTAAATTCTATCCATCCGAACTCACAAACTTTCGCGTTTATAATATAAGTAAGGATATTATAATAATATGTTTTTTTTTAATTCTCAACAGCTTGATATATTTCCTTAGTTTACCCAAAATGAATTTCTGGACGCACGCAAAATGAATTTCTGAACACACGCAATTTTGTATGGGAAAATGTTTTATTTTATTTTATTTAAAATAAAAGAATTTCTCTAAAACTACATCAGCTACCTGCCAATAAAAGTCCCGTCAAAATCGGTCGAGCCATTCAAGAGATTAGCCGGAACAAACAGACAGACAGACAGACAATTTTTTTTAAATGTTATTTATTTATTTATTTATTTTAGGGAAACTTACAGCTATTTTATACATCTAGATACAAACTATAATAAAACTAAGCCTAATTAGTTCCCACCTATATATAATACAAAGGAAAAATCAACCTAAAACACTACAAAATAACTAACTACTACAATAAAAATATCTTGGCATAAAAAAAATATAATTTAGAGCATATATTCATTGAGTAATACAACGGACAAGTGTTTTCTTATCTGATCAATATTGCTACAGTAAAGGTCCATGGTTGGATCGAGTCTCAATATATTTATATAAAACATTAAAGAATTTTAATATTAATATGCGTCACTATAAGATGCTGTTAATTATTACGTAACAAATTAATGCTTCGAGTACGGAGATTCCAGACACAATTGATTTTCAATTGTTATGGACCACGATCGTGGTCTTAGAGACTGGACGTATTAAGACAGAAAGTCGCTTAAGTAGAGACTGAATAAATTAATAACCGACTTGGTATTACATGGATCTCACAACTTTTTACCGCAGAACAACTGAGTTGCGAGACTTGTTTTTGACGTGACAACGTCTTATAAATTGGTTTGCCGGGTGACACTTCAAGAAACTGCGTTACGCTCCGCTCACGTTATGCGCTCACAATGAGAGCGAGTGAGAGGCACGCGTCCCTTCCACTCGGGCATGGTTAGCCCGCCTAAGAGCGAGAGAGACAGACATAAAAAGTGAAAGGCACGCGTCCCTTCCACTCGAGCACAGTTAGCCCGCCTAAGAGCGAGAGAGACAGAGCGAGAGAGAGAGAGTGAGAGAGATAGGCATACACACCGGTTCATGTCTTGCGCTTCTATTTCGCTTAGGCGCCTGTATACAAGTTTACACGTTGCCAGTTAATTGTAAAACGATTGTGTAGTGATAATGTGAAGGTAGTTTCGTCCATCGCAACAATTCAAACAGCAAAGGTAAATAATTTCAGACTGATAATATAACATGATGAAATAAATGACTAAGACATAAGTGAATAGGTTATGTTGTAGTAATCACAATGTTGTGGTAGTTTTTGTGTTTCATTGTACGCAAATGTATTGCAAGTTATTGTATGTATATTTGTATATAAATACGTATGTATGTGTAAAGGTAAAAATAAAATTTTGTTAATATGAAATTCAGTGCGAGATTCTTTGTATAAATTAATGTTTTAAATATAATTCTTTGTATAAATAAATGTTTTAATTTGTTACTATTATTTCATCCTTCTTCCTACTATACGAATGAATATTCACATTAAAATTATTTTACCACTCAAAGTCGTTGTCACGTAAAACTTTCGCCCGTATATCGACTTTACAGGCAACCAATTTTTTTTTTGACAAGTATTGTTTTTGATGGGATTAATGTTATTTGGAAAGGAAAATATATCAAGAAAAGCTGATTATGGCACCAAAGGATTCAAATATAAATACCTCTGTTACTTCTAAAACCTCCAAGAATATGTGTACAAAGTTTTATGATGATCCGTTGAGCAGTTTTTGCGTGAAAGCGTAACAAAAAAAAGTCATGTGTGCAATTCATATGTGGTAGAAGTGAAAACTTCAAAAATGTTGGCTTCAAGATAATACGACGAATGTAAAATTCGAGAAGATGATAATTGTAGGATTTAGTAATGATCATAGTAATAATAATGTTGATTGCTCACTTGAGACTGCTAATATTGTTTTCCTTTTTTTGTTTTTTGATCCTAAAATTGCAACAATAATTTGCATTTGTTTTCGGCATATTTATAAAATTTAAAAACGTACAAACAAAACACTACTACAGTATTGTTTTCGATTGATCTATTTGATTTGACAGGTCGCGACGCGTCGGATACTTTGTGACTTACGAGTCTATGTCATTGTATTAAAGCTCATAATTCTACAGCCATTATCGAGATGCCGTAAGATGCCGAGTATACACGAATGCACAACGAATGTCGCAAGTGTCAGTTAAGTTATTCAGAACAAAAGCGTCTTTACATCATTGTAATAAATCCCATAATTCTATAGCAATTTCTTTAGAATTTCTATCTCATTTTCTCCCACGTTAAATCTTATGAATTTATGTTTTGTCTCTTTTTACTGTCGTTTACTTCAACTAACGGACATTCACATTTATAATAATAGTAGGGTAATAATAATAATAATTTAATCTATACATATAATAAAATTGGAGTGTCTGTTTGTAATATTAAAATAAACTTTTTTAAATAAATGTATATGAATATATATACGGTACATACACCAAAATGACATTTTTTAAAAATTTTGTCTGTCTGTCTGTCTGTCTGTCTGTTTGTTCCGGCTAATCTCTTGAATGGCTGGACTGATTGTGACGGGACATTTATTGGCAGGTAGCTGATATAACAAGGAGTAACTTAGGCTACGTTTATTTTAGAAAAAAATCTTTTATAATAAATAAAATAAAAGAAAAAACATTTTCCCATACAAAATTGCGCGCGTTCAGAAATTCATTTTGCATTCGTTCAGAAATTTATTTTGGGTAAACTAATAAAAACATATCAAGCTCTTGAGAATTTAAAACAAATTATTATATTATATTAAATTATTATTATTATTATCCTACTATTATTATAAATGTGAATGTCCGTTAGTTGAAGTAAACGACAGTAAAAAGAGACAAAACATAAATTCATAAGATTTAACGTGGGAGAAGATGAGATAGAAATTCTAAAGAAATTGCTATAGAATTATGGGATTTATTACAATGAGGTAAAGACGCTTTTGCTCTGAATAACTTAACTGACACTTGCGACATTCGTTGTGCATTCGTGTATACTCGGCATCTTACGGCATCTCGATAATGGCTGTATAATTATGAGCTTTAATACAATGACATAGACTCGTAAGTCACAAAGTAACCGACGCGTCGCGACCTGTCAAATCAAATAGATCAAATTACTGTAGTAGTGTTTTGTTTGTACGTTTTTAAATTTTTAAATATGCCGAAAACAAATGCAAATTATTGTTGCAATTTTCGGAATACAAAAAAAGGAAAACAAGATTAAAAAAAATTGGTTGCCTGTAAAGTCGATATACGGTCGAAAGTTTTACGTGACAACGACTTTGAGTGGTAAAATAATTTTAATGTGAATATTCATTCGTATAGTAGGAAGAAGGATGAAATAATAGTAACAAATTAAAACATTTATTTATACAAAGAATTATATTTAAAACATTAATTTATACAAAGAATCTCGCACTGAATTTCATATTAACAAAATTTTATTTTTACCTTTACACATACATACGTATTTATATACAAATATACATACAATAACTTGCAATACATTGCGTTCACTTTTTATGTCTGTCTCTCTCGCTCTTAGGCGGGCTAACCATGCCCGAGTGGAAGGGACGCGTGCCTCTCACTCGCTCTCATTGTGAGCGCATAACGTGAGCGGAGCGTAACGCAGTTTCTTGAAGTGTCACCCGGCAAACCAATTTATAAGACGTTGTCACGTCAAAACATCACAAAAAGTTCAACGGAATGTGTTCGTGAATTTCGTGCATGCCGAAAAGCGTAATTAAATCATAATATACTTATCTCTATGTATTGAATGTCGAAATCAATGTAAGTACTTATATATTTTCTAATCAACAAAGGACATCATTTTTTTTGTATGAGGGCTTGGGCTTAATTGTATTACCAGTTTAACATACATTTTAAAATAGTTTAGATAGGTTAGGAAAAGCTCTAAAATATTTTAAATGATAAATATCAAAAGTGTATGTTTTAAGCTTCCTTAAGAAAGCTGTGTTTATATGAATACAGCTTATATGAAGAGAATTGTGGATGTAAAGGAATCTAGGTAGTTGTGCCAGGACCGTGGCAAATGGCGCTTTATTGACTCTGCCTGTCCCTGTCCAGTCCGTATGGTACATTATAATTATAGGTTTTGAATGCATTATCTGCAACGAGAAATGGACGCATTATGAGGGCACCTCCAAAAATAGATTTAAGAAGACATCTATTTTCTTTGATATACAACTTTATTTATTTCTTTTCTTTGGAGGATGTTGAGAAATAATAAAAAATTGTACATTTTGGCATATCAGTAAAAATATATTGCTTAAAAAGCTATATTGTATTATTTATAAAGAGAAACAAATATATTAATTTTCTCAATTCACAACAACTTAAGTTAAGCTAATCTGTAACATGGCATTCATTCACTTTTAGGCGGTACGAAGTTCGCCGGGTCAGCTAGTATAATATAATAATTTGTTTTAAATTCTCAAGAGCTTGATATGTTTTTCTTAGTTTAACAAAAATAAATTTCTAAACGAATGCAAAATGAATTTCTGAACGCACGCAATTTTGTATGGTAAAATGTTTTTATTTTATTTTATTTATTATAAAGGATTTTTTCAAAAAAAGTAGCCTAAGTTTTTCCTTATTACATTAGCTATCTGCCAATAAAAGTCCCATCAAAATCGGTCCAGCCATTCCAGAGATTAGATTAGGAACAAACAGACAGACAGACAAAAATTGTAAAAAATGTTATTTTGGTGTATGTACCGTATATATATTCATATACATGTATTAAAAAACGGTTATTTCAATATTACAAACAGACACTCCAATTTTATTATATCTATAATATAAAAATGAATCGCAAAATGTGTTGGTAAGCGCATAACTCAACAACGCCTGGACCAATTTGGCCAAATCTTTTTTTAAAATGTTCGTTGAAGCTCAAGGATGGTTTTTACGGCGAGAAAAATTAGAATTATTGCTGGAAAAACCCTAAAAATAGCCCTTTTCTTTTTCCTATACAAATGATTTCTAACTAAAACGTAGTCAATTTGAGCTTTATTGCTATGGTATAAAGTTCATATTAAATTACAAGCACTCACTGTTGTCTAAGCAATGTAGGTGTGTTCCTAACGTCAAAGATCATATCTATCAAAACAATGTGCGTGTGTGCGTTGGAGCACAGAATACATAGTTGGAGGAGTTTAATGTCGCGTTCCGAAACTCGCGTTTCTTTTGTATTAGTTTCGGCACGCGAGATAAAATACATCAGTTTCCACGTCATTACATCAGTCAAACAAAAATCGCGTTACCAACAGTGTTTTATTATTTTTAATATACAAATTTTAAATAAATAAAACAATTCGTACGGCTTAAAAGGATTTGACTTCAAGTCATATCAAATTTAAAAAAAAAAGTTGTCCGTTACCTAATCTACTGAGTTTGCTTTTGTCAACTGATACACGAAACAAATTCGTATATCGTGTTTTGTGCAGAGTGTTTAGTTAGTTAGTGTTTGTTTAGTTCGTGATTAGTGAAAAAATAATTTATATTTGATATGCCTCCTATAAGACGAAGCAATTTAGGTAGAAGAACCAGAAATGCTACAAACCAAGCTAATTACCGATTTAATCGTACTGCACAAGAACGTGACGACGGAAATGAACGTGAAATAATTCGGATATCACAAACGCGTGAAGCGCGAGCGCGACATTCAACTAATAATCGCGCAAGTTCGAATCGAGCTGCTTTCAGTTACGATGTGTCAATTGACTACAGTAACTACCAATGTGTTGTTATTGGTTCTATGAACTCGTTTTGCTCACACTGTAAGGCATTAAAATACAAAAACGAAGCCAATGGATTGTGTTGCGTAAATGGTGAAGTGAAATTGATACCATTGGATCCACCACCAGAACCATTGTGCTCATTGGTTTCAGGAATAGGAACAGATTCTATACACTTTTTGACACATATCCAACAATATAACAATTGCTTTCAAATGACTTCATTTGGGGCAACAAATGTAGTTCGGGAAAATTTTATGCCAACTTTCAAGGTATGTATTATAGCAGTTACTCATAATTATTTTAGCGAACAAAATTTTCTGTCACCAAAGTTTTAATTTTATATTTGAATGTTATTAAAACAAAAACTATTTACAGGTTCTGAAACCAACAAAAAAGTAAGTTCAATGAACTATTATTCATACCGCCTAATGATTCGGGAAAATGAAGATAATCACATATTGAAATGTCGGCGATTATATCACAAATATGTTGTTGACATGTATGTTAAAATTGAAACGGAGAGATTAACATTCATCAGGTTGAATCAAACCAAACTCCGATCTGAAGAGTATATTCACCTTCGAGATGCGATTAATACTGATGGAAATGCACAGAATGACTATTCTTCCAGCAACATACATCGGAAGCCCTCGGCATATGCACGAATATGCTCAAGATGCCATGTCGTATGTTCGTCATTATGGTACAGCAGATTTGTTCATCACATTTACATGCAATCCGCAATGGATAGAAATCAAGCAGGAGTTTTTCTCTGGGCAATCACCCATTGATCGTCATGATATTACAGCCAGAGTCTTTAGACAAAAGTTGAAATCTTTAATGGATTTCATCGTAAAACATAATGTGTTTGGTGAGACACGCTGCTGGATGTATTCTGTGGAGTGGCAGAAACGAGGATTGCCACATGCACACATTTTGATTTGGTTGGTTGAAAAGATAAGGCCAAATGAAGTTGATGCAGTGATATCAGCTGAAAGTAATGTCCGTTAGTTGAAGTAAACGACAGTAAAAAGAGACAAAACATAAATTCATAAGATTTAACGTGGGAGAAAATGAGATAGAAATTCTAAAGAAATTGCTATAGAATTATGGGATTTATTACAATGAGGTAAAGACGCTTTTGTTCTGAATAACTTAACTGACACTTGCGACATTCGTTGTGCATTCTACGACATCTCGATAATGGCTGTAGAATTATGAGCTTTAATACAATGACATAGACTCGTAAGTCACAAAGTATCCGACGCGTCGCGACCTGTCAAATCAAATAGATCAATCGAAAACAATACTGTAGTAGTGTTTTATTTGTACCTTTTTAAATTTTTAAATATGCCGAAAACAAATGCAAATTACTGTCGCAATTTTAGGAAAAAAAAACAAAAAAGGAAAACATGATTAAAAAAACATCACAAAAGACAACAAAAAGTTCAACGGAATGTGTTCGTGAATTTCGTGCATGCCGAAAAGCGTTATTAAATCATAATAATATACTTATCTCTATGTATTGAATGTCGAAATCAAAGTAAGTACTTATATATTTTCTAATCAACAAAGGACATCATTCTTTTTGTATGAGGACTTGGGCTTAATAGTATTAACAGTTTAACATACATTTTAAAATAGTTTAGATAGGGTTAGGAAAAGCACTAATGGTAATTGGCACTAAAATATTTTAAATGATAAATATCAAAAGTGTATGTTTTAAGCTTCCTTAAGAAAGCTGTGTTTATATGCATACAGCTTATATGAAGAGAATTGTGGATGTAAAGGAATCTAGGTAGTTGTGCCAGGACCGTGGCAAAAGGCGCTTTATTGACTCTGCCTATCCTTAGCGTGACAATTTGATTGATTGATGTTTTTTCTAATTTTTGTTGTGCATTAAATAACATATTTTTGTTGCTTTGCTCTTTTTATTACAACTAAAAATAGATGTCGATGTGTTTTTATTTATTTATTTTAGAAAAGTTGTACAGTGTAACATACATAATATGTATATATACTAGCGCTTAACTGAGTAGATAAAGAGTCTGCCGATCCGGGTAATACCACCACTTACAAGTATACAGACCGTGAAGTGACTTAGTGTAGGATCAGATTGCAAGTGCAAGTAGGATCAGCACTAGCTCGGCATAGTGGATGCGATTGCTACTTGCAGTTGCTTAATAGTAGTAGTGGTCGCCTGCATTAATGGTCTGCAATTCAGGCTAACAGACAAAAAAGCAGTAAAATTGCATAGCAGTCACAAGTGAGCAATCAACGTTATTATTACTATGATCATTACTAAATCCTACAATTATCATCTTCTCGAATTTTACATTCGTCGCATTATCTTGAAGCGAACATTTTTGAAGTTTTCACTTCTACCACATATGAAATGAAATTATTTATTCGTGGTACATAGGTTGTTACAGGTTGTTAAAACTAAAATATATTGATATGATCGCTATGACCTGCCCTTGGGCTTACAAATATTATTTACTTATTAGTACATATTCAATGTCTGTATTTTGAAACAAAATGTCACTTAAGCTAATCATAAATATATAAGCACTATGCAGAAGTTTCGCGTGAGTAAAGTCTATAGTATTAATCAACATTTAGATTTTTTATGGATTTGTCTAAGAGATATTCGCTAACAGTGTAGTAGGCTTTTCCCAACAAAAAATTTGCAAAAATATATTTAAACTTCTTTAATGGATACACCTTAATTGTGTCTGGAATATGGTTTTATATTTTCACAGCCATACCTATAACACTTTTTTCCATTAGAGTTGTGTGACATTGAGTTAACCAAAGTTTATCTTTATTTCTTAAATTTCTATTGTGTATTTGATTAGACACAGTGAATAAATGATTATTATTTTTTACAAATAAGGCTATCTCTAGTATGTAAAGACTGGGAAAAGTTAAGAGTTTTTCTTTAATAAAATATTCTTTACAGCTATCAGTGGGCTTGAGACCAAATATGGCTCTCCACATCGTTTTTGGGATTTAAATAGAGTTTCTTTATTTGTGGAATTTCCCCAAAATATTAGTCCATATCTAAGTACTGAGGCAACATAACCATAATAAGCAATAATTGCGTTTTTGTGTCGCTAACTTTTGTAAGATGTCTGAGGGCATACACAAAACGATTTATTCTTTTGCATACATCTTCAGTATGTGCCTTCCAGTTCAAAGCGCTGTCAATGTAGATACCCAAAAACTTAGTGCACTTAGTGTTTTCTATTTTGTGACCTTTAACATGTATATTTATATTGGGAGAGTTCGTTGGCCGCTGTGTAAAATACATAATATTAGTGGTGCGTATTCGAGCAGAAGGCTGAGATGGTGCTCCTTTTCGGACACACACCATTCGGTTGGTATGGGCAATGGACTGTATGTTTGATGACACGCCACGTAAAACTATTGTTGACGCATTCATCCACCCTCGACGTCAGGCCGAGTTCGGTTCCTGGCCGGCAGAGAGCTTCGAAACCCGCTGGGTGAAGGTGAATGCTACAGAATGATAAAAGGAAGGGACTTACCGAGGATGGCACCCGTCGACACTTAACACTCTGCAGAGCGAACTGTTTGATACGCGGGATATGTTAGTTTTCACAATTGTTCAATAATGTTGCTGATTTGGCAACTACGCGAGGTACATTGAGTGCCGCGTGAACCTCCAAGATCGCGGCTTCCGGGTTTCTTTACAACACGGCGCGCGACGACGTTTTGTTTGTCTGAAGGCTACGCGATGCTGACTATTGGGACGTCACATTCGAATGACGACCGCTCTTGTTCACTGTTGAACGTGCACTTTTTAGGGTTCCGTAGTAAAAAACGGAACCCTTATAGATTCGTCATGTCTGTCTGTCTGTCTGTCTGTCTGTCTGTCTGTCTGTCTGTCTGTCTGTCTGTCCGTCCGTATGTCACAGCCACTTTTTTCCGAAACTATAAGAGCTATACTATTGAAACTTGGTAAATAGATGTATCCTATGAACCGCATTAGGATTTTCACACAAAAATATAAAAAAAACAATAAATTTTGGGGGTCCCCATACTTAGAACTAAATCTCTAAATTTTTTTTTTCATCTATCGCATACGTGTGTGGTATCTATCGATAGGTCTTAAAAAATGATATTGACGTTTCTAATATCATTTTAATCTAAACTGAATAGTTTGCGCGAGAAACACTTCCAAAGTGGTAAAAAGTTGGTCCCCCCCCCCCCTGTAACTTCTAAAATAAGAGAATGATAAATCTAAAAAAAATATATGATGTACATTACCATGTAAACTTCCTCCGAAAATTGGTTTGAACAAGATCGAGTAAGTAGTTTTTTTTAATACGTCATAAATCGTAAACCGCAATATACCTTTCATTCAATCAACTCAAATATAAAAATAATAATAAATCATTTAATTTCATAAACATAAACCTTATGCCTAAACCGTGAGCTATTATTTTCTAATGATGAATCTATAATAGGTGCCTAAGTAAATAATTATTATAATTCGCGGGGGCGTGGCTTCACAAATAGGGGTGCGAAGCGCGCGGGGGGCAGGTTGCCGACTGTTCTAACCCAAGCGGCCAGGTAGAGACCACATAGAGCGAGGGCCGACGTTGTGCGCACGGAGCTAATTTTTCGATACATTTGCGAATGCTAAGTATTGTACGTTGACGATTTCATAATGTTTTAGTTGAATAAAAATTATTTTGATTACTTACATCGAAATTATTCTTTTAAACTCAATTACTGCTTAGAAATAGGTAAATACTTACTATAAAACGTCAACCTAATAAGTTTTAAGATGTTCTGTTCATTTCCTCACATCTAAATACATAAAATACATACAGGTCTCCCAAAGTGATAATATCATGATAATGTGCATAGACATCTTCGTCACTTTTCGACAACGGTCTTATTTCCGAGCGTCGGAAGAATGTTTTCGATTGTGTACACATGATATTGACTCCTATTTCTTTCGAACAAGGTGCAAAATGCAAGTGCGTTGTTTAGGGCTCTTACGATTAATGCGCATAGAATTTTTTCACTGTTTTCGTTTACGTCAATTTTTTTCATAATTCGTCACTGTTCGACAACGGTCGTATTTCCGAGCGTCGGAAGAATGTTTTCGATTGTGTACACATGATATTGACTCCTATTTCTTTCGAACAAGGTGCAAAATGCAAGTGCATTGTTTAGGGCTCTTACGATTCAATGATTCGGGTGTTTCCGGGAATACCACAATTACGAAGACCTGCATGCGCATTATTAATTTGGGAATACTGTACCTACTCATATTAGAATAAAACTTTATCTTGTCAAACTGAAAAATATATTAGCTTGTTTAGCTATCACAACCCTATATGGGCTCGCATATACGAGCTCGTAGTTAGATCTAAATCCTATCATTTAGGTACCTAATTATAATGTTTACCCATCAATATTTTTTTTTATTAATTAAAAAAAATACACTATTAATAAAACATCGATCAAAGTCTTAATATTATGTTACTTGCTGCTACGGAACCCTTAATGGGCGAGTCCGACTCGCACTTGGCCGATTTTTTTTTTGACTCTTCTTACTGGTCGATGCAAAAACGAGTTGCGGGTGCAGGACTAGTGATGGGAAATGGGTCAAGGTAATGTCGATTATTGGATAGGGATGTACCAAGCCGCAACAATTAGTTTTGTTTAAATTAATGACTAAATTATTATTATTTAGCCAATTTACAATGTTAGACATTGAAGAATCTATGTTCAAATCGTTAATACAGCCATCAGACTTAATAAACATAGTACTGTCGTCAGCAAATAGGACCATGGGATATGCAATTGATTTTGGCATATCGTTTATGTAAATAAGGCACAATAAAGGTCCCAAAATTGAACCCTGAGGAACACCATACCTGTTATATTCATAAGAGGAAGCAAATACAGTTTCTGTTTTAGTTTTGAGGCACATTTTGGTTATTTCTGTACGTTGCTTTCTGTTGCTAAGATAGGATTCTAATAGCTTTAATGCATTACCTCTTATACCATAGGCATTGAGCTTGTGGAGCAATATTTTATGGTCTACAAAATCAAATGCTTTCGTCATGTCCATATAGACTGCGCAGGCTTGTTTCTTGGAGTCTAAAGATTCTAATGCTAGTTTAACAAGATCAAAAATTGCCATGTTAGTGCTTTTGCCCTTGCGAAATCCTTTTTGTTCTTTTGTTAATACTGTGTTTTTTTCTAGAAAAGCATATAAACGATTGTAAATAACCCGCTCAAATATTTTAGCATTAATCGGAATTAAGGCTATAGGTCTGTAGTTAATTTTATTCTTTTTATCTCCCTTTTTTTGAATAGGTTTAATTATCGATGTTTTGATGATCGATGATCGATATGAATTGCACACATGACTTTTTTTGTTACGCTTTCACGCAAAATCTGCTCAACGGATCATCATAAAACTTTGTACACATATTCTTGGAGGTATCAGAAGTAACATAAAATACTTCTTTAAAAAAGTTTTTATTTTAGTAGTGTCAAAAAAATCCCTATTATAATAGTTGGTTCATACCATGAGTACTAAAACCATAGCGTTGTATTGCCGACAGTCACGTCAACATCTAATCAAATTAACTGTACTATGGAGACTATACACTATACTTTCCATAGACTATACACTATACTTCCTTCTTTCATTATATGCATATCCTACTATTATTATAAATGTGAATGTGAGTTTGTTTGTTACGTTTTTTTTTATTTTTGGAGGTTCAACGAGCTGTTTGGAATATATATTTATTTTTATTTCTGTCTGTCATTTTTATATGAGTTATCGAGTTATAAATACCAAAAAAGTCGAGTTGAGCAACTCCTCCTTTTTATGTTACAAAAGGAGGAAGTCATATGTGTTATAAACCTAATTTTACGCGGGTGAAACCGCGGGCACAGCTAGTAGTATATATTATTATAGTACAAGTTTTGCATTGAATATTAATATTATTAGTCTAAATATGTATGGATAAAATAAGTAACTTACCTTGCATTAGACTTGGGTAGTTCCGGAACGAGATACTTAAATGATATACTTCCAATCCCTGTACTAAACCACTCACTCGTTCACTGCAAATTCAAATGTGTCTCTAGTTCATTTAGTTCAGAGTCTTGCATCGCATATCCACTCATTCACCACTCCTATGATGGAACGAGATATAAACACATCGTATGTTCGTGCGAATCGTACCTAGTTACTCGTTATTATTTTCGAGTAATACCGTAAAAGGATATTTTAATTATCCATTGCTTTTCTCGTGCTAAAGATAGTTTTTACACCGCGTGCATTACAGGTAAGGAAAGTATGTTGGAGAGAGCCGTGCAACTGTCGTCCGCTAGTGTTTTATAACGGATTTTTCTAACAAATATTTGCAGTTTTCATATTTGGATTTATATTTCATATTGTTTATTATAGTTTCTGTACATTTGTAGAAGTGTGTGATCTAAAAAGACTTTCAATTAAAAACTATGAATCTTTTCTTCATATTTTTTATAGTGACTCGACATATGACAGCACCCTACTTGATGTTTAGCCGAAGTGTGGTCCATGAATGAATGACACTGCTACTACAATTCAATAACTGTGAGTAGCAATCACATCCACTATGCCAGCCTAGTTGGAACTGGCAACTTACAAGCTGACCCCGAGACGTGACCAAATCACTTCACGGTCTGTACACTTGTAAGTGGTGGTATCAGCAGACTGAGTACCACTGCATTCAGTGCACTCTTTGTTAACCAGACCTAAAGCAAAAATCCACCTCTTTTTTTATTACTGTTCGCGCCAAAATTGGCGCGGTCTATGACGGACGTCAGATCGGTGGCCGGGGTTCGCGGCTGTTCAGCCAATATGGCGGGCGCCTAAAGTTTCTGTCGCTGCCGCCGCCGAACGCATAGCATTCCGCTCCGTACCGGTCTCGCGACAGGAGGCAGCGGTCTTGTCCGCTCGCGAATGCGCATCCCAACGCATATCTTTCGTCTTTGTGCCGGTCTCGCGACAGGAGGCAGCGGTCTTATCCGCTCGCGAATTCGCATCCCCAACGCATAGTATTCGTCTTCGTGCCGGTCTCGCGACAGGAAGCAGCGGTCTTGTCTGCTCGCGAATTCGCATCCCAACGCATTGCTTCCTCTCCGTACCGGTCTCGCGACAAGAAGCAAGGTCTTGTCAGCGCGCGAACTCGCATCAAAACGCATCGAACCTATCGCATCACGGTGATCTGCACATCAACTGGGAGATCGAGCAGAAAACCATTCGCATCAAGAGAAATCCTTTGAACCCGCTTGGCAGTGGTGGTACGACGACTGCAAAAAGGGTAAGTCCGTTATTTTGGTTTGAATTTGTCGCGTTACCCAGGTTCCGCCATTTTGGAGGTCAGTCATAGACCGACCGCCACGCTCGATTTCCTGACCCCTGGAAACGCATAGCAAACAGAGCAAGGAGCACACTCCAGATCCACCAGCACACCCCTACACCATCAGCGAACCCTCAAAGACCGTCTTCATCGGCGACCAATTTTATGGTCACGGCGGTCACAATTACCAAATATTTGGAGTATCTAAAATATTTTTTTTATTGTGACACGACATCTGACCTTGACTCGCCTGATGATCAGCAAGAGGAGGTCCAAGAGTGACGACGACTGGAATAACTGAGCTGCCTCAGCCACCGCCACTATGCCGGCCTAAGGTGCTACTTTACGCATCGCTTGAAGGATCCAAGGCCATAGGATGATTCATAGGATAGAATAGGTCATAGGAGGATTATTAAATAATACAAATATAAGCTATTACAAATATAAATCAACTAATGAACTAGATGAATGGACTAGTTCCGATGGCAAAAATATACATATCACTCCGTATCATTTGAAGGAAGCGTTTTGCGCATGTAGACCTTGTATTCTACAGACACTCTTGTTCTCCTGCGCGATTGAGGCAATAGTGGCGCAAGTTCAGTGCACAATTCAGCGAACAATTCTTTTGTCAATCTGTAGTGGTCACTGAAGTTAGAAAGCTCCATAGGTCTGGCCTCGTTTCTCAAGCTGCGTCGTAGTTGATGATTGTAGTTGTGTAGCGTAGTAAATGACGTAGTTTCACGTTCAAATAACGCACGTTCTCGTTAGTACTATTTGCTGATTCCAACGCCTTCATAATAAAAAAAAGCACGAGCCATAGCGAGTCTTGGTACTCTAAAAAAAAAACGTTACGAGACGTTCTATTTGATCGAAGTACGCTTGTTAATAATTTCATATTATTTATCAAAATATTTAAAAATATTACTCACTTTATATGTTGTCGAAAAGAGTTATATTACACGTTTATACGATATCAAATCAATATACGTTAACAACAAGGGCATGGGTTGTTGCTATTTGTTGCAAGTTGCTTAGAGTGCTTATAAATAATACCAATTTTAACGTATAACAAGAGCGTTGATGCAGTTTTAGTTCCCCGATCGCACAGCAGAGGGATCACAATCGATTGCTATTGCTGATATGTAATACGAAAATGATAGTAGGGGAGCCCAAGCGGGGATTTCTGGATTTACTCCAGCGTGACAGATTAAATTATGGGAGATACCTTGTACCCTGTAGAGTATATCTACCAAATATTAGCCCTTAATACAGGGGGGTACGTGTATGGCAGCTGGTCAGAACTGTAAAAAAAAATCGATCTTTGAATATACTCGAGCGCGTCAGATTAAGCTAAGGTGAGTTAATTACATACTAATAAGTGCACATTTTCTTAATCTGACGGATTGAGTATGACGGAAAGGAATGGGAAGGTCACAAACTTGTAAAAAAAAATCGTCACCTGGACATTCTCGAGCGCGGTCGATTTTAATTTTATTTTGAAGAAAAATGACTAAGAATTACTAAAAAAACTATAATCTGTCAATTTCAACAAGCCGAAGTGGCAAAAATCGTTGATAAAGTTTTGTGCGAGCAGTTGCAGTAGAGCATGTATTCCCCACTTCGCGTCTCTCGTTCCCTTTCACTTCTTCTTTATCTATTACTCTCTCGCACAGTCTTAATATACAGGGTGTTACAAAACACCTCCTAAAGCCGAACCCCCTTAAAGGTGTTAAATGGTCTCTTATAAAATATTTATTTCAATAATGTGCCAACCGTGTTTCAGTGAAATTAAACAGTAAATTACATAGAACATATATTTTATGGAACGCCTATGAACATTTTGACCTAATGTACAATGTAAAAAAGTATAAACTGTACAAGAAAGAAGATTTTAAGATCTTATCTTAATAAGATCTTAATAACCATAAATTATTTATACTTTTTCGTAAGTAAAGTAAAGTTTATAGTATGTATTGTATGGATGGATGGATGGATGTTTGTTACTCTTGCACGCAAAACTACTAAATGGATTTTATTGAAACTTTACAATAATATAGCTCATATTCCACACAGTTTTTGAAATATTATTACTTATTAGTAAAAGTGGGCAGTGATTGTGAGTGAAAGAGAGAGAAATAGTCTAAACTATACCGCGATTAGTGTGCTACAGTGAGTGTGTAACAATTACCTTAAAAAAATTACCTCGTTTTTTTTTCAAATTGTCAGATTAATGAAATCCCTCCAGATAATTGTCAGATTAAGGGTCAGTACAATTGGGTCATCTTACTGAACCTACTGTATAAAAGACTGACGCGCTCTAGTATTTCAAATTAACGATTTTTTTACATTTTCAAAACTCCGCCACGAACTTGCGTCATGTCGGAATGGTCAGTCTTTTGAATAGGAGCTTCTGTGGGGCTTATTTAATATCCCCTCTGAATGTCTGACGCGCTCGAGCAATTTTTTTTTTGTTTTTCTACCTTTCCGTACTGCCACCCCCACCATGCAAACCGTCAGATTAACATACCTACAGTATTATGGACACGTGGAGTATATACAATATCAAAATCTGACGCGCTCGAGTATATTTTTTTAATTGTTTTTTTTACATTTTTGAAAATCCGTACACCCTTCCCCCACCGCTAAAACCAAAAACCCACATAACATTTAATTTTTTTTACCACCTAAACTTTAATATTTAATAGGTCCCTACGACGCTCGAGTAAATCCCCGATTAGCCTCTTGGGCTCCCCTACTATGATGTTTGACAGCAACTATTGTGCAATTCACGCCTGGCGCGTTGCTTCTGCAAGATACATAATAAGCCTGCCTGCAGATGTTTACTGTGCGGAACTTCGAATAATGTGAAACTAGCAGTGAAACAGCTCCAACTCGTGAATCGATCTTTACCATTTTTACTCCATAATAACGCAAGACCTTGCACGAGTAATTGTACTAACAAACTATACTATACAGGAGCTGCAGTTAGAAACCATGCGTCATCCTCCGTACCGGCAAGACCTTGCTTTATCGGACTACCATATTTTTTGTGATTTGCATAATTTTCTACGTGGTAAAGAGTTTTCTTCCCAAGAGGCAGTACAAAATGCTTTCACACAGTTTGTCGAATCTAGATTCTATTGCTAAGGCATAAATGTATAGATTATAATCGTAATTTTTTTTTAAATAAATAAGTAACATTTTAGAAATAAACGAGTTAATTTTTCACTACAATTTCATTTTCATTTCAGTACATTTTAACCCCTACTAACCGTATGAGAATCCCTCAACAAACTTTCACCGGAATTCTGTAGGTAAGCTGGATGCCACTGTCCCAAACTGCATTTACAATCCCCAATGCAACTGGTACTGTACAAAATTTTACCCAAACGCGACGTGGTCACGGTCGGGGGATGCATCTCTAAAATGTGCAATCATGCTTTTCTTGCTTTTTGTAACTAAATTAAATCATTTTCCATTACTTTTTCAAATAGATTGAAGTTGCCGAAGAGTGGTCTTTAAATGCATATAACAATGTATTCTTCTAATTCAACTAGCAATATGCCTGCTATAAGTAAATAGTGATACAATATCGCTACGTACTTTAATCGTGAGGTTTATTCAAGATTTTTTTACAGTTTCGTTTATATTTAAGAACAGGAAATTTATCTTTTTTCTCAGCTAGTGATTGTGATCTAATTCATAGAAGAAATATGGCTAATTTCATTTGTACCACAGATATACCCATTGTTAAGCAAAAAGATACTGTAAGTTTCAATTTTATTATGACTTTTTTGATTGTGACTCGACATCTGACCTCGACCCGCTTAATGATAAGCAAGAAGAGGTCCAAGAGTGCCGACGACTGCAAAAACAGAGTCTCTATGCCGGCCAAAGGTGCTTTTTCACGCATCGCTTGAAGGATCCAAGGCAATAGAATGGAGAGAACACATGGGCTGGTGAAGTATTCCACTTGTCGATTGTTCTACAAAAGTAAAATACAGTCAGCATGAGATATATCTGAGCATGTGTTAGTAGTAGATAATAGTAGTTTCTGGCTCACTCGAACAGTGAGCCAGAAACTTTTGGTGTTTTTTGCTGAAGTTAGCTTTTTTATTCACCCCCCCCCCTCCCCACGCGCGCGTAAAGATCTGGGGTTTTGGACCCTCCTGAACACGATGCGCTCATCCTTGGCCCTAGGGGTACAAGTATAGTGAATTTGCCCCCGGAAGGTATCGAAACGATATTTGGAGGATTGGTAGATAATAGTGATATAATAAGATCCTGAAAGTTTCAAATCCCTAACTCTATTGGTTTTTGAGAAAAATAAAAATATGTGAAAATGAGAAAACCTTTTTTTTTCAGGAACGAGTAAATCGATTTATCTAAATTTTGGATATGTTTTAGGAGCTGATGGTAGCTTTTGGGGAAAAAAATATCAGTACATAAGATCCTTATAAAAGTTGTTTTTTTCTTTTATTTACAATTTTTTACCATGATACAATTTTAGCACAATTATGAAACATTTTTTTTCGAATTCCTCATCCATTTATCTGTGAGAACATAAGTTTTTTAAATCCAAAAAAAAAGGTACGCCGTATTAAAAAAAAATAACTACACTTATAGTACCAAGTAATATTGACTTAATTTATATGTTTTAAACTGTCCTCCATTGTCTCTGCCTATCCCTGTGGAAAAAAGACGTGACAATTTGATTGATTGATTTGAAGTTTTAATTTATTTTTTGTTGCTTATTTATTAAAAATTCATATTCGTAACAACTACATTTATTTATGAAATCAAGACCGATGCAGTAATAGCTCTTTGCATCGGTAGGACTAAGAGTGAGGCACGGTACAAACCGCTTCGCACAAAAATTACCCACGTTCGTCATATATTTTTTTTGAAGTGAAACCACTTTCGGCGCGTTGTATATATGAACCTTTAGCTGGGCCGTCATCAAGCGTATCCATATTTAGCGGTAGCTTGTTCAACTGGCAAACTGCAGACACAGTAACTGAATCTGAAGATCTGCTTGAGGAGTGGGAAGGAAGGTTATTGAAAGAAGAACGAAAAGGGAGACTATGCGTATCGCATAAGAATTCAAATCGGGATTTGAGGTAAGGAGGTATACGAGGATTGTCCAGCATACCATACAAAAAGACAAGTAGTTAGGCAGTTCTGCGAAAACGGATATTGAGTCATTTTAACTGAGTTTGAAAATGAGATACATGATTATACTTACGCAAGCCAAATACATAGCGAACGCATAAGCTGAGAAGGCGATCGAGTTTGTTCAATAGCTCTTCGGTGACATCAGAATAGCAGATATCTAAATAAAATGGATATAATCTAAAATGGGGGAAAGCAGCGATCTGGCTAACATTAGCTTTGCCTTGTGAGGAATGAAATACTGTAAACGCCTTATGTATACCACCGTGTATTCTTTTGGAGATTTCGGATACTTGGTAATCCCAAAAGAGATCACAGCTTATGTGCAGACCCAGGTTTTTCACATGGTGGCAGAATGGAAGTGGAATATTGTTAAAAAGTAATGGTAAAAGAATGTCCGAGTCCAGTCTGCATAACATCTGCCTCGAACCAGCAATCATGACCTGCGTCTTCGAGGGATTGACCAAAAGTCCTAATCGTTGAGATTGTAAACGCACAGCCTCGAGGTCACCATTCATGTAAGCTATTGCTTCTTGCACGTTAAAGTGATGACAGTTAAACGTCATCAGAGTACAGATGGTAGGAACTGAAGTGTATAACACTAGTTATCGTGTTTATAAAAACAGAGAAGAGTAAGGGAGATAATACGCTACCCTGTGGGACACCAGCAGTAACCGGACCCCAGTCCAAATGTGTATCATTTAAAAGTGTATACGTTATTGGCGCCCTAGAAGATAGGATTCAAACCATTATGCCACATTCTGTTATATTAAGAGAACGCAAAGCGGCCATTTGTATATCATGATCGAGGCAGTTAAATGCGTTACTAAAGTCTGCGTAAGGAGCAGGAGTTTTTTTTATCATCTATAGCCATTCATTGGTGATTTTAACGAGAGCTGAAGTTGTGCTGTGAGAAGGACGAAAGCTAGATTAGAAAGGGTTAAAATGTTGATTTTGACTGAGAAAAGCGGCAAACTGTTGATGAACTACACGCTCCAAGACATTAGACAGAAAAGGAAGGTAGATGTATGCCTTTTGTATGCGGATTGATATTGGTAGACAATGACTGAATTCAGAAGGTGAAGTATTTTTTGGAATGGATGATATGATAGCAATTAGCTAAAATAGGAACCCGTGACGTATATTTAATAGTAAATATATAATGTCACCCCTGTGTAGTCTGCAAAAATAAATATGACCAATTCAATTACTAATAATAAACAAATATTCTGCAAAGTTTGAAAACGCGGTCCTAATAAACAACAAATACCATCAGGATTATCTATTATATTCCTCATTATAGTAGCATCATTTTGGTTAGCATAATACGGTCCTAACATGTCAACTATGTATCCATCGGTTGTGCAAATCGTAAGTGACTTTATCTGATACTCTTTTTTAGAACTTTTTCCGTGACGAGCATAGGTCCCATCACAAATAAGAATGAGTTTGCCATTTAGATGGTCATGAAGTTTTTTAGCTACTGTAGATGTATAACTTTGAATGAGATCATTTCTAGATATTGAATTTAAACCGAAATACAAAGGTAAAATGTGTTTTTCGAAAGATTGGATGACCTGCTTACAATTTTTGACACTAACTGCTCCTCTTCAATCTGTAAAATTGTAAATATCAACTTATTCGAATTACCTGCGATGGCGCAAGTCTGACGCAATTTAAAGTTTCATACAAACTTTCATCCCCTAACTTTTAACTTAGGCCCTAAGTTCAATTTATCCCTATAAGAAAAATGAGGTAGATACGTTATATTATATACACCAGTTTTAGTTTTCAAAATGCCACGAATTTTGACGGTCAACCACGATGAAGTGGACGTAGGACAGAATGAAATGGTTTAGGCGTAAAAACTTACAAATAAACAAACAAACAGAGTTATTTTCATCTTTATAATAATAGTAAAAAAAATTGTAATAAAAAAAAATACTTTTACTTTTAGCAAAAAATATGATTGTCATGAATACGAAATAAGTATTTTGTAAAATATCAAAAAAAAAAACATTTTAATTTTTGGGTACGAATTGTTTTATTATTATTTTTGACTATGGCGTACCATTTTTTTAGATTTATAATACTTATATTCTTATAGAAAAATGAATGAGGAATTCAAAAAAAAATGTTTCATAATTGTGCTAAAATTGTATCATGGTTAAAAATTTAAATTTAAGAAAAAAAATCTATTTTTTTAAGGATCTTATAAACCGATAAAACATATATTTTTTTTCCAAAAGCTATCATTAGCTCCTAAAACATATCCAAAAACTAGATTAATCGATTCACTCGTTCCTGAAAATTTAAGCTTTTTCTCATTTTTTAATATTTTGCTTTTTCTCAAAAACCGATTGAGTTGGGGATCTAAAATTTTCAGAATCTTATTATTTCATTAATACCCACAAATCCTCCAAATATTGTTTCAATATCTTCCGGGGGCAAATTTACCATACTTATACCCCTAGGTTGTTTGCATAGGACGTCTCCCTAAAAAGTTAGATTTTTGTTTTAATCACCCCTATTAAAATGATTAGTTAATTGGATTATAATCGATTGCTCGCTGCGAAACGTATTTAGGAATTACAATATTACATTAGTTTATGAGGTTGCTTATGATAATTAGGAGGACAAAATGCATGAGTCAGAGCTGTTTATAATGTTAAAATAAAAAATATATTTAGGATAAAGGGTTGTTAAAATAAACTAGAAATAGTGGAAGGGTTTATTCTACTTTTAAAACTGAATCTATTGTTAAAACACAAAAATATAAATGTCAAATCTTATTTACTACACGTGGCTCCATCTATCGTGTTTGAGAGACACTATAGAACCGTGCGAAATACACAATGAAATATCATATCTTTACATATATAAATTAAATTATTGAATTAATATTCAAAATCATATTTACAAACATGTGAGTATTATATATCGCACACCTAGATCAATACTGAGACAACTCAAAAATTACGACTTTTGAGTTATCTTTATATTTGAACGCACGGTGAACATACGCAACTACCCAATATAACAGATTTATTAATAGCTCCTATCACCTCTTCCCATCTAAACAAGTGTATTGTTAGTTGAGCTTTACTTGTCTTAGAGAATGCATGTATTATCAAGATCGAAAACACGGATATTTTGAATTGTTATAGTTTTTATTTTAAAAATACGTAGGTTAATTTGAGTTGTTATAGTGTTGGTAAATTTTCTGCCAAATTACTTCGAGATATTTTAACTTATTCCAGTTTTGTTTGATGAGGTACGTTAATATATTGTTACTATTTTTACTTGACTTTGTTTGAATGGATCATATTGTAAATTCTTAGTTAACCTGCTTTTGTTGAATTAATTTTATTTTATTGTTTTTTTATACAAAGCCGAACAATTTTCTTGTTTTTGTCTAAAAAGTCATCTACGTAATTATAGTGTCTGTATCAAAATTATACTATTTTTGATCAAATTGTCTACCGCTTTGTTTTAGAAAAGTTTTTTTGAGTTAACTTACTATTTTTGGACAAATAAAACTTACAGTTGCACCTTTAGTTCTTTTCAGAAAAAATGAATCTAGGCCGTATGCTCGTCATTATTATAAAAGTACATTATACAGAGAACCCACAAACAGCTGACAATCAAAAGTCAGCAACGTCATTAGATCTAAAAGCAGGAGAAAACCAAGAAAATAGGCCATTGAACACTGCCTTACTGACTAAACCATGCCAGCAAATTGAAAATGATCTATAAGATATTAATATTACGCCAAGTGAAGAAAGTATAATATATAACTCTAATACTGATCCAAGCTATGTCCGAAAAATAAAGAGGAAACCCTCTAAAGTAATTCAATCTTTGTCTTCATCAAGTGATAATAAATCATCTAACACTTCAAATTCTAGCAGTAGTTTTGATTTTAAACCAAAAACTGGGACTGTCACTGATGCTCTAAAGTAATTCAATCTTTGTCTTCATCAAGTGATAATAGCCCATCTAACACTTCAAATTCTAGCAGTAGTTTTGATTTTGAACCCAAAACTGGGACTGTCACTGATACTGCTATCCCTATATCCCTATCCCTATATAAATATATAAATGCGAAAGTGTGTCTGTCTGTTACGCTTTCCCGCTTAAACCTCTCAACCGATTTTGATGAAATTTAGCACAGACAATCTTTAGACCTTGAGAAAGAACATAGGATACTTTTTATTGCGAAAAAAGGTATACAATTTTTTTTATACAAGGTATACAAAATCTTAACCACTGAACCTAGGAACATGCATTAGGTGTTTTCATATGCCATATTTTGATGTCGAGTAATAATCCTTTCCTTACTTATAATATTATAAACGCGAAATTTTGTGAGTAAGAATGGATGGATGTTTGTTACTCTTTCACGCCAAAACTACTGAATGGATTTTAATGAAACTTTACAATAATATAGCTTATACATCAGAATAACACATAGGCTACGATTTATCAAGATATTGTGTGAATTGTCCAAAATATGACGATAAGTGTCAAGTAAGTAAATCTACCATCTGCGAGCTATTCTGGCGTGCGCTGCCAAAACCGCTAGAGTTACACATATGTAATGTATGGTGAAAATGTGTATCTTAAATAAACCTACAAAAAAGCCCGCGACAGTATATATCTTATGTGTAAGCCATTATAGCCAAAATAGTGTAGCGTAAATCCTACGCACGGCGGGTGAGGTGGGGGAAGAAATCGGTCACATCATTGAGTACGAAAACATACTTAATTTTTATTTTATTTTAGTGTATTCATTTTTAATAGATCATCATCATCATCAGCCAGAAGGCGTCCACTGCTGAACATAGGCCTCCCCCTTAGAACGCCATTCCGAACGACAAGATGCCAGTTGCATCCACCGCTTTTTTTAATAGATGCGATGGTATTATAGAGTAGAGTCTGTCCAACCCGAAATGACGCGCCCCTCCACTGCATTTAAGCACACGTGCGACTATACAATATGGATGCAACACACAGAAAATGAAATTGTAATTAGTCATTCAGTTGCTGGTTAGACACAAAAGGAGGATAATAAAGTATAGTAATATAGTTAGTAATATTTATATTCACACATTTAAATAAACTAATAAAGTGAGATGCGCGTCATTTATAGTTAGACAAGCTATACTATAATACTATCGCACTATATTACCGACAGTCACGTCAACATCCAATCCAATTAACTATACTATGAAGACTATACACTATACTTTCCATAGACTATACTTTCAGCTGTTTGGAAAATTTCTTCATTGTTATTTCCTTCTGTCACTATATGCATATCCTACTATTATTTTAAACTAGCTGACCCGGCGAACTTCGTACCGCCTAAAAGTGAATGAATGCCATGTTACAGATTAGCTTTACTTAAGTTGTTGTGAATTGAGAAAATTAATATATTTGTTTCTCTTTATAAATAATACAATATAGGTTTTTAAGCAATATATTTTTACTGATATGCCAAAATGTACAATTTGTTTTTATTTCTCAACATCCTCCAAAGAAAAGAAATAAATAAAGTTGTATATCAAAGAAAATAGATGTCTTCTTAAATCTATTTTTGGAGGTGCCCTCATAATGCGTCCATTTCTCGTTGCACATAATGCATTCAAAACCTATAATTATAATGTACCATACGGACTGGACAGGGACAGGCAGAGTCAATAAAGCGCCATTTGCCACGGTCCTGACACAACTACCTAGATTCCTTTACATTCACAATTCTCTTCATATAAGCTGTATTCATATAAACACAGCTTTCTTAAGGAAGCTTAAAACATACACTTTTGATATTTATCATTTAAAATATTTTAGAGCTTTTCCTAACCTATCTAAACTATTTTAAAATGTATGTTAAACTGGTAATACAATTAAGCCCAAGCCCTCATACAAAAAGAATGATGTCCTTTGTTGATTAGAAAATATATAAGTACTTACATTGATTTCGACATTCAATACATAGAGATAAGTATATTATGATTTAATAACGCTTTTCGGCATGCACGAAATTCACGAACACATTCCGTTGAACTTTTTGTTTTTTTAATCTTGTTTTCCTTTTTTTTGTATTCCGAAAATTGCAACAATAATTTGCATTTGTTTTCGGCATATTTAAAAATTTAAAAACGTACAAACAAAACACTACTACAGTAATTTGATCTATTTGATTTGACAGGTCGCGACGCGTCGGTTACTTTGTGACTTACGAGTCTATGTCATTGTATTAAAGCTCATAATTCTACAGCCATTATCGAGATGCCGTAAGATGCCGAGTATACACGAATGCACAACGAATGTCGCAAGTGTCAGTTAAGTTATTCAGAGCAAAAGCGTCTTTACCTCATTGTAATAAATCCCATAATTCTATAGCAATTTCTTTAGAATTTCTATCTCATTTTCTCCCACGTTAAATCTTATGAATTTATGTTTTGTCTCTTTTTACTGTCGTTTACTTCAACTAACGGACATTCACATTTATAATAATAGTAGGATAATAATAATAATAATTTAATATAATATAATAATTTGTTTTAAATTCTCAAGAGCTTGATATGTTTTTCTTAGTTTACCCAAAATAAATTTCTGAACGAATGCAAAATGAATTTCTGAACGCGCGCAATTTTGTATGGGAAAATGTTTTTTCTTTTATTTTATTTATTATAAAAGATTTTTTTCTAAAATAAACGTAGCCTAAGTTACTCCTTGTTATATCAGCTACCTGCCAATAAATGTCCCGTCACAATCAGTCCAGCCATTCAAGAGATTAGCCGGAACAAACAGACAGACAGACAGACAAAAATTTTAAAAAATGTCATTTTGGTGTATGTACCGTATATATATTCATATACATTTATTAAAAAACGTTTATTTTAATATTACAAACAGACACTCCAATTTAATTATATGTATAGATGTGAATGTGAGTTTGTTTGTTACGTTTTCACACAACAACTGCTTAACCGATCATCACGAAACTTTGTACACCTATTTTTGGAGGTACTACAAGTAACATAGGTTACTTTTAATTAAAATATTTTTTTTACTATAGTTCCCAATTGACTATAGTTTCAGCTATTTGGAATTATTCTATATTTTCTTAGATTTTGCGTGAACATTGTGGCTCTCCGTGACCACGATGGCTGCAAAGCTCTCGAAACGTCGGAATAATAAAAAATTGTAAAATCAAAACCAAAATAAACGCGATAGTAAGCCGCATAAAATTTGTTTAATTCAATATTCTATATTTATTTTTATTTCCGTCTGTCATTTTTATATTAGTTATATACAAAAAAGGCATATACAGTCGAGTTGAGAACCTCCTCCTTTGTTATGAATGTGTTATAAACCTAATTTTACGCGGGTAAAACCGCGGGCACAGCTAGTACCAATTAAAAGTCAAGATGTTATCAAAAAAGATTGCAATAATCAGCCTAACAAAAAGGTAAAAAGAGGCTAAGAAGGGAATCAACATGAAAAGCTAATATTCGTAAAGCTCTTCTGAAGAAAGAAAGCTTCAAATGACTTGCGGCGAAAAATGTAGGCTACGTTGTAATATGAAAATAAACGAAGAAACAAGACAAATTATATTTGACGCTTATTGGGGCCTAGCTGATCTTCAGAAGCAGAGAGAGTATATAATGATGCATACTGAAGAAATCAAACCAAATTACAGATATTCAAGCACACAAGAGTGCATAACAGAGCAAAAAAAAAAACGTCAAACTATACGGTCGTGTTTTTTGTGTGCTCCAAAATTTTATTTGTTATTGTGCTAATTAGAAGTAAATTATAATTGATAAGCATACTAAAATGTAGGCAAAGTTTATGTCTACGTTAGAAATTATATAGTAGTGTATATAAATAACAAAAACTGTGTAAAAATTGTGATTTAGTGAACTTATAAACAGTTAAAAAATAAAAATAAGGGTAGTTTTAAAATTGAACTAAAACATTTTGTTAAGTTAGTATAGGTATTGATATTTTGGATAGACGTCGATGTGTTGAAGTGTATGCGCGGTATGTTAGGCATACGATTCTAATGCTTCGTTCGCCGGTTCGAGCCCGCTGTCCCCGTAATGTTTTTTTCAATTTGTATTTTATTATGAAATTTGTTTAAACGTTAATGTTATAAGCATAAGTGTATAGTAGCCAGGAAAAAAAAGTTTACATATTTAGAAGTGTTGCCATTTATAATATAAATAAATAAAAAACTGAAATTACCATGTCGGCTTCGACAGTAATATGTGCTGGGTGCCGTGCAACTACTAAAATAAAAGACTCAATCAAGTGTCATCTCTGCAATCAAAGCTATGATATTGAATGTGCAAACATTTCGTCTAAAAAAATTAATTCTTGGTCCAAGGAAAGCAGACAAAATTGGAAATGTCCAATGTGCCGCAGCGCAGAACCTAAAACTGATAATTCGAATACTCCATTGCGTGCTCACGATACAGGTAATGTCACCTTGCGTTGCTTGAAAAAGCCTAGACGTAAATCATCAGATGAAATTATTGACATAGGTGAATACTCGGATGCTAATTTACGGGCCATTGTTAGGGAGGAACTAAGTGCAGTACTTAAGTCGTCTCTTGAAGAGTTGGTAACCGTACAGTTAAGAGAAATAAATGACAAGGTTTCGGCATTTGATGAGTCTATTAAATTTTATAATGAACGCTATAAAGAAATGAAAAGTCGCCTTGAAAACAATACCGCTAAACTGAATGAGATGCAAAAGGAAAATGAATTGCTGAACGAGTCTGTTAAAGACCTGTCTTTTAGACTGAATTCAATGGAACAGCATATGAGAGAAAATAATCTGGAGATCAACGGTATCCCTGAACATAGTGGAGAGATTCTTACTAAAACGATTGTGCAACTCGCCAAAACTGTAGATTGTCAAATGAAAGATGAAGTGATTATAAGTGCAAGCAGGGTAGCCAAGCTTAATAAATCCGATGGCAGGCCGCGTACTGTAGTTGCGAAACTATTCAATCGTCAAATGCGTGACAATCTATTAGCCGCCGTCTCAAATTATAATAAATGCAATTCAAAGGACAGGCTCTCATCTAAGCATCTTGGGATTGGTGGCGCGAGTGTTCCTGTTTATGTTTCCGAACATCTAAGTCCAACAAATAAGCATCTTCACGCACTTACTAGACACAAAGCAAGGGAAATGCAGTATAAATTCGTATGGGTACGCAACGGTCGGATATATGTAAGAAAAAATGAAACCTGTGCGGCTATACATATTCGCGGGCTCGACGGTGTTAAGCTGATTGTGTAACTTGCAACTATATTGTTCTCCACGGCACTTATCAGTCCAGTGGTACTGGACAATATGATTTCTATCTATTATCAAAATGTGCGCGGATTGCGCACTAAAACAAATGATGTCTTCAACAACGTGCTACAATGTTCCTATGATATAATTGTATTTACTGAAACCTGGTTAAATAATGGTTTAACAAGTAGCGAATTAATCGACTCAAGATATATAGTTTACCGCCGTGATCGATTATGCGCTCCTAATTCTAAGAAGGATGGCGGAGGGGTATTGGTAGCTGTATCGAGACAAATCAAATCTGTGCGGATGAACCATTGGGAAAGCGTTAACGAGGATTTATGTGTTGTATTACATGTAAAGGTTGGCAATACCTTAAAGAAAATAGCATTATATGCAGTTTATTTGCCACCTCCTGTGAAGGTCAATGCGCTGAACACGTTGTTGGAGAGCGTCGGCAATATTGTGTGTCATACTATGGACGTTGTCGTGATAGGGGATCTGAATCTTTCATTTATTAATTGGAGCAAACTAGATAGTGAAAACTATGCTGAGCCTTCCTGTCACGACAATGTCCTGGGGAATACCTTATTGGATTTCTTGCTGGCCAACAACATGCGCCAATACAATTGTATAAAAAATTCAGATGGTAGAACCCTCGATCTCGTAATTAGCTCGTTGAACAATTTGCATGTATCTGAACCACTTGATACGTTGAGTAGAATAGATGTGAAGCATCCCACTCTCTTGGTGTCGCTACAATCTAATAATAATAATAATAATATAGAAACTCTTCAACCTCTAGACAAATATACGTATAATTTTTACAAAGCAAACTACGATAGTATTATTACTGAACTTAGAGCAATAGAGTGGGATAACAAATTTTCTAATTGGAATAATGTAAATGATATGTCTGAGGAATTGTATGGAGTGTTGAATAATTTGATTAAGCAATATGTTCCTCGTCAGCGAAATAACAAACACAAATACCCAAAGTGGTTTAATAAATCATCAATTAAAATGTTGTCTGAAAAAGATAAAGCGCGAATTAGGTATAAAAGGTATAAAAATCCACGTGATGGAATTGAGTTTCGAATTCTGAGAGAACGATGTCACAAATTATATTCACAGCTTTACTCTGGATATATAAAAGCAATTGAAAGCAACATTACTAAAAATCCAAAGGCATTCTGGCGATTCGTCAAGAATAAAAGAGCAGAACCCTCATCAGTTTCAGCTGAATTAAATTTAAATAACAAAATCGCGTCCACTGGCAGTGAAATAGCTAATCTCTTTGCCGACTCTTTTTCATCTGCGTTTAGCTCATGCAATTTTCCAGAATTACAAATTAACCAGTCATTTTCGTTTGCTGATAATCCTAATAATGTTTTAAGTACCATAAACTTCACTGAAGAAGAAGTTCTTGCTAAAATCAAGAGCTTAAGTGTATCGAAAGGCCCAGGGTTAGACGGTATACCTTCATTACTTATTCGGCGCTGTTGCCGAGAACTATCTTATCCTTTAACGAGTATTATAAATCATTCTCTTGAGAGCGGTATTTTCCCTGAAACTTGGAAATGCGCACGGATTTTGCCACTTTTTAAGAAAGGAGACCAAAGGAACATTCAAAACTATCGACCAATCTCAATACTGCCTTGTTTCTCCAAATTATTTGAATCTTTGGTTTGCCCAATAATTACTACCCACACACAAAATGTCATTTCGCCCCATCAACATGGATTCAAGCGGGGAAGGTCTGTGGTCACAAATTTAATTACCATGGTTACTGATGTTTGTCGTGAGGTTGATTCGAGAGGTCAAGTCGATGCGGTGTATACTGATTTTAGTAGCGCATTCGACAAGGTGAATCATCCCCTGTTGTTAAAGACATTAGAACATCTTGGTATCCATGGATCCTTGCTCCGTTGGTTCCAATCATACTTGAGCCGAAGATCTCAAATTGTGTTCATCAACGGATTTCACTCTAGAACTTATTATGCCGAGTCTGGTGTACCTCAGGGATCACATTTGGGACCGGTGTTGTTTTCTATATTTATAAACGATCTAGTCTCTGTCATCAATAATTGTAGATATTCCCTTTTTGCCGACGATCTCAAAATTTATAGATTTATACGTAATTCCTCAGATACTCAATTAATTCAACAAGACTTAGAAAGAATTATTCAATGGTGTGACGATAATAAAATGATTCTCAATGTAGATAAGTGTTATTTTATCAAATTTACACGAAAAAAGTTACCCTTCTTTTCTTCTTATAACTGAATGGTACTCCTATTGAGGAAGTGGACAAAATTCGTGACTTAGGAGTCACTATTGACGGTAAGCTCACATTTTCCTATCAAATAGACGCTATAGTTAAAAAAGCAGCACAAATGTTGGGTTTTTTGAGACGAAACACAGTTGAGTTTAGAGAGATTAAGACAAAAATATTACTTTACAACGCTCTAGTGCGTTGCCATTTAGAATTTGCAAGCTCAGTGTGGAATCCTCTTTACAATGTTCATTCGCAACGTATCGAACGAATACAACGTTCATTTACAAAGTCTATTTCTTTCTCGGCGCAGGGAATCTCACATAGGGCTCCTTACGCAGATCGTCTTTCATTTTTCAAAATGACCTCTCTTCGGAACAGGAGACAGATGCATGAAATCTCGTTTGTTCATAAGATCATACATGATGAAATTGATTGTTCTCAAATTTTGGAATGCCTTGCACTTAGTGTACCAACTCGGCTACCTAGAAAACCAATCACTAAACTCTTTTATATTCCGCAGTGCAAAACAAATTTATTCTTTAACTTACCGGTCAACAGAATGTGTAGATTGTGCAACGAGTTGATTCACAAGGACATTAACATAGACTTTTTTAATGACTCACTAAAAGATTGTTAAAAAAAATTCTTTAGTTTATTGTGATTTAGTTTAATAATATTTAGATAGTTTAATTTGGTATGTAATTATAATTAATATATTTAATATTTGTATGTTTTTGAATGTTGTGCATATTTGTAATTGGTTGCATATTAGCAAAAGAACATAAATATGCAATTATTGTCAATGTAAAATATGCTAACTGTTAATATGCCTAATAAATAAATAAATAAATAAATTTTATTTCGAAGTTGCAGGCTATAAAATCAGAGTTTGTAAGACTTTTTTCAAGGCTACACTTGATTTAAGTAATACGGCCATTACAACTGCATTCTCTAAGAATAATAAAGACTACAAACAAGGCTTTGAACATAAACATGTACCTTCGCCACTAAGTCAACGTTTAACAGAATCTTCAATACAGAATTTAATGTATATTTTTTTGTTCTTGCAAGGAGAGTGGGGAACTAATTTTAATTTGGATACAAATCGTATTCAAGTTAAATGGCACGACATCAAAGTGTTAAGAGTGGAAAAGGAAAACCACATAATAATAAGAGACTGATTATTGTTTTCAGTTGGCTAAATGATATTTCCCTAATATCGATTGTTGTTCTCTAAAGCACCATACAAAATTAAAACTATCCTATAGGTATCCTAAGAAGTTTGTACAAGACTTTAATTTTAATTACCATTTGATAATTTCCAAAATAGTGCAATTAAACTGTTACAAGTCTAAATGTGGTTTGTTTCACCACCCTAAAGTGTAACAACTCAAAAATAGGCATTATCGGTAAAAGGGATGAATTCCTAGCCCTATTTTATATATAGTAACATTTTACAACCTATTTAATCAGGAGACGTTTTTTTCGTCTCCTGAAAAATGACCTTTTTTGAGTTGTCTTAGTTTTGATGTAGGTGTGCGATATATTTAATTCCCTTTTCAATTATGTTAATATAATATTGCTTTAATAATATAAAATTAACTTATAATAAAAAAACTAACACCTTCAAGAGCGCGCCTTAATTTTTACTTTTATGTCTAAGATTTAAATAACTAAGTATTATTTTTAATATTTTAGATAATATTATTTTATCAGGGAGTTAGATATAAAGTAATATAAAGTTTTTTGGGGTTTATTATTCTCGATAATGACGAACTTCCAGGGCCTCAAAGATTGAACAAGTGAAAATAATTTAAAAACATGTATTAAATCGTGTGTAATAAAGATATTCTAATCTTTTAACTTTAAATTAGAATTCATTTTTACTTTTTTGTCTAAGCTTTATATAACCAAGTATTGATTTTAATTGTTTTTAGATAATATTCATTCATCAGGAGTTAGATATAAAGTAATAACAAGTTTTTGGGGGTTCATCATTCTGGATACCATGGCATCAGAATTGAACTAGTGAAAATAATACAAAAACATGTATTAAATCGTGTGTAATAAAGATATGGTAATCTTTTACATTAAATTAGAATTACAGTAATGTTGAATACTTATTGATTTCTTCGAGATAAACATATAAATGTGTTGTATTTAAGAAAATTGTTATTTTACTTTAATGCATGATTTATCAAACAAGTTCATCTGCATTCTTCATTGTGAAACATTATAATGCTCATTAAATTATTAATGTTATTTGCAAAGGAAAATATATCAAAAATAGCTGGTAATGGCACCAAAGGATTTAAATATAAATACATGAAGTCACACAATAAATTATTAGTTCTTAACAAGAGCACAACATTGCCTTCTTAAGCAATATTTAATAAAAAAATATATTAATATGCAGGTGAGTATACTATTAATACTTTTTTTCATATTGCATCCTGATAGTTAATATTATGTGTGTTTCTTTTTATTTTTTAAATAGCACCCAAATGACATGGAAAACACTTTTAACGGATACTACTACATTGGTTCAGATGATGGTAGTGAAGCTCAAATGATCTCTGTATCACAAACCTCAAGAAAACATATTATGAGATCAGAAAACGATGAAAACAGTATTGATAAGTTCTTTGAGGTAAACAAGAACAAATCGAAAAAATCACATTTTATAAACTGTTATGCGTTCTACTGAAGACGGTATTATTTATTTATCTACGTAATATAAAAGTGCCAAAAGTTCCTATTGATCAACAATGGAAATATTCCGATATTAGGATCAAATATTGCGCTTAAAATCAGAATAAAATATACAAAGACACCAAAATCTTAGTATATGAAATAACTTAAAGTTTTAATGATAAAAATCAATGTAAAAATATTTGTTTATAAATAAATAATTGATAGAGTCTGGCAAACGAAAGCGTGACCTGAGAAAACGCGGCAAATTCAAAAAAAATTAATGGGGTATCACTGACTTTGTAGGAGAAAAATGTTTTGATACTTGAGTATTTTTTGTATTTACGACAATCAATTTGTATAATAGTTGTTTACGAACTTTATGTCTAATTTAAGGAACACATGACGAATTTCTTAAATTTTAAATGTACATAATCTATGTACATTTTGACCGCCTCGGTGGTTCAGTGGTAGCGCAGCCGGAGCTGTACCCGGAGGGCATGGGTTCTATTCCCACTCGGGGCAAATAATATTAGTACGTTATTTTCTGTACAGTTTGCCTAGATCTGGGTGTTTATATAAGAAGTATTGGTATCGTTGTTCCTTGTACACATAGTACAAGCCTAGTGCTTAATTTGTGGCCAGAACAATATGTGTGAAATGTCCCACATATTATTATTATTAAGTGGTTAACATCACATTTTTAAATGTCATTTGTTTTTAAAGGCTCCGTTTGGTGTGTCGGAGCCTTGACTGTCATGGATGTGAGTAATAAAACGAGTGTTTAGATTTATTTATTAGTGTATATAATATTTACCTACTTAACATTTAGTTTATTTAATTTCTTCAACAATATGTTTAATCGAGTACAGGCTGATGATGATGTTTAATTGTTCAATCATCGTACTCAAACTCCGAATCCAAAAATTCAACCTCTAAGGATTCTTCTGTATCAGTGGAGTCGTCATCACCTACACTTATTATGAAATTTTCCAACACTTCTTCTGTTATGTGATCTCTTTGTTTGTATTTATTTTCCACATTTATTACATGGTCTGTCATTTTTTTCCAATCTTCTGCAGTTATTCGGCCAAATGAGGTTTTTATCAAAGTTTCTGTTTCTTTTGCGACAGACTAATGATACGCTTAACTGAGCTCCATATCAGCTCGATCGGGTTGAGATCGCAGTGGTAAGGTGGCAGTCTCAGTACCTCGTGGCCGTATTGTTTCAAAAGTTCGTCAGCTACGTACAGGGGGTCGGGTTTATGTTTGTTAACTAAACATAACAATTCGGCTTTTGTTAGGAAATCTTTGTAATTTATTCCGTTGTAATCGAGCCACTCTTGTATTTCAGCTTTTCTCGTTTGTGTCGTAGGAACTTTATTCTGCTGTATAGTGTGGTAGCTCGCATTATCAATCACAATGACGTTGGCTCATTCAAATTTGGTATTATTTTTTCTTTTAACCATTTACCAAAGTTTTCAGCATTCATGTCATGGTGATAGTCCGCCAAACTTGATTTTGTACTAAAAACTAACAGTGCATTTGGTACAAACCCTGTTTCAGAGCCAGCATGTACTATAATGTATCTTTTCCCTGAAGAGATATGTTCCAGTGGGCTTGGTTGTGGGGCACCGCTCGTTGTTGGACCTTGCCATGACTTTTTAGGCTTATAAGTTTTGTGTACATATGTTTCATCTAAATAAATAATTGGTTTTCTTTCCGCTCGTATAGCAGCAATTTCTCGTAGATAACGATGTCTCCAAGCAGCAATATCAAAACGCTCGACAAGAACCGTTCGTTCATTTTTATTTTTCTTGAACTCATACCCATTGGCAATTAATATTTTACGCAGAGTTTCTCTGCATCCATTAAATCCAATGCTAGAACATAATTCTTCTAACAATGTTCGTAATGTCGGGACCTCCTTTCTCACAACATAAAATTCATTGATTTTATTTCTTATTGCATCAATATCAAAACTGTCTAAATACGACACTGAGCTTTTGTGGGGGCGTTTTCTTCCTGGAGTGCTCCAAATACCTTCATTCACAGATCCTTCCTTTTAAATTTTTTTTAGTGTCGTGACTCCAACCTCTGCAAAACAAAGTATAAAATGTATATTTAGAAGATGAATATTCTAATAAAGAAGGTATCCAAACAGTTTCATTACGTCAAATAACACAACTTTGTGAAATGGAACAAACAAATTAAAACACTCGAAACCGATGCAGGTACATACCAGTTAGTGAAGATATTTCTTCTAAGAACTTAGTCTGAGTTTCCATTAAAGATTTTTTCTCCAAATTTGTTAACGTTTCAAAAATGTTTTTGATTTCGCAGAGTCCTTGAATATCTCCAAGATTATCTATAAACATAAGAAAAAGTATTATCATGTCGTAAATATATCTAATAATCAGCCAACAAGGATCAAGATTACAAAGTCATACTAACCTAAAAAATCCGAGATCGCATCTAAACAATGTTGTTTTTCTTGGAAAACAACTTCTTTCTCTTCTTGTTTTTGTTTAAGCTTACTAATCATAATATGTAGCAACTTTCGCGCGTTACTTTTTATTGTTTTACCTATATTATAGAAAAGAAAATAGCAATTATTGTTGAAAAGTTAATTTCTTTACAAAATACTGACAATTACAATCACCGACTTTGACGTGCCTTTGACAGCATAATAATATTGCCATATTAAAATTTTAAGAAAACTCCAGGTCACGCTTTCGTTTGCCAGACTCTATAAATTATCTCATTTTTTATTATAAGGTACCCTACTGTGGCCGATCCAGGCCTAATTCTTTTTTAATATATACTTTTTTATGTTTGACACTTGACACTTGAGATTTTTGATTTAAAAAGGAATAAATTGATAAAATGATAAATTATTATTTTATTTAAATAAAATAAAGAAAACTGCTGTGTATCGATCACAGTAATTGGCGCCCAACGTGGGGCACGAACCCAGATTATGGAAACCCGTAGTAAACGGAAAAATATAGAAATATCGATGTCCGAAGCGACAGCACACACCAATCGACAACTGACGAGCGATGGTGACGACGAAGCTGGCGCCTCTGGAGATAACTCGCAATTCCTGGATGCTGCTACGAGTATTAGGCTGGGAATACAAGTCCGATTTTGCTCTCCGATAGTCGGATCCGATTGTCTGATCAGACAATCGGAAGGCACTCTTGCCATACATTTGTTTGAATACATAATACACGTCCGATCCGATAGTCGGATCGGATGTCAGATTCGGAAGCAACGCCAAGGCGCTTCCGATTTTATGGCCGATCCGATTGTCTGAAGGTGCAGTTTGCATACAAAATACAGAAACAAAATACACGTCCGATTTGTACTTCCGATTTGTACTTCCGATTTGTACTTCTGATTTGTACTTCCGATTTGTAAATAATTTGCCCAATAAATATGGTACGAAAGACTGTAATTCTGCTGCCACTCCGCTTGTACCTACATTAAGTTGGGTCCAAAAATTGTGGACTATTCATACCAGGAGATAATAGGCTCTATATTGTGCTTATCAATTTGTACACGTCCAGTCAGTTACTTGAGCCAATTATATTCGCATTGGGAAGTGTGAACATAGCTGCGGTAAAAGGCTCTTAAGATATCTCAAAGGCACTAGCAACTATGTTTCAAGTAAACTTGTAAACCTATTACAATTTATGCTAGTGCAGATTGGGTCTTGAGTAGCAGTGATGATTACCATTCATATACTGGTCATGCTGTGATGTATATGCTGGCAATCTCGCAAAGATTTTTTAACGACAGACGAACGGTTGGCGAATGGTTTGTTGCGCGTAAAGGGTTCGATTCCCGGTCGGAAAAAAAAATTATTTATTTGTTATTAAATAAAAAGAGATGGATATTTGCTTCAGGTCTGCTTGTCAAAGAGTGGTAGGCAGTGGTACCCCGTCTGCCCATCTGGAATAGTAATAATTATCCTTACTTCCTTACTTATATTATAAACGCGAAAGTTTGTGAGTATGGATGGATAGATGGATGGATGTATGTTTGTTACTAATTCACGCCAAAACTATTGAATGGATTTTAATGAAAACAATATAGCTTATACATCAGAATAACACATAGGCTACTATTTATCAAGATATTGTGTGAATTGTCAAAAATATGACAATAAGTGTCAAGTAAGTAGGATAAAAATCTACCATCCGCGAGATATTCTGGCGTGCGCTGCCAAAACCGCTAGAGTTACACATATGTAATGTATCATGAATATGTTTATCTTAAATAGACCTACAAAAAAGCCCGCGACAGTATATATCTAGATCTTATGTGTAAGCCATTATAGCCAAAATAGTGTAGCGTAAATCCTACGCACGGCGAGTGAAGTGGGGGAAGAAGTCGGAACGCGGACAGGCAGACGCGTGAGGGCAGACGTCATTGACGGTTGTGTCCGTTTTGCCAATTTTCAAGTATATAGGTATATACTTAAGTATACTATATACTTAAAGAAATATAGGCCCAAGGTTAGTTATTGGCAGGTTTATTTTTGGTTAGGTGTTACACGTACAAAATGATACTTCATTTTTAGTTTATTCATTTTTAATAGTTGCATGGTATTATAGAGTACTATAATACCATCGCACTATATTCCAATCCAATTAACTATACTATGAAGACTATACACTATACTTTCCATAGACTATACTTTCAGGTGTTTGGAATTTTTCTTTATTGTTATTACCTTCTGAATATGCATATCCTACTATTATTATAAATGTGAATGTGAGTTTGTTTGTTACGTTTTCACGCAACAACTACTTAACCGATCATCATGAAACTTTATACACATATTTTGGAAGTACTAGAAGTAACATAAGTTACTTCTAATAAAAATATTTTTTTTTACTATAGTTTCCTATAGTTTCAGCTATTTGGAATTTATCTATATTAATTTTTTTTTTGTCTGTCATTTTTATATGAGTTATCGAGTTATAAATACAAAAAAAGCATATACAGTCGAATTGAGAACCTCCTCCTTTGTTATATCTGTTATAAACCTAATATTACGCGGGTGAAACCGCGGGCACAGCTAGTATGCAATAATTCGTCGTCCATCTTTTCTTTTCGCTCCGTAAATCTTGACAAGCAATCATTCACAGCTCGAGAACAACTGACTTCAGAAAAAGTCTGACGCAAGAATCGGATGTGTATTGTGTGCATCCGATCCGATAGTCTGATCAGACAATCGGAAGCGAAATCGGATTTGTATTCCCGGCCTTAGGGTAAACGTACCGATTATGAACACTACTAATGACACTAACCGTATCGCCGTGAATAGTCGGTCGGGAAGTGTTCGAAGTATGACTAGTACGAGCAGACGACGTGTATTTGAGGCCAGGGCCGCGACCAAGAGAGCCGAGATGGAGGCAAAACGTATGGAAACCGAACGTGTTTTAATAGAAGCAAGATTACATGAGGAGGAAACTATGTTAGAATGCGAGAGCAGTTCAAGTCAGGCGAGTGTATTGCGATGGGTGGATGAAACGAATAACGCTCATCATGTCGTCGACTGTGAACCAAAAAGCAAGGTACAACCATCCATATTAAATAATAATAGCATCAATGTAAACCACCCAAATACAGAAATTTCACAGTTAACTAAAGCTATTACTGATGTGTTGAAAAATACAACCTCATCGGCCGCCACAGGTGATAAGCTCATTGGTCGCCTTTCTGCCAAAGATTTACCAATGTTTTCAGGAGATCTGCTTGATTGGCTTAGATTTAGATGCGCTTATGTCACTACAACCGATATTGGAGAGTACACTGACGCAGAGAATATCGCACGCTTGCAGAGATGTCTTCAGGGCGAGGCGTGGGAGTCGGTGGCCGCACAACTTATGACAGTATCATCAGCTGATCAGATTATGAAAACTCTTGAACTAAGGTTTGGTCGCCCTGATCTTATTTTGTACAAATTGATTGGAGATATGAAAAGGACACCGAAATTAACTGGACTTCGTTCCGATTTTATCATACTAGCGACTAAAGTATCTAACTGTGTAGCTGCGATAAATGCGACGAAACAGTTTAGTTACCTACATAGCCCGGAACTTACACGGGAGATTATTGACAAATTGACGGAACCCTCTTGTTTACCGATGGCTTGATTATGTTACAGACGTAGACGAAGCTCACCCTAGATTACTGGCGTTAGCTGATTACCTCACGAAAGAAGCTGAACGCATGTGTAGGGCAGGTGCTGTTGAACTGCCACAAAGGTATACAAAGACTTATTTTCCGAATAGACGACCACTTAACCTACTCACTCAGGATGATAAAGACCAAATTGTTACTTTTACTGTTAAAGACTCAAAAATAAAGTCATGCGGTTTTTGCCGTAAAAGTGATCACGATATAGACAAATGTACTTCTTTCATAAAAGAGGATGTTAATAATAGATGGAAGTGGGTATGTGACAATCATGTCTGTTTCATGTGTTTGAAGTCTAAGCATCGCGTGGAAAGATGTAAGACCAGAAAAAGATGTACAAAGTGTAAAGGGAGACATAATTCATTATTACATAGAGAAGATTGGACTAAACCTAAAAATTATGAACACGATAAAGAGAATGAGACTACTGCTAATATTATGACTAACGATAAAACGGTTTATTTAAAGGTTCTTCCTGTAACCCTCGACGGTCCACGTGGTACAGTTAGTACACATGCCATATTAGACGAAGGTTCGACTATCACGCTTCTTGAACGTCAGGTTGCTGAAGAAATAGGCGCTGAGGGTCCTCCGACTGATTTAGTTCTTCAAGGTGCTATTGGTGATAGCAACATCATGCCAAGGTACAGCGTGTCTCTGACACTACGGTCACCGGGTGGAACTTATAAACTAGACAAGGTCCGTACTGTTGATAAGCTTTCTTTACCTATGCACACTCTCAACGAAGACATATTACATAACTATTCACATCTCAGGAACATTCCTATTCAACATTTCAAAGGACAACCTAAACTTTTAATTGGACAAGATTTCTGGCATCTAATCGTGACCAGGGAAACTAGAGAAGGAAAAGATAGGTCTTGCATGGATTTGTTTCAACTCTGACTAGAAGCTTTCCACATGTAAACCTTCATCTACGCGAGGATTCTGATAACGAACTTCATAATCTGGTAAAAAATTTTTTCAAAATTGACAGTATTGGTGTTGATAAGAAAGACAGAATAACAGAAAAAGATCAACGAGCTTTGCGAATTTTGGATTTGAAATCTAGGAAAGTAAATGGAAGATGGGAAACTGGATTGTTATGGAGACAAGATAATCCCATCAAAAACAATACTTGTCAAAAAAACCAAGTCTCGCAACTCAGTTGTTCTGCGGTAAAAATTTGTCAGATCCATGTAATACCAAGTCGGTTATTAATTTATTCAGTCTCTACTTAAGCGACTTTCTGTCTTAATACGTCCAGTCTCTAAGACCACGATCGTGGTCCATAACAATTGAAAATCAATTGTGTCTGGAATCTCCGTACTTGAAGCATTAAGTTGTTACGTAATAATTAACAACATCTTATAGTGACGCATATCAATATTAAAATTCTTTAATGTTTTATATAAATACTAGCTGACCCGGCGAACTTCGTACCGCCTAAAAGTGAATGAATGCCATGTTACAGATTAGCTTAACTTAAGTTGTTGTGAATTGAGAAAATTAATATATTTGTTTCTCTTTATAAATAATACAATATAGGTTTTTAAGCAATATATTTTTACTGATATGCCAAAATGTACAATTTGTTTTTATTTCTCAACATCCTCCAAAGAAAAGAAATAAATAAAGTTGTATATCAAAGAAAATAGATGTCTTCTTAAATCTATTTTTGGAGGTGCCCTCATAATGCGTCCATTTCTCGTTGCAGATAATGCATTCAAAACCTATAATTATAATGTACCATACGGACTGGACAGGGACAGGCAGAGTCAATAAAGCGCCATTTGCCACGGTCCTGACACAACTACCTAGATTCCTTTACATCCACAATTCTCTTCATATAAGCTGTATTCATATAAACACAGCTTTCTTAAGGAAGCTTAAAACATACACTTTTGATATTTATCATTTAAAATATTTTAGAGCTTTTCCTAACCTATCTAAACTATTTTAAAATGTATGTTAAACTGGTAATACAATTAAGCCCAAGCCCTCATACAAAAAGAATGATGTCCTTTGTTGATTAGAAAATATATGAGTACTTACATTGATTTCGACATTCAATACATAGAGATAAGTATATTATGATTTAATAACGCTTTTCGGCATGCACGAAATTCACGAACACATTCCGTTGAACTTTTTGTGATGTTTTTTTAATCTTGTTTTCCTTTTTTTTGTATTCCGAAAATTGCAATAATAATTTGCATTTGTTTTCGGCATATTTAAAAATTTAAAAACGTACAAACAAAACACTACTACAGTAATTTGATCTATTTGATTTGACAGGTCGCGACGCGTCGGTTACTTTGTGACTTACGAGTCTATGTCATTGTATTAAAGCTCATAATTCTACAGCCATTATCGAGATGCCGTAAGATGCCGAGTATACACGAATGCACAACGAATGTCGCAAGTGTCAGTTAAGTTATTCAGAGCATAAGCGTCTTTACCTCATTGTAATAAATCCCATAATTCTATAGCAATTTCTTTAGAATTTCTATCTCATTTTCTCCCACGTTAAATCTTATGAATTTATGTTTTGTCTCTTTTTACTGTCGTTTACTTCAACTAACGGACATTCACATTTATAATAATAGTAGGATAATAATAATAATAATTTAATATAATATAATAATTTGTTTTAAATTCTCAAGAGCTTGATATGTTTTTCTTAGTTTACCCAAAATAAATTTCTGAACGAATGCAAAATGAATTTCTGAACGCGCGCAATTTTGTATGGGAAAATGTTTTTTCTTTTATTTTATTTATTATAAAAGATTTTTTTCTAAAATAAACGTAGCCTAAGTTACTCCTTGTTATATCAGCTACCTGCCAATAAATGTCCCGTCACAATCAGTCCAGCCATTCAAGAGATTAGCCGGAACAAACAGACAGACAGACAGACAGACAGACAAAAATTTAAAAAAATGTCATTTTGGTGTATGTACCGTATATATATTCATATACATTTATTAAAAAACGTTTATTTTAATATTACAAACAGCTCTCCAATTTTATTATATGTATAGACTAGCTGTGCCCGCGGTTCCACCCGCGTAAAGTTTGGTTTATAACACAGTCATAAAAAAGGAGAAGGTTTTCAATTCGACTTTTTTGTGATTATAACTCGATAACTCATATAAAATGACAGACGGAAATAAAAATAAATATATATTCCAAACAGTTAAAACTATAGTCAATTGGAAACTATAGTAAAAAATATTTTATTTTAATTATAAGTAACCGATGTTACTTCTTAAAAAACGTAACAAACAAACTCACATTCACATTTATAACAATAGTAGCATATGCATATAGTAACAGAAGGAAATAATAATAAAGAAATATTTCAAACAGCTGAATTTATAGTCTATGGAAAGTATAGTGTATAGTCTCCATAGTACAGTTGTTTGGATTAGATGTTGACGTGACAGTCGGTAATACAGTGCGATGGTATTATAGTACTCAGGGTTTGAACCAACGCCTTGCATCTATTTTTATAATAAGAAAAAAAATTGACAAAACTTTTTTATTTTCGTAAAAAAATGTATACTATGTTACTTCTAATACCTCCAAGAATATGTGTACAAAGTTTCATGATGATCGGTTGAGCAGTTTTTGCGTGAAAGCGTAACAAACAAACGGACATTCACATTTAAAATAATAGTAGGATAATATAATATAATAATTTGTTTTCGATTCTCAACAGCTTGATATATTTTCCTTAGTTTATCAAAAATAAATTTCTGAACGCACGCTTTTTGTATGGAAAAATTATTTTCTTTTATTTTATTTATTATAAAATAATTTTTCTAAAATAAAAGTAGCCTAAGTTACTCCTTATTACATCAGCTACCTGTCAATTAAAGTCCCGTCAAAATCGGTCCAGCCATTCCAGAGATTAGCCGGAACAAACAGACAGACAGACAGACAGACAAAAATTGTAAAAAATGTCATTTTGGTGTATGTACCGTATATATATTCATATACATGTATTAAAAAACGGTTATTTCAATATTACAAACAGACACTCCAATTTTATTATATGTATAGATATTGAGACTTGGCCATCGCACTAAATAATTGAATTTACATGTGTATTCAGGCGATTGAATTTCCACGTGTTTTCAGGCGATGGCCAAGTCTCAATATATTTATATAAAACATTAAAGAATTTTAATATTGATATGCGTCACTATAAGATGTTGTTAATTATTACGTAACAACTTAATGCTTCGAGTACGGAGATTCCAGACACAATTGATTTTCAATTGTTATGGACCACGATCGTGGTCTTAGAGACTGGACGTATTAAGACAGAAAGTTGCTTAAGTAGAGACTGAATAAATTAATAACCGACTTGGTATTACAAAGATCTCACAACTTTTTACCGCAGAACAACTGAGTTGCGAGACTTGGTTTTTTTGACAAGTATTGTTTTTGATGGGATCTCATTTCTTTTTGTATTTTGTAGACAGTTCTACTTTTTTCCTTTTCGGTACCTTCTACGTGTCTCCATGCTCGTCACAAGTATACACTTGTAACTCATCCCAATGCGCTACCACATACTCGATTATAGCAAGTCTAATATCACACGACGACTCAATATTCCCATACATAGAGAATGACAAAGAATGAAATAAACACGAACCATCACCAGGTATAGGAATGACCCAGTGTGGACAAGGCTGATCATTCACATACAGTATTACTGAATCCATTGCGACTACCTACAAGTTAGATTGCAAAGTTATTTTTATGCAGAAATACGATTAGGTATTTAATACAAAGTCTCAATATATTTATATAAAACATTAAAGAATTTTAATATTGATATGCGTCACTATAAGATGCTGTTAATTATTACGTAACAACTTAATGCTTCGAGTACGGAGATTCCAGACACAATTGATTTTCAATTGTTATGGACCACGATCTTGGTCTTAGAGACTGGACGTATTAAGACAGAAAGTCGCTTAAGTAGAGACTGAATAAATTAATAACCGACTTGGTATTACATGTATCTCACAAATTTTTACCGCAGAACAACTGAGTTGCGAGACTTGGTTTTTTTTGACAAGTATTGTTTTTGATGGGATCTCATTTCTTTTTGTATTTTGTAGACGGTTATTTTGTAATGCGCTACCACATACTCGATTATAGCAAGTCTAATATCATACGACGACTCAATATTTCCATACATAGAGAATGACAAAGAATGAAATAAACACGAACCATCACCAGGTATAGGAATAACCCAGTGTGGACAAGGCTGATCATTCACATACAGTATTACTGAATCCATTGCGACTACCTACAAGTTAGATTGCAAAGTTATTTTTATGCAGAAATACGATTAGGTAATAAGAAATTTATAAATACTTAGGTACTTAAAGTATCTGGGGGCACGGCCGTGCCCCGACCAAGTCGAGCAAAGCGTCACGGCCGTACCATCCTTTTCTCGAAGCAATTCAGACCATTTTCGACCCCCTGTAACTTCGTTGTGGATAAAACTAGAAGACTGAAATTTTCAGTAACCACATGCAGGCATTGTAAAGACACGTATATTTCAAATTTCATTCAATTTGAACCAGTATTTTAAGAATTATAACGGGTCAAATTTCTTAAATTTTGTCACTCACTGACTCACCGATCATCAAAACTGTAAGGCACTTCTAGCAGACCTAGAAGCTTCAAATTTGGAATATAAGTAGTGTTTGGTGTATGAATCAAGGAAAAACTAAAAAATCTAGAAAAGACTAAAAAATTATTATTTTTTATTATTAGCAAAAAAAAATACAGCCCATACAGCCAAGTCTTCAGTTAAATTTTTCAATATTGGCTTTATTCGTAACGATGTTTTAAGATTTTATTTATTTTACGGCAATTATTATTATTGCTAGCGCGAGGGCGCGGGGCGGGGACAGTGGCGGGGCGCGCGGAAAGGTGAATGTCGCCGAGCGAGCAGCGGCCGCGCTCATACGCGCGAGCGACCCAATGCTGTTCGGATGTGCCCAGAATTCTTACCTATAAGTTTGCGATTTTCATTGATAATTTCGATTGCTATATTAGTTTGACGACTAAAGGCTACTCTCATTGGTTTACTGATATTATTTGCTTACAATTTGGACGTTGTTCGGATAAATAATTTAAATTAAATATTGATACTTTAAGTACCTAAGTATTTATAAATTTCTTATTACCTAATCGTATTTCTGCATAAAAATAACTTTGCAATCTAACTTGTAGGTAGTCGCAATGGATTCAGTAATACTGTATGTGAATGATCAGCCTTGTCCACACTGGGTTATTCCTATACCTGGTGATGGTTCGTGTTTATTTCATTCTTTGTCATTCTCTATGTATAATAATATTGAGTCGTCGTATGATATTAGACTTGCTATAATCGAGTATGTGGTAGCGCATTGGGATGAGTTACAAGTGTATACTTGTGACGAGCATGGAGACACGTAGAAGGTACCGAAAAGGAAAAAAGTAGAACTGTCTACAAAATACAAAAAGAAATGAGATCCCATCAAAAACAATACTTGTCAAAAAAACCAAGTCTCGCAACTCAGTTGTTCTGCGGTAAAAAGTTGTGAGATCTTTGTAATACCAAGTCGGTTATTAATTTATTCAGTCTCTACTTAAGCAACTTTCTGTCTTAATACGTCCAGTCTCTAAGACCACGATCGTGGTCCATAACAATTGAAAATCAATTGTGTCTGGAATCTCAGTACTCGAAGCATTAAGTTGTTACGTAATAATTAACAGCATCTTATAGTGACGCATATCAATATTAAAATTCTTTAATGTTTTATATAAATATATTGAGACTTGGCCATCGCACTAAATAATTGAATTTACATGTGTTTTCAGGCGATTGAATTTACACGTGTTTTCAGGCGATGTCCAAGTCTTCATTATTCATACTGTTTTACCATTATATAAGCTTTAATACTGGGGGTTAGAGAGGTATTCTTTGTGAAAACTTTTGATCAGGAAAACGGAAAAGGGAAACGCACTCATCACTAGTATTTATTGCGTTAAATTTATAGTATGTGCTAAACAATGATGAATATGTTTTTGTAAGTTCTCCACTACTGCTGTTGCTACTAATATTAGTATTATCATTCGATTATATTAATTCAATAATCAATTGGTTATTCGATTAATGAAATTATTCGACTTGCACATCGCTACTCCGCTACTACTGCAGCGCTTCGTGTGAACTTTAAGAACAAAGCTGTCACCCCCCTGGTATGAGCGCGGTTGCTGCTCGCTCGGCGACATTTACCTTTCCGCGCGCCCCGCCACTGTCCCCGCCCCGCGCTCTCGCGCTAGCAATAATAATAATTGCCGTAAAATAAATAAAATCATAAAACATCGTTACGAATAAAGCCAATATTGAAAAATTTAACTGAAGACTTGGGGCAATTTTATAACTTTGGAGAAGGGAAGGGCTTAATTTTCTTTGCGGTCTTTTCTAGATTTTTTAGTTTTTCCTTGATTCTTACACCAAACACTACTTATATTCCAAATTTGAAGCTTCTAGGTTTGCTAGAAGTGCCTTAGAATTTTGATGATCGGTGAGTCAGTGAGTGACAAAATTTAAGAAATTTGACCCGTTATAATTCTTAAAATACTGGTTCAAATTGAATGAAATTTGAAATATACGTGTCTTTACAATGCCTGCATGTGGTTACTGAAAATTTCAGTCTTCTAGTTTTATTCACAACGAAGTTACAGGGGGTCGAAAATGGTCTGAATTGCTTCGAGAAAAGGATGGTACGGCCGTGACGCTTTGCTCGACTTGGTCGGGGCACGGCCGTGCCCCCAGTAATTGTATTTCCTTATAATAGAAGAAATGCTGAGAATAGATTATTTACAGTGGAAAGAAAAATGGACAAAGACCCAAAATATGCGAGTGACTATATGAAGCAGGTAAATAATATGCTAGAAAAAGGTTATGCGAAAGAGCAAACAGACAACATGACAGGAGATAACGTATGGTTTTTACCACATTTTGGTGTTGTAAATCCGAATAAACCTGGAAAACTTCGTCTAGTTTTTGATGCGAAAGCTGAAACTAAAGGAGTATCTATGAACTCAGAGCTACTTACCGGACCTGATTTACTGAATTCTCTGGTTGGTGTATTGATCAGATTTAGAGAAAGAGCTGTTGGTGTTATAGGTGACATACGTGAGATGTTTCTTCAAGTGAAGATAATTGAAGAAGACCGCAATTCTCAGTCCTTTTTATGGAGAGGTATGGATCGGATAAATCCACCACGTACTTACCACATGACATCTATGATTTTTGGAGCGACTTCTTCGCCGTGTACTGCTATTTACATATTACGACGTAATGCTGATGATTATAAAGCATCTCATCCACGAACTGTAATGGGTATAAAGAGAAGACACTATGTTGATGATTATTTAGACAGCACTGATACTGAGGAGGAGATGAGACAGTTGATTATAGATGTAGCAATGATACATCAAGCAGGGGGGTTTGAAATTAGAGGATGGGCTTCAAATAAACCTTATGTACTACCGCGACAGCAGATTGATGAAAACACTGTTAAGCTATTTAAACAAGCTGATGACGAAATCGAACGTACTTTGGGATTAAATTGGCAACCATTGAATGATTATTTTGGGTTTGACTTAAGCTTGAAAAGAGTTAATAAGGACGTGGCCGAAGGAATACGTCCACCAACAAAACGGGAGATGTTAAAACTCATTATGTCGATTTTTGATCCTCTTGGTTTTTTGTGTCCATTCTTAGTTCGAGCGAAAATTCCTATGCAAGAAGTTTGGAGAAGTGGAGTTCAATGGGATGAACAAGTTAAAGATGAACATTCTCAAATTTGGTTTAAATGGTTGGCAGACTTAGGAAAATGTCGTAACTTTTCCATTCCTCGATGTTATGTATTTAAACAATTTGATCATTTCCAACTTCACATTTTTGTTGATGCATCAGAACAAGCATACTCAGCTGTTGCATATCTGCGACAAGAAGATCATGTAGCATTCATAATGGCTAAATGTAGAGTAGCCCCGATTAAAACCATGACGGTGCCGCGATTAGAATTACAGTCAGCACTTTTAGGTAGCCGAATTGCCAAGACTATTGTTGATGAACTTGATTTTAATATTGAGAAACGATATTTTTGGACTGATTCCCGAACTGTATATTACTGGATTCAAAATAATCCACGACAACATCAAGCTTTTATATCACACCGACTACATGAAATTGATGATTTGACAGAACTACATGAGTGGAGGTGGTTGCCGGGGAAGATAAACGTTGCTGATGAAGCAACCAGATGCGACATTAAAGAAGGACATGACATTAAATGGATTAAGGGACCCGATTTTTTAAGACTACGCGAAGAATATTGGCCGAAGATTGATCCTAATCCTGAAACAACAGATCAAAATATAAAAGAAAAGATCGATTCAATTTTATTAACTATGGTACCTACGAACTTATTAGATATGACACGATGTTCAAGCTGGAGACGATTAGTAAGGACTGTAGCACGGTTGCTATTATTTATTGACAAATGCAAACGATTGTGTACGTATATGACACCAGACCATGAACGAAGAGCTGAACTTTACATTTTTCAACAAATACAAATTATTGATTTTAATGAAGATATTACTATGTTGGAACAAAAACGGAACCTGAAAAATAAGAGTAAACTACGACTATTGAACCCAGAGTTAGATGACGACAGAGTATTGCGTTTAAGAAGTAGAATTGAAGCGACAAGATGTGTATCGCAAGATTTTAAGAATCCTATTATATTAGATGGACAAAATTATGCAGTGAAATTGATGATACAGTACAGACACCAGCAACTTGGTCATCATAGCCACGAAACCCTAATAAATGAACTTCGTCAGCAATTTTATATTTTCCGTCTTCGCGCGATTGTTAAGACTATGATAAGAAAATGCATTATTTGTAGAAGCAGACGATCTAAAGCTGAACAACCTATGATGGCAAGTTTACCACCTGCAAGACTTCAGCATCATTGTAGACCTTTTACCTATTGCGGAATTGATTTGTTCGGACCTATGGTGGTAAAGATTGGTCGAAGAAGAGAGAAAAGATGGGGAGTGTTATTTACCTGTTTGAATATTCGTGCTGTGCATATTGAATTAGCGGCTTCTTTGACAACTGATTCAACCATACTTGCTATCCGGCGTATGCCTGCTCGACGTGGTTTTCCAAGACAAATGTATTCTGACAATGGTACAAATTTTCATGCAGCAGATAAAGAACTTCGTAGTGCATTAAAAGATATTTACGAAGATGATACATTTACGAATGAAATGACAACACGAGGAATTGATTGGCGTTTCAATCCACCTGACGCACCACATATGGGCGGAGTTTGGGAGAGACTTATAAAATCAATTAAAATTGCTTTAAAAGCTACATTGAAATCCCAAGAACCCAAAGAAGTAGTTTTGGTCACATTACTTGCGGAGGCAGAGAATATAGTGAACAGCCGTCCCTTGACACATGTGACTCTAGATCCAAACGAGGAGGAGGCCCTAACGCCTAATCATTTTCTTTTAGGCTCCTCAAATGGAATGCCACGACCCGGACTTTTCACTGATAATGACATGAGATTGAGGCGACAATGGCGAATAACTCAGAAAATGGCAGATAATTTTTGGTCTCGTTGGGTTAAAGAGTATTTGCCGTCCCTGCATTTGCGGAAGAAGTGGACCGATAACGGGGGATCAAATTTATGTGTGGGCGATCTTGTTTTGATTGCAGATTCGACAGCTCCTCGAAATGTATGGGCTCGGGGCAGAATTATTAACACCATTCCAGGGCGTGATGGAAGAGTCCGCATTGTGGAAGTAACAACCAAGGGCGGAGTACTACGCCGTCCAGCATCTAAAATTGTGGTGCTCTTGAGAAACTCTGAAGATCAAGCTACGAGTCGGCCTCCACCATTGGGATAGCAAACCGAGGAGGAGATTGTGGCCGACCCAGGCCTGTGTGTCGTTGTGTTGTTTTCTATTTATCTGTTTTTCCTTAGGTGTTTTTTAGTGTGTTTGTTTGTGGTATGGTGTTTGATATGTTGTGTTTGTTTATGGAATCGTTATTCGATTGTCGTATTTGCCGCTGCCCGCAAGCGGACAGCGGTGGTGTCGTGTCTTTGATGGTTGTAAACACGACCTAAAAACAACTTTTGATTTATAATTTATTTTTTTGAATTTTGTAATGATGCGGCGAATTATCCCGTTTTTTTCGCAAGTTTTCGGTATTTCCTCATTTTCACTTTGATGTGGACATCCGATGTGAAAGTGATGTATGGAATGTTTGTGGGCGGCTTTGCACCTTTTCTGAAACGACTGTCAAATTTATTATAAACTGTCAAGTTTTTTTTTATACCGGAAAGTATAAAAATCACTGTTTATGTCATGACAGCTAAACTTGACAATTATGTGCATTTTTGACAGGCGTAAAATAGATGTCTCATAACGCTTTACAATCCCCTTATACATGACTTTAATGTAGAACCTCGTCTTGGGGGTGAAAATCAAGAAATTCAATAAATAATTATTTTTTATGTGCATATACATAGGCAATGGGGTCGAATTTCATTGATTTTCATAAGTTTTCAGTTTTTCCTAATTTTCACCTTTAAGATGACTTTCGATGTCAAAGTCATGTATGGGGCGTTTGTCAAACGTGGCGAGGTATATATGGAGTGACTGTCAAATTTATCGTAAACTGTCAATTTTATCCGTTATGACCAAAAATTTAAGAAAAAAAATGGAATAATACAATATTTGTCATGACAGCTAAATTTGACAGTTGACAGGAAATTTGACAGTTGTGTCACAAGTACTGCCACGTAATGAACAAACGCGCTATACATGACACCGACGTTGGAGGTCTTTCAGGGGGTCAAAACGAACAAAAACTGCAAAAAAATGACAAAAAACTCTTAGTTCGATAGCGACGCAACCGTCGAGAAAATAAAAATTGAACCTATATAACCGGTTCAGTGGGAGTCACGTAGACGTCAAAATAGTTTCTCTACCTTGACGCTTGTCAAAGTAAAAGATCCAGTTTTGATTTGACGATTTTTTTTTGTCGTTCATTGTCGATTTGTCGTAGTGCATCAAATAAAGCACCTTAAATTATAATGGACCAGCACTAGTGTTATTTATTTGCCGCTGCCCGCGAGCGGGCAGCGGTGTGTCGTTGTGTTGTTCTTTTTATCTGTTTTTCCTTAGGTGTTGTTTTATTGTGTTTGTTTATGGTGTCGTGTGTCTGTGTTTGTTTATGGTGTCGTGTGTCTGTGTTTGTTTATTGTATCGTGTTTGAAATATTGTGTTTGTTTGTGGTGTCGTGTCTTTGATTGTCGCATGATGTGTCGTTGTGTTTTTCTATTTATCTGTTGTTCTATTTACCGCAGCCCGCAAGCGGACAGCGGAGAGTGGTGTGTGTGTTTGTTTGTGGTGTCGTGTCTTCGATTGTCGTATTTGCCGCTGCCCGCAAGCGGGCAGCGGTGTGTCGTTGTGTTGTTTTCTATTTATCTGTTGTTCTATTTACCGCAGCCCGCAAGCGGACAGCGGAGAGTGGTGTGTGTGTTTGTTTGTGGTGTCGTGTCTTCGATTGTCGTATTTGCCGCTGCCCGCAAGCGGACAGCGGTGCTGTCGTGTCTTCGATTGTCGTATTTGCTGCTGCCCGCAAGCGGACAGCAGGGTATCGTTGTTTTACTGAGTATCGGTGTTCATATACAGAGGCGACTGAGTATAATTTCATTGATTTTCATCATTTTAGAGTTTTTCCTAATTTTCACCTCCAGGATGACTTTTGATGTCAAAGTCATGTATGGGGCGTTTGTCAAACGTGGTAGGCTTTGTATGAAGTGACTGTCAAAATTATTGTAAACTGTCAACTTTATCCGTTATGACCAAAAAATTGAGAAAAAAAATTGAAAAACACAATTTTTATTTTGACAGCTAAATTTGACAGTTGACAGGAATTTTGACAGCTATTTTACAGGTATTGCCACCTAATGAACAAACGCGCTATACATGACACCGACGTTGGAGGTCTTTTAGGGGGTCAAAATAGTCAAAATGTGCAAAAAAAATGAAAAAAAACGAATAGTTCGATAGCGACGCAGCCGTCGAGAAAATCGAAATTCCGAGTTCTTACGCTCTATCAGCGGTTCAGTGGGAACACGTTGACGTCAAAATCGTTTCTCTAACTTGACAGTTGTCGGAGAATAAGTCCTGTTTGTTTGGAAATCGAAAAAGTCTGATTTCGTCAACTTTTTCTGATTTCGTCAGTTTTTTTTTTCGCATGTTAAATGATGTTCGACTAATAATCGATTGCGCGAATAAAAATTCAGTCAGCGGGCAACGGATCAGGGAGAAAAAAAAATTTTGACAGTTAAAAATGTCAAATGTCAAAATTTGCGATTTTGTCCAAGGTCATCTAAACTTTATCTACAACTCTTCCATACATGTCAAAACTGTCAGAGCACTCCTTCAGGGAAAACGTTCCTACACTTCCGTAAGCCAGTGAGTCACGCAAGCGGCTTTATATTATATGGGAATGGGAATAGGATAGGATTATTGCACTATTTATTCCTGCAATATTTTTTAAAATTTTCCATTTCGGTTTTGGATTGTTTTTGGCTTTTGTTAGTTCTTCTTGTTCATATTTTATCTTAAGTAGGTTATTACAAAAATTTCGATATCGCGTGTATGTAGTCTTTGAGATCATGTTGTGTGGGTCGTTTTTAGATAGATCGACTAGAGCGTCGCGGTTGACGTAGCGGTCCCTCATGACGAGAAGATAAAGCTGTGAAAGCCTACAAAGATAAGCAAATAAAGTGTTGATCTGGCTCGCAAGGTTGTCGACATGTGGAAGGTGGATGCAGCAACCATTGTGTCAATAGTCGTGACTGCCAATGGCTTAATAGCCAAGACCCTCAATGAACACCTAAAGAGGCTTGTTAGGTAGCTGGATCAAGCGTTTGATTCAGAAAGCGGTACTCCTGGACACATCGCGTATTGTTAGGAGGTTTCTTTCTCAGGAGCCCTGACCATCGGTGGCTTGGACCCTGTTCCCGATGCCGGTGGACAATTCTTTTTTTATATTTTTAAATTATTTTTTTTTTTTAAATAAGACTAAGATTAAGGAAAAATAAATATAATAATAACTAATAATAAATATAATTAAATTAATAATATAAACAATAAATTAATTATATAATTCAATCAATAGGTACTTTTTCTTTGTTATAATAAATTATTAATTTCTTTTGACGAACCGCATAATGGACTGATGATGAATGGACATAATGGACAAATCTGAATAATGGACCATTAGGATGCAAGAGATATTTAAGAGATATAACTATGGTACTAAAGTTGTTTCTTACTAAAAGGCTTAGCTGGACTGTTATCAAATTCAAGACCTGGAGTATGATGACCTTACCTTATGAGGAACTATGAGGATCCAAGGCTATGACTAAAGTTGTTCCTTACTATAAGGCTTAGCTGGGCTATTATTAAATTAAAGACCTGGAGTTCCTTATGATGAACTATGAGGATGCAAAGGATATTAAGGAGATATTACTATTGTGCTATGACTTAAGTTGTTTCAAGTGTTCAAATCGGGGGTTCCTTTAAAATTTTAATTTATTGTTAAGTTTATTTTCATATATTGGGTTTCGAATCAGAATCTACGTGGTGAGTCCATTTTTTTTACGCACATTTAATTCGTTCTTTTTTTTTCAGGGATTTCAAGCTGATCCTATATTTTATCAACATGGCTTAACTTATTTGAAAGATGGAACCCATTTAAGAAGGCTTCCAACTAGTGTGAATCTAGGAAGTATTGGCGATCCAAATATACTGAAACCATTGTGCCTTATAATAGGATTGGCTGTTGGAAGAAGAAAAAGAAACGTATTCTTTCTTAGACTTTCCTGTTATTATGAGTATATTATGAGGAATTATTCAACAGTACCCAAATTTACCGTATCATTGATATTTGTTGGTATTCAATATTTATACGATTATATTATATTGAAAAGAAAACTTAACTAATAAATCAAAATTAAAATTTTAAAGAAACCCCCAAAACATAAACTTTGTCTACAACTCCCCCATACAAGTAAAAACTGTCAGAGTACTTCTTCTAGGAAAACTAAGTAAATTCTGTCATTTTTGTCATTCATTCTATGTGCGACGTCTTCAATAATGTCTTCAAGTTCCAATAGTGGAATATTTGAATACCACATTCACAATAACTCAATTCACGATTTTGTAATAGTAAACGTAATAGAATAAGTATAAAATAAAATTAAATTGGTATATTGAAATTTTCTTGATCCTCAATTGACCATTGCGTTAATAGAGCAGTTATTGTAAACAAAATACATCGTGCAAATATCAATAGGGCGGCGCGCGGGGCGTGGAGTAGCCGCCGGTGCATTTGCTGTTATAGATTATACTATGTGTATAACATTGTTTTAGAACCGAAAAGAGATTGCATCTGAGAGGAAATAGTTCTTTGTTAACCACACCTAAAGCTAATTAATATCGTTCCTTGAAATTATTTCTTAACAAATATTTGTAATTATTTATTGTTTCAAATAAAACAAGCATTCGTTTCGACTGGGAATCAAACTCGGGATTTTACTCGTCACAAATTGTTGTGCTTACTATTAGCCGCGCTTAATAGTAAGCACACCATTTATTAACTCAGATTATTAGCATAAGATAAAAAATATGCTATTTGGTAAATGAAATTAAAATTAAAATTTTAAAGGAACCCCCGAAACGCCTGGAACCACTTTGGTCATATCATCAGCTTTATAGTAATAAACAACATTAGTCATGGCTCAATAGTTATATCCCTTTAATATCCCTTGGATCCTTATGGTGCATCATCAGATAACTACTCCAGGTCTTCAATTTAATAATGGTCCAGCTAATGGCTCATAGAGAGTAACAATTTTAGTTAAAGCACTATGATATTATCTGTTATTGATTTGCTGATCTGAGAGGATTCATGATCAGATACTGCCGATCTTCAATTTGATAACGGCCCAGCTAAAGGCTTAGTTAAAGCACTACAGTTCTATCTCTTTTTTTTGCTGATCAATTGATATCAATTTGCTGATCTGAGAGGATTCATAATGGTGCATCATCAGATTGCCCGGTCTTCAATTTGATGACGGTCCAGCTAAATGCTCTTAGTGAGTAACAATTTTAGTGAAAGCACTATAGTTCTATCTCTTGTTGATTTGCTGATCTCAGAGGATTCGTGATGGTGCCTTATCAGATACTCTCGGTCTTTAATTTGATAACGGTCCAGCTAATGGCTCATAGTGAGTAACAATTTTAGTTAAAGCACTACAGGTCCATTTCTTGTTGATTTGCTGATCTGAGAGGATCCATGATCAGATTTTTTAGATCCGGAATGTTTTATTTTATCGCACAAACTTTTCTACACTTAGTGTCCTACCTTCAAGACAAATCTAATAAGTCCAAACTTAGTATACCAAAAAAAAATTTAAACACATCCAGGATTTCGTCTCGTACCTTCGAGTTCCATCATCAGAGTAGCTTAGTGGTACCAGTTAAAACACACATGTATTTGTATACGTTTTTATTTCAAATGTTAAGTCACAGATATGTTTAAAAGTAAAGTAAATACCTATAAGGCTGGGAATACAAGTCTGCTTTTCCTCTCCGATAGTCCGATCCACTCGTGCCATACATTTGTTTAAATACTTAATACACGTCAGATCCAATAGTCGGATCGGATGTCAGAATCGGAAACAACGCCAAGGCGCTTACGATTTTATGGCCGATCCGATTGTCTGAAGGTGCAGTTTTCATACAGAATACAGAAACAAAATAGACGTCCGATTCCTACTTCCGATTTGTAAATAATTTGCTCAGCAATATCGGACGTGTATTCCCAGCCTTATGCGTGTTTAGAAAAGCAACCCTTGTACGTCGCTATGCGACGAAGATTGTTATTTTATGTCTAATAAATATGCCATTGTTAAAACACGTAAAAAATGTTATAATTTTTCCCCTAAAATATTGACATAAAATAACAATCTTCGTCGCATAGCGACGTACAAGGGTTGCTTTCCTAAACAGCGCGTCTAAGATCGCTACCGCAGCTAACAAATCGAGCTGATGACCTTGAAACCCCTGATCAGATCTTCATCAATTGTAGCTAAGAACCATCTCGATCACGTCAGCTTTCAAATGAAACAAACCGCATCGTAATCGGTCCATTCGTTTAGGAGCTACGATGCCACAGACAGACACACAGATACACAGAGCCACAGATACACAGATACACAGACAAGTCAAACTTATAACACCCCTCTTTTTTGGTCGGGGGTTAAAAAAGAAAACTCATAAAACAATAAATTATTTTAAAAAAATATTGAAATCAAAACAAAATATGTATGTATTATTTCATTTAATGCAAGTAGGTATAAATACATATTATTATTATTAAAAAAGCAATAACATTTACGATTGTGATAATATTTTTTTTTTATTATTTGTTAATATTTAACATCACACTTCAATAGTGACTCGTCTGTGCTTAAACTTATCTTTGATTCTTTCTAAAAAATAACCGTCGTTCGGGACGCGCGTCGTCGTTACGTCATCGTGTTTTTATAGTTATTCTATATTTCTTAAATTTTCCTGCAACTTCCATTCAACACAAAGGATCACCTTTTCTCCTACCCCATTCTAGATAGATTGCACATCCTAAATTTCTAAAAATATGTCTCAACCTAACCTAACCAAGTTCTTCAGCGACATAAGATGTTGTAAATCATTAAAATATTTATATTTACCTGTATATCGTCTGTGGAATTTGATGAAGAGTCATCTTCGGGACTTATGTTAGATGGATTAATGTTCGGATTAATGTTAGAAAGTACAACTTTTATGTTAAAAAATATAATAAATATTAATAAGGCTAGAGGACGGGTTTAAAACCGTTAGCTGTTACCAATGTATCTTTGATAAATGTATTTTTGTTGTTTTTAATCGTTTAATAAATATAAATAAATAAAACTAATTTACATAAATTATATATTAAAATAAATTTAATAAAATTAATTTTAAAGCATTATTTCTGTTTATCTTAATGAATATAGAACAATTTTATTTTTAAAATATAAAACAAAAGAATACATATTTCGCAAAACAAAATGGCGATCCTTGCGAAACACAAAACAATTGAAATATGAATAAATTGGTAATTTTATTAGTTTATAATATTAGCATATGTTTTTAATATGTCATAATTAAATGTTATATACAAAATAAATACCTTTCTCATTACCGGAGCTGTGTTTTTGCACTTGCATATTCCCCGTCGTTTGGATGGTCGCCCAGGTTTTTTCTTAATTGCTAAGAATACATTAAATCGTTATTTATTTATTTAAATTATTATATTATAATTACGATTAATAATAATTAAAGGTTTAATACTCACGTTTCATGTTAAATTAACTAAAATTTATTCCACTTGTTAACAATTCATAGAAAGCGATGCACTCTAACTCGAAACGCAAGTGAAAATGATGGCGGCTAGTAAATTTGCCATAAACAATTTTTTAAGTTAGTAAATTAAAAACAATTATTAAATTATTTTTTGTAATAATTGTTTCTATATTATATTTATATTATTAAAATATTTATTAATTTTTTTTTGCAAAATATATGAATTTTATTTTTTGTATGTATTATAATATATTTAGTATTTTATTGTCTATGTTTTTGTGATTAATTTAAATAAGGAATTTATAAATCTTGTGTAAATGGATGCGTTAAACAAGTTAGGCCTATGAGGAAGTTTTCCGACCAAATTGGAGACATCTTTAAAAAAGTTAGATTACCTAGTGCCCATAACCATAGAGCCTTTTTTTGACGACAGGCGTGGACGAACGGTTTAGCGACTGGTTTGTTGCGCGTAAAGTTCCGGGTTCGATCCCCGGTCGGAGCAAATATTTGTTTCATAGCTTTTATTTGTAATATTTAATATTATTTGTTAATAAAAATAAAGAGATGGATATTTGCTTCGGGTCTGGTTATCAAAGAGTGGTAGGCAGTGGTACCCAGTCTGCCGATCCGGGGTAGTACCACCACTACTTACAAGTATACAGACCGTGAAGTGATTTGGTCACGTTTCGGGATCAGCTTGTAAGTTAAGATGACTTTTGGTGTCAAAGTCATGTATAGGGCGTTTGTCAAACGTGGTGGTGATGGACGTGATGGACAAACGCGCTATACAAGACACCAACGGTAGAAGTCTTTTAAGGGGTAAAAACGAACAAAAATTTCCCAAAAAATGACAAAAATCGATTAGTTCGATAGCGACGCAGCCGTCGAGAAAATCGAAATTCCGAGTTCTTACGCTCTATAAGCGCTTTAGAGGGAACACGTAGACGTCAAAATTGTTTCTCTAACTTGACAGTTGTCGGAGAATAACCCCTGTATGTTTGTGAATCAGAAAAGTCCGATTTCGCCAACTTTTTCTGATTTCGTCAAAGTTTTTTTTTTCCCATGTTAAATGATGTTCGACGATTAATCGATTGCGCGAATAAAATTTCCGTCAGCGTGCAACGGATCAGGGAGAAAAAAAAAATGTTGACAGTTAAAAATGTCAAATGTCAAAATTTGCGATTTTGTCCAAGGTCATCTAAACTTTGTCTACAACTCTCCCATACATGTCAAAACTGTCAGAGCACTCCTTCTGGGTAAACTACTCTACACTTCCGTACATCGGTACATCAGTCACGCAAGCAGCTTTATATAATATGGGAGACTAGTGTTGTATTATTTGCCGCTGCCCGCGAGCGGGCAGCGGTGTGTCGTTGTGTTGTTCTTTTTATCTGTTTTTCCTTAGGTGTTGTTTTATTGTGTTTGTTTATGGTGTCGTGTGTCTGTGTTTTTGTGTTTGTTTATTGTATCGTGTTTGAAATATTGTGTTTGTTTGTGGTGTCGTGTCTTTGATTGTCGCATGATGTGTCGTTGTGTTGTTCCTTTTATCTGTTGTTCTATTTACCGCAGCCCGCAAGCGGACAGCGGAGAGTGGTGTGTGTGTTTGTTTGTGGTGTCGTGTCTTCGATTGTCGCATGATGTGTCGTTGTGTTGTTCTATTTATCTGTTGTTCTATTTACCGCAGCCCGCAAGCGGACAGCGGAAAGTGGTGTGTGTGTTGGTTTGTGGTGTCGTGTCTTCGATTGTCGTATTTGCCGCTGCCCGCAAGCGGACAGCGGTGGTGTCGTGTCTTTGATTGTCGTATTTGCTGCTGCCCGCAAGCGGACAGCAGGGTATCGTTGTTTTACTGAGTATCGGTGTTCATATACAGAGGCGACTGAGTATAATTTCATTGACTTTCATCATTTTGGAGTTTTTCCTAATTTTCACCTCCAGGATGACATTTGATGTCAAAGTCATGTATGGGGCGTTTGTCAAACGTGGTAAGCTTTGTATGAAGTAACTATCAAAATTATTGTAAACTGTCAACGTTATCCGTTATGACCAAAAAATTAAGAAAAAAAATTGAAAAACACAATTTTTGTTATGACAGCTAAATTTGACAGTTGACAGGAATTTTGACAGTTGTGTTACAGGTACTGCCACGTAATAAACAAACGCGCTATACATGACACCGACGTTGGAGGTCTTTTAGGCGGTCAAAACGAACAAAAACTGCAAAAAAATGACAAAAAACTCTTAGTTCGATAGCGACGCACCTGTCGAGAAAATCAAAATTCCGCCTCCCCAACCCCTAATAGCGGTTCAGTGGGAGTCACTTAGACGTCAAAATAGTTTCTCTACATTGACGCTTGTCAAAGTAAAAGATCCAGTTTTGATTTGACGATTTTTTTTTGTCGTTCATTGTCGTTTTGTCGTAAGGCGTCAAATAAAGCACCTCAAACTATGCTGGACCAGCAAAAAAAAATTGACACCTCTGATAGAAAAATTGAAAAATGTCAAAAAAATGTCAAAGAAAAAATAACATTTGACAAATTTTGACAGTCGTTTGGGGCCCTACTGAGGACCCTTTACAACTCCCTTATACACGTCAAAACTGTCAAATCGCTCCAAGTGCCCGAAATCGTAAAAAGTCCGATTTCGTCAACTTTTTCTGATTTCGTCAAAGTTTTGTTTTTTGCATATTAAATGATGTTCGACGATTAATCGATTGCGCGAATAAAAATTCCGTCTGCGGGCAACGGATCAGGGAGAAAAAAAATTTTGACAGTTAAAAATGTCAAATGTCAAAATTTAATACTTGGTCGGGGGTCACATAAAGATCCTCTACAATTCCGCTATACATGTCAAAACTGTCAAAGCACTCGTTCTGGGAAAACTAATCCTCTACATAAGTGAGTGGGTAAGTCACGCAAGCAGCTGTATATTATATCGACTAGTGTTATTTATTTGCCGCTGCCCGCGAGCGGGCAGCGGTGTGTCGTTGTGTTGTTTTCTATTTATCTGTTGTTCTATTTACCGCAGCCCGCAAGCGGACAGCGGAGAGTGGTGTGTGTGTTTGTTTGTGGTGTCGTGTCTTCGATTGTCGTATTTGCTGCTGCCCGCAAGCGGACAGCAGGGTATCGTTGTTTCGGTGTGCATCGGTGTTCCTATACATAGGCGATGGGGTAGAATTTCATTGATTTTCATCATTTTACAGTTTTTCCTAATTTTCACCTTCAAGATGACTTTCGATGTCAAAGTCATGTATGGGACGTTTGTCAAACGTGGCGAGGTCTATATGGAGTAACTGTCAAATTTATTGTAAACTGTCAATTTTATCCGTTATGACCAAAAAATTAAGAAAAAAAATGGAAAAATACAATATTTGTCATGACAGCTAAATTTGACAGTTGACAGGAAATTTGACAGTTGTGTTACAGGTACTGCCACGTAATGAACAAACGCGCTATACATGACACCGACGTTGGAGGTCTTTCAGGGGGTCAAAATGGTCAAAATGTGCAAAAAAATGACAAAAAACGATTAGTTCGATAGCGACGCAACCGTCAAGAAAATCGAAATTCTGAGTTCTTACGCTCTATGGTCGGTTCAGTGGGAACACGTAGACGTCAAAATCGTTTCTCTAACTTGACAGTTGTCGAAAAATAACTCCTATTTATAAATCGACTATTTTTTTTTGTCGTTCATTGTCGTTTTGTCGTAGTGCGTCAAATAAAGCACCTCAAACTATGCTGGACCAGCAAAAAAAAATTGGCACCTCTAATAGAAAAATTGAAAAATGTCAAAAAAATGTCAAAGAAAAAATAACATTTGACAAATTTTGACAGTCGTTTGTGGCCCTCCTAGGGACCCCCTACAATTCCTTCATACATGTCAAAACTGTCAGACAGCTCCAAGTGGCCGAAATCGTAAAAAGTCCGATTTCGTCAACTTTTTCTGATTTCGTCAAAGTTTTTTTTTTCGCATATTAAATGATGTTCGACGATTAATCGATTGCGCGAATAAAAATTCCGTCAGCGGGCAACGGATCAGGGAGAAAAAAAAATTTTGACAGTTAAAAATGTCAAATGTCAAAATTTGCGATTTTGTCCAAGGTCATTCAAACTTTGTCTACAACTCTTCCATACATGTCAAAACTGTCAGAGCACTCCTTCTGGGTAAACTACTTTACACTTCCGTACATCGGTAGGTGAGTCACGCAAGCAGCTTTATATAATATGGGACTAGTGTTATTTATTTGCCGCTGCCCGCGAGCGGGCAGCGGTGTGTCGTTGTGTTTTTTTATTGGTTCTGTTTTTCCTTAGGTGTGTTTTTATTGTGTTTGTTTATGGTGTCGTGTGTCTGTGTTTTTGTAATTGTTTATTGTATCGTGTTTAAAATATTGTGTTTGTTTGTGGTGTCGTGTCTTCGATTGTCGCATTTGCCGCTGCCCGCAAGCGGACAGCGGTGGTGTAGTGTCTTCGATTGTCGCATTTGCCGCTGCCCGCAAGCGGACAGCGGTGGTGTCGTGTCTTCGATTGTCGTATTTGCTGCTGCCCGCAAGCGGACAGCAGGGTATCGTTGTTTCGGTGTGCATCGGTGTACATATACATAGGCGATGGCGAAGAATTTCATTGATTTTCATAATTTTTAAATTTTTCCTAATTTTCACCTTCAAGATGACTTTCGATGTCAAAGTCATGTATGGGGCGTTTGTCAAACGTGGCGAGGTATATATGGAGTGACTATTAAATTTATCGTAAACTGTCAATTTTATCCGTTATGACCAAAAAATTAAGAAAAAAAATGAAAAAATACATTATTTGTCATGACAGCTAAATTTGACAGTTGACAGGAATTTTGACAGTTGTGTTACAGAGACTGCCACGTGGTGGACAAACGCGCTATAAATGACACCGACGTTGGAGGTCTTTTAAGGGGTGAAAACAAACAAAAACTGCAAAAAAATGACAAAAAACTATTAGTTCGATAGCGACGCACCCGTCGAGAAAATAAAAATTCGGCTCCCCCAACCTATATAACCGGTTCAGTGGGAGTCACGTAGACGTCAAAATAGTCTCTCTACCTTGACGCTTGTCAAAGTAAAAGATCCAGTTTTGATTTGACGATTTTTTTTTGTCGTTCATTGTCGTTTTGTCGTAGTGCGTCAAATAAGGCATCTTAAACTATGCTGGCCCAGAAAAAATGAGTACTATCTCTAATGGAAAAATCGAAAAATGTCAAAAAAATGTCATAGAAAAAATGTCATTTCTTAAATTTTGACAATCATTTGGGGCCCTCTTGGGGACCCCCTACAACTCCCCAATACATGTCAAAACTGTCAGACAGCTCCAAGTGCCCGAAATCGTAAAGTGTCTGATTTCGTCAACTTTTTCTGATTTCGTCAAAAAATTTTTTTTTTCATTATAAATGATGTCCGACCACTTATCGATTGCGCCGATAAAAATCTTAATGGAGGGCAACGGATCAGGGAGTAAAAAAAATTTTGACAGTTATAAATGTCAAATGTCAAAATTTTCGATTTTGTCGGGGGTCGCATAAACATCCTCTACAACTTGCCCATACATGTCAAAACTGTCAGAGCACTCCTTCTGGGAAACTAACCTTGTAAATGAGCTAGTCACGCAAGCGGCTGTATATTATATCGACTAGTGTTATTTATTTGCCGCTGCCCGCGAGCGGGCAGCGGTGTGTCGTTGTGTTTTATTTTGTGTATTTGCCGCTGCCCGCAAGCGGACAGCGGTGGTGTCGTGTCGTTATGTTTTATTTTGTGTATTTGCCGCTGCCCGCAAGCGGACAGCGGTTGTGTCGCGACTTCGATTGTCGTATTTGCTGGTATCCTTGTTTCGGAGTGCATCGGTGTTCATATACAGAGGCGACAGAGTATAATTTCATTGATTTTCATCATTTTACAGTTTTTCCTAATTTTCACCTCTAAGATGACTTTTGATGTCAAAGTTATGTATGGGGCGTTTGTCAAACGTGGTAAGCTTTGTATGGAGAGACTGTCAAAATTATTGTAAACTGTCAACTTTATCCGTTATGACCAAAAAATTGAGAAAAAAAATTGAAAAACACAATTTTTGTTATGACAGCTAAATTTGACAGTTGACAGGAATTTTGACAGTTGTGTTACAGGGACTGCCACGTGGTGGACAAACGCGCTATACACGACACCAAAGTTGGAGGTCTTTCAGGGGGTCAAAATGGTCAAAATGTGCAAAAAAATGCCAAAAAATGATTAGTTCGATAGCGGCGCAACCGTCGAGAAAATCGAAATTACGAGTTCTTACGCTCTATGATCGGTTCAGTAGGAACACGTAGACGTCAAAATCGTTTCTCTAACTTGACAGTTGTCGAAGAATAACTCCTATTTATAAATCGACGATTTTTTTTTGTTGTTCATTGTCGTTTTGTCGTAGTGCGTCGAATAAAGCATCTCAAACTATGCTGGACCAGCAAAAAAAAATTGGCACCTCTGATAGAAAAATTGAAAAATGTCAAAAAAATGTCAAAGAAAAAATGACATTTCTCATATTTTGACAATCGTTTGGGGCCCTACTGAGGACCCCCTACAATATCCCTATACATGTCAAAACTGTCAAATTACTCCAAGTGCCCATAATCGTAAAGTATCCGATTTCGTCAACTTTTTCTTATTTCGCCAAAGTTTTTTTTTTCGCATACTAAATGACGTTTGACGACTTATCGATTGCGTCAATAAAAATCTTAATGGAGGGCAACGGATGTGGGAGTAAAAAAAAATTTGACAGTCAAAAATGTCAAATGTCAAAATTTGCTATTTTGTCGGGGGTCACATAAACATCCTCTACAACTTTCCCATACATGTCAAAACTGTCAAAGCACTCCTTCCGGGAAAACGTTTCTACACTTCCATTACACGTCACGCAAGCAGCTGTATATTATATTGACTAGTGTTATTTATTTGCCGCTGCCCGCGAGCGGGCAGCGGTGTGTCGTTGTGTTGTTCTTTTTATCTGTTTTTCCTTAGGTGTTGTTTTATTGTGTTTGTTTATGGTGTCGTGTGTCTGTGTTTGTTTATGGTGTCGTGTGTCTGTGTTTGTTTATTGTATCGTGTTTGAAATATTGTGTTTGTTTGTGGTGTCGTGTCTTTGATTGTCGCATGATGTGTCGTTGTGTTTTTCTATTTATCTGTTGTTCTATTTACCGCAGCCCGCAAGCGGACAGCGAAGAGTGGTGTGTGTGTTTGTTTGTGGTGTCGTGTCTTCGATTGTCGTATTTGCCGCTGCCCGCAAGCGGACAGCGGTGGTGTCGTGTCTTCGATTGTCGTATATGCCGCTGCCCGCAAGCGGACAGCGGTGGTGTCGTGTCTTCGATTGTCGTATTTGCTGCTGCCCGCAAGCGGACAGCAGGGTATCGTTGTTTCTGTGTGCATCGGTGTTCCTATACATAGGCGATGGGGTTGAATTACATTGATTTTCATCATTTTACAGTTTTTCCTAATTTTTACCCCTAAGATGAATTTTGATGTCAAAGTTATGTATAGGGCGTTTGTCAAACGTGGTAAGCTTTGTATGGAGTAACTGTCAAATTTATTGTAAACTGTCAATTTTATTCGTAATGACCAAAAAACTGAGAAAAAAAATTGTAAAACACAATTTTTGTTATGACAGCTAAATTTGACAGCTGACAGGAATTTTGACAGTTGTGTTACAGGTACTGCCACGTAATAAACAAACGCGCTATACATGACACCGACGTTGGAGGTCTTTTAGGCGGTCAAAACGAACAAAAACTGCAAAAAAATGACAAAAACTCTTAGTTCGATAGCGACGCACCTGTCGAGAAAATCAAAATTCCGCCTCCCCAACCCCTAATAGCGGTTCAGTGGGAGTCACTTAGACGTCAAAATAGTTTCTCTACATTGACGCTTGTCAAAGTAAAAGATCCAGTTTTGATTTGACGATTTTTTTTTGTCGTTCATTGTCGTTTTGTCGTAGTGCAATAAATAAAAAACCTTAAACCATAATGGACCAGCAAAAAAAAATTGACACCTCTGGTAGAAAAATCGAAAAATGTCAAAAAAATTACAAAGAAAAAATTACATTTTACAAATTTTGACAGTCGTTTGGGGCCCTACTGAGGACCTCCTACAACCCTCCTATACACGTCAAAACTGTCAGATCACTGCAAAAGCCCGAAATCGTAAAAAGTCCGATTTCGTCAACTTTTTCTGATTTCGTCAAAGTTTTTTTTCTCGCACGTTAAATGATGTTCGACGAATAATCGACTGCGCGAATAAAAATTCTGTCAACGGGCAACGGATCAGGGAGAAAAAAAAATTTTGACAGTTAAAAATGTCAAATGTCAAAATCTGTAGGTTGCGTTGGGGTCACATAAACATCCTGTACAACTCCCCCATACATGTCAAAACTGTCAGAGCACTCCTTCTGGGAAACTAATCCTCTAAGTGAGTGAGTAGATCAGTCACGCAAGCAGCTGTATATTATATCGACTAGTGTTATTTATTTGCCGCTGCCCGCGAGCGGGCAGCGGTGTGTCGTTGTGTTTTATTTATTGTAAACTGTCAACTTTATCCGTTATGTCCCAAAAATTGAGAAAAAAAATTAAAATTACATTTTTTTGTCATGACAGCTAAATTTGACAGTTGACAGGAAATTTGACAGTTGTGTTACAGAGACTGCCACGTGATGGACAAACGCGCTATACATGACACCGGAGTTGGAGGTCTTTTAAGGGGTGAAAACGAACAAAAATTTCCCAAAAAATGACAAAAAACGAATAGTTCGATAGCGACGCAGCCGTCGAGAAAATCGAAATTCCGAGTTCTTACGCTCTATAAGCGCTTCAGTGGGAACACGTAAACGTCAAAATTGTTGCTGTAACTTGACAGTTGTCGGAGAATAAGTCCTGTTTGTTCGGAAATCTAAACAGTCCGATTTCGTCAACTTTTTCTGATTTCGTCAAAGTTTTTTTTTTCGCATATTAAATGATGTTCGACGATTAATCGATTGCGCGAATAAAATTTCCGTCAGCGGGCAACGGATCAGGGAGTAAAAAAAATTTTGACAGTTAAAAATGTCAAATGTCAAAATTTGCGATTTTGTCTGGGGTCATCTAAACTTTGTCAACAACTCCCCCATACATGTCAAAACTGTCAGAGCACTCCTTCCGGGAAAACGTTTCTACACTTCCGTACATCGGTACATCGGTACATTACACGTCACGCAAGCAGCTTTATATTATATGGGACTAGTGTTATTTATTTGCCGCTGCCCGCGAGCGGGCAGCGGTGTGTCGTTGTGTTGTTTTATTTATCTGTTCTATTTACCGCAGCCCGCAAGCGGACAGCGGAGAGTGGTGTGTGTTTGTTTGTGGTGTCGTGTCTTCGATTGTCGTATTTGCTGCTGCCCGCAAGCGGACAGCAGGGTATCGTTGTTTTACTGAGTATCGGTGTTCATATACAGAGGCGACTGAGTATAATTTCATTGATTTTCATCATTTTAGAGTTTTTCTTAATTTTCACCTTCAAGATGACTTTCGATGTCAAAGTCATGTATGGGACATTTGTCAAACGTGGCGAGGTCTATATGGAGTGACTGTCAAATTTATTGTAAACTGTCAATTTTATTCTTTATGACCAAAAAATTAAGAAAAAAATGGAAAAATACATTATTTGTCATGACAGCTAAATTTGACAGTTGACAGGAATTTTGACAGCTGTGTTACAGGTACTGCCACGTATTGAACAAACGCGCTGTACATGACAGCGACGTTGGAGGTCTTTCAGGGGGTCAAAACGAACAAAAACTGCAAAAAAATGACAAAAAACGATTAGTTCCATAGCGACGCACCTGTCGAGAAAATCAAAATTCCGCTTCCCCAACCCCTAATAGCGGTTCAGTGGGAGTCACGTAGACGTCAAAATAGTTTCTCTACTTTGACGCTTGTCAAAGTAAAAGATCCAGTTTTGATTTGACGATTTTTTTTTGTCGTTCATTGTCGTTTCGTCGTAGTGCATCAAATAAAGCACCTCAAACCATAATGGACCAGCAAAAAAAAATTGACACCTCTGGTAGAAAAATCGAAAAATGTCAAAAAAATGTCAAAGAAAAAATGATATTTGACAAATTTTGACAGTCGTTTGGGGCCCTCGTGGGGACCCCCTACAACTCCCCAATACACGTCAAAACTGTCAGACTGCTCCAAGTGACCGAAATCGTAAAGTGTCTGATTTCGTCAACTTTTTCTGATTTCGTCAAAGTTTTTTTTTTCGCATATTAAATGATGTTCGATGAATAATCGATTGCGCAAAAAAAAATTCAGTCAGCGGGCAACGGATCAGGGAGTAAAAAAAAATTTGACAGGTAAAAATGTCAAATGTCAAAATTTGCGATTTTGTCGGGGCTCACATAAACATCCTCTACAACTCCCCCATACATGTCAAAACTGTCAGAGCACTCCTTCTGGGAAACTAACCTTCTATATCCGTACCTCGGGACATCAGTCACGCAAGCAGCTTTATATTATATGGGACTAGTGTTGTATTATTTGCCGCTGCCCGCGAGCGGGCAGCGGTGTGTCGTTGTGTTTTGTTTTGTGTATTTGCCGCTGCCCGCAAGCGGACAGCGGTTTTGTCGCGTCTTCGATTGTCGTATTTGCTGGTATCCTTGTTTCGGAGTGCATCGGTGTTCATATACAGAGGCGACAGAGTATAATTTCATTGATTTTCATCATTTTACAGTTTTTCCTAATTCTCACCTCTAAGATGACTTTTGATGTCAAAGTTATGTATGGGGCGTTTGTCATACGTGGTAAGCTTTGTATGGAGAGACTGTCAAAATTATTGTAAACTGTCAACTTTATCCGTTATGTCCCAAAAATTAGGAAAAAAAAATAACATTACATTTTTTGACATGACAGCTAAATTTGACAGTTGACAGGAATTTTGACAGCTGTTTTACAGGTATTGCCACCTATTGAACAAACGCGCTATACATGACACCGACGTTGGAGGTCTTTTAGGGGGTCAAAATAGTCAAAATGTGCAAAAAAATGACAAAAAACGATTAGTTCGATAGCGACGCAACCGTCGAGAAAATCAAAATTCGGCTCCCCCAACCCCTAATAGCGGTTCAGTGGGAGTCACGTAGACGTCAAAATAGTTTCTCTACCTTGACGCTTGTCAAAGTAAAAGATCCAGTTTTGATTTGACGATTTTTTTTTGTCGTTCATTGTCGTTTTGTCGTAGTGCATCAAATAAAGCATCTTAAACCATAATGGACCAGCAAAAAAAAATTGACACCTCTGGTAGAAAAATCGAAACATGTCAAAAAAATGTCAAAGAAAAAATGACATTTGACAAATTTTGACAGTCGTTTGGGGCCCTACTGAGGACCTCTTACAACTTTCCTATACATGTCAAAACTGTGAAATTACTCCAAGTGCCCATAATCGTAAAGTGTCCGATTTCGTCATTTTTTTCTGATTTCGTCAAAGTTTTTTTTTTCGCATATTAAATGATGTTCGATGAATAATCGATTGCGCAAAAAAAAATTCCGTCAGAGGGCAACGGATCAGGGAGTAAAAAAAAATTTGACAGGTAAAAATGTCAAATGTCAAAATTTGCGCTTTTGTCGGGGGTCACATAAACATCCTCTACAACTCCCCCATACATGTCAAAACTGTCAGAGCACTCCTTCTGGGAAACTAACCTTCTATATCCGTACCTCGGTACATCAGTCACGCAAGCAGCTTTATATTATATGGGACTAGTGTTATTTATTTGCCGCTGCCCGCGAGCGGGCAGCGGTGTGTCGTTTTCTTTTTTTATTGGTTCTGTTTATTGTATCGTGTTTGATTTACTGTGTTTGTTTATTGAATCGTTAATCGATTGTCGTATTGCCGCTGCCCGCAAGCGGACAGCGGTGGTGTCGTGTCTTCGATTGTCGTATTTGCTGCTGCCCGCAAGCGGACAGCAGGGTATCGTTGTTTCGGTGTGCATCGGTGTTCCTATACATAGGCAATGGGGTCGAATTTCATTGATTTTCATAATTTTTCAGTTTTTCCTAATTTTCACCTCTAAGATGACTTTCGATGTGAAAGTCATGTATGGGGCGTTGGTCAAACGTGGCGAGGTATATATGAAGTGACTGTCAAATTTATTGTAAACTGTCAATTTTATCCGTTATGACCAAAAAATTAGAAAAAATATTGAAAAAATACATTATTTGTCATGACAGCTAAATTTGACAGTTGACAGGAATTTTGACAGTTGTGTTACAGAGACTGCCACGTGGTGGACAAACGCGCTATACATGACACCGACGTTGGAGGTCTTTTAAGGGGTGAAAACAAACAAAAACTGCAAAAAAATGACAAAAAACTCTTAGTTCGATAGCGACGCACCTGTCGAGAAAATCAAAATTCCGCCTCCCCAACCCCAAATAGCGGTTCAGTGGGAGTCACTTAGACATCAAAATAGTTTCTCTACATTGACGCTTGTCAAAGTAAAAGATCCAGTTTTGATTTGACGATTTTTTTTTGTCGTTCATTGTCGTTTTGTCGTAGTGCATCAAATAAAGCACCTTAAACCATAATGGACCAGCAAAAAAAAATTGGCACCTCTGATAGAAAAATTGAAAAATGTCAAAAAAATGTCAAAGAAAAAATGACATTTGACAAATTTTGACAGTCGTTTGGGGCCCTCTTAAGGACCCCCTACAACTCCCCAATACACGTCAAAACTGTCAGACTGCTCCAAGTGACCGAAATCGTAAAGTGTCTGATTTCGTCAACTTTTTCTGATTTCGTCAAAAAAAAATTTTTCTCATTATAAATGATGTCCGACGACTTATCGATTGCGTCGATAAAAATCTTAATAGAGGGCAACAGATCTGGTAGGAAAAAAAATTTGACAGTTAAAAAATGTCAAATGTCAAAATCTGTAGGTTTCGTTGGGGTCACATAAACATCCTCTACATCTCCCCTATACATGTCAAAACTGTCAAAGCACTCCTTCATGGAAACAAATCCTCTAAGTGAGTGAGTGAGTCACGCAAGCAGCTGTATATTATATCGACTAGTGTTGTATTATTTGCCGCTGCCCGCGAGCGGGCAGCGGTGTGTCGTTATGTTGTTTTCTATTTATCTGTTTTTCCTTAGGTGTTTTTTTATTGTGTTTGTTTGAGGTTTTGTGTATCTGTTGGTGTGTTTGTTTGTGGTATGGTGTTTGATATGTTGTGTTCGTTTATGGAATCGTTATTCGATTGTTGTATTGCCGCTGCCCGCAAGCGGACAGCGGTGGTGTCGTGTCTCCGATTGACGCATTTGCCGCTGCCCGCAAGCGGACAGCGGTGGTGTCGTGTCTTCGATTGTCGTATTTGCTGCTGCCCGCAAGCGGACAGCAGGGTATTGTTCTTTCGGTGTGCATCGGTGTTCCTATACATAAGCGGTGGGGCAGAATTTCATTGATTTTCATCATTTTACAGTTTTTCCTAATTTTCACCCCTAAGATGACTTTTGTTGTCAAAGTCATATATGGGGCGTTTGTCAAACGTGGTAAGGTTTGTATGGAGAAACTGTCAAAATTATTGTAAACTGTCAACTTTATCCGTTATGTCCCAAAAATTGAGAAAAAAAATTAAAATTACATTTTTTGTCATGACAGCTAAATTTGACAGTTGACAGGAATTTTGACAGTTCTTTTACAGATACTGCCAGGTGATGGACAAACGCGCTATACATGACACCAACGGTAGAAGTCTTTGAAGGGGTCAAATTGAACTAAAATTGCAGGGAAAAATCCGAAAAACGATTAGTTCGATAGCGACCCAGCCGTCGAGGAAATAAAAATTCCGAGTCCAAGCGCTCTATCAGCGCTTCAGTGGGAACACGTAGACGTCAAAATCGTTTCTCTAACTTGACAGTTGTCGGAGAATAAGTCCTGTTTGTTTGAAAATCGAAAAAGTCTGATTTCGTCAACTTTTTCTGATTTCGTCAAAGTTTTTTTTTTCTCATCTAAAATAATTTTCGACGAATAATCGATTGCGCAAATAAAATTTCCGTCAGCGGGCAACGGATCAGGGTGAAAAAAAAATTTTGACAGTTAAAAATGTCAAATGTCAAAATCTGTAGGTTTTTTTGGGGTCACATAAACTTTGTTTACAACTCTCCCATACATGTCAAAACTGTCAGAGCACTCCTTCTGGAAAAAGTAATCATCTACATCCGTACATCGGTAGGTGAGTCACGCAAGCAGCTTTATATTATATGGGATTATTTGCCGCTGCCCGCGAGCGGGCAGCGGTGTGTCGTTGTGTTTTATTTTGTGTATTTGCCGCTGCCCGCAAGCGGACAGCGGTGGTGTCGTGTCTTCGATTGTCGTATATGCCGCTGCCCGCAAGCGGACAGCGGTGGTGTCGTGTCTTCGATTGTCGTTTTTGCTGCTGCCCGCAAGCGGACAGCAGGGTATCGTTGTTTTACTAAGTATCGGTGTTCATATACAGAGGCGACTGAGTATAATTTTATTGATTTTCATCATTTTAGAGTTTTTACTAATTTTCACCTCCAGGATGACTTTTGATGTCAAAGTCATGTATGGGGCGTTTGTCAAACGTGGTAAGCTTTGTATGGAGAGACTGTCAAAATTATTGTAAACTGTCAACTTTATCCGTTATGACCAAAAAACTGAGAAAAAAAATTGTAAAACACAATTTTTGTTATGACAGCTAAATTTGACAGCTGACAGGAATTTTGACAGTTGTGTTACAGGTACTGCCACGTAATAAACAAACGCGCTATACATGACACCGACGTTGGAGGTCTTTTAGGCGGTCAAAACGAACAAAAACTGCAAAAAAATGACAAAAAACTCTTAGTTCGATAGCGACGCACCTGTCGAGAAAATCAAAATTCCGCCTCCCCAACCCCTAATAGCGGTTCAGTGGGAGTCACTTAGACGTCAAAATAGTTTCTCTACATTGACGCTTGTCAAAGTAAAAGATCCAGTTTTGATTTGACGATTTTTTTTTGTCGTTCATTGTCGTTTTGTCGTAGTGCATTAAATAAAAAACCTTAAACCATAATGGACCAGCAAAAAAAAATTGACACCTCTGGTAGAAAAATCGAAAAATGTCAAAAAAATGTCAAAGAAAAAATTACATTTTACAAATTTTCACAGTCGTTTGGGGCCCTACTGAGGACCTCCTACAACCCTCCTATACATGTCAAAACTGTCAGATCACTGCAAGTGCCCGAAATCGTAAAAAGTCCGATTTCGTCAACTTTTTCTGATTTCGTCAAAGTTTTTTTTCTCGCACGTTAAATGATGTTCGACGAATAATCGACTGCGCGAATAAAATTTCTGTCAACGGGCAACGGATCAGGGAGAAAAAAAAATTTTGACAGTTAAAAATGTCAAATGTCAAAATCTGTAGGTTGCGTTGGGGTCACATAAACATCCTGTACAACTCCCCCATACATGTCAAAACTGTCAAAGCACTCCTTCATGGAAACTAATCCTCTAAATGAGTGAGTGAGTAGATCAGTCACGCAAGCAGCTGTATATTATATCGAGTATATTATATCGACTAGTGTTATTTATTTGCCGCTGCCCGCGAGCGGGCAGCGGTGTGTCGTTGTGTTGTTTTCTATTTATCTGTTGTTCTATTTACCGCAGCCCGCAAGCGGACAGCGGAGAGTGGTGTGTGTGTTTGTTTGTGGTGTCGTGTCTTCGATTGTCGTATTTGCTGCTGCCCGCAAGCGGACAGCAGGGTATCGTTGTTTCGGTGTGCATCGGTGTTCATATACAGAGGCGACAGAGTATAATTTCATTGATTTTCATCATTTTACAGTTTTTCCTAATTTTCACCTCCAGGATGACTTTTGATGTCAAAGTCATGTATAGGGCGTTTGTCAAACGTGGTAAGCTTTGTATGAAGTGACTGTCAAAATTATTGTAAACTGTCAACTTTATCCGTATGAACAAAAAAATTGAGAAAAAAAATTGAAAAACACAATTTTTGTTATGACAGCTAAATTTGACAGTTGACAGGAATTTTGACAGTTGTTTTACAGACACTGCCACGTGATGTACAAACGCGCCATACATGACACCGACGTTGGAGGTCTTTCAGGGGGTCAAAATGGTCAAAATGTGCAAAAAAATGACAAAAAACGATTAGTTCGATAGCGACGCAACCGTCGAGAAAATCGAAATTCCGAGTTCTTACGCTCTATGATCGGTTCAGTGGGAACACGTAGACGTCAAAATCGTTTCTCTAACTTGACAGTTGTCGAAGAATAACTCCTATTTATATATCGACGTTTTTTTTTTGTAGTTCATTGTCGTTTTGTCGTAGTGCGTCGAATAAAGCATCTCCAACTATGCTGAAACAGAAAAAAAAAATTGGCACTTTCGGTAGAAAAATTGAAAAATGTCAAAAAAATGTCAAAGAAAAAATGACATTTGTCAAATTTTGACAATCGTTTGGGGCCCTCTTGGGGACCTCCTACAACTCCCTAATACATGTCAAAACTGTTGGATTACTTCAAGTGCCCGAAATCATAAAGTGTCCGATTTCGCCAACTTTTTCTGATTTCGTCAAAGTTTTTTTTTTCGCATATTAAATCATGTTTGACGATTAATCGATTGCGCGAATAAAAATTCCGTCAGCGGGCAACGGATCAGGGAGAAAAAAAAATTTTGACAGTTAAAAATGTCAAATGTCAAAATTTGCGATTTTGTCCAAGGTCATCTAAACTTTTTCTACAACTCTCCCATACATGTCAAAACTGTCAGAGCACTCCTTCTGGGTAAACTACTTTACACTTCCGTACATCGGTAGGTCTGTCACGCAAGCAGCTTTATATTATATGGGACTAGTGTTATTTATTTGCCGCTGCCCGCGAGCGGGCAGCGGTGTGTCGTTGTGTTGTTTTATTTATCTGTTGTTCTATTTACCGCAGCCCGCAAGCGGACAGCGGAGAGTGGTGTGTGTTTGTTTGTGGTGTCGTGTCTTCGATTGTCGTATTTGCTGCTGCCCGCAAGCGGACAGCAGGGTATCGTTGTTTTACTGAGTATCGGTGTTCATATACAGAGGCGACTGAGTATAATTTCATTGATTTTCATCATTTTAGAGTTTTTCTTAATTTTCACCTTCAAGATGACTTTCGATGTCAAAGTCATGTATGGGACATTTGTCAAACGTGGCGAGGTCTATATGGAGTGACTGTCAAATTTATTGTAAACTGTCAATTTTATTCTTTATGACCAAAAAATTAAGAAAAAAATGGAAAAATACATTATTTGTCATGACAGCTAAATTTGACAGTTGACAGGAATTTTGACAGCTGTGTTACAGGTACTGCCACGTATTGAACAAACGCGCTGTACATGACAGCGACGTTGGAGGTCTTTCAGGGGGTCAAAACGAACAAAAACTGCAAAAAAAATGACAAAAAACGATTAGTTCCATAGCGACGCACCTGTCGAGAAAATCAAAATTCCGCTTCCCCAACCCCTAATAGCGGTTCAGTGGGAGTCACGTAGACGTCAAAATAGTTTCTCTACTTTGACGCTTGTCAAAGTAAAAGATCCAGTTTTGATTTGACGATTTTTTTTTGTCGTTCATTGTCGTTTCGTCGTAGTGCATCAAATAAAGCACCTCAAACCATAATGGACCAGCAAAAAAAAATTGACACCTCTGGTAGAAAAATCGAAAAATGTCAAAAAAATGTCAAAGAAAAAATGATATTTGACAAATTTTGACAGTCGTTTGGGGCCCTCGTGGGGACCCCCTACAACTCCCCAATACACGTCAAAACTGTCAGACTGCTCCAAGTGACCGAAATCGTAAAGTGTCTGATTTCGTCAACTTTTTCTGATTTCGTCAAAGTTTTTTTTTTCGCATATTAAATGATGTTCGATGAATAATCGATTGCGCAAAAAAAAAATTCCGTCAGCGGGCAACGGATCAGGGAGTAAAAAAAAATTTGACAGGTAAAAATGTCAAATGTCAAAATTTGCGATTTTGTCGGGGGTCACATAAACATCCTCTACAACTCCCCCATACATGTCAAAACTGTCAGAGCACTCCTTCTGGGAAACTAACCTTCTATATCCGTACCTCGGGACATCAGTCACGCAAGCAGCTTTATATTATATGGGACTAGTGTTATTTATTTGCCGCTGCCCGCGAGCGGGCAGCGGTGTGTCGTTGTGTTGTTTTATTTATCAGTTGTTCTATTTACCGCAGCCCGCAAGCGGACAGCGGAGAGTGGTGTGTGTTTGTTTGTGGTGTCGTGTCTTCGATTGTCGTTTTTGCTGCTGCCCGCAAGCGGACAGCAGGGTATCGTTGTTTCGGTGTGCATCGGTGTTCCTATACATAGGCGATGGGGTAGAATTTCATTGATTTTCATCATTTTAGAGTTTTTCCTAATTTTCACAACTAAGATGACTTTTGCTGTCCAAGTCATGTATGGGGCGTTTGTCAAACGTGGTAAGGTTTGTATGGAGAGACTGTCAAATTTATTGTAAACTGTCAATTTTATCCGTTATGACCAAAAAATTAAGAAAAAAAAATGAAAAATACATTATTTGTCATGACAGCTAAATTTGACAGTTGACAGGAATTTTGACAGCTGTGTTACAGGTACTGCCACGTATTGAACAAACGCGCTATACATGACAGCGACGTTGGAGGTCTTTCAGGGGGTCAAAATAGTCAAAATGTGCAAAAAAATGACAAAAAACGATTAGTTCGATAGCGACGCAACCGTCGAGAAAATCAAAATTCGGCTCCCCCAACCCCTAATAGCGGTTCAGTGGGAGTCACGTAGACGTCAAAATAGTTTCTCTACCTTGACGCTTGTCAAAGTAAAAGATCCAGTTTTGATTTGACGATTTTTTTTTGTCGTTCATTGTCGTTTTGTCGTAGTGCATCAAATAAAGCATCTTAAACCATAATGGACCAGCAAAAAAAAATTGACACCTCTGGTAGAAAAATCGAAAAATGTCAAAAAAATGTCAAAGAAAAAATGACATTTGACAAATTTTGACAGTCGTTTGGGGCCCTACTGAGGACCTCTTACAACTTTCCTATACATGTCAAAACTGTCAAATTACTCCAAGTGCCCATAATCGTAAAGTGTCCGATTTCGTCATTTTTTTCTGATTTCGTCAAAGTTTTTTTTTTCGCATATTAAATGATGTTCGATGAATAATCGATTGCGCAAAAAAAATTCCGTCAGCGGGCAACGGATCAGGGAGTAAAAAAAAATTTGACAGGTAAAAATGTCAAATGTCAAAATTTGCGATTTTGTCGGGGGTCACATAAACATTCTCTACAACTCCCCCATACATGTCAAAACTGTCAGAGCACTCCTTCTGGGAAACTAACCTTCTATATCCGTACCTCGGGACATCAGTCACGCAAGCAGCTTTATATTATATGGGACTAGTGTTATTTATTTGCCGCTGCCCGCGAGCGGGCAGCGGTGTGTCGTTGTGTTTTATTTTGTGTATTTGCCGCTGCCCGCAAGCGGACAGCGGTTGTGTCGCGTCTTCGATTGTCGTATTTGCTGGTATCCTTGTTTCGAAGTGCATCGATGTTCATATACAGAGGCGACAGAGTATATTTTCATTGATTTTCATCATTTTACAGTTTTTCCTAATTTTCACCCCTAAGATGACTTTTGCTGTCAAAGTCATGTATAGGGCGTTTGTGGAACGTGGTGAGGTTTATATAGAGTGACTGTCAAATTTATTGTAAACTGTCAATTTTATTCGTAATGACCAAAAAATTGAGAAAAAAAATTGTAAAACACAATTTTTGTTATGACAGCTAAATTTGACAGTTGACAGAAAATTTGACAGTTGTGTTACAGGTACTGCGACGTAATGAACAAACGCGCTATACATGACACCGACGTTGGAGGTCTTTCAGGGGGTCAAAATGGTCAAAATGTGCAAAAAAAATGCCAAAAAACGATTAGTTCGATAGCGACGCAACCATCGAGAAAATCAAAATTCGGCTCCCCCAACCCCTAATAGCGGTTCAGTGGGAGTCACGTAGACGTCAAAACAGTTTCTCTACATTGACGCTTGTCAAAGTAAAAGATCCAGTTTTGATTTGACGATTTTTTTTTGTCGTTCATTGTCGTTTCGTCGTAGTGCATCAAATAAAGCACCTCAAACCATAATGGACCAGCAAAAAAAAATTGACACCTCTGGTAGAAAAATCGAAAAATGTCAAAAAAATGTCAAAGAAAAAATGATATTTGACAAATTTTGACAGTCGTTTGGGGCCCTCGTGGGGACCCCCTACAACTCCCCAATACACGTCAAAACTGTCAGACTGCTCCAAGTGACCGAAATCGTAAAGTGTCTGATTTCGTCAACTTTTTCTGATTTCGTCAAAGTTTTTTTTTTCGCATATTAAATGATGTTCGATGAATAATCGATTGCGCAAAAAAAAATTCCGTCAGCGGGCAACGGATCAGGGAGTAAAAAAAAATTTGACAGGTAAAAATGTCAAATGTCAAAATTTGCGATTTTGTCGGGGGTCACATAAACATCCTCTACAACTCCCCCATACATGTCAAAACTGTCAGAGCACTCCTTCTGGGAAACTAACCTTCTATATCCGTACCTCGGGACATCAGTCACGCAAGCAGCTTTATATTATATCGACTAGTGTTATTTATTTGCCGCTGCCCGCGAGCGGGCAGCGGTGTGTCGTTGTGTTGTTCTTTTTATCTGTTTTTCCTTAGGTGTTGTTTTATTGTGTTTGTTTATGGTGTCGTGTTTCTGTGTTTGTTTATGGTGTCGTGTGTCTGTGTTTGTTTATTGTATCGTGTTTGAAATATTGTGTTTGTTTGTGGTGTCGTGTCTTTGATTGTCGCATGATGTGTCGTTGTGTTTTTCTATTTATCTGTTGTTCTATTTACCGCAGCCCGCAAGCGGACAGCGGAGAGTGGTGTGTGTGTTTGTTTGTGGTGTCGTGTCTTCGATTGTCGTATTTGCTTTATTTGTTTTGTCGTATTTGTTTTACTGAGTATCGGTGTTCATATACAGAGGCGACAGAGTATAATTTCATTGATGTGTCGTTGTGTTGTTTTCTATTTATCTGTTGTTCTATTTACCGCAGCCCGCAAGCGGACAGCGGAGAGTGGTGTGTGTGTTTGTTTGTGGTGTCGTGTCTTCGATTGTCGTATTTGCTTTATTTGTTTTGTCGTATTTGTTTTACTGAGTATCGGTGTTCATATACAGAGGCGACAGAGTATAATTTCATTGATTTTTATCATTTTAGAGTTTTTCCTAATTTTCACCCCTAAGATGACTTTTGCTGTCAAAGTCATGTATGGGGCGTTTGTCAAACGTGGTAAGCTTTGTATGGAGTAACTGTTAAATTTATTGTAAACTGTCAATTTTATTCGTAATGACCAAAAAACTGAGAAAAAAAATTGTAAAACACAATTTTTGTTATGACAGCTAAATTTGACAGCTGACAGGAATTTTGACAGTTGTGTTACAGATACTGCCACGTAATAAACAAACGCGCTATACATGACACCGACGTTGGAGGTCTTTTAGGCGGTCAAAACGAACAAAAACTGCAAAAAAATGACAAAAAACTCTTAGTTCGATAGCGACGCACCTGTCAAGAAAATCAAAATTCCGCCTCCCCAACCCCTAATAGCGGTTCAGTGGGAGTCACTTAGACGTCAAAATAGTTTCTCTACCTTGACGCTTGTCAAAGTAAAAGATCCAGTTTTGATTTGACGATTTTTTTTTGTCGTTAATTGTCGTTTTGTCGTAGTGCGTTTAATAAAGCATCTAAAACTCTGTTGGACCAGCAAAAAAAAATCGGCTCCTCTGATAGAAAAATCAAAAAATGTCAAAAAAATGTCAAAGAAAAAATGACATTAACCAAATTTTGACAATCGTTTGGGGCCCTACTGAGGACCCCCTACAACCCCCCTATACATGTCAAAACTGTCAGATCACTGCAAGTGCCCGAAATCGTAAAAAGTCCGATTTCGTCAACTTTTTCTGATTTCGTCAAAGTTTTTTTTCTCGCATGTTAAATGATGTTCGACGAATAATCGACTGCGCGAATAAAAATTCAGTCAGCGGGCAACGGATCAGGGAGAAAAAAAAATTTTGACAGTTAAAAATGTCAAATGTCGAAATCTGTAGGTTGCGTTGGGGTCACATAAACATCCTGTACAACTCCCCCATACATGTCAAAACTGTCAAAGCACTCCTTCATGGAAACTAATCCTCTAAATGAGTGAGTGAGTAGATCAGTCACGCAAGCAGCTGTATATTATATCGACTAGTGTTGTATTATTTGCCGCTGCCCGCGAGCGGGCAGCGGTGTGTCGTTGTGTTGTTTTCTATTTATCTGTTGTTCTATTTACCGCAGCCCGCAAGCGGACAGCGGAGAGTGGTGTGTGTGTTTGTTTGTGGTGTCGTGTCTTCGATTGTCGTATTTGCTGCTGCCCGCAAGCGGACAGCAGGGTATCGTTGTTTCGGTGTGCATCGGTGTTCCTATACATAGGCGATGGGGTAGAATTTCATTGATTTTCATCATTTTACAGTTTTTCCTAATTTTCACCTTCAAGATGACTTTCGATGTCAAAGTCATGTATGGGACGTTTGTCAAACGTGGCGAGGTCTATATGGAGTAACTGTCAAATTTATTGTAAACTGTCAATTTTATCCGTTATGACCAAAAAATTAAGAAAAAAAATGGAAAAATACAATATTTGTCATGACAGCTAAATTTAACAGTTGACAGGAAATTTGACAGTTGTGTTACAGGTACTGCCACGTAATGAACAAACGCGCTATACATGACACCGACGTTGGAGGTCTTTTAGGCGGTCAAAACGAACAAAAACTGCAAAAAAATGACAAAAAACTCTTAGTTCGATAGCGACGCACCTGTCGAGAAAATCAAAATTCCGCCTCCCCAACCCCTAATAGCGGTTCAGTGGGAGTCACTTAGACGTCAAAATAGTTTCTCTACATTGACGCTTGTCAAAGTAAAAGATCCAGTTTTGATTTGACGATTTTTTTTTGTCGTTCATTGTCGTTTTGTCGTAGTGCATTAAATAAAAAACCTTAAACCATAATGGACCAGCAAAAAAAAATTGACACCTCTGGTAGAAAAATCGAAAAATGTCAAAAAAATGTCAAAGAAAAAATTACATTTTACAAATTTTGACAGTCGTTTGGGGCCCTACTGAGGACCTCCTACAACCCTCCTATACATGTTAAAACTGTCAGATCACTGCAAGTGCCCGAAATCGTAAAAAGTCCGATTTCGTCAACTTTTTCTGATTTCGTCAAAGTTTTTTTTCTCGCACGTTAAATGATGTTCGACGAATAATCGACTGCGCGAATAAAATTTCTGTCAACGGGCAACGGATCAGGGAGAAAAAAAATTTTGACAGTTAAAAATGTCAAATGTCAAAATCTGTAGGTTGCGTTGGGGTCACATAAACATCCTGTACAACTCCCCCATACATGTCAAAACTGTCAAAGCACTCCTTCATGGAAACTAATCCTCTAAATGAGTGAGTGAGTAGATCAGTCACGCAAGCAGCTGTATATTATATCGACTAGTGTTATTTATTTGCCGCTGCCCGCGAGCGGGCAGCGGTGTGTCGTTGTGTTGTTTTATTTATCTGTTGTTTTATTTACCGCAGCCCGCAAGCGGACAGCGGAGAGTGGTGTGTGTGTTTGTTTGTGGTGTCGTGTCTTCGATTGTCGTTTTTGCTGCTGCCCGCAAGCGGACAGCAGGGTATCGTTGTTTTACTGAGTATCGGTGTTCATATACAGAGGCGACAGAGTATAATTTCATTGATTTTCATCATTTTAGAGTTTTTACTAATTTTCACCTCCAGGATGACTTTTGATGTCAAAGTCATGTATGGGGCGTTTGTCAAAGGTGGTAAGCTTTGTATGAAGTGACTGTCAAAATTATTGCAAACTGTCAACTTTATCCGTTATGACCAAAAAATTGAGAAAAAAAATTGAAAAACACAATTTTTGTTATGACAGCTAAATTTGACAGTTGACAGGAATTTTGACAGTTGTGTTACAGGAACTGCCACGTATTGAACAAACGTGCTATACATGACACCGACGTTGAAGGTCTTTCAGGGGGTCAAAATGGTCAAAATGTGCAAAAAAATGCCAAAAAACTCTTAGTTCGATAGCGACGCACCTGTCGAGAAAATCAAAATTCCGCCTCCCCAACCCCTAATAGCGGTTCAGTGGGAGTCACTTAGACGTCAAAATAGTTTCTCTACATTGACGCTTGTCAAAGTAAAAGATCCAGTTTTGATTTGACGATTTTTTTTGTCGTTCATTGTCGTTTTGTCGTAGTGCATTAAATAAAGAACCTTAAACCATAATGGACCAGCAAAAAAAAATTGACACCTCTGGTAGAAAAATCGAAAAATGTCAAAAAAATGTCAAAGAAAAAATTACATTTTACAAATTTTGACAGTCGTTTAGGGCCCTACTGAGGACCTCCTACAACCCTCCTATACATGTCAAAACTGTCAGATCACTGCAAGTGCCCGAAATCGTAAAAAGTTTGATTTCGTCAACTTTTTCTGATTTCGTCAAAGTTTTTTTTTTCGCATGTTAAATGATGTTCGACGAATAATCGATTGCGCGAATAAAAATTCCGTCAGCGGGCAACGGATCAGGGAGAAAAAAAAAATTTGACAGTTAAAAATGTCAAATGTCAAAATCTGTAGGTTGCGTTGGGGTCACATAAACTTTGTCTACAACTCCGCCATACATGTCAAAACTGTCAAAGCACTCCTTCATGGAAACTAATCCTCTAAATGAGTGAGTGAGCAGATCAGTCACGCAAGCAGCTGTATATTATATCGACTAGTGTTATTTATTTGCCGCTGCCCGCGAGCGGGCAGCGGTGTGTCGTTGTGTTGTTTTCTATTTAACTGTTGTTCTATTTACCGCAGCCCGCAAGCGGACAGCGGAGAGTGGTGTGTGTGTTTGTTTGTGGTGTCGTGTCTTTGATTGTCGTATTTGCTGCTGCCCGCAAGCGGACAGCAGGGTATCGTTGTTTTACTGAGTATCGGTGTTCATATACAGAGGCGACAGAGTATAATTTCATTGATTTTCATCATTTTACAGTTTTTCCTAATTTTCACCCCTAAGATGACTTTTGCTGTCAAAGTCATGTATGGGGCGTTTGTCAAACGTGATAAGGTGTGTATGGAGTGACTGTCAAAATTATTGTAAACTGTCAACTTTATCCGTTAAGTCCCAAAAATTAAGAAAAAAAATAAAATTACATTTTTTGACATGACAGCTAAATTTGACAGTTGACAGAAATTTTGACAGCTGTTTTACAGGTATTGCCACGTAATGAACAAACGCGCTATACATGACACCAACGTTGGAGGTCTTCCAGGGGGTCAAAATGGTCAAAATGTGCAAAAAAAATGACAAAAAACGATTAGTTCGATAGCGACGCAGCCGTCGAGAAAATCGAAATTCCGAGTTCTTACGCTCTATAAGCGCTTCAGTGAAAACACGTAAACGTCAAAATTGTTGCTGTAACTTGACAGTTGTCGGAGAATAAGTCCTGTTTGTTCGGAAATCTAAACAGTCCGATTTCGTCAACTTTTTCTGATTTCGTCAAAGTTTTTTTTTTCGCATATTAAATGATGTTCGACGATTAATCGATTGCGCGAATAAAATTTCCGTCAGCGGGCAACGGATCAGGGAGTAAAAAAAATTTTGACAGTTAAAAATGTCAAATGTCAAAATTTGCGATTTTGTCTGGGGTTATCTAAACTTTGTCAACAACTCCCCCATACATGTCAAAACTGTCAGAGCACTCCTTCCGGGAAAACGTTTCTACACTTCCGTACATCGGTACATCGGTACATTACACGTCACGCAAGCAGCTTTATATTATATCGACTAGTGTTATTTATTTGCCGCTGCCCGCGAGCGGGCAGCGGTGTGTCGTTGTGTTGTTCTGTTTATTTGTTGTTCTATTTACCGCAGCCCGCAAGCGGACAGCGGAGAGTGGTGTGTGTGTTTGTTTGTGGTGTCGTGTCTTCGATTGTCGTATTTGCTGCTGCCCGCAAGCGGACAGCAGGGTATCGTTGTTTTACTGAGTATCGGTGTTCATATACAGAGGCGACTGAGTATAATTTCATTGATTTTCATCATTTTAGAGTTTTTCCTAATTTTCACCTCCAGGATGACTTTTGATGTCAAAGTCATGTATGGGGCGTTTGTCAAACGTGGTAAGCTTTGTATGAAGTGACTGTCAAATTTATTGTAAACTGTCAACTTTATCCGTTATGACCAAAAAATAGAGGAAAAAAATTAAAAAACACAATTTTTGTCATGACAGCTAAATTTGACAGTTGACAGGAAATTTGACAGTTGTGTTACAGGTACTGCCACGTAATGAACAAACGCGCTATACATGACACCGACGTTGGAGGTCTTTCAGGGGGTCAAAACGAACAAAAACTGCAAAAAAATGACAAAAAACTCTTAGTTCGATAGCGACGCAACCGTCGAGAAAATCGAAATTCCGAGTTCTTACGCTCTATGATCGGTTCAGTGGGAACACGTAGACGTCAAAATCGTTTCTCTAACTTGACAGTTGTCGAAGAATAAGTACTATTCATAAATCGTCGATTTTTTTTGTCGTTCATTGTCGTTTTGTCGTAGTGCATCAAATAAAGCACCTTAAACCATAATGGACCAGCAAGAAAAAATCGACACCTCTGGTAGAAAAATCGAAAAATGTCAAAAAAATGTCAAAGAAAAAATGACATTCGACAAATTTTGACAGTCGTTTGGGGCCCTACTAAGGACCATCTACAACCCCCTTATACATGTCAAAACTGTCAAATCGCTCCAAGTGCCCGAAATCGTAAAAAGTCCGATTTCGTCAACTTTTTCTAATTTCGTCAAAGTTTTTTTTTTCGCATATTAAATCATGTTCGACGATTAATCGAATGCGCGAAAAAAAATTCCGTCAGCGGGCAACGGATCAGGGAGAAAAAAAAATTTTGACAGTTAAAAATGTCAAATGTCAAAATTTGCGATTTAGTCTGGGGTCACATAAACTTTGTCTACAACTCCCCCATACATGTCAAAACTGTCAAAGCACTCCTTTATGGAAACTAATCCTCTAAATGAGTGAGTGGATGTGTCACGCAAGCAGCTGTATATTATATCGACTAGTGTTATTTATTTGCCGCTGCCCGCGAGCGGGCAGCGGTGTGTCGTTGTGTTGTTTTATTAATCTGTTGTTCTATTTACCGCAGCCCGCAAGCGGACAGCGGAGAGCGGTGTGTGTTTGTTTGTGGTGTCGTGTCTTCGATTGTCGTTTTTGCTGCTGCCCGCAAGCGGACAGCAGGGTATCGTTGTTTTACTGAGTATCGGTGTTCATATACAGAGGCGACTGAGTATAATTTCATTGATTTTCATCATTTTAGAGTTTTTCCTAATTTTCACCTCCAGGATGACTTTTGATGTCAAAGTCATGTATGGGGCGTTTGTCAAACGTGGTAAGCTTTGTATGAAGTGACTGTCAAATTTATTGTAAACTGTCAACTTTATCCGTTATGACCAAAAAATAGAGGAAAAAAATTAAAAAACACAATTTTTGTCATGACAGCTAAATTTGACAGTGGACAGGAATTTTGACAGTTGTTCTACAGACAATGCCACGTGATGTACAAACGCGCCATACATGACACCGACGTTGGAGGTGTTTTAACGGGAGAAAACGATCAAAATCTGCAAAAAAATGACAAAAAACGATTAGTTCGATAGCGACGCAACCGTCGAGAAAATCAAAATTCGGCTCCCCCAACCCCTAATAGCGGTTCAGTGGGAGTCACGTAGACGTCAAAATAGTTTCTCTACCTTGACGCTTGTCAAAGTAAAAGATCCAGTTTTGATTTGACGATTTTTTTTTGTCGTTCATTGTCGTTTTGTCGTAGTGCATCAAATAAAGCATCTTAAACCACAATGGACCAGCAAAAAAAAATTGACACCTCTGGTAGAAAAATCGAAAAATGTCAAAAAAATGTCAAAGAAAAAATGACATTTGACAAATTTTGACAGTCGTTTGGGGCCCTACTGAGGACCTCTTACAACTTTCCTATACATGTCAAAACTGTGAAATTACTCCAAGTGCCCATAATCGTAAAGTGTCCGATTTCGTCATTTTTTTCTGATTTCGTCAAAGTTTTTTTTTTCGCATATTAAATGATGTTCGATGAATAATCGATTGCGCAAAAAAAAATTCCGTCAGAGGGCAACGGATCAGGGAGTAAAAAAAAATTTGACAGGTAAAAATGTCAAATGTCAAAATTTGCGCTTTTGTCGGGGGTCACATAAACATCCTCTACAACTCCCCCATACATGTCAAAACTGTCAGAGCACTCCTTCTGGGAAACTAACCTTCTATATCCGTACCTCGGGACATCAGTCACGCAAGCAGCTTTATATTATATGGGACTAGTGTTATTTATTTGCCGCTGCCCGCGAGCGGGCAGCGGTGTGTCGTTGTGTTTTATTTTGTGTATTTGCCGCTGCCCGCAAGCGGACAGCGGTGGTGTTGTGTCTTCGATTGTCGTTTTTGTATGTATCGTTGTTTTACTGAGTATCGGTGTTCATATACAGAGGCGACAGAGTATAATTTCATTGATTTTCATCATTTTAGAGTTTTTCCTAATTTTCACCCCTAAGATGACTTTTGCTGTCAAAGTCATGTATGGGGCGTTTGTGAAACGTGGTGAGGTTTATATAGAGTGACTGTCAAAATTATTGTAAACTGTCAATTTTATTCGTAATGACCAAAAAATTGAGAAAAAAATTGTAAAACACAATTTTTGTTATGACAGCTAAATTTGACAGTTGACAGGAATTTTGACAGTTGTTCTACAGACAATGCCACGTGATGTACAAACGCGCCATACATGACACCGACGTTGGAGGTGTTTTAACGGGAGAAAACGATAAAATCTGCAAAAAAATGACAAAAAACGATTAGTTCGATAGCGACGCACCTGTCGAGAAAATCAAAATTCCGCTTCCCCAACTCCTAATAGCGGTTCAGTGGGAGTCACGTAGACGTCAAAATAGTTTCTCTACTTTGACGCTTGTCAAAGTAAAAGATCCAGTTTTGATTTGACGATTTTTTTTTGTCGTTTATTGTCGTTTCGTCGTAGTGCATCAAATAAAGCACCTCAAACCATAATGGACCAGCAAAAAAAAATTGACACCTCTGGTAGAAAAATCGAAAAATGTCAAAAAAATGTCAAAGAAAAAATGATATTTGACAAATTTTGACAGTCGTTTGGGGCCCTATAGGGGACCCCCTACAACTCCCCAATACATGTCAAAACTGTCAGACTGCTCCAAGTGACCGAAATCGTAAAGTGTCTGATTTCGTCAACTTTTTCTGATTTCGTCAAAGTTTTTTTTTTCGCATATTAAATGATGTTCGATGAATAATCGATTGCGCAAAAAAAAATTCCGTCAGCGGGCAACGGATCAGGGAGTAAAAAAAAATTTGACAGGTAAAAATGTCAAATGTCAAAATTTGCGATTTAGTCGGGGGTCACATAAACATCCTCTACAACTCCCCCATACATGTCAAAACTGTCAGAGCACTCCTTCTGGGAAACTAACCTTCTATATCCGTACCTCGGGACATCAGTCACGCAAGCAGCTTTATATTATATGGGACTAGTGTTGTATTATTTGCCGCTGCCCGCGAGCGGGCAGCGGTGTGTCGTTGTGTTTTATTTTGTGTATTTGCCGCTGCCCGCAAGCGGACAGCGGTGGTGTCGTGTCGTTATGTTTTATTTTGTGTATTTGCCGCTGCCCGCAAGCGGACAGCGGTTGTGTCGCGTCTTCAATTGTCGTATTTGCTGGTATCGTTGTTTCGGTGTGCATCGGTGTTCCTATACATAGGCAATGGGGTCGAATTTCATTGATTTTCATAATTTTTCAGTTTTTCCTAATTTTCACCTTCAAGATGACTTTCGATGTCAAAGTCATGTATGGGGCGTTTGTCAAACGTGGCGAGGTTTATATGGAGTGACTGTCAAATTTATTGTAAATTGTCAATTTTATCCGATATGACCAAAAAATTGAGAAAAAAAATTGAAAAACACAATTTTTGTTTTGACAGCTAAATTTGACAGTTGACAGGAATTTTGACAGCTATTTTACAGGTATTGCCACCTAATGAACAAACGCGCTATACATGACACCGACGTTGGAGGTCTTTTAGGGGGTCAAAATAGTCAAAATGTGCAAAAAAATGACAAAAAACGATTAGTTCGATAGCGACGCAACCGTCGAGAAAATCAAAATTCGGCTCCCCCAACCCCTAATAGCGGTTCAGTGGGAGTCACGTAGACGTCAAAATAGTTTCTCTACCTTGACGCTTGTCAAAGTAAAAGATCCAGTTTTGATTTGACGATTTTTTTTTGTCGTTCATTGTCGTTTTGTCGTAGTGCATCAAATAAAGCATCTTAAACCATAATGGACCAGCAAAAAAAAATTGACACCTCTGGTAGAAAAATCGAAACATGTCAAAAAAATGTCAAAGAAAAAATGACATTTGACAAATTTTGACAGTCGTTTGGGGCCCTACTGAGGACCTCTTACAACTTTCCTATACATGTCAAAACTGTGAAATTACTCCAAGTGCCCATAATCGTAAAGTGTCCGATTTCGTCATTTTTTTCTGATTTCGTCAAAGTTTTTTTTTTCGCATATTAAATGATGTTCGATGAATAATCGATTGCGCAAAAAAAAATTCCGTCAGAGGGCAACGGATCAGGGAGTAAAAAAAAATTTGACAGGTAAAAATGTCAAATGTCAAAATTTGCGCTTTTGTCGGGGGTCACATAAACATCCTCTACAACTCCCCCATACATGTCAAAACTGTCAGAGCACTCCTTCTGGGAAACTAACCTTCTATATCCGTACCTCGGGACATCAGTCACGCAAGCAGCTTTATATTATATGGGACTAGTGTTATTTATTTGCCGCTGCCCGCGAGCGGGCAGCGGTGTGTCGTTGTGTTGTTTTATTAATCTGTTGTTCTATTTACCGCAGCCCGCAAGCGGACAGCGGAGAGCGGTGTGTGTTTGTTTGTGGTGTCGTGTCTTCGATTGTCGTTTTTGCTGCTGCCCGCAAGCGGACAGCAGGGTATCGTTGTTTTACTGAGTATCGGTGTTCATATACAGAGGCGACTGAGTATAATTTCATTGATTTTCATCATTTTAGAGTTTTTCCTAATTTTCACCTCCAGGATGACTTTTGATGTCAAAGTCATGTATGGGGCGTTTGTCAAACGTGGTAAGCTTTGTATGAAGTGACTGTCAAATTTATTGTAAACTGTCAACTTTATCCGTTATGACCAAAAAATAGAGGAAAAAAATTAAAAAACACAATTTTTGTCATGACAGCTAAATTTGACAGTGGACAGGAATTTTGACAGTTGTTCTACAGACAATGCCACGTGATGTACAAACGCGCCATACATGACACCGACGTTGGAGGTGTTTTAACGGGAGAAAACGATCAAAATCTGCAAAAAAATGACAAAAAACGATTAGTTCGATAGCGACGCAACCGTCGAGAAAATCAAAATTCGGCTCCCCCAACCCCTAATAGCGGTTCAGTGGGAGTCACGTAGACGTCAAAATAGTTTCTCTACCTTGACGCTTGTCAAAGTAAAAGATCCAGTTTTGATTTGACGATTTTTTTTTGTCGTTCATTGTCGTTTTGTCGTAGTGCATCAAATAAAGCATCTTAAACCACAATGGACCAGCAAAAAAAAATTGACACCTCTGGTAGAAAAATCGAAAAATGTCAAAAAAATGTCAAAGAAAAAATGACATTTGACAAATTTTGACAGTCGTTTGGGGCCCTACTGAGGACCTCTTACAACTTTCCTATACATGTCAAAACTGTGAAATTACTCCAAGTGCCCATAATCGTAAAGTGTCCGATTTCGTCATTTTTTTCTGATTTCGTCAAAGTTTTTTTTTTCGCATATTAAATGATGTTCGATGAATAATCGATTGCGCAAAAAAAAATTCCGTCAGAGGGCAACGGATCAGGGAGTAAAAAAAAATTTGACAGGTAAAAATGTCAAATGTCAAAATTTGCGCTTTTGTCGGGGGTCACATAAACATCCTCTACAACTCCCCCATACATGTCAAAACTGTCAGAGCACTCCTTCTGGGAAACTAACCTTCTATATCCGTACCTCGGGACATCAGTCACGCAAGCAGCTTTATATTATATGGGACTAGTGTTATTTATTTGCCGCTGCCCGCGAGCGGGCAGCGGTGTGTCGTTGTGTTGTTTTATTTATCTGTTGTTCTATTTACCGCAGCCCGCAAGCGGACAGCGGAGAGTGGTGTGTGTTTGTTTGTGGTGTCGTGTCTTCGATTGTCGTATTTGCTGCTGCCCGCAAGCGGACAGCAGGGTATCGTTGTTTTACTGAGTATCGGTGTTCATATACAGAGGCGACTGAGTATAATTTCATTGATTTTCATCATTTTAGAGTTTTTCTTAATTTTCACCTTCAAGATGACTTTCGATGTCAAAGTCATGTATGGGACATTTGTCAAACGTGGCGAGGTCTATATGGAGTGACTGTCAAATTTATTGTAAACTGTCAATTTTATTCTTTATGACCAAAAAATTAAGAAAAAAATGGAAAAATACATTATTTGTCATGACAGCTAAATTTGACAGTTGACAGGAATTTTGACAGCTGTGTTACAGGTACTGCCACGTATTGAACAAACGCGCTGTACATGACAGCGACGTTGGAGGTCTTTCAGGGGGTCAAAACGAACAAAAACTGCAAAAAAAATGACAAAAAACGATTAGTTCCATAGCGACGCACCTGTCGAGAAAATAAAAATTCCGCTTCCCCAACCCCTAATAGCGGTTCAGTGGGAGTCACGTAGACGTCAAAATAGTTTCTCTACTTTGACGCTTGTCAAAGTAAAAGATCCAGTTTTGATTTGACGATTTTTTTTTGTCGTTCATTGTCGTTTCGTCGTAGTGCATCAAATAAAGCACCTCAAACCATAATGGACCAGCAAAAAAAAATTGACACCTCTGGTAGAAAAATCGAAAAATGTCAAAAAAATGTCAAAGAAAAAATGATATTTGACAAATTTTGACAGTCGTTTGGGGCCCTCGTGGGGACCCCCTACAACTCCCCAATACACGTCAAAACTGTCAGACTGCTCCAAGTGACCGAAATCGTAAAGTGTCTGATTTCGTCAACTTTTTCTGATTTCGTCAAAGTTTTTTTTTTCGCATATTAAATGATGTTCGATGAATAATCGATTGCGCAAAAAAAAAATTCCGTCAGCGGGCAACGGATCAGGGAGTAAAAAAAAATTTGACAGGTAAAAATGTCAAATGTCAAAATTTGCGATTTTGTCGGGGGTCACATAAACATCCTCTACAACTCCCCCATACATGTCAAAACTGTCAGAGCACTCCTTCTGGGAAACTAACCTTCTATATCCGTACCTCGGGACATCAGTCACGCAAGCAGCTTTATATTATATGGGACTAGTGTTATTTATTTGCCGCTGCCCGCGAGCGGGCAGCGGTGTGTCGTTGTGTTGTTTTATTTATCAGTTGTTCTATTTACCGCAGCCCGCAAGCGGACAGCGGAGAGTGGTGTGTGTTTGTTTGTGGTGTCGTGTCTTCGATTGTCGTTTTTGCTGCTGCCCGCAAGCGGACAGCAGGGTATCGTTGTTTCGGTGTGCATCGGTGTTCCTATACATAGGCGATGGGGTAGAATTTCATTGATTTTCATCATTTTAGAGTTTTTCCTAATTTTCACAACTAAGATGACTTTTGCTGTCCAAGTCATGTATGGGGCGTTTGTCAAACGTGGTAAGGTTTGTATGGAGAGACTGTCAAATTTATTGTAAACTGTCAATTTTATCCGTTATGACCAAAAAATTAAGAAAAAAAAATGAAAAATACATTATTTGTCATGACAGCTAAATTTGACAGTTGACAGGAATTTTGACAGCTGTTTTACAGGTATTGCCACGTAATGAACAAACGCGCTATACATGACACCGACGTTGGAGGTCTTTTAGGGGGTCAAAATAGTCAAAATGTGCAAAAAAATGACAAAAAACTCTTAGTTCGATAGCGACGCACCTGTCGAGAAAATCAAAATTTCGCCTCCCCAACCCCAAATAGCGGTTCAGTGGGAGTCACTTAGACGTCAAAATAGTTTCTCTACATTGACGCTTGTCAAAGTAAAAGATCCAGTTTTGATTTGACGATTTTTTTTTGTCGTTCATTGTCGTTTTGTCGTAGTGCATTAAATAAAACACCTTAAACCATAATGGACCAGCAAAAAAAAAATCGACACCTCTGGTAGAAAAATCGAAAAATGTCAAAAAAATGTCAAAGAAAAAATGACATTCGACAAATTTTGACAGTCGTTTGGGGCCCTACTGAGGACCCCCTACAACCCCCTCATACATATCAAAACTGTCAGATCGCTCCAAGTGCCCGAAATCGTAAAGTGTCTGATTTCGTCAACTTTTTCTGATTTCGTCAAAGTTTTTTTTTTCGCATATTAAATGATGTTCGACGAATAATTGATTGCGCGAAAAAAAATTTCGTCAGCGGGCAACGAATCAGGGAGTAAAAAGAAATTTGACAGTTAAAAATGTCAAATGTCAAAATCTGTAGGTTGCGTTGGGGTCACATAAACTTTGTCTACAACTCCGCCATACATGTCAAAACTGTCAAAGCACTCCTTCATGGAAACTAATCCTCTAAATGAGTGAGTGAGTAGATCAGTCACGCAAGCAGCTGTATATTATATCGACTAGTGTTATTTATTTGCCGCTGCCCGCGAGCGGGCAGCGGTGTGTCGTTTTCTTTTTTTATTGGTTTTGTTTATTGTATCGTGTTTGATTTACTGTGTTTGTTTATTGAATCGTTATTCGATCGTCGTATTTGCTGCTGCCCGCAAGCGGACAGCAGGGTATCGTTGTTTCGGTGTGCATCGGTGTACATATACATAGGCGATGGGGTTGAATTTCATTGATTTTGATCATTTTACAGTTTTTCCTAATTTTCACCCCTAAGATGACTTTTGATGTCAAAGTCATGTATGGGACGTTTGTCAAACGTGATAAGCTTCGTATGGTGTGACTGTCAAATTCATTGTAAACTGTCAACTTTATCCATTATGTCCCAAAAATGAAGAAAAAAAATGAAAAAATACATTATTTGTCATGGCAGCTAAATTTGACAGTTGACAGAAATTTTGACAGTTGTGTTACAGGTACTGCCACGTATTGAACAAACGCGCTATACATTACACCGACGTTGGAGGTCTTTCCGGGGGTCAAAATGGTCAAAATGTGCAAAAAAATGACAAAAAACGATTAGTTCGATAGCGACGCAACCGTCGAGAAAATCGAAATTCCGAGTTCTTACGCTTTATGATCGGTTTAGTGGGAACACGTAGACGTCAAAATCGTTTCTCTAACTTGACAGTTGTCGAAGAATAACTCCTATTCATAAATCGACGATTTTTTTTTGTCGTTCATTGTCGTTTTGTCGTAGTGCGTCGAATAAAGCATCTCAAACTATGCTGGACCAGCAAAAAAAAATTGGCACGTCTGATAGAAAAATTGAAAAATGTCAAAAAAATGTCAAAGAAAAAATGACATTTCTCATATTTTGACAATCGTTTGGGGCCCTACTGAGGACCCCCTACAACTTTCCTGTACATGTCAAAACTGTCAAATCACTCCAAGTGCCCATAATCGTAAAGTGTCCGATTTCGTCAAAGTTTTTTTTTTCGCGTATTAAATCATGTTCGACGATTAATCGATTGCGCGAATAAAATTTCCGTCAGCGGGCAACGGATCAGGGAGAAAAAAAAATTTTTACAGTTAAAAATGTCAAATGTCAAAATTTGCGATTTTGTCCAAGGTCATCTAAACTTTGTCTACAACTCTCCCATACATGTCAAAACTGTCAAAGCACTCCTTCTGGGTAAACTACTTTACACTTCCGTACATCGGTAGGTCAGTCACGCAAGCAGCTTTATATTATATAGGACTAGTGTTATTTATTTGCCGCTGCCCGCGAGCGGGCAGCGGTGTGTCGTTGTGTTGTTTGCTATTTATCTGTTTTTCCTTAGGTGTTTTTTTAGTGTGTTTGTTTGTGGTGTTGTGTGTCTGTTAGTGTGTTTGTTTGTGGTATGGTGTTTGATATGTTGTGTTTGTTTATGGAATCGTTATTCGATTGTCGTATTTGCCGCTGCCCGCAAGCGGACAGCGGTGGTGTCGTGCCTTCGGTTGTCGTGTTTGCCGCTGCCCGCAAGCGGACAGCGGTGGTGTCGTTTCTTTGATGGTTGTAAACACGACCTAAAAACAACTTTTGATTTATAATTTATTTTTTTGAATTTTGTAATGATGCGGCGAATTATCCCGTTTTTTTCGCAAGTTTTCGGTATTTCCTCATTTTCACTTTGATGTGGACATCCGATGTGAAAGTCATGTATGGAAGGTTTGTGGGCGGCTTTGCACCTTTTCTGAAACGACTGTCAAATTTAATATAAACTGTCAAGTTTTTTTTTTTATACCGGAAAGTATAAAAATCACTTTTTATGTCATGACAGCTAAACTTGACAATTATGTGCATTTTTGACAGGCGTAAAATAGATGTCTCATAACGCTTTACAATCCCCTTATACATGACTTTAATGTAGAACCTCGTCTTGGGGGTGAAAATCAAGAAATTCAATAAATAATAATTTTTTATGTGCATATACATAGGCAATGGGGTCGAATTTCATTGATTTTCATAATTTTTCAGTTTTTCCTAATTTTCACCTTCAAGATGACTTTCGATGTCAAAGTCATGTATGGGGCGTTTGTCAAACGTGGCGAGGTATATATGGAGTGACTGTCAAATTTATCGTAAACTGTCAATGTTATCCGTTATGACCAAAAACTTAAGAAAAAAAATGGAAAAATACTATATTTGTCATAACAGCTAAATTTGACAGTTGACAGGAATTTTGACAGTTGTGATACAGGTACTGCCACGTAATGAACAAACGCGCTATACATGACACCGACGTTGGGGGTCTTTTAGGGGGTCAAAATAGTCAAAATGTGCAAAAAAATGACAAAAAACGATTAGTTCGATAGCGACGCACCCGTCGAGAAAATCAAAATTCGGCTTCCCCAACCCCTAATAGCGGTTCAGTGGGAGTCACGTAGACGTCAAAATAGTTTCTCTACCTTGACGCTTGTCAAAGTAAAAGATCCAGTTTTGATTTGACGATTTTTTTTTGTCGTTCATTGTCGTTTTGTCGTAGTGCATCACATAAAGCACCTTAAACCATAATGGACCAGCAAAAAAAATCGACACCTCTGGTAGAAAAATTGAAAAATGTCAAAAAAATGTCAAAGAAAAAATGACATTTGACAAATTTTGACAGTCGTTTGGGGCCCTACTGAGGACCCCCTACAACCCTCCGATACATGTCAAAACTGTCAAATTATTCCAAGTGCCTGAAATCGTAAAAAGTCCGATTTCGTCAACTTTTTCTGATTTCGTCAAAGTTTTTTTTCTCGCACGTTAAATGATGTTCGACGAATAATCGACTGCGCGAATAAAATTTCTGTCAACGGGCAACGGATCAGGGAGAAAAAAAAATTTTGACAGGTAAAAATGTCAAATGTCAAAATCTGTAGGTTGCGTTGGGGTCACATAAACTTTGTCTACAACTCCGCCATACATGTCAAAACTGTCAAAGCACTCCTTCATGGAAACTAATCCTCTAAATGAGTGAGTGAGCAGATCAGTCACGCAAGCAGCTGTATATTATATCGACTAGTGTTATTTATTTGCCGCTGCCCGCGAGCGGGCAGCGGTGTGTCGTTGTGTTGTTTTCTATTTATCTGTTGTTCTATTTACCGCAGCCCGCAAGCGGACAGCGGAGAGTGGTGTGTGTGTTTGTTTGTGGTGTCGTGTCTTCGATTGTCGTATTTGCTGCTGCCCGCAAGCGGACAGCAGGGTATCGTTGTTTCGGTGTGCATCGGTGTTCCTATACATAGGCGATGGGGTAGAATTTCATTGATTTTCATCATTTTACAGTTTTTCCTAATTTTCACCTTCAAGATGACTTTCGATGTCAAAGTCATGTATGGGACGTTTGTCAAACGTGGCGAGGTCTATATGGAGTAACTGTCAAATTTATTGTAAACTGTCAATTTTATCCGTTATGACCAAAAAATTAAGAAAAAAAATGGAAAAATACAATATTTGTCATGACAGCTAAATTTAACAGTTGACAGGAAATTTGACAGTTGTGTTACGTGGCAGTACCACGTAATGAACAAACGCGCTATACATGACACCGACGTTGGAGGTCTTTCAGGGGGTCAAAATGGTCAAAATGTGCAAAAAAATGACAAAAAACGATTAGTTCGATAGCGACGCAACCGTCAAGAAAATCGAAATTCTGAGTTCTTACGCTCTATGGTCGGTTCAGTGGGAACACGTAGACGTTAAAATCGTTTCTCTAACTTGACAGTTGTCGAAAAATAACTCCTATTTATAAATCGACGATTTTTTTTTGTCGTTCATTGTCGTTTTTTCGTAGTGCGTCAAATAAAGCATCTTATACTATGCTGGACCAGCAAAAAAAATTTGGCACCTCTGATAGAAAAATTAAAAAATGTCAAAAAAATGTCAAAGAAAAAATGATATTTGACAAATTTTGACAGTCGTTTGGGGCCCTCCTAGGGACCCCCTACAACTTCTTCATACATGTCAAAACTGACAGACAGCTCCAAGTGCCCGAAATCGTTAAGTGTCTGATTTCGTCAACTTTTTCTGATTTCGTCAAAAAAAATTTTTTCTCATTATAAATGATGTCCGACGACTTATCGATTGCCTTGATAAAAATCTTAATGGAGGGCAACGGATCTGGGAGGAAAAAAAATTTGACAGGTAAAAAATGTCAAATGTCAAAATCTGTAGGTTTCGTTGGGGTCAAATAAACATCCTCTACAACTCTCCCATACATGTCAAAACTGTCAAAGCACTCCTTCTGGGAAAACGTTTCTACACTTCCATCATTCGTCACGCAAGCAGCTTTATATTATATAGGACTAGTGTTATTTATTTGCCGCTGCCCGCGAGCGGGCAGCGGTGTGTCGTTGTGTTGTTTTCTATTTATCTGTTGTTCTATTTACCGCAGCCCGCAAGCGGACAGCGGAGAGTGGTGTGTGTGTTTGTTTGTGGTGTCGTGTCTTCGATTGTCGTATTTGCTGCTGCCCGCAAGCGGACAGCAGGGTATCGTTGTTTTACTGAGTATCGGTGTTCATATACAGAGGCGACAGCGTATATTTTCATTGATTTTCATCATTTTACAGTTTTTCCTAATTTTCACCCCTAAGATGACTTTTGCTGTCAAAGTCATGTATGGGGCGTTTGTGGAACGTGGTGAGGTTTATATAGAGTGACTGTCAAATTTATTGTAAACTGTCAATTTTATTCGTAATGACCAAAAAATTGAGAAAAAAAAATTGTAAAACACAATTTTTGATATGACAGCTAAATTTGACAGTTGACAGGAAATTTGACAGTTGTGTTATAGGTACTGCCACGTAATAAATAAACGCGCTATACATGACACCGACGTTGGAGGTCTTACAGGGGGTCAAAATAAACAAAAACTGCAAAAAAATGACAAAAAACTCTTAGTTCGATAGCGACGCACCTGTCGAGAAAATCAAAATTCCGCCTCCCCAACCCCAAATAGCGGTTCAGTGGGAGTCACTTAGACATCAAAATAGTTTCTCTACATTGACGCTTGTCAAAGTAATAGATCCAGTTTTGATTTGACGATTTTTTTTTGTCGTTCATTGTCGTTTTGTCGTAGTGCATCAAATAAAGCACCTTAAACCATAATGGACCAGCAAAAAAAAATTGGCACCTCTGATAAAAAAATTGAAAAATGTCAAAAAAATGTCAAAGAAAAAATGACATTTGACAAATTTTGACAGTCGTTTGGGGCCCTACTGAGGACCCCCTACAACCCCCTTATACATGACAAAACTGTCAGATCGCTCCAAGTGCTTGAAATCGTAAAACGTCAGATTTCGTCAACTTTTTCTGATTTCGTCAAAAAAATTTTTTTTTCATTATAAATGATGTCCGACGACTTATCGATTGCGCCGATAAAAATCTTAATGGAGGGCAACGGATCAGGGAGTAAAAAAAATTTTGACAGTTATAAATGTCAAATGTCAAAATTTTCGATTTTGTCGGGGGTCGCATAAACATCCTCTACAACTTGCCCATACATGTCAAAACTGTCAGAGCACTCCTTCTGGGAAACTAACCTTGTAAATGAGCTAGTCACGCAAGCGGCTTTATATTATATGGGACTAGTGTTGTATTATTTGCCGCTGCCCGCGAGCGGGCAGCGGTGTGTCGTTGTGTTGTTTTCTATTTAACTGTTGTTCTATTTACCGCAGCCCGCAAGCGGACAGCGGAGAATGGTGTGTGTGTTTGTTTGTGGTGTCGTGTCTTCGATTGTCGTATTTGCTGCTGCCCGCAAGCGGACAGCAGGGTATCGTTGTTTTACTGAGTATCGGTGTTCATATACAGAGGCGACAGAGTATAATTTCATTGATTTTCATCATTTTACAGTTTTTCCTAATTTTCACCCCTAAGTTGACTTTTGCTGTCAAAGTCATGTATAGGACGTTTGTCAAACGTGGTAAGGTTTGTATGGGAGACTGTCAAAATTATTGTAAACTGTCAACTTTATTCGTTAAGTCCCAAAAATTAAGAAAAAAAAACATTTTTTGACATGACAGCTAAATTTGACAGTTCACAGAAATTTTGACAGCTGTTTTACAGGTATTGCCACGTAATGAACAAACGCGCTATACATGACACCGACGTTGGACGTCTTTTAGGGGGTCAAAATAGTCAAAATGTGCAAAAAAATGACAAAAAACTATTAGTTCGATAGCGACGCACCTGTCGAGAAAATCAAAATTCCGCCTCCCCAACCCCAAATAGCGGTTCAGTGGGAGTCACTTAGACGTCAAAATAGTTTCTCTACATTGACGCTTGTCAAAGTAAAAGATCCAGTTTTGATTTGACGATTTTTTTTTGTCGTTCATTGTCGTTTTGTCGTAGTGCATCAAATAAAGCACCTTAAACCATAATGGACCAGCAAAAAAAAATTGGCACCTCTGATAGAAAAATTAAAAAATGTCAAAAAAATGTCAAAGAAAAAATGACATTTGACAAATTTTGACAGTCGTTTGGGGCCCTCTTAAGGACCCCCTACAACTCCCCAATACACGTCAAAACTGTCAGACTGCTCCAAGTGACCGAAATCGTAAAGTGTCTGATTTCGTCAACTTTTTCTGATTTCGTCAAAAAAAAAATTTTTTCATTATAAATGATGTTCGACGACTTATCGATTGCGTCGATAAAAATCTTAATAGAGGGCAACAGATCTGGTAGGAAAAAAAATTTGACAGTTAAAAAATGTCAAATGTCAAAATCTGTAGGTTTCGTTGGGGTCACATAAACATCCTCTACATCTCCCCTATACATGTCAAAACTGTCAAAGCACTCCTTCATGGAAACAAATCCTCTAAGTGAGTGAGTGAGTCACGCAAGCAGCTGTATATTATATCGACTAGTGTTATTTATTTGCCGCTGCCCGCGAGCGGGCAGCGGTGTGTCGTTGTGTTGTTTTCTATTTATCTGTTGTTCTATTTACCGCAGCCCGCAAGCGGACAGCGGAAAGTGGTGTGTGTGTTTGTTTATGGTGTCGTGTTTATGTGTCGTGTGTAGTGTTATTTATTTGCCGCTGCCCGCGAGCGGGCAGCGGTGTGTCGTTGTGTTGTTTTCTATTTATCTGTTGTTCTATTTACCGCAGCCCGCAAGCGGACAGCGGAAAGTGGTGTGTGTGTTTGTTTATGGTGTCGTGTTTATGTGTCGTGTGTAGTGTTATTTATTTGCCGCTGCCCGCGAGCGGGCAGCGGTGTGTCATTGTGTTGTTTTCTATTTATCTGTTGTTCTATTTACCGCAGCCCGCAAGCGGACAGCGGAGAGTGGTGTGTGTGTTTGTTTGTGGTGTCGTGTCTTCGATTGTCGTATTTGCTGCTGCCCGCAAGCGGACAGCAGGGTATCGTTGTTTCGGTGTGCATCGGTGTTCCTATACATAGGCGATGGGGTAGAATTTCATAGATTTTCATCATTTTACAGTTTTTCCTAATTTTCACCCCTAAGATGACTTTTGCTGTCAAAGTCATGTATGGGGCGTTTGTCAAACGTGGTAAGGTTTGTATGGAGAGACTGTCAAATTTATTGTAAACTGTCAATTTTATCCGTTATGACCAAAAAATTGAGAAAAAAAATGGAAAAATACATTATTTATCATGACAGCTAAATTTGACAGTTGACAGAAACTTTGATGGTTGTGTTAGAGGGACTGCCATGTAATGGACAAACGCGCTATACATGACACTGACGTTGGAGGTCTTTCAGGGGGTTAAAATTATCAAAATGTGAAAAAAAATGACAAAAAACGATTAGTTCGATAGCGACGCAACCGTCGAGAAAATCGAAATTCCGAGTTCTTACGCTCTATGATCGGTTCAGTGGGAACACGTAGACGTCAAAATCGTTTCTCTAACTTGACAGTTGTCGAAGAATAAGTCCTATTCATAAATCGTCGATTTTTTTTTGTCGTTCATTGTCGTTATGTCGTAGTGCATCAAATAAAGCACCTTAAACTATAATGGACCAGCAAAAAAAAATCGACACCTCTGGTAGAAAAATCGAAAAATGTCAAAAAAATGTCAAAGAAAAAATGACATTCGACAAATTTTGACAGTCGTTTGGGGCCCTACTGAGGACCCCCTACAACCCCCTCATACACGTCAAAACTGTCAAATCGCTCCAAGTGCCCGAAATCGTAAAGTGTCTGATTTCGTCAACTTTTTCTGATTTCGTCAAAGTTTTGATTTTTGCATATTAAATGATGTTCGACGAATAATCGATTGCGCAAATAAAAATTCCGTCAGCGGGCAACGGATCAGGGAGAAAAAAAAATTTTGACAGTTAAAAATGTCAAATGTCAAAATTTGTAGGTTTGGTTGGGGTCACATAAACTTTGTCTACAACTCCGCCATACATGTCAAAACTGTCAGAGCACTCCTTCATGGAAACTAACCTTCTAAATGAGCGAATGAATGAGTGAATGAGTCACGCAAGCGGCTTTATATTATATGGGACTAGTGTTATTTATTTGCCGCTGCCCGCGAGCGGGCAGCGGTGTGTCGTTGTGTTTTATTTTGTGTATTTGCCGCTGCCCGCAAGCGGACAGCGGTTGTGTCGCGTCTTCGATTGTCGTATTTGCTGGTATCCTTGTTTCGGAGTGCATCGGTGTTCATATACAGAGGCGACAGAGTATAACTTCATTGATTTTTATCATTTTAGAGTTTTTCCTAATTTTCACCCCTAAGATGATTTTTGATGTCAAAGTCTTTTATGGGGCGTTTGTCAAACGTGGTAAGGTTTGTATGAAGAGACTGTCAAAATTATTGTAAACTGTCAACTTTATCCGTTATGTCCCAAAAATTGAGAAAAATAAATAAAATTACATTTTTTGACATGACAGCTAAATTTGACAGTTGACAGGAATTTTGACAGTTGTGTTACAGAGACTGCCAGGTGATGGACAAACGCGCTATACATGACACCGACGTTGGAGGTCTTTTAAGGGGTGAAAACAAACAAAAATTTTCCAAAATATGACAAAAAACGATTAGTTCGATAGCGACGCAGCCGTCGAGAAAATCGAAATTCCGAGTTCTTACGCTCTATAAGCGCTTCAGTGGAAACACGTAGACGTCAAAATCGTTTCTCTAACTTGACAGTTGTCGGAGAATAAGTCCTGTTTGTTTGGAAATCGAAAAAGTCCGATTTCGTCAACTTTTTCTGATTTCGACAAAGTTTTTTTTTTCGCATGTTAAATGATGTTCGACGAATAATCGATTGAGCGAATAAAAATTCCGTCAGTGGGCAACGGATCAGGGAGTAAAAAAAATTTTGACAGGTAAAAATGTCAAATGTCAAAATTTGCTATTTTGACCAAGGTCATCTAAACTTTGTCTACAACTCTCCCATACATGTCAAAACTGTCAGAGCACTCCTTCTGGGAAACTAACTCTCTAGTTCGGTACATCGGTAGGTGAGTCACGCAAGCAGCTGTATATTATATCGACTAGTGTTATTTATTTGCCGCTGCCCGCGAGCGGGCAGCGGTGTGTCGTTGTGTTTTTTTATTGGTTCTGTTTTTCCTTAGGTGTGTTTTTATTGTGTTTGTTTATGGTGTCGTGTGTCTGTGTTTTTGTAATTGTTTATTGTATCGTGTTTAAAATATTGTGTTTGTTTGTGGTGTCGTGTCTTCGATTGTCGCATTTGCCGCTGCCCGCAAGCGGACAGCGGTGGTGTAGTGTCTTCGATTGTCGCATTTGCCGCTGCCCGCAAGCGGACAGCGGTGGTGTCGTGTCTTCGATTGTCGTATTTGCTGCTGCCCGCAAGCGGACAGCAGGGTATCGTTGTTTCGGTGTGCATCGGTGTACATATACATAGGCGATGGCGTAGAATTTCATTGATTTTCATAATTTTTAAATTTTTCCTAATTTTCACCTTCAAGATGACTTTCGATGTCAAAGTCATGTATGGGGCGTTTGTCAAACGTGGCGAGGTATATATGGAGTGACTATTAAATTTATCGTAAACTGTCAATTTTATCCGTTATGACCAAAAAATTAAGAAAAAAAATGAAAAAATACATTATTTGTCATGACAGCTAAATTTGACAGTTGACAGGAATTTTGACAGTTGTGTTACAGAGACTGCCACGTGGTGGACAAACGCGCTATACATGACACCGACGTTGGAGGTCTTTTAAGGGGTGAAAACAAACAAAAACTGCAAAAAAATGACAAAAAACTATTAGTTCGATAGCGACGCACCCGTCGAGAAAATCAAAATTCCGCTTCCCCAACCCCTAATAGCGGTTCAGTGGGAGTCACGTAGACGTTAAAATAGTTTCTCTACCTTGACGCTTGTCAAAGTAAAAGATCCAGTTTTGATTTGACGATTTTTTTTGTCGTTCATTGTCGTTTCTTCGTAGTGCTTCAAATAAAGCACCTCAAACCATAATGGACCAGCAAAAAAAAATCAACACCTCTGGTAGAAAAATCGAAAAATGTCAAAAAAATGTCAAAGAAAAAATGACATTTGACAAATTTTGACAGTCGTTTGAGGCCCTCCTAGGGACCCCCTACAACTCCTTCATACATGTCAAAACTGTCAGACAGCTTCAAGTGGCCGAAATCGTAAAGTGTCCGATTTCGTCAACTTTTTCTGATTTCGTCAAAAAAAAAATTTTATGTTATAAATGATGTCCGACGACTTATCGATTGCGCCGATAAAAATCTTAATGGAGGGCAACAAATCAGGGAGTAAAAAAAATTTTGACAGTTATAAATGTCAAATGTCAAAATTTGCGATTTTGTCGGGGGTCGCATAAACATCCTCTACAACTCGCCCATACATGTTAAAACTGTCAGAGCACTCCTTCTGGGAAACTAATGATGTCCATCCTACGTGAGTCACGCAAGCAGCTTTATATTATATTGACTAGTGTTATTTATTTGCCGCTGCCCGCGAGCGGGCAGCGGTGTGTCGTTGTGTTGTTTTCTATTTATCTGTTGTTCTATTTACCGCAGCCCGCAAGCGGACAGCGGAGAGTGGTGTGTGTGTTTGTTTGTGGTGTCGTGTCTTCGATTGTCGTATTTGCTGCTGCCCGCAAGCGGACAGCAGGGTATCGTTGTTTCGGTGTGCATCGGTGTTCCTATACATAGGCGATGGGGTAGAATTTCATTGATTTTCATCATTTTACAGTTTTTCCTAATTTTCACCTTCAAGATGACTTTCGATGTCAAAGTCATGTATGGGACGTTTGTCAAACGTGGCGAGGTCTATATGGAGTAACTGTCAAATTTATTGTAAACTGTCAATTTTATCCGTTATGACCAAAAAATTAAGAAAAAAAATGGAAAAATACAATATTTGTCATGACAGCTAAATTTGACAGTTGACAGGAAATTTGACAGTTGTGTTACAGGTACTGCCACGTAATGAACAAACGCGCTATACATGACACCGACGTTGGAGGTCTTTCAGGGGGTCAAAATGGTCAAAATGTGCAAAAAAATGACAAAAAACGATTAGTTCGATAGCGACGCAACCGTCAAGAAAATCGAAATTCTGAGTTCTTACGCTCTATGGTCGGTTCAGTGGGAACACGTAGACGTCAAAATCGTTTCTCTAACTTGACAGTTGTCGAAAAATAACTCCTATTTATAAATCGACTATTTTTTTTTGTCGTTCATTGTCGTTTTGTCGTAGTGCGTCAAATAAAGCACCTCAAACTATGCTGGACCAGCAAAAAAAAATTGGCACCTCTAATAGAAAAATTGAAAAATGTCAAAAAAATGTCAAAGAAAAAATAACATTTGACAAATTTTGACAGTCGTTTGTGGCCCTACTAGGGACCCCCTACAATTCCTTCATACATGTCAAAACTGTCAGACAGCTCCAAGTGGCCGAAATCGTAAAAAGTCCGATTTCGTCAACTTTTTCTGATTTCGTCAAAGTTTTTTTTTTCGCATATTAAATGATGTTCGACGATTAATCGATTGCGCGAATAAAAATTCCGTCAGCGGGCAACGGATCAGGGAGAAAAAAAAATTTTGACAGTTAAAAATGTCAAATGTCAAGATTTGCGATTTTGTCCAAGGTCATTCAAACTTTGTCTACAACTCTTCCATACATGTCAAAACTGTCAGAGCACTCCTTCTGGGTAAACTACTTTACACTTCCGTACATCGGTAGGTGAGTCACGCAAGCAGCTTTATATTATATGGGACTAGTGTTGTATTATTTGCCGCTGCCCGCGAGCGGGCAGCGGTGTGTCGTTGTGTTTTATTTTGTGTATTTGCCGCTGCCCGCAAGCGGACAGCGGTGGTGTCGTGTCGTTATGTTTTATTTTGTGTATTTGCCGCTGCCCGCAAGCGGACAGCGGTTGTGTCGCGTCTTCGATTGTCGTATTTGCTGGTATCCTTGTTTCGGAGTGCATCGGTGTTCATATACAGAGGCGACAGAGTATAATTTCATTGATTTTCATCAGTTTACAGTTTTTCCTAATTTTCACCCCTAAGATGACTTTTGCTGTCAAAGTCATGTATGGAGCGTTTGTCAAACGTGGTAAGGTTTGTATGGAGAGACTGTCAAAATTATTGTAAACTGTCAACTTTATCCGTTATGTCCCAAAAATTGAGAAAAAAAAATTAAAATTACGTTTTTTGTCATGACAGCTAAATTTGACAGTTGACAGAAATTTTGACAGCTGTTTTACAGGTATTGCCACGTAATGAACAAACGCGCTATACATGACACCGACGTTGGAGGTCTTTCAGGGGGTCAAAACGAACAAAAACTGCAAAAAAATGACAAAAAACGATTAGTTCGATAGCGACGCAACCGTCGAGAAAATCGAAATTCTGAGTTCTTACGCTCTATGGTCGGTTCAGTGGGAACACGTAGACGTCAAAATCGTTACTCTAACTTGACAGTTGTCGAAAAATAACTCCTATTTATAAATCGACTACTTTTTTTTGTCGTTCATTGTCGTTTTGTCGTAGTGCGTCAAACAAAGCACCTTAAACTATGCTGGACCAGCAAAAAAAAATTGGCACCTCTGATAGAAAAATTAAAAAATGTCAAAAAAATGTCAAAGAAAAAATAACATTTGACAAATTTTGACAGTCGTTTGTGGCCCTTCTAGGGACCCCCTACAATTCCTTCATACATGTCAAAACTGTCAGACAGCTCCAAGTGGCCGAAATCGTAAAAAGTCCGATTTCGTCAACTTTTTCTGATTTCGTCAAAGTTTTTTTTTTTGCATATTAAATGATGTTCGATGATTAATCGATTGCGCAAAAAAAAATTCCGTCAGCGGGCAACGGATCAGGGAGAAAAAAAATTTTGACAGTTAAAAATGTCAAATGTCAAAATTTGCGCTTTTTTTAGGGGTCACATAAACTTTGTTTACAACTCTCCCATACATGTCAAAACTGTAAGAGCACTCCTTCTGGAAAAAGTAATCGTCTACATCCGTACATCGGTACGTCACGCAAGCAGCTTTATATTATATCGACTAGTGTTATTTATTTGCCGCTGCCCGCGAGCGGGCAGCGGTGTGTCGTTGTGTTGTTTTCTATTTATCTGTTGTTCTATTTACCGCAGCCCGCAAGCGGACAGCGGAGAGTGGTGTGTGTGTTTGTTTGTGGTGTCGTGTCTTCGATTGTCGTATTTGCTGCTGCCCGCAAGCGGACAGCAGGGTATCGTTGTTTTACTGAGTATCGGTGTTCATATACAGAGGCGACTGAGTATAATTTCATTGATTTTCATCATTTTAGAGTTTTTCCTAATTTTCACCTCCAGGATGACTTTTGATGTCAAAGTCATGTATGGGGCGTTTGTCAAACGTGGTAAGCTTTGTATGAAGTGACTGTCAAAATTATCGTAAACTGTCAATTTTATCCGTTATGACCAAAAAATTAAGAAAAAAAATGGAAAAATACTATATTTGTCATGACAGCTAAATTTGACAGTTGACAGGAATTTTGACAGTTGTGTTACAGGTACTGCCTCGTAGTAAACAAACGCGCTATACATGACACCGACGTTGGAGTTCTTTCAGGGGGTCAAAACAAACAAAAACTGCAAAAAAATGACAAAAAACTCTTAGTTCGATAGCGACGCACCTGTCGAGAAAATCAAAATTCCGCCTCCCCAACCCCAAATAGCGGTTCAGTGGGAGTCACTTAGACGTCAAAATAGTTTCTCTACATTGACGCTTGTCAAAGTAAAAGATCCAGTTTTGATTTGACGATTTTTTTTTGTCGTTCATTGTCGTTTTGTCGTAGTGCGTCAAATAAAGCATCTCAAACCATGCTGGACCAGCAAAAAAAAATTGGCACCTCCGATAAAAAAATTAAAAAATGTCAAAAAAATGTCAAATAAAAAATGAGATTTGACAATTTTTGACAGTCGTTTGGGGCCCTTCTAGGGACCCCCTACAACTCCTTCATACATGTCAAAACTGTCAGACAGCTTCAAGTGGCCGAAATCGTAAAGTGTCCGATTTCGTCAACTTTTTCTGATTTCGTCAAAAAAAAATTTTTCATATTATAAATGATGTCCGACGACTTATCGATTGCGCCGATAAAAATCTTAATGGAGGGCAACGGATCAGGGAGTAAAAAAAATTTTGACAGTTATAAATGTCAAATGTCAAAATTTTCGATTTTGTCGGGGGTCGCATAAACATCCTCTACAACTTGCCCATACATGTCAAAACTGTCAGAGCACTCCTTCTGGGAAACTAACCTTGTAAATGAGCTAGTCACGCAAGCGGCTTTATATTATATCGACTAGTGTTATTTATTTGCCGCTGCCCGCGAGCGGGCAGCGGTGTGTCGTTGTGTTTTATTTTGTGTATTTGCCGCTGCCCGCAAGCGGACAGCGGTGGTGTCGTTGTGTTGTTTTATTTATCTGTTGTTCTATTTACCGCAGCCCGCAAGCGGACAGCGGAGAGTGGTGTGTGTTTGTTTATGGTGTCGTGTGTCTGTGTTATTGTGTTTGTATATTGTATTGTGCTTGATTTATTGTGTTTGTTTATTAAATCGTTATTCAATTGTCGTATTTGCCGCTGCCCGCAAGCGGACAGCGGTGGTGTCGTGTCTTTTATTGTCGTATTTGCTGCTGCCCGCAAGCGGACAGCAGGGTATCATTGTTTCGGCGTGCATTGGTCTTACTATACATAGGCAATGGGGTCGAATATCATTGACTTTCATAATTTTTCAGTTTTTCCTAATTTTCACCTTCAAGATGACTTTCGATGTCAAAGTCATGTATGGGACGTTTGTCAAACGTGGCGAGGTCTATATGGAGTAACTGTCAAATTTATTGTAAACTGTCAATTTTATCCGTTATGACCAAAAAATTAAGAAAAAAAATGGAAAAATACAATATTTGTCATGACAGCTAAATTTGACAGTTGACAGGAAATTTGACAGTTGTGTTACAGGTACTGCCACGTAATGAACAAACGCGCTATACATGATACCGACGTTGGAGGTCTTTCAGGGGGTCAAAATGGTCAAAATGTGCAAAAAAATTACAAAAAACGATTAGTTCGATAGCGACGCAACCGTCGAGAAAATCAAAATTCTGAGTTCTTACGCTCTATGGTCGGTTCAGTGGGAACACGTAGACGTCAAAATCGTTTCTCTAACTTGACAGTTGTTGAAAAATAACTCCTATTTATAAATCGACTATTTTTTTTTATCGTTCATTGTCGTTTTGTCGTAGGGCGTCAAATAAAGCACCTCAAACTATGCTGGACCAACAAAAAAAAATTGGCACCTCTGATAGAAAAATTGAAAAATGTCAAAAAAATGTCAAAGAAAAAATAACATTGGACAAATTTTGACAGTCGTTTGGGGTCCTTCTGAAGACCCCCTACAACACCCCTATACATGTCAAAACTGTCAGATCACTGCAAGTGCCCGAAATCGTAAAAAGTCCGATTTCGTCAACTTTTTCTGATTTCATCAAAGTTTTTTTTTCGCATATTAAATGATGTTCGACGATTAATCGATTGCGCGAAAAAAAATTCCGTCAGCGGGCAACGGATCAGGGAGAAAAAAAATTTTTGACAGGTAAAAATGTCAAATGTCAAAATTTAATACTTGGTCGGGAGTCACATAAACATCCTCTACAACTCCGCCATACATGTCAAAACTGTCAAAGCACTCGTTCTGGGAAAACTAATTCTCTAAATGAGTCAGTCACGCAAGCAGCTTTATATTATATCGACTAGTGTTATTTATTTGCCGCTGCCCGCGAGCGGGCAGCGGTGTGTCGTTGTGTTGTTTTATTAATCTGTTGTTCTATTTACCGCAGCCCGCAAGCGGACAGCGGAGAGTGGTGTGTGTTTGTTTGTGGTGTCGTGTCTTCGATTGTCGTTTTTGCTGCTGCCCGCAAGCGGACAGCAGGGTATCGTTGTTTTACTGAGTATCGGTGTTCATATACAGAGGCGACAGAGTATAATTTCATTGATTTTCATTATTTTACAGTTTTTCCTAATTTTCACCCCTAAGATGACTTTTGATGTCAAAGTTATGTATAGGGCGTTTGTCAAACGTGGTAAGCTTTGTATGGAACATTTGTCAAAATCATTGTAAACTGTCAGATTTATACGTCATCACCATAAAACTAAGGAAAAAATAAAAAAATACATTTTTTTGTCATGACAGCTAAATTTGACAGTTGACAGAAATTTTGACAGTTGTGTTACAGAGACTGCCACGTGATGGACAAACGCGCTATACATGACACCGACGTTGGAGGTCTTTTAATGGGTGAAAACAAACAAAAATTTTCCAAAATATGACAAAAAACGATTAGTTCGATAGCGACGCAGCCGTCGAGAAAATCGAAATTCCGAGTTCTTACGCTCTATATGCGCTTCAGTGGGAACACATAGACGTCAAAATCGTTTCTCTAACTTGACAGTTGTCGGAGAATAACCCCTGTATGTTTGTAAATCTAAAAAGTCCGATTTCGCCAACTTTTTCTGATTTCGTCAAAGTTTTTTTTTTCACATGTTAAATGATGTTTGACGAATAATTGATTGCGCGAATAAAAATTCCGTCAGCGGGCAACGGATCAGGGAGAAAAAAAAATTTTGACAGTTAAAAATGTCAAATGTCAAAATTTGCGATTTTGTCCAAGGTCATCTAAACTTTTTCTACAACTCTCCCATACATGTCAAAACTGTCAGAGCACTCCTTCTGGGTAAACTACTTTACACTTCCGTACATCGGTACATCAGTCACGCAAGCAGCTTTATATAATATCGGACTAGTGTTATTTATTTGCCGCTGCCCGCGAGCGGGCAGCGGTGTGTCGTTGTGTTGTTTTCTATTTATCTGTTGTTCTATTTACCGCAGCCCGCAAGCGGACAGCGGAGAGTGGTGTGTGTGTTTGTTTGTGGTGTCGTGTCTTCGATTGTCGTATTTGCTGCTGCCCGCAAGCGGACAGCAGGGTATCGTTGTTTCGGTGTGCATCGGTGTTCCTATACATAGGCGATGGGGTAGAATTTCATTGATTTTCATCATTTTACAGTTTTTCCTAATTTTCACCTTCAAGATGACTTTCGATGTCAAAGTCATGTATGGGACGTTTGTCAAACGTGGCGAGGTCTATATGGAGTAACTGTCAAATTTATTGTAAACTGTCAATTTTATCCGTTATGACCAAAAAATTAAGAAAAAAAATGGAAAAATACAATATTTGTCATGACAGCTAAATTTGACAGTTGACAGGAAATTTGACAGTTGTGTTACAGGTACTGCCACGTAATGAACAAACGCGCTATACATGACACCGACGTTGGAGGTCTTTCAGGGGGTCAAAATGGTCAAAATGTGCAAAAAAATGACAAAAAACGATTAGTTCGATAGCGACGCAACCGTCAAGAAAATCGAAATTCTGAGTTCTTACGCTCTATGGTCGGTTCAGTGGGAACACGTAGACGTCAAAATCGTTTCTCTAACTTGACAGTTGTCGAAAAATAACTCCTATTTATAAATCGACTATTTTTTTTTGTCGTTCATTGTCGTTTTGTCGTAGTGCGTCAAATAAAGCACCTCAAACTATGCTGGACCAGCAAAAAAAAATTGGCACCTCTAATAGAAAAATTGAAAAATGTCAAAAAAATGTCAAAGAAAAAATAACATTTGACAAATTTTGACAGTCGTTTGTGGCCCTCCTAGGGACCCCCTACAATTCCTTCATACATGTCAAAACTGTCAGACAGCTCCAAGTGGCCGAAATCGTAAAAAGTCCGATTTCGTCAACTTTTTCTGATTTCGTCAAAGTTTTTTTTTTCGCATATTAAATGATGTTCGACGATTAATCGATTGCGCGAATAAAAATTCCGTCAGCGGGCAACGGATCAGGGAGAAAAAAAAATTTTGACAGTTAAAAATGTCAAATGTCAAAATTTGCGATTTTGTCCAAGGTCATTCAAACTTTGTCTACAACTCTTCCATACATGTCAAAACTGTCAGAGCACTCCTTCTGGGTAAACTACTTTACACTTCCGTACATCGGTAGGTGAGTCACGCAAGCAGCTTTATATTATATCGACTAGTGTTATTTATTTGCCGCTGCCCGCGAGCGGGCAGCGGTGTGTCGTTGTGTTGTTTTCTATTTATCTGTTGTTCTATTTACCGCAGCCCGCAAGCGGACAGCGGAGAGTGGTGTGTGTGTTTGTTTGTGGTGTCGTGTCTTCGATTGTCGTATTTGCTGCTGCCCGCAAGCGGACAGCAGGGTATCGTTGTTTCGGTGTGCATCGGTGTTCCTATACATAGGCGATGGGGTAGAATTTCATTGATTTTCATCATTTTACAGTTTTTCCTAATTTTCACCTTCAAGATGACTTTCGATGTCAAAGTCATGTATGGGACGTTTGTCAAACGTGGCGAGGTCTATATGGAGTAACTGTCAAATTTATTGTAAACTGTCAATTTTATCCGTTATGACCAAAAAATTAAGAAAAAAAATGGAAAAATACAATATTTGTCATGACAGCTAAATTTGACAGTTGACAGGAAATTTGACAGTTGTGTTACAGGTACTGCCACGTAATGAACAAACGCGCTATACATGACACCGACGTTGGAGGTCTTTCAGGGGGTCAAAATGGTCAAAATGTGCAAAAAAATGACAAAAAACGATTAGTTCGATAGCGACGCAACCGTCAAGAAAATCGAAATTCTGAGTTCTTACGCTCTATGGTCGGTTCAGTGGGAACACGTAGACGTCAAAATCGTTTCTCTAACTTGACAGTTGTCGAAAAATAACTCCTATTTATAAATCGACTATTTTTTTTTGTCGTTCATTGTCGTTTTGTCGTAGTGCGTCAAATAAAGCACCTCAAACTATGCTGGACCAGCAAAAAAAAATTGGCACCTCTAATAGAAAAATTGAAAAATGTCAAAAAAATGTCAAAGAAAAAATAACATTTGACAAATTTTGACAGTCGTTTGTGGCCCTCCTAGGGACCCCCTACAATTCCTTCATACATGTCAAAACTGTCAGACAGCTCCAAGTGGCCGAAATCGTAAAAAGTCCGATTTCGTCAACTTTTTCTGATTTCGTCAAAGTTTTTTTTTTCGCATATTAAATGATGTTCGACGATTAATCGATTGCGCGAATAAAAATTCCGTCAGCGGGCAACGGATCAGGGAGAAAAAAAAATTTTGACAGTTAAAAATGTCAAATGTCAAAATTTGCGATTTTGTTCAAGGTCACCTAAACTTTTTCTACAACTCTCCCATACATGTCAAAACTGTCAGAGCACTCCTTCTGGGTAAACTACTTTACACTTCCGTACATCGGTAGGTGAGTCACGCAAGCAGCTTTATATAATATGGGACTAGTGTTATTTATTTGCCGCTGCCCGCGAGCGGGCAGCGGTGTGTCGTTGTGTTGTTTTCTATTTTTCTGTTGTTCTATTTACCGCAGCCCGCAAGCGGACAGCGGAGAGTGGTGTGTGTGTTTGTTTGTGGTGTCGTGTCTTCGATAGTCGTATTTGCCGCTGCCCGCAAGCGGACAGCGGTGGTGTCGTGTCTTCGATAGTCGTATTTGCTGCTGCCCGCAAGCGGACAGCAGGGTATCGTTGTTTTACTGAGTATCGGTCTTCATATACAGAGGCGACTGAGTATAATTTCATTGATTTTCATCATTTTAGAGTTTTTCCTAATTTTCACCTCCAGGATGACTTTTGATGTCAAAGTCATGTATGGGGCGTTTGTCAAACGTGGTAAGCTTTGTATGAAGTGACTGTCAAAATTATTGTAAACTGTCAACTTTATCCGTTATGACCAAAAAATTGAGAAAAAAAATTGAAAAACACAATTTTTGTTTTGACAGCTAAATTTGACAGTTGACAGGAAATTTGACAGTTGTGTTACAGGTACTGCCACGTAATGAACAAACGCGCTATACATGACACCGACGTTGGAGGTCTTTCAGGGGGTCAAAACGAACAAAAACTGCAAAAAAATGACAAAAAACGATTAGTTCGATAGCGACGCAAGCGTCGAGAAAATCGAAATTCCGAGTTCTTACGCTCTATGATCGGTTCAGTAAGAACACGTAGAAGTCAAAATCGTTTCTCTAACTTGACAGTTGTCGAAGAATAAGTCCTATTCATAAATCGACGAATTTTTTTTGTCGTTCATTGTCGTTTTGTCGTAGTGCCTTAAATGAAGGATCCTAAAAGATACTGAAACAGCAAAAAAAAATCGGCACCTCCGATAGAAAAATTGAAAAATGTCAAAAAAATGTTAAAGAAAAAATGACATTTTTTAAATTTTGACAATCGTTTGGGGCCCTCTTATGGACCCCCTACAACTTCCCAATACATGTCAAAACTGTCAGATCACTGGAAGTGCCTGAAATCGTAAAAAGTCCGATTTCGTCAACTTTTTCTGATTTCGTCAAAGTTTTTTTTTTTGCATATTAAATGATGTTCGACGATTAATCGATTGCGCAAAAAAAAATTCCGTCAGCGGGCAACGGATCAGGGAGTAAAAAAAATTTTGACAGGTAAAAATGTCAAATGTCAAAATCTGTAGGTTTGGTTGGGGTCACATAAACTTTGTCTACAACTCCGCCATACATGTCAAAACTGTCAAAGCACTCCTTCATGGAAACTAATCCTCTAAATGAGTGAGTGAATGGATGTGTCACGCAAGCAGCTTTATATTATATAGGACTAGTGTTATTTATTTGCCGCTGCCCGCGAGCGGGCAGCGGTGTGTCGTTGTGTTGTTTTCTATTTATCTGTTGTTCTATTTACCGCAGCCCGCAAGCGGACAGCGGAGAGTGGTGTGTGTGTTTGTTTGTGGTGTCGTGTCTTCGATTGTCGTATTTGCTGCTGCCCGCAAGCGGACAGCAGGGTATCGTTGTTTCGGTGTGCATCGGTGTTCATATACAGAGGCGACAGAGTATAATTTCATTGATTTTCATCATTTTACAGTTTTTCCTAATTTTCACCTCCAGGATGACTTTTGATGTCAAAGTCATGTATAGGGCGTTTGTCAAACGTGGTAAGCTTTGTATGAAGTGACTGTCAAAATTATTGTAAACTGTCAACTTTATCCGTATGAACAAAAAAATTGAGAAAAAAAATTGAAAAACACAATTTTTGTTATGACAGCTAAATTTGACAGTTGACAGGAATTTTGACAGTTGTTTTACAGACACTGCCACGTGATGTACAAACGCGCCATACATGACACCGACGTTGGAGGTCTTTCAGGGGGTCAAAATGGTCAAAATGTGCAAAAAAATGACAAAAAACGATTAGTTCGATAGCGACGCAACCGTCGAGAAAATCGAAATTCCGAGTTCTTACGCTCTATGATCGGTTCAGTGGGAACACGTAGACGTCAAAATCGTTTCTCTAACTTGACAGTTGTCGAAGAATAACTCCTATTTATATATCGACGTTTTTTTTTTGTAGTTCATTGTCGTTTTGTCGTAGTGCGTCGAATAAAGCATCTCCAACTATGCTGAAACAGAAAAAAAAAATTGGCACTTTTGGTAGAAAAATTGAAAAATGTCAAAAAAATGTCAAAGAAAAAATGACATTTGTCAAATTTTGACAATCGTTTGGGGCCCTCTTGGGGACCTCCTACAACTCCCCAATACATGTCAAAACTGTTGGATTACTTCAAGTGCCCGAAATCATAAAGTGTCCGATTTCGCCAACTTTTTCTGATTTCGTCAAAGTTTTTTTTTTCGCATATTAAATCATGTTTGACGATTAATCGATTGCGCGAATAAAAATTCCGTCAGCGGGCAACGGATCAGGGAGAAAAAAAAATTTTGACAGTTAAAAATGTCAAATGTCAAAATTTGCGATTTTGTCCAAGGTCATCTAAACTTTTTCTACAACTCTCCCATACATGTCAAAACTGTCAGAGCACTCCTTCTGGGTAAACTACTTTACACTTCCGTACATCGGTAGGTGAGTCACGCAAGCAGCTTTATATTATATGGGACTAGTGTTATTTATTTGCCGCTGCCCGCGAGCGGGCAGCGGTGTGTCGTTGTGTTTTATTTTGTGTATTTGCCGCTGCCCGCAAGCGGACAGCGGTTGTGTCGCGTCTTCGATCGTCGTATTTGCTGCTGCCCGCAAGCGGACAGCAGGGTATCGTTGTTTCGGTGTGCATCGGTGTTCCTATACATAGGCGATGGGGTAGAATTTCATTGATTTTCATCATTTTACAGTTTTTCCTAATTTTCACCTCTAAGATGACTTTTGATGTCAAAGTCATGTATCGGGCGTTTGTCAAACGTGGTAACGTTTGTATGGAGTAACTGTCAAATTTATTGTAAACTGTCAATTTTATTCGTAATGACCAAAAAACTGAGAAAAAAAATTGTAAACACAATTTTTGTTATGACAGCTAAATTTTACAGCTGACAGGAATTTTGACAGTTGTGTTACAGGTACTGCCACGTAATAAACAAACGCGCTATACATGACACCGACGTTGGAGGTCTTTTAGGCGGTCAAAACGAACAAAAACTGCAAAAAAATGACAAAAAACTCTTAGTTCGATAGCGACGCACCTGTCGAGAAAATCAAAATTCCGCCTCCCCAACCCCTAATAGCGGTTCAGTGGGAGTCACTTAGACGTCAAAATAGTTTCTCTACATTGACGCTTGTCAAAGTAAAAGATCCAGTTTTGATTTGACGATTTTTTTTTGTCGTTCATTGTCGTTTTGTCGTAGTGCATCAAATAAAGCACCTGAAACCATAATGGACCAGCAAAAAAAATCGACACCTCTGGTAGAAAAATCGAAAAATGTCAAAAAATGTCAAAGAAAAAATGATATTTGACAAATTTTGACAGTCGTTTGGGGCCCTACTGAGAACCCCCTACAACTTCCCTATACATGTCAAAACTGTCAAATTACTCCAAGTGCCCGAAATCGTAAAAAGTCCGATTTCGTCAACTTTTTCTGATTTCGTCAAAGTTTTTTTTCTTGCATATTAAATTATGTTTGACAAATAATCAATTGCGCGAAAAAAATTCCATCAGCGGGCAACGGATCAGGGAGTAAAAAAAAATTTGACAGTTCAAAATGTCAAATGTCAAAATCTGTAGGTTTGTCGGGGGTCACATAAACATCCTCTACAACTCCACCATACATGTCAAAACTGTCAGAGCACTCCTTCTGGGAAACTAATGTTGTCCATCGGGAACTTAGTCACGCAAGCAGCTTTATATTATATCAGACTAGTGTTATTTATTTGCCGCTGCCCGCGAGCGGGCAGCGGTGTGTCGTTGTGTTGTTTTCTATTTATCTGTTGTTCTATTTACCGCAGCCCGCAAGCGGACAGCGGAGAGTGGTGTGTGTGTTTGTTTGTGGTGTCGTGTCTTCGATTGTCGTATTTGCTGCTGCCCGCAAGCGGACAGCAGGGTATCGTTGTTTTACTGAGTATCGGTGTTCATATACAGAGGCGACAGCGTATATTTTCATTGATTTTCATCATTTTACAGTTTTTCCTAATTTTCACCCCTAAGATGACTTTTGCTGTCAAAGTCATGTATGGGGCGTTTGTGGAACGTGGTAAGGTTTGTATGGAGAGACTGTATAAATTATTGTAAACTGTCAACTTTATCCGTTATGTCCCAAAAATTGAGAAAAAAAATTAAAATTACATTTTTTGTCATGACAGCTAAATTTGACAGTTGACAGGAATTTTGACAATTGTTTTACAGAGATTGTCACGTGATAAACAAACGCGCTATACATGACACCGACGTTGGAGGTCTTTTAAGGGGTGAAAACGAACAAAAATTTCCCAAAAAATGACAAAAAACTATTAGTTCGATAGCGACGCAGCTGTCGAGAAAATCGAAATTCCGAGTTCTTACGCTCTATAAGCGCTTCAGTGGGAACACGTAAACGTCAAAATTGTTGCTGTAACTTGACAGTTGTCAGAGAATAAGTCCTGTTTGTTCGGAAATCTAAACAGTCCGATTTCGTCAACTTTTTCTGATTTCGTCAAAGTTTTTTTTTTCGCATATTAAATGATGTTCGACGATTAATCGATTGCGCGAATAAAATTTCCATCAGCAGGCAACGGATCAGGGAGTAAAAAAAATTTTGACAGTTAAAAATGTCAAAAGTCAAAATTTGCGATTTTGTCCAAGGTCATCTAAACTTTGTCTACAGCTCTCCCATACATGTCAAAACAATCAGAGCACTCCTTCTGGGCAAACGTTTCTACACTTCCGTACATCGGTACATTACACGTCACGCAAGCAGCTGTATATTATATTGACTAGTGTTATTTATTTGCCGCTGCCCGCGAGCGGGCAGCGGTGTGTCGTTGTGTTGTTTTATTTATCTGTTGTTCTATTTACCGCAGCCCGCAAGCGGACAGCGGAGAGTGGTGTGTGTTTGTTTGTGGTGTCGTGTCTTCGATTGTCGTATTTGCTGCTGCCCGCAAGCGGACAGCAGGGTATCGTTGTTTTACTGAGTATCGGTGTTCATATACAGAGGCGACTGAGTATAATTTCATTGATTTTCATCATTTTAGAGTTTTTCTTAATTTTCACCTTCAAGATGACTTTCGATGTCAAAGTCATGTATGGGACATTTGTCAAACGTGGCGAGGTCTATATGGAGTGACTGTCAAATTTATTGTAAACTGTCAATTTTATTCTTTATGACCAAAAAATTAAGAAAAAAATGGAAAAATACATTATTTGTCATGACAGCTAAATTTGACAGTTGACAGGAATTTTGACAGCTGTGTTACAGGTACTGCCACGTATTGAACAAACGCGCTGTACATGACAGCGACGTTGGAGGTCTTTCAGGGGGTCAAAACGAACAAAAACTGCAAAAAAATTTATTGTAAACTGTCAATTTTATTCTTTATGACCAAAAAATTAAGAAAAAAATGGAAAAATACATTATTTGTCATGACAGCTAAATTTGACAGTTGACAGGAATTTTGACAGCTGTGTTACAGGTACTGCCACGTATTGAACAAACGCGCTGTACATGACAGCGACGTTGGAGGTCTTTCAGGGGGTCAAAACGAACAAAAACTGCAAAAAAATGACAAAAAACGATTAGTTCCATAGCGACGCACCTGTAGAGAAAATCAAAATTCCGCTTCCCCAACCCCTAATAGCGGTTCAGTGGGAGTCACGTAGACGTCAAAATAGTTTCTCTACTTTGACGCTTGTCAAAGTAAAAGATCCAGTTTTGATTTGACGATTTTTTTTTGTCGTTCATTGTCGTTTCGTCGTAGTGCATCAAATAAAGCACCTCAAACCATAATGGACCAGCAAAAAAAATTGACACCTCTGGTAGAAAAATCGAAAAATGTCAAAAAAAATGTCAAAGAAAAAATGATATTTGACAAATTTTGACAGTCGTTTGGGGCCCTCGTGGGGACCCCCTACAACTCCCCAATACACGTCAAAACTGTCAGACTGCTCCAAGTGACCGAAATCGTAAAGTGTCTGATTTCGTCAACTTTTTCTGATTTCGTCAAAGTTTTTTTTTTCGCATATTAAATGATGTTCGATGAATAATCGATTGCGCAAAAAAAAAATCCGTCAGCGGGCAACGGATCAGGGAGTAAAAAAAAATTTGACAGGTAAAAATGTCAAATGTCAAAATTTGCGATTTTGTCGGGGGTCACATAAACATCCTCTACAACTCCCCCATACATGTCAAAACTGTCAGAGCACTCCTTCTGGGAAACTAACCTTCTATATCCGTACCTCGGGACATCAGTCACGCAAGCAGCTTTATATAATATGGGAGACTAGTGTTATTTATTTGCCGCTGCCCGCGAGCGGGCAGCGGTGTGTCGTTGTGTTGTTTTATTTATCTGTTGTTCTATTTACCGCAGCCCGCAAGCGGACAGCGGAGAGTGGTGTGTGTTTGTTTGTGGTGTCGTGTCTTCGATTGTCGTATTTGCTGCTGCCCGCAAGCGGACAGCAGGGTATCGTTGTTTTACTGAGTATCGGTGTTCATATACAGAGGCGACTGAGTATAATTTCATTGATTTTCATCATTTTAGAGTTTTTCTTAATTTTCACCTTCAAGATGACTTTCGATGTCAAAGTCATGTATGGGACATTTGTCAAACGTGGCGAGGTCTATATGGAGTGACTGTCAAATTTATTGTAAACTGTCAATTTTATTCTTTATGACCAAAAAATTAAGAAAAAAATGGAAAAATACATTATTTGTCATGACAGCTAAATTTGACAGTTGACAGGAATTTTGACAGCTGTGTTACAGGTACTGCCACGTATTGAACAAACGCGCTGTACATGACAGCGACGTTGGAGGTCTTTCAGGGGGTCAAAACGAACAAAAACTGCAAAAAAAATGACAAAAAACGATTAGTTCCATAGCGACGCACCTGTCGAGAAAATCAAAATTCCGCTTCCCCAACCCCTAATAGCGGTTCAGTGGGAGTCACGTAGACGTCAAAATAGTTTCTCTACTTTGACGCTTGTCAAAGTAAAAGATCCAGTTTTGATTTGACGATTTTTTTTTGTCGTTCATTGTCGTTTCGTCGTAGTGCATCAAATAAAGCACCTCAAACCATAATGGACCAGCAAAAAAAAATTGACACCTCTGGTAGAAAAATCGAAAAATGTCAAAAAAATGTCAAAGAAAAAATGATATTTGACAAATTTTGACAGTCGTTTGGGGCCCTCGTGGGGACCCCCTACAACTCCCCAATACACGTCAAAACTGTCAGACTGCTCCAAGTGACCGAAATCGTAAAGTGTCTGATTTCGTCAACTTTTTCTGATTTCGTCAAAGTTTTTTTTTTCGCATATTAAATGATGTTCGATGAATAATCGATTGCGCAAAAAAAAAATTCCGTCAGCGGGCAACGGATCAGGGAGTAAAAAAAAATTTGACAGGTAAAAATGTCAAATGTCAAAATTTGCGATTTAGTCGGGGGTCACATAAACATCCTCTACAACTCCCCCATACATGTCAAAACTGTCAGAGCACTCCTTCTGGGAAACTAACCTTCTATATCCGTACCTCGGGACATCAGTCACGCAAGCAGCTTTATATTATATGGGACTAGTGTTATTTATTTGCCGCTGCCCGCGAGCGGGCAGCGGTGTGTCGTTGTGTTGTTTTATTTATCAGTTGTTCTATTTACCGCAGCCCGCAAGCGGACAGCGGAGAGTGGTGTGTGTTTGTTTGTGGTGTCGTGTCTTCGATTGTCGTTTTTGCTGCTGCCCGCAAGCGGACAGCAGGGTATCGTTGTTTCGGTGTGCATCGGTGTTCCTATACATAGGCGATGGGGTAGAATTTCATTGATTTTCATCATTTTAGAGTTTTTCCTAATTTTCACAACTAAGATGACTTTTGCTGTCCAAGTCATGTATGGGGCGTTTGTCAAACGTGGTAAGGTTTGTATGGAGAGACTGTCAAATTTATTGTAAACTGTCAATTTTATCCGTTATGACCAAAAAATTAAGAAAAAAAAATGAAAAATACATTATTTGTCATGACAGCTAAATTTGACAGTTGACAGGAATTTTGACAGCTGTGTTACAGGTACTGCCACGTATTGAACAAACGCGCTATACATGACAGCGACGTTGGAGGTCTTTCAGGGGGTCAAAATAGTCAAAATGTGCAAAAAAATGACAAAAAACGATTAGTTCGATAGCGACGCAACCGTCGAGAAAATCAAAATTCGGCTCCCCCAACCCCTAATAGCGGTTCAGTGGGAGTCACGTAGACGTCAAAATAGTTTCTCTACCTTGACGCTTGTCAAAGTAAAAGATCCAGTTTTGATTTGACGATTTTTTTTTGTCGTTCATTGTCGTTTTGTCGTAGTGCATCAAATAAAGCATCTTAAACCATAATGGACCAGCAAAAAAAAATTGACACCTCTGGTAGAAAAATCGAAAAATGTCAAAAAAATGTCAAAGAAAAAATGACATTTGACAAATTTTGACAGTCGTTTGGGGCCCTACTGAGGACCTCTTACAACTTTCCTATACATGTCAAAACTGTCAAATTACTCCAAGTGCCCATAATCGTAAAGTGTCCGATTTCGTCATTTTTTTCTGATTTCGTCAAAGTTTTTTTTTTCGCATATTAAATGATGTTCGATGAATAATCGATTGCGCAAAAAAATTCCGTCAGCGGGCAACGGATCAGGGAGTAAAAAAAAATTTGACAGGTAAAAATGTCAAATGTCAAAATTTGCGATTTTGTCGGGGGTCACATAAACATTCTCTACAACTCCCCCATACATGTCAAAACTGTCAGAGCACTCCTTCTGGGAAACTAACCTTCTATATCCGTACCTCGGGACATCAGTCACGCAAGCAGCTTTATATTATATGGGACTAGTGTTGTATTATTTGCCGCTGCCCGCGAGCGGGCAGCGGTGTGTCGTTGTGTTTTATTTTGTGTATTTGCCGCTGCCCGCAAGCGGACAGCGGTGGTGTCGTGTCGTTATGTTTTATTTTGTGTATTTGCCGCTGCCCGCAAGCGGACAGCGGTTGTGTCGCGTCTTCGATTGTCGTATTTGCTGGTATCCTTGTTTCGGAGTGCATCGGTGTTCATATACAGAGGCGACAAAGTATAATTTCATTGATTTTCATCAGTTTACAGTTTTTCCTAATTTTCACCCCTAAGATGACTTTTGCTGTCAAAGTCATGTATGGAGCGTTTGTCAAACGTGGTAAGGTTTGTATGGAGAGACTGTCAAAATTATTGTAAACTGTCAACTTTATCCGTTATGTCCCAAAAATTGAGAAAAAAAAATTAAAATTACGTTTTTTGTCATGACAGCTAAATTTGACAGTTGACAGAAATTTTGACAGCTGTTTTACAGGTATTGCCACGTAATGAACAAACGCGCTATACATGACACCGACGTTGGAGGTCTTTCAGGGGGTCAAAACGAACAAAAACTGCAAAAAAATGACAAAAAACGATTAGTTCGATAGCGACGCAACCGTCGAGAAAATCGAAATTCTGAGTTCTTACGCTCTATGGTCGGTTCAGTGGGAACACGTAGACGTCAAAATCGTTACTCTAACTTGACAGTTGTCGAAAAATAACTCCTATTTATAAATCGACTACTTTTTTTTGTCGTTCATTGTCGTTTTGTCGTAGTGCGTCAAACAAAGCACCTTAAACTATGCTGGACCAGCAAAAAAAAATTGGCACCTCTGATAGAAAAATTAAAAAATGTCAAAAAAATGTCAAAGAAAAAATAACATTTGACAAATTTTGACAGTCGTTTGTGGCCCTTCTAGGGACCCCCTACAATTCCTTCATACATGTCAAAACTGTCAGACAGCTCCAAGTGGCCGAAATCGTAAAAAGTCCGATTTCGTCAACTTTTTCTGATTTCGTCAAAGTTTTTTTTTTTTGCATATTAAATGATGTTCGATGATTAATCGATTGCGCAAAAAAAAATTCCGTCAGCGGGCAACGGATCAGGGAGAAAAAAAATTTTGACAGTTAAAAATGTCAAATGTCAAAATTTGCGCTTTTTTTAGGGGTCACATAAACTTTGTTTACAACTCTCCCATACATGTCAAAACTGTAAGAGCACTCCTTCTGGAAAAAGTAATCGTCTACATCCGTACATCGGTACGTCACGCAAGCAGCTTTATATTATATCGACTAGTGTTGTATTATTTGCCGCTGCCCGCGAGCGGGCAGCGGTGTGTCGTTGTGTTTTATTTTGTGTATTTGCCGCTGCCCGCAAGCGGACAGCGGTGGTGTCGTGTCGTTATGTTTTATTTTGTGTATTTGCCGCTGCCCGCAAGCGGACAGCGGTTGTGTCGCGTCTTCGATTGTCGTATTTGCTGGTATCTTTGTTTCGGAGTGCATCGGTGTTCATATACAGAGGCGACAGAGTATAATTTCATTGATTTTCATCATTTTACAGTTTTTCCTAATTTTCACCTCTAAGATGACTTTTGATGTCAAAGTTATGTATGGGGCGTTTGTCAAACGTGATAAGGTTTGTATGGAGAGACTGTCAAAATTATTGTAAACTGTCAACTTTATCCGTTATGTACCAAAAATTGAGAAAAAAAATTAAAATTACATTTTTTGTCATGACAGCTAAATTTGTCAGTTGACAGGAATTTTGACAGTTCTTTTACAGACACTGCCAGGTGATGGACAAACGCGCTATACATGACACCAACGGTAGAAGTCTTTGAAGGGGTCAAATTGAACTAAAATTGCAGGGAAAAATCCGAAAAACGATTAGTTCGATAGCGACCCAGCCGTCGAGGAAATAAAAATTCCGAGTCCAAGCGCTCTATCAGCGCTTCAGTGGGAACACGTAAACGTCAAAATCGTTTCTCTAACTTGACAGTTGTCGGATAATAAGTCCTGTTTGTTTGAAAATCGAAAAAGTCTGATTTCGTCAACTTTTTCTGATTTCGTCAAAGTTTTTTTTTTCTCATCTAAAATAATGTTCGACGAATAATCGATTGCGCAAATAAAATTTCCGTCAGCGGGCAACGGATCAGGGTGAAAAAAAAATTTTGACTGTTAAAAATGTCAAATGTCAAAATCTGTAGGTTTTTTTGGGGTCACATAAACTTTGTTTACAACTCTCCCATACATGTCAAAACTGTCAGAGCACTCCTTCTGGAAAAAGTAATCATCTACATCCGTACATCGGTAGGTGAGTCACGCAAGCAGCTTTATATTATATGGGACTAGTGTTATTTATTTGCCGCTGCCCGCGAGCGGGCAGCGGTGTGTCGTTGTGTTTTATTTTGTGTATTTGCCGCTGCCCGCAAGCGGACAGCGGTTGTGTCGCGTCTTCGATTGTCGTATTTGCTGGTATCCTTGTTTCGAAGTGCATCGATGTTCATATACAGAGGCGACAGAGTATATTTTCATTGATTTTCATCATTTTACAGTTTTTCCTAATTTTCACCCCTAAGATGACTTTTGCTGTCAAAGTCATGTATGGGGCGTTTGTGGAACGTGGTGAGGTTTATATAGAGTGACTGTCAAATTTATTGTAAACTGTCAATTTTATTCGTAATGACCAAAAAACTGAGAAAAAAAATTGTAAAACACAATTTTTGTTATGACAGCTAAATTTGACAGTTGACAGGAAATTTGACAGTTGTGTTACAGGTACTGCCACGTAATAAACAAACGCGCTATACATGACACCGACGTTGGAGGTCTTTTAGGCGGTCAAAACGAACAAAAACTGCAAAAAAATGACAAAAAACTCTTAGTTCGATAGCGACGCACCTGTCGAGAAAATCAAAATTCCGCCTCCCCAACCCCTAATAGCGGTTCAGTGGGAGTCACTTAGACGTCAAAATAGTTTCTCTACATTGACGCTTGTCAAAGTAAAAGATCCAGTTTTGATTTGACGATTTTTTTTTGTCGTTCATTGTCGTTTTGTCGTAGTGCATTAAATAAAAAACCTTAAACCATACAGGACCAGCAAAAAAAAATTGACACCTCTGGTAGAAAAATCGAAAAATGTCAAAAAAATGTCAAAGAAAAAATTACATTTTACAAATTTTGACAGTCGTTTGGGGCCCTACTGAGAACCTCCTACAACCCCTCCATACATGTCAAAACTGTCAGATCACTGCAAGTGCCCGAAATCGTAAAAAGTCCGATTTCGTCAACTTTTTCTGATTTCGTCAAAGTTTTTTTTCTCGCACGTTAAATGATGTTCGACGAATAATTGACTGCGCGAATAAAAATTCTGTCAACGGGCAACGGATCAGGGAGAAAAAAAAATTTTGACAGTTAAAAATGTCAAATGTCAAAATCTGTAGGTTGCGTTGGGGTCACATAAACATCCTGTACAACTCCCCCATACATGTCAAAACTGTCAGAGCACTCCTTCTGGGAAACTAATCCTCTAAGTGAGTGAGTAGATCAGTCACGCAAGCAGCTGTATATTATATCGATTTTGCACGATGATATTATATCGTAAAAACAAATTAACGCTGCATTTAACCGATCAGTAGGGAGCCGACCGCATAGTATGCTTGTCTGTCTATAAATGACGCGCCCCTCCACTTTATTAGTTTATTTAAATGTGTGAATGCAAATATTACTAACTATACTATTAAACTGTTCTATACTATAATGAAGAATGAATTTATATATATACAGGATGCGATTGGCAAGCGAGCAAATATTTTTATAATAAATACTAAAAGAAAATTAAGTAACTATGTATTTTTTATTTTAATACCACTCAGTACTAAAATCTTAAGTAACGGAGCAGAGAAGTTTTCCTGAAAATGTCGACGATCATTGTGAGCCTAAACTACGTTCGCGCGAATGTTGAATGAATGACTTAAGAAATTTGAGCCTGTATTTGTTTCTCTCTATTTCGTAGGAAGTCTCGGGGGTGTGAGCGAGATAGAAAAAGCCGCGCTCGATGCATATGGCTTCTCATCTAGCTTTATGTGTTAGAAAGAGATACATTATACAACTATTGTTTTGTTTCACACAAGAAATAAAATTAACAAAACTAAAAGTCAAATTAAATTAAATAATACCTAAAAAAATAATAATACAAATCTGTTATCAAAAAGTAAAAGCTTTTAATTATTTATCAGAAATTACTTACCATTATAACTCAGTAGTACTTCAGTAAATGTTCAAATTGTACTCCATTTTTCTCTAAGCAGAGTTTTGCACGCTTTTGACAATTGTTTTTTATTTTATTTAAAACTACCGTATCGCTTTTTAGTTCATTAAACGCGCGTTTTATTAGCGTTTTTAAGTGATCTCGGTTTTGGGCTTCCTCAACATAACCTCTGGGCTGCGAGTGCAGACTCGCCACATAAATGATAACATCGTACCATTTCATAGCACTCTCGAGATGAATAAGACATTTTTAAGTATCAATGCGGGCGGACACGTGCGATCGTTCGCGGGCGCCGTTAGCTACTGACTGGCTACTAAAGGAAGCGGGGTGACCTTGACACACTTCTATCACGTTTCGTGTATAGGCCGCCGGACGTGGCGGCGCGCGCGCCGTTTATTTACCATGCAGTAGTGTTTTACTATCAGGACAATTTTTATTATCTTGAAAAAAAAAAATCCTTTTTTATTTCAAAAATGGGTTCTAATACTAACACCTGAAGCCTAAAAAAAATATTTGCTCGCTTGCCAATCGCATCCTGTATATATATATATATATATATATATATATACATATTGAGAATCTAAATTGAGAATTTAAACTATACGCGTGTGTGTGTTTGTGTGCTATATAGGGCTATAAAAGGGCTACTTTTAATATCGCTCATTTTAATATCAAAAAATTAGGTTATCTTTATAGCAGTACTCGTATTATATTTTCAATTCAAAATTAATACTGCCTTTGTGATAATAATAAAATGTATGTATATAGAGTACTCACTCATTTTCTTTCACTACTTTTTCGTGACTTTCTTCATTAATAATAAATGCACTTTGTTCATTCATATTTAAAACACTTTATACACAAATCCCATATAATATAAAGCTGCTTGCGTGACTGATGTACCGAGGTACGGATATAGAAGGTTAGTTTCCCAGAAGGAGTGCTCTGACAGTTTTGACATGTATGGGGGAGTTGTAGAGGATGTTTATGTGACCCCCGACAAAATCGCAAATTTTGACATTTGACATTTTTACCTGTCAATTTTTTTTTTACTCCCTGATCCGTTGCCCGCTGACGGAATTTTTTTTTGCGCAATCGATTATTCATCGAACATCATTTAATATGCGAAAAAAAAAACTTTGACGAAATCAGAAAAAAATGACGAAATCGGACACTTTACGATTATGGGCACTTGGAGTAATTTGACAGTTTTGACATGTATAGGAAAGTTGTAAGAGGTCCTCAGTAGGGCCCCAAACGACTGTCAAAATTTGTCAAATGTCATTTTTTCTTTGACATTTTTTTGACATTTTTCGATTTTTCTACCAGAGGTGTCAATTTTTTTTTGCTGGTCCATTATGGTTTAAGATGCTTTATTTGATGCACTACGACAAAACGACAATGAACGACAAAAAAAAATCGTCAAATCAAAACTGGATCTTTTACTTTGACAAGCGTCAAGGTAGAGAAACTATTTTGACGTCTACGTGACTCCCACTGAACCGCTATTAGGGGTTGGGGGAGCCGAATTTTGATTTTCTCGACGGTTGCGTCGCTATCGAACTAATCGTTTTTTGTCATTTTTTTGCACATTTTGACTATTTTGACCCCCTAAAAGACGTCCAACGTCGGTGTCATGTATAGCGCGTTTGTTCATTACGTGGCAATACCTGTAATACAGCTGTCAAAATTTCTGTCAACTGTCAAATTTAGCTGTCATGTCAAAAAATGTAATTTTATTTTTTTTTCTTAATTTTTGGAACTTAACGGATAAAGTTGACAGTTTACAATAATTTTGACAGTCTCTCCATACAAACCTTACCACGTTTGACAAACGCCCTATAAATGACTTTGACATCAAAAGTCATCTTAGGGGTGAAAATTAGGAAAAACTGTAAAATGATGAAAATCAATGAAATTATACTCTGTCGCCTCTGTATATGAACACCGATGCACTCCGAAACAAGGATACCAGCAAATACGACAATCGAAGACGCGACACAACCGCTGTCCGCTTGCGGGCAGCGGCAAATACACAAAATAAAACATAACGACACGACACCACCGCTGTCCGCTTGCGGGCAGCGGCAAATACACAAAATAAAACACAACGACACACCGCTGCCCGCTCGCGGGCAGCGGCAAATAATACAACACTAGTCAATATAATATACAGCTGCTTGCGTGACTGACCTACCGATGTAGAAGATTAGTTTCCCTGAAGGAGTGCTCTGACAGTTTTGACATGTATGGGGGAGTTGTAGAGGATGTTTATGTGACCCCCGTCAAAATCGCAAATTTTGACATTTGACATTTTTACCTGTCAAAATTTTTTTTACTCCCTGATTCGTCCATTCTGACGAAATTTTTTTTCGCGGAATCAATTAATCGACAAACATGATTTAATATGCGAAAAAAAAAATTTTGACGAAATCAGAAAAAGTTGACGAAATCAGACTTTTTACGATTTCGGGCACTTGCCGTGATCTGACAGTTTTGACATGTATGGAGGGGTTGTAGGGGGTCCCTAGAAGGGCCCCAAACGATTGTCAAAATATGAGAAATGTCATTTTTTCTTTGTCAATTTTTTGACATTTTTCAATTTTTCTATCAGAGGTGCCAATTTTTTTTGCTGGTCCAGCATAGTTTGAGATGCTTTATTTGACGCACTACGACAAAACGACAATGAACGACAAAAAAAAATCGTCGATTTATGAATAGGAGTTATTCTTCGACAACTGTCAAGTTAGAGAAACGATTTTGACGTCTACGTGTTCCCACTGAACCGATCATAGAGCGTAAGAACTCGGAATTTTAATTTTCTCGACGGTTGCATCGCTATCGAACTAATCGTTTTTTGCCATTTTTTTGCACTTTTTCGCTACTTTGACCCCCTAAAAGACCTCCAACGTCGGTGTCATGTATAGCGCGTTTGTTCATTACGTGGCAATACCTGTAAAACAGCTGTCAAAATTCCTGTCAACTGTCAAATTTAGCTGTCATGTCAAAAAATTTAATTTTATTTTTTTTTCTCAATTTTCGGGACATAACGGATAAAGTTGACAGTTTACAATAATTTTGACAGTCTCTCCATACAAACCTAACCGAGTTTGACAAACGCCCTATACATGACTTTGACATCAAAAGTCATTTTAGGGGTGAAAATTAGGAAAAACTGTAAAATGATGAATATCTATGAAATTCAACCCCATCGCCTATGTATAGAAACACCGATGCACACTGAAACAACGATACCCTGCTGTCCGCTTGCGGGCAGCAGCAAAAACGAAAATCGAAGACACGACACCACAAACAAACACACACCACTCTCCGCTGTCCGCTTGCGGGCTGCGGTAAATAGAACAACAGATAAATAGAAAACAACACAACGACACACCGCTGCCCGCTCGCGGGCAGCGGCAAATAAATAACACTAGTCCCATATAATATAAAGCTGCTTGCGTGACTCACTGAGGATGTACGGAAGTGTAGAAACGTTTACCCAGAAGGACAGCTCTGACAGTTTTGACATGTATAGGAGAGTTGTAGACAAAGTTTAGATGACCTTGGTCAAAATCGCAAATTTTGACATTTGACATTTTTACCTGTCAAAATTTTTTTTACTCCCTGATCCGTTGCCCGCTGACGGAAATTTTATTCGCGCAATCGATTAATCGTCGAACGTCATTTATAATGCGAAAAAAAAAAATTTGACGAAATCAGAAAAAGTTGAAAAATCGGACTTTTTACGATTTCGGCCACTTGGAGCTGTCTGACAGTTTTGACATGTATGAAGGAGTTGTAGGGGGTCCCTAGAAGGGCCACAAACGACTGTCAAAATTTGTCAAATGTTATTTTTTCTTTGACATTTTTTTGACATTTTTCAATTTTTCTATCAGAGGTGCCAATTTTTTTTTGCTGGTCCAGCATAGTTTGAAATGCTTTATTCGACGCACTACGACAAAACGACAATGAACGACAAAAAAAATCGTCGATTTATAAATAGGAGTTATTCTTCGACAACTGTCAAGTTAGAGAAACGATTTTGACGTCTACGTGTTCCCACTGAACTGATCATAGAGCGTAAGAACTCGGAATTTCGATTTTCTCGACGGTTGCGCCGCTATCGATCTAATCGTTTTTTGTCATTTTTTTGGCACATTTTGACCATTTTGACCCCCTGAAAGACCTCCAACGTTGGTGTCATGTATAGCGCGTTTGTCCACCACGTGGCAGTCCCTGTAACACAACTGTCAAAATTCCTGTCAACTGTCAAATTTAGCTGTCATAACAAAAATTGTGTTTTTCAATTTTTTTCTCAATTTTTTTGTTCATACGGATAAAGTTGACAGTTTACAATAATTTTGACAGTCACTTCATACAAAGCTTACCACGTTTGACAAACGCCCTATACATGACTTTGACATCAAAAGTCATCCTGGAGGTGAAAATTAGGAAAAACTGTAAAATGATGAAAATCAATGAAATTATACTCTGTCGCCTCTGTATATGAACACCGATGCACACCGAAACAACGATACCCTGCTGTCCGCTTGCGGGCAGCAGCAAATACGATAATCGAAGACACGACACCACAAACAAACACACAAACCACTCTCCGCTGTCCGCTTGCGGGCAGCGGTAAATAGAACAACAGATAAATAGAAAACAACACAACGACACACCGCTGCCCGCTCGCGGGCAGCGGCAAATAAAAAACACTAGTCAATATAATATACAGCTGCTTGCGTGACAGACCTACCGATGTACGGAAGTGTAAAGTAGTTTACCCAGAAGGAGTGCTCTGACAGTTTTGACATGTATGGGAGAGTTGTAGAAAAAGTTTAGATGACCTTGGACAAAATCGCAAATTTTGACATTTGACATTTTTAACTGTCAAAATTTTTTTTTCTCCCTGATCCGTTGCCCGCTGACGGAATTTTTATTCGCGCAATCGATTAATCGTCAAACATGATTTAATATGCGAAAAAAAAAATTTTGACGAAATCAGAAAAAGTTGACGAAATCGGACTTTTTAGATTCAAAAACATACAGGGGTTATTCTCCGACAACTGTCAAGATATAGAAACAATTTTGACGTCTACGTGTTCCCTCTAAAGCGCTTATAGAGCGTAAGAACTCGGAATTTCGATTTTCTCGACGGCTGCGTCGCTATCGAACTATTCGTTTTTTGTCATTTTTTGGGAAATTTTTGTTCGTTTTCACCCCTTAAAAGACCTCCAACTCCGGTGTAATGTATAGCGCGTTTGTCCATCACGTGGCAGTCTCTGTAACACAACTGTCAAATTTCCTGTCAACTGTCAAATTTAGCTGTCATGACAAAAAAATGTAATTTTAATTTTTTTTCTCAATTTTTGGGACATAACGGATAAAGTTGACAGTTTACAATAATTTTCACAGTCTCTCCATACAAACCTTACCTCGTTTGACAAACGCCCCATACATGACTTTGACATCAAAAGTCATCTTAGGGGTGAAAATTAGGAAAAACTGTAAAATGATGAAAATCATTGAAATTATACTCTGTCGCCTCTGTATATGAACACCGATGCACTCCGAAACAAGGATACCAACAAATACGACAATCGAAGACGCGACACAACCGCTGTCCGCTTGCGGGCAGCGGCAAATACACAAAATAAAACATAACGACACGACACCACCGCTGTCCGCTTGCGGGCAGCGGCAAATACACAAAATAAAACACAACGACACACCGCTGCCCGCTCGCGGGCAGCGGCAAATAAATAACACTAGTCGATATAATATACAGCTGCTTGCGTGACTCACTTCCCGATATAGAAGGTTAGTTTCCCTGAAGGAGTGCTCTGACAGTTTTGACATGTATGGGGGAGTTGTAGAGGATGTTTATGTGACCCCCGTCAAAATCGCAAATTTTGACATTTGTCATATTTACCTGTCAAAATTTTTTTTACTCCCTGATTCGTCCATTCTGACGAAATTTTTTTTTGCGCAATCGATTAAACGTCAAACATGATTTAATATGCGAAAAAAAAAAAATTGACGAAATCAGAAAAAGTTGACGAAATCAGACTTTTTACGATTTCGGGCACTTGCCGTGATCTGACAGTTTTGACATGTATGGAGGGGTTGTAGGGGGTCCCCAGGAGGGCCCCAAACGATTGTCAAAATATGAGAAATGTCATTTTTTCTTTGACATTTTTTTGACATTTTTCAATTTTTCTATCAGAGGTGCCAATTTTTTTTTGCTCGTCCAGCATAGTTTGAGGTGCTTTATTTGACGCACTACGACAAAACGACAATGAACGACAAAAAAAAATAGTCGATTTATAAATAGGAGTTATTTTTCGACAACTGTCAAGTTAGAGAAACGATTTTGACGTCTACGTGTTCCCACTGAACCGACCATAGAGCGTAAGAACTCAGAATTTCGATTTTCTTGACGGTTGCGTCGCTATCGAACTAATCGTTTTTTGTCATTTTTTTGCACATTTTGACCATTTTGACCCCCGGAAAGACCTCCAGCGTCGGTGTCATGTATTGCGCGTTTGTTCAATACGTGGCAGTTCCTGTAACACAACTGTCAAAATTCCTGTCAACTGTCAAATTTAGCTGTCATGACAAAAATTGTGTTTTTCAATTTTTTTCCTCTATTTTTTGGTCATAACGGATAAAGTTGACAGTTTACAATAAATTTGACAGTTACTCCATATAGACCTCGCCACGTTTGACAAACGTCCCATACATGACTTTGACATCGAAAGTCATCTTAGGGGTGAAAATTAGGAAAAACTCCAAAATGATGAAAATCAATAAAATTCAACCCCATCGCCTATGTATATGTACACCGATGCACACCGAAACAACGATACCCTGCTGTCCGCTTGCGGGCAGCAGCAAATACGACGATCGAATAACGATTCAATAAACAAACACAGTAAATCAAACACGATACAATAAACAGAACCAATAAAAAAAGAAAACGACACACCGCTGCCCGCTCGCGGGCAGCGGCAAATAATACAACACTAGTCTGATATAATATAAAGCTGCTTGCGTGACTAATGTACCGATGTAAATTGGCAGCGTTTTCCAGAACGAGTACCATGACTGCTTTGACAGTTTTGACATGTATAGGGGAGTTGTAGGGGGTCCTCAGTAGAGCCCCAAACGACTGTCAAAATTTGACATTTGACATTTTTTAACTGTCAATTTTTTTTTGCTCCCTGATCCGTTGCCCTCCATTAATATTTTTATCGGCGCAATCGGTGAGTAGTCGAACTTCATTTAACATGCGAAAAAAAAAGTTGGCGAAACCAGAAAAAATTGACGAAATCAGACACTTTACGATTTCGGTCACTTGGAGCAATCTGACAGTTTTGACATGTATCGGGGGGTTGTAGGGGGTCCTCAGTAGGGCCCTAAACGACTGTCAAACTTTGGGAAATGTCATTTTTTCTTTGACATTTTTTTGACATTTTTTTATTTTTCTACTGGAGATGGTGCTAATTTTTTCTGGGCCAGCATAGTTTGAGATGCTTTATTTAACGCACTACGACAAAACGACAATGAACGACAAAAAAAAATTGTCGATTTATGAATAGGACTTATTCTTCGACAACTGTCATGTTAGAGAAACGATTTTGACGTCTACGTGTTCCCACTGAACCGATCATAGAGCGTAAGAACTCGGAATTTCGATTTTCTCGACGTTTGCGCCGCTATCGAACTAATCGTTTTTTGTCATTTTTTTGCACATTTTGACCATTTTGACCCCCTGAAAGACCTCCAACGTCGGTGTCATGTATTGCGCGTTTGTTCATTTCGTGGCAGTACCTGTAACACAACTGTCAAATTTCCTGTCAAATGTCAAATTTAGCTGTCATGACAAATATTGTATTTTTCCATTTTTTTTCTTAATTTTTTGGTCATAACGGATAAAATTGACAGTTTACAATAAATTTGACAGTTACTCTATATAGACCTCGCCACGTTTGACAAACGTCCCATACATGACTTTGACATCGAAAGTCATCTTGAAGGTGAAAATTAGGAAAAACTGAAAAATTATGAAAGTCAATGATATTCGACCCCATTGCCTATGTATAGTAAGACCAATGCACCCCGAAACAATGATACCCTGCTGTCCGCTTGCGGGCAGCAGCAAATACGACAATAAAAGACACGACACCACGACACAATACGACAATTGAATAACGATTTAATAAACAAACACAATAAATCAAGCACAATACAATATACAAACACAATAACACAGACACACGACACCATAAACAAACACACATCACTCTCCGCTGTCCGCTTGCGGGCTGCGGTAAATAGAACAACAGATAAATAAAACAACACAACGACACCACCGCTGTCCGCTTGCGGGCAGCGGCAAATACACAAAATAAAACACAACGACACACCGCTGCCCGCTCGCGGGCAGCGGCAAATAAATAACACTAGTCCCATATAATATAAAGCTGCTTGCGTGACTAAGTTCCCGATGGACAACATTAGTTTCCCAGAAGGAGTGCTCTGACAGTTTTGACATGTATGGTGGAGTTGTAGAGGATGTTTATGTGACCTCCGACAAACCTACAGATTTTGACATTTGACATTTTGAACTGTCAAATTTTTTTTTACTCCCTGATCCGTTGCCCGCTGACGGAATTTTTTTCGCGCAATCGATTATTTGTCGAACATGATTTAAAATGAGAAAAAAAAAACTTTGACGAAATCAGAAAAATTTGACGAAATCGGACTTTTTACGATTTCGGGCACTTGCCGTGATCTGACAGTTTTGACATGTATAGGGGGGTTGTAGGGGGTCTTCAGGAAGACCCCAAACGATTGTTAAAATTTGACAAATGTCATTTTTTCTCTGACATTTTTTTGACATTTTTCAATTTTTCTATCGGAGGTGCCAATTTTTTTTTGCTGGTCCAGCATGGTTTGAGATGCTTTATTTGACGCACTACGACAAAACGACAATGAACGACAAAAAAAAATCGTCAAATCAAAACTGGATCTTTTACTTTGACATGCGTCAATGTAGAGAAACTATTTTGACGTCTACGTGACTCCCACTGAACCGCTATTTGGGGTTGGGGAGGCGGAATTTTGATTTTCTCGACAGGTGCGTCGCTATCGAACTAAGAGTTTTTTGTCATTTTTTTGCAGTTTTTGTTCGTTTTGACCCCCTGAAAGACCTCCAACGTCGGTGTCATGTATAGCGCGTTTGTTCATTACGTGGCAGTACCTGTATCACAACTGTCAAAATTCCTGTCAACTGTCAAATTTAGCTGTTATGACAAGTATAGTATTTTTCCATTTTTTTTCTTAAGTTTTTGGTCATAACGGATAACATTGACAGTTTACGATAAATTTGACAGTCACTCCATATATACCTCGCCACGTTTGACAAACGCCCCATACATGACTTTGACATCGAAAGTCAACTTAGGGGTGAAAATTAGGAAAAACTCTAAGGTGAAGAAAATCAATGAAATTCAACCCCATCGCCTATGTATATGTACACCGATGCACACAGAAACAACGATACCCTGCTGTCCGCTTGCGGGCAGCAGCAAATACGACATTCGAAGACACGACACCACCGCTGTCCGCTTGCGGGCAGCGGCAAATACGACAATAAAATAACGTTTTCATAAAAAAACACCTAAGAAAAAACAGAACCAAAATAAAAAAATAAGAGATTTTAATAATATTTATTAAAACCATTTCTTATACATTGTTTAAAATAATTATTAAACTAATTATATAAGTGAACATTAATAATTTATATTTATATACAATATAATAAAATCAAATAAATTAACAATAAATGTGATGCCTATTCAATCATTTTAATAATAAAATATATAAGTAGTTTAACCTTCTGAAGCAACCAGCTATATTATATTTTCTTTATTAATTATATATAAACAAAAAAAACACATACAACAAGCCAGACATAATGTTGTTCTTTGAATGGACATATTTTCAAAGGTTATGACTTCAAAACAAATAATCAAATTGTCTGTACATAGGGACAGACAATGCATAGGACAGACAAGGATGGACACAACTCCATTCTTTCCATGTCATGCTTCTTTTCCACAATGATAGACAGGGACAATGGAGCACCAATTGCCACGATCCTGACACAACTCACTTCATTCATATCCACAATTCTCCTCATACAAACTCTACTATGGTCACTGAACAACACAGCTTTCTTGAGGATGTCTTCAATTTAATCCAAAAACACCTTCCTAGGCCTGCCTTGTTTAACGCATCCATCCATATCAGATAAATAAATAAATTGCTTTCATCAATCTACTATCACACTATATCTATTTTCACAGTACATCTTCTTTTAAACCACATCCATCGCACACTGTGCTATTCCTTATTCTATCTGCTATCATTACACTACATACGCTCCTTAATGCGGTCCTTACAAGTTTGTAATGGGGTATATACAAAATAAAAAGCAAGTCGTTTTATTATTATATTTATTTATTAATAGTTTTCGACCTACAATTTAATTTGATTGAATAGCTATTCTTAAAATAAATATTATCCAAGGTCCGTTGTTGCCAATTAATGACATTGGTATAAAAAATCATTTCACTACCACACTATATTTACAATTTTATAAATATCACTTTAAATAGATTCATATCATAAATATTATTATATATATAACTGCTTATACTATCTGTGCTCAGAGAAACTGAAACAACTCTCTTGCTTCCTCTATCCACAATTCTCTTTATTTAAACTAATAAAATATATAGTTAATAACTTAATGAGTTTTATTTGTTTCTTTGTCAATAATGAATGTGTTTTGTTCCTGCATATTGCTATAATTACATATTATAATTATAGTATATTAATTTGCAATAATATTTGAAGTACATTAAACACATTTTTTCCTCTATTTTATGGTTCTGTTGTGTGTTTATAATATGATATTGGACCTGCAATAAAAACATTTCTTTAATGTTATGGTTTGTAATACAATAAATCAACTAATTATTACATACCCTTGTTTTTAATTATGAAAATCTAATTGATTCAACGTATTATAACCTAACTTTATAAACGTCAATAACAATAGATAAATTTTTTTAAATTTATTTACTAAGGCATTAACCAAAACATAGTTAAACAACACAAAAACATAGACAATAATAAATATATAAAAAAAATATATATTTAATAAAAAAATATAAAATAAATGTAATATTTATTTTATATTTCAATAATATAAAATAGATATTTTCAGTTTATAAAGTTAAGAATTTATCTATGGTACATATCCTCAAAACAGCCGTTCGCGCCATTTTCATTTCCAAGATCATTTCAAACTAAAGCGCATCGCTTTCTTTGAATTGTTTGTTTGTTTGAATTGAATTGTTTCTTATTAAACGAAATTAATATCAGTTAATTTAACATGAAACGTGAGTATTTAACCTTTAATTGTTATTGATTGTAATTATAATATAATGATTCAATAAATAAAAAACGATTCAATGTATATTTTCAGCAATTAAGAAAAAAACCGGCCGGCCTTCCAAACGACGAGGAATTTGTAAAAGACAAAACAAAGCACCAGTTATGAAAAAGGTATTTATTTCATATTTAACATTCAATTTTGACATAATAAAATAATAAGCTAACACAAACTTATAAAATGACTAATTTATTCATATTTCAATTGTTTGTGCTATAACTAAATCGCCATTTTGTTTTGTAATTACATATTTTTTGTTTTATATTTTATTGGTCCTATATTTATAGGGATAAGCAGAGAAAATATTATCACGTTTTTTAATATTTTTTTTGATATATTATCTGTAGTTTATGATGATGATATATATGATGACAAATGTTGTCTAATAAACGACTTAATTGCTTGTATCATAGAAACAAAACAACAAAAAAACATATATCAAAGATACATTAGTAACTAGGAGTTTTGAACCGAAAGCACTTTCGCCTAATTATATTTGTATATATTGTAATTTAAAAATAAATTTCTAATATTTCAGGAATATGTAAATCCCGAAGTTGAATCATCTTCGAATACAACCGACGAATATCAGGTAAATATAACTATTTCATTGATATTTTTATATATTTATTATACAACATATGACTGCAGAATAAATATGAAACTAATTAAAAATTTTGAGGTTATTTTGCCAAAAAATTGTTATTTTAAGAATTTACAATAGGCACCTGTTTAGAAAGAGGGGAGGAGTCTAAAGTGATCATTTGTGGTAACGGAAAGATGCGGAAACCTTTAGTTTAAGAAATAAAGATTATTTATTTAAACTTTTGAGGTTAGTTTGCCGGAATCGATACATTTTTATTAAGAATTATAAAGTAGTAATTATAGTGAATCATAAATAAGTTTACGAGAAAATCCGATCTCTAAACGACATGTAACTCAGTCATGCAGTATTTGTAAAAAAATATTAAAGTTTCCATATATATATATATATATATATATATATATATATATATATATATATATATATATATATATATCTTAGGTCTTAGGGTTAGGCAACGAAACATCATATAACACAATACTGCCATACAAATTACTTCTTTTAAACCACATCCACATTGTAGAACAAGTGAAATGCTTTGACTGCCCATGTGTTCTCTCCTTTCTATGTCCTTGGATCCTTCAAGCGATGCGTGAAGAAGCACCTTAGGCCGGCATAATGACGGCGACTAAGGCAGCCGGGAACTAACACAGTTAATTTAGTCGTCGTCACTCTTGGGCCTCCTTTTGCTTATCATCAGGCAGATCGAGGTCAAATATTGTGTCACAATAAGAAAAAAACAACAATTCTTCTCATGTTAACACAATAATAATAATATGATATATAATAAAACATTTCAGGCGTATGTCGAGCCTGTCGTACATGTTCAACATCACGATGAGGTATCTTCAGACGACAATACACCACAGGTAATTTTGAAATATAATATTTTAGCAGTAGGTGCCAGGTAAATCACGCGCGTCGGCGACTATTGTTTATTTTATTTTATTTTAAATTAGTAACTTATCTTTATACTAGATGGCGCTATCACCAATTATAGCTAACTTATTTTAAATATCTTATAATATATATATATATATAAACAATTGACAAATGAAATGTTTTGATAGCCCATGTGTTCTTTCCATCCTATGACTTAAGATCCTTCAAGCGATGCGTTAAAAGCACCTTAGGCCAACATAATGACGGTGACTAAAACAGACGGGTTTTAGTCACCGTCATTTTTTTCAGTCATCGTCACTCTTGGACCTCTTGCTTATCATTAGGCGGGTCGAGGTCAGATGTCATCTCACAATAAAATAAAATATCCACAATTCTTCTCATATTAACACAATAATATATAATATAATATATAATAAAACATTTCAGATATATGTCGAGCCTGTCGTACATATTCAACATTACGATGAGGATTCTTCAGACGACAATACACCACAGGTAATTTTGAAATATAATATGTATTTATATTTACGACAGTGACGCTCTATTGTCTCTGCCTATCCCTGTGGAAAAAAGGCGTGATAGTGAATATTCATAGAAATTCTATTAATAATGTCATTTTAGTAACAATGATCATTATCATTCACTGTATTTTGTTTAACCCCCTACTCAATAAGAAGGATGTTAACATGTTTGTGTATCTGTCTGTGGCATCGTAGCTCCTACACAAATAAACCGATTACAAAGCTACAATTAATGAAGACCCTTTGAAGGGGTTCGAGGTCATCAGCACAATTTATTAGCTGCAGTAGGGTTCTCAGACGTATAATGAGTATTTTTTACTTTTAAACGAATATTTACCCATATCTGTGACCTAACGTTTGTAACACCCACGTATACGCATGTTTCAACTGATACCATTGAACTGTTTTGATGATGAAGTTCGAACGTAGGAGACGAAATCCTGGATCATTGATACATTTTTTCTAACAAATACATTTAAAACGAAAACTTTCAATATGACTTACATGACGCACTACCACTACGCCACTTGTGACATAACTAATAATAATTTATATACACGCGCATGCACGCACACACACACATTGTCTTCTTTTGTTATATCTGATTTTAATTTCTTTAAATTGTTTTTATTTATTGCAACATATTCAAAACAATGTACCTACTTACCATATTTTTGTCTAAATTATAAGTTGATAAAAGTGAAATCCATTAATGGCAATATTTTTAGATTTAAGTTTGATAAATAGATAAATTATTTATTGCACAGTATAATCCACGACAGGCGTGAACGAACGGTTTAGCGATTGGTTTGTTGCGCGTAAAGTCCCGGGTTCGATCCCCGGTCGGAGTAAATATTTGTTTCATAGCTTTTATTTGTAATATTTATTAACATTAAATATTGCAAATATTTGTTAATAAAAAAAAGAGTGATGGATATTTGCTTCGGGTCTGGTTTCAAAGAGCGATAGGCAGTGGTGCCAAGTCTGCCGATCCGGGGTAGTACCACCACTTACAAGTATACAGACCGTGAAGTGATTTGGTCACGTTTCGGGATCAGCTTGTAAGTTGCCGGTTCCATCTAGGCCGGCATAGTGCATGTGATTGCTACTCACAGATATTGAATTGTATTAGCAGTGACATTTATTCATGGACCACAATTCGGCTTAACATCAAGCGGGGTGCTGTCATATGTCGAGTCACAATAAATAAATAATAATAATAATAATAATAGACATGTAAAGTCTAATGACATTTTCTACCAGATAACGTTTGTTATAAAACTTGTTAGTAATAATGCTGTGGATTTAAGTTCAATAAATAAATTTTCAGGTAAGTACAATCCTGGATCCAAAATTGACCACACTTCAGCCCGTGGTCATATTGCAGGACTGTTTAAGGAATCAGGTATGTACAATACTAACAGACCCAAAACTGACGACACTTACGCCTGTCGTGGTTTTGGAAGATTGCATGAAAAATGTCAAACAGCAGAATAAAGGTGGAAGACCTCCTATAAAAAAACCCGGTCCTAAGCCCACAGTTGAAAATGCTCGATTGAGGGCTCATATCAACTATAATAAAACTCATCCGGAAGTTATCCGTGATGCTAGATTAAAATATGACAGTGCGCATCCTGAGGTTCACCGTGCCTCCACGTCAAAATACCGTAGGGCACATCCCGAGGTCAACCGCGAAGCAGTTGCACGTTACAATCAATTAAATCCTGAACTCAGTCGTTTAACATCTCAACGACATAGAGACAGTGTTCGGGCGCTACAACCATTACGATTCATTGCACTTTCAGATGACCTAAGTAGTGTAGTAACGTATTCTTTAAAGAATCCTGGTTTGCTTAGTGAAGGCACATTCAGGTGTCAACACTGCAATTCACGATTGTTTGAAGAAGAACGTGGTAGAACTGCTTGGTGCTGCGGTAACAATAAATATAACATTCTAGATTTACCACCCATTAGAGATCAGGCTTTTTATCAAGATGCTCATTTTTATAAATACGCCAACGCCATTAACAACGCTTTTGCCTTTAGCGCTATTGATTTTTCGCATGGTACTTACAAACATCCCAAAACCGGTATAGCTTTTACTAAAATTCAGGGTCGCTTGTACCACAATATCAAAGATTTAATTAATAATAATTCACTCAGTTTTGTGATGATCGACGGTAGTGAACACACAAATTTACAAGCTAACCGCAGTTATTATCATCCGGAGATGTTTGCTAATATTAAAGATTACTTAAGCCGCGTCAATCCACTCATTGATTGTTTCAAACGTCTCAGTGAGCAACCATCAGAGGAAGCTCATTTAATATTCGAGAACACCACACGTCGCACTCACGGTAATATTTTGGGAGATATGCCACGCGGAACAGAAGTAGCCGCTATTATTAGTACGGATAGAGAGGAATTTAATCCACGCAACATCACCGTGTGGAAAGTGGGCGATCCCGAGCCACACCACGTCTCTTTGTTTCATCCCCTTTACGAGGCGCTACAGTATCCACTGTTGTATCCGCACGGTGGTGCTGGGTGGACTATTGGTGCCGTAGATAGAAACGGCAATAAGTTATCACAATTGAAATATTATAGGTGTCTTTTGTTGAAACATTCGAGATTTTCCTATTTCGGCCGCCTATCGCAAACGTGGCTCGTAGATATATATTGTAGAATCGAGGAGGAACGACTCCGGTTTGTGAAAAACAAACAAATTCCGATGCGTTCCGCCACGGTCGAGGAGATACACAACGTTGATGCGCAAATTGCCGACGACGAGACGATACAGGGAGAAGGCGGTGCAGTGCCTGGAAAAATTTACTTGCCATACACTTTCACCGGGAGCCCGCGTTACATGAAAAATAAATATATGGATGCCATTGCGGTCGTAAACCGCCTTGGTAAACCATCATATTTCTTGACCATGACGTGCAACCCACAATGGCCGGAAATTTTGCAGTCCACACCACTGGATGCCTTCGCCGCGTCGCCAGTGACTTGCGCACGGGTTTTTAACTTAAAGCTCCAAGAGCTATTGCGCGATTTGCGCAGTGGCGCTTGGTTCGGAAAGATTGTTTATATAGTACACGTTATAGAATTCCAAAAACGCGGTTTACCGCACGCGCACATCTGCTTCAGGGTCGAAGGGGGTGGACCTACACAAAATGTAGATATAGATAAGGTCATTCGCGCCGACATTCCTTCGGCGGATGAGGATAACGGTAGATTGCGACGATTGGTTTTAAATCACATGATTCACGGCCCATGTGGACTCGGACTGCGGGTCGACTTGCCCTGTTGGGATGCAGGTAAAAGATTGTGCACAAAACGTTTCCCGAAACCTGCGGCGGACGTCACTCATACTGATAGGCGCGGTTTTGTCAACCTAAAACGCGACGCTAACAACGTATGCATGATCACGCATAAGCGTAGGAGCTTGGAGATCAGTGATCTCTGGGTGGTTCCGTATAATGCTGCGTTGTTAGTGAAATACGATTGCCACATTAACTTGGAAGTTGCATCGACTCGCAAAATCGTCAAATACTTGTTCAAATATTTGACAAAAGGACCTGACGAAGCGCGAGTCGCTGTAACTACCAACGACGATGACGAAGTCGAGCAGTATGTGACGAAGCGATACATCGGTGCTTGTGACGCTGCTTGGAGAATGTTCGAGTTCGATTTAACATCTCGCGAACCAAATGTACTTCAGCTTCCAGTACATTTGAAGGACCAACAGTACGTTGTCTTTCGGCAGGGTCAAGGCGCGGAAGCCGCTGCGCGCGCATGCTCCGATTTGATGAAATACTTCAGCCGACCACCGGGGGTAGAATTCGACACATTAACGTATGTTGACTTTTTTGAGCAATATATCGTTCACAGTTCGCGACCTACTAACTCCAAGGTGCCCGTGCACGCAATTTGTGATGGCCGATTTTATGTGGCTCGCCGACAGCGCAGAGAAAGTGTTGCGCGCCTATTCTGGGTGGCGCCGAATAGAGGCGAACAGTTTTATTTGCGCGTGTTGTTAGGTACACAGCCGTGCCGTGGTTACGAAGATCTTTTAGCTTTGGGTGGCGCAAATTGCAACACCTTTCAAGAATGCGCACGCGCCCTTGGTCTTGTGGATGACGAGCAAGAGTTTGTGAAAACGTTGGAAGAAGCTGCAACGTTCTTCACGGGTCCCAGACTGAGGCGCTTCTTTGTCCTTCTCATTACCAACGGCGCACCGGCGGCCATCTTGTGGGACAAGTTTAAAGATTTATTATGCGAAGACATAATTGAGCGGATTGACCCTCAACCGAGCGAGCAAGCGTACCGCGAGGCTTTGCTGTATATCGATAAACTTCTCCGCAAGCAAGGCTCACGTCTGCTCGATCACGGACTGCCCGATGTAAAAGACGCAACTACCGAATACAGCAGAGAATGTAACCAGTACGTACCTGCTGCGGATAGATTGACGGCATTCCTGGATCTTTGGCTTCCCCAATTATCCCAAGAACAGAGAGGATTTTATGATCACGTAAAAAATTTACTCAACAACCGTGACCAGAATCTTCAGAATGCAATGTTTTTAGATGGCCCTTCAGGCACGGGTAAAACGCTTTTGCTGAACGTTATCGTGGCATACGTTAGAGCCGTGGTGAAAGGTGTCGCGATTTGTGTGGCGAGTTCTGGCATTGCGGCGTCGAACTACGAAGGCGGTAGCACAGCTCACGGTATGTTCCGTTTTCCGTTAGACATCATTGACGACACACGTTACTGGTCTCTGACGAACGGTTCACAGCGAGCTGAGCTAATTAGGGAATCGGCCTTGATCATATATGACGAAGCCCCTATGGCGCATAAATTTTTAATAAACATGTTGGACCGGTCGTTGCGAGACCTCATGGGCTGTGATAGGCCGTTCGGTGGGAAAATTGTAATATTAGCGGGCGATTTCCGTCAAATCCCACCCGTGGTTCCTCGCGCCACCAACAATCGTGACATTTATAATGCTTCGATACGTACGTGTTCTGTCTGGCCCGAGTTAGTTAAATTTTCATTATCGTGTGCACAACGGACCAGAGAGGATGCGGAGTATTCGGATTTTTTGTTAAAATTAGGATCGGGCCAATGCGGCACTACAACGTTGAGTAGTGGACGGCAAACATTTAACTTAGTAAGTATCCCCAATGTAAATTTCACCACAGATTTGAACATACTGATTGATTATGTTTTTCCCGCCGACGTTTTGCAAGATCCCGATTCATCAGCACGTAGGGCCATACTATCAACTCATAATGCCAACGTTCGTCAGGTGAACAAAGTAATTTTATCCCGCATTGATGGCGATTTAATTCATTGTTTCTCTGTCGATTACGTTGAGCGGGATCTGGCAAATGAATTTCACTTAGGACCGGACACGTTGAATAAAGTCCAAAGCGCAGGCGTTCCCGATTACGACTTGGTTCTAAAGAAGGGATGCGTGTGCTTGATCATGCGTAACCTTAGTTTCAATGATAGACTTGTCAATGGAACGAAAGTGATAGTGGTGTCGGTGTCTCCGCGACTGGTGACAGTCCGGAAGCCTGGCGAGAGCGAACTATACGCAATACCACGTATCACTTTCACAACACCTATTGAGCCCAACAGCGCAATAGAGATGTGCCGGCGACAATTCCCATTGCAACTGAGTTACTCCATGACCATACACAAAAGCCAAGGACAGACTATAGATAGAGTAGGGGTAGATTTGCGTTCCGACGTATTCACACACGGCCAGTTATACGTCGCGTTAGGTAGGGTCAGGAGTAGAGAGTCCATCAAAATCCTTATCAATGCGCCACGTATCATAGATAACACTCCACTTGTAAATAATGTCATCATTCCGGAATTAATTAGATAATTTACGCTGCCACCCATTACGAAGACTGCATACAACAAACTAGGTGGGGATTTTTGGTAAATTGACATAGTGATGGTGTTGGGATAGCGTTTAGGCGTTCTTTCATTGCTATCATTATATCAATTTATCATTAATTTTTACTTATTGCCTTCTACGTGAAAATGGCAGTGTGTGTTTTATAATGTATATAAATTACTTTCAACAATTAAATTCCTTGTTCTTTATTTTCATAATCACTTTGTATATATATATATAAAACTAATTTATGTACATTATGATCACATTACGTGATTAATCAATATTATAGTCTTGCAAATGGTCCTTTCATTACAACTGATCGGTATCGTTTTTCTAGCCGTGTCAGCAACAACACCACATTCATTAATACGCGTTCTTTAATGACCTTTGTTTTTATTTAAGATCATAATGTTGATTCGTAACGCTAACGATTATGATATAATATTATATTTTGTTTTTACTTTTTTTCTCACATCATTTAGTTTTACAATTCAGTTTATTAAAAATATAATATAATATTATGATCGTTAAACGTTAACCCAATCCTCCGCAATCGTCGTTATCCGTTCAGTTATAGCATGTGTACATTGATATCTTATGTTTCGTGGAGTTTTCTGATACGACTTGTAACATTCATTACAGCTGTGGGAATAACCCGCTGACGGGAGTGAATCTGCGCGCACACAAAGTGACTGCAAAATTGGACGATCGCACCGGGCCCACTGGCCATGCATACACCGGCGAACGGATGCGTCCGTTGTGTTGATCGACTGAACGAACCGCTGCGTGGCTGGCGATCGCTGATGAATGCGATGTCCCAAGGTCTGTTCGAGTGTCTTCTTCGCCGGGTGCACCGCGCTCGTTGCGGCTGGTTGTGGTTTCCGGCCACTGAATCATAGTACGTCGCCGGGATGCAGTTACGATTGACTCCGAGGTACGTTTGCATTTCTGAGTATACCCGTTCTTGGCGGTAGACCTCTGTTGTAAGCCCCATGAACTTCTAATACATTCTTGGGCTATGGTTGTTTCGGCTCGCGCGATTCGTTCGTAACGCGTGAGCATACCTAATGCTTGTTGGTGAACCACCCAATTCCACGAATTTCAGTGCATCGCCACGATGGCTCGCGGTAACGACAGATTCACGCGATCTATTCGTGCGTCCCAAATGCCCTTGATTCTCGACAATAAACCCTCACAATCGTCCGTACATCATCAGTGTGCGATCGTAACGACTCACACAATTAATTAGTACGTCCAACTTAGTATGCCTAACTTTTGTCAACGACCTCGCAACGCACCTTCATATATGCGGTCTGTCTATAAACTAAAACATTGTCTTACATTAAAATGACATTTGAACTGGTGAAAATGTTTTCAGTGTTACAAAAAAGTACTATAAATATTTATTGTATTTAATGTGTAATTTTTAAATTATATGAATAATTATTAAACAATGATTGTATAATTTATGGCCAATAGTCATATATAAAGTCAGGGATAGGCAGAGTGTTTGAAGATTGTGACAATTGTAAAATTTTGAATGGTGTATAATTTTTATCACATATTCTAACAGAAAGCAATTTATGTCCTGACACCAAATGTAAGATGGCTACAAAAGGACTTTACCCTCAAAATAATGTGAATAATAAATAAATTAAAAACGTACTACAAGGAATGTACTTTAAAATATCTCGACAAGGTCGATGAATATTCACAAAATAACTAAACATTCATTCTGAAATGTAAGGTGGGAATCCTTGATTAAAATGAAAAATAAATATCATATGCCCACTGCCAGAAAAAATGTCAACCAGTAAAGGTGAATGAACTCATTGAAGAAATCATACAGAAGAATCACATGTTGTGAACGAACATCACAACAACGCCGAATAACAGGCGGCGGTTTAAATATCCTGATCCCCAAATGTGGAACGGCTGCAGAAGCCATGAGGACTTAAATACCCTCAAAATGATCCGATAAATAAATGAAAAGAAACATACCATAAAGAATTATGCATTAAAATAGTCGAAAAGATGAATGAATAATGAATAAAGCTTGCGATTACAGTTAATTGCAACAATTTATTTACAAAGTGACTAAACATTGACTTTTTAAATGTTGAAAATGAAATATTTCAATATAGAATGAAAACATTGGATCACTATCCTAATAGTGTATTATAAAGAATAAAAAAGTTGATAATATTAACACTTTTTCATAATGATACAAAGATCACAAAACGCAAACACCTGTTTATATATTTTTTTAATAAATCCCAATTAGCCAAAATATAAAAAATGACTATTGACCAATTATGGCTGTATCAACAATCGTCAAAGAAGATTGAAATACTCAAAATAATAAAAGAAAATATATGATGAAAATTCAATAAAGAAAAAATTCATTAAAAGAAAAGAAAAAATAAATTTAAAGAAATAATAGAAGAAAATATATCATGAAAATTCAATCAAGAAGAAATCCCTTAAAAGAAATAATAAATAAAAAAGAATAAAAACAAAAAAAATATATATCAAAAGAAATAAATTAATTTTGATAGTTTATCACAACATTTAATGTATTATATTTCAAATATATTTTATTGATTTTAAAATAAAATATACAGCTATTCATTAGTCTTTGTAGACCATACAAGATTTATATTTCCAAAATGTAAATTCATATTTACATTATATTTTTTAAAAAGCAATTTTTATTATAATACATTTTCTTTTTCTCCTGATTTAAAGAAAATTTATATTTTTAATTAATTCTTTTTTATTTTTATATTTATAACACAAATATAAGTAATGTTTAAATTTGTTTTCAATTTCATATTGTAATTCTGTTTATCTTGATATTTAATCTTTGTAAATTTATAAGTTTTATAAATTTAACTAAAGAAATAAATATCAATACTTACAACATACATCATTACTCTAATTTATTTTCACAATTTACAGTTATAAATAATTTACGTCTCTTTTTATATTTGTAACTTGCAAATATAATTAATGAGACAATTACCTATTTTCACATTTTTTTAAATTTATGAAAACAAATTTATTCTTAACTTATTATAAATTGTTATATTCGTTATTTAAAATACGCGCCTTCAAAACTTTAACATTTCTCCTAATTTAAAGAAAATTTACATTTTCAATTGAATTTTTTTCTTTTTATATTTATATAAAATATTATAAACACAAATATAAGTAATGTTTAAATTTATTTTCAATTTCATATTGTAATTCTGTTTATCTTGATATTTAATCTTTGTAAATTTATAAGTTTTATAAATTTAACTAAAGAAATAAATATCAATACTTACAACATACACCATTACTCTATTTATTTTCACAATTTACAGTTATAAATAAGTTACGTCTCTTTTTATATTTGTAACTTGCAAATATAATTAATGAGACAATTAACTATTTTCACATTTTTTTAAATTCATGAAAACAAATTTATTCTTAACTTATTATAAATTGTTATATTCGTTATTAACCTTCAAAACATTAAGAAAAAAAAACATTAATAAAAATAATACTATCGAAAAATTATCTATTTTAATCATACATTTATTGATTGATAATAAATGTAGAATTACCACAATCAAGTCTATCCAATACACTGACTGTGAATAGAGTTTTTAGATATCTAAAAGTATATATTGTAAATAATAACCATTCAATCACAACAGTTTCCATATTAGTTGCTATACCGGAAGTAATGATATACGCCACAATCAGGTTTACCCGGTACAGTGACACTTGTGTATATTTTTCAATTGTACTGAATACTTTGTAAATACAATTTTTAGATATCTAAAAGTATACATTCTAATAATAAAAATATTGTAATAATAAATAATATAAACTTATAATTTAAAACTTTTGAAGACGTGTATTTCAAATTAACAAATGTTTCTTTTACCAAAATCTTCTTTATATAAATCTTGTATGGTTCACTTCTATGTAAATTATATAGTAATATACTTACCTGAAAATACATGACAATAATGTAAAAACAACTTGTAAAAAAGATTGTACTTATTCGGTTATACTCATCAATCATATATTTTTAATAAATACAACTATGTATGATGACTATACAAAATAATGTCATAAAAGTGTTTACTTACACTGATATATATATAATATATATAAAATTCTCTGCCTATCCCTGTGAGAAAAAGGCGTGACAGTTCAATTGATTGATGATATTATAAACTGTGTAAGTGAATTAAATGTGAATTGTATCACATTGTTTTAATTTTAAATTATAAACTTCAATGTGACATCATATACATTATTTTGGATTTAGAACAAATGCAAGTCCAATATCAATCAGACTTACATTTATTTTGTCACTTTTTGAGCGGCAATTGTGTATTTATATAATATATATATGATGATCGAAGGTTATTCTTATCGTTTGCGATTGTCGCCAATTATGATTAAGACAACAAGTATAGACAGACCTACTAAACTGGAAGGGGCAAACAGCGACGTTGTTGCACATACTAGGCATACTATATAGGGTGTACTAACGGATTGTGCGTGTTGTTGCATTTGTACACCGATAATGTACTGTTACGGTTGTGAGATTATTGTCGAAAATCGACTGCATTTCGGTCCACGGAGAGGTTGCGTGAACCTGTCGAAACTGCGCGTTGTCGTGGTGACGTATTGGAGTTCAAGGAATTGCGTGGCAATCGACGAGTATTAGGTGTGTTTGCGCATACGGACGTTTCGTACGAGTTGTGCAACCATATCCCAACAATGTATTGGGAATTCATGGGCCGCAGGGTTGCCGCGAAGAACGGAGGAACTCGGAAATTCGAACGTTACCGCGTGAGGCAATCGCATCGGTATCCAGACGGCATACTAAGATTCATTGACCGAGGAGCCACCGCCACCGGAGCGTGGAGCGCTTAGTGGGGATGGCACCGGCAGATTGCGGGATTGTCGCATTTGTTAGCGAGAGTCACCAACAGCGTTTTGTTCTATCGACCTTCACAATTGATTCATTCATTCTCTGATGCATGCATGTACAGTGTGTTAGGTACTGTCGTTTAATTTTGTTGTTACTTACGTGTGTACGTAGAGTTATTCCTGACAGTGGTCTATTCTCACAGTAATAATGTTTGTCACAGGTTAGTACCATTAAGTTCAAATGAATATTAAGATTATCACAATGTGCATTATTGCTGTATCTACATCCGTTGATTCATTACTCCATTTAAGTATATGTATTTACTTTATATATTATATATATAAGTATATATACACACACACACTCACACGCATACAAACACATACACCCGTACACTCACATGCACCTAAATTTGTTTATCGTTTTTTATATTAACGTTGTTTTTCTACTCTACCTTACTCTATTATGTATATTTATGTGCCACATGTGTATATACGATCGATTTTATTTTATTTAAATAATGTCTTATTTATTTATTTAATTTATTTAAATCTTTTTTGTAAATCAACTTTTGTTTTATTGACAGCACCTGATGTTAAGCTCCATTCGTAAACACGATTACCATCACAGACAAATGTCCGCAAATGATAATCGCATGCCGGCCTAACTGAAATTCAATTGTCGATAACATTTATTTGCTGTTTTTAGTTAGTATTCATTTAATTTAGTATATCGTTTTCATACGCTTTTTCATCATTATTTATGGATTCCTTTGATTATATTGTGCACAACTGATTTGCTGTTTTTCAACGTCGTGATGTCTCTACTGTATTACACTGATGTTAAGTCTGACTGAATCCCACTGATGTTAAGTTTGACTGAATCCCATTGATGTTAAGTCTTACTGAATGTCGTTCTTTCCATCCTTTTATTCGGCTGTTTAACGTCTTCATAATGTTAAGTTTAGACTGATTCTCATTGATGTTAAGTTTTGGCTGGTCCTCATAGATGTTAAGTTTATTCTGAATGTCGCTCCAATAAAAGGGACATATCTATAGCCCTTAGGACTTTGGTGACCTTTTACATCACCATAGTCTGACAACGTGGTGTTTTAGTCGGAAAGGGACCGACACTGTCTTTCCTTTGGACTTTGTGAAATTCGTGCGAAATCGCATTTTGACCACGTAAAAAACTCAAAAAAAAAAACAAACCCGACTCCACCGCTGTCCGCTTGCGGGCAGCGGCAAATACGACAATCGGAGACACGACACCACCGCTGTCCGCTTGCGGACAGCGGCAAATACGACAATCGAAGAAACGATATCACAAACAAACACAATATATCAAACACGACACCATAAACAAACACACAAATACAGACACACGACACCATAAACAAACACACACGACGCTCCGCAGTCCGCTTGCGGGCTGCGGTAAATAGAACAACAGATAAATAGAAAACAACACAACGACACACCGCTGCCCGCTCGCGGGCAGCGGCAAATAATACAACACTAGTCGATATAATATACAGCTGCTTGCGTGACACATCCATTCACTCACTCATTTAGAGGATTAGTTTCCATGAAGGAGTGCTTTGACAGTTTTGACATGTATGGCGGAGTTGTAGACAAAGTTTATGTGACCCCAACCAAACCTACAGATTTTGACATTTGACATTTTTACCTGTCAAAATTTTTTTTACTCTCTGATCCGTTGCCCGCTGACGGAAATTTTATTCGCGCAATCGATTAATCGTCAAACACGATTTAATACGCGAAAAAAAAAACTTTGACGAAATCAGAAAAAGTTGACGAAATCGGACGTTTTCGATTTTCAAACAAACAGGACTTATTCTCCGACAACTGTCAAGTTAGAGAAACGATTTTGACGTCTACGTGTTCTCACTGAAGCGCTTATAGAGCGTAAGAACTCGGAATTTCGATTTTCTCGACGGCTGCGTCGCTATCGAACTAATAGTTTTTTGTAATTTTTTGGAAATTTTTTGTTTGTTTTCACCATTTAAAAGACCTCCAACGTCGGTGTCATGTATAGCGCGTTTGTCCATCACCTGGCAGTCTCTGTGACACAACTGTCAAAATTCCTGTCAACTGTCAAATTTAACTGTCATGACAAAAAATGTAATTTTAATTTTTTTTCTCAATTTTTGGGACATAACGGATAAAGTTGACAGTTTACAATAATTTTGACAGTCTCTCCATACAAACCTTACCACGTTTGACAAACGCCCCATAAATGACTTTGACAGCAAAAGTCATCTTAGGGGTGAAAATTAGGAAAAACTCTAAAATGATGAAAATCAATGAAATTATACTCAGTCGCCTCTGTATATGAACACCGATACTCAGTAAAACAACGATACCCTGCTGTCCGCTTGCGGGCAGCAGCAAAAACGACAATCGAAGACACGACACCACAAACAAACACACACCACTCTCCGCTGTCCGCTTGCGGGCTGCGGTAAATAGAACAACAGATAAATAAAACAACACAACGACACACCGCTGCCCGCTCGCGGGCAGCGGCAAATAAAAAACACTAGTCCTATATAATATAAAGCTGCTTGCGTGACACATCCATTCACTCACTCATTTAGAGGATTAGTTTCCATGAAGGAGTGCTTTGACAGTTTTGACATGTATGGCGGAGTTGTAGACAAAGTTTATGTGACCCCAACCAAACCTACAGATTTTGACATTTGACATTTTTACCTGTCAAAATTTTTTTTACTCCCTGATCCGTTGCCCGCTGACGGAATTTTTTTTTGCGCAATCGATTAATCGTCGAACATCATTTAATATGCAAAAAAAAAAACTTTGACGAAATCAGAAAAAGTTGACGAAATCGGACTTTTTACGATTTCAGGCACTTCCAGTGATCTGACAGTTTTGACATGTATTGGGAAGTTGTAGGGGGTCCATAAGAGGGCCCCAAACGATTGTCAAAATTTAAAAAATGTCATTTTTTCTTTAACATTTTTTTGACATTTTTCAATTTTTCTATCGGAGGTGCCGATTTTTTTTGCTGTTTCAGTATCTTTTAGGATCCTTCATTTAAGGCACTACGACAAAACGACAATGAACGACAAAAAAAATTCGTCGATTTATGAATAGGACTTATTCTTCGACAACTGTCAAGTTAGAGAAACGATTTTGACTTCTACGTATTCTTACTGAACCGATCATAGAGCGTAAGAACTCGGAATTTCGATTTTCTCGACGCTTGCGTCGCTATCGAACTAATCGTTTTTTGTCATTTTTTTGCAGTTTTTGTTCGTTTTGACCCCCTGAAAGACCTCCAACGTCGGTGTCATGTATAGCGCGTTTGTTTATTACGTGGCAGTACCTGTAACACAACTGTCAAATTTCCTGTCAACTGTCAAATTTAGCTGTCAAAACAAAAATTGTGTTTTTCAATTTTTTTTCTCAATTTTTTGGTCATAACGGATAAAGTTGACAGTTTACAATAATTTTGACAGTCACTTCATACAAAGCTTACCACGTTTGACAAACGCCCCATACATGACTTTGACATCAAAAGTCATCCTGGAGGTGAAAATTAGGAAAAACTCTAAAATGATGAAAATCAATGAAATTATACTCAGTCGCCTCTGTATATGAAGACCGATACTCAGTAAAACAACGATACCCTGCTGTCCGCTTGCGGGCAGCAGCAAATACGACTATCGAAGACACGACACCACCGCTGTCCGCTTGCGGGCAGCGGCAAATACGACTATCGAAGACACGACACCACAAACAAACACACACACCACTCTCCGCTGTCCGCTTGCGGGCTGCGGTAAATAGAACAACAGAAAAATAGAAAACAACACAACGACACACCGCTGCCCGCTCGCGGGCAGCGGCAAATAAATAACACTAGTCTGATATAATATAAAGCTGCTTGCGTGACTAAGTTCCCGATGGACAACATTAGTTTCCCAGAAGGAGTGCTCTGACAGTTTTGACATGTATGGTGGAGTTGTAGAGGATGTTTATGTGACCCCCGACAAACCTACAGATTTTGACATTTGACATTTTGAACTGTCAAATTTTTTTTTACTCCCTGATCCGTTGCCCGCTGATGGAATTTTTTTCGCGCAATTGATTATTTGTCGAACATAATTTATTATGCAAGAAAAAAAACTTTGACGAAATCAGAAAAAGTTGACGAAATCGGACTTTTTACGATTTCGGGCACTTGGAGTAATTTGACAGTTTTGACATGTATAGGGAAGTTGTAGGGGGTTCTCAGTAGGGCCCCAAACGACTGTCAAAATTTGTCAAATGTCATTTTTTCTTTGACATTTTTTTGACATTTTTCGATTTTTCTACCAGAGGTGTCGATTTTTTTTGCTGGTCCATTATGGTTTCAGGTGCTTTATTTGATGCACTACGACAAAACGGCAATGAACGACAAAAAAAAATCGTCAAATCAAAACTGGATCTTTTACTTTGACAAGCGTCAATGTAGAGAAACTATTTTGACGTCTAAGTGACTCCCACTGAACCGCTATTAGGGGTTGGGGAGGCGGAATTTTGATTTTCTCGACAGGTGCGTCGCTATCGAACTAAGTTTTTTGTCATTTTTTTGCAGTTTTTGTTCGTTTTGACCGCCTAAAAGACCTCCAACGTCGGTGTCATGTATAGCGCGTTTGTTTATTACGTGGCAGTACCTGTAACACAACTGTCAAAATTCCTGTCAGCTGTAAAATTTAGCTGTCATAACAAAAATTGTGTTTACAATTTTTTTTCTCAGTTTTTTGGTCATTACGAATAAAATTGACAGTTTACAATAAATTTGACAGTTACTCCATACAAACGTTACCACGTTTGACAAACGCCCGATACATGACTTTGACATCAAAAGTCATCTTAGAGGTGAAAATTAGGAAAAACTGTAAAATGATGAAAATCAATGAAATTCTACCCCATCGCCTATGTATAGGAACACCGATGCACACCGAAACAACGATACCCTGCTGTCCGCTTGCGGGCAGCAGCAAATACGACAATCGAAGACGCGACACCACCGCTGTCCGCTTGCGGGCAGCGGCAAATACACAAAATAAAACACAACGACACACCGCTGCCCGCTCGCGGGCAGCGGCAAATAAATAACACTAGTCGATATAATATACAGCTGCTTGCGTGACTCACCTACCGATGTACCGATGTACCGATGTACCGAACTAGAGAGTTAGTTTCCCAGAAGGAGTGCTCTGACAGTTTTGACATGTATGGGAGAGTTGTAGACAAAGTTTAGATAACCCCCGACAAAATCGCAAATTTTGACATTTGACATTTTGACCTGTCAAAATTTTTTTTACTCCCTGATCCGTTGCCCGCTGACGGAATTTTTATTCGCGCAATCGATTATTCGTCGAACATCATTTAACATGCGAAAAAAAAAACTTTGACGAAATCGGAAAAAGTTGACGAAATCGGACTTTTTCGATTTCCAAACAAACAGGACTTATTCTCCGACAACTGTCAAGTTAGAGAAACTATTTTGACGTCTACGTGTTCCCACTGAACCGCTGATAGAGCGTAAGAACTCGGAATTTCGATTTTCTCGACGGCTGCGTCGCTATCGAACTATTCGTTTTTTGTCATTTTTTGGGAAATTTTTGTTCGTTTTCACCCCTTAAAAGACCTCCAACGTCGGTGTCATGTATAGCGCGTTTGTCCATCACCTGGCAGTCTCTGTAACACAACTGTCAAAATTCCTGTCAACTGTCAAATTTAGCTGTTATGACAAAAAATGTAATTTTAATTTTTTTTCTCAATTTTTGGGACATAACGGATAAAGTTGACAGTTTACAATAATTTTGACAGTCTCTCCATACAAACCTTACCATGTTTGACAAACGCCTCATACATGACTTTGACAGCAAAAGTCATCTTAGGGGTGAAAATTAGGAAAAACTGTAAAATGATGAAAATCAATGAAATTATACTCTGTCGCCTCTGTATATGAACACCGAACGCACTCCGAAACAAGGATACCAGCAAATACGACAATCGAAGACGCGACACAACCGCTGTCCGCTTGCGGGCAGCGGCAAATACACAAAATAAAACATAACGACACGACACCACCGCTGTCCGCTTGCGGGCAGCGGCAAATACACAAAATAAAACACAACGACACACCGCTGCCCGCTCGCGGGCAGCGGCAAACGCAAGCAGCTGCTTGCGTGACGCCAAATCGACATTAATTAGTTTCCCAGAAGGAGTGTTCTGACAGTTTTGACATGTATGGGGGAGTTGTAGACAAAGTTTATGTGACCCCCGACAAAATCGGAAATTTTGACATTTGACATTTTTAACTGTCAAAATTTTTTTTACTCCCAAATCCGTTGCCTTCCATTAAGATTTTTATCGACGCAATCGATAGGTCGTCAAACGTCATTTAGTATGCGAAACAAAAAACTTTGACGAAATCAGAAAAAGTTGACGAAATCGGACACTTTACGATTTCGGGCACTTGGAGTAATATAACAGTTTTGACATGTATGGGGAAGTTGTAGGGGGTCCTCAGTAGGGCCCCAAACGACTATCAAAATTTGTCAAATGTAATTTTTTCTCTGACATTTTTTTGACATTTTTCTATTTTTCCACTTGAAATAGTACTGATTTTTTCTGGGCCAGCATAGTTTAAGATGCTTTATTTGACGCACTACGACAAAACGACAATGAACGACAAAAAAAAATCGTCGATTTATAAATAGGACTTATTCTTCGACAACTGTCAAGTTAGAGAAACGATTTTGACGTCTATGTGTTCCCACTGAACCGATCATAGAGCGTAAGAACTCGGAATTTCGATTTTCTCGACGGTTGCGTCGCTATCGAACTAATAGTTTTTTGTCATTTTTTTGCACATTTTGACCATTTTGACCCCCTAAAAGACCTCCAACATCGGTGTCATGTATAGCGCGTTTGTTTATTAAGTGGCAATACCTGTAAAACAGCTGTCAAATTTCCTGCCAACTGTCAAATTTAGCTGTCATGTCAAAAAATATAATTTTATTTTTTTTCCCTAATTTTTGGGACATAACGGATAAAGTTGACAGTTTACAATAATTTTGACAGTCTCTCCATACAAACCTTACCACGTTTGACAAACGCCCCATACATGACTTTGACAGGAAAAGTCACCAGAGGGGTGAAAATTAGGAAAAACTGTAAAATGATTAAAATCAATGAAATTATACTCTGTCGCCTCTGTATATGAACATCGATACTCAGTAAAACAACGATACATACAAAAACGACAATCGAAGACACGATAAATAACACTTGCGCAATCGATTATTCGTCGAACATTATTTTAGATGAGAAAAAAAAAACTTTGACGAAATCAGAAAAAGTTGACGAAATCAGACTTTTTCGATTTTCAAACAAACAGGACTTATTCTCCGACAACTGTCAAGTTAGAGAAACGATTTTGACGTCTACGTGTTCATACTGAAGCGCTGATAGAGCGCTTGGACTCGGAAATTTTATTTCCTCGACGGCTGGGTCGCTATCGAACTAATCGTTTTTCGGATTTTTTCCTGCAATTTTAGTTCAATTTGACCCCTTCAAAGACTTCTACCGTTGGTGTCATGTATAGCGCGTTTGTCCATCACCTGGCAGTGTCTGTAAAAGAACTGTCAAAATTCCTGTCAACTGTCAAATTTAGCTGTCATGACAAAAAATGTAATTTTAATTTTTTTTCTCAATTTTTGGTACATAACGGATAAAGTTGACAGTTTACAATAATTTTAACAGTCTCTCCATACAAACCTTACCACGTTTGACAAACGCCCCATACATGACTTTGACAGCAAAAGTCATCTTAGGGGTGAAAATTAGGAAAAACTGTAAAATGATGAAAATCAATGAAATTCTGCCCCACCGCTTATGTATAGGAACACCGATGCACACCGAAAGAACAATACCCTGCTGTCCGCTTGCGGGCAGCAGCAAATACGACAATCAAAGACACGACACCACCGCTGTCCGCTTGCGGGCAGCGGCAAATACGTCGATCGGAGACACGACACCACCGCTGTCCGCTTGCGGGCAGCGGCAATACAACAATCGAATAACGATTTCATAAACGAACACAACATATCAAACACCATACCACAAACAAACACACTAACAGATACACAAAACCTCAAACAAACACAATAAAAAAACACCTAAGGAAAAACAGATAAATAGAAAACAACACAACGACACACCGCTGCCCGCTCGCGGGCAGCGGCAAATAAATAACACTAGTCCCATATAATATAAAGCTGCTTGCGTGACTGATGTCCCGAGGTACGGATATAGAAGGTTAGTTTCCCAGAAGGAGTGCTCTGACAGTTTTGACATGTATGGGGGAGTTGTAGAGGATGTTTATGTGACCCCCGACAAAAGCGCAAATTTTGACATTTGACATTTTTACCTGTCAAATTTTTTTTTACTCCCTGATCCGTTGCCCTCTGACGGAATTTTTTTTTGCGCAATCGATTATTCATCGAACATCATTTAATATGCGAAAAAAAAAAACTTTGACGAAATCAGAAAAAAATGACGAAATCGGACACTTTACGATTATGGGCACTTGGAGTAATTTCACAGTTTTGACATGTATAGGAAAGTTGTAAGAGGTCCTCAGTAGGGCCCCAAACGACTGTCAAAATTTGTCAAATGTCATTTTTTCTTTGACATTTTTTTGACATGTTTCGATTTTTCTACCAGAGGTGTCAATTTTTTTTTGCTGGTCCATTATGGTTTAAGATGCTTTATTTGATGCACTACGACAAAACGACAATGAACGACAAAAAAAAATCGTCAAATCAAAACTGGATCTTTTACTTTGACAAGCGTCAAGGTAGAGAAACTATTTTGACGTCTACGTGACTCCCACTGAACCGCTATTAGGGGTTGGGGGAGCCGAATTTTGATTTTCTCGACGGTTGCGTCGCTATCGAACTAATCGTTTTTTGTCATTTTTTTGCACATTTTGACTATTTTGACCCCCTAAAAGACCTCCAACGTCGGTGTCATGTATAGCGCGTTTGTTCATTAGGTGGCAATACCTGTAAAATAGCTGTCAAAATTCCTGTCAACTGTCAAATTTAGCTGTCAAAACAAAAATTGTGTTTTTCAATTTTTTTTCTCAATTTTTTGGTCATATCGGATAAAATTGACAATTTACAATAAATTTGACAGTCACTCCATATAAACCTCGCCACGTTTGACAAACGCCCCATACATGACTTTGACATCGAAAGTCATCTTGAAGGTGAAAATTAGGAAAAACTGAAAAATTATGAAAATCAATGAAATTCGACCCCATTGCCTATGTATAGGAACACCGATGCACACCGAAACAACGATACCAGCAAATACGACAATTGAAGACGCGACACAACCGCTGTCCGCTTGCGGGCAGCGGCAAATACACAAAATAAAACATAACGACACGACACCACCGCTGTCCGCTTGCGGGCAGCGGCAAATACACAAAATAAAACACAACGACACACCGCTGCCCGCTCGCGGGCAGCGGCAAATAATACAACACTAGTCCCATATAATATAAAGCTGCTTGCGTGACTGATGTCCCGAGGTACGGATATAGAAGGTTAGTTTCCCAGAAGGAGTGCTCTGACAGTTTTGACATGTATGGGGGAGTTGTAGAGGATGTTTATGTGACCCCCGACTAAATCGCAAATTTTGACATTTGACATTTTTACCTGTCAAATTTTTTTTTACTCCCTGATCCGTTGCCCGCTGACGGAATTTTTTTTTGCGCAATCGATTATTCATCGAACATCATTTAATATGCGAAAAAAAAAACTTTGACGAAATCAGAAAAAGTTGACGAAATCAGACACTTTACGATTTCGGTCACTTGGAGCAGTCTGACAGTTTTGACATGTATTGGGGAGTTGTAGGGGGTCCCCTATAGGGCCCCAAACGACTGTCAAAATTTGTCAAATATCATTTTTTCTTTGACATTTTTTTGACATTTTTCGATTTTTCTACCAGAGGTGTCAATTTTTTTTTGCTGGTCCATTATGGTTTGAGGTGCTTTATTTGATGCACTACGACGAAACGACAATAAACGACAAAAAAAAATCGTCAAATCAAAACTGGATCTTTTACTTTGACAAGCGTCAAAGTAGAGAAACTATTTTGACGTCTACGTGACTCCCACTGAACCGCTATTAGGAGTTGGGGAAGCGGAATTTTGATTTTCTCGACAGGTGCGTCGCTATCGAACTAATCGTTTTTTGTCATTTTTTTGCAGATTTTATCGTTTTCTCCCGTTAAAACACCTCCAACGTCGGTGTCATGTATGGCGCGTTTGTACATCACGTGGCATTGTCTGTAGAACAACTGTCAAAATTCCTGTCAACTGTCAAATTTAGCTGTCATAACAAAAATTGTGTTTTACAATTTTTTTCTCAATTTTTTGGTCATTACGAATAAAATTGACAGTTTACAATAATTTTGACAGTCACTCTATATAAACCTCACCACGTTTCACAAACGCCCCATACATGACTTTGACAGCAAAAGTCATCTTAGGGGTGAAAATTAGGAAAAACTCTAAAATGATGAAAATCAATGAAATTATACTCTGTCGCCTCTGTATATGAACACCGATACTCAGTAAAACAACGATACATACAAAAACGACAATCGAAGACACAACACCACCGCTGTCCGCTTGCGGGCAGCGGCAAATACACAAAATAAAACACAACGACACACCGCTGCCCGCTCGCGGGCAGCGGCAAATAAATAACACTAGTCCCATATAATATAAAGCTGCTTGCGTGACTGATGTCCCGAGGTACGGATATAGAAGGTTAGTTTCCCAGAAGGAGTGCTCTGACAGTTTTGACATGTATGGGGGAGTTGTAGAGGATGTTTATGTGACCCCCGACAAAAGCGCAAATTTTGACATTTGACATTTTTACCTGTCAAATTTTTTTTTACTCCCTGATCCGTTGCCCTCTGACGGAATTTTTTTTTGCGCAATCGATTATTCATCGAACATCATTTAATATGCGAAAAAAAAAACTTTGACGAAATCAGAAAAAAATGACGAAATCGGACACTTTACGATTATGGGCACTTGGAGTAATTTCACAGTTTTGACATGTATAGGAAAGTTGTAAGAGGTCCTCAGTAGGGCCCCAAACGACTGTCAAAATTTGTCAAATGTCATTTTTTCTTTGACATTTTTTTGACATTTTTCGATTTTTCTACCAGAGGTGTCAATTTTTTTTTGCTGGTCCATTGTGGTTTAAGATGCTTTATTTGATGCACTACGACAAAACGACAATGAACGACAAAAAAAAATCGTCAAATCAAAACTGGATCTTTTACTTTGACAAGCGTCAAGGTAGAGAAACTATTTTGACGTCTACGTGACTCCCACTGAACCGCTATTAGGGGTTGGGGGAGCCGAATTTTGATTTTCTCGACGGTTGCGTCGCTATCGAACTAATCGTTTTTTGTCATTTTTTTGCAGATTTTGATCGTTTTCTCCCGTTAAAACACCTCCAACGTCGGTGTCATGTATGGCGCGTTTGTACATCACGTGGCATTGTCTGTAGAACAACTGTCAAAATTCCTGTCCACTGTCAAATTTAGCTGTCATGACAAAAATTGTGTTTTTTAATTTTTTTCCTCTATTTTTTGGTCATAACGGATAAAGTAGTGTTATTTATTTGCCGCTGCCCGCGAGCGGGCAGCGGTGTGTCGTTGTGTTGTTTTCTATTTATCTGTTTTTCCTTAGGTGTTTTTTTTAAGTGTGTTTGTTTATGGTGTCGTGTGTATGTGTTTTTGTGTTTGTTTATTGTATCGTGTTTGAAATATTGTGTTTGTTTGTGGTGTCGTGTCTTTAATTGTATTATTTGCCGCTGCCCGCGAGCGGGCAGCGGTGTGTCGTTGTATTGTTCTATTTATCTGTTGCTTTATTTACCGCAGCCCGCAAGCGGACAGCGGAGAGTGGTGTGTGTGTTTGTTTGTGGTGTCGTGTCTTCGATTGTCGTATTTGCTGCTGCCCGCAAGCGGACAGCAGGGTATCGTTGTTTCGGTGGGCATCGGTATTCCTATACATAGGCGATGGGGTAGAATTTCATTGATTTTCATCATTTTACAGTTTTTCCTAATTTTCTCCTCTAAGATGACTTTTGATGTCAAAGTCATGTATGGGGCGTTTGTCAAACGTGGCGAGGTATATATGGAGTGACTATCAAATTTATCGTAAACTGTCAATTTTATCCGTTATGACCAAAAAATTAAGAAAAAAAAATAAAATTACATTTTTTGACATGACAGCTAAATTTGACAGTTGACAGGAATTTTGACAGCTGTTTTACAGGTATTGCCACGTAATGAACAAACGCGCTATACATGACACCGACGTTGGAGGTCTTTTAGGGGGTCAAAGTAGCGAAAAAGTGCAAAAAAATGGCAAAAAACGATTAGTTCGATAGCGATGCAACCGTCGAGAAAATTAAAATTCCGAGTTCTTACGCTCTATGATCGGTTCAGTGGGAACACGTAGACGTCAAAATCGTTTCTCTAACTTGACAGTTGTCGAAGAATAACTCCTATTCATAAATCGACGATTTTTTTTTGTCGTTCATTGTCGTTTTGTCGTAGTGCGTCAAATAAAGCATCTCAAACTATGCTGGACCAGCAAAAAAAATTGGCACCTCTGATAGAAAAATTGAAAAATGTCAAAAAAATGACAAAGAAAAAATGACATTTCTTATATTTTGACAATCGTTTGGGGCCCTTCTAGGGACCCCCTACAACCCCTCCATACATGTCAAAACTGTCAGATCACGGCAAGTGCCCGAAATCGTAAAAAGTCTGATTTCGTCAACTTTTTCTGATTTCGTCAAAATTTTTTTTTTCGCATACTAAATCATGTTTGTCGAATAATTGATTCCGCGAAAAAAAATTTCGTCAGAATGGACGAATCAGGGAGTAAAAAAAATTTTGACAGGTAAAAATGTCAAATGTCAAAATTTGCGATTTTGACGGGGGTCACATAAACATCCTCTACAACTCCCCCATACATGTCAAAACTGTCAGAGCACTCCTTCAGGGAAACTAATCTTCTACATCGGTAGGTCAGTCACGCAAGCAGCTGTATATTATATTGACTAGTGTTATTTATTTGCCGCTGCCCGCGAGCGGGCAGCGGTGTGTCGTTGTGTTGTTTTCTATTTATCTGTTGTTCTATTTACCGCAGCCCGCAAGCGGACAGCGGAGAGTGGTGTGTGTGTTTGTTTGTGGTGTCGTGTCTTCGATTGTCGTATTTGCTGCTGCCCGCAAGCGGACAGCAGGGTATCGTTGTTTCGGTGTGCATCGGTGTTCCTATACATAGGCGATGGGGTAGAATTTCATTGATTTTCATCATTTTACAGTTTTTCCTAATTTTCACCTTCAAGATGACTTTCGATGTCAAAGTCATGTATGGGACGTTTGTCAAACGTGGCGAGGTCTATATGGAGTAACTGTCAAATTTATTGTAAACTGTCAATTTTATCCGTTATGACCAAAAAATTAAGAAAAAAAATGGAAAAATACAATATTTGTCATGACAGCTAAATTTGACAGTTGACAGGAAATTTGACAGTTGTGTTACAGGTACTGCCACGTAATGAACAAACGCGCTATACATGACACCGACGTTGGAGGTCTTTCAGGGGGTCAAAATGGTCAAAATGTGCAAAAAAATGACAAAAAACGATTAGTTCGATAGCGACGCAACCGTCAAGAAAATCGAAATTCTGAGTTCTTACGCTCTATGGTCGGTTCAGTGGGAACACGTAGACGTCAAAATCGTTTCTCTAACTTGACAGTTGTCGAAAAATAACTCCTATTTATAAATCGACTATTTTTTTTTGTCGTTCATTGTCGTTTTGTCGTAGTGCGTCAAATAAAGCACCTCAAACTATGCTGGACCAGCAAAAAAAAATTGGCACCTCTAATAGAAAAATTGAAAAATGTCAAAAAAATGTCAAAGAAAAAATAACATTTGACAAATTTTGACAGTCGTTTGTGGCCCTCCTAGGGACCCCCTACAATTCCTTCATACATGTCAAAACTGTCAGACAGCTCCAAGTGGCCGAAATCGTAAAAAGTCCGATTTCGTCAACTTTTTCTGATTTCGTCAAAGTTTTTTTTTTCGCATATTAAATGATGTTCGATGAATAATCGATTGCGCAAAAAAAAATTCCGTCAGAGGGCAACGGATCAGGGAGTAAAAAAAAATTTGACAGGTAAAAATGTCAAATGTCAAAATTTGCGCTTTTGTCGGGGGTCACATAAACATCCTCTACAACTCCCCCATACATGTCAAAACTGTCAGAGCACTCCTTCTGGGAAACTAACCTTCTATATCCGTACCTCGGTACATCAGTCACGCAAGCAGCTTTATATTATATGGGACTAGTGTTGTATTTTTGCCGCTGCCCGCGAGCGGGCAGCGGTGTGTCGTTCTGTTGTTCTATTTACCGCAGCCCGCAAGCGGACTGCGGAGCGTCGTGTGTGTTTGTTTATGGTGTCGTGTGTCTGTATTTGTGTGTTTGTTTATGGTGTCGTGTTTGATATATTGTGTTTGTTTATGATGTCGTTTCTTCGATTGTCGTATTTGTCGTATTGTGTGTCGTTCTGTTGTTCTATTTACCGCAGCCCGCAAGCGGACTGCGGAGCGTCGTGTGTGTTTGTTTATGGTGTCGTGTGTTTGTATTATTGTGTTTGTTTATGGTGTCGTGTTTGATATATTGTGTTTGTTTGTGATATCGTTTCTTCGACTGTCGTATTTGCCGCTGCCCGCAAGCGGACAGCGGTGGAGTCGGGTTTGTTTTTTTTTTTGAGTTTTTTACGTGGTCAAAATGCGATTTCGCACGAATTTCACAAAGTCCAAAGGAAAGACAGTGTCGGTCCCTTTCCGACTAAAACACCACGTTGTCAGACTATGGTGATGTAAAAGGTCACCAAAGTCCTAAGGGCTATAGATATGTCCCTTTTATTGGAGCGACATTCAGAATAAACTTAACATCTATGAGAACCAGCCAAAACTTAACATCAATGAGAATCAGTCTAAACTTAACATCATGAAGACGTTCAACAGCCGAATAAAAGGATGGAAAAAACGACATTCAGTAAGACTTAACATCAGTGGGATTCAGTCAGACTTAACATCGGTGAGATTCAGTGACACTTAACATCAGTGGGATTCAGTCAAACTTAACATCAGTGGGATTCAGTCAGACTTAACATCAGTGGGATTCAGTAAGACTTAACATCAGTGTAATACAGTAGAGACATCACGACGTTGAAAAACAGCAAATCAGTTGTGCACAATATAATCAAAGAAATCCATAAATAATGAAAAAGCGTATGAAAACGATATACTAAACTAAATGAATACTAACTAAAAACAGCAAATAAATGTTATCGACAATTGAATTTCAGTTAGGCCGGCATGCGATTATCATGCGGACATTTGTCTGTGATGATAATCGTGTTTACGAATGGAGCTTAACATCAGGTGCTGTCAATAAAACAAAAGTTGATTTCCAAAAATGATTTAAATAAATTAAATAAATAAATAAGACATTATTTAAATAAAATAAAATCGGTCGTATATACACATGTGGCACATAAATATACATAATAGAGTAAGGTAGAGTAGAAAAACAACGTTAATTTAAAAAACGATAAACAAAGTTAGGTGCATGCGAGTGTACGGGTGTATGTGTTTGTATGCGCGCGTGTGTGTGTGTGTATATATACTTATATATATAATATATAAAGTAAATACATATACTTAAATGGAGTAATGAATCGACAGATGTAGATACAGCAATAATGCACATTGTGATAATCTTAATATTCATTTGAACTTAATGGTACTAACCTGTGACAAACATTATTACTGTGAGAATAGACCACTGTCAGGAATAACTCTACGTACACACGTAAGTAACAACAAAATTAAACGACAGTACCTAACACACTGTACATGCATGCATCAGAGAATGAATGAATCAATTGTGAAGGTCGATAGAACAAAACGCTGTTGGTGACTCTCGCTAACAAATGCGACAATCCCGCAATCTGTCGGCGCCATCCCCACTAAGCGCTCCACGCTCCGGTGGCGGTGGCTCCTCGGTCAATGAATCTTAGTATGCCGTCTGGATACCGATGCGATTGCCTCACGCGGTAACGTTCGAATTTCCGAGTTCCTCCGTTCTTCGCGGCAACCCTGCGGCCCATGAATTCCCAATACATTGTTGGGATATGGTTGCACAACTCGTACGAAACGTCCGTATGCGCAAACACACCTAATACTTGTCGATTGCCACGCAATTCCTTGAACTCCAATACGTCACTACGACAACGCGCAGTTTCGACAGGTTCACGCAACCTCTCCGTGGACCGAAATGCAGTCGATTTTCGACAATAATCTCACAACCGTAACAGTACATTATCGGTGTACAAATGCAACAACACGCACAATTCGTTAGTACATCCTATATAGTATGCCTAGTATGTGCAACAACGTCGCTGTTTGCCCCTTCCAGTTTAGTAGGTCTGTCTATACTTGTTGTCTTAATCATAATTGGCGACAATCGCAAACGATATAATGTATATGATGTTACATTGAAGTTTATAATTTAAAATTAAAACAATTCACATTTAATTCACTTACACAGTTTATAATATCATCAATCAATTGAACTGTCACGCCTTTTTCTCACAGGGATAGGCAGAGAATTTTATATGGTTATCATACATAGTTGTATTTATATAAAAAATATATGATCGATGAGTATAACCGAATAAGTACAATTGTAAGTTTTTTTTTTCACAATATTGTCATGTATTTTCATATTTAAACAGGTAAGTATATTACTATATAATTTACATACATAGAAGTGAACCATACAAGATTTATATAAAGAAGATTTTGGTAAAAGAAACATTTGTTAATTTGAAATACACGTCTTCAATAGTTTAAAATTACAAGTTTATATTATTTATTATTACAATATTTTTATTATTAGAATGTATACTTTTAGATATCTAAAAATTGTATTTACAAAGTATTCAATACAATTGAAAAATATACACAAGTGTCACTGTACCGGGTAAACCTGATTGTGGCGTATATCATTACTTCCGGTATAGCAACTAATATGGAAACTGTTTATTGAATTGTTATTATTTACAATGTATCTTTTTAGGTTGTATATGCAAAGTATTGAAAACAATCAAAATTCAAAAATATACACAAGTGTCACTGTACCGGGTAAACCTGATTGTGGCGTATATCATTACTTCCGGTATAGCAACTAATATGGAAACTGTTGTGATTGAATGGTTATTATTTACAATGTATACTTTTAGATATCTAAAAACTCTATTCACAGTCAATGTATTGGATAGACTTGATTGTGGTAATTCTACATTTATCATCAATCAATAAATGTATGATTAAAATAGATAATTTTTCGATAGTATTATTTCTATTAATGTTTTTTTTTCTTAATGTTTTGAAGGTGCGTAATAAGGAAATTAACAATTTATAATAAGTTAAGAATAAATTTGTTTTCATGAATTTAAAAAAATGTGAAAATAGTTAATTGTCTCATTAATTATATTTGCAAGTTACAAATATAAAAAGAGACGTAAATTATTTAAAACTGTAAATTGTGAAAATAAATTAGAGTAATGATGTATGTTGTAAGTATTGATATTTATTTCTTTAGTTAAATTTATAAAACTTATAAATTTACAAAGATTAAATATCAAGATGAACAGAATTATAATATGAAATTGAAAACAAATTTAAACATTATTTATATTTGTGTTTATAATATTTTATATAAATATAAAAAGAAAAAAAATTAATTGAAAATGTAAATTTTCTTTAAATTAGGAGAAATGTTAAAGTTTTGAAGGCGCGTATTTTAAATAACGAATATAAAAATTTATAATAAGTTAAGAATAAATTTGTTTTCATGAATTTAAAAAAATGTGAAAATAGTTAATTGTCTCATTAATTATATTTGCAAGTTACAAATATAAAAAGAGACGTAAATTATTTAAAACTGTAAATTGTGAAAATAAATTAGAGTAATGATGTATGTTGTAAGTATTGATATTTATTTCTTTAGTTAAATTTATAAAACTTATAAATTTACAAAGATTAAATATCAAGATAAACAGAATTACAATATGAAATTGAAAACAAATTTAAACATTATTTATATTTGTGATACAAATATAAAAAGAAATAATATCAATTGAAAATGTAAATTTTCTATAAATCAGGAGAAAAAGAAAATGTATTATAATAAAAATTGCTTTTTTAAAAATATAAAGCAAATATGAATTTACATTTTGGAAATATAAATCTTGTATGGTCTACAAAGACTAATGAATAGCTGTATTTTATTTTAAAATCAATAAAATATATTTGAAATATAATACATTAAATGTTGTGATAAACTATCAAAATTAATTTATTTCTTTTAATGTATATTTTTTTGTTTTTATTCTTTTTTATTTATTATTTCTTTTAAGGGATTTCTTCTTTATTGAATTTTCATTATATATTTTCTTTTATTATTTCTTTAAATTTATTTTTTCTTTTCTTTTAATGAATTTCTTCTTTATTGAAATTTCATCAACATTTTCTTTTATTATTTTGAGTATTTCAATCTTCTTTGACGATTGTTGATACAGCCATAATTGGTCAATAGTCATTTTTTATATTTTGGCTAATAGGGATTTATTAAAAAAATATATAAACAGGTGTTTGCGTTTTGTGATCTTTGTATCATTATGAAAAAGTGTTAATATTATCAACTTTTTTATTCTTTATAATACACTATTAGGATAGTGATCCAATGTTTTCATTCTGTATTGAAGTATTTCATTTTCAACATTTAAAGAGTCAATGTTTAGTCATTTTGTAAATAAATTGTTGCAATTAACTGTAATCGCAAGCTTTATTCATTATTCGTTCATCTTGTCGACTATTTTAATGCATAACTCTTTATGGTATGTTTCTTTTCATTTATTTATCGGATCATTTTGAAGGTATTTAAGTCCTCATGGCTTCCGCAGCCGTTCCACATTTGGGGATCAGGATATTTAAACCGCCGCCTGTTATTCGGCGTTGTTGTGATGTTTGTTTACAACATGTGATTCTTCTGTATGATTTCTTCAATGAGTTCATCCACCTTTACTGATTGACATTTTTTTCTGGCAGTAGGCATACGATATTTATTTTTCATTATAATCAAGGATTCCCAACATTTCAGAATGAATGTTTAGTTATTTTGTGAATATTCATCATATTTCTTCAATGAGTTCATCCACCTTTACTGATTGACATTTTTTTCTGGCAGTAGGCATACGATATTTATTTTTCATTATAATCAAGGATTCCCAACATTTCAGAATGAATGTTTAGTTATTTTGTGAATATTCATCATATTTCTTCAATGAGTTCATCCACCTTTACTGATTGACATTTTTTTCTGGCAGTAGGCATACGATATTTATTTTTCATTATAATCAAGGATTCCCAACATTTCAGAATGAATGTTTAGTTATTTTGTGAATATTCATCGACCTTGTCGAGGTATTTTAAAGTACATTCCTTGTAGTACGTTTTTACTTTATTTATTATTCACATCATTTTGAGGGTAAAGTCCTTTTGTAGCCATCTTACATTTGGTGTCAGGATATAAATTGCTTCCTGTTTTTAGGCTTTGTTTAGAATATGTGATAAAAATTATACACCATTCAAAATTTTACAATTGTCACAATCTTCAAACACTCTGCCTATCCCTGACTTTATATATGACTATTGGCCATAAATTATACAATCATTGTTTAATAATTATTCATATAATTTAAAAATTACACATTAAATACAATAAATATTTATAGTACTTTTTTGTAACACTGAAAACATTTTCACCAGTTCAAGTGTCATTTTAATGTAAGACAATGTTTTAGTTTATAGACAGACCGCATATTATATGAAGGTGCGTTGCGAGGTCGTTGACAAAAGTTAGGCATACTAAGTTGGACGTACTAATTAATTGTGTGAGTCGTTACGATCGCACACTGATGATGTACGGACGATTGTGAGGGTTTATTGTCGAGAATCAAGTGCATTTGGGACGCACGAATAGATCGCGTGAATCTGTCGTTACCGCGAGCCATCGTGGCGATGCACTGAAATTCGTGGAATTGGGTGGTTCACCAACAAGCATTAGGTATGCTCACGCGTTACGAACGAATCGCGCGAGCCGAAACAACCATAGCCCAAGAATGTATTAGAAGTTCATGGGGCTTACAACAGAGGTCTACCGCCAAGAACGGGTATACTCAGAAATGCAAACGTACCTCGGAGTCAATCGTAACTGCATCCCGGCGACGTACTATGATTCAGTGGCCGGAAACCACAACCAGCCGCAACGAGCGCGGTGCACCCGGCGAAGAAGACACTCGAACAGACCTTGGGACATCGCATTCATCAGCGATCGCCAGCCACGCAGCGATTCGTTCAGTCGATCAACACAACGGACGCATCCGTTCGCCGGTGTATGCATGGCCAGTGGGCCCGGTGCGATCGTCCAATTTTGCAGTCACTTTGTGTGCGCGCAGATTCACACCCGTCAGCGGGTTATTCCCACAGCTGTAATGAATGTTACAAGTCGTATCAGAAAATTCCATGAAACATAAGATATCAATGTACACATGCTATAACTGAACGGATAACGACGATTGCGGAGGATTGGGTTAACGTTTAACGATCATTATATTATATTATATTTTTAATAAAATATAAACTGAATTGTAAAACTAAATGATGTGAGAAAAAAAAGTAAAAACAAAATATAATATTATATTATAATCGTTAGCGTTACGAATCAAGATTATGATCTTAAATAAAAACAAAGGTCGTTAAAGAACGCGTATTAATGAATGTGGTGTTGTTGCTGACACGGCTAAAAAAACGAAACCGATCAGTTGTAATGAAAGACCATTTGCAAGATTATAATATTGATTAATCACGTAATGTGATCATAATGTACATAAATTAGTTTTATATATATACAAAGTGATTATGAAAATAAAGAACAAGGAATTTAATTGTTGAAAGTAATTTATATACATTATAAAACACACACTGCCATTTTCACGTAGAAGGCAATAAGTAAAAATTAATGATAAATTGATATAATGATAGCAATGAAAGAACGCCTAAACGCTATCCCAACACCATCACTATGTCAATTTACCAAAAATCCCCACCTAGTTTGTTGTATGCAGTCTTCGTAATGGGTGGCAGCGTAAATTATCTAATTAATTCCGGAATGATGACATTATTTACAAGTGGAGTGTTATCTATGATACGTGGCGCATTGATAAGGATTTTGATGGACTCTCTACTCCTGACCCTACCTAACGCGACGTATAACTGGCCGTGTGTGAATACGTCGGAACGCAAATCTACCCCTACTCTATCTATAGTCTGTCCTTGGCTTTTGTGTATGGTCATGGAGTAACTCAGTTGCAATGGGAATTGTCGCCGGCACATCTCTATTGCGCTGTTGGGCTCAATAGGTGTTGTGAAAGTGATACGTGGTATTGCGTATAGTTCGCTCTCGCCAGGCTTCCGGACTGTCACCAGTCGCGGAGACACCGACACCACTATCACTTTCGTTCCATTGACAAGTCTATCATTGAAACTAAGGTTACGCATGATCAAGCACACGCATCCCTTCTTTAGAACCAAGTCGTAATCGGGAACGCCTGCGCTTTGGACTTTATTCAACGTGTCCGGTCCTAAGTGAAATTCATTTGCCAGATCCCGCTCAACGTAATCGACAGAGAAACAATGAATTAAATCGCCATCAATGCGGGATAAAATTACTTTGTTCACCTGACGAACGTTGGCATTATGAGTTGATAGTATGGCCCTACGTGCTGATGAATCGGGATCTTGCAAAACGTCGGCGGGAAAAACATAATCAATCAGTATGTTCAAATCTGTGGTGAAATTTACATTGGGGATACTTACTAAGTTAAATGTTTGCCGTCCACTACTCAACGTTGTAGTGCCGCATTGGCCCGATCCTAATTTTAACAAAAAATCCGAATACTCCGCATCCTCTCTGGTCCGTTGTGCACACGATAATGAAAATTTAACTAACTCGGGCCAGACAGAACACGTACGTATCGAAGCATTATAAATGTCACGATTGTTGGTGGCGCGAGGAACCACGGGTGGGATTTGACGGAAATCGCCCGCTAATATTACAATTTTCCCACCGAACGGCCTATCACAGCCCATGAGGTCTCGCAACGACCGGTCCAACATGTTTATTAAAAATTTATGCGCCATAGGGGCTTCGTCATATATGATCAAGGCCGATTCCCTAATTAGCTCAGCTCGCTGTGAACCGTTCGTCAGAGACCAGTAACGTGTGTCGTCAATGATGTCTAACGGAAAACGGAACATACCGTGAGCTGTGCTACCGCCTTCGTAGTTCGACGCCGCAATGCCAGAACTCGCCACACAAATCGCGACACCTTTCACCACGGCTCTAACGTATGCCACGATAACGTTCAGCAAAAGCGTTTTACCCGTGCCTGAAGGGCCATCTAAAAACATTGCATTCTGAAGATTCTGGTCACGGTTGTTGAGTAAATTTTTTACGTGATCATAAAATCCTCTCTGTTCTTGGGATAATTGGGGAAGCCAAAGATCCAGGAATGCCGTCAATCTATCCGCAGCAGGTACGTACTGGTTACATTCTCTGCTGTATTCGGTAGTTGCGTCTTTTACATCGGGCAGTCCGTGATCGAGCAGACGTGAGCCTTGCTTGCGGAGAAGTTTATCGATATACAGCAAAGCCTCGCGGTACGCTTGCTCGCTCGGTTGAGGGTCAATCCGCTCAATTATGTCTTCGCATAATAAATCTTTAAACTTGTCCCACAAGATGGCCGCCGGTGCGCCGTTGGTAATGAGAAGGACAAAGAAGCGCCTCAGTCTGGGACCCGTGAAGAACGTTGCAGCTTCTTCCAACGTTTTCACAAACTCTTGCTCGTCATCCACAAGACCAAGGGCGCGTGCGCATTCTTGAAAGGTGTTGCAATTTGCGCCACCCAAAGCTAAAAGATCTTCGTAACCACGGCACGGCTGTGTACCTAACAACACGCGCAAATAAAACTGTTCGCCTCTATTCGGCGCCACCCAGAATAGGCGCGCAACACTTTCTCTGCGCTGTCGACGAGCCACATAAAATCGGCCATCACAAATTGCGTGCACGGGCACCTTGGAGTTAGTAGGTCGCGAACTGTGAACGATATATTGCTCAAAAAAGTCAACATACGTTAATGTGTCGAATTCTACCCCCGGTGGTCGGCTGAAGTATTTCATCAAATCGGAGCATGCGCGCGCAGCGGCTTCCGCGCCTTGACCCTGCCGAAAGACAACGTACTGTTGGTCCTTCAAATGTACTGGAAGCTGAAGTACATTTGGTTCGCGAGATGTTAAATCGAACTCGAACATTCTCCAAGCAGCGTCACAAGCACCGATGTACCGCTTCGTCACATACTGCTCGACTTCGTCATCGTCGTTGGTAGTTACAGCGACTCGCGCTTCGTCAGGTCCTTTTGTCAAATATTTGAACAAGTATTTGACGATTTTGCGAGTCGATGCAACTTCCAAGTTAATGTGGCAATCGTATTTCACTAACAACGCAGCATTATACGGAACCACCCAGAGATCACTGATCTCCAAGCTCCTACGCTTATGCGTGATCATGCATACGTTGTTAGCGTCGCGTTTTAGGTTGACAAAACCGCGCCTATCAGTATGAGTGACGTCCGCCGCAGGTTTCGGGAAACGTTTTGTGCACAATCTTTTACCTGCATCCCAACAGGGCAAGTCGACCCGCAGTCCGAGTCCACATGGGCCGTGAATCATGTGATTTAAAACCAATCGTCGCAATCTACCGTTATCCTCATCCGCCGAAGGAATGTCGGCGCGAATGACCTTATCTATATCTACATTTTGTGTAGGTCCACCCCCTTCGACCCTGAAGCAGATGTGCGCGTGCGGTAAACCGCGTTTTTGGAATTCTATAACGTGTACTATATAAACAATCTTTCCGAACCAAGCGCCACTGCGCAAATCGCGCAATAGCTCTTGGAGCTTCAAGTTAAAAACCCGTGCGCAAGTCACCGGCGACGCGGCGAAGGCATCCGGTGGTGTGGACTGCAAAATTTCCGGCCATTGTGGGTTGCACGTCATGGTCAAGAAATATGATGGTTTACCAAGGCGGTTCACGACCGCAATGGCATCCATATATTTATTTTTCATGTAACGCGGGCTCCCGGTGAAAGTGTATGGCAAGTAAATTTTTCCAGGCACTGCACCGCCTTCTCCCTGTATCGTCTCGTCGTCGGCAATTTGCGCATCAACGTTGTGTATCTCCTCGACCGTGGCGGAACGCATCGGAGTTTGTTTGTTTTTCACAAACCGGAGTCGTTCCTCCTCGATTCTACAATATATATCTACGAGCCACGTTTGCGATAGGCGGCCGAAATAGGAAAATCTCGAATGTTTCAACAAAAGACACCTATAATATTTCAATTGTGATAACTTATTGCCGTTTCTATCTACGGCACCAATAGTCCACCCAGCACCACCGTGCGGATACAACAGTGGATACTGTAGCGCCTCGTAAAGGGGATGAAACAAAGAGACGTGGTGCGGCTCGGGATCGCCCACTTTCCACACGGTGATGTTGCGTGGATTAAATTCCTCTCTATCCGTACTAATAATAGCGGCTACTTCTGTTCCGCGTGGCATATCTCCTAAAATATTGCCGTGAGTGCGACGTGTGGTGTTCTCGAATATTAAATGAGCTTCCTCTGATGGTTGCTCACTGAGACGTTTGAAACAATCAATGAGTGGATTGACGCGGCTTAAGTAATCTTTAATATTAGCAAACATCTCTGGATGATAATAACTGCGGTTAGCTTGTAAATTTGTGTGTTCACTACCGTCGATCATCACAAAACTGAGTGAATTATTATTAATTAAATCTTTGATATTGTGGTACAAGCGACCCTGAATTTTAGTAAAAGCTATACCGGTTTTGGGATGTTTGTAAGTACCATGCGAAAAATCAATAGCGCTAAAGGCAAAAGCGTTGTTGATGGCGTTGGCGTATTTATAAAAATGTGCATCTTGATAAAAAGCCTGATCTCTAATGGGTGGTAAATCTAGAATGTTATATTTATTGTTACCGCAGCACCAAGCAGTTCTACCACGTTCTTCTTCAAACAATCGTGAATTACAGTGTTGACACCTGAATGTGCCTTCACTAAGCAAACCAGGATTCTTTAAAGAATACGTTACTACACTACTTAGGTCATCTAAAAGTGCAATGAATCGTAATGGTTGTTGCGCCCGAACACTGTCTCTATGTCGTTGAGATGTTAAACGACTGACTTCAGGATTTAATTGATTGTAACGTGCAACTGCTTCGCGGTGAACTTCGGGATGCGCACTATTGTATTTTGATGTGGAGGCACGGTGAACCTCAGGATGCGCTCTGTCATATTTTGATCGAGCAGCACGGATAACTTCTGGGTGAGTTTTATTATATTTGATTGTAGCCCTCAATTGAGCATTATCAACTGTGGGCTTAGGACCGGGTTTTTTGGTAGGAGGCCTTCCACGTTTATTCTTTTGTTTAACGTTCTTCATGCAATCTTCCAAAACCACGACAGGCGTAAGTGTCGTCAGTTTTGGGTCTGTTTGTATTGTACATACCTGATTCCTTAAACAATCCTGCAATATGACCACAGGCTGAAGTGTGGTCAATTTTGGATCCTGCATTGTACTTACCTGAAAATTTATTAATTGAACTTTAATCCACAGCATTATTACTTTATAACAAACTTAAATCTAAAAACATTGCCATTAATGGATTTCACTTGTCTCAACTTATAATTTAGACAAAAATATGCTAAGTATGTACATTGTTTTGAATATGTTGCAATAAATAAAAACAATTTAAAGAAACTAAAATCAGATATAACAAAAGAAGACAATGTGTGTGTGTGTGCGTGCATGCGCGTGTATATAAATTATTATTAGTTATGTCACAAGTGGCGTAGTGGTAGTGCGTCATGTAAGTCATACTGAAAGTTTTCGTTTAAAAAGTATCAATGATCCAGGATTTTGTCTCCTACGTTCGAACTTCATCATCAAAACAGTTCAGTGGTATCAGTTGAAACATGCGTATACGTGGGTGTTACAAATGTTAGGTCTATGGGTATTTATTCGTTTAAAAGTAAAAAAATACTCATTATACGTCTGAGAACCCTACTGCAGCTAATAAATTGTGCTGATGACCTCGAACCCCTTCAAAGGGTCTTCATCAATTGTAGCTTTCAAATAAAAATTACTGCATTGTAATCGGTTCATTTGTGTAGGAGCTACGATGCCACAGTCAGATACACAAACATGTCAACACCCTTCTTTTTGAGTAGGGGGTTAAACAAAATACAATTAATGATATTGATTATTGCCACCACAATGTCATTATCAATAGAATTTCTATCACTATTCACTATCACGCCTTTTCCCCACGGGGATAGGCAGAGACAATGGAGCGTATATATAAATAAATTCATTATATAAATTCAGTATATTCAAAATTACCTGTGGTGTATTGTCGTCTGAAGATTCCTCATCGTAATGTTGAATATGTACGATGGGCTCGACATATATCTGAAATGTTTTATTATATTTATTATATTATTGTGTTAATATGAGAAGAATTGTGGATTTTTTATTTTATTGCAAGATGATGTAAGATGATCTGACCTCGACCCGCCTGATGATAAGCAAGAGGAGGTCCAAGAGTGAAGATGACTGAAAAAAATGACGGTGACTAAAACCCGTCTGTTTTAGTCACTGTCATTATGTTGGCCTAAGGTGCTTTTAACGCATCGCTTGAAGGATCTAGTCATAGGATGGAAAGAACACATGGGCTATCAAAACATTTCATTTGTTAATTTAATCAAATTGTTACGCTTCTTTCCCACAGGGATAGGCAGAGACAATGAGGCGTCACTACTGTATTTATTGTATATATAAATATATTATAGTGCCTATGGTACGGCCTCGTCGTAACCGACGGTTGCCAGCTAGGTATTTGTAAGATATTTAAAATAAGTTAGTTATAATTGGTGACAGCGCCATCTAGTAAAAAGATAAGTTACTAATTGCTCCCATCCGCGTGCGCGCATAGATTTTGTCTAGTTTTAAGTTAGTTAAAATAAAACAATAGTCGCCGACGCGCGTGATTTACCTGGCTTCCCTGCTGCTAAAATATTATATTTCAAAATTACCTGTGGTGTATTGTCGTCTGAAGATGCCTCATCGTGATGTTGAATATGTACGACGGGCTCGACATACACCTGAAAGGTTTTATTATATATCATATTATTATTATTGTGCTAACAAGAGAAGAATTGTGGATTTTTTTCTTATTGTGACACAATATTTGACCTCGATCTGCCTGATGATAAGCAAGAGGACGCCCAAGAGTGACGACGACTAAAGAAACTGTGTTAGTTCCCGGCTGCCTTAGTCGCCGTCATTATGCCGGCCTAAGGTGCTTTTTTATCGCTTGAAGGATCCAAGGTCATAGGAAGGAGAGAACACATGGGCAGTCAAAGCATTTCACTTGTTCTACAATGTGGATGTGGTTTAAAAGAAGTAATTTGTATGACAGTACTGTGATATATAATGTTTCGTTGTCTGTGCCTAACCCTAAGACCTTAGATTTATATATGGAAACTTGAACTTTAACATTTTTTTACAATTACTGTATGACTGAGTTACATGTCGTTTAGAGATGGGATTTTCTCGTAAACTTTTTTATAATTCGCTATAATTACTGCTTTATGATTCCTAATAAAATGTATCGATTCCAGCTAACTATCCTCAAAAGTTTTAATAACTAATCTTTATTTCTTAAACTAAACGTTTCCGCAACTTTCCGTTACCACAAATGATCACCTTAGACTCCTCCCCTCTTTCTAAACAGGTGCCTATCCTAAATTGTTAAAATGATATTTTTTTGGCAAAATAACCTCAAATTTTTTAATTAGTTTCATATAAACTCTGCAGTCATATGTTGTATAATAAAATATAAAAATATCAATGAAATAGTTATATTTACCTGTAAATCGTTTGTTGTATCTGAAGAAGATTCAACTTGGGGATTTACATATTCCTGAAATATTAGAAATTTATTTTTAAATTATAATATATAGAAATATAATTAGGCGAAAGTGCTTTCGGTTCAAAACTCCTAGTTGTTACCAATGTATCTTTGATATATGTATTTTTGTTGTTTTGTTTCTATGATACAAGCAATTAAGTCGTTAATTAGACAAATGTATCATCATATCATCATCATAAACTACAGATAATATATATAAAAAAAATATTAAAAATGTTTTAATATTTTCTCTGCTTATCCCTATGAATATAGGACAAATAAAATATAAAACGAAAAATATGTAATTACAAAACAAAATGGCGATTTAGTTATAGCACAAACAATTGAAATATGAATAAATTAGTAATTTTATAAGTTTGTATATTATATAAATATAATATATAAATATAATGTATAAATATAAAATAAATACCTTTCTGATAACCGGTGCTGTGTTTTGTCTTTTAGAAACTCCTCGCCGTTTGGAAGGCCGGCCGGGTTTTTTCTTAATTGCTGAAAATATACATTGAATCGTTTTAGATTTATTAAATCATTATATTATAATTAAAATCAATAATAATTAATAGTTAAATACTCACGTTTCATGTTAAATTAACTAATATTTAATCCGCTTAACAAGAAACAATTGAAACAAACAAACAATTCAAAGAAAGCGATGCGCTTTAGTTTGAAATGATCTTGGAAATGAAAATGGCGCGAACGGCTGATTCAAGGATGAGTACCATAGACAAATTCTTAACTTTATAAAAAGAAAATATCTATTTTATATTATTGATATATAAAATAAATATTAAATTTATTTTATATTTTTTTAAATATATGAATTTTTTTTGGAAACTTTATTTTTGGAATTTATTATCTTTGTTTTAGTCAATGCCTTAATATAAAATTAAAAAAAAATCATCTATTGTTATTTATTGACGTTTATAAAGTTAGGTTATAATACGTTGAATCAATTAGTTTTTCTTAATCAAAAACCATAATATTAAAGAAATGTTTTTATTGCAGGTCCAAAATCATATTATAAACGCACAACAGAACCATAGAATAGAGGAAAAAATATGTGTTTAACTCACTTCAAATATTATTGAAATCAATATACTATTACTACAATATGTAATTATAATATTATACAGGAACAAAACACATTCATTATTGACAAAGGAACAAATAAAACCAATGAAGTTATTAGCCATATATTGTACCAGTTTAAAATAAAAGAAATTATGGATATGTAGAGGAAGCAAGAGAGTTGAGTCAGTCTCTCTGTATATCAATGTCAATGTGTGTACAGATTTATAGAGCAATAAATATATAAAATATGAGACATGAATTTATTTAAAGTGATATTTGTAAAATTGCATATATAGTGTGGTAGTGGAATAATGTTTAAAACCAATGTTATTAATTGGCAACAATGCACCTTGAATAATATTTATTTTATGTATTAATAAATAAATATTATTTAATTAACAACTATTTTATGAAAAGAAATTGTAGGTTGAAAACTAATAATAAATAAATATGATAATAAAATAACTTTCTTTTTATTATTTTTGTATATACCTCATTAGTGATATATTTAAATGTACTACAATGTAAATGCACTTGATTTGTCCTTCTATGCTTTTTTTCATTGATGGATAGATAGAAACAAGCATTGTATCAATTATTAGTTTGATAGTTTGGCTTCGAAGATGGAAGTGTTAAGTGAGGTAGACATGTTTATTATGTCCACATTGCAGATATTCTTAACAAAGTTTCATTGCCTAGTAGTCATAACCATAGAGCTTGTATGAAGAGAATTGTGGATGTAATGAAAGCTCTCTTGTAGATGTCCATTGTCTCTGCCTATCCCTGTGCAAAGATAATTTGATAATTTGCCATAAACATTTGTTGTTGATTGATTAAATTATATAAATTACAAACATAATCTTTTGTTTAAAACAATGTATTACAAGTGATTTTATAGAAATTTTAATTTAATTAAATAAATTTTACAATTTTTAGCATAGTATGTATTATTAAAATTATATGATAATTGTACACTACTAAAAAACGAATAAAAATAACATGTTCTTATTCCGCTTTGTTACATCAGACCCTTTTTGAATTGAAAGTTCTATAAAACACAATAAGATTGTAAATCAAAATTTGCAATGCAGATTATTTAAAACAATGAAAATTACACTATTTTTTTATATTTACAAATTCAATAACCAACATTTTATTAATCCAAATTATATTTATAAAAAAGAAACTAATTTTATTTCATATATCACAATATTTTATCAATGTATATCAATACAATCAATATATATAAAAAATTACAATATTTTATTTATTTGTTTTCAAATTTAAAATATTCGCATTCATAATCATTATTTCTGATTATTTGTATATTAATATTATTAAACTGAAATAATTATTATTTTACATATAGGTAGTGTTGAATAAAAAACACAAACCTATATTATAGTGTTATTTATTTGCCGCTGCCCGCGAGCGGGCAGCGGTGTGTCGTTGTGTTGTTTTCTATTTATCTGTTGTTCTATTTACCGCAGCCCGCAAGCGGACAGCGGAGAGTGGTGTGTGTGTTTGTTTGTGGTGTCGTGTCTTCGATTGTCGTTTTTGCTGCTGCCCGCAAGCGGACAGCAGGGTATCGTTGTTTTACTAAGTATCGGTGTTCATATACAGAGGCGACAGAGTATAATTTCATTGATTTTCATCATTTTACAGTTTTTCCTAATTTTCACCCCTAAAATGACTTTTGATGTCAAAGTCATGTATAGGGCGTTTGTCAAACTCGGTTAGGTTTGTATGGAGAGACTGTCAAAATTATTGTAAACTGTCAACTTTATCCGTTATGTCCCAAAAATTGAGAAAAAAAAAAAATTACATTTTTTGACATGACAGCCAAATTTGACAGTTGACAGGAATTTTGACAGTTGTTTTACAGGTATTGCCACGTAATGAACAAACGCGCTATACATGACACCGACGTTGGAGGTCTTTTAGGGGGTCAAAGTAGCCAAAAAGTGCAAAAAAATGGCAAAAAACGATTAGTTCGATAGCGATGCAACCGTCGAGAAAATCAAAATTCCGAGTTCTTACGCTCTATGATCGGTTCAGTGGGAACACGTAGACGTCAAAATCGTTTCTCTAACTTGACAGTTGTCAAAGAATAACTCCTATTCATAAATCGACGATTTTTTTTTGTCGTTCATTGTCGTTTTGTCGTAGTGCGTCAAATAAAGCATCTCAAACTATGCTGGACCAGCAAAAAAAATTGGCACCTCTGATAGAAAAATTGAAAAATGTCAAAAAAATGACAAAGAAAAAATGACATTTCTTATATTTTGACAATCGTTTGGGGCCCTTCTAGGGACCCCCTACAACCCCTCCATACATGTCAAAACTGTCAGATCACGGCAAGTGCCCGAAATCGTAAAAAGTCTGATTTCGTCAACTTTTTCTGATTTCGTCAAAATTTTTTTTTTCGCATATTAATTCATGTTTGTCGATTAATTGATTCCGCGAAAAAAAATTTCGTCAGAATGGACGAATCAGGGAGTAAAAAAAATTTTGACAGGTAAAAATGTCAAATGTCAAAATTTGCGATTTTGACGGGGGTCACATAAACATCCTCTACAACTCCCCCATACATGTCAAAACTGTCAGAGCACTCCTTCAGGGAAACTAATCTTCTACATCGGTAGGTCAGTCACGCAAGCAGCTGTATACGGCAAAAATACAACACTAGTCGATATAATATACAGCTGCTTGCGTGACTGATCTACTCACTCACTCATTTAGAGGATTAGTTTCCATGAAGGAGTGCTTTGACAGTTTTAACATGTATGGCGGAGTTGTAGACAAAGTTTATGTGACCCCAACGCAACCTACAGATTTTGACATTTGACATTTTTAACTGTCAAATTTTTTTTTTCTCCCTGATCCGTTGCCCGCTGACGGAATTTTTATTCGCGCAATCGATTATTCGTCGAACATCATTTAACATGCGAAAAAAAAAACTTTGACGAAATCAGAAAAAGTTGACGAAATCGGACTTTTTACGATTTCGGGCACTTGCAGTGATCTGACAGTTTTGACATGTATAGGAGGGTTGTAGGAGGTCCTCAGTAGGGCCCTAAACGACTGTCAAAATTTGTAAAATGTAATTTTTTCTTTGACATTTTTTTGACATTTTTCGATTTTTCTACCAGAGGTGTCAATTTTTTTTTGCTGGTCCATTATGGTTTAAGGTTCTTTATTTAATGCACTACGACAAAACGACAATGAACGACAAAAAAAAATCGTCAAATCAAAACTGGATCTTTTACTTTGACAAGCGTCAATGTAGAGAAACTATTTTGACGTCTAAGTGACTCCCACTGAACCGCTATTAGGGGTTGGGGAGGCGGAATTTTGATTTTCTCGACAGGTGCGTCGCTATCGAACTAAGAGTTTTTTGTCATTTTTTTGCAGTTTTTGTTCGTTTTGACCGCCTAAAAGACCTCCAACGTCGGTGTCATGTATAGCGCGTTTGTTTATTACGTGGCAGTACCTGTAACACAACTGTCAAAATTCCTGTCAGCTGTCAAATTTAGCTGTCATGACAAATAATGAATTTTTCCATTTTTTTCTTAATTTTTTGGTCATTACGGATAAAATTGACAGTTTACAATAAATTTGACAGTCACTCCATATAAACCTCACCACGTTTGACAAACGCCTCATACATGACTTTGACAGCAAAAGGTATCTTAGGGGTGAAAATTAGGAAAAACTGTAAAATAATGAAAATCAATGAAATTATACTCAGTCGCCTCTGTATATGAACACCGATACTCAGTAAAACAACGATACCCTGCTGTCCGCTTGCGGGCAGCAGCAAAAACGACAATCGAAGACACGACACCACAAACAAACACACACCGCTCTCCGCTGTCCGCTTGCGGGCTGCGGTAAATAGAACAACAGATAAATAAAACAACACAACGACACACCGCTGCCCGCTCGCGGGCAGCGGCAAATAAATAACACTAGTCCTATATAATATAAAGCTGCTTGCGTGACTGATGTCCCGAGGTACGGATATAGAAGGTTAGTTTCCCAGAAGGAGTGCTCTGACAGTTTTGACATGTATGGGGGAGTTGTAGAGGATGTTTATGTGACCCCCGACTAAATCGCAAATTTTGACATTTGACATTTTTACCTGTCAAATTTTTTTTTACTCCCTGATCCGTTGCCCGCTGACGGAATTTTTTTTTGCGCAATCGATTATTCATCGAACATCATTTAATATGCGAAAAAAAAAACTTTGACGAAATCAGAAAAAGTTGACGAAATCAGACACTTTACGATTTCGGTCACTTAGAGCAGTTTGACAGTTTTGACATGTATTGGGGAGTTGTAGGGGGTCCCCTATAGGGCCCCAAACGACTGTCAAAATTTGTCAAATATCATTTTTTCTTTGACATTTTTTTGACATTTTTCGATTTTTCTACCAGAAGTGTCAATTTTTTTTTGCTGGTCCATTATGGTTTGAGGTGCTTTATTTGATGCACTACGACGAAACGACAATGAACGACAAAAAAAAATCGTCAAATCAAAACTGGATCTTTTACTTTGACAAGCGTCAAAGTAGAGAAACTATTTTGACGTCTACGTGACTCCCACTGAACCGCTATTAGGGGTTGGGGGAGCGGAATTTTGATTTTCTCGACAGGTGCGTCGCTATCGAACTAAGAGTTTTTTGTCATTTTTTTGCAGATTTTGATCGTTTTCTCCCGTTAAAACACCTCCAACGTAGGTGTCATGTATGGCGCGTTTGTACATCACGTGGCATTGTCTGTAGAACAACTGTCAAAATTCCTGTCAACTGTCAAATTTAGCTGTCATGACAAAAATTGTGTTTTTTAATTTTTTTCCTCAATTTTTGGGACAGACCAGATAAAGTTGACAGTTTACAATAATTTTGACAGTCTCTCCATACAAACCTTACCACGTTTGACAAACGCCCCATGCATGACTTTGACAGCAAAAGTCATCTTAGAGGTGAAAATTAGGAAAAACTGTAAAATGATGAAAATCAATGAAATTATACTCTGTCGCCTCTGTATATGAACACCGATACTTAGTAAAACAACGTTACCCTGCTGTCCGCTTGCGGGCAGCAGCAAATACGACAATCGAAGACACGACACCACAAACAAACACACACACCACTCTCCGCTGTCCGCTTGCGGGCTGCGGTAAATAGAACAACAGTTAAATAGAAAACAACACAACGACACACCGCTGCCCGCTCGCGGGCAGCGGCAAATAATACAACACTAGTCCTATATAATATAAAGCTGCTTGCGTGACACGTAATGTACCTACGATGGACATCATTAGTTTCCTAGAAGGAGTGCTCTGACAGTTTTGACATGTATAGGGGAGTTGTAGATATAGTTTATGTGACCCCAACGAAACCGACAGATTTTAACATTTGACATTTTTAACTGTCAAAATTTTTTTTACTCCCACATCCGTTGCCCTTCATTAAGAATTTTATCGACGCAATTGATAGGTCGTCAAACGTTATTTACTATGCCAAAAAAAAAACTTTAACGAAATCAGAAAAAGTTGACGAAATCAGACACTTTACGATTTCGGGCACTTGGAGCGATCTGACAGTTTTGACATGTATAGGAAAGTTGTAGGGGGTCCTCAGTAAGGCCCCAAACGACTGTCAAAATTTGTCAAATGTCATTTTTTCTTTGACATTTTTTTGACATTTTTCGATTTTTCTACCAGAGATGTCGATTTTTTTTTGCTGGTCCATTATGGTTTAAGGTGCTTTATTTGATGCACTACGACAAAACGACAATGAACGACAAAAAAAAATCGTCAAATCAAAACTGGATCTTTTACTTTGACAAGCGTCAAGGTAGAGAGACTATTTTGACGTCGACGTGACTCCCACTGAACCGGTTATATAGGTTGGGGGAGCCGAATTTTTATTTTCTCGACGGTTGCGTCGCTATCGAACTAATCGTTTTTTGTCATTTTTTTGCACATTTTGACCATTTTGACCCCCTGAAAGACCTCCAACGTTGGTGTCGTGTATAGCGCGTTTGTCCAACACGTGGCAGTCCCTGTAACACAACTGTCAAAATTCCTGTCAACTGTCAAATTTAACTGTCATAACAAAAAATGTATTTTTCTATTTTATTTCCTAATTTTTTGGTCATAACGGATAAAGTTGACAGTTTACAATAAATTTGACAGTCTCTCCATACAAACCTTACCACGTTTGACAAACACCCTATACATGACTTTGACATCAAAAGTCATCTTAGAAGTGAAAATTAGGAATAACTGTAAAATGATGAAAATCAATGAAATTCTACCCCATCGCCTATGTATAGGAACACCGATGCACACTGAAACAACGATACCCTGCTGTCCGCTTGCGGGCAGCAGCAAATACGACAATCGAAGACACGACACCACCGCTGTCCGCTTGCGGGCAGCGGCAAATACACAAAATAAAACACAACGACACACCGCTGCCCGCTCGCGGGCAGCGGCAAATAAAAAACACTAGTCAATATAATATACAGCTGCTTGCGTGACTGACCTACCGATGTAGAAGATTAGTTTCCCTGAAGGAGTGCTCTGACAGTTTTGACATGTATGGGGGAGTTGTAGAGGATGTTTATGTGACCCCCGTCAAAATCGCAAATTTTGACATTTGACATTTTTACCTGTCAAAATTTTTTTTACTCCCTGATCCGTTGCCCTCCATTAAGATTTTTATCGGCGCTATCGATTAATCATCGAACATCATTTAATATGCAAAAAAAAAAACTTTGACGAAATCAGAAAAAGTTGACGAAATCGGACTTTTTACGATTTCAGGCACTTGGAATAATTTGACAGTTTTGACATGTATCGGAGGGTTGTAGGGGGTCCTCAGTAGGGCCCCAAACGACTGTCAAAATTTGTCAAATGTCATTTTTTCTTTGACATTTTTTTGACATTTTTCAATTTTTCTACCAGAGGTGTCGATTTTTTTTGCTGGTCCATTATGGTTTAAGGTGCTTTATGTGATGCACTACGACAAAACGACAATGAACGACAAAAAAAAAAAAATAGTCGATTTATAAATAGGAGTTATTTTTCAACAACTGTCAAGTTAGAGAAACGATTTTGACGTCTACGTGTTCCCACTGAACCGACCATAGAGCGTAAGAACTCAGAATTTTTTTGTCATTTTTTTGCACATTTTGACCATTTTGACCCCCTGAAAGACCTCCAACGTCGGTGTCATGTATAGCGCGTTTGTTCATTACGTGGCAGTACCTGTAACACAACTGTCAAATTTCCTGTCAACTGTCAAATTTAGCTGTCATGACAAATATTGTATTTTTCCATTTTTTTTCTTAATTTTTTGGTCATAACGGATAAAATTGACAGTTTACAATAAATTTGACAGTTACTCCATATAGACCTCGCCACGTTTGACAAACGTCCCATACATGACTTTGACATCGAAAGTCATCTTGAAGGTGAAAATTAGGAAAAACTGAAAAATTATGAAAGTCAATGATATTCGACCCCATTGCCTATGTATAGTAAGACCAATGCACCCCGAAACAATGATACCCTGCTGTCCGCTTGCGGGCAGCAGCAAATACGACAATAAAAGACACGACACCACCGCTGTCCGCTTGCGGGCAGCGGCAAACACGACAACCGAAGGCACGACACCACCGCTGTCCGCTTGCGGGCAGCGGCAAATACGACAATCGAATAACGATTCCATAAACAAACACAACATATCAAACACCATACCACAAACAAACACACTAACAGACACACAACACCACAAACAAACACACTAAAAAAACACCTAAGGAAAAACAGATAAATAGCAAACAACACAACGACACACCGCTGCCCGCTCGCGGGCAGCGGCAAATAAATAACACTAGTCGATATAATATAAAGCTGCTTGCGTGACGTACCGATGTACGGATGTAGACGATTACTTTTTCCAGAAGGAGTGCTCTTACAGTTTTGACATGTATGGGAGAGTTGTAAACAAAGTTTATGTGACCCCTAAAAAAATCGCAAATTTTGACATTTGACATTTTTAACTGTCAAATTTTTTTTTCTCCCTGATCCGTTGCCGCTGACGGAATTTTTTTTTGCGCAATCGATTAATCATCGAACATCATTTAATATGCAAAAAAAAAAACTTTGACGAAATCAGAAAAAGTTGACGAAATCGGACTTTTTACGATTTCAGGCACTTCCAGTGATCTGACAGTTTTGACATGTATTGGGAAGTTGTAGGGGGTCCCCAAGAGGGCCCCAAACGATTGTCAAAATTTAAAAAATGTCATTTTTTCTTTAACATTTTTTTGACATTTTTCAATTTTTCTATCGGAGGTGCCGATTTTTTTTTGCTGTTTCAGTATCTTTTAGGATCCTTCATTTAAGGCACTACGACAAAACGACAATGAACGACAAAAAAAATTCGTCGATTTATGAATAGGACTTATTCTTCGACAACTGTCAAGTTAGAGAAACGATTTTGACTTCTACGTGTTCCCACTGAACCGATCATAGAGCGTAAGAACTCGGAATTTCGATTTTCTCGACGCTTGCGTCGCTATCGAACTAATCGTTTTTTGGCATTTTTTTTGCACATTTTGACCATTTTGACCCCCTGAAAGACCTTCAACGTCGGTGTCATGTATAGCACGTTTGTTCAATACGTGGCAGTTCCTGTAACACAACTGTCAAAATTCCTGTCAACTGTCAAATTTAGCTGTCATGACAAATAATAAATTTTTCCATTTTTTTCTTAATTTTTTGGTCATTACGGATAAAATTGACAGTTTACAATAAATTTGACAGTCACTCCATATAAACCTCACTACGTTTGACAAACGCCCCATACATGACTTTGACAGCAAAAGGTATCTTAGGGGTGAAAATTAGGAAAAACTGTAAAATAATGAAAATCAATGAAATTATACTCAGTCGCCTCTGTATATGAACACCGATACTCAGTAAAACAACGATACCCTGCTGTCCGCTTGCGGGCAGCAGCAAAAACGACAATCGAAGACACGACACCACAAACAAACACACACCGCTCTCCGCTGTCCGCTTGCGGGCTGCGGTAAATAGAACAACAGATAAATAAAACAACACAACGACACACCGCTGCCCGCTCGCGGGCAGCGGCAAATAAAAAACACTAGTCGATATAATATAAAGCTGCTTGCGTGACGTACCGATGTACGGATGTAGACGATTACTTTTTCCAGAAGGAGTGCTCTTACAGTTTTGACATGTATGGGAGAGTTGTAAACAAAGTTTATGTGACCCCTAAAAAAAGCGCAAATTTTGACATTTGACATTTTTAACTGTCAAAATTTTTTTTCTCCCTGATCCGTTGCCCGCTGACGGAATTTTTTTTTGCGCAATCGATTAATCATCGAACATCATTTAATATGCAAAAAAAAAAAACTTTGACGAAATCAGAAAAAGTTGACGAAATCGGACTTTTTACGATTTCGGCCACTTGGAGCTGTCTGACAGTTTTGACATGTATGAAGGAATTGTAGGGGGTCCCTAGAAGGGCCACAAACGACTGTCAAAATTTGTCAAATGTTATTTTTTCTTTGACATTTTTTTGACATTTTTTAATTTTTCTATCAGAGGTGCCAATTTTTTTTTGCTGGTCCAGCATAGTTTAAGGTGCTTTGTTTGACGCACTACGACAAAACGACAATGAACGACAAAAAAAAGTAGTCGATTTATAAATAGGAGTTATTTTTCGACAACTGTCAAGTTAGAGTAACGATTTTGACGTCTACGTGTTCCCACTGAACCGACCATAGAGCGTAAGAACTCAGAATTTCGATTTTCTCGACGGTTGCGTCGCTATCGAACTAATCGTTTTTTGTCATTTTTTTGCAGTTTTTGTTCGTTTTGACCCCCTGAAAGACCTCCAACGTCGGTGTCATGTATAGCGCGTTTGTTCATTACGTGGCAATACCTGTAAAACAGCTGTCAAAATTTCTGTCAACTGTCAAATTTAGCTGTCATGACAAAAAACGTAATTTTAATTTTTTTTTCTCAATTTTTGGGACATAACGGATAAAGTTGACAGTTTACAATAATTTTGACAGTCTCTCCATACAAACCTTACAACGTTTGACAAACGCTCCATACATGACTTTGACAGCAAAAGTCATCTTAGGGGTGAAAATTAGGAAAAACTGTAAACTGATGAAAATCAATGAAATTATACTCTGTCGCCTCTGTATATGAACACCGATGCACTCCGAAACAAGGATACCAGCAAATACGACAATCGAAGACGCGACACAACCGCTGTCCGCTTGCGGGCAGCGGCAAATACACAAAATAAAACATAACGACACGACACCACCGCTGTCCGCTTGCGGGCAGCGGCAAATACACAAAATAAAACACAACGACACACCGCTGCCCGCTCGCGGGCAGCGGCAAATAATACAACACTAGTCAATATAATATACAGCTGCTTGGGTGACGTGACACTCACTTAGAGGATTTGTTTCCATGAAGGAGTGCTTTGACAGTTTTGACATGTATAGGGGAGATGTAGAGGATGTTTATGTGACCCCAACGAAACCTACAGATTTTGACATTTGACATTTTTTAACTGTCAAATTTTTTTTCCTACCAGATCTGTTGCCCTCTATTAAGATTTTTATCGACGCAATCGATAAGTCGTCGGACATTATTTATAATGAGAAAAATTTTTTTTTGACGAAATCAGAAAAAGTTGACGAAATCAGACACTTTACGATTTCGGTCACTTGGAGCAGTCTGACAGTTTTGACGTGTATTGGGGAGTTGTAGGGGGTCCTTAAGAGGGCCCCAAACGACTGTCAAAATTTGTCAAATGTTATTTTTTCTTTGATATTTTTTTGACATTTTTCAATTTTTCTATCAGAGGTGCCAATTTTTTTTTGCTGGTCCATTATGGTTTAAGGTGCTTTATTTGATGCACTACGACAAAACGACAATGTACGACAAAAAAAAATCGTCAAATCAAAACTGGATCTTTTACTTTGACAAGCGTCAATGTAGAGAAACTATTTTGACGTCTAAGTGACTCCCACTGAACCGCTATTTGGGGTTGGGGAGGCGGAATTTTGATTTTCTCGACAGGTGCGTCGCTATCGAACTAAGAGTTTTTTGTCATTTTATTGCAGTTTTTGTTCATTTTGACCCCCTGAAAGACCTCCAACGTCGGTGTCATGTATAGCGCGTTTGTTTATTACGTGGCAGTACCTGTAACACAACTGTCAAAATTCCTGTCAACTGTCAAATTTAGCTGTCATTACAAATATAGTATTTTTCCATTTTTTTTCTTAATTTTTTGGTCATAACGGATAAAATTGACAGTTTACGATAAATTTGACAGTCACTTCATATATACCTCGCCACGTTTGACCAACGCCCCATACATGACTTTCACATCGAAAGTCATCTTAGAGGTGAAAATTAGGAAAAACTGAAAAATTATGAAAATCAATGAAATTCGACCCCATTGCCTATGTATAGGAACACCGATGCACACCGAAACAACGATACCCTGCTGTCCGCTTGCGGGCAGCAGCAAATACGACAATCGAAGACACGACACCACCGCTGTCCGCTTGCGGGCAGCGGCAATACGACAATCGATTAACGATTCAATAAACAAACACAGTAAATCAAACACGATACAATAAACAGAACCAATAAAAAAAGAAAACGACACACCGCTGCCCGCTCGCGGGCAGCGGCAAATAAATAACACTAGTCTGATATAATATAAAGCTGCTTGCGTGACTAAGTTCCCGATGGACAACATTAGTTTCCCAGAAGGAGTGCTCTGACAGTTTTGACATGTATAGTGGAGTTGTAGAGGATGTTTATGTGACCCCCGACAAACCTACAGATTTTGACATTTGACATTTTTAACTGTCAAATTTTTTTTTACTCCCTGATCCGTTGCCCGCTGATGGAATTTTTTTCGCGCAATTGATTATTTGTCGAACATAATTTAATATGCAAAAAAAAAAACTTTGACGAAATCAGAAAAAGTTGACGAAATCGGACTTTTTACGATTTCGGGCACTTGGAGTAATTTGACAGTTTTGACATGTATAGGGAAGTTGTAGGGGGTTCTCAGTAGGGCCCCAAACGACTGTCAAAATTTGTCAAATGTCATTTTTTCTTTGACATTTTTTTGACATTTTTCGATTTTTCTACCAGAGGTGTCGATTTTTTTTTCTGGTCCATTATGGTTTCAGGTGCTTTATTTGACGCACTACGACAAAACGACAATGAACGACAAAAAAAAATCGTCAAATCAAAACTGGATCTTTTACTTTGACAAGCGTCAATGTAGAGAAACTATTTTGACGTCTAAGTGACTCCCACTGAACCGCTATTAGGGGTTGGGGAGGCGGAATTTTGATTTTCTCGACAGGTGCGTCGCTATCGAACTAAGAGTTTTTTGTCATTTTTTTGCAGTTTTTGTTCGTTTTGACCGCCTAAAAGACCTCCATCGTCGGTGTCATGTATAGCGCGTTTATTTATTACGTGGCAGTACCTGTAACACAACTGTCAAAATTCCTGTCAGCTGTCAAATTTAGCTGTCATAACAAAAATTGTGTTTACAATTTTTTTTCTCAGTTTTTTGGTCATTACGAATAAAATTGACAGTTTACAATAAATTTGACAGTTACTCCATACAAACGTTACCACGTTTGACAAACGCCCGATACATGACTTTGACATCAAAAGTCATCTTAGAGGTGAAAATTAGGAAAAACTGTAAAATGATGAAAATCAATGAAATTCTACCCCATCGCCTATGTATAGGAACACCGATGCACACCGAAACAACGATACCCTGCTGTCCGCTTGCGGGCAGCAGCAAATACGACAATCGAAGACGCGACACCACCGCTGTCCGCTTGCGGGCAGCGGCAAATACACAAAATAAAACACAACGACACACCGCTGCCCGCTCGCGGGCAGCGGCAAATAAATAACACTAGTCCCATATAATATAAAGCTGCTTGCGTGACTGATGTACCGAGGTACGGATATAGAAGGTTAGTTTCCCAGAAGGAGTGCTCTGACAGTTTTGACATGTATGGGGGAGTTGTAGAGGATGTTTATGTGACCCCCGACAAAATCGCAAATTTTGACATTTGACATTTTTACCTGTCAATTTTTTTTTTACTCCCTGATCCGTTGCCCGCTGACGGAATTTTTTTTTGCGCAATCGATTATTCATCGAACATCATTTAATATGCGAAAAAAAAAACTTTGACGAAATCAGAAAAAAATGACGAAATCGGACACTTTACGATTATGGGCACTTGGAGTAATTTGACAGTTTTGACATGTATAGGAAAGTTGTAAGAGGTCCTCAGTAGGGCCCCAAACGACTGTCAAAATTTGTCAAATGTCATTTTTTCTTTGACATTTTTTTGACATTTTTCGATTTTTCTACCAGAGGTGTCAATTTTTTTTTGCTGGTCCATTATGGTTTAAGATGCTTTATTTGATGCACTACGACAAAACAACAATGAACGACAAAAAAAAATCGTCAAATCAAAACTGGATCTTTTACTTTGACAAGCGTCAAGGTAGAGAAACTATTTTGACGTCTACGTGACTCCCACTGAACCGCTATTAGGGGTTGGGGGAGCCGAATTTTGATTTTCTCGACGGTTGCGTCGCTATCGAACTAATCGTTTTTTGTCATTTTTTTGCACATTTTGACTATTTTGACCCCCTAAAAGACGTCCAACGTCGGTGTCATGTATAGCGCGTTTGTTCATTACGTGGCAATACCTGTAATACAGCTGTCAAAATTTCTGTCAACTGTCAAATTTAGCTGTCATGTCAAAAAATGTAATTTTATTTTTTTTTCTTAATTTTTGGAACTTAACGGATAAAGTTGACAGTTTACAATAATTTTGACAGTCTCTCCATACAAACCTTACCACGTTTGACAAACGCCCTATAAATGACTTTGACATCAAAAGTCATCTTAGGGGTGAAAATTAGGAAAAACTGTAAAATGATGAAAATCAATGAAATTATACTCTGTCGCCTCTGTATATGAACACCGATGCACTCCGAAACAAGGATACCAGCAAATACGACAATCGAAGACGCGACACAACCGCTGTCCGCTTGCGGGCAGCGGCAAATACACAAAATAAAACATAACGACACGACACCACCGCTGTCCGCTTGCGGGCAGCGGCAAATACACAAAATAAAACACAACGACACACCGCTGCCCGCTCGCGGGCAGCGGCAAATAATACAACACTAGTCCTATATAATATAAAGCTGCTTGCGTGACACGTAATGTACCTACGATGGACATCATTAGTTTCCTAGAAGGAGTGCTCTGACAGTTTTGACATGTATAGGGGAGTTGTAGATATAGTTTATGTGACCCCAACGAAACCGACAGATTTTAACATTTGACATTTTTAACTGTCAAAATTTTTTTTACTCCCACATCCGTTGCCCTTCATTAAGAATTTTATCGACGCAATTGATAGGTCGTCAAACGTTATTTACTATGCCAAAAAAAAAACTTTAACGAAATCAGAAAAAGTTGACGAAATCAGACACTTTACGATTTCGGGCACTTGGAGCGATCTGACAGTTTTGACATGTATAGGAAAGTTGTAGGGGGTCCTCAGTAAGGCCCCAAACGACTGTCAAAATTTGTCAAATGTCATTTTTTCTTTGACATTTTTTTGACATTTTTCGATTTTTCTACCAGAGATGTCGATTTTTTTTTGCTGGTCCATTATGGTTTAAGGTGCTTTATTTGATGCACTACGACAAAACGACAATGAACGACAAAAAAAAATCGTCAAATCAAAACTGGATCTTTTACTTTGACAAGCGTCAAGGTAGAGAGACTATTTTGACGTCGACGTGACTCCCACTGAACCGGTTATATAGGTTGGGGGAGCCGAATTTTTATTTTCTCGACGGTTGCGTCGCTATCGAACTAATCGTTTTTTGTCATTTTTTTGCACATTTTGACCATTTTGACCCCCTGAAAGACCTCCAACGTTGGTGTCGTGTATAGCGCGTTTGTCCAACACGTGGCAGTCCCTGTAACACAACTGTCAAAATTCCTGTCAACTGTCAAATTTAACTGTCATAACAAAAAATGTATTTTTCTATTTTATTTCCTAATTTTTTGGTCATAACGGATAAAGTTGACAGTTTACAATAAATTTGACAGTCTCTCCATACAAACCTTACCACGTTTGACAAACACCCTATACATGACTTTGACATCAAAAGTCATCTTAGAAGTGAAAATTAGGAATAACTGTAAAATGATGAAAATCAATGAAATTCTACCCCATCGCCTATGTATAGGAACACCGATGCACACTGAAACAACGATACCCTGCTGTCCGCTTGCGGGCAGCAGCAAATACGACAATCGAAGACACGACACCACCGCTGTCCGCTTGCGGGCAGCGGCAAATACACAAAATAAAACACAACGACACACCGCTGCCCGCTCGCGGGCAGCGGCAAATAAAAAACACTAGTCGATATAATATAAAGCTGCTTGCGTGACGTACCGATGTACGGATGTAGACGATTACTTTTTCCAGAAGGAGTGCTCTTACAGTTTTGACATGTATGGGAGAGTTGTAAACAAAGTTTATGTGACCCCTAAAAAAAGCGCAAATTTTGACATTTGACATTTTTAACTGTCAAAATTTTTTTTCTCCCTGATCCGTTGCCCGCTGACGGAATTTTTTTTTGCGCAATCGATTAATCATCGAACATCATTTAATATGCAAAAAAAAAAAACTTTGACGAAATCAGAAAAAGTTGACGAAATCGGACTTTTTACGATTTCGGCCACTTGGAGCTGTCTGACAGTTTTGACATGTATGAAGGAATTGTAGGGGGTCCCTAGAAGGGCCACAAACGACTGTCAAAATTTGTCAAATGTTATTTTTTCTTTGACATTTTTTTGACATTTTTTAATTTTTCTATCAGAGGTGCCAATTTTTTTTTGCTGGTCCAGCATAGTTTAAGGTGCTTTGTTTGACGCACTACGACAAAACGACAATGAACGACAAAAAAAAGTAGTCGATTTATAAATAGGAGTTATTTTTCGACAACTGTCAAGTTAGAGTAACGATTTTGACGTCTACGTGTTCCCACTGAACCGACCATAGAGCGTAAGAACTCAGAATTTCGATTTTCTCGACGGTTGCGTCGCTATCGAACTAATCGTTTTTTGTCATTTTTTTGCAGTTTTTGTTCGTTTTGACCCCCTGAAAGACCTCCAACGTCGGTGTCATGTATAGCGCGTTTGTTCATTACGTGGCAATACCTGTAAAACAGCTGTCAAAATTTCTGTCAACTGTCAAATTTAGCTGTCATGACAAAAAACGTAATTTTAATTTTTTTTTCTCAATTTTTGGGACATAACGGATAAAGTTGACAGTTTACAATAATTTTGACAGTCTCTCCATACAAACCTTACAACGTTTGACAAACGCTCCATACATGACTTTGACAGCAAAAGTCATCTTAGGGGTGAAAATTAGGAAAAACTGTAAACTGATGAAAATCAATGAAATTATACTCTGTCGCCTCTGTATATGAACACCGATGCACTCCGAAACAAGGATACCAGCAAATACGACAATCGAAGACGCGACACAACCGCTGTCCGCTTGCGGGCAGCGGCAAATACACAAAATAAAACATAACGACACGACACCACCGCTGTCCGCTTGCGGGCAGCGGCAAATACACAAAATAAAACACAACGACACACCGCTGCCCGCTCGCGGGCAGCGGCAAATAATACAACACTAGTCCCATATAATATAAAGCTGCTTGCGTGACTCACGTAGGATGGACATCATTAGTTTCCCAGAAGGAGTGCTCTGACAGTTTTGACATGTATGGGGGAGTTGTAGAGGATGTTTATGTGACCCCCGACAAAATCGCAAATTTTGACATTTGACATTTTTACCTGTCAAAATTTTTTTTACTCCCACATCCGTTGCCCGCTGACTGAAATTTTTTTCGCGCAATCGATTATTTATCGAACATCATTTAATATGCGGAAAAAAAAAACTTTGACGAAATCAGAAAAAGTTGACGAAATCAGACACTTTACGATTTCGGTCACTTGAAGTGATCTGACAGTTTTGACATGTATAGGAGGGTTGTAGGAGGTCCTCAGTAGGACCCCAAACGACTGTCAAAATTTGTCAAATGTCATTTTTTCTTTGACATTTTTTTGACATTTTTCAATTTTTCTATCAGAGGTGCCAATTTTTTTTTGCTGGTCCAGCATAGTTTGAGATGCTTTATTTGACGCACTACGACAAAACGACAATAAACGACAAAAAAAAATCGTCGATTTATGAATAGGAGTTATTCTTCGACAACTGTCAAGTTAGAGAAACGATTTTGACGTCTACGTGTTCCCACTGAACCGATCATGCAGCGTAAGAACTCGGAATTTTGATATTCTCGACGGTTGCGTCGCTATCGAACTAATCGTTTTTTGACATTTTTTTGCACATTTTGACCATTTTGACCCCCTGAAAGACCTCCAACGTCGGTGTCATGTATGGCGCGTTTGTACATCACGTGTCAGTGTCTGTAGAACAACTGTCAAAATTCCTGTCAACTGTCAAATTTAGCTGTCATAACAAAAATTGTGTTTTTCAATTTTTTTTCTCAATTTTTGGGACATAACGGATAAAGTTGACAGTTTACAATAATTTTGACAGTCTCTCCATACAAAGCTTACCACGTTTGACAACGCCCCATACATAACTTTGACATCAAAAGTCATCTTAGAGGTGAAAATTAGGAAAAACTGTAAAATGATGAAAATCAATGAAATTATACTCTGTCGCCTCTGTATATGAACACCGATGCACTCCGAAACAAGGATACCAGCAAATACGACAATCGAAGACGCGACACAACCGCTGTCCGCTTGCGGGCAGCGGCAAATACACAAAATAAAACATAACGACACGACACCACCGCTGTCCGCTTGCGGGCAGCGGCAAATACACAAAATAAAACACAACGACACACCGCTGCCCGCTCGCGGGCAGCGGCAAATAAATAACACTAGTCCCATATAATATAAAGCTGCTTGCGTGACTCACGTAGGATGGACATCATTAGTTTCCCAGAAGGAGTGCTCTGACAGTTTTGACATGTATGGGGGAGTTGTAGAGGATGTTTATGTGACCCCCGACAAAATCGCAAATTTTGACATTTGACATTTTTACCTGTCAAAATTTTTTTTACTCCCACATCCGTTGCCCGCTGACTGAAATTTTTTTCGCGCAATCGATTATTTATCGAACATCATTTAATATGCGGAAAAAAAAAACTTTGACGAAATCAGAAAAAGTTGACGAAATCAGACACTTTACGATTTCGGTCACTTGAAGTGATCTGACAGTTTTGACATGTATAGGAGGGTTGTAGGAGGTCCTCAGTAGGACCCCAAACGACTGTCAAAATTTGTCAAATGTCATTTTTTCTTTGACATTTTTTTGACATTTTTCAATTTTTCTATCAGAGGTGCCAATTTTTTTTTGCTGGTCCAGCATAGTTTGAGATGCTTTATTTGACGCACTACGACAAAACGACAATAAACGACAAAAAAAATTCGTCGATTTATGAATAGGAGTTATTCTTCGACAACTGTCAAGTTAGAGAAACGATTTTGACGTCTACGTGTTCCCACTGAACCGATCATGCAGCGTAAGAACTCGGAATTTTGATATTCTCGACGGTTGCGTCGCTATCGAACTAATCGTTTTTTGACATTTTTTTGCACATTTTGACCATTTTGACCCCCTGAAAGACCTCCAACGTCGGTGTCATGTATGGCGCGTTTGTACATCACGTGTCAGTGTCTGTAGAACAACTGTCAAAATTCCTGTCAACTGTCAAATTTAGCTGTCATAACAAAAATTGTGTTTTTCAATTTTTTTTCTCAATTTTTGGGACATAACGGATAAAGTTGACAGTTTACAATAATTTTGACAGTCTCTCCATACAAAGCTTACCACGTTTGACAACGCCCCATACATAACTTTGACATCAAAAGTCATCTTAGAGGTGAAAATTAGGAAAAACTGTAAAATGATGAAAATCAATGAAATTATACTCTGTCGCCTCTGTATATGAACACCGATGCACTCCGAAACAAGGATACCAGCAAATACGACAATCGAAGACGCGACACAACCGCTGTCCGCTTGCGGGCAGCGGCAAATACACAAAATAAAACATAACGACACGACACCACCGCTGTCCGCTTGCGGGCAGCGGCAAATACACAAAATAAAACACAACGACACACCGCTGCCCGCTCGCGGGCAGCGGCAAATAAATAACACTAGTCGATATAATATACAGCTGCTTGCGTGACTCACCTACCGATATAGAAGGTTAGTTTCCCAGAAGGAGTTCTTTGACAGTTTTGACATGTATGAGGGAGTTGTAGAGGATGTTTATGTGACCCCCGTCAAAATCGCAAATTTTGACATTTGTCATATTTACCTGTCAAAATTTTTTTTACTCCCTGATTCGTCCATTCTGACGAAATTTTTTTTTGCGCAATCGATTAATCGTCAAACATGATTTAATTTGCGAAAAAAAAAAATTGACGAAATCAGAAAAAGTTGACGAAATCAGACTTTTTACGATTTCGGGCACTTGCCGTGATCTGACAGTTTTGACATGTATGGAGGGGTTGTAGGGGGTCCCCAGGAGGGCCCCAAACGATTGTCAAAATATGAAAAATGTCATTTTTTCTTTGACATTTTTTTGACATTTTTCAATTTTTCTATCAGAGGTGCCAATTTTTTTTTGCTGGTCCAGCATAGTTTGAGGTGCTTTATTTGACGCACTACGACAAAACGACAATGAACGACAAAAAAAATAGTCGATTTATAAATAGGAGTTATTTTTCGACAACTGTCAAGTTAGAGAAACGATTTTGACGTCTACGTGTTCCCACTGAACCGACCATAGAGCGTAAGAACTCAGAATTTCGATTTTCTTGACGGTTGCGTCGCTATCGAACTAATCGTTTTTTGTCATTTTTTTGCACATTTTGACCATTTTGACCCCCTGAAAGACCTCCAACGTCGGTGTCATGTATAGCGCGTTTGTTCATTACATGGCAGTACCTGTAAAACAGCTGTCAAAATTCCTGTCAACTGTCAAATTTAGCTGTCATGACATAAAATGTAATTTTTTTTTTTTTTTTCAATTTTGGGACATAACGGATAAAGTTGACAGTTTACAATAAATTTGACAGTCACTCCATATAAACCTTGCCACGTTTGACAAACGCCCCATACATGACTTTGACAGCAAAAGTCATCATAGGGGTGAAAATTAGGAAAAACTCCAAAATGATGAAAATCAATGAAATTCAACCCCATCGCCTATGTATATGTACACCGATGCACACCGAAACAACGATACCCTGCTGTCCGCTTGCGGGCAGCAGCAAATACGACAATCGAAGACACAACACCACAAACAAACACACACACCACTCTCCGCTGTCCGCTTGCGGGCTGCGGTAAATAGAACAACAGTTAAATAGAAAACAACACAACGACACACCGCTGCCCGCTCGCGGGCAGCGGCAAATAAATAACACTAGTCAATATAATATACAGCTGCTTGGGTGACGTGACACTCACTTAGAGGATTTGTTTCCATGAAGGAGTGCTTTGACAGTTTTGACATGTATAGGGGAGATGTAGAGGATGTTTATGTGACCCCAACGAAACCTACAGATTTTGACATTTGACATTTTTTAACTGTCAAATTTTTTTTCCTACCAGATCTGTTGCCCTCTATTAAGATTTTTATCGACGCAATCGATAAGTCGTCGGACATTATTTATAATGAGAAAAATTTTTTTTTGACGAAATCAGAAAAAGTTGACGAAATCAGACACTTTACGATTTCGGTCACTTGGAGCAGTCTGACAGTTTTGACGTGTATTGGGGAGTTGTAGGGGGTCCTTAAGAGGGCCCCAAACGACTGTCAAAATTTGTCAAATGTTATTTTTTCTTTGATATTTTTTTGACATTTTTCAATTTTTCTATCAGAGGTGCCAATTTTTTTTTGCTGGTCCATTATGGTTTAAGGTGCTTTATTTGATGCACTACGACAAAACGACAATGAACGACAAAAAAAAATCGTCAAATCAAAACTGGATCTTTTACTTTGACAAGCGTCAATGTAGAGAAACTATTTTGACGTCTAAGTGACTCCCACTGAACCGCTATTTGGGGTTGGGGAGGCGGAATTTTGATTTTCTCGACAGGTGCGTCGCTATCGAACTAAGAGTTTTTTGTCATTTTATTGCAGTTTTTGTTCATTTTGACCCCCTGAAAGACCTCCAACGTCGGTGTCATGTATAGCGCGTTTGTTTATTACGTGGCAGTACCTGTAACACAACTGTCAAAATTCCTGTCAACTGTCAAATTTAGCTGTCATTACAAATATAGTATTTTTCCATTTTTTTTCTTAATTTTTTGGTCATAACGGATAAAATTGACAGTTTACGATAAATTTGACAGTCACTTCATATATACCTCGCCACGTTTGACCAACGCCCCATACATGACTTTCACATCGAAAGTCATCTTAGAGGTGAAAATTAGGAAAAACTGAAAAATTATGAAAATCAATGAAATTCGACCCCATTGCCTATGTATAGGAACACCGATGCACACCGAAACAACGATACCCTGCTGTCCGCTTGCGGGCAGCAGCAAATACGACAATCGAAGACACGACACCACCGCTGTCCGCTTGCGGGCAGCGGCAATACGACAATCGATTAACGATTCAATAAACAAACACAGTAAATCAAACACGATACAATAAACAGAACCAATAAAAAAAGAAAACGACACACCGCTGCCCGCTCGCGGGCAGCGGCAAATAAATAACACTAGTCTGATATAATATAAAGCTGCTTGCGTGACTAAGTTCCCGATGGACAACATTAGTTTCCCAGAAGGAGTGCTCTGACAGTTTTGACATGTATAGTGGAGTTGTAGAGGATGTTTATGTGACCCCCGACAAACCTACAGATTTTGACATTTGACATTTTTAACTGTCAAATTTTTTTTTACTCCCTGATCCGTTGCCCGCTGATGGAATTTTTTTCGCGCAATTGATTATTTGTCGAACATAATTTAATATGCAAAAAAAAAAACTTTGACGAAATCAGAAAAAGTTGACGAAATCGGACTTTTTACGATTTCGGGCACTTGGAGTAATTTGACAGTTTTGACATGTATAGGGAAGTTGTAGGGGGTTCTCAGTAGGGCCCCAAACGACTGTCAAAATTTGTCAAATGTCATTTTTTCTTTGACATTTTTTTGACATTTTTCGATTTTTCTACCAGAGGTGTCGATTTTTTTTTCTGGTCCATTATGGTTTCAGGTGCTTTATTTGACGCACTACGACAAAACGACAATGAACGACAAAAAAAAATCGTCAAATCAAAACTGGATCTTTTACTTTGACAAGCGTCAATGTAGAGAAACTATTTTGACGTCTAAGTGACTCCCACTGAACCGCTATTAGGGGTTGGGGAGGCGGAATTTTGATTTTCTCGACAGGTGCGTCGCTATCGAACTAAGAGTTTTTTGTCATTTTTTTGCAGTTTTTGTTCGTTTTGACCGCCTAAAAGACCTCCATCGTCGGTGTCATGTATAGCGCGTTTATTTATTACGTGGCAGTACCTGTAACACAACTGTCAAAATTCCTGTCAGCTGTCAAATTTAGCTGTCATAACAAAAATTGTGTTTACAATTTTTTTTCTCAGTTTTTTGGTCATTACGAATAAAATTGACAGTTTACAATAAATTTGACAGTTACTCCATACAAACGTTACCACGTTTGACAAACGCCCGATACATGACTTTGACATCAAAAGTCATCTTAGAGGTGAAAATTAGGAAAAACTGTAAAATGATGAAAATCAATGAAATTCTACCCCATCGCCTATGTATAGGAACACCGATGCACACCGAAACAACGATACCCTGCTGTCCGCTTGCGGGCAGCAGCAAATACGACAATCGAAGACGCGACACAACCGCTGTCCGCTTGCGGGCAGCGGCAAATACACAAAATAAAACACAACGACACACCGCTGCCCGCTCGCGGGCAGCGGCAAATAAATAACACTAGTCCCATATAATATAAAGCCGCTTGCGTGACTCATTCACTCATTCATTCGCTCATTTAGAAGGTTAGTTTCCATGAAGGAGTGCTCTGACAGTTTTGACATGTATGGCGGAGTTGTAGACAAAGTTTATGTGACCCCAACCAAACCTACAAATTTTGACATTTGACATTTTTAACTGTCAAAATTTTTTTTTCTCCCTGATCCGTTGCCCGCTGATGGAATTTTTATTTGCGCAATCGATTATTCGTCGAACATCATTTAATATGCAAAAATCAAAACTTTGACGAAATCAGAAAAAGTTGACGAAATCAGACACTTTACGATTTCGGGCACTTGGAGCGATTTGACAGTTTTGACGTGTATAAGGGGGTTGTAGGGGGTCCTCAGTAGGGCCCCAAACGACTGTCAAAATTTGTCGAATGTCATTTTTTCTTTGACATTTTTTTGACATTTTTCGATTTTTCTACCAGAGGTGTCGATTTTTTTTTGCTGGTCCATTATAGTTTAAGGTGCTTTATTTGATGCACTACGACATAACGACAATGAACGACAAAAAAAAATCGACGATTTATGAATAGGACTTATTCTTCGACAACTGTCAAGTTAGAGAAACGATTTTGACGTCTACGTGTTCCCACTGAACCGATCATAGAGCGTAAGAACTCGGAATTTCGATTTTCTCGACGGTTGCGTCGCTATCGAACTAATCGTTTTTGGTCATTTTTTTGCACGTTTTGACTATTTTGACCCCCTAAAAGACCTCCAACGTCAGTGTCATGTATAGCGCGTTTGTTCATCACGTGGCAATACCTGTAAAACAGCTGTCAAAATTTCTGTCAACTGTCAAATTTAGCTGTCATGATAAATAATGTATTTTTCCATTTTTTTTCTTAATTTTTTGGTCATAACGGATAAAATTGACAGTTTACAATAAATTTGACAGTCTCTCCATACAAACCTTACCACGTTTGACAAACGCCCCATACATGACTTTGACAGCAAAAGTCATCTTAGGGGTGAAAATTAGGAAAAACTGTAAAATGATGAAAATCAATAAAATTATACTCTGTCGCCTCTGTATATGAACACCGATGCACTCCGAAACAAGGATACCAGCAAATACGACAATCGAAGACGCGACACAACCGCTGTCCGCTTGCGGGCAGCGGCAAATACACAAAATAAAACATAACGACACGACACCACCGCTGTCCGCTTGCGGGCAGCGGCAAATACACAAAATAAAACACAACGACACACCGCTGCCCGCTCGCGGGCAGCGGCAAATATAAAACACTAGTCCCATATAATATAAAGCCGCTTGCGTGACTCATTCACTCATTCATTCGCTCATTTAGAAGGTTAGTTTCCATGAAGGAGTGCTCTGACAGTTTTGACATGTATGGCGGAGTTGTAGACAAAGTTTATGTGACCCCAACCAAACCTACAAATTTTGACATTTGACATTTTTAACTGTCAAAATTTTTTTTTCTCCCTGATCCGTTGCCCGCTGACGGAATTTTTATTTGCGCAATCGATTATTCGTCGAACATCATTTAATATGCAAAAATCAAAACTTTGACGAAATCAGAAAAAGTTGACGAAATCAGACACTTTACGATTTCGGGCACTTGGAGCGATTTGACAGTTTTGACGTGTATGAGGGGGTTGTAGGGGGTCCTCAGTAGGGCCCCAAACGACTGTCAAAATTTGTCGAATGTCATTTTTTCTTTGACATTTTTTTGACATTTTTCGATTTTTCTACCAGAGGTGTCGATTTTTTTTTGCTGGTCCATTATAGTTTAAGGTGCTTTATTTGATGCACTACGACATAACGACAATGAACGACAAAAAAAAATCGACGATTTATGAATAGGACTTATTCTTCGACAACTGTCAAGTTAGAGAAACGATTTTGACGTCTACGTGTTCCCACTGAACCGATCATAGAGCGTAAGAACTCGGAATTTCGATTTTCTCGACGGTTGCGTCGCTATCGAACTAATCGTTTTTTGTCATTTTTTTTCACATTTTGATAATTTTGACCCCCTGAAAGACCTCCAACGTCAGTGTCATGTATAGCGCGTTTGTCCATTACATGGCAGTCCCTCTAACACAACCATCAAAGTTTCTGTCAACTGTCAAATTTAGCTGTCATGATAAATAATGTATTTTTCCATTTTTTTTCTTAATTTTTTGGTCATAACGGATAAAATTGACAGTTTACAATAAATTTGACAGTCTCTCCATACAAACCTTACCACGTTTGACAAACGCCCCATACATGACTTTGACAGCAAAAGTCATCTTAGGGGTGAAAATTAGGAAAAACTGTAAAATGATGAAAATCTATGAAATTCTACCCCATCGCCTATGTATAGGAACACCGATGCACACCGAAACAACGATACCCTGCTGTCCGCTTGCGGGCAGCAGCAAATACGACAATCGAAGACGCGACACAACCGCTGTCCGCTTGCGGGCAGCGGCAAATACACAAAATAAAACACAACGACACACCGCTGCCCGCTCGCGGGCAGCGGCAAATAAAAAACACTAGTCGATATAATATACAGCTGCTTGCGTGACTGATCTCCTCACTCACTTAGAGGATTAGTTTCCCAGAAGGAGTGCTCTGACAGTTTTGACATGTATGGGGGAGTTGTACAGGATGTTTATGTGACCCCAACGCAACCTACAGATTTTGACATTTGACATTTTTAACTGTCAAATTTTTTTTTTCTCCCTGATCCGTTGCCCGCTGACGGAATTTTTATTCGCGCAGTCGATTATTCGTCAAACATCATTTAACATGCGAGAAAAAAAACTTTGACGAAATCAGAAAAAGTTGACGAAATCGGACTTTATACGATTTCGGGCACTTGCCGTGATCTGACAGTTTTGACATGTATAGGGGGGTTGTAGGGGGTCTTCAGGAAGACCCCAAACGATTGTTAAAATTTGACAAATGTCATTTTTTCTCTGACATTTTTTTGACATTTTTCAATTTTTCTATCGGAGGTGCCAATTTTTTTTTGCTGGTCCAGCATGGTTTGAGATGCTTTATTTGACGCACTACGACAAAACGACAATGAACGACAAAAAAAAATCGTCAAATCAAAACTGGATCTTTTACTTTGACAAGCGTCAAGGTAGAGAGACTATTTTGACGTCTACGTGACTCCCACTGAACTGCTATTAGGGGTTGGGGGAGCCGAATTTTGATTTTCTCGACGGGTGCGTCGCTATCGAACTAATCGTTTTTTGTCATTTTTTTGCACATTTTGACTATTTTGACCCCCTAAAAGACCTTCAACGTCGGTGTCATGTATAGCGCGTTTGTTCATTACGTGGCAATACCTGTAAAACAGCTGTCAAAATTCCTGTCAACAATCAAATTTAGCTGTCATGTCAAAAAATGTAATTTTAATTTTTTTTCTCAATTTTTGGTACATAACGGATAAAGTTGACAGTTTACAATAATTTTGACAGTCTCTCCATACAAACCTTACCACGTTTGACAAACGCCCCATACATGACTTTGACAGCAAAAGTCATCTTAGGGGTGCAAATTAGGAAAATCTCTAAAATGATGGAAATCAATGAAATTCGAACCCATTGCCTATGTATATGCACATAAAAAATATTTATTTAATGAATTTCTTGATTTTCATCCCCAAGACGAGGTTCTACATCAAAGTCATGTATAAGGGGATTGTAAAGCGTTATGAGACATCTATTTTACGCCTGTCAAAAATGCACATAATTGTCAAGTTTAGCTGTCATGACATAAACAGTGATTTTTATACTTTCCGGTATAAAAAAAAAAACTTGACAGTTTATATTAAATTTGACAGACGTTTCAGAAAAGGTGCAAAGCCGCCCACAAACCTTCCATACATGACTTTCACATCGGATGTCCACATCAAAGTGAAAATGAGGAAATACCGAAAACTTGCGAAAAAAACGGGATAATTCGCCGCATCATTACAAAATTCAAAAAAATGAATTATAAATCAAAAGTTGTTTTTAGGTCGTGTTTACAACCATCAAAGACACGACACCACCGCTGTCCGCTTGCGGGCAGCGGCAAACACGACAACCGAAGGCACGACACCACCGCTGTCCGCTTGCGGGCAGCGGCAAATACGACAATCGAATAACGATTCCATAAACAAACACAACATATCAAACACCATACCACAAACAAACACACTAACAGACACCCAACACCACAAACAAACACACTAAGAAAACACCTAAGGAAAAACAGATAAATAGAAAACAACACAACGACACACCGCTGCCCGCTCGCGGGCAGCGGCAAATAAATAACACTAGTTTTACAAGTACAGCTATTCACTGTTGTACATAATAAATACCTATACACCTATATACTTTCTCATAAACAGCTGCTTATGTATTCGTCTGATTTCGGAGCAGCTAATCTCGATTCGTGCGAGTTTCGTAGAGTCGTACAATACGTCTAATCGCACGCACACAACGCCGTGTCGAAGACTGCCGAACAGAAACGACGTTAGACGATGCACAGCATTCAAGCCACACCACCGTGCCCGTCGGAGTGGGGAGCGTTAGGTTTTTTCTGGATTCGGTCCCCGCGCTCAAGGCCCGCGATAGAAGCTATGCAAAAGCTTAAAAATCCTCTCAGGTTTCACAGGAGCCACAGGAGAGGGAGCTTTGACTAGAATTGTTTCGTACTACGTTAACAAATGGGTCTGGTGAAGCATTGCACTTGTCGATTGGTCAACAGAGAAAAGACGCACGTATGTGACAGAGGGAGGCCTAGGTTCATAATAATCGGTTCACCCAGAAAAAATATGAAACAAAATTGGATTGAAATTAAACTGGAAGCTTTTTTGGTAGTGTGCTTTTTTATTGAAATATGTCGTGAACTACCTTTATTAAATTCGAAATTGGTAAACTACCTCCATTAAATTCAAAATTGGTAAAGCTACCACCATTAAGTTGGGAATAGCTGGAATAAGGTAAAGCTACCACCATTAAGTTGGGAACAGCTGAAATAAGGTAAAGCTACCACCATTAAGTTAGGAACAGCTGGAATAAGGTAAAGCTACCACCATTAAGTTGGGAACAGCTGGAAAAGGTAAAGCTACCACCATTAAGTTATGAACAGCTGGAATAAGGTAAAGCTACCAACATTAAGTTGGGAACAGCTGGAATAAGGTAAAGCTACCACCATTAAGTTAGGAACAGCTGGAATAAGGTAAAGCTACCACCATTAAGTTGGGAACAGCTGGATTAAGGTTAAGCTACCACCATTAAGTTGGGAACAGCTGGAAAAAGGTAAAGCTACCACCATTAAGTTATGAACAGCTGGAATAAGGTAAAGCTACTACCATTAAGTGGGGAACAGCTGGAATAAGGTAAAGCTACCACCATTAAGTTATGAACAGCTGGAATAAGGTAAAGCTACCACCATTAAGTTGGGAACAGCTGGAATAAGGTAAAACTACCACCATTAAGTTGGGAACAGCTGGATTAAGGTTAAGCTACCACCATTAAGTTGGGAACAGCTGGAAAAAGGTAAAGCTACCACCATTAAGTTATGAACAGCTGGAATAAGGTAAAGCTACCACCTTTAAATTGGGAACAGCTGGAATAAGGTAAAGTTATCACCATTAAGTTAGGAAGAGCTTAATTTTGGTAAAACTACCTCCATTAAATTAAGAACAGCTGTTTGGTAAAACTACCTCCATTAAATTGGGAAGAGCTGAAATTTGGTAAAACTACCTCCATTAAATTGGGAAGAGCTAAAATTTGGTAAAACTACCTCCATTAAATTAAGAAGAGCTGAAATTTGGTAAAATTAACTCTATTAAATTGGGAAAAGCTGAAATTTGGTAAAACTACCTCCATTAAATTAAGAAGAGCTGAAATTTGCTAAAACTACCTCCATTAAATTAAGAAGAGCTGAAATTTGGTAAAACTACCTCCATTAAATTAAGAAGAGCTGAAATTCGGTAAAACTACCTCCATTAAATTAGGAACAGCTAGAATTTGATAAAGCTACCTCCATTAAATTAAGAACAGCTAGAATTAATAAAGCCACCTCCATTAAATTAAGAACAGCTAAAATTTGGTAAAACTAACTCCATTAAATTATGAACAGCTAGAATTTGATGAAGCTACCTCCATTCAATTGGGAACAGCTGAAATTTGGTAAAACTACCTCGATTAAATTGGGAACAGCTATAATTTGATAAAGCTATCTCCATTAAATTAAGACATCTACAATTTAATAAAGCTACCTTCATTAAATTAAGAACAGCTGAAATTTGGTAAAACTAACTCCAATAAATTGGGAACAGCTAGAATTTGAAGAAGCTACCTCTGGAAGAGCTGAAATTTGGTAAAACTACCTCCATTAAATTAAGAAGAGCTGAAATTTGGTAAAACTACCTCCATTAAATTGGGAACAGCTAGAATTTGGTGAAGCTACCTCCATTCAATTGGGAACAGCTGGAATTCGGTAAAGCTACCTCCATTCAATTGGGAACAGCTGAAATTTGGTAAAACTACCTCGATTAAATTGGGAACAGCTAGAATTTGATAAACCTACCTGCATTAAATTAAGAACAGCTAGAATTCGATAAAGCCACCTCTATTAAATTAAGAACAGCTGAAATTTGGTAAAACTAACTCCATTAAATTGGGAACAGCTAGAATTTGATAAAGCTACCTCCATTAAATTAGGAACAGCTGAAATTTGGTAAAACTAACTCCATTAAATTGGGAACAGCTAGAATTTGATAAAGCTACCCCCATTAAATTAGGAACAGCTGAAATTTGGTAAAACTAACTCCATTAAATTGGGAACAGCTAGAATTTGATGAAGCTACCCCCATTTAATTGGGAACAGCTGAAATTTGGTAAAACTACCTCGATTAAATTAAGAAGAGCTGAAATTTGGTAAAACTACCTCCATTAAATTAAGAAGAGCTGAAATTCGGTAAAACTACCTCCATTAAATTAGGAACAGCTAGAATTTGATAAAGCTACCTCCATTAAATTAAGAACAGCTAGAATTAATAAAGCCACCTCCATTAAATTAAGAACAGCTAAAATTTGGTAAAACTAACTCCATTAAATTATGAACAGCTAGAATTTGATGAAGCTACCTCCATTCAATTGGGAACAGCTGAAATTTGGTAAAACTACCTCGATTAAATTGGGAACAGCTATAATTTGATAAAGCTATCTCCATTAAATTAAGACATCTACAATTTAATAAAGCTACCTTCATTAAATTAAGAACAGCTGAAATTTGGTAAAACTAACTCCAATAAATTGGGAACAGCTAGAATTTGATGAAGCTACCTCCATTTAATTGGAAACAACTGGAATTTTATAAAACTACCTCCATTCAATTGGGAACAGCTGAAATTTGGTAAAACTACCTCGATTAAATTGGGAACAGCTATAATTTGATAAAGCTATCTCCATTAAATTAAGACATCTACAATTTAATAAAGCTACCTTCATTAAATTAAGAACAGCTGAAATTTGGTAAAACTAACTCCAATAAATTGGGAACAGCTAGAATTTGAAGAAGCTACCTCTGGAAGAGCTGAAATTTGGTAAAACTACCTCCATTAAATTAAGAAGAGCTGAAATTTGGTAAAACTACCTCCATTAAATTGGGAACAGCTAGAATTTGGTGAAGCTACCTCCATTCAATTGGGAACAGCTGGAATTCGGTAAAGCTACCTCCATTCAATTGGGAACAGCTGAAATTTGGTAAAACTACCTCGATTAAATTGGGAACAGCTAGAATTTGATAAACCTACCTGCATTAAATTAAGAACAGCTAGAATTCGATAAAGCCACCTCTATTAAATTAAGAACAGCTGAAATTTGGTAAAACTAACTCCATTAAATTGGGAACAGCTAGAATTTGATAAAGCTACCTCCATTAAATTAGGAACAGCTGAAATTTGGTAAAACTAACTCCATTAAATTGGGAACAGCTAGAATTTGATGAAGCTACCCCCATTTAATTGGGAGCAGCTGAAATTTGGTAAAACTACCTCGATTAAATTGGGAACAGCTAGCATTTGATAAAGCTACCTCCATTAAATTAAGAACAGCTTAAATTTGATAAAGCTACCTCCATTAAATTAAGAACAGCTGAAATTTGGTAAAACTAACTCCAATAAATTGGGAACAGCTAGAATTTGATGAAGCTACCTCCATTTAATTGGAAACAACTGGAATTTTATAAAACTACCTCCATTAAATTGGGAACAACTAAAGTTTGGTTAAGCAACCACCATTCAATTAAGAATAGCTACAAAAAGGAAGATAGACGTGAAAAAACGAGCAGATAACAACAGTTCAGAAGGAAACAAAAAGAAGAGAATAGATTAGAGTATTTAATATCGATGATGATGCAGCGAAGCTAAAGTAGGAAACAAGATCCAAGAGCTAATCGAATCATTGAATAGGTGCGATGGACATTTAAGATGGGTGTCACCGGTGGTATCTATATTAAAAGAGAATAACGTCTGTGTGTCGATAGGCGGCGAGCTAATACTGCCACAGGCGAGAGAATTCCTTACCTTGTATGGGCGAACTATTGCCGAGTATTGGACGGAAGTGAAACCAGAAATTGGGGTCCTTCCAAAGAGTCCTACTGGTGCGTATTCGAGCAGAAGGCTGAGATGGTGGGAGATGGAAGATAAGAGGCAATGGATTGTATGTTTGATGACACGCCACGTAAAACTATTGTTGACGCATTCATCCACCCTCGACGTCAGGCCGAGTTCGGTTCCTGGCCGGCAGAGAGCTTCGAAACCCGCTGGGTGAAGGTGAATGCTACAGAATGATAAAAGGAAGGGACTTACCGAGGATGACACCCGTCGACACTTAACACTCTGCAGAGCGAACTGTTTGATACGCGGGATATGTTAGTTTTCACAATTGTTCAATAATGTTGCTGATTTGGCAACTACGCGAGGTACATTGAGTGCCGCGTGAACCTCCAAGATCGCGGCTTCCGGGTTTCTTTACAACACGGCGCGCGACGACGTTTCGTTTGTCTAAAGGCTACGCGATGCTGACTATTGGGACGTCACATTCGAAAGACGACCACTGTTGTTCACTGTGGCTCTTGTTCACTGTTGAACTTGCACTTTTTTGACTCTTCTTACTCGTCGATGCAAAAACGAGTTGCGGGTGCAGGACTAGTGATGGGAAATAGGTCAAGGTAATGTCGATTATTGGATTGGATAGGATGTACCAAGCCGCAACACCTACTTTAGTCTGATTTTATGATGTCCTAGATGTTTGTAATAAATTCTCTTTAGTTCTGAATCTGTTAGTGATTTGTAAATAAAGGAGGAATGTCGTGTATGTCCTGGTCAGAGACATGCACACATTGTCTCGTGTGCTTGTACGTGAGTGTTCAGACGTTAGAGTTACCCTAGCCGATTGCGCGGGCGCACGTGCTATTACTTGATGTGCGTGCATTGGCGAGCCAGTGATTCACATAGGAAAGAGCGGACACTACACATATATTGCGGCAAAAAGGCTCTTAATATATTTCAAAAGCACTAGCAACTATGCCTTATGTTTCAAGTAAATGTGTGGTTTACAAAGTTTATGCTAATGCAGATTGGGTCATGAGTAGCAGTGATGATTACCATTCATATACTGGTCATGCTGTTATGTATATGCTGGCAATCTCGCAAAGATTTTTTGACGACAGACGTGGACGAACGGTTAGCGAATGGTTTGTTGCGCGTAAAGTCTCGGGTTCGATTCCCGGTCGGAAAAATAATTATTTATTTGTTAATAAAAAAGAGGTGGATATTTTCTTCAAGAGTGGTAGGCAGTGGTACCAAGTTTGCCCACCCGGGGTTATTAATTATTACTATATGCAATAATTCGTCGTCCATCTTCTCTTTTCGCTCCGTAAATCTTGACAAGCAAGCACTCACAGCTCGAGAACTGACTTTAGAAAAAGTCTGACGCAAGAATCGGATGTGTATTAAGGCCGGGAATACAAATCCGATTTCGTATCCGATTGTCTGATCAGACTATCGGATCGTATGCACTCAATACACATCCGATTCTTGCGTCAGACTTTTTCTAAAGTCAGTTGTTCCCGAGCTGTGAGTGCTTGCTTGTCAAGAATTACGGAGCGAAAAGAGAAGATGGATATGCTTTTTTTGTATTTATAAATCGATAACTCATATAAAAATGACAGATGAAAACAAAAATAAATATAGAAAAATTCCAAATAGCTGAAACTATAGTCAATTGGAAACTATAGTAAAAAAAATATTTAGTACTTCCAAATATGTGTATAAAGTTTCATGATGATCGGTTAAGTAGTTGTTGCGTGAAAACGTAACAAACAAACTCACATTCACATTTATAATAATAGTAGGATATGCATATTCAGAAGGTAATAACAATAAAAAAAAATCTAAACACCTGAAAGTGTCATTTTGTACGTGTAACACCTAACCAAAAAAAACCTGCCAATAACTAACCTTGGGCCTATATTACTTTAAGTATATAGTATACTTAAGTATATACCTATATACTTGAAAATTCGCAAAACGGACACAACCGTCAATGACGTCTGCCCTCACGCGTCTGCCTGCCCGCGTTCCGACTTCTTCCCCCACTTTACTCGCCGTGCGTAGAATTTACGCTACACTATTTTGGCTATATTGGCTTACACATAAGATCTAGATATATACTGTCGCAAGCTTTTTTGTAGGTCTATTTAAGATAAACATATTCATAATACATTACATATGTGTAACTCTAGCGGTTTTGGCAGCGCACGCCAGAATAGCTCGCAGATGGTAGATTTTTATCCTACTTACTTGACACTTATTGTCATATTTTTGACAATTCACACAATATCTTGATAAATTGTAGCCTGTATAAGGTATATAAATTCTGATGTATAAGCTATATTATTTTCATTAAAATCCATTCAATAGTTTCGGCGTGAAAGAGTAACAAACATACATCCATCCATCTATCCATCCATACTCACTAACTTTCGCGTTTATAATATAAGTAAGGAAGTAAGGATAATTATTACTACTCCAGATGGGCAGACGGGGTACCACTGCCTACCACTCTTTGACAAGCAGACCTGAAGCAAATATCCATCTCTTTTTATTTAATAACAAATAAATAACTATTTTTCCGACCGGGAATCGAACCCTTTACCCTTTACGCGCAACAAACCATTCGCCAACCGTTCGTCCACGTCTGTCGTTAAAAAATCTTTGCGAGATTGCCAGCATATACATCACAGCATGACCAGTATATAAATGGTAATCATCACTGCTACTCAAGACCCAATCTGCACTAGCATAAATTGTAATAGGTTTACAAGTTTACGAGTCGTACTTGAAACATAGTTGCTAGTGCCTTTGAGATATCTTAAAAGCCTTTTACCGCAGCTATGTTCACACTTTCCAATGCGAATAGAATTGGCTCAAGTAACTGACTGGACGTGTTCAAATTGATAAGCACAATATAGAGCCTATTATCTCCTGGTATGAATAGTCCACAATTTTTGGACCCAACTTAATGTAGGTACAAGCGGAGTGGCAGCAGAATTACAGTCTTTCGTACCATATTTATTGGGCAAATTATTTACAAATCGGAAGTACAAATCAGAAGTAGTAATCGGAAGTACAAATCGGACGTGTATTTTGTTTCTGTATTTTGTATGCAAACTGCACCTTCAGACAATCGGATCGGCCATAAAATCGTAAGCGCCTTGGCGTTGCTTCCGATTCTGACATCCGATCCGACTATCGGATGGGACGTGTATTAAGTATTTAAACAAATGTATGGCACGAGTGCCTTCTGATTGTCTGATCAGACAATCGGAGAGCAAAATCGGATTTGTATTCCCGGCCTAAGTAAATACGATCCGATAGTCTGATCAGACAATCGGAAACAAAATCAGATGTATATTCCCAGCCTAAAACACTTTCTTTCACATAAAAAAAAATCTGGACATCTATCTTAGTTAATGTCATTTTTGTCATTTATATTTATTTTTTAATATTTGTGAAGATTTTTAAATACAAATGAATCTTAAAATTATTTATTTATTTTTCCTAAATCTACTTTGTGTTATGGATAGTGTAAATACCAATAATAATAAAACACACCGGCGTTTTATTCATTACAACAAATCCCCTTCTTCAATAGGTTTTATGGTAAGAATATCACTTTATTATTAACTAGCTGATCCCCTCGGTAAAACCCGCGGATATAACTCGTGACTCTTGAGTATATAACAGAACCCCTTGCGTCCCTGTGGTCCATGATGAGGTACTCCAGAGTGTTAATGATATATCAGCCCAGGTATCTATAATATAAAAATGAATCGCAAAATGTGTTGGTAAGCGCATAACTCAACAACGCCTGGACCAATTTGTCCAAATCTTTTTTTAAAATGTTCGTTGAAGTTCAAGGATGGTTTTTACGGCGAGAAAAATTAGAATTATTGCTGGAAAAACCCTAAAAATAGCCCTTTTCTTTTTCCCATACAAATGATTTCTAACTAAAACGTAGTCAATTTGAGCTTTATTGCTATGGTATAAAGTTCATATTAAATTACAAGCACTCACTGTTGTCTAAGCAATGTAGGTGTGTTCCTAACGTCAAAGATCATATCCATCAAAACAATGTGCGTGTGTGCGTTGGAGCACAGAATACATAGTTAAAGGAGTTTAATGTCGCGTTCCGAAACTCGCGTTTCTTTTGTATTAGTTTCGGCACGCGAGATAAAATGCATCAGTTTCCACGTCATTACATCAGTCAAACAAAAATCGCGTTACCAACAGTGTTTTATTATTTTTAATATACAAATTTTAAATAAATAAAACAATTCGTACGGCTTAAAAGGATTTGACTTCAAGTCATATCAAATTTTAAAAAAAAAAGTTGTCTGTTACCTAATCTACTGAGTTTGCTTTTGTCAACTGATACACGAAACAAATTCGTATATCGTGTTTTGTGCAGAGTGTTTAGTTAGTTAGTGTTTGTTTAGTTCGTGATTAGTAAAAAAATAATTTATATTTGATATGCCTCCTATAAGACGAAGCAATTTAGGTAGAAGAACCAGAAATGCTACAAACCAAGCTAATTACCGATCTAATCGTACTGCACAAGAACGTGACGACGGAAATGAACGTGAAAGAATTCGGATATCACAAACGCGTGAAGCGCGAGCGCGACATTCAACTAATAATCGCGCAAGTTTGAATCGAGCTGCTTTCAGTTACGATGTGTCAATTGACTACAGTAACTACCAATGTGTTGTTATTGGTTCTATGAACTCGGTTTGCTCACACTGTAAGGCATTAAAATACAAAAACGAAGCCAATGGATTGTGTTGCGTAAATGGTGAAGTGAAATTGATACCATTGGATCCACCACCAGAACCATTGTACTCATTGGTTTCAGGAATAGGAACAGATTCTATACACTTTTTGACACATATCCAACAATATAACAATTGCTTTCAAATGACTTCATTTGGGGCAACAAATGTAGTTCGGGAAAATTTTATGCCAACTTTCAAGGTATGTATTATAGCAGTTACTCATAATTATTTTAGCGAACAAAATTTTCTGTCACCAAAGTTAAGATGTGTCACTAATCTTCAATTTCTTAATCATTACGAAATATATCACTTAGTCATCATATTATATGGTGATTCAGTTTCAGTGACACTTTTATTATATTTTATTATATTTGATAGATATTAGTTAAAACTAAATATATACTTTTTAAGATCAAATATTATTTAAGTTTGATCACTGACAATCCATTAATTTATACCACACCATAATATATTTTTTTTATTTACAGATACAAGGGCAAATATATCACAGAGCAGGTTCACTGTTACCAGTGTCAGATAGCGACAACAAATTCCTGCAAATTTATTTTATGGGCAATTCACTACAAGAAATTGATCTGCGTTGTGCACATAACAATTTAGTAAAGAGGTCTATTGTAGAACAATTACAAACTTTATTTCATCAACACAATCAATTGATTATATTGTTTAAAACTGCCCTGGATCTGATGCCATCCGATAATCACAAAATTGTAATCAGAGCTGATAAAACACCTGCAGGTCAACATACAAGACGTTTTAATGCACCAACTATTGATGAAGTTGCTATCGTTGTAGTTGGAGAAAACTTGGAATCCCGTGATATTGTTTTACATCGTCGGAATGATCAATTACAACGTATAAAGGAAATATGATGCACCGCTCATATGATGCACTGCAATATCCCATTATATTTTGGCAAGGTGAAGATGGCTACGATTTCTCAATAAAAATGATAAATCCCATTACAGGTAACTAAAATATTAGTTTAGCTATGGCGATAATATCTCAGTCATTATATTATGTATTTTAATTTTATATTTGAATGTTATTAAAACAAAAACTATTTACAGGTTCTGAAACCAACAAAAAAGTAAGTTCAATGAACTATTATTCATACCGCCTAATGATTCGGGAAAATGAAGATAATCACATATCGAAATGTCGGCGATTATATCACAAATATGTTGTTGACATGTATGTTAAAATTGAAACGGAGAGATTAACATTCATCAGGTTGAATCAAACCAAACTCCGATCTGAAGAGTATATTCACCTTCGAGATGCGATTAATACTGATGGAAATGCACAGAATGACTATTCTTCCAGCAACATACATCGGAAGCCCTCGGCATATGCACGAATATGCTCAAGATGCCATGTCGTATGTTCGTCATTATGGTACAGCAGATTTGTTCATCACATTTACATGCAATCCGCAATGGATAGAAATCAAGCAGGAGTTTTTCTCTGGGCAATCACCCATTGATCGTCATGATATTACAGCCAGAGTCTTTAGACAAAAGTTGAAATCTTTAATGGATTTCATCGTAAAACATAATGTGTTTGGTGAGACACGCTGCTGGATGTATTCTGTGGAGTGGCAGAAACGAGGATTGCCACATGCACACATTTTGATTTGGTTGGTTGAAAAGATAAGGCCAAATGAAGTTGATGCAGTGATATCAGCTGAAATCCCTAATGTACAGGTAGATCCTGGATTGCATGAGGTAGTTATCAAAAACATGATACATGGTCCCTGTGGAACTCTTAATCAAAATTCACCGTGTATGATGAATGGTAAATGTTCAAAACGATATCCACGGACATTAATATCGGAAACAATTACTGGTAATGACGGTTATCCATTGTATCGTCGCAGATCGACAGCAGACAATGGAAAATCAACAATTGTCAAATTAAATCAACAAGATATTGAAATAGATAATCGTCGGATTGTTCCATATTCACCCATTTTATCAAAGACATTCAAAGCACACATCAACGTTGAATCTTGCCATTCAGTGAAATCTATAAAATACATTTGCAAATATGTAACCAAAGGGAGTGATATGGCTGTGATTGGAATTGGTGCAGCCGCACAAAAACGTTAAAAAACTAAAAACTGATAGGGAAATTCGCTTTGTTTCTGTCTAACTCAGCATACTTTAGCGGAATAAAAAGGATGGGGCGAATTTAAACGGTTTTAGATTTCGGTTTGGATATTTTACGATTGCACATTGAAATATAGAATTACTCGCGAAGTAATAAGATCTATTTTAGATTACATTTGTTACGCTATTAGTTTTTTTGAACGCTGTGCAACGCATTTTATCCTTACTTTACTCTATGTATTTTATCCTATGTAATTAGAGACCATATTTGCGTACATGATTACAATTACTTGATACTTGGATTTGTTTATGTTTCAAGTTCTGATGAGTGAAAGAAATGTTTTAGGTGTTTTGTTTCGTTGCAAGTTAGGCAGTTTGAGCTTGGTGACACATGCACTTCGTTTACGTAAATTAGTTATTTATTTTATGTTTTGGTAATAATTTAAATAGGTAATTTCTCAAGTACTATACTTTGTAAATTTATATTATAATAAAAAAATAGATAGGCATATTAGTGTTGTGTTTTTATTGTGTTTATAATTGTAAATTGTAATTGTAAACAAAGAGATAGATATTTGCTTCAGGTTTGGTTATCAAAGAGTGGTATGCAGTGGTACCCAGTCTGCCGATCCTGGGTAGTACCACCACTTACCAAGTATACCAAGTATACAGACCGTGAAGTGATTTGGTCGCGTTATGAGATCAGCTTGTAAGTTGCCGGTTCCAACTAGGCCGGCATAGTGAATGTGACTGTTAGAGTTATTGAATTGTAGTAGCATTCACATTTTGTCGACAGAATCGGTAATCGAACTAAAAAGTTCGGTGCATCTTTTCTCTGTAGAACAATCGACAAGTGGAATGCTTTGCCAGCCCATGTGTTCTCTCCCTCCTATAACCTTGGATACTTTAAGCGATGCGTGAAGAAGCACCTTTGGCCGGCATAGTGACGGCGGCTGAGACAGCCGTGTACTAACTCGGTTGTTTCAGTCGTCGGCACTTTTGGATCTCCTCTTGCTTATCATCAGGCAGGTCGATGTCAAATGTCGTGTCACAATAAAAAAAAAGCAGGGGCATCCATTCTTGGACCACACTCCAGCTTAACATCAAACGGGGTGCTATCATATGTCGAGTCATAATAAAAAAAACATATTTAAATTTAACTTGGACTTTAAAATATTTAGTTTGAACCATCGTTTTAAATTTTTTTGTTTTATTTTTCCTCGAAATGTCACGAAAACCTTGTGAGGTACTCGTATGTATTCATTTTCAGAAAAAAGAGTCCACCGATTTAAAAAAATGTTCATAAAATTTATAAAGATAATTTATATTTTTTTCTGTGACTCGACATATGACAGCGCCTTGCCTGATGTTGAGCTAAAGTGCGATCCATAGCCCTTATGCCTGACATTCACAATGCCAGTCTATTTGAAACTGGCAACTTACAAGCTAAATCCATAGCTGACGCCACCAAGTCACCTTACAGTCTGCCTACCACTCTAAAATTGTATAAATTATATTATGAAATATAAATTATACAATTTCAGTATACATTGTATGAATATATACTTACCAAATAAAACAGTAGTTTTGAAAATATTAAGAAATAGAATATTAAAAAAAATTAATAGATAATAATAAATCATTGTACCGTACGTACGTACTTTGCTTTTTAAATCAATCAATTTCCTTATCTGTCGGATTTCTAAAATCGGATTTTGAAATCGATTTCAAAATCGAAAATGGGATATATATCGGTTTGCGAAAAAAAATGAAAACGCCCATGCTTATTACCCATGGTTATCATCAAGTACTCCAATGCGGCCCCTGGGGCCGCATTCTGTTTCTCTTACGTGAGTGTTAAGTTGTCAAATATAAAGGATTCCATTATATAACGTAACATGGCATTCTATTTCTAAGAATTCGTACGTTATTAATGAAATGAAATGTCAATATAACGGAATCCTATAAAATGATAACCTAACGATTCCGGCCGTTATTTCGCATTATGTTTTAGAGGAAACCTTTATTTAGCGGAGATTTTTGACAATCTTACGAAAAAAAATAACACTCGCTTCTGAGGTCCCGTTAAATAAAGAAAAGATCAATATTATGTGAAAACTGCATTATGGAATGTAAGTTTATTTATCATTGTCTTCTAAATAGTACATAAATACATTTAAATACAGTGTGTACCTTTATAAGTATGTAAATTCTAATAAATACCGTTTCGTGTTTCATTTATATTTTCATTCGATTCGATTTGTCTGCCACCATTTATAGAAGTGAGTAGAGCTGCATTGAAGTAGAATAACAAGAAGACATTTATAGAATTAACAAACCCCTTTAAAAAAAGGGTAAAAAGAGCCTTTGGTGTACTGTATATGCGTTGGAGATGCCTTCTAAGTAAAGAGTGTTGCATTATAATACAGAGGTAACAATAGTTTAACAATAACTGTTGCGGCTAGGTACATCCCTATCCAATAATCGACATTACCTTGACCCATTTCCCATCACTAGTCCTGCACCCGCAACTCGTTTTTGCATCGACCAGTAAGAAGAGTCAAAAAGTGCAAGTTCAACAGTGAACAAGAGCGGTCGTCATTCGAATGTGACGTCCCAATAGTCATCATCGCGTAGCCTTCAGACAAACAAAACGTCGTCGCGCGCCGTGTTGTAAAGAAACCCGGAAGCCGCGATCTTGGAGGTTCACGCGGCACTCAATGTACCTCGCGTAGTTGCCAAATCAGCAACATTAATGAACAATTGTGAAAACTAACATATCCCGCGTATCAAACAGTTCGCTCTGCAGAGTGTTAAGTGTCGACGGGTGCCATCCTCGGTAAGTCCCTTCCTTTTATCATTCTGTAGCATTCACCTTCACCCAGCGGGTTTCGAAGCTCTCTGCCGGCCAGGAACCGAACTCGGCCTGACGTCGAGGGTGGATGAATGGTCAACAAAAGTTTTACGTGGCGTGTCATTAAAACATACAGTCCATTGCTCTATCTCCCAATCTCCAACCGAATGGTGTGTGTCCGAAAAGGAGCACCATCTCAGCCTTCTGCTCGAATACGCACCATTCCCCTTTTTTCTGCTCCAATCGAGCCGGATGACGAATCCTATTTTTTCTGTTTCATTCAAAACAGATGACCTTTAACCCTTTTGGCCATATCCTTATTTTACCTTTGTTCCAAGCGAAAAATCTTATTTAATTGTTCCTAGCGAAATACCTTATTACCTTTTTATCTTTGTTCCCAGCGAAAAACATCCGAAAATATACCTGTTTTACATACCTCAAAACAACTTAAAATCATTCAAAACATTGTTGATGCATTTATCTATCTTTGATAACGTTTACATACTCGATTTATTGCATTCAAATCAATATAAAATACAAATTTAAAATCTCCCTACCTACCCACTTTTAAAATAAATTTGTTGTAAATATAATATTTCGGTTATCTATTCAAATTCATTCATTCCTTCATTCGTTCATTCGTTCATTCATTCATAGACGCCATTTTATAATTTGAGTAATCAAGATGGCGGAAGGAACAACAATTGAAAATGAAATTGAAGTTCTTACTGCAGAATTGAACTATAACTTTAGCGAAATTCAAATCTTATATGACTTATCTAATGAAGTAACAACTAATAAAAGAAAATTACCGTTATTCAATAGTAGATTTAAATGTATCGAAACTTTAAAAGATAAATTCTTACAATTAAACAGAGAAATAAATTCATTGAAACTACAATTGAAACCTAAAAAAGAAATAAACTTTCAAAATATAAAAGCTTTTGACGATTTGTATTATCACGTGATCAGTGTCGCCGAAATACTTAAACCTCCCGCGCATGTTGTAGATATGCCATGCGATAATCAATCTTATCCTGATAGTAATAAGAACCAAATTCGTGCAAGTATGCCTAAATTAGAATTACCTAAATTTGATAGCAATATTGAAAACTGGCATACCTTTTATGATACCTTTTTATCTTTAATACATAAAAATAATTCTTTGTCTAATATAGAAAAATTCCATTATTTAATTTCTAAGGCTTTGAACATTGAACAATTAGGTGAATTTATACTTTTTTATTTAGGTGCACGCGCACTCGATAGTGATACTCGTAAGAGATTTGAATCTCAGAACATAAACAAAATGCCAACATTTAACGACCTACTTAAGTTTCTTCAAGATTATATCAAAATCTTAGAAACAAGTGATCATAGTTTAATATTTTCTAAACCTAGTACATCTCGTCAATTATTTAATACTAAAAATAATAATAAAAATAATTAATTGAGTTTCCGTGCAAACAACTATAACCAAAAACATTCAACTTTACTTCAAAATAATAATAACTTATCTCGTCATGTTAAATACAAATGTTATTGTTGTGATTTACCTCACAGTTTGTACAGGTGTCCCACTTTTCTAAGTTTCAATTCACAACAAAGAATTAACTTAGTTAAGTCGAAGCGACTTTGCCTGAACTGTTTGCGTTCAAATCATAATTTTAGTCAATGTTTATCAAATATCAATTGTGGTACTTGTGGCCTTCGCCACCATGCTCTTTTACACGAGGACTCCGCTTCAACCGACAGCGGCGGAGCCCCGTCCGCTACGTCCGCAGCCGCCGTGTCGCACGCCGGCACCAGTGCATGCTTCGGCAACGGTCGAGCGCATATACTTTTAGGCACATGCCGCTTGCGTATTCGATCGCCGCGCGGGAAAACTATTATAGCCCGAGCGCTAATTGACAGCGGCGCGCAGGATTGTTTTTTAACAATTTAAGTACAATTTCACCATTAAATAATAATAATAAAATCTTTAAAATCAATCCTATTGTGATTGATAAAATAACTTCAAATATGCCTGTAACTGAATTATCTCCCTCAATTCGCGAGCATTTTAGCCACCTAGTTTAAGCCGATCAAGACCTAGACAAACCATCGAAGATCGACCTATTAATGGGTGCAGAGCTGTTTCACGAAATATACGACGGTCAACGTATAGCGCCAGGACGTGGACTCCCGGTCGCGCTTCATAGCATCTTCGGATGGGTTCTGTCTGGCGGACTCGACTCAACGTGTCGTCCACCATCGACTACATCTTCATTGTTAGCTGCAAACTGCACCTTGGATCAGGTGGTCAAGCGTTTCTGGGAAGTTGAAGAACCTCCATCCATGAACATCACAGTTCCAGAAGATGAAGCCTGTGAACACATTTATCAAGAACATGTAACTCGCGAAAAGGACGGCAGATATGTCGAGCCTATGCTCCTCAAGCCTGCAGCAGAGCTTGGAGAATCTTATAATCAAGCATTATCTCGAACTAAGAAAAACGTTTATCTCATCAACAGGATTTGAAAATAGAATATACAAAATTTATGTCAGAATATGAAGAATTAAAACATATGCATTGCGTAAACGCATCTTTAGGAAAATATTTTATCCCTCATCATTGCGTCATTCGACCTGAAAGTAAAACTACACGACTTCGGGTTATTTTCGATGCCAGCGCTCGGAGTTCAAACGGCATGTCGCTCAATGACATCGTTTACAAAGGGCCAAAACTACAAGTAGATATAGTAGATATTATAACGAAATTTCGATTGCATCCCATTGTATTCACCGCCGATATATCTAAAATGTATAGACAAATTTTAATACGCGCATCCGATCGTCCATGGCAACACGTGTTGTGGCGTGATACACCTACACATCCAGTAACGGAATACGAGTTAGACACCATCACGTACGGCGTGAGTAGCTCGCCCTTCTTGGCGATACGCACCCTGCATCAACTCGTACAAGACGAAGGTGCCCACTATCCACGTGCTTCTGAAGTCCTGAAAGAAGAAATCTGTGTCGACGATATAACGACCGGAGCGCCCTCTATCGCTGAAGCAATGAAACTAAAACAAGATTTAATAAAGCTGCTAAGTCAGGGTCAGTTTCAATTACGAAAGTGGAGTAGTAATTGCCCTGAACTTCTAGCAGACATACCTGAAGAGTATTGTATCACTCCGAAGTCTTTCACTGATCAAAGTGAAAATTGTAAAATCACAATATTAGGCATCAAATGGGATCCGCAAATCGATAAATTTATTTATACTTCATCTAAAATAAACATAGTTAACACTAAGCGTGGCATCCTATCAAGTGTAGCTCGTATATACGACCCTTTAGGATGGCTCACCCCCGTTATACTTATAGCTAAATTAATTTTACAAAATATGTGGCGTCTGCAGTTGGGCTGGGACGAAACAGTACCAACTGAGATAGCCAATAAATGGAATGTTTGCGGTTTTCAATGGACTGTAAGTATTATTAAATCAAAACATAAATGAATTCAGGCGCGAACAGAATGAATTCTGTAATGAACTTAACAATTTAAATCATATCTCATTAAATCGTCACGTTCTCCCTTCTGGAGTCAACACGACTTGTCAGCTGATTGGGTTTTGTGACGGTTCGTCCAAAGCATACGGCTGTGCCGTGTATTTGCGAGCAGTCACAAACAATCACATAATAACTAATTTAATTATTGCCAAATCAAAAGTGGCACCCTTAAAGTGAACCGTGAATCGACTCGAGCTGTGTGGTGCGCTGCTATTAGCACGCGTCTTAAATCACATGCAACAATTATTAAGCGATAAAATAAATATATCCGAAACTATAGCATTCACGGACAGCAGTACGGTACTTGCATGGTTGCGTACCGAACCGCACACACTTAAGACCTTCGTAGCTCATCGTGTAGTGCGTATTAACGACCTTGTATCTCCCTCATGCTGGAGACATGTGTCTACAAAAGAAAACCCAGCCGACCACTGTAGTCGCGGTTTAAACTGCTCACAACTTGCCGTATTACGTCAATGGTGGCACGGTCCAAGTTGGCTGAGCAAACCTCAATCAGACTGGCCGTCTTCTATGATCAATAGTAGTCAAGACCCAGTGCCTGAACTTAAATCTTCCTGTTTTATATCTCAATCAATCAATATTGAATCGGTAATAATTCAATTTTTTAATTATTATTCTACCGTAACTCGGCTCCAGCGCGGTGTTGCCTGGTGGCTTCGATTTATTAACAATTGTAAACTTACGCCTCAAATGCGTGTTTATAGTGCACTAACTACTAATGAGTTAGACTGCGCATTAAATCTAATAATTAAACATGAACAAAACTTATATTTCTCAAATGAAATAAAATTAATTATGAACAAAAAACCCTGTAGCCGTCCCTTACAAAAACTTTCACCTTTTCTTGACTCACAAAATATAATTAGAGTAGGCGGACGCATCAAAAATGCTAATTTATCTTTGAACACTACGCATCCAATTTTGTTACCTAAAAAGTCTAAACTTAGCAATTATTTAATTAATCATTTTCACATCACTTACCTTCACTGCGGTCCACGTACACTCCAATCACTTATACAAAGACGTTTCTGGATATTAGGCATAAGAAATCTTATTCGTTCACAATTATCAAAATGTATACCTTGTTTTAGAGTTAAGCCATCGCATAGTCAACCTATTATGAGCAACTTGCCGGCTCCTAGGGTTATGCCGGGAAGTTGTTTCCAAAACGTAGGGATTGATTTCGGTGGGCCCTTCTACGTTAAAGAAAGCAGGCGACGTAACGCAAAATCATACAAAGCGTACGTGTGCCTTATAGTGTGTCTGTCCACGAAGGCGGTGCACCTGGAATTAGTCACCGACCTCAGCACTCAAGCATTTCTAGCGGCTCTAGACAGATTCAGACGGCCGTGGTCTCTGCAGCATGATCATCACTGACCGCGGTACAAACTTTGTAGGCGCGAAACGTTATTTATCTGAATTAAATATCCTTTTAGCAAATAATCACGAATACATATCCAGCAAACTATCTGAACGGTCTATTACATGGAAATTTAACCCTCCAGGTGCTCCTCACTTTGGAGGTATTTTTGAAAGTGGCATTAAATCCACAAAGTATCACCTAAAACGTGTTATCGGGACCCAGTTACTGACGTTTGAGGAACTAGTAACCGTACTTACTAAGGTTGAAGCGATATTAAACTCCCGACCACTCTGCGTGTTATCCTCAGACCCGTCAGAAGTAGATGTTCTCACTGCCGGTCACTTTCTTGTCGGCAGGCCGTTAGTGTCACTGCCAGAACAGCAGTTCGACCAATCTAACGTATCTCTTAAGTGTCGCTGGCAGATGCTCCAGAGGTTCACGCAATCCTTCTGGCGCACCTGGCAGAGAGATTATTTACACACCCTGCAACAGAGGGTTAAATGGTTCACCGCACATAGGCGGGAACCACAAGTAGGTGACGTAGTAGTCATAATAGAGGCAAATCTTCCACCCTTAGAGTGGAGATTAGGCAAAGTCGAAAAGGTTCATCCAGGTCGCGATAACATAATCCGTGTTGTTACTTTACGACTAGCAACCGGAGCTTACTTAGTTAGGCCTGTGGTCAAAGTATGTCCTTTGCCTTTAAACGAATAATCTTATATCTTTAACAAAATTTAGTATAGTTTTATTTTAATTTAGTACCATAGTTAATCATCTTATATCCTAGCATTAACTTAGCGTAATTAAAATTCTTTAAATCTTATATCTTTGTACCTAACGTAATTAAAATCATTTAAATCTATATCATTGTACCTAGCGTAATTAGAATTCTTTATTATCTTATATCTTCGTACCTAGCGTAAATAGAATTCTTTATTATCTTATATATTTGTACTTAGCGTAATCAACTCAATCTTAGGTACACATCTTGTATCCTAGTACCTATAGATTATTTATCTTGAATATTCTTAGGTGCATACCTTGTATCCTAGCATCTATGAAATAATTGTTTTATCTTAACTCGATTTTAGGGCACGTATCCTAGTGTCCATAAAATTATCTTAACTCTGTATTGGTTTGAATGCATTATCTGAGTATGTATCCTAGAGACCGATGTTTTGGTCATCGGGTTGGCAGACGTTTGTGAAACCCCACGTTGGTTTCAAAGGGGGGGAAATGTTGCGGCTTGGTACATCCCTATCCAATAATCGACATTACCTTGACCCATTTCCCATCACTAGTCCTGCACCCGCAACTCGTTTTTGCATCGACCAGTAAGAAGAGTCAAAAAAGTGCACGTTCAACAGTGAACAAGAGCGGTCGTCTTTCGAATGTGACGTCCCAATAGTCAGCATCGCGTAGCCTTCAGACTTCGCGTAGATTGCTCTATCTCCAATCTACCACCGAATGGTGTGTGTCCGAAAAGGAGCACCATCTCAGCCTTCTGCTCGAATACGCACCAGAATATATATACGGTACATACACCAAAATGACATTTTTTACAATTTTTTCTGTCTGTCTGTTTGTTCCAGCTAATCTCCGGAACGGCTGGACCGATTTTGACGGGACTTTTATTGGCAGGTAGCTGATGTAATAAGGAGTAACTTAGGCTACGTTTATTTTAGAAAAAATCTTTTATAATAAATAAAATAAAAGAAAAAACATTTTCCCATACAGAATTGCGTGCGTTCAGAAATGTATTATGGGTAAACTAAGGAAAATATATCAAGCTGTTAAGAATTGAAAACAAATTATTATTATTATCCTATTATTATAAATGTGAATGTCCGTTTGTTTGTTACGCTTTCACACAAAAACTGCTCAACCGATCATCATGAAATTTTGTACACATATTCTTGTAGGTATCAGAAGTAACAAAAAATACTTTTAAATAAAAAAATGTTTTTTACGAAAAATAAAAAATGTTGGACAAAATTTTTTTTTCCTATTATAAAAATAGGTACAAGGAGTTTGTTCAAATCCTGAGTACTATAATACCATCGCACTGTATTACCGACAGTCACGTCAACATCTAATCCAATCAACTCTACTATGGAGACTATACACTATACTTTCCATAGACTATACTTTTAGCTGTTTGAAATTTTTCTTTATTGTTATTTCCTTCTGTTACTTTATGCATATTCTACTATTGTTATAAATGTGAATGTGAGTTTGTTTGTTACGTTTTTTATTTTTGGAGGTACTAGAAGTAGGTTACTTTAATTTATTTATTTATTAATTTAAAAATATATTTTTTACTATAGTTTTCAATTGACTATAGTTTTAACTGTTTGGAATATATATTTATTTTAATTTCCGTCTGTCATTTTTATATGGGTTATCGAGTTATAAATACAAAAAAGTCATAACAAAAAAGTTATGACTGTGTTATAAACCAAATTTTACGCGGGTGAAACCGCGGACACAGCTAGTCTATGATAAATTTAAACAATTCTTAAGAAAGTGCATCTGGTAGAACAACTAACTTAAATCATGAAACAGGACAAGTAAAACACATAGGAAATAGCATTAAAATAAACAAATATATTTCTTGTAATTGAAAGATATACAGATGTTACAGAATAAATGCAAATCTATGGAATGAACTACCTCAAAGTATTAGACAAGCTCCTAATCGTGCAATATTCAAGAGTTATGTGTATAAACACTACCTTTCTTCTTCCCCACATCTTTCATGACAAGAGTAGTTTTATTATATGTTGTGTATTATTGTGTTTAATATATATATGTATATGTGTTTATGTATATGTATAACTTATTTATGTACTTATGTGTATTAAAATGTAACTATTAAGTATTATTATTATGTGTTTGTTGTTATATTCGTACAAATTGTCATCATAAAATTGCACCTACTTACCATTAATACTGTCTTAATGTCCTAAAGGTCTGGCTGTCAGAGAATGTCTAACGGCATTAAGTCCGCCTTTGTACATAGTGCAATTAAGTTTTAAATAAATAAATAAATAAATAAGACATAAAAAATGTAATAAATTCTTAAGCCAAAAATATTGCCAACCCTATCTGTCATTTCAGAATCTCGAAGCAAGGCAAAGATTAATATTATAAAGGAATAATAATAATTTTAAGTCTTTAATATCTGTAATAATTTTACTTTAACCTCATACTCTCTCCGGACCTCACAACTTTAGACTTTTTCGTGTGGGGATATGTGAAGGACCGGGTTTATTTTACCGATTGCCCACTGTTGTGGAGATGGAACAGCGAGTAAAATCGGCTTTCGCCTCAATAACACCGATAATGGTGCGAAATGCCACACAGGCCATGTACAGGCAAGCGAGGATGTGCATCTAGCAAGAAGGAGCACATTTTGAACCCTTAATATAAAATGTTAATTATTAATTGTGATGTTGTTATCTACGAAAAAGTATATATAATTTATGGTTATTAAGATGTTTTTTTTTAAATATTCTTTTTTGTACAGTCTATACTTTTTTAAATTGTACATTAGGTCAAAATATTTATAGGCGTTCCATAGAATATATGTTCTATTTAATTTACTCTTTGATTTCAGTGAAACAGGGTTGGCACATTATTTAAAAAAAATAAGTTATATGAGACCATTTAATACCCTTTAGGGTATTTTGTAACACCTTGTATATTGTAGTTCTAGTTTTTAGCGGGCTCGTTTCCGCACTTGAAGTCCTCTTCGGTATCTTTGTGCGTTCTTTAACGGTTCTCCTTCAGCAGAGCCACCCGATCTCCTCCAGGAAGGCCAGGAGACCCTTCTTGTTCCTGCAGACCTCCAGAAGCGTCATCGCGTTGCCAAGGAACTTCTGTCTTGCTTCTGCTACTGCTGTGCTGTGCTGCTGTTCTCCTGCAACTCAAAAGCACATGTGCAGCTGTCTCTTCCTCATTCAGACATCCCCTACAAAGGGGGCTGTCTGATATGTTGAGGTTGTACAGGTGCTTAATAAAACCACAATGCCCCGTTATAAGACCTACCAAAGTGCGGAGCTTGGCTCTGCTAAGGTCTAGCAGACGTCCAGTCAAGCGTCTGTCGATATGAGGGAGAGCTTCCCTGGACTGTCTGCAATCCGTTGTTCGTGACCATGCGTCTTCATGCTGGTTACCTGTTCTTTATCGCAGCCAGCTACGCAGGAATTGGAATGGTAGGGGCACAATAGGTCCCGGTCCCATCGGTTGACAGGACGATCCCTTCCTGGCCAGCTCGTCCGCCGCGTTATTGCCCAGCGATCCACTATGACCCTTGATCCATTGGAGAGTGATCTGGTTCGACGTGCATACGTCCTCCAATGCCAGGTGGCATTCATGGAGTAGAGCTGAGTTTTTGCAGTTGCTTTCCAGACCCAAAAGTACTGCTTTGCTATCAGAGAGGATCTTGATTTTATGGTTGGCAATTCCCCTCCTCGCTATTGCATGCGCTGCTTGCAGAATACCAACACATTCTGCCTGAAACACAGAGCTGTTTGTTGTTGAGATATTTATGTTTAAATCGGTCTTGGATCCATCGGTGTAGATTCTTAGTTCCTCGGCGCCAGAGTGGTTCTTTTCTTCCTCGCACAGTTGTATTTTATAGCTCTTTTCGAATACTTTCTTCGGGATTCTGTCAACGATCGATACTAGGAGGGGCTGTTCCTCAATTGCATCGTTAAGAACTGTTGTGTGTGTGGCTCGGCAGTCCAGGTTCCAGAGGTTCAATGTTAGAAGCCTCGTTGCCGTCAGTGTCGCCTCCAGCTGCACATGTAGGTGTAGGGGCAGTATGCCCAGAATGACTTCCAGCGCCTTTGTGGGTGTTGTAAGCATGCAGCCTGTGATGGCTGTGCACGCCATACGCTGGAATTGTTGCAGTCTGTCTTAAACAGTCTTCAGCCTGGTTCTGGGCCACCAAGTCGACGCACCGTAAGTGACGAACGGTCTAATAATGGAGGTATACATCCATTTCATAATTTTGGGGCTTATTCCCAAATTATATTTTTGCCTAGTAGTCTACGACATTGCCATAGTGTTAGGTGGCGCTGTCGAGCTTGTTTGATAAGTGTTTGCTCCAGTTCAGCTTGCTGACCAAGATGACGCTCAGATATTTCACCTCCGCTGACAGACCTGTATATTAAGACTGTGCGAAAGAGTAATAGATAAAGAAGAAGTGAAAGGGAACGAGAGACGCAGAGTGGGAAATACATGCTCTACTGCAACTGCACGCACAAAACTTTATCAACGATTTTTGCTCTTTCGGCTTATTGAAATTGACAAATTATAGTTTTTCAGTAATTCTTGATCATTTTTTTTTTCAAAATAAAATTAAAATCGACCGCGCTCGAGAATGTCCAGGTGACGATTTTTTTTACAAGTTTGTGATCTTCCCATTCTCTTCCGTCATACTCGAATCGTCAGATTAAGAAAATGGGCACTTATTAGTATGTAATTAACTCACCTTAGCCTAATCTGACGCGCTCGAGTATTTTCAAAGATCGTTTTTTGTTTTTACAATTCTGACCAGCTGCCCTACACGTACCCCCCTGTATGAAGGGCTAATACTTGGTAGATACACTCTACTGGGTACAAGGTATCTCCATTATATTAATCTGTCACGCTGGAGTAAATCCCGAAATCCCCGCTTGGGCTCCCCTACTATTAGCTTGTTTAGCTATCACAACCCTATATGGGCTCGCATATACGAGCTCGTACTTAGATCTAAATCCTATCATTTAGGTACCTAATTATAATGTTTACTTTTTTTTATATTATTTATAAAAAATACACTAATATTAAAACATCGATTAGTCTTATTATTATATTACTTGCTGCTACGGAACCCTTCATGGGCGAGTCCGACTCGCACTTGGCCGCTTTTTTACTACGGAACCCTAAAAAGAGTACAAACACTATTCGCATGCGAAGACTGTGCCTGGCAGCCAGGGCTGTGTATTGAATGTTTTAGATCATATCACAAATATTAATGTGTTTTGCTGTGCAATATGTGGTTTTAAATAAAAATGTTGATTATTATTCGATTTAAATTTCTACATTTCTACAATCTCATTAATTTTACCCTGAAATTGAAATGGAAATGGAAATTGACAATCCTAGACATAAAATAAGTCCCTATTTTGATTTTGGTTATTTAATTTTAAAGCAATATTCCGCCTGATGATTATAATATTTTGTATTGTATCATTGATCCTAATGGGCGAATTATATTATTTTAAGTATAAGCCTAACATAATAAATTTTATAACATTCAATTACTTGTATTACTTCAATAAATATTCAATATATGAAAGCACATATAAATATTCTTTTTTTATATACAGTGTGTGGGGGGATTTTACGACAATAAATTAAAACCCGGATAGCTAATAATGTTCTCAAACCACATTTAAAAAATCATTCAAAAATATCCATTACTTTAGCCACAAGACATTATTTTTCATTTTGCAATTTTTCTACATGCTGTATTTGTTACTGACCCATATGACACAGGTGAAGGACCCTGGCATCGTTATTTTTATTAAAACTACCTATGCAGTTTAAAATAATGCAAACTGAAGAAACTCCCTATTACACACTCATGTCTATTGAGAATTAAGTATGTGCGAAAGGGATAAAAATATTATTTTATTTCTATGTTAGTCGCTTTTTGTTTAAACTTTATTTAAGTAGGTCAGTGTCAGTCAGTGTATCACCGGCTTCCTGTGACGTTGTGCGTCCTTACGTATAGTAGTGAATTAATAGTGCGAAACTGGCCATTTTTTATTATTATGACAATTATAATATACATTAGATTTATTGTGTAGTGAATTAATTGTGCGAAACTGGACGCTTTATAATTATTGTGACGATCTAGAAGAGACACTTACTTTGGGTTAAATACATACTACTTATAGTTTTTTTTTAAATGTATCGCATAAATACATGAATGAATACACAGGAGTTCGCAGATATGAAGAATGTCATTGATTGTGTTTTGTATTTTGAGAAAAAAATGTGAGTACTTTAGTGTGATTAGTTTTGTTCATCATTACCGCCAAAAGTCCTCGAGGAGTACGTTACGTAGGTACGATGACAAGTGCGCTGTTGCCGCTCTTATCACAGGTCGGTGACCATAGGTACACTAATGGTGTTTTATTATTTTTATATTTTTTCAAAGTTTGTTTGAAAAAAATATTATTTAAATTTTGATGTTAGAATTTATTTGATATTTTTTAAAGTATCCTATGAAGTAATATTGACGCTGTTTTAATTTATTGTCGTAAAGTATATACACACTGTATATTGATTTCGTGATTGGCCGGGATGTTTCTTTTTTATAATGACGCTAATTTTACTCATACTCATTATTTTTCGTTTCCCTAACTTGAGAAATGATAGGTTCGCCGTTTTGGTTATAAATATCGCAATAACAAATGGTTTGAGAAACTCTGGCAGTGAACTCGCCTAGCGAGTTCACTGCAAAGACTTATCTATACATATAATAAAATTGGAGTGTCTGTTTGTAATGTTAAAATAACCGTTTTTTAATACATGTATATGAATATATATACGGTACATACACCAAAATGACATCTTTTACAATTTTTGTCTGTCTGTCTGTCTGTTTGTTCCGGCTAATCTCCATAATGGCTGGACCGATTTTGACGGGACTTTTTTTGGCAGGTAGCTGATGTAATAAGGAGTAACTTAGGTTATTTTTAATTTAGAAAAAATCCTTTTTAATAAATAAAATTTAAAAAAAAACATTTTCTCATACAAAATTGCGTGCGTTCAGAAATTTATTTTGGGTAAACTAAGGAAAATATATCAAGCTGTTGAGAATCAAAAACAAATTATTATTATTATCCTACTATTATTATAAAAGTAAATGTCCGTTTGTGTGTTACGCTTTCACGCAAAAACTGCTCAATCGATCATCATGAAATTTTGTACACATATTCTTGGAGGTATCAGAACATAAAATCCTTTTTAATAAAAAAAACATTTATTATGAAAATAAAAAATTTGTTTGACAAAAAAAAATCCTATTACGAAAATAGGTACAAGGAGTTGGTTCAAACCCTGAGTACTTTAATACCATCGCACTGTATTACCGACAGTCACGTCAACATCTAATCCAATCAACTGTACTATGGAGACTATACTTTCCATAGACTGTTTGAAATTTTTCTTTATTGTTATTTCCTTCTGTTACTATATGCATATCCTACTATTGATATAAATGTGAATGTGAGTTTGTTTGTTACGTTTTTTATTTTTGGAGGTACTAGAAGTAACATGGGTTACTTTTATTTAAAAAAATATATTTTTTTTACTATAGTTTCCAGTGGACTGTTTAACTGTTTGGAATATATATTTATTTTTATTTTCGTCTGTCATTTTTATATGAGTTATCGAGTTATAAACACAAAAAAGGTCGAATTGAGAACCTCCTCCTTTTTATGACTGGTTATAAACCAAATTTTACGCGGGTGAAACTGCGGGCACAGCTAGTCTATACATATAATAAAATTGGAGTGTCTGTTTGTAATATTGAAATAACCGTTTTTTAATACATGTATATGAATATATATATACGGTACATACACCAAAATGACATTTTTTTAAATTTTTGTCTGTCTGTCTGTCTGTCTGTTTGTTCCAGCTAATCTCTGGAACGGCTGGACCGATTTTGACAGGACTTTTATTGGCAGGTAGCTGATGTAATAAGGAGTAACTTAGGCTACGTTTATTTTAGAATAATTCTTTTATAATAAATAAAATAAAAGAAAAAACATTTTTCCATACAGAATTGCGTGCGTTCAGAAATGTATTATGGGTAAATGTATAAAGGAAAATATATCAAGCTGTTAAGAATTGAAAACAAATTATTATTATTATCCTATTATACTATTATTATAAATGTGAATGTCCGTTTGTTTGTTACGCTTTCACGCAAAAACTGCTCAACCGATCATCATGAAATTTTGTACACATATTCTTGGAGGTATGAGAAGTAACAAAAAATACTTTTAAATAAAAAAAATGTTTTTTACGAAAAAAAAAAAAGTTGTTGGACAAATTTTTTTTTCCTATTATAAAAATAGGTACAAGGAGTTGGTTCAAATCCTGAGTACTATAATACCATTGCACTGATTCTTTCGCACTGATTCTTCTCATCACTTGATTCTTTTCGTCAATCTACTTTCACTCATCCTTTCCACATACTTTTTTTTCTATGGTATCTTTAATAGACATCTTTACTTTTCGCAACTTGAGACTTTCAATTACCTTCTCTTTTTTAAAACTATCTATTTAATTTTGTAAATTAGTAATTACTTTTCTCCCCTAATTTTGTAATCTAGTAATTACTTTCTTAATTACTATTTATTCCCTCTATTTATAAGTTTTACGAAATTTAAGTTATGACAGCTGACTAAAACCAACTTATACATTTGTATAATTATTTAAAAAGTAGAAAACTTTTTGATTAATACCTATCGAGACATGAAAAAAGTTGTTATGATGAGATAATTAAATATTTGTATTCTTTATTTGCAATTGTGATATTCCCACTTCGTTTTTACAAAAATGATCATTGCATTCCAAAACCTGGAATGTAATGAATTGGAAAGGAATGATATTTAAGCAGATTTTTGTTATTTATTCAGAATAGAATAGAACATCGACCCTAATTAAAATAACGTGACATTATCCAACTATAGGCTACAATTATACCCTAAAACCATTTTTTTATCATGCCTTTATTTAGAAAATTAATGGAATGTAATAAGTACGTGATATTTAAAACTAAAATCAAAAATATTTTTCGCTACAGTCGCACGAGTCCGTCCATGATTATGCCGTCTATTACGGCAGGCTAAGGGCTCGGAGTGCGCAGGCGGTATAATAAATTATTTAAGGTTGTGCACTTAAAGAGTGGTAGGCAGTGGTACCCAGTCTGCCGATCCGGGGTAGTACCACCACTTACAAGTATACAGACCGTGAAGTGATTTGGTCACGTTTCGGAATCAGCTTGTAAGTTGCCGGTTCCATCTAGGCCGGCATAGTGGATGTGATTGCTACTCACAGTTATTGAATTGTAGTAGCAGTGACATTCATTCATGGACCACACTTTGGCTTAACATCAAGTGGGGTGCTGTCATATGTCGAGTCACAATAAAAAAAAAAAATGAATTCCGATTGCAATTTGCATGGAATGGAATGAACTTTTTTGTTTGACAAAACTTTGATGCCGATTCTTTCTATGTAATGCACTCGTCAAAAATCCTATTTTAGGAAGTAAAGATTCGGCATTAAATAACTTTGTCACAAGGTACAAAAAACCTGTGCTTTTATTTTAGGAAACCGCACTAATGTGCATATGAACATTCTTAACGACCTTTTGACTGAAATTGAATGAAAGTTGAATGAAAGTTGAATGAAATTTAAGCAAGTTTTTCTTAAATTTTTTTTATATATTAGTATATAAACCTAATATGAAAGATGAACCTTTTAGTTCTAACTAAATGTAAAGTTATTCAATCAAAACATTTTGATAAGCTTTAAAATTAATGACGACTTTTGCCCTAGAAAGACGATTTGGGTGAAATGGTGGAATTACCCTTATACTTGTAACGAGTGGTACTACCCCGGATCAGCATATCGGGCACCATTGTCTACTATGTTGACAATCAGACCCGTAGCAAATACATATTTACTGATTAGATTATATATGTATATTTGGAATATCTATACATATAAATAAAATTGGAGTGTCTGTTTGTAATATTGAAATAACCGTTTTTTAATACATGTATGTATATGAATATATATACGGTACATACACCAAAATAACATTTTTTACAATTTTGGTCTCTCTGTCTGTCTGTCCTTCTGTCCTTCTGTCTGTCTGTTTGTTCCGGCTAAATTCTGAAATGGCTGGACCGATTTTGACAAGACTTTTATTGGCAGGTAGCTGATATAACAACGAGTAACTTAGGGTACGTTTTTTTAAAAAAAATCTTTTATAATAAATAATATAAAAGAAAAAAAAATTCACATATAAAATTGCGGTAAACTAATTGCAAAACTAAGGAAAATATATTAAGCTGCTGAGAATTAAAAAGAAATTATTATCCTACTATTATTATAAATGTGAATGTCCGTTTGTTTGTTACGCTTTCACGCAAAAAATGCTCAACCGATCATCATGAAATTTTGTACACTTATTCTTGAAGGTATCAGAAGTAACACTAATTATTTAAAAAAAATTACAAAAAAATAAAAAGTTGACATTTTTTTTAAATAGGTACAAAGAGTTGGTTCAAACCCTGAGTACTCTAATACCATCGCACTGTATTACCGACAGTCACGTCAACATCTAATCCAATCAACTGTACTATGGAGACTATGCACTATACTTAATAATAGTAAATAAATATATTATATTCATAAATAATTCTTCTACATTGTAATAAAGCATGTCGTGACGATCTGTACTCAAAAGAACAATAGATATTAATTAGGTTTTTATGCATGTGGTTGATTGTTTTAAATTAATTTATTTTGTTACTTGTGTTGATCGTAATGCCAATCCGTGGTCTGCCGTGCCCAAGGATGCGTGGCTAGGGGCGAGCCTAGTGTCAAGCGTGCCGTCCCGATGAGTGGCGCGCATCATGCACTAACTAAATGCCCCACTCCGGCGTGCGGGGCTTTGTCGGAGTGGAGCTTTATTTCCCTTGCTGTACGTGGGAACCAAAATGAAAATGAAAAAAATTAAATATTTTTAAAATAGGCGGCGACCTTCCTCGCCAGAAGTCACTCTTGTCAAATGTTCCAACGGGGCGAAAAGCGGGCAGCGGAGAGCCGGTTTGCCACATTGAATGTATGTGGAGGTATGGAGAGAAAGTTAGATGAGGTATGTAAGATGATGTATGATAAGAGTTGTGTGTGAATGAGACGAAGCGAAAGGGCTCAGATGTTACCCACCATGGTCCCTACACAGCGGTCTGGTCGGGGGTCGACTCGACGGCCAGAGCGTGTCAGGGTGTGGGAATGTTGATGTCTGAGAGAATGGCAGAGTGTATGACTGAGTATGAGTGTATGTCTCCCAGACTCTTATGGGTCAGGCTTAGAGTGGGGCTGCACAGACTATTTGTAGTTGGTGTGTATGCCCCCGATATATCTAAGCCACAGGCCGAAAGAGAAGAGTTTTGGGAGAGACTGCGTGATGTTTTGAATGTTGCTAGATCGAATGAAAGAGTTGTAATGTTAGGTGATTTTAATGCATGGGTGGGTGTGCAAATCATGAATGTGGACCATGTGTTGGGAAGGTATGGAGATGAGCGTGTAAATGAAAATGATGTAAGTCTGGTGAATGTTTGTTTGGAGAAGAATCTCCTTGTGACAAACACGAAGTTTTGTCACAAAGAGATTCACGTGTATACATGGGAGAGGAATAAAGAGAGAAGTATAATAGATCTTGTGATTGTGGATGAAAGGTTGAAAGTCAGTGTTGTCGATACGAGAGTTTATCGCGGGGTCAACATTGGAACAGACCATTTTCTTGTTATGTCAAGAATAAATGGTCTGTTCAAGGGTTGGAGAAACCGCAGTCGTAAATCGACAACACCGTTGACAAGAATAAAAGTAGAAAAGTTGCAAGATGCAGAAGTGAAAGAGGAGTATGTAAGTAATTTACGTGAGAAAATAGGAGATGCCTGTAATCATGAGAATGATAGCGTGGAGGAAGTATGGATGGAGTTGAGGAATGGTATGAACTAAGCTGCAAAAGAAGTGTGTGGAGTGAGCAAGAGGAAGAATGTGAGGCCCAACATGTGGTGGGATAAGGAAACGGAAGTATTAGTATGCGAGAAGAAGAAAAAATGGCAGGATCTACTAGCAGTTAAAGCTAGTAGACGAATAAACGCGGGTAAGAAAGATGAAGATGTATGTAAGGCAATGAATGAATATAAAGAAGTAAAAATTAAAGTGAAAGAATGTATAGAACGAAAGAAGAAAGAGGTGAAAGAGGATATTGAAAGGAAATTCTCCAGAAATTTCCGCGATAATATCAAACTGTTCTGGAAACAGGTTAAGATAGCCCGGGGAGGACTGGAGAAGTCTAAAGTGAATGTGGTTAGGGATTCGAATGGTGATTTAGTGACTGAAGAGAAGAAAGTGTTAGGACAATAGAAGGAGTATTTTGAAAGTTTATTTGTGGGGAATGATAATACAGCACCGGAGTGTGTTGATATTTCCTCCACGCTAAATGAAGGTGAATCAAAATGTGATATAATGTGAAAGAGATTTTGAATGCATTGAAAAGAATGAAAGTTGGAAAAGCGGCTGGGTGTGACAGAATAACTGTCGAGATGCTGAAGGGCGGTGGTCAGCTGGTAGTTTTCTGGTTGTGTCTCATTTTCCGTAAGTGTTGGGTGTACGGTCTTGTACCAGGTGACTGGCGCAAGGCTGTCATAGTACCACTATTCAAGGGGAAGGGGTCGCAACAGGAACCCAAAAATTACCGCGGCATCAGTCTTCTCAGTATTGTTGGCAAATTGTATGCGAAAGTATTGATTGAAAGGGTGATGCATGAAACAGATGATAAAATTTGGGATGCGCAAGCGGGATTTAGGAAAGGGATGGGATGTATGGATCAAATCTTTTCTCTAAGATGCGTCAGCGAAAAAGTGTTGGCAAAACACCAGAAGGTATTTTGTGCTTTTGTTGATCTTGAGAAGGCTTATGATCGAGTGAACAGGAGTGAATTGTGGCAGCAGCTGTCCGGGTTTGGGTTGGGGAAGCGTTTGGTCCGTGCACTGAAATCTCTCTATGAGGATTCCAGTGCATGTGTTCGAATTAATGGTGCGCTATCTGACTGGTTTGGCATCTCTAAAGGTGTCAGAGAGGGATGTGTAGCGTCACCATGGCTCTTCAATCTATTCATAGACAGTTGTCTGAAAGAGTTCCGTGAAAGAAAGTATGGTTTAAGAATGAATGACTTGGTGATCAAATGTCTCTTGTACGCCGATGATCAAGTTATCCTTGCATCTTCGGCGTATGAGTTACAGGAAATGGTTACTATAATGAATGCGGAATTAGAAAGGAAAGGTATGAAAGTGAATGTAAGTAAAACTAAAGTAATGGTTTTGGAGAGAGAGGATGAAATGACAGAATGTGAGATAATGATAGCCGGAAAGAAAGTGGAACAAGTCAAACAATTTGTTCACTTGGGAAGATTGTTTACTAGGGATGAAAGAAGAGTTCAAGGGGAAACGTAGTAAACGGTGCCATCCATAGTATAATGAGCAGCCAAATAATGTCCCAAAAGTCACGGATGGCTGTTCATAATGCGGTGCTGGTTCCTACATTAATGTATGGAAGTGAAGGTTGGGTATGGCAGAAGAAGCATGAGAGTAGAATTAACGCTGTAGAAATGCGGTCGTTAAGGAGTGTATGTGGAGTGACGATAGCGGATAGAATAAGGAATAGCACACTGCGTGATAGATGTGGTTTGAAAGAAGATGTAGTGACAAGGATTGACAAAGGAATGCTTCGATGGTTTGGGCACATGGAAAGGATGAGTGAAAGTAGATTGACGAAAGGAATTTATAAATCTGATGTGGATGGATGCGTTAAACAAGGAAAGCCCAGGAGAGTGTTTTCCGACCAAATCGGAGACATCCTCAAGAAAGCTAGGTTGCCTAGTGCCCATAACCATAGAGCCTGTATGAAGAGAATTGTGGATGTGAAGGAAGCAAGGGAGCTGTGTAAGGATCGTGGTAAGTGGCGCTCCATTGTCTCTGCCTATCCCTGTGGGAAAAAGGCGTGACAATTTGATTTGATTTGTTTTTTTGTTGATCGTCTAAATTAATAATAAATACTATTTAATATTTCAGGTAACATTCAAACACAGACACCCGGAAGCTTACGTACATTTTTGCAGTGGTGTTCTTGTCGACAATATGAAAGTGATAACAGTAGCTCATGCCTTTGTAGTAAAAAACGCTTTCTGGATGGCTCCGTTCAAAGGGTAATAATTTAATTTAGTAATAAAACATATTACTAAATTATCTAATTTAATCCAATCATCGATCAATATCATTATTATCATTATATTATATATAATAAATGAAAGTGTATAATGTGTTATACACACGAGTTCGCTAGTTTCTACCTTGATCCTCCCGAGTTTCACGGCAGGATCAAGGTAGTTTTTTTTAATTTTTATTGTGACTCGACATATGACAGCACTCCGCTTGATGTTAAGCCAAAGTGTGGTCCATGAATGAATGTCACTGCTAATACAATTCAATAACTGTGAGTAGCAATCACATCCACTATGCCGGCCTAGACGGAACCGGCAACTTACAAGCTGATCCCGAAACGTGACCAAATCACTTCACGGTCTGTATACTTGTAAGTGGTGGTACTACCCCGGATTGGCAGACTGCCTACCACTCTTTGATGACCAGACCCGAAGCAAATATCCATCTCTTTTTTTTTATTGACAAATATTTGCAATATTTAATATTATTAAATATTACAAATAAGAGCTATGAACAAACCAGTCGCTAAACCGTTCGTCCACGCCTGTCGTCAAAGTTATATGATGTGGTAGTCTTTCATTCCTTATCCATGAAGTTTTCCGTTTTTACCTAAAGCAATTACGTTTAAAGATATAAGGGCTTGAAGTTTTGCTCTATAGAAATTTCGAGAAAAGTTTAGAATATTCTTGGGCGAATGCCAGAGAATCCTAAGACGTATTGAGTTTTCTAAAAATCACCAGAATAATTTGGCAAACTCTAAAATGTATTTAAGTTCATAAAAATAAGTTTAATAGGTCGAAAATAAAAGTTATTAACGCCTAAAAAAGAACACTTAAGGCGTTAATAATATTATATTAAGGCGTTTTAACTATCTAATAATACATACTTTTAAATAAGCAATTCTTGTGTGTATATATATCTGTCGTTAAAATTCATACGTGGCCAAATCCACAATAAATTAAACTGTAGAAATTATGCTTTTTCTTTATTGTATATTTCGAAAGATCTAATACTCTTTTTTGACATTTAATATATAAGTTTAATGTATAATTAATATTTAAACAACCTTAGTAGTTATATATGCTCTAGTTTTAGTAAATAATGATATTATTTTTGGAGATGGCAAGATTTGATTTGAATCTAAAGAATTTGACTAGTTTTGATTTAACTGACAGTGGACATGGACAAATGAAATGAAAAAGCAGAGATGACGTAATCAGGGTTGACACAAGTAAAAGTAGGTAGGAATAATGACTAAAGGTGTTTTTTGTGGAACTATCGTCAAGTAGAATGTTATACGCGCCCATTTTACACCTCTTCCTATACCCTTGGATCGTTCATAGGGACCATAAAGAAACACCTTAGGCCGGCATAGTGAAGGCGACTGAGACGAACGTAGTACTGCCTCGGTCTTTTCAGCCGTCAACACTGGTGAACTTTCCCTTGTTTACCATCAATTAAGTAAAGGTCACATGTTGCGTTACAATAAAAGAAGTAACACTATTTTCAAACTTAAAATTATTAATTTATGTATAGGAAAAAAATTTAAGGAAAAAAAAGAAATTTCAAACTTCTTCTGTAGGTTTGTTATTATGCTAGGTTCAACACATATATTCAAATGCTCATATTTATTTTCTCAGTCTTATCCATAGAAAAGTATATCTATACAACTAAGGGCGGATTCGACCAAACATATTAATACTCCGTATAAACCTTATCCGCAGTGTAAATAAAAAAATATCTCCCGTATAGTAAAGTTTTGCGTTCTACCAACCTTTAGTAGGAGCATAATTTTATTTATACTGCTTGTAATTTTAAACCGCCGATTTTGGGCAGGTAAGTTAGTAATCCTAGGGATAAGCGTGTGTTTGACAGTTCGTTCGAAGATATTTTTATTTGTTTTATGTTAAATTATTTGTCTACGTTTAATGGCAAAACGTAATTTTCAGTGTGTTCTGTGTGTTTAGTGATTAAGCATTTAAGTGTATTCATTATTGTTTTGAAAAAGTACCTATCTGAAAACGAAATTATTGATAAAAATGTCCCGACGCCTAAATTAACTGATAGAAGATACAGACTCCAATAGTGATCTGGAGTATCAACCTCCCATAAGACGTCCGAGATGGATAATAGAAAGACGCAACTTTTTTGACGAATATGATGATTTGGACTTTGCAGTTAGATTCCAATTGTCAAAACAGGCTGCATTGTCTTTATTACAAAGCATAGAACACCATCTGGAATTATGTATCTGATAGGTGAGTTAAATCTATAAGAATTAAGTAGGTACCCAGCCTTTTAATGTGAAGTCAGTAAACTAGTTGCAAAATTGGATATGTACTTTTACTTTTTTTAGGTTGATTCAAGATGGCCAGGTACCACATTCTTCGCCACAATCTGCTCAACGTGGTGCTGTTCGTAATGCACTAATAGAAAATTACTTTCAAAGGTAGATATAATTATTTGTGACTGTACTTGCAATTGTGTAACAGTAAAAGTCAAGTTCATTGCAGATAGTAACCACATATTATTGTTAATCATCAGTCATAAAAGGTCCATACTACAACATAACACTGTTGGAGTATAGACCGTTCAGAAAATTGACATATCCATGTGGCTTTTTAGATAGGTACAACTATGTATTTATTTTATTTTGTTTCAGTTTGCTATAACAATATTAGGGTGTTTGGCGTAATGAAAGAAGACTAAAGTTTTTATTTATTGATGTTTATTAAATTCCTGTTCTTTTAATTTTGTTTGTATTTCTATTTCTATAAGTTGTACTCTCTTTTTTTATATATAATAATTGCTGCTCTTTGATGGCCATCTCTAGCCTGTGCTCATCATCTGCGCGCTTGTTTTGGGCAATAATTGCGTTCATTTTTGCAGTCTCTAATGGGGTGGTTTCTGAAACAGACATTTATGTGTACATTTGGCAGCATCCATTATCAATATGTTCTCATTCCTCTAACACAATTCATATTTTATTTAAGGGAGTGAGAAGAAGAACCGCTAGTATCTACTAACTATATCCTAATGATCCTATTGGTTTTTCTCTATATATAGTTACAAAAGTGACCAGGTATACTAAAAACTTTTTGCATGAACTTGTGGTAGAGCTACTGAAAGCTGAACTTGATATAAAGCAAATTAGTCTTACCAACTCTAGATTTATTTCGTTGGAGGTATGGTCGCCTTCTAGATACATAATTTTTTGGCTTCAATGATTTTGTGATTGGTGTTTTCAATAAACTTGGAGTGTAGTCCCCCCAATCCTAAAAGAAATATTCGTTTCCTTTTTTCTTCCGTCATTATCGAATCGCGATGTTAATTTTTAATTATATTTTTTGCAACAATAATTTTCTGGCAACCACTTTGACAACTAATATTATGCCACAAAATAAAAACGTCAAGTTTTCTATACTATTTCATATAACGTAAGGAACATTTTTTTTGTCGTATTACTCAGTAATTCATCAGTCGTTTAATTTGCCGGATTAACTAATCAGGATTAATTTATCCTGACAATCTGTTGGTCGAACGTCCATGAATTTTTAGTATTGGTATAAAATAACACCGTCGGTTGTTAAACGGCAGATATCGAAAGTTTGGTCGAATCGGACCTAAATTGATTGTTTATTATTTATTTGGTCAACATCAAACACATTTCATTTATTCGAACGTATCAAAATCGTTTTAATACGTGTTTGTAAATCAACAAACAGTCACACAATGAATAGCACGACGACCATTCGCGGCCCAAACCAGTCAGATAGCGCCCCGTTAATTCGAATACATGCACTGGAATACTCATAGAGAGATTTCAGTGCACGGACCAAACGCTCCCCCAACCCAAACCCAGACAGCTGCTGCCACAATTCACTCCTGTTCACTCGATCATAGGCCTTCTCAAGGTCAACAAAAGCACAAAACACCTTCTGATGACAAGGATAACCTGGAAACTTTGATAAGTTAAGGTTTTCCAAATTATTATCTGTGACTTTATAAAGCATTGGAGGAGGTGTAACTTGTGATTCACCCCTTATTATTAGATCAATATAGTCCTTTGCATTGAAGTTCAACTTTGGTGTTTTTAATATTCTGATCCCAGGTTTTTTATTTTTTCTTGCTTCAATAATTCTATTTAATCCCAATTCTTTTATGTGTGGCCGTTCGTCGTTTAGCATAGCAAGTAGAAGATTTTTAGGATGTGCAAAAAATGCATTTCTTTCAATAACCGGGTCAATGATATTCTTGACATTGCAGCTCAAACATCTTGAAAATTGAATTAGCTTAAATACATGAGTTGGGCCATCTTTGAAGGAGCTTTTTTCCTTGATGCTGAACCAAACAGGAGCATAAACTTTTACAATGTATTCTGCAAGTTCAATTAAGTTTTGTGATGGGCTACAAGTGCTTACGTAAAGTCTTAGAATCCTGTTGGCTGTTGTCAACCACCGCGAGTGAGCCATTTTTCCTGGGTCTCTATGAGACAAATCTTCAAAACAAGACCCGCTACTTACTGCATGACAAATTTGATATAAATACTTCTGATCTGTACTAAGACTCTTTTCTCTTTATTCTGATAAAATAGGCATATTTGACGGAATAGCTGAAAATTCACTAACAGGCCGGTTGACACAATTTTCTAAAGCTTTTCCAATTGGTCCAAAATAAAGTTGAGGTCCACCTGTTGCTCCATCTAATTTAATAAATAAATGTCGAAGAGGCAATTCGTTTGCATGCATTTGACAGATGAACCACTGCAGTGGTCTTCCTAACTTTAATTCTATAAAACGTATCACTCCACTTTTCCAGCCAGTGTTTGTAACAGTGCCATCGCACCCAATTACCTCTAAGTTACCTAAATCCAGCTCGTGTTTTGCAGTGAATGAATGGATTGATTCAGCTATCGATTTTCCTGTTCCGGAATATGTCGTAAGATGCCCTAAGTATAATGATCCTGGTTCAACTATTAAAGAAACATGTTCTCTCGTAACAATTTTTTTATATAAACGTTGACCTCTTTTTTCGTAAATCAGTGTCCTGTCTTTTCTTCCATCGAAATAAATGCTTTTAATTTCTGAATAACTATGTTTGCTTTGAATTTCTTCTCGAATTCTTTTTCTAGCTCTGCGAACTTTGCTTCGGTCTATTACTTTTTCTAAATCTTCCGAGGTTACTAAACCAACATCTTGCAATACTGCACTTGCAACTGCTGCTGCCGAACGATCGGAAATGCCATAACGGTACATACTTTAGCTAAGGTAGGAAGAGACAGCATATTTCTTTTGGATGTCAGTGCTGGATTCAAATCGGACCCTTTTGAAGTACTTGGCTGAGGTTCTGCGAAATCTGGAGCAGAGTGAGCTCTGAAAGAAGGTTTTGCTTTGTTCTGTGATGAAGAAAAGCTTTCTGAGTCTATTTTAGAAGCTTGGATCGATTTTTGTTTTCGAATGACCTTTTTTTCTAATTTTTTTGTTTGTATCCGGTCTAAACTGCCAATTGCCATCTTTCGCGCATTTCTTTGGTCATAAAGGAATGGTCTTTCTAGCTTAGGTACTTTTTTTTCGTAAGAGCAAATACATTTATCAAAATCATTACATTTGCAGCTACAAATATCAAACAACTCTGATATACTCTTGTTTTTATATTCTTTTAACTTCAGTCGAAAGTTCTCAGTTTGTTTTGATTTTGGATAACGAATGAAATATAAATACTTATCATATATGCTCTGTAACAGCTGTTTTACTCGTTGAATGGTAACGACAGGCAACGAAGCTGTAGTCCATATTTCAACAACTTCACGAAAAACCACAGTCAATATCAGTTCGCGTCACTCTTTTCGACATTTTAAACATTTTATTTTACGAACAACACAATAGTCAACTTTTCGTTCTTAGCGATGTTACTTAACTAAATAACATAATATGCGAAGGTAATTACAAATAATCATCAAAGTAAGCAAATCAAATTACAAAAGTACCAAGCGCTAAGTGCGTTCTAATAATGATAAAGTTTGTTTACTTTCGGCATCGCTTAAGGTGTTCTGTATCATGATGGTATCATATTTATGTTAGTGAATTTTTTTTTGTTTAATCTTCATTATAATATGAGTATAATAAAACATTTCACAAGAAAAAGAAAGGTTGCGTTAAAGTAATATGATTTTTTTTAAATAGGTCAATTTTACGTATTTTTCAGATCTTTGAACCACGGTAGAGGGCTACAAGCAGGGTCCAATATTTTTATTTTTATTTTTTCCGTATATTTTGTGACCTAATGCAACTTTTCGCACATATTCAGCTAAGAAATTCGAAAAAAAGTAATGACGCTCCACCCTACTGCCCATATAAATTCCAAATGTACCAGAATGCACTGAAATAATGCTCAAGTTGATAGATAATTTTAATAAATAATTTATTTTTTGAATTTAAGGGTTATATTACTTTTATTTTTTCATAATGCAACCTTTTGTGCAGAAGTGTGTGCAGAAGTGTGATGAAGAGTGCATTGAAAGAGGAGTGCAAAAGGGTAACAGTGCCATCCATAGATGTATTATGAACAGCCAAATAATGTCCCAAAAGTCACGAATGGCTGTACATAATACGGTGCTTGTTCCCACATTAATGTATGGAAGTGAATGTTGGGTGTGGCAGAAAAAGCATGAGAGTAGAATTAACGGTGTAGAAATGCGGTCGTTAAGGAGTGTATCTGGAGTGACGATAGCGGATAGAATAAGGCTTAGCAGAGTGCACGATAGGTGTGGCACTGTTACAAACACTGGCTGGAAAAGTGGAGTGATACGTTTTATAGAATTAAAGTTAGGAAGACCACTGCAGTGGTTCATCTGTCAAATGCATGCAAACGAATTGCCTCTTCGACATTTATTTATTAAATTAGATGGAGCAACAGGTGGACCTCAACTTTATTCTGGACCAATTGAAAAACCTTTAGAAAATTGTGTCAACCGGCCTGTTAGTGAATTTTCAGCTATTCCGTCAAATATGCCTATTTTATCAGAAGAAAGAGAAAAGAGTCTTAGTACAGATCAGAAGTATTTATATCAAATTTGTCATGCAGTAAGTAGCGGGTCTTGTTTTGAAGATTTGTCTCATAGAGACCCAGGAAAAATGGCTCACTCGCGGTGGTTGACAACAGCCAACAGGATTCTAAGACTTTACGTAAGCACTTGTAGCCCATCACAAAACTTAATTGAACTTGCAGAATACATTGTAAAAGTTTATGCTCCTGTTTGGTTCAGCATCAAGGAAAAAAGCTCCTTCAAAGATGGCCCAACTCATGTATTTAAGCTAATTCAATTTTCAAGATGTTTGAGCTGCAATGTCAAGAATATCATTGACCCGGTTATTGAAAGAAATGCATTTTTTGCACATCCTAAAAATCTTCTACTTGCTATGCTAAACGACGAACGGCCACACATAAAAGAATTGGGATTAAATAGAATTATTGAAGCAAGAAAAAATAAAAAACCTGGGATCAGAATATTAAAAACACCAAAGTTGAACTTCAATGCAAAGGACTATATTGATCTAATAATAAGGGGTAAATCACAAGTTACACCTCCTCCAATGCTTTATAAAGTCACAGATAATAATTTGGAAAACCTTAACTTATCAAAGTTTCCAGGTTATCCTTGTCATACTCAAGCAGTTGAGCGATGTGTTAAAATGGTGACTGAGGCGTCGATGTCTGTGGCTGGTGAAAAAGCGAGAGACGGATTTATTCGCTCCAAGATTCAGTCAAGAGCTATAATGCCGTATTTCGAAACGAAGAAAGACTTTTATACAAAATAATAAAATTTCAATAATGTAACTGAAGTGATTTTTGTGACAGTGATTTTTTCAATTTTATCGATATTTTCACGATAATTTGTTAATGTAAATTTGTGTTATTTTTATAAATAAATCATGTTTTCTTATTAATTTTTGTTTAAATGTTGTCAATATGATGAAAACATATAATATATATTATATAATAGCTGGCTATATAAAATTTCGAAAATTATTAAAAAAAACTAAATTTTCAAATGAGGGTAGAGGGCTGAAACATATGTCCAAAAAATAAAACAAAAATATATTTGTTAATAGTACACCCTAATGCAACTTTTCGTTGGTATTCAAGATCAATAAAGAAATCTTTTTTTTTCTCCATACAACGACGCTCCACCCTAATGGGCAGCTTCCACCATGATCATTGCTGCATTGGCCAATTAGCTTGGCTGCATTGGCCTTCTTAGCTGCAATCCGCCTTTGTTCCATGTCCATAACCCAGGTGTGGCCCACTTTTGACTGATTACCTATAACATATTACAAGTAGTAAGGATAAAAGAGATTTTAATCAGTGTTTATTGAATAATTGCAATAAAATTATTTTGAATTGATATTGTGGCAGAGTGATTTGCCCTATAACTGGACCAAACTTTAGACCGACAGGTAATTTGTAGAACTGTCTGGCGCTTTACATTTTTGATAATCCCACATTTTGAATGTGTGGGGCAGCACAATCCTAAACTATCAAATGATTTATAATAATCTTATAATGATTTATAATAATAAATAAAATACTAACTTGTTTTACTCTTCTTAGTAGACTCATGAAAACAAAGTGATCTCTTTAGTTTGGGTCTAGAGCATTTTGCAGAACTACTAGTATCTAAAATGTAAAATAATTCCAGGATTAGATTGCTTTCTCTTGTTATACAGTTTTATATAGACACTATTCTTCTAACCATATGATGGTTGTATGATGAGAATTGTGAATGTGAAAGAAGCGAGGGAGTTGTGGCAAGTGGCGCCTCATTGTCTCTGCCTATCCCTGTGGGAAAAAGGCGTGACAATTTGATTATTTTGATTTATTTTTCTAATGAGTCATGTGTCAATATAACTTTTTGAATGATTGTTACCACATTGTACTCCAGGCAGCATTCTCACCACATTTGAATTGTTTGGAGTATTTTTTTTTTTATATAGTGACACGACATCTGACCTCGTCCCGCCTGATGATAAGCAAGAAAAAAAGTTCGGTGCGTCTTTTCTTTGTAGATCAATCGACAAGTGGAATGCTTTGCCTGCCCATGTGTTCTCTCCATCCTATGACCTTGGATCCTTCAAGCGATGCGTGAAGAAGCATCTTAGGCCGGCATAGTGGCGGCGGCTGGGACAGCCGGGTACTGACTCGGTTGTCTCAGTCGTCGTCACTCTTGGACCTCCTCTTGCTTATCATCAGGCGGGTCGAGGTCAAATGTCGTGTCACAATAAAAAAAAGAGGAGGTCCAAACCGGGTTTGTTCACGGCTGCCCCAGTCGCCGTCACTATGCCGGCCAAAGGTGCTTCTTCACGCATCGCTTGAAGGATCCAAGGTCATAGGATGGAGAGAACACATGGGCAGGCAAAGCATTCCACTTGTCAATTGATCTACAAAGAAAAGACCCACCGAACTTTTTAGTTCGACTGCTGATTCGGTCGATAAAATGCGGATGCTTTCCCCGACCTGTGCGGGAATTACGGGAGTGAAAAGATGAGGTAGGAACAAGGCTAAAGAGCTCCTCGGAACATTCCCCGTGGTATAGGCGATAGAGGACGCACAGAGCCGCCATGTCTTTGGACCTTGCACCAAGACCAACACGCTTGGTTAGTGCTGGATGAGTAGCCAAGTAATCTAGAAGGTCTTCGAGCTGCAGTTGCGACACACGGTGCTCCATTGTAAACTAAAAACAGTGACAATTAGTTTTAAATAGTATTACAACAGATTCTCATTAGAACATAGTAATCTATGAAACAAAAATATAAATATCTTGAAATACTTACATACTTTGTCTGTTACAACATCGATAGTTACAAACGAATGACTGCATTTTGAATGTTGTATTTTGTTTCATATTCCTTTCGAAATCCACTTAATAAATGATTTCTCTCATTTTTTATTAAATAAACGCTTATAGTCCCCAGTACAATGAACTAAATCTTTTTTGATACATACAAATATAAAACTTTGTGAGTGCCTTTTTTGTGACGAGTCCGACAAACTTTTTAATGCGACAACTTTCGGCGCTGCTGCGTTTTCGTATGCTCGAGTCCCGGAATTGTCGATATACCGTCACTATGACTCTCCATACATACAAGTTAGATTTTTTGAGAATTGTTTAATAAAATTAGTTTAAAAATAGTGGTCAACTTGTCCGACAAAAATCATGCTGCGTATGGCGTGTCCACCACCCTGAAAATGTCGATATAACGTCACTATGACTCTCCATACATACAAGTGTGATTTTTTGAGAATTGTTTAATAAAATTATCTTAAAAATAGTGGTCAACTTGTCCGACAAAAATCATGCTGCTTATGGCGTGTCTACCACCCTGAAAATGTCAATATAACGTCACTATGTCTCTCCAGACATACATGTCGGACAAAAATAACAATGATATATAATAGTATTCTAAATGCAAATATCGACTTGTCCGACAAATATATTCAGTTAAATAATCAGTCCGACAAAAATAAAACATTATGTGTTAAACTTCTTTTGGTCAATTTCTGACTGAAAAAACTTAAATATTCACGTATATCATTTAAATATATTAAATTAACATGTAATTTGTGGTATGAAATTACAATTATAAAATAATTTTAATCCAAAAATCTGTAAATTTTATTATTTAAAAAATATATATATTGATTGTAATAATAGTACGGGAGGTGGCGTCAAATTTGACCGGAGCATTTTGGCATGGCATTTCTTTTTTTTGTATAGCCAGTTGTTCCAACGCTTATTAATAAATGAGGTGTCAGTTGGCCCAAGACCGGGGCATAAGATGAGAAAATGCCAAGAAACTTGATAGTAAAAAAATATTCTTGGCAAAGATGAAAAAGTAATAATGATTTATTTATGAATGGTGGATTTTAAAAAAAGTATCAGCTGCATCATGTACTTGACATAACATGTTAGCTGACCATGTGAACATGTCAAAAAATCAGAAACAAATTGAATATATTAAAGATTATCATAATAATTTATTTTTGTCAGCTAATTTTTTTTTCATTTTCTCAACAACTTTTAAGTTTGTTACAACTTTTGCAACTTCTGTAAAACTAGGCTAAACTACACATAAATTAATTGAAATAATAATGTATAAGTTATAATTAGTTGTAAAAAACACAATAGGAAATATAAGGTATATCAGATCTTTTTTTTCTTATATTATATATGTATTATATCATCATCATCAGCCAGAAGGCGTCCACTGCTGAACATAGGCCTCCCCCTCAGAACACCATTTCGAACGACAAGGTGCCAGTTGCATTCACTGGTTATTCGTGACTTTCACTATGTCGTCAGTCCACCTAGGGCAAAGGCCTACCCTTCAGGCACTGTGGGATGTTTGACGAGAAGATATAACGCAATTTCCTGAACGCCGCATATCCGAGTATATAGTCCTCTTCGAGAGTATCGTACCCAACGACTACCGGTATAGGCACAACATGGACATTGGACATGATTTTTGCCATGTCCATGTTCATTTTGAGACCCACCTGTTGGAAAACGTTACCAGGTCGCTGAGCATAGCATTGAGGTTCTCCAGCGGATCGACCATAATGACTAAATCATCGGCAAAATGAAGGTGAGTGATGTATTCGCCTTTGATGTTGATGCCGTATCCGTTCCAGTCCTAGAGATTGAAAACATTCTCCAGTGCATTCGTGAACAGTTTCGAAGAAGTGATGTCTCCCTGTCTTACGGCTTCTGCAACTGGATTGGTTTTGTGCTCTCATCCTGTAACCGGATCGACATAGTGGCATTTCTATACAAACACTTCAACACTTCGATATACCTATAGTCAATATGACATCGCTGAAGGGACTGCAATACTGCCTAGTTCTCGATTGAATATGAAAAGGCTTTTTCATAGTCCACGAACGCTAGACACAGTGGCCAATTATACTTTTCAGTCTTCTGTATAATCTGGCAGGGCGTGTGTATGTGGTCTATGGTCGGAAACCGGCTTGTTCGGGAGGCTGGAAGTCATCAAACCTGCGTTTGAGACGGTTCGTAATGACTCTCGAAAACAACATCTACACATAACCGAGATTCGAGATTCACATTAGTAAAAGTTTTATAATATCTCAATAATTCAAACGGTTTCTTCTTTCCTTTTCTGTAAAATTCTGGATTAAAATCACAGCCAGTCAAAGCATGAAAAGCTGGAAGAGCAAGACACAATTTTTAGAGTAGGCTGTTTTTTTAGTCCAGCTAACAGCTTTGACTCGTTAATATTCCAGCTGACATGAATTATTATGATTATTAAATTATAATCTTAAATATAAACAATTTTCAGCTTTGCCAAAATGATACGAGTTTTTATGATTTAAAAAAAATGTTCACATGATGCATGATGCAGCTGATACTTTTTTTAAGATCTGCAATTCATAAATTATTTATTAATACTTTTTCATCTTTGCCAAAATATCCTCGCATTTTTTTTTCAGTTATGTTAATATTTTCTATAGCCCAAAAGCCACAGAGTCGCGCCAGGAGACATCAATTTTAGTTCTCATACAAGTACTAACCATCAAAATAAGTTCATAGAGCCGTGCCAAAATCACCGTAAAAATTTTACGCTACCTCCCGGACTATAATAATCGGTAAAAAATACGTAATTTTACGGAAAATTTATAGTATATCTGATTAGTATATCCAGGAATAAGTTTGTTAAACCACTACAATTTCAGCGTGTATTTGACGGACATATATTTTTTTACAATTAGTACTCTATTTTAAATCGATAAAAATTTAATTTAAAGTTGTATATACGGAGAGACATAATGACGCCATATCGACACTTTCTGGGTTGTAGAAACTCCATACGCATCATGATTTTTGTCGGACAAGTTGACCACTATTTTTAAACTAATTTTATTAAACAATTCTCAAAAAATCAAACTTGTATGTATGGAGAGTCATAGTGACGTTATATCGACATTTTCAGGGTGGTGGACACGCCATACGCAGCAAGATTTTTGTCGGACAAGTTGACCACTATTTTTAAACTTACTTTATTAAACAATTCTCAAAAAATCAAACTTGTATGTATGGAGAGTCATAGTGACGTTATATCGACATTTTCAGGGTGGTGGACACGCCATACGCAGCATGATTTTTGTCGGACAAGTTGACCACTATTTTTAAACTGACTTTATTAAAGAGTTCTCAAAAAATCAAACTTGTATGTATGGAGAGTCATAGTGACGTCATATCGACAATTTCGGGAATCAGGCATACGAAAACGCAGTAGCGTCGAAAGTTGTCGCATTAATAAGTTTGTCGGACTCGTCACAAAAAAGGCACTTACAAAGTTTTACGTTTGTATGTATCAAAAAAAATTTAGTTCCTTGTACTGGGGACTATTAAGTTTCAACGAACACCATTATAAACAAAACACTTGACATTTCTGTATTAGTTTCACCTGTTGCTAATCGATTGCTAGTGGCGCTAGTGTTAGAGCTAAAAAGTGCATTTGACAACTAGCAGACGATTGCCCAGCAATAGCTATACATAATACGAATTTTTAAAGCAATTAGCAATCGATTGCGCGACAGCTGCGCGATTGTCGCTGTCTGCAAAATATCTGCTAATGATACAAAATAAGGCCGCCGGTGGGCGCCAAACACCGGGACGGGCACGCTTGAGACTAGGCTCGCCCCTAGCCACGCATCCTTGGGCACGGCAGACCACGGATTGGCATGGAGTCTAGAAAATAGGAATTTGGGGATTGGGTAGGTGTAGGTAGATTTGGATACCATTACTATAGAAGGAAAAGGATGCCATAATGCAATATAGTAAATGGTAGCTCGAGGTGTCCGGGATTTCGTACCCGTATTCGTCCTATAAACACTGGACAGGCATTTAAAGAACAATGTATCACTGAACATATATTTATTATCGAAAGAATCATTACCTTTATCGTCGCAATTATCGTTGCCATAAACAATTGACACCATATTCACTTTTCACTGCACTTCATACTTGACAAAAACATGTAAATGTATTATTGTATAGCAGCTGTCCACGCGGACGCATCGCTCACTCAAGTAAGATAGAGACAGATGTTGAACGCTGCCGAACGCGAAGAACGATTGTGCCTCTTTGTCGCTCGTTCCGCGCTCTCGCTTGCACTTCAACTCTTAAATGGAACGCGGCGAGGTAACGCCGCATGAGTCATGTTTTTTCGTTCTTGCACCCGGCTCAATCGAATTATAAGACGTTGTCACGTCAAAAAGTGTACGGAATCTTATTTGTAGAGAAATTTATAAGGATTACTTAAGTAGAAGTTTAATTAAAATTCACCAGCCTTATAGTAGGAAACAACTTCAGTCATGGCTCCCTTTAATATATATCCCTTACATTTTCATGGTGCTTCATCAGATACTCCAGGTCTTCAATTTGATAATTAACGGTCTGTATACTTGCAAGTGGTGCCCCAGCCTGTCCCGAATCGGCAGGCTAGGTACCACTGCCTACAACTCTTTTATAACCATACCCGAAGCAAATATTCTACACTATTTATATATATTTATATATACACTATTTATTTAATACAATACGAGTAATTAAATATTGTATTATAAATAAAAGCTATGAAACAAATATTTGCTCCGACCGGGAATCGAACTCGGAACTTTACGCGTTCGATTCCCGGTTCGATTACCAATCATTGGACGGACAATCGGCCACGCCTGTCGTCTAATGCCGATCAGTCAAAGCAAAATTTATCGTAGATAGTAATTTTTACACAATTAAAATTATATAATTAAGTTGTAGTATTGAATACATATTTTACTAAATTATGTATTATTAATGTCGCCTTTATAAAGTTTAAACCTTTTATCGAGTAAATGGAATGTTTTTTGAAATTAAACTGAATATATTTTAGGAGATATACTGTAGCAGATATGAGTTCTATTTTTGTTGTAGCGGGAACTACAATTGGGTATGTAGAAAAAGGAATAGCGAGATTGAGCAATTGGGGTAAATGGCGTAGAGTACATAATATGACATTCCCATACTCATACAACTTTCCTCATCATGACCTTGCTATAGTGGTAAGTATTTTATTTTATTCATATTTTATTATATTTCCACCTAGCGCAAAACGTAATAAAACATCGGTGGCGTCGCACTCTCGCCGAAAACAAATTACTTACCACGCCCACTGAGGCAATTCTCAATCAGCCAGAGTTAAGTCGCATAGAATCAATTATATGTCGTTTTATATTAATTCTGTAAAGTAGTAGATAATACTATCTCAAATGTAATATTAAAAACAAAATTAAAATCTTAAAGGAATCCCCGAAACGCCTGAAACCACTTTAGTCATACCACCAACCTTATAGTAATGATGGAACTATATTTCCTTTAATATTCCTTGGATCCTCATGGTGCATCGTCAGATAATCTAGGTCTTCAATTTGATAACGGTCCAGCTAATGGCTCATAGTGAGCATAAATTATAGTTAACGCACTATAGTTCTATCTCATGTTGATTTGCTGATCTGAGAGGATTCATAATGGTGCATCATCTAATACTCCCGGTCTTTAATTTGATAACGGCCCAGCTAAAGGCTCATAGTGAGTAACAACTTTAGTTAAAGCACTATAGTTTCATTTCTTGTTGATTTGCTGATCTAAGAAGATCCATGATCAGTTTTTTAAATCCACAATGTTTTATTTAATCGCACTTACTTTGCTACACTTAGTTTCCTACAGTCAAGACGAATCTAATGAGCCGAAACTTAGTAACCCATTAACATCCATCCAGGATTTCGTCTCTTACCTTCGAGTTTTATCATCAGAGTAGCTCAGTGGTACCAGTTAAGACACCTATGTATGTGTATGCATTTGTGTTTCAAATGTTAGGTCACAGATTTGTCAAAAAGTATGTAAATACCGATTATGTGTCTAAGATTGCAGCTAACAAAAAGAGCTGATGGCCTTGATACCCCTAATTAGATCTTTATCATTTGTAGCTTATAACCATCTCGATCATGTCAGCTTTCGAAGAAAAAAAACGCATCATTATCGGTCCATTTGTTTAAGAGCTACGATGCCACAGACAGACAAACTTATAACACCCCTCGTCATACTATGTTTAGTAAATGCACATCCATCCATACTATTATTATAAATGTGAAAGTAACTCTGTTTGTATGTTTGTTTGTTACGGTTTTGAGCCTAAACCGCTGAAACAATTGTGATGCAGATAAATTGGACCATTGAGATGACGGACATAAGCTACTTCCCAAAAATAAAACGTAAGGGAGGTGAAATTTTGTAAGAAACTTTTTATTACGTCGTCAAGACTATGCTACCTTTTGCTACCTGTTCTACCTTTTGTCCCAAAAATAAAACGTTAAGGGGGTAAAAGTTTGTATGAAACTTTTTATTGCGTCTTTAGACTTGCTTAAAACTTTACTTATTTAACTGTCTATAATTAAGAATCAAGCGAACTTACCTGTAAGTGATAATTGTATGAACTTCCTAGCACTTCGCCGATTGTCCTCCATATATATATGGAGTTCTACGAATAGTGTCAATATTCTCACCTAGTGTTTAAATAGTAGATGTTGACAAATGTCTATTACTATGAGTTTCAAGTGTATCTATTACACGTGTATAATTATAATGTTAAATGTTTATTTTAATTGCATAAAGTTTGTAAACGTACAAGTTTTTTATTTTTCATTTATATAACTGAAAGAGTTTTGTGCAGGGCAGATAAACTCTCTTTTACAAAAGATATTTTAGGATTTATACAATAGAGGCAATAATAAAAATGGTTTTGTACGACCTGGCCCTAGGTTTATTGAAATTTATTATTTATATTTCAACTTGCAATATTTTAAATAATTATATTATTTATTTTAATTAAAGATGAGGATTATCCTTTATGAGCGGTTACAAGAGCTAACAATGTTATCATATTGGATAACAAATTAAGTGAAATATTTTCATTTGGATTTATTTTATACTAGCTGACCTGGCGAACTTCGTACCGCCTAAAAGTGAATGAATGCCATGTGACAGATTAGCTTAACTTAAGTTGTTGTGAATTGAGAAAATTAATATATTTGTTTCTCTTTATAAATAATACAATATAGGTTTTTAAGCAATATATTTTTACTGATATGCCAAAATGTACAATTTGTTTTTATTTCTCAACATCCTCCCAGCAAAGAAAAGAAATAAATAAAGTTGTATATCAAAGAAAATAGATGTCTTCTTAAATCTATTTTCGGAGGTGCCCTCATAATGCGTCCATTTCTCGTTGCAGATAATGCATTCAAAACCTATAATTATAATGTATCATCTGACATGTAAATGATAGTTCGTACACCAGCCTGTTAGGTCATCTCATGTTTCTCTCTTATGGGGATATTTAAAACTATTAATCTCGTCATTAAGAATTAGTTTAAAGATATGCATTTAATGACAGAAGGAAGTATAGTGTATAGTCTATGGAAAGTATAGTGTATAGTCTCTATAGTACAGTTAATTTGATTAGATGTTGACGTGACTGTCGGTAATACAACGCTATGGTTTTATAGTACTCATGGTATGAACCAACTATTATAATAGGGATTTTTTTTGACACTACTAAAATAAAAACTTTTTTAAAGTAGTATTTTATGTTATTTCTGATACCTCCAAGAATATGTGTACAAAGTTTTATGATGATCCGTTGAGCAGTTTTTGTTTAAAAGCGCAACAAAAAAAGTCATGTGTGCAATTTACACGTGGTAGAAGTGAAAACTTCAAAAATTTTGGCTTTAAGATAATGAGACGAATGTAATATTCGAGAAGATGATAATTGTAGGATTTAATAATGATCATAGTAACGTTGATTGTGACTGCTATGCAATTTTACTGCTTTTTGTCTGTTAGCCTGAATTGCGGACCATTAATGCAGGCGACCACTACTACTATTAAGCAACTGCAAGTAGCAATCGCATCCACTATGCCGAGCTAGTTGAAGCCGGCAACTTGCAATCTGATCTCTACACTAAGTCACTTCACGGTCTGTATACTTGTAAATGGTGGTACTACCCCGGATCGGCAGACCCTTACCTACTCAGTTAAGCGCTAGTATATATACATATTATGTATGTTAACTTTTCTAAAATAAATAAATAAAAACACATCGACATCTATTTTTAGTTGCAATAAAAAGAGCAAAGCAACAAAAAAATGTTATTTAATGCACAACAAAAATTAGAAAAAACATCAATCAATCAAATTATCACGCTAGGGATAGGCAGAGTCAATAAAGCGCCATTTGCCACGGTCCTGACACAACTACCTCTCCACATCCACAATTCTCTTCATATAAGCTGTATTCATATAAACACAGCTTTCTTAAGGAAGCTTAAAACATACACTTTTGATATTTATCATTTAAAATATTTTAGTGCCCATTACCCATTAAAGCTTTTCCTAACCTATCTAAACTATTTTAAAATGTATGTTAAACTGTTAATACAATTAAGCCCAAGTCCTCATACAAAAAGACACGAAATTCACGAACACATTCCGCTGAACTTTTTGTGATATTTTTTTAATCTTGTTTTCCTTTTTTTTTGTATTCCGAAAATTGCAACAATAATTTGCATTTGTTTTTGGCATATTTAAAAATTTAAAAACGTACAAACAAAACACTACTACAGTAATGTTTTCGATCGATCAATTTGATTTGACAGGTCGCGACGCGTCGGTTACTTTGTGACTTACAAGTCTATGTCATTGTATTAAAGCTCATAATTCTACAGCCATTATCGAGATGCCGTAAGATGCCTAGTATACACGAATGCACAACGAATGTCGCAAGTGTCAGTTAAGTTATTCAGAACAAAAGCGTTTTTACCTCATTGTAATAAATCCCATAATTCTATAGCAATTTCTTTAGAATTTCTATCTCATTTTCTCCCACGTTAAATCTTATGAATTTATGTTTTGTCTCTTTTTACTGTCGTTTATTTCAACTAACGGACATTCACATTTATAATAATAGTAGGATAATAATAATTAAATATAATATAATAATTTGTTTTAAATTCTCAACAGCTTGATATGTTTTCTTTAGCTTACCCAAAATAAATTTCTGAACGAATGCAAAATGAATTTCTGAACGCGCGCAATTTTGTATGGGAAAATGTTTTTTCTTTTATTTTATTTTTTATAAAAGATTTTTTCTAAAATAAACGTAGGCTAAGTTACTCCTTGTTATATCAGCTACCTGCCAATAAATGTCCCGTCAAAATCAGTCCAGACATTCAAGAGATTAGCCGGAACAAACAGACAGACAGACAGACAGACAAAAATTTAAAAAAATGTTATTTTGGTGTTTGTACCGTATATATATTCATATACATTTATTAAAAAACGTTTATTTTAATATTACAAACAGACACTCCAATCTATACATATAATAAAATTGGAGTGTCTGTTTGTAATATTGAAATAACCGTTTTTTAATACATGTAAATGAATATATATACGGTACATACACCAAAATGACATTTTTAAAAATTTTTGTCTGTCTGTTTGTCTGTTTGTTCCGGCTAATCTCTGGAATGGCTGGACCGATTTTGACGGGACTTTTATTGACAGGTAGCTGATGTAACAAGGAGTAACTTAGGCTACGTTTATTTTAGAAAAATCTTTTATCTATACATATAATAAAATTGGAGTGTCTGTTTGTAATATTAAAATAAACGTTTTTTAATAAATGTATATGAATATACGAGGGCGGTTCAATAAGTACCCGTGTTAGAAATGAAGACACGATTTTTTCAAAAAAATGCTTTTTATTTTTCAACATAGTCCCCTTTTAGTAAGATACACTTCTCCCAACGTTCCGGCCATTTTTTTAACCCCTCCAAAAAATAGGATTTGTCGAACTCTCCGAAATACGCCTCTGTCCCGGCGATGACTTCCTCGTTTGAGCTAAATTTTTTTCCCGCGAGCCATTTTTTCATGTTAGGGAACAAGAAAAAGTCGCCGGGAGCCAGATCGGGTGAATACGGGGGGTGCGGCAGCGATTCATAACGCAATTCATGCAGTTTGGTCGCGACAACACCAGATGAATGTGCTGGTGCGTTATCGTGATGAAACAACACCTTTTTTTTCGCCAAATGTGGCCGTGTCTCCTTTAATTTTTTGTCGAAGCGGTCTAATAACTCACTGTAGTATAGTCCAGTGATCGTTCTTCCTTTTTCTAAAAAATCCATGAGGATGACGCCCTTCGCATCCCAAAAAATCGTCGCCATGACCTTACCGGCCGATGGGACGGTCTTCGCCTTCTTTGGTGCAGATTCACCGGGAGAAATCCATTGTTTTGATTGTTGTTTAGTTTCTGGTGTGTAATGATGAATCCAGGTTTCATCAACGGTGACAACTCGACGCAAAAAGTCCTTAGGATCTCGCTTAAATTGCCTTGAACACTGCTCTGAAGTTAACAGCCGCATCCGCTTGTTGTCCAGCGTGAGCAATCGCGGCACCCATCGGGCCGACAATTTTTTCATCTCCAACTTATCATGCAAAATATTAATTGCCGTTCCGGTCGACACACCTACGGCCTTAGCTACTTCGCGGACTTTCGTTCGTCGATCAGCGAGAATCATGTCGTGGACTTTTTCAATGATTTCCTCGGTAACCACGTCTGCCGGGCGTCCTGGTCGCTCCTCATCAAAAACGGATGTTCGCCCACGTTTAAATTCGTTAAACCAATATCTAACTGTGGTCATAGATGGCGACGTGTCTCCATAAACAGCATCCAACTTTGCTTTTATCTCCTCGCACTTTTTCCCATCCAAAAACATAAAGCGAATTACCGAACGATACTGCTCTTTTTCCATCTTAACGAAAATCACGAAACACGTCTGACTCGAATGGCTGCCAAATCGAAACTAACCTATCAATCAGTCTGAATTTTATATTAGCGCCGTCTGATAGATGGCAGCACACGATGATAACACTAACTTCACTCAGGAACGCCCTCTGTTTTCAAACACGGGTACTTAATGAACCGCCCTCGTATATACGGTACAAACACCAAATTAACATTTTTTTAAATTTTTGTCTGTCTGTCTGTCTGTCTGTCTGTCTGTCTGTTTGTTCCGGCTAATCTCTTGAATGGCTGGACTGATTGTGACGGGACATTTATTGGCAGGTAGCTGATATAACAAGGAGTAACTTAGGCTACGTTTATTTTAGAAAAAAATCTTTTATAATAAATAAAATAAAAGAAAAAACTTTTTCCCATACAAAATTGCGCGCGTTCAGAAATTCATTTTGCATTCGTTCAGAAATTTATTTTGGGTAAACTAAGAAAAACATATCAAGCTCTTGAGAATTTAAAACAAATTATTATATTATATTAAATTATTATTATTATTATCCTACTATTATTATAAATGTGAATGTCCGTTAGTTGAAGTAAACGACAGTAAAAAGAGACAAAACATAAATTCATAAGATTTAACGTGGGAGAAAATGAGATAGAAATTCTAAAGAAATTGCTATAGAATTATGGGATTTATTACAATGATGTAAAGACGCTTTTGTTCTGAATAACTTAACTGACACTTGCGGCATTCGTTGTGCATTCGTGTATACTCGGCATCTTACGGCATCTCGATAATGGCTGTAGAATTATGAGCTTTAATACAATGACATAGACTCGTAAGTCCCAAAGTATCCGACGCGTCGAGACCTGTCAAATCAAATAGTGTTTGTTGTGGTGTTTTGTTTGTACGTTTTTAAATTTTTAAATATGCCGAAAACAAATGCAAATTATTGTCGCAATTTTAGGAAAAAAAAAACAAAAAAAGGAAAACAATATTAAAAAAACATCACAAAAGACAACAAAAAGTTCAACGGAATGTGTTCGTGAATTTCGTGCATGCCGAAAAGCGTTATTAAATCATAATATCGACGGTTTCCGGGCTATTTGTTTTAAGCGACATTTTTAAAACTTTACAGGAGAGCGATTTAAAGTTTTGATTTCGAGAAAAAAATTCATAACTTTTTGAAACCTGGTTTATTTTCAAAAAAGTAAAGTTTTTCTATTTTCATATTATATCCCCCATAATTTGATTAAGATACTTCTTTTAAAAAGGCGCTATTAGCAGATATATGTGTCGCTTAATACAAGACGCCCATACTTAATCAATTTGTAGAATCAGGCTAAATGATTTAAGCACCAAATGTTGCAAGTAATAGATTCAAGCAAAACGCTTTAAGTATAACTTTTGTATTTTTTAGAGTAAGGCTAATTGTATTAATTACAACGTGAAGAATAAAACAGAAAAAGGCAAATTAGTTTATACGACTAGTAAAACACAGTTGTGATACAGGATAAATGACTAAAGAGGCAAATAGTGTTTAAAAAGTAATTGTTTGAAATGACAATAAATTAGTAAATTTCAAAATAAAAGTCGGTTAAAACATAATAATACTTTGGTTAGAAGGGAAATAACTCTTTGTTGTTTCAATAATAAAATTAAAACTAATAAAACAAAACTATTAATAATTACCATTTTTTATTTATTAACATAATGTTACTTAAATATCGTGTTGTACTCAATAAGAATCACTTTGGCATATAATGTGTCCCAAAATTCAGCGATAAAACTGCAACACATGGTAGCCCTGGACATGACTAGTCAAGAAAAAAAATAATTGAAAAATATCCATTGTTTTTTTAAGTGACGAAAAAAAATAAAATTTTTTCAAAATTTGTTTACTTGGAAAGTATGTTTACTAGGGATGGGAAGTGTGATGAAGATATTGAGAGAAGAGTGCAAAAGGGTAACGTAGTGAATGGTGCCATCCATAGTATCATGAACAGCAAAATAATGTCCCAAAAGTCACGGATGGCTGTTCCAAATGCGGTGCTTGTTTCTACATTAATGTATGGAAGTGAAGGTTGGATATGAGAAGAAGCATGAGAGTAGAATTAACGCTGTTGAAATGCGGTCGTTAAGGAGTGTATGTGGATAGATACTGCGTGATAGATGTGGTTTGAAAGAAGATGTAGTGACAAGGATTGACAAAGGAATGCTTCGATGGTTTGGGCACATGGAAAGGATGAGTGAAAGTAGATTGACGAAAGGAATTTATAAATCTGATGTGGGTGGATGCGTTAAACAAGGCAGGCCCAGGAGAGTGTTTTCCGACCAAATCGGAGACATCCTCAAGAAAGCTAGGGTGCCTAGTGCCCATAACCACAGAGCCTGTATAAAGAGAATTGTGGATGTGAGGGAAGCAAGTGAGTTGTATAAGGATCGTGGTAAGTGGCGCTCCATTGTCTCTGCCTATCCCTGTGGGAAAAGGGCGTGACAATTTGATTGATTTTTTGCTTAAAATGTTGAAAGATCTTTACTTTCAGTATTTCACTCATCGTGGTGTAAAAAAAAGTATTAATACTACTATGACAAGTTTTATCAAAAAATGACGCTACTAAGCAAGATTCTAAAATGGTATAATACTCTAGAAAAACTAGCCACATAAAAAAATACGAGTGGTATTTCTAAACAAGAATCAAATTTCATAAAATTGTTTAAATTAATAACTTTTACTATGGGATCAAAACAGGTTTTTGTTAGTCAATATCATTTTAAAAGTAGAGAGAGAGATTTTACCTTAGAGCGAGATAGACATATGTTAATTTTTGAATATTATTGTAATTTTGTATCCAAAATGGGTTTATGGATATAAAATGAAATAAAACAACTAGTTTAAACAATAAAACATTTAATTTTTTATTGAATTTAATTACAATAAATGTTCGAATTGTTTGCCACCAGCATTAATACAAGCACGACATCGCCTTAAAAATGATCGTTTTATTCGTCTTGCATAACTTCCAGCATTTATGTGATCCCCAGCCTGAGTGATTTTTTGGCGAAGTTCGTCCAATGTTGTAATGGGTTTTGAGTAGACCCTGTCTTTGAGACAACCCCAACAGAAGAAATCCAGGGGGTATAGGTCAGGTGAACGGGGTGGCCGTGAAATAGGACCAAGTCGCCCGATCCAACGCCCTGGAAACTCATTGTTCAAGTAATCTCGCACAGGACGGGCATAGTGAGCCATACCATAAGTATCGTAAATCACTTACAGGCACGTCTTCTAATAATTCTGACATGTAATTTTGTAAGAAGTTCAAATAACTATTGCCATCTAAGTTTCCGTGTAACTCAAAAGGCCCAATCACTTTTCCATTTAATATGCCTGTCCAAAGGTTAAGGTTGAATTGGTATTGGGATTTATCTTGTCTCACCAGGTGTGGATTTTTATAATTCCAGCTATGTAGATTGTGAAGATTTAAATAGCCATCTTTCTTGCAGGTTGATTCATTCGACCATAAAACTTTATCTAAGAATTGAGAATCTTCCCTGTGCTTTTGTAGCGGCGGTAATAGCGTCTGCACACGTCTGTAATTATATGGGCAAAGCTTGTAATATTTTAAAATACGATGAGCAGAACTTCTTGGTATTCCCGTAGCTGCTTCCGAGGTAGTTGAATCCATTTCTATTTCATGCAGAACTTCTTCATCTCGATCCGATCTTGGTCTTCCAGCGTTTCTCCTATTAGATGGTAAACGATCCTCCGAAAACGCTTGATGTACATTTATAAATACTCTAAAATCTTTGAGCATTTGGGTACTTTCCCGATACAATCTGCTAGCAGAGTTTGCATTGCTTCGGCATTCACCATAAATTAAGTGCATATTAGCGTATTCCCATGGTGTGTATGGTAGCGGCATGATAAATACAAAACAGTCCACTAGGTCAAAAATCCAATTCACAAAACTCACAATCACAGTCCAAAATAATGCCAGGTCAGTCCAGTTTGCAGATCACTTAATCGAGTCCAAAAGCCAACCCAAAAGTCGTCAGTACGAGAGCCAATTTAATGCGGAACGGCGCACAGTAAACAAAGGAACAGAGCATACTGACTGATAACAGCAACTTCTCTACTTGCCCCATTGTTATATTCAAAAATTAACATCTGTCTATTTCGCTCTAACGTAAAATCTCTCTTTCTCTAGTTTTAAAATAATATTGACTAACAAAAACCTGTTTTGATCCTATAGTAAAAGTGATTAATTTAAACAACAATTTTATGAAATTTGGTTCTTGTTTAGAAATACCACTCGTATTTTTTTATTTGGCTAGTTTTCCTAGAGTATTATACCATTTTAGAATCTTGATTAGTTGCGTCATTTTTTGATAAAACTTGCCATAGTAGTATTCATACTTTTTTTACACCACGATGAGTGAAAGTGTACTAAAAGTATTTTTTTTAAACATTTTAATCAAAAAATGTAATATAAATCATTTTTATGTAAAAACTATATGTTTTCTGGGGTTTTCAAGGATTGTGATAAATAGCAGATATATTCAGCTTACTGACACAAAAAAATTAATTTTTTAAAAAAATACATTTTTTTCGTAACTTAAAAAAAAACAATTTTTTAATTTCTTTTCTCGTCACCAGGGCCACCCTCTGTTGCAGTTTTATCGTTGAATTTTGGGACACATTGTACATGGCACGATGTGGTGTAGACTGAAGCGCCCGTTCAGGGGGATATAGTATAAAAACTTGCTTGTTTAATGGACGCGAGCGGCGAAAATGTTTTGTTTTAACCGACATTTGGTACAACGATTCATACAAAATTTGCAGTGTCTGAATGTCAAGTTTTCGATGTAATCGGTATAGGAAAAATGAATGAAGTTATAGTACTTGTAGATTTAATTTGTTTGAAGCGACCAATCAAAAATTAACCGATTTAGGAATAAAGGTTGATTTGCCATTTAAAGACTGTTTCAACTACAGGGCAAAATGTTTTAATAGCCTTTTTTTACTAAAAACAGATGCAAGCGAAATGATTAAGGCGACATTGCATACCAATTTGGGATTCAGGCTAAATGTTTTAAGCGACATGACTATATCTTTTTTGGGGAAGGTGTAATGCTTTAACAAACATCACCTATAAAATGTAACTTCAGGAAAAACGCTTTAAATGACCCGTTTGGATGATTTGTGTGTAAGGCAAAAACGCTTAAGTAAATAACCAATAAAAACTTTTGTGGCTCAAGTACACTTTCTATATAAAAGGACATATTTCGCGTCGGTTCATACAATGAAATTTCGGATCGCCCCAAAAAATGGCATTGTTTGAAGCGCCAAAAAAGTACTCTGATCGTCACCAAAGTCGACTCAGTCGACGCAAAAAAAATCGCTGATTCCGAATATGTATATAAGTCAATATCGGTCAAAATGTCGCTTAAAACAAATAGCCCGGAAACCGTCGATATACTTATCTCTATGTATTGAATGTCGAAATCAAAGTAAGTACTTATATATTTTCTAATCAACAAAGGACATCATTCTTTTTGTATGAGGACTTGGGCTTAATTGTATTAACAGTTTAACAAACATTTTAAAATAGTTTAGATAGGGTTAGGTTTAAATGATAAATATCAAAAGTGTATGTTTTAAGCTTCCTTAAGAAAGCTGTGTTTATATGCATACAGCTTATATGAAGAGAATTGTGGATGTAAAGGAATCTAGGTAGTTGTGGCAGGACCGTGGCAAATGGCGCTTTATTGGCTCTGCCTATCCCTAGAGTGACAATTTGATTGATTGATGTTTTTTCTAATTTTTGTTGTGCATCAAATAACATATTTTTGTTGCTTTGCTCTTTTTATTGCAACTAAAAATAGATGTTGATGTGTTTTTATTTATTTATTTTAGAAAAGTTGTACAGTGTAACATACATAATATGTATATATACTAGCGCTTAACTGAGTAGATAAGAGTCTGCCGATCCGGGGTAATACCACCACTTACAAGTATACAGACCGTGAAGTGACTTAGTGTAGGATCAGATTGCATGTGCAAGTAGGATCAGCACTAGCTCGGCATAGTGGATGCGATTGCTACTTGCAGTTGCTTAATAGTAGTAGTGGTCGCCTGCATTAATGGTCTGCAATTCATTGATAATAAAAACACATTAGTTCATACAATAGCACCCGTGCGAAGCCGGGACAGGTAGCTAGTAATAAATAAAATAATAGAAAAATCATTTTCCCATACAAAATTGCGTGCGTTCAGATATTTATATTGGGTAAACCAAACATTTTTTTTCCTATTATAAAAATAGATGCAGGGCGTTGGTTCAAACCCTGAGTACTATAATACCATCGCACTGTATTACCGACAGTCACGTCAACATCTAATCCAATCAACTGTACTATGGAGACTATACATTATACTTTCTATAAACTGTACATTCAGCTGTTTGAAATTTTTCTTTATTATTATTTCCTTCTGTTACCACATGCATATGCTACTATTGCTACTATAAATGTGAATGTGAGTTTGTTTGTTACGTTTTTTTATTTTTGGATGTACAAGAAGTAACACGGTTACTTGTAATAAAAATAAAATATATTTTACTATAGTTTCCAATTGACTATAGTTTTAACTGTTTGGAATATATATTTATTTTTATTTTCGTCTGTCATTTTTATATGAGTTATCGAGTTATAAATACAAAAAAGTCGAATTGAAAACCTCCTCCTTTTTTATGACTGTGTTATAAACCAAACTTTACGCGGGTGAAACCGCGGGCACAGCTAGTTTTATTATATGTATAGATAATAATTCTTAAACAACATTGTGTTCTTAAATTTTTTTTTTTTATTGTGACACGACATCTGACTTCGACTCGCCTGATGATAAGCAAGAGGAAGTCCAAGAGTGACGACGACTGGAATAACCGAGTCAGTTCCCGGCTGCCCCAGCCGCCGCCACTATGCCGGCCTAAGGTGCTTCTTCACGCATCGCTTGAAGGATCCAAGGTCATAGGATGGAGAGAACACATGGGCTGGCAAAGCATTCCACTTGTCAATTGTTCTACAAAGAAAAAACGCACGAAAAAAAAAAATTCTCCGTGGTATAGGCGATAGAGGACGCACAAAGCCGCCATGTCTCTGCGTAGTTGCATGGGCTCCAGGGTTCGCGTAACCTCTGCATCACCTATAATTCGGACAGCTCGGCGCTGCAATGAATCCAGGGCATTGAGAAGATACTTGGCAGAGTCGTCCCAGGTGCGAACAGTACTCCGCGCAAGAGCGAATCTGAGCCTTGTATAATATCAGGCGAAGCTCTGGCGCGAAGAACCGCCGCACCTTGTTTAGGATGCCAAGTTTGCGGGAGGTGGTCTTAATGGCCCGCTCGATGTGGTCCCTGTGATTCAAGTCGCAGCGAAGGGACATTCCAAGGATGTCTAGTCTGTCCGAAGTACTAAGGGAGATGTTGCAAAGAGAAGGAAGGGGAGAAAACGAGGATTTTTTCGTCGAGAACGCGCATACCTGAGTCTTGTCTGCGTTGAACTGAACTAGGTTCTTGTCGCCCCAGTGGGTAATACGATCAAGAACCCGGTTCAGTCCCGCTACAACAGACTCTCTCATATCGGCTATCTCCTGTTTGCCGGCTGCGGGGCGGGCAGTGTAGCGTCCATGCACCGTGCTGTCGTCTGCATAGCAATGAATGCCGGATCCAAGGTCCAGCATGTCATTGATATGCAGAAGGAACAAAGTCGGCGACAGCACGGAGCCCTGAGGGACGCCGGCATTCACCGACATCCTGCGCGACGCGCTTCCATCCACAACGACGCGTATGGAGCGGTCGCGCAGGAAGTCAGCTATCCAACCCCGCAGACGGTCAGGTAAACCGTATGCCTCGAGCTTGAATAAAAGGCCCCTGTGCCAGACCCTGTCAAACGCTTTGGAGATGTCCAAGCCAACGGCTTTCCTTTCTTGCCTTTTTTGTAAGTAGTTTTAAGAGATTTATTTTGTGTCAAAAATTGGAATCTGCCTTCTGGAACTTAGATTATCTTTTCCAGAAGGCAATGATAAAAAAAAAAAAGATGTTATAAAGCTTCGTAACCGAAACTATCGGATATTCATAATAAAAACCAATCCGTAACCGTAACCGAATCCGGTATAAGAGTTTCGGATATTTTGGATTAGTATTTAACCTTAAAATTCTGTAAAAATCAAATATCCGTAAGTTAATTTATCCGAAACTATGTGATGATTCGAAACAATTACATATCAGTAACCGTACAACGTTCTCTCCTCGTTAAGCCATTAGTACGCCAAGACATGGCAAAAATTGCTTCAGGCATCTGCCGCTGTGATATGGCAAAATGAACTTTGGTATTACTTAAATAGTTTTTTTTTATTAAGACTTTAATTCATTAAGTAAATATAACAAAACTTAACTCTTAGCTCTCAAAAGGGTGGAAAACGAATGATATTTGTAAAATGTCCTGGATGGAAAACGGCCATGAGATTGTAAAAGAATCTGTTGCGATAGCATAGAGGTCTAGTCGCCAACAAATATATAATTTACACCTATTATTATGTGTAGAGGCAAACAAATCTATTTTAGAAGTACAAAAACTTTAAATACCTAATAGTATAAAAGGCATATTTTGCTGATTTCCACTAGGTTCTATTGTTAAACTGTCTGGAAGCAGTGTCAACTGATTTTATTTGAAGCAGTATTGTTTTTGATGATATATAATCTGCCTATATGCACATATTTGCATGCTTACACCACTGCTAAATTAGTTTAGCTAGACTATCAAGATGTGGTGTTGTTCTGGGGGCACGGTCGTGCCCCCGACCAAGTCGAGCAAAGCGTCACGGCCGTACCATCCTTTTCTCGAAGTAATTCAGACCATTTTCGACCCCCTGTAACTTCGTTGTGGATAAAACTAGAAGACTGAAATTTTCAGTAACCACTTGCAGGCATTGTAAAGACACGTATATTTCAAAATTTATTCAATTTGAACCAGTATTTTAAGAATTATAACGGGTCAAATTTCTTAAATTTTGTCACTCACTGACTCACCGATCATCAAAATTCTAAGGCACTTCTAGCAGACCTAGAAGCTTCAAATTTGGAATATATGTAGTGTTTGGTGTATGAATCAAGGAAAAACTAAAAAATCTAGAAAAGACCGCAAAGAAAATTAAGCCCATACAGCCAAGTCTTCAGTTAAATTTTTCAATATTGGCTTTATTCGTAACGATGTTTTAAGATTTTATTTATTTTACGGCAATTATTATTATTGCTATTTATTTTACGGGAATTATTATTATTGCTAGCGCGAGGGCGCGGGGCGGGGACAGTGGCGGGGCGCGGGGCGGGGACAATGGCGGGGCGCGCGGAAAGGTGAATGTCGCCGAGCGTGCAGCAGCCGCGCTCATACGCGCGAGCGACCCAATGCTGTTCGGATGTGCCCAGAATTCTTACCTATAAGTTTGCGATTTTCATTGATAATTTCGATTGCTATATTAGTTTGACGACTAAAGGCTACTCTCATTGGTTTACTGATATTATTTGCTTACAATTTGGACGTTGTTCGGATAAATAATTTAAATTAAATATTGATACTTTAAGTACCTAAGTATTTATAATTTTCTTATTATCTAATCGTATTTCTGCATAAAAATAACTTTGCAATCTAACTTGTAGGTAGTCGCAATGGATTCAGTAATACTGTATGTGAATGATCAGCCTTGTCCACACAGGGTTATTCCTATACCTGGTGATGGTTCGTGTTTATTTCATTCTTTGTCATTCTCTATGTATGGGAATATTGAGTCGTCGTATGATATTAGACTTGCTATAATCGAGTATGTGGTAGCGCATTACAAAATAACCGTCTACAAAATACAAAAAGAAATGAGATCCCATCAAAAACAATACTTGTCAAAAAAACCAAGTCTCGCAACTCAGTTGTTCTGCGGTAAAAAGTTGTGAGATCCATGTAAAACCAAGTCGGTTATTAATTTATTCAGTCTCTACTTAAGCGACTTTCTGTCTTAATACGTCCAGTCTCTAAGACCACGATCGTGGTCCATAACAATTGAAAATCAATTGTGTCTGGAATCTCCGTCCGATGTTGAGAAATAAAAACAAATTGTACATTTTGGCATATCAGTAAAAATATATTGCTTAAAAACCTATATTGTATTATTTATAAAGAGAAACAATTATTTATAAAGAGAAACAAATATATTAATTTTCTCAATTCACAACAACTTAAGTTAAGCTAATCTGTAACATGGCATTCATTCACTTTTAGGCGGTACGAAGTTCGCCGGGTCAGCTAGTTAAAAATAAAATTATACAGTGATATATAGATATATCAATACCGCCAAGAAGGTTCCTCTTTAAGAAGGTTTTTAGCCTCAGGCTAGTTCAGGTAAAGTTGCCAAAAATGCAGCACAGGACTCAACTCCTGAAATATCCTTTTTTGGAGTCAACTTTGGAACTTTGGTGATAAAATGTGAATAAGTAAAGCCGCAGCAAGTTCGACCACTCATTTTTAAAATAAATAAAATCCTTTAAACTACTGGGGTCTCCCTCGGAAGACTATGTGAAAAGGTGGTTGCTACCAATATGCTGTTACGAAAGGCAACAACAAACAGCGTCAACAGACGATTACAATATTTTTACAAGGTACCCTCTGAAATATTTATTTTTTCATGGATCTGGGATACAATATCCTATTTAATATAATACCTGTATAAATATTATACTGGTGTATATAACAATTGGTCAGGTTGCCTAATTTCTAAGGAAGAAATGACTGACTTTAATAGTTCCATAATAGAACTGTTATGTAAGGGTGCTATTTTTCTTGAGCTCACCAGAGTCCAATTAATTTATATCCTTACTTTTTTGTCTCCAAAATATTATAATATAAAAAAATATATATAGTCAATGCTAAAAAATTAACATCTTTTAAAATTGAGGAAATACGTACTGCTCTTAAATTAATAATAACTGCTTTGGATTTTTATACATGACCAATATTGATATTAAAGATGATTTTGACACCCATACATGAATATAATAAAAACAGGGATTATACTTCAGTAGTATATTTAATCTGTAAAGACATAATAATCATGTCTAATGGCCACAAAGGAGACTTGTAAAATATTGGTAAATTTATAAAATTAAATTAATTCCACAAGCAAAATGAAAGACAATAGGTTCTGAAAATATGACAGTTGGAGCAAAACACGTCTTATTCAAAGTTGGCCACTATACACTGGACATGCTGCATATAGCATACCTGTGACTCCAGGTGTAACATAAAATATAGCTGATTGTATTGTATATTGCGCATACAAAGCAACTTGAACTATGGAAATGCATTAAATAATAATAGCTAAGTATCAATATCAGAAGGTGCCAATAATTTTGTCAACTATTTGTCACCAAAATAATTTGTTTCACTTTTATAGGAATCAATCAGTCAAAAGAAGTAATTTATGCAGATGCATCATTGTTAATTATTGGCACCATTAGTGGTACAACTGCGGTTATGGTGTACCACTAATGGGGTTCGGTAAGATTCATAAATAAATAAACGAACTCACAAATTATTTAAATTTATTATCTTTTTGCTTTAAAATCATTTACATGTAATAAAAGTAAGTAACTGCTTTATCTTGTTAAGAATTATCCCATCAAAAACAATACTTGTCAAAAAAAACAAGTCTCGCAACTCAGTTGTTCTGCGGTAAAAAGTTGTGAGATCCATGTAAAACCAAGTCGGTTATTAATTTATTCAGTCTCTACTTAAGCGACTTTCTGTCTTAATACGTCCAGTCTCTAAGACCACGATCGTGGTCCATAACAATTGAAAATCAATTGTGTCTGGAATCTCCGTACTCGAAGCATTAAGTTGTTACGTAATAATTAACAACATCTTATAGTGACGCATATCAATATTAAAATTCTTTAATGTTTTATATAAATATATTGAGACTTGGCCATATACATATTATGTATGTTAACTTTTCTAAAATAAATAAATAAAAACACATCGATATCTATTTTTAGTTGCAATAAAAAGAGCAAAGCAACAAAAATATGTTATTTGATGCACAACAAAAATTAGAAAAAACATCTATCAATCAAATTGTCAGGCTAGGGATAGGCAGAGTCAATAAAGCGCCATTTGCCACGGTCCTGACACAACTACCTAGATTCCTTTACATCCACAATTCTCTTCATATAAGCTGTATTCATATAAACACAGCTTTCTTAAGGAAGCTTAAAACACACACTTTTGATATTTATCATTTAAAATATTTTAGTGCCCATTACCATAGAGCTTTTTCTAACCTATCTAAACTATTTTAAAATGTATGTTAAACTGTTAATACAATTAAGCCCAAGTCCTCATACAAAAAGAATGATGTCCTTTGTTGATTAGAAAATATATAAGTACTTACATTGATTTCGACATTCAATACATAGAGATAAGTATATTATGATTTAATAACGCTTTTCGGCATGCACGAAATTCACGAACACATTCCGTTGAACTTTTTGTGATGTTTTTTTAATCTTGTTTTCCTTTTTTTTTGTATTCCGAAAATTGCAACAATAATTTGCATTTGTTTTCGGCATATTTAAAAACGTACAAACAAAAGACTACTAGAGTAATGTTTTTTCATCGATCTATTTGATTTGACAGGTCGCGACGCGTCGGTTACTTTGTGACTTACGAGTCTATGTCATTGTATTAAAGCTCATAATTCTACAGCCATTATCGAGATGCCGTAAGGTGCCGAATATACACGAATACACAACGAATGTCGCAAGTGTCAGTTAAGTTATTCAGAACAAAAGCGTCTTTACCTCATTGTAATAAATCCCATAATTCTATAGCAATTTCTTTAGAATTTCTATCTCATTTTCTCCCACCTTAAATCTTATGAATTTATGTTTTGTCTCTTTTTACTGTCGTTTATTTCAACTAACGGACATTCACATTTATAATAATAGTAGGATAATAATAATTTAATATAATATAATAATTTGTTTTAAATTCTCAACAGCTTGATATGTTTTCTTTAGTTTACCCAAAATAAATTTCTGAACGCATGCAAAATGAATTTCTGAACGCGCGCAATTTTTTATGGGAAAATGTTTTTATTTTATTTATTATAAAAGATTTTTTCTAAAATAAAAGTAGCCTAAGTTACTCCTTGTTATATCAGCTACCTGCCAATAAATGTCCCGTCACAATCAGTCCAGCCATTCAAGAGATTAGCCGGAACAAACAGACAGACAGACAAAAATTTAAAAAAAAATGTTATTTTGGTGTTTGTACCGTATATATATTCATAAACATTTATTAAAAAACGTTTATTTTAATATTACAAACAGACACTCCAATTTTATTATATGTATAGATACTGTGATCTGCTGTATTTGCTGGGCATGGCAAAATAGTGGATACTTTTTGTTTTATCCCTCTTCAGAGAGGGTTTATTGATTGCATATGCGACCTCAGGGTTTATTTTGCAAGGGTTAACCTTGGTGTTAAATACATTTTTCCTTTTTTACCCAGACTAACTTTTACTGAACAACAGTCTGGGTTCTAGTAATGTATGGCTGGTTTTGGCACTCACGTCTTTGGTATCGTCTAGAGCAGTGTTTCCCAAAGTGCAGCCCACGCCCTACAGGAGGGCAATTTGATAGTTACGGAGGGTAATTTAAAAATGGACTAGACACGACTTTAACACTTCTGCTTTGAGTTATTTATGCTAGATATCGGTGACAAATTTAACAAAAAAGGATAATTCTTAAAAAGTATTGTAATCATTTATATTTCTTAAGGGTACAAAACAATTTTTAAAGGTTAAGAGTTATGTAATGGGGCCATAAAATTTTAGTAATGTTAAGGTGAGGCACGGCCTATAAAGGTTGGGAAACACTGGTCTAGAGTGACTAATAAAACAAGGTCAAGAGTTTATTGACCTCGAATCTTTATTTGAGTTGGTGCTTAAAAGCATAAACCCTGCGTAAGAATGTTGTTACCTGAATTAGGATTCTCATTATAGATAGTACATTTTTCTAATAAAAATAATACACATCAATATATGGACGTCGTAGGTTTACCCACGGGGTAATAATAATGGATTATGACGATGTAATTCCTCGAAAATTTCTTCCAAAAGCTTCACAATCCAACGGATATATTTCTCCAAATGGTATCTCCTACTACTTCAGTGGCAACTTAATATTATTATTATCCCCAAAATTAACAAATCGTCATGGCGAAGGTTAACGAAACAAATGAAAACCTTGATGATTTACTTACTGTACCTTGCTACAAACTAAAAATATTAGGTGACTGCTCCAATATTCTACACTCGAGCTTTAATTTCAAAATAATTACTTTCAACATTAGAAGTTTGACTAAAAATTTTAACATTTTTGAAATTGCTATCAAACGTATGAATGTATCTTTTGATTGTATTATTCTTACTGAATGCAGACTAGGTCCTTCCCCAATTGTAAGTCAGCTTCAAGGCTATAGTGTTTACCACACTCTAAAATACACTAATCAGGCGGGTGGTGTGGTCATATACGTGAAAAACAATTGGTCGGCATCGGCTAGCGAGGTTTACATTAGTGGGGCCAACTGCCTCTCCGTCTCTATCAGGGACGGCCCGCAAATAATTGGCATTTACAGGTCGCCTTCGTGCTATTGTACAACAAATTTTATCTTTGGTCAAATCAAATTAAGTCTTTGGATGCTCTTTTAAGATCTTATGCACCTAACCCCTTTGTCATCCCGGCCGACCCTAGGAGATCGGGAGATAGAAAGGTTAGGAAAAGTTCTCGAGGGTCCGCATCCAGCAGAACATGTGAGCCTGGAGTTCATAAGTTTGATAGACCAGGAACAAGTTCAGAGCCATAACACCCAGGCCATTAGAATATTTACAGACGGCAGTCGGATCGATGGCAAAGTTGGCGCCGCATTGTCCATATGGAACAATGCGGCTGAGACTAAATCCATTAAACTGAAACTCGCATCGTACTGTACGGTCTATCAGGCGGAACTCCTAGCTATATGTGAAGCAACGAGGTGGATCCTTGATAAAAATGAGACGAGTTTCGGGATCTACAGCGACTCCAGATCGGCACTAGAGTCGGTGGTCGGACTGGGTTCCCTCCATCCCCTTGCGATAGAAACAAGAAAAAACCTTAAGATCTGTGGGGTCCAGAACAAGGAAGTATCCTTGTTTTGGATAAAAGCGCATGTGGGATTGGAGGGCAACGAACGAGCTGACCGTTTGGCTAAGGATGCGGCTCACAAACTAAAAACAAAGCCAATTTACGACCAGTGCCCGACTTCATTTGTCAAGCGACAACTCCGGAAGCGGTCGCTTGACGAATGGAACCGGAGGTATAAGTGTGGTGAAACAGCTGGGGGCACCAAGATGTTTCTGCCTGATGCGATAGAGGCCTACGGAATAGTACGGCAGTTGCAGCCGGTGGGCGTGTTAACACAAGTGCTGACAGGGCATGGTGGGTTCTCCCACTATCTATGCAGGTTTAGATGTAAGGAGAACCCATCGTGCATCTGCGAACCGGGTATGGAGGAATCAGTGGCGCATGTTCTTTTTAACTGTCCCTTTCACGAAATAGAGAGGTATAACCTGGAAAATAAATTAGGTATAACGTTAAATGAACACAATGTTCATAACATATTTAAAAATAAACAACATAGGATAGAAATTGTAAAGTATTGTGAAAAAGTTGTAAAAATAGTTATAGATAGAAATAAGACTAGATAAATAAGATATGATAAATATATATTTGGATAAATATATATCAAAGCATATAAAGATAAATAGATATAAGGTAAAATGTACACAATAAATATTTGGGATAGATTAGGTAAACTATAGATATAAGACAATTAAGTAAATTATAAGGTAAAATAAAATTGTAGTAGTATAAAAGACTCTGAATAACATGTAAATCAGAGGAAAAAGTTTAGGTAGAATTTAATTAAAAAAAAAATAATAATAACCCCTTTGTCATATTGGGTGGAGACATTAACATAAATATAATATGTAAAGAGGTGAGCGAACCCCGTAGCGACGAATATCTTTGTCTTATGGCCGAACACGGATACATTCCAGCAATTACACAACCTACTAGAGATAAGACATGTATAGACCACATCTTCGTAAAGCAACAAAAACTAAATGCCTCATCAGTAATATGTCCTAATGATATTTCTGACCACGACTTTGTTATTGTTGGCTTAACTTATAGCACAAATAAGTGCAGAACTCGACATAGACATATCATGAAAACAGAGTTCAACGATGTGGTCGATGAACTTAAATTAGTGAACTGGACTAATATACTTCAAACTTCTGATGTGAATGTTGCGGCATCTAAACTCACTGATACAATCAATTCTGTAATCATAAGACACACAAATAAAATTCAAATTAAACGTTCGCAATACTGTTTCAAACCAAGGATAACCCCTGGACTGATACGTTGTATCACTCATCGCGATAAACTACACCAGAAATGTAGACAAAATCCAGGAAATGTACTACATACAACTATATACAAAAGATATAAAAACTTCTGCAATAATTTACTGCACAACTTAAAGACGCAGTATGAAAGCCAAGAACTGAAAGTCAATAAGGGAAATCCCAAACAATTATGGGAAACAATTAACAAAATATGTCACATTAAGAAAAAGAAAGAAAACAATGCCACTGACTTACTTACATCTTCAGTAACACCCGATGAGACTCTGACAAATTGTGACTTGGCATCTGTTGGACAGACTCTTGCTAATAAAATACTAAACAGACTTGACACGACCGAAGGCAATTTGTCTAAGATTACCACTGCCCCCAATACCTCCAGCTCCTACTGACGTAAATGAAGTTGCTGACTTAATTGATAAGCTCAAATGCAATATTGCCCCAGGACCTGACAACATCACAAATCGACTAATCAAGCAACTTAAACATACAATATCACTCCCTCTCAGTAAAATATTTAATTCTTCTCTCAGTTCAGGTGTATTCCCGTTGTATCCCATGGAAATTTTCAAACATTTAATTAATTAAAGACCTATATCACTGCTCTGCACCTTCTCAAAATTGCTAGAAAAAATTGTAAACAAACGTTTGTAAAACTTTTTAGAGAAGAATAAACTTTTATCCCCCAGGCAGTTTGGGTTTCGCAATAATAAATCAACTGAAGATGCTACTACACTAGTCACTAATCTCATTACTACTTACATGAACCAAGGCCGCAAATGTATAGGTGTGTTCCTGGATTTAGCTAAAGCCTTTGACACCGTGTCTATTCCCATCCTAATTAAAAAGTTGGAATGTTTCGGGATAAGAGGAATTACACTTGACTGGTTTACTACGTCAAGTGTACTAACCTAACCTAACCTAACCTAACTGGCCGAAAACAACGACTACTTATTAAAACCCAAACTAAAACACATATAAGTTCACCCACAGTAGTCAACTTTGGTGTCCCGCAAGGAAGTGTCCTGGGTCCCACGCTGTTTATAATTTACATTAATGACCTGCTTCTTAACGACCTCAACGCCGAAATAGTCTGCTATGCAGATGATACAGCAATACTATTTAATGCGCCTAATTGGGACACACTGTATCACCTAGTGGAGACCGGTCTTACTCGGGTGGGCAACTGGTTGGATCAGAACCTTTCATCTCTGAACACTGATAAAATAAAATACCTAGCATTTAATTTGACTTCTAAATCATGTCCAGAAATATCACCTAAAATAAAAATCCACAAGTGCTCTGACTTCCAATTAAACAAGAATTGTGTCTGTGAAGGTATCGAGCGCACAAATTCTATTAAATACCTAGGCCTTCTTCTCGACGATAAGCTTTCATTTTACCCACACATTAACATCTTATCATCGCGCTGTAGAAAGCTTATCTACATAATAAAGATGCTGTGACATTGTGCTAATCGAGCAATCCTTACATCTGTGTACACTGCACTCTGTGAATCTCTTCTTTCGTACTGCATCGTTGTATGGGGTGGTACTCCCAGCTCGTACATACTTCCTCTAGAAAGAGCACAACGAGCCGTGCTAAAAGTCATGACCTCAATACCATTTCGATATCCAACCCAACGTTTATATCAAGATTGTAAAGTCCTAACAGTTCGGCAACTTTACATCTTGAGGACTGTGTTATGCGGTTGTAAAACAAACTTATAAAAAAATAAATTTATTTATTCACACAGTTGTTACAATGCTACTTAAACTACTCTAGGTCTAAACACGTACTGAACTGAGCTCAACGGAAGTGAACTCTCTGAACTGTACTGACTCTCTGACTGAACTGACTTGATTTACGTTACAATGGCTTTTATATATTACTAACATTAGGAACAAACATCTCATTACTAAATTAAATGATAAACAAATAACATCTCATTACCAAATTTAATAGTAAACAAATTAATGATGAGAAAGTCAAATACATAATAACATGCATTAAACAAATAAACAATTTCATTAGAATATAATATTTAAACTTATATAAACACAACATTGATTAAAATAACTTAATTAGACATTTCTTAGTAAATCTAGACAACTACTTAATATTACTAATAATGTCATAATCACACGTGGGACCATCACATAACACCTCCCCCCTTAGAATAAAGATTGGGCGTTAGCGCCTGATCTTTGAGATCCAGGTGTCTCCGTCGGTTTGGATTCGTCATCGTCCTCGGAGATGTCGCTCATCGGAATCTGGATAGGAATTGCAGCAACTCTCGTCGTGTGGCGTCTTCTTGAAGCATCAAAGCAGTTGTTGAAAATTTGAATGCAACCTTCGCTCGTTGACATTCTTCTACGTCTTCGTAGATATTTAGAACATTTGACGATAATATAGATCGTCAAAATTGTTCCAATACTAAAGAGCAACCAATTACTCTTATAATATTCTTTTATATTTGATATTGATTTTAGTTTGTTCAATTCTCCTCGATATATATTTATATGGTGTTCCAACTGGTTAAGGTTGTCTAGGGGAACTTCATTTATTTTTATAGGCAATAGTTCTGGAATATGCAATTTATTTATTTCTTCTAAACAATCATCTGTTCTGATGTTTGGAATAATCATTGGAATATTGATTTCCGTTTCAGAAGTATTATACGCTGTCAGCGTGTTATAAGGAGTATGTAGTTTACAATTCTGTGGTAGTGTTAAGATACCACTTCCATATAGTTTATAATTGGTTATGTTCATGTGACATTGCAGTACACATTGCGTTTCATTGCTTAATATAAATAGCCACTTATTGCTTGCTATTGGTTGAAAAACATTTTTTTCTGCTGGAAATGTGGATATAACGCACGTTTTTGGAAGTGACGTTGAAGCACTGAATAATATTTGAACTTCGCATATTGGTCTTGTCGTTGAATCATATGCAATCAGGTTTTTGCAGATTTTCTTCTTGGTTTCATAGTTAATGCAGGACTCCAATGAATTTGTAGCAATATATTTCTGTCCTGTAGGATTCGTCACCAAATATATATGCTCGGAAAGGATTGTTGTATGTAAGGTAGAATTTTGAATTTGTAAAGGAATGGAATATATATGATATAGGTTAAAAGGATCATTTTGTATTAAAGGGAATTTTAAAATATATGTTAGTCGGTTCATGTATATATATGCAGAAAGAGTTGATGTATCTAAAATTGTATGAATATTTCGAATAGTAACAGGGGCAACTAATTGTTTTGAAGTTCTTAAATGATTTGACAATAGGAGTTCTTGATAAAGTTTTTGAATAGTAATCACAGAAGGATGTAAAATATTCGATTTAGCAAAAAGGATACTAGTTAGACAATCGTTTATTTCATTTTCTAATGATGTAACCATTTCTAATATTTGTAATGATATTATTAACATTTCTTCATTTGCTTTTAAGTCTAATATACGTTTTCCAGTAGAATTAAGATATGTATTTAATTGATTTATATTTTCGTTAATTATTTGTTCATCGTATGATATTTTAAAAATTGTTTCGTTAAAATTTCTTATTGTTGACGAGGTTATTTGGAGTTGTTTCTCCATTAAATTGGTAAGATCTAATTCTTTTTTCTCTAATAAATTGTAACGTTCGGCGTCCTTAGCGTCAGGTGTACCTATAAGCCATTTTAATACGGTTCCTAATCCGTCGAATAATTCTCGTTTTTGACGTTTTGTGTCAGAAACTATATTTCTAATTCATTCAATCTATTTTCTATCTTATTTAAATTAATGTTGAGAAAAGATTTAGTCGAGAGAATTTGAGGATAACTATCATGTCGGGAAGCTATTGTGTAGAATTTTTCTGTTAATCGAAGTAGAGATTCTTTTGCAATAAACAGCGGTTTTATATCATTGTATATCACTAATTTCCACGACTCTTCTGTGGGAAAGAGGAGTCCTTCTTTGAAAAATAGCCCGGAATGGGGCGGAATTTCATTTACGATTTGTAAGGTCATACCGGCACTGACTGCGGTAGCCCTAAAATAGAGGTAGATTTTGATTTGACTAATTTTCTTATAAAAATGTATAATTTGTATAATATTACGTAAAATATAAATTTTATAATTGAACAAATTGTGTCGTGTAGTATCAAATGAAGTCAAATCCATATTTTGTTATTTTTTAACTAAGTACACAAGTTTGTTCTTCGTGTTAAAATTCACAATATAAATTTACCTAAAGAAGCCAAATCTACATATTTGAAGAGATAAACATAAATTAAACCAGCTATTATTATCAAAAGAAGACATATCCATGACTTTTCAATATCAAAATAAGTCAAATCTTTTCTAGCCAATCAGCAAGCGTTAATTTGTATGACAAATTAGCCATATTGTTTTTATTGCAAAAAGTTTTACCGTCGCGCTTTGTGCCCTTTGCGTATTTTTATTTAATAATAAAATAAATAATGTACGAAACCTGCAACAAAATTGTTGAAACTGTTCCCAAATTAGCAAGAAAGCCACCACAGCAAAGATCACAATAGAAAGTAACAAAATTTAAGTAAAAAAGGATAAAAACTTTTACCTTTCATCTAACATACATGCATGGAGTAGAGGTTGCCAACCATTTTGTAAAGTGAGGTTGAAGTCGGGATGTCGTTAATTGCCGGCCATTTTTAATCTTAGTAAATATCTTTTGTTTAATTTCAACAATATTAGTACCATCGGTGGAGTAATAATAACAAATTGAAACGAAATATGCTCACGATTTTGCGGTGTGGTAACAGTGTCCACTCCTTGCCTGTTTTTTTAATAAATTGAACAGGTGGCAAGCATATCGCTGCACTTAATGGATTCACATGTTTTCACTTCTTTAACAGATTTTAAGAAGTGCGGGCGGTTTTTGCTTGCCCTCCAAAGCACAGGGAGTAATTAAGAATTTGAGAATTTGGCTGCTTATTTTAATTGTGTTTTGTAACTGTAACAACAATTCAAAAAAAAATGCCCATTACTTATCATATTTTTTATTTTATAAATAGTTTTAATTTTTAACAAATAAATAAATGATTAACTGTACCCCCTAATTAGAAACTTTTATCGTATTAAGCACAAAGAAGGGGATTCCCTGGTGTTTTATTGTTGTTAAATAATGGCGGGATTGATCTGGGTTCATACTTTGTGAGCTCATCATGTATTGTAATATTGTCGTCAGACAAAATCAGAGTATTAGATAGATATATATAAAAAGTCGTAAATTTCACGTACTATTTCGATGTTTGAGTCGTGCGTAAAATATACATATATTTTTTTTATTGTGACAACATATGATTGCACCCCGCTTGATGTTAGGCTGAAGTGTGGTCCATGAATGAATGTCACAGCTACTACAATCAATAACTGTAAGCAGCTATCACATCCACTATGCCGGCCTGGTTAGAACCGGCGACTTACAAGCTGATCCCGAAACGCGACCAAATCACTTCACGGTCTGTATACTTGTAGTACCACCACTACCCCGGATCGGCGGACTGGGTACTACTGCCTACCACTCTTTGATAACCAGACCCGAAGCAAATATCCACTTTTTTTATTAACAAATATTTGCAATATTTAATGTAATTATGAAATATTACAAATAAAAGCTATGAAACAAATAATTGCTCCGACCGGGAACCCGGGACTTTACGCGCAACAAACCAATCGCTAACCGTTCGTCCACGCCTGTCATCAATAGAAGCCGGGACAAATCGTAAAAATACGATATAAAACATTTCCCACCGTTTAACTTTTGATTGTTGGGCCAACTATCGCACCAACACCGATTGAGTAAAAAAGTAAAGATTTGTATTCGTATCCGCGGATCTACATTTTTAATGATCTGGTACATCATTAATACCAATGCATGTTTTTAAGAAAAAAAGATACTATTTTCCACCACAAATCTATTTCAAAAAATGACCAATCTTATGTAATGCAGGTGCTGGTAATAAAGAAATATCCACATAATTTACAATACAATTTAGATTTAGTCTACTTAAAATACTTTTTTTAAAAATAATTTACAAACAGACAAATTGTTTGTAAATGTTTCTTTCACGTGAACCTAATAGAAATTTAAAAAACCACATTGTCTTTTATTACCAAAGTTGTCTACACCTGCTCTTCCATTTGCTAACTATCAAAACCTTGCTAGATCCCTAATATGTACAATCAAACAGAGTCAAATCCACAAACCTAATTATCAAATTGAGTCAAATCCACAGGTTGGTAACAAAGTAAGTCAAATCCAAAATTAATTGAAGGATTTTGTAATTTTAATGTTCTAGGCAAACAAATTAAAGTAGAAAAACGTAAATAACAAACTAATTTTAATTACCTTTCAAAAGCACGTGTTTTCTTTGGGTGCGCATTACTAAATAACACAAAAACTCGTCTAGCAGGATTTTTGTTCAAATGGAGTTGACTTGATTTGATACTAAACTAGAGAAATTATGAAACTAAAATAGGGATTATTCATGAGTTTATTAAAGTTTCAAAATTTCAGGATCCGGAACGGGAGATTTAGCAATCACCACGGTTATCCTGAAAGAAGAATTTTACTTCTTTGTTTCAAGTATTTTATAAAGAATATGATTCAGCAGTACGAGAATGATACGTTATTCGAATAAAATGATTTTAAGCTGGATGTAGTTACTTATTAACTATATTAAATAATGTTGAATTAAACTAGAATTAATGTGTTAATATTTATAACTAGCTGTGCCCGCGGTTTCACCCGCGTAAAGTTTGGTTTATAACACAGTCATAAAAAAGGAGGAGGTTTTCAATTCGACTTTTTTTGTATTTATAACTCGATAACTCATATAAAAATGACAGACGAAAATAAAAATAAATATATATTCCAAATTATTAAAACTATAGTCAATTGGAAACTATGGTAAAATATATTTTATTTTAATTAAAAGTAACCGATGATACTTCTTGTACCTCCAAAAATAAAAAACGTAACAAACAAACTCACATTCACATTTATATCAATAGTGGAATATGCATATAGTAACAGAATGAAATAACAACAAAGAAAAATTTCAAACAGCTAAAAGTGTAGTCTATGGAAAGTATAGTCTCCATAGTACAGTTGATTGGATTAGATGTTGACGTGACTGTCGGTAATACAGTGCGATGGTATTATGGTACTCAGGGTTTGAACCAACTCCTTGTACCTATTTTTATAATAGGTTTTTTTTTGTCAAACAACTTTTTTTATTTTTTACATTTTTTTTATTTAAAAGGATTTTATGTTACTTCTGATACCTCCAAGAATATGTGTACAAAATTTCATGATGATTGGTTCAGCAGTTTTTGCGTGAAAGCGTAACACACAAACGGACTACATTTATAATAATAGTAGATTAATAATAATAATTTGTTTTCAATTCTCAACAGCTTGATATATTTTCCTTAGTTTACCCAAAATAAATTTCTGAACGCACGCAATTTTGTATGGGAATATGTTTTTATTTTATTTTATTTATTATAAAGCATTTTTTCTAAAATAAACATAGCCTAAGTTACTCCTTATTACATCAGCTACCTGCCAAAAAAAGTCCCGTCAAAATCGGTCCAGCCATTCCGGAGATTAGCCGGAACAAACAGACAGACAGACAAACAGACAGACAGACAAAAATTGTAAAAAATATTATTTTGGTGTATGTACCGTATTCATATACATGTATTAAAAAACAGTTATTTCAATATTACAAACAGACACTCCAATTTTATTATATGTATAGATTGGATATGCTTGAACGTATCTTGTTAACTCATCTTGTAGAGTAAGAACGTATTTATTATTATTATCGCTAATATCTGAATATGAAACGAGATCGATAGATACTCTTTCAAAGGGTTCAGTGGATGACGATGTGATTACCATCGGGGCTTGAAATTGTTTTCTTTAAATTTTATTATGTTGGCAAATTATGCAGGAATCAATATAAGATTTTATGTCATTAGTCATGCCTTTCCAGTAAAATTCATTGCGAATTTTCCTCGTAGTTTCAATTATTCCGCGATGACCCGAGAGTGGTGCATCATGAAATGATATCTTCTGATTTGGGAATTTTTACTAACCCTTCACATATAGTGATTTCATAATTATAAGTTTCAGCTAAATATGAAGTTATTCTGAGTTGTTCGTTACCTTTTAATTGACATATTGAATCTGATTTAAGAATAGGGACATAAAGAGTTTCAACTTTATTTTGTTGAAGACAAGATAGTATAAAAGTATACAGCACAATAGCGTCTCAACAAGACTGTGTGAGGGTGCAACAAGACCTGGACAGACTCAATGACTATTGCCTGACTAATGAAACCCATTTAGCCTATGACAAATGCTAGCAAATAACATTTACTAAAAAACAAAACGTAATTTCGCATATATATCATATAGGAGAAGGTAACAGTTTAAAATTGGTAAATGTGGTTCGTGATCTGGGCGTTTGCTTTAATAGCACATGTGGAGCATATCTGTACAAAGGCCTATCAGATGTCCGGTTTCGTATTTCGCACGTCAAAAGCCTTTAAAAAGGTATCCACTTGTAGGATCCTATATTGTGCACTTGTCAGGTCGCAGCTGGAGTACGCATCATCTGTGTGGAACCCATACTTTAACGTGTACCAAGATAAAATTGAGATGGTGCAAAAGAAATTCCTAAGAGGACTTAATCGCAGATACGGAACCGGATATCTGTCCTACGACAAATTATGTACACATTACAGACTGACGACACTTTTAGACCGTAGACTTATATCTGACATGACACTATCTATACATATAATAAAATTGGAGTGTCTGTTTGTAATATTAAAATAAACGTTTTTTAATAAATGTATATGAATATATATACGGTACAAACACCAAATTAACATTTTTTTAAATTTTTCTCTGTCTGTCTGTCTGTTTGTTCCGGCTAATCTCTTGAATGGCTGGACTGATTGTGACGGGACATTTATTGGCAGGTAGCTGATATAACAAGGAGTAACTTAGGCTAAGATTAGAAAAAATCTTTTTATAATAAATAAAATAAAAGAAAAAACATTTTCCCATACAAAATTGCGCGCGTTCAGAAATTCATTTTGCATTCGTTCAGAAATTTATTTTGGGTAAACTAAGGAAAACATATCAAGCTCTTGAGAATTTAAAACAAAATATTATATTATATTAAATTATTATTATTATTATCCTACTATTATTATAAATGTGAATGTCCGTTAGTTGAAGTAAACGACAGTAAAAAGAGACAAAACATAAATTCATAAGATTTAACGTGGGAGAAAATGAGATAGAAATTCTAAAGAAATTGCTATAGAATTATGGGATTTATTACAATGACGTAAAGACGCTTTTGTTCTGAATAACTTAACTGACACTTGCGACATTCGTTGTGCATTCGTGTATACTCGGCATCTTACGGCATCTCGATAATGGCTGTAGAATTATGAGCTTTAATACAATGACATAGACTCGTAAGTCACAAAGTATCCGACGCGTCGCGACCTGTCAAATCAAATAGATCAATTGAAAACTATACTGTAGTAGTGTTTTGTTTGTACGTTTTTAAATTTTTAAATATGCCGAAAACAAATGCAAATTATTGTCGCAATTTTAGGAAAAAAAAAACAAAAAAAGGAAAACAATATTAAAAAAACATCACAAAAGACAACAAAAAGTTCAACGGAATGTGTTCGTGAATTTCGTGCGTGCCGAGAAGCGTTATTAAATCATAATATACTTATCTCTATGTATTGAATGTCGAAATCAAAGTAAGTACTTATATATTTTCTAATCAACAGAGGACATCATTCTTTTTGTATGAGGACTTGGGCTTAATTGTATTAACAGTTTAACATACATTTCAAAATAGTTTAGATAGGGTTAGGTTTAAATGATAAATATCAAAAGTGTATGTTTTAAGCTTCCTTAAGAAAGCTGTGTTTATATGCATACAGCTTATATGAAGAGAATTGTGGATGTAAAGGAATCTAGGTAGTTGTGTCAGGACCGTGGCAAATGGCGCTTTATTGACTCTGCCTATCCCTAGCGTGACAATTTGATTAATTGATGTTTTTTCTAATTTTTGTTGTGCATCAAATAACATATTTTTGTTGCTTTGCTCTTTTTATTGCAACTAAAAATAGATGTCGATGTGTTTTTATTTATTTATTTTAGAAAAGTTGTACAGTGTAACATACATAATATGTATATATACTAGCGCTTAACTGAGTAGATAAGAGTCTGCCGATCCGGGGTAATACCACCACTTACAAGTATACAGACCGTGAAGTGACTTAGTGTAGGATCAGATTGCAAGTGCAAGTAGGATCAGCACTAGCTCGGCATAGTGGATGCGATTGCTACTTGCAGTTGCTTAATAGTAGTAGTGGTCGCCTGCATTAATGGTCTGCAATTCAGGCTAACAGACAAAAAAGCAGTAAAATTGCATAGCAGTCACAAGTGAGCAATCAATGTTATTACTATGATCATTACTAAATCCTACAATTATCATCTTCTCGAATTTTACATTCGTCTAAAGGATTTTGATATTTTTTCATTTTAGTGTGTAATTTATTTTTACGTTTTATCATAGAGATTAAGTGTTTATTAAACCAAATTGGAAATTTCTTACTACATTTTCTAGTCATTGGGACATGTCGTTTTATTATATCTTGTAATATATGGTAAAATTTCTTAACCATTTCGTCTACATCTAGATTTTTAAATTCTTTTATCCAATCAATTGTTTTTAGAGATGTACATATAGAGTTATAGTCTGCTTTATGAAAATTAGGAGTAGGCAAATGATCATTGGAGCAATAAGTCACTTTAGGTGTCACTCCGATATTGATTTTAATCGGTGGATGGTAGTTGTCCACACTCCTTATCGGTTGTGTCGCGTTGGTCACTGTTATTATTGAGGCATTACAAAGTACCAGGTCCAATATTTTGTTATTTGAATTAAAGATATGGTTATACTGTTTCATGTCATGCAATTCCAAAAAATCAATAAAATTGTTCAATAAGTCACAATTACCATATTCCGGTATAGCGAAGGTTTCTCCCGGCTCCCACTTCCACGCCATATTACTCATATTAAAGTCTCCTACCAAAATGGTTTGGATTCTATTACCATCCATGGCTCTGTTGACGCTATACATAAATGTATCAACGACAAAATGAGTCACAGGGGGAGGAAGATACACTGCGCATAGATTTATAATCTTATGGTTGTTGCTGGTTTTCGGATTAGTTACAATTGATACCCAAATATCCTCAACCTCACTCTCCCATTCAAAAATTCTTCGGGACACAAATCGCTTGGAAACCGCCACCAGTACACCCCCTTCGCCTTTCTTGTCGTTTTGCAAAGGAGATGACTCACGATCACGTCTATACACAACATAGCGATTGTCAAAAATTTCACTATCAAACACATCATTATTCAACCATGTTTCTGTGAAGACTAAGATGTCATAGTCAGCACATTGAATTTGCCGTCTCACACTTGCGACGTTTGACCTCAGACCTCGGACATTTTGGTTATAACAATTTATAGATAAGTGAACCATTAATCAATTACAACCTGTCGAGAATAAATAAACAGATATTGGAGCAACAATATAGTACCTAAATAAACCAAATAAGCTCAGAATAATTATTTATCAATTGATTTCAAACAGTTAAGTGACTCTGTGTTTTTTATATAAATATATTCAGATGAACTATTCTGTCGCATAAATATTCTACCCTTACTAATCCAGACGAATCTATAATTCAATTCCCTTGCTTTGGCTCTGGCTGCGGCGTGTAAGGCTTTCTGTGTAGGGGAAAGATGCTCCAGTACATATATAGGATGTGAGTCTCCTGCGATACCAATATGAGATGTATTTAGTTTCTCTGCGCGGCTCTGTGATTTTTTATTGAATTGTATAGCCGATGCCAAAAATGTATCTCTAGTTCTGGGCGAACTGAATTTAACTACAATTGAACGAGGCCTCTGGCTTTCCGGATTAATTTTGGCTACTCTTGTGCAGTTATGTATATCTTGGTCCTTAATTTGAGATTTCGTAACTGAAGCGATTTGTTTAACAATAGACGTAAGATTTTCCCCTTTGTATTCTGGTACGCACTGAAGTTCGATGTTGCTAGCCCGAGAGAGTTGCTCAATTTGGTTCAGACGCGTACTCAAGCCAGAAACTGTTGAACGAAGCTCGGTGTTATTCTGTTCCAATGTCTTGATAGTCTCTTTTTGCCTTTCCAGTAAAGTACTCATAGAGTCGTACTTTTGTTCGATAATAGCGATTGAGTTACATAATATTGATATTCTATCCAGTACAGTTTTGGTATTAGCCTTAATTTTCTGCTCCAGATTATGATTGATATTATTTAGAGCGGATTGTAATTCGTCGCGAATTATAGTTCGAATATCAATATCAATATTTCCTTCCTGGGAGAAGGCTGGCGAAGATGTTAATATTGCTTCTGCACTAGTTAATTGTACAGGGGCTGAAGCTCGGGCTGGTGTGCTATCGTTTCTTGAAACTTTAGAACGACAAATTATACATTTCCAATTGTCTTTAAATTCTTCGGATAATTCTTTGATGGACTTATGTCCGATATTCATACAGTTCAGATGAAATTTTTGTCTACATAATTGACATAGAAGTGCGTTGGTAGAATTAGCGGGTTTGTCACAGCATGATAGTTTTGTTTTAGGTAATGACATTGCCACAATACGGAGTCTCAGATTTGGGGTGATAATATTCCTCTTCCACTACTCTCCACAAGATGCCGCTGGTGTAGCAATCTTCAACTTACGAACAAGATCCCCGCTTGGTGTCAGTAATAGTTAATAATAATATTTAATGATCCAATGTCACCACTCACCAGAAGATGGCGCTATATAATATTTATTATTATAATAATCGATATAATAATCTATTAATATTTCTGTTAATACCAATATAATATAATAATATTTTAATTGAAACAAACTATACTGCAAGTGCTATTTTAAATTAAACTTCAAAATAAAACGAGACGCTTGGTGCAGGGATTTGAACCGACCGACCCACGATTTCCCTCGTCGAATGCAACACACAACGCGCCTGTCCAGTTACCACCGCTGCTCGGGTTGCGAAATTACGGTTTATATACAACGATGAAACTATTGAGTTTTTTAAACAGAGTAACTGTGTATGTTGTTTACCACTAATTCACCAATGAGCGAGCACTTAACGTCAATGGATTATTCACTTTATTTAGTCGCATAGCATTCGGGGGTTTTTTCGTTTTGTTTTTTAACTTTTACTTAGTAAATATATCACGTTCGTTTATTAGCGTATACAGTGTCGGGGGGATAATACGACAATAAATTAAAACCCGGATAGCTAATGATGTTCTCAAACCACATTTAAAAAATCATTCAAAAATATCCATTACTTTAGCCACCAGACATTATTTTTCATTTTGCAATTTTACTACATGCTGTATTTGTTACTGACCCATATGACACAGGTGAAGGACCCTGATCATCATACTTATTTTTATTTAACCTACCTATGCAGTTTAAAATAATGCTAACTGAAGAAGCTACTTATTACACACTCATGTCTATTGAGAATTGAGTATGTACGAAAGGGATAACAATATGTTGTTTTGTTTCTATGTTAGTCGCTTTTTGTTTAAACTTTATTTAAGTAGGTCAGTCAGTGCATCGCAGCGCCCGTGACGTAGCGCGTCCTTACGTAAGATTTTTTTATTGTGTAGTGAATTAATTGTGCGACGCTTTTTGTGATTAGTTTTGTTCATCATTATTGGCGGATGCCGCCAAAAGTCCCCGAGACGTGCAGGTCTCCCAAAGTGATAATGCGCATAGAAATCTATGTCACTGTTCGGCAACGGTCGTATTCCCCGAGCGTCGTCGGAAGAATTGTTTTCGATTGCAACAAGGTGCAAAATGCAAGTGCATTGTTTAGGGCTCTTACGATTCAATGATTCAGGTGTTTCCAGGAATACCACAAGTACGAAGATCAGCATGCGCATTATTAATTTGAGAATACTGTAGGTACAATGACAAGTGCGCTGTTGCCGCTCTTATCACAGGTCAGTGATCATAGGTACATTAATGGTGTTTTATTATTTTTTATATTTTTATGGTATTAAGTTTGTTTGAAAAAATAATTATTTAAATTTTGATGTTAGAATTTATTTGATATTTTTTAAAGTATCCTATGAAGTAATATTGACGCTGTTTTAATTTATTGTCGTAAAATCCCCCACACACTGTATACACTTTGATCACTATAATTTACACTTTCGGTAGATAACACACTCGGACGTATGTAGTTGTTATTTACTTTGAAATTAAATCATTTCACTGGAGTAACTTATAACACGTCCCACTTAGATGACAGCTATTAACCGAACCGATATTATAAATGTGAATGTGAGTTTGTTTATTACGCTTTTTAAGAAGTAACATCATTTACTTTTAATTAAAATATATTTTTTTTACTATAGTTTCCAATTGACTATAGTTTTAACTGTTTGGAATATATATTTATTTTTATTTCCGTTTGTCATTTTATATGAGTTATCGAGTTATAAATACAAAAAAGTCGAATTGAAAACCTCCTCCTTTTTTATGACTGTGTTATAAACCAAACTTTACTCGGGTGAAACCGCGGGCACAGCTAGTTGTACAATATTTGTCGAGGCCTACTCGGTTGCCCAAACCTGACAGAAGGCATTTATTATAATGCCCCCTCGAGACGGACTCGCTCCTGCGATCTCTTCCATGTCCCCCGAGTACGTACGATAGCTGGCCTCCGTGCACCTGTACGTCGGATGTGCGACACGTACAACAGGCGGATAGTGGACGTGGATATATTCAGCAACTCCCGCGCCGCCTTCAAAGCCAAAATCAAGAGGCTGCGCTACTTTCGGCTTAGCTTTAAAAGTAAAGGTGGTTTGCTTCGGAGTTCACCTAGCGGTTTTAATGCATTCAAACACATATACTGCAGCTGTTTCTTATATACCTGGCCAAGGTGATATTTTACCAAATTTTGTATCGCACAAAGGGTGCACTTTTGTTCACAGTGAGAAATATCCTGGTGGCGGGTATAATTTTAATTACTTTCACTCTATTGCTTTATTTTTGTTCTTATGTTGCCTGTCTCTGTCCTTTCTCTTCGAATAAATAAATAAATAGTAAGGATTTAAAATAATTTTCTGAATTATAAGGATCGAAATGATTTTGTCTTATACAAGAAAAAAAGAGATTTTGTTTTCCATCAGAAATTAATAAATCTACATCATATAAGGTTTTCTGCTTTTCTAAATACGGATTGGTTTGTGAACATGCACTAATAGCTTGATCAAATAGAACATCATGTTCTTGATTTTCGCATGGTATGGGAATAAATATATTTTTATGGGATGATTTTAATAATTGATCTGGAGATATTTTCAATTTAGGACTATCAATTGAAACGTTTAAAGAAAGAAAGTGATTATAATTTAATTGTAGATAATTATTAGAGCTAGGATTTATAGTTGTGTCAACTACGTTAGATGATAATATTGGAGGTCGGGATAAAGCATCAGCATTAGTATTGCTTTTATCGCTTTTATAAATTATTTCATATTCGTATTGTTCTAAGTATAGTCTTCAGCGAACTAGACGACTACCAGGATCTTTTATAGAAAATAACCATGTAAGAGGTTTATGATCAGTTACGATTTTAAATTTTCTACCGAATAAATAGGGACGAAAATGTTTAACGGCCCAGAAAATAGCGAGAAGTTCTCGTTCAATTGTCGAATAGTTAGATTCTGCTTTATTTAATGTACGAGACGCGTATGCGATTGGTAGGTCTTTTCCAATAGAAAAGTCTTTCGCATAGAATAAATTCCTTATTAAAATCAGGATATTGTAATATAGGAGTTGTCGTTAAAATAGTTTTACAATTGTCGAAAGCCTTTTGTTGTTCAGGACCCCATTCAAAGGGAACATCCTTTTTAAGAAGACTTGTTAATGGTTTAGTTGTTTTACTAAAGTTAGGAATAAATCTACGGTAATAACCTGCTAAACCTAAAAATGATTTAATGTCTTTACACGATTTAGGAATTGGAAACTTATTTACTGCATCTACTTTATCTGGATTTGGTTTAACACCTTCATTAGATATGATATGACCTAGATATGCGACTTCTTTGCGGAGAAATTTGCATTTATCGGGTTGAATCTTCAGCCCGTGTTGTTTAATACGATTAAATACTTCGGTTAATTTTTCTTCATGTTCTTGTAAACTAGAGGCGAATACGACTATATCATCTAAATATACAAAACATCTTTCGCCTTGTAAACCACACAGTACACTATCCATTGCTCGTTGGAAGGTAGCTGGTGCATTTTTAAGTCCAAATGGCATACGTAGGAATTCGTAGTGTCCATAAGGGGTGCTAAAAGCAGTTTTAGGGATATCCTTTTCATCAGGTTCAATTTGATGAAATCCAGACGCTAAATCTAAAGTAATATAATATATCTGTAATGTTAGGCAAAGGATAACTGTCTCCTACAGTTATTTCATTTAGTTTACGATAATCAATTACAACACGCCACTTCTGCTTACCAGAGGCGTCTAACTTTTTAGGTACAACCCATATAGGACTGCTCCAGGGCGATGCACTAGGACGTATTATGTCTTGATCTAACATTTTTTGAACCTGAGTTTTCACTTCTTGTTGATGTATATAGGGGAATCTATACGTTTTAGTATTTATAGGTATTTCTGTTTATTATATTATAAGATTCTGTACACTTTTTTTGCTAGGATCAATATTTAACAAGATATAGAGGGAAGAAGATGGACAATAAAAAAAATACACATATTTCGTTAAGTATGACACATATAATTTAAAAAATATATTTCCTATGTATATTCTAAATTTAAAATATCATCAGCATTATCATTATCGTCGACGGTATCTTCAATGGGGGCTCCGTTAGTGCATGACCGGAGCATACACCACAAACACTGGAGTAGGCAATTCCTGCTTTCCGGCAACCATATCGCACGCCACACCCAGTCATGCATCGGCAAAATATGGTGTAAAAAATAGTCAGGTGCCACTGGGTCGTTGGTTGTCACCGGCTTGAGGATGCCATTGCTCCTCTGGCCCATCCCCATCGGGTAGGCGGTAGGGGGTTGCCGAGCCATTGTTGTTTGTGTGAAAAAGTAATAAGATCAACGTAAGTATTTAGCTCAGATAGATATTTGTATTAATACAGCATTTGACAACTTGTGTAATTAAAGATACCTTTAGGTATACTCTAAACAAGTGCTGCTTCGAAGCTTCCCTGGTGGGAGGAAGAGTGGCCAGATCAGAATTCGGCTTCATCGAAGCTCTCAAAAAAGCTAAGTATCGGTATTTGTTAAGGTTTTTTCCTTGGGGAGGAGCCTGATAATTCGCCAAAAACAGCTTCTCGCCGGCTTCTTCAATACTCTCAGGTGATGTTGAGGGCTCACTGAAAATGTCTGCCAATTTTTGGATCAGATCTGGTTTAGCTGTAAACAGCTTAGCAATTCCCACTTTGCTCTTTCCATAGATCGCGGAGGTGGTGTCGCATCCGGAGAAGCTGTGCAGAAAGAGAATTGTCTTGGCGAATGAAAGCTGTTGAAGTTGTCGCATATATATTATATAAATAATATTATTACATTTTGATTTTAATATATGTCAAAAATGTCAAAATGTTATTTGATGTTATTTTTATCAAATTTCACTAAATTTTGTCCTAATAATACTCTCACTTATATTTTAAACAATATAGTTTTTAACTAAATAAAAATCACAATATATTACTGCCCAAAAATAATTTTAAAAGATTTTTTTTGTTTAGGATTAATTACTGACATTCACTTTAGTCACCGTCACGTCAATTATTATTATTATTATTAAATACAATCAAGCACAATAATAAAAAATAAATTGTGATGTTGCAGTTCTTCAAACTGCACCCCAGCACACTTATAATTAATTTTAACATTATAGTTTTTCAAACTACCATCAATAACAGTAATAATAAATTGTGACGTTGCGGTTCTTCCAAATTCACTCAAGCACAATTATAATTAATTGTAACATTATAGTTTTTCAAACTACCATCAATAACAGTAATAATAAATTGTGACGTTGCGGTTCTTCAAAATACACTCAAGCACAATTATAATTAATTGTAACATTATAGTTTTTCAAACTACCATCAATAACAGTAATAATAAATTGTGACGTTGCCGTTTTTTAAACTACACTCAAGCACAATAATAATTCATAAATAGTGGACGTTATAGTCTCACGAAGTATAAAAATATTTTGGTTGTAACTGTTGCAACAAATCCACTTATGTAAAAAATCCAGTATAGGTATTAACTTGAATCGTTTTTAGCAACATATTTGATTGCTGCATTAGGCATGCTCATGTGGGGAAACGAACAAACGTGGATGAGGGCGACCGTGATGGCGTCGTATCCGTGGAGCTCAGTTTCTCCAACCATCTTATTTTCTACGGTATTTGCCAATTTGCTTGTACGTTTTTAGCTTCTTCACGTTGAATTTTACCCATTAAAAGTAAGATTTTATGATTATTTACACTGAAATTTATAATAAAATGCGGACATCCGATAAAAACGTGCACGCGGTAGCACACAGAAAACGAAATGATGAGACATAGGAATCGAGGCTTGGACAACCGTATATTCATCCAAAAAAAAAACTGATTACTATAAAACGTGTGAGAGTAGCCATCGAATGCGAATACCACTTTCCATTTATATATATATATATATACTAGCTGTGCCCGCGGTTTCACCCGCGTAAAATTTTAAATGTATGTTAAACTGTTAATACAATTAAGCCCAAGTCCTCATACATAAATAATGATGTCCTTAAGTATATTATGATTTAATAACGCTTTTCGGCGTGTACGAAATTCACGAACACATTCCGTTGAACTTTTTGTTGTCTTTTGTGATGTTTTTTTAATCTTGTTTTCCTTTTTTTCCGAAAATTGCGACAATAATTTGCATTTGTTTTCGACATATTTAAAAATTTAAAAACGTACAAACAAAACACTATTACAGTATTGTTCGGGTTCGATCGATCTATTTGATTTGACAGGTCGCGACAAGTCGGAAGTTAATTTATTCAGAACAAAAGCGTCTTTACGTCATTGTAATAAATCCCATAATTCTATGGCAATTTCTTTAGAATTTCTATCTCATTTTCTCCCACGTTAAATTTTATGAATTTATGTTTTGTCTCTTTTTACTGTCGTTTACTTCAACTAACGAATATTCACATTTATAATAATAGTGGGATGATAATAATAATAATAATATGACGCCCTGGATAGACGGGTCCGCACACTGCTGACCGCAAATCGAATGCATCACCCACGATCATCGGTGATGAGACTGTATATCCCGCGGAAGTGTGGGGGTCGTGGCTTTTTAAATGCTAAGACCCTACACAACCGCGAGGTGTGCAGCCTTAGGGAATATTTCCTAAAAACTGATGTGGGTATGCATCGTGATGTGGTCGCTGTGGACAAGGGCCTCACCTCACTTTCATTGGCAAACGAGAACTGGCGCAAACCTGTAGTACTGGATGCTAATGACCGCAGAGAAGTATGGCAGAGTAAGGAGCTTCACGGACGTTTTTATCGGGCCTTACATGGGCCCGATGTAGATTTCTTAGCGTCCGTATCCTGGCTGCGTTTTGGTGATCTCTTTGGAGAAACTGAAGGTTTTGTCTGTGCGATTATGGACGAAGTTATGATGACGAATAACTACCGGAAATATATTGTGAAGGATGGTACGGTTGACATCTGTCGGGCATGCCACCGTCCCGGGGAATCAATCCGACACATTATTTCTGGCTGTTCTCGTCTGGCTAATGGAGACTATTTGCATAGACACAATCTTGTAGCCAGGATTATCCATCAGCAACTTGCTCTTAAATACAATCTTGTGGAATCAGAAGTACCGTACTATAGGTATGTGCCCGACCCAGTTCTCGAAAATGGAAATATCACATTATACTGGGATCGATCTATCATCACTGATAGGACTATTGTTGCCAATAAGCCTGACATAGTGGTGATAGATCGACTAGAGCGTCGCACAATAATTGTTGATGTAGCGGTCCCTCATGACGAGAACCTCGTGAAAGCTGAGAAAGATAAGCAAATAAAGTATCTTGATCTGGCTCGCGAGGTTGTCGACATGTGGGAGGTGGATACAGCAATTATTGTGCCAATAGTCGTCACTGCCAATGGTTTAATAGCCAAGAGCCTCGATGAACACCTAAAGAGGCTCTCGTTAGGTAGCTGGATCAAGCGTTTGATTCAGAAAGCGGTACTCCTGGACACGGCGCGTATTGTTAGGAGGTTCCTTTCTCAGGAGCCCTGACCACCGGTGGCTTGGACCCTGTTCCCGATGCCGGTGGACAGCTATTTTTTATATTTTTAATTTTTTTATTATTTTAAAAATATAAAAAATAAGATTTAAAATAAATAAATGGAATAATAATATAGTTAATAATTTGTTTTAAATTCTCAACAGCTTGATATGTTTTCCTTAGTTTCCCAAAATAAATATCTGAACGCACGCAATTTTGTATGGGAAAATGTTTTTTCTTTTATTTTATTTATTATAAAAGATTTTTTCTAAAATAAACGTAGCCTAAGTTACTCCTTATAAAATCAGCTACCTGCCAATAAATGTCCCGTCAAAATCAGTCCAGCCATTCAAGAGTTTAGCTGGAACAAACAGACAGACAGACAGAGAGACAAAAATTTAAAAAAATGATATTTTGGTGTTGGTACCGTATATATATTCATATACATTTATTAAAAAACGTTTATTTCAATATTACAAACAGACACTCCAATTTTATTATATGTATAGATAAAAGATTTTTTTCTTAAATAAACGTAGCCTAAGTTACTCCCTATTAAATCAGCTACCTGCCAATAAATGTCCCGTCAAAATCAGTTCAGCCATTAAAGAGATTAGTCGGAACAAACAGACAGACAAAAATAAAAATAAAAAAAATTTTGGTGTTTGTACTGTATATATATATTCACATACATTTATTAAAAAAACGTTTATTTCAATATTACAAACAGACACTCCAATTTTATTATATAGACTAGCTGTGCCCGCGACTGCGTCCGCGTGGAATAGTTATTTTGGGATTTATATTAATTTTTTGTTTACCTACCTGCTTAGCTTTATTATAAATTACCTATAGCTGTTACCCGCGACTTATTTTAGACGATTAAATTACGTAACTAATAGAATATATTTTAAAATAGTTTTAAAAAGAATATATTTTAAAGTACTTCTGCGTAAATTATATTTTCAGTTTTATTTTCTTGTGCGCAAAACTCGCAGCCGCTTTGCAGCAGCAGTCTGCCGAGAACGCTGAGTCCTTTTTCTAGGCATTACAGTGACGAAAAAAGAACGAAGGAAATGAAAACTTAACCAAACTAACTGTATGCTTAAACTAAAACCTAACCTAATAAGAATTGTAAAACCTAACCTTGAAAGAATGTAGATGACACCTACAGGTATTATTTACAACAAAACAAAAGAAGTGTTTTTGTGAAAATATTAGAAACAAAATACTATACTTAAAACAAACACTACCGACAAACACTATAGAGAAAACTTCTACAAAATGAAATTGTATAAAAAAGGATTTTGCACGATGATATTATATCGTAAAAACAAATTAACGCTGCATTCAACCGATCAGTAGGGAGCCGACCGCATAGTATGCTTGTCTATCTATAAATGACGCGCCCCTCCACTTTATTAGTTTATTTAAATGTGTGAATGCAAATATTACTAACTATACTATTAAACTTTATCACGTTTGTTCCTCCTTTCTAACCAGCAACTGAATAACCAATTACTGCATTTTCGGTGTGTTTTATCCATATTTTATATTTGCTCGTATGCGTAAATGCAGTGGAGGGGCGCGTCATTTCGGCTTAGACAGACTATACCTCGTAGAGCTACACCCCCCTTCGCCTCGCCCGCAAGCACCGCCTCTCCTCGCCCGCCGGTTAGCGCTCATCATGCGACGCGTGTGAATTTTGTTTCAGAGTTATTTTAAAATTGTATTATCTTATAAGATGTTTATTGAAATTAGATGATGTCAATGACAATTTTGTTCACAGGTAAATACTCTTAATTAGTAACACATTTATTTCGATAAAGAATAATATTATTATGTTAATACAACTCTGACAAATAATTTGTAATAATGCATTAATTTAGACCAAATTTGACTATCATAAAAACGGTTATTGTGAGTTAATCTTAAAAGATAGACATATACGGTCGCAGACATTTTTTTAGATAATTTAAAGAGGAATAATTCTTTTATACATATTTTTGGGTATCTTGAACGGTTTTCGCAGCGCACGCAACGGAAACCCTCAAAGACGAACCCCGTTTTTTCCACATTCTCGACTGTTTCTTCGCTTCTATAAGTCGCAACGTAATGTTTTATAGCCTTTCTCGATAATTGATCTATCCAACACAAAAAGAATTTTTCAATTCGAACCAGTAGTTCCTGAGATTAGCGCGTTTAAACAAACAAACAAACAAACTCTTCCGCTTTATTATATTAGTATAGATAAAATGTGGCGAAAAGCGGGCAGCGGATAGCCGTTTTGCCACGTTTAATGTTTGTGGAGGAAATGAGAAAAAGTTAGATAAAGTATGTCAGATGATGGGTTATAAGAGACTTGATAGTGTGAATAAAACGAAGCGAAAGGTCTCACCCACTATGGTCCCTACACAGTGTTTTGGTCTGGGGTCAGAGCATATCAGAGTGTGGGACTATTGTTGTCTGAGAGAATGGCGAAGTGTATGAGTAATTGTCTCTGGTGACCTTCTGGCGTACACCACGCACGTCTGGGGTGAAGCGTTGGAGAGGCCTTTGCTATCCGCTTGGACATCTTCAAAGCGTTAGACAGGGTCTAGCATAAGGTCTTTTATCCAAGCTCGAGGCATACGGTTTACCTGACCATCTGCGTGGCTAGACAGCCGACTTCTTGCGAGGCCGCTCCATACGCGTTGTTGTGTATGAAAGCGCGTCACGCAGGGTGTCGTTGAATGCCGGCGTTCCTCAAGGCTCTGTACTGTCGCCAAATTTGTTCCTACTGCATATCAATGACATGCTGGACTTGGAATTGCTATGTAGACGACAGCACGGTGCATGAACGCTACACTACCTGCCCCGCAGGCCGGAAAACAGGAGATAGCCGATATGACAGAGTCTTGTTGGGGCGACAAGAACTTAGTTCAGTTCAACGCAGACAAGACGTTTAAAAAATCCCCGTTTACCCCCCCCCCCCCTCAGTACTTCGGAAAATCTGGACATTTTAGGAATGTCCCTTCGCAGCGACCTGAATCACAGGGACCACATCGAGCGAGCCATTAAGCAAACTTGACATCTCAAATTTGCTCTTGCGCGTAGTACTGTTCGCACTTCTGGGACGGCTCTGCCAATTATCTTCTTAATGCTATAGATTCATTGCAGCGCCGAGTTGTCCGAGTTATAGGTGATGCAGAGATTACACGAACTCTGAAGGCCTTGCAACTTCGCAGACACATGGCGGCTTTCTGCGTTCTCTATCGCCTATACCACGAAAGCTATACCGGGAATCTCTTTAACCTTGTTCCTGCCTCGTCTTTTTACAACCGTAATACCCGTACAGGTCGGGGAAGGCATCCGCATTCTATCGACCGAATCAGCAGTCGAACGAAAAAGGTCGGTGCGTCTATCACTTTTGTCACTCTTGGACCTCCTCTTGCCCATCATCAGGCGGGTTGACGTCAGAAGTAAAATCACGATAAAAAATAGCCCGGGGAGCCGGGGGAGCAACAGTGATTGCGCGGCTGCTGTTTCAGCAAAAAACGCAACTTACAGTGCATGGGTCAGAGGTCAAAACATTCATGACCCTCGCGTAGATGAGTTAAAAGCAGCCTAAAATCGTGCCACCAAGTCTTGCAGAAAGGTCTTTAAAAAATCGGAGGCACAGCGCGTTTCCAGGATTGGCAAGTCTATAATCGCACCCAACGGGTAGTTTTTGGAGTCTCGCCAAGACTGTAGAATCTAACTTCTGTCGTTCTGTACTGCCACCGCTAAAACAGCCTGATAGCTCACTGGCACATACGGCGAAGGCGAAGGCCGATCTACTGGCCGAAGCTCTCGTACGCATCGGGCTGTGTGCCTCGGGCTTGGAAGGAGGCCAATGTGCAACCGGTCCCAAAAAAGGGCGGCCGTTCAGACCCGGCAAACTACCGTCCGATAGCTGTAACCTCAGTACTGTGCAAGGTTATGGAGCGAATAATTAATGTTCGCCTCATGGCTTACCTGGAGGGTCACCAGCTGATCAATGACCGTCAATATGGCTTCAGGCCGAAACAGTCAACTAGTGATCTTCTGGCGTACACCACGCACGTCTGGGGTGAAGCGTTGGATGGTAATGGAGAAGCCCTTGCCGTTGGCTTGGACATCTCCAAAGCATTCGACAGGGTCAGGCACAAGGGCCTTTTATCCAAGCTCTAGGCATACGGTTTACCTGGCCGTCTGCGGGGTTGGATAGCTGACTTTCTGCGTGACCGGTCCATACGCGTCGTTGTGGTGGGTAGCGCATCGCGCAGGATGTCGGTGAATGCCGGCGTCCCTCAAGGCTCCGTGCTGTCGCCGACTTTGTTCCTTCTGCATATCAATGACATGCTGGACCTTGGATCCGGCACTCATTTCTTTGCAGACGACAGCACGGTGCACGGTGCTACACTTCCCGCCCCGCAGCCGGCAAACAGGAGATAGCCGATATGAGAGAGTCTGTTGTAGCGGGACTGAATCGGGTTCTTGATCGTATTACCCACTGGGGCGATTGGAACCTAGTTCAGTTCAACGCAGACAAGACTCAGGTATGCGCGTTCTCGGCGAAAAAATCCCCGTTTACTCCCCTTTCTTCTCTTTGCAACATCTCCCTCAGTACTTCGGACAGACTAGACATTCTTCGGGTCCCTTCGCTGCGACTTGAATCACAGGGGTGGTCCCCTGTGATCGAGCGGGTCATTAAGACCACCTCCCGAAAACTTGGCATCCTGAACAAGGTGCGGCGGTTCTTCGCGCCAGAGCTTCGCTTCATATTATACAAGGCTCAGATTCGCTCTTGCGCGGAGTACTGTTCGCACCTCTGGGACGGGTCTGCCAAGTATCTTCTCAATGCCCTGGATTCATTGCAGCGCCGAGCTGTCCGAATTATAGGTGATGCAGAGGTCACGCGAACTCTGGAGCCCTTACAATTACGCAGAGACATGGCGGCTTTGTGCGTCCTCTATCGCCTATACCACGGAGAATGTTCCGAAGAGCTCTTTAACCTTGTTTCTGCCTCGTCCTTCCACACCCGTAATACCCGCACAGGTCGGGGAAAGCATCCGCATTTTATAAACCGAATCGGCAGTCGAACTAAAAAATTCAGTGCGTCTTTTCTTTGTAGAACAATTGACAAGTGGAATGCTTTGCCAGCCCATGTGTTCTCTCCATCCTATGACCTTGGATCCTTTAAGCGGTGCGTGAAGAAGCACCTTAGACCGGCATAGTGGCGGCGGCTGGGGCAGCCGGGAACTGACTCAGTTATTCCAGTCGTCGTCACTCTTGGACCTCCTCTTGCTTATCAGTAGGCGAGTCGAGGTCAGATGTAGTGTCACGATAAAAAACAATCAGCCTTCTCAGTTGTATTAATTGAAAGAGTGATGCATGAAACAGGTGAGAAAACTTAGAATGCGCAAGCGGGATTAAAGATAGGGATGGGATGTATGGATCATACTTCTCTGTAAGATGATGTCTAAAAACCAAAAATTGTTTGTGCTTTTGTTGACCTTAAGAAGGCTTATGATCGCGTAAACAGAAATGAATTGTGGCAGCAGCTGCTGTGTTTGGTTTAGAGCTATGATCCGGTTTAGCATCTCTAATGGTGTCTGACAGGAATGTATACACTACCATGGCATATCAATCTATTCATAGACTGTAACCTAAAAGAAACTATGGTTTGAGAATTAATGACTTGCTGATCAAATGTCTTCAGTACACCAGTCGACCAGGCGGCGTGTAAGTTACAGGAAATGGTTGCTATTATGAATTCAAAATTATAAAAGAAAGGTATGAAAGTAAATGTAAACAAAACTAAAGTAATGGTTGGGATAATAAGTTTATTTTGATTAATAAGTGTTTTAGTTTAATGGGGAAGGGATGTAATGTATTTGTGGGTAGTACCATAAAAAACGTAGAGTCTGTCCAAGGCGAAATGACCCGTCCCTCTACTGCATGTACGTACACGAGCCAATACAAAACATGTATTCAACACATCGAAAATGCAATTGTAATTGGTCATTTAGTAGCTGGTTAGACACAAAGAAAGGAGCATGCATAGTTTTACGCAAAAGTATCGTCAGCATGAAAACATTTACAAAAAAAACTTTTTTATTGGTATTATAATTACGATCTTAGGAAGTTAGATAAGTTTCCTCGCGTTGTTGTGCTAACTTCATAGCCGAATAAGTTAACACAACATTATTACATAATTATTATTTATACACATATTATATTAATATAAGATAAATAATTACAAATACAAAAACGATATTATAATAAATTTATAAATATAATTAATAAAATCTGTCATTTCATAATAAAATCTGTCCCTCTGGAGCGCGCCCAACCCGCTCCATCCTCTCCACCTCACCCCCCGACCCGCTCCTCACCCCAGCCGCCATCTCAGCCGCCTCGCAAGGTCCCGGCTCCGCCTCCCGTCATTCTTCGATCCGCTGAAAAGTGGATTGAAATTAGCCGCATTTGCGCTCAAAACAGTATCCCCATCGCCAACGCAATCAGCACGGCGAATGGGGTCCGTATTCATGTCCCCGATTCTTCTGCTCACCGAGCACTAACTAAACTCCTCTCCGATAGAGGATATTTTTACCACACCTATGCTCTAGAAGACGAGAAGACCCTTAAGGTCATTCTCAAACCAGTGTCCAAGCACATCCCTACAGAGGATGTCAAAAAGGACCTCATCTCACAAAACTTCCCTGTCTTGGAAGTTACCCGCCTTCAAAACAACCGCATGGGCAAGGCTTACGACCTTGTTGCGGTCATTCTTAAGAAGACTCCGGCCGGTTTGGCCATTTACAACTCTCTCAAAAAAGTGGTAGGACTCAACGTCAAGGTTGAGGCTCCCCACAAGAAGGCCATTCCCGGCCAATGTCACCGTTGCCAGCTGTATGGCCACGGTTCGCATTTCTGTCACGCAGATCCCCGCTGCGTGAAATGCCTCCTTCCCCACCTCACACCGGAGTGTCCTAGACCCAAGGACGCCCCAACCCCTCCCGCATGCGTCCTCTGCGGTAATGAAGGCCACCCGGCCAATTACCGCGGATGTCCTAGGGCCCCAAAGCCCAAAACATCCCGCACAAGACCCCAACGTTCCCACCGCACCTCCCACTACCAACCCACCTTCACTCCCGCTCCCGTTCCCACCACCAGTGCTTGGGCTAAACCCCTTGCCTCCCTCCAACCCCCCACCCCCTCCCAGCCCGCCCTTAGACCCCAACCCAAACCTACTCCTCAACCTCCAACGGCCGCCAGGCCCCATCCTCTCCCAACCAAACCCTTGCGCCCTCAGCGCCCTCAATCTTCGCCCTCAGTGCCCACCGCTGCCAATGATGACCTCGAACTCATCAAACGCACGGTGCAAACCATCGAGGGCATCTCTGACTTGGCAGATAAGATCCGCCAAGCTCAGGGAAACTATCCCAGGCTGCTGAAGCTTGTCGAACAACGACAGAAGCTCATCAGCAGCCTAAAAACTTCCTGGTAAACCCCCGGTTCCCCCGGGGCATTACCAGTCTCCCTCCCTCACGCCTTAAGCCTCAGGGGGCAACTTTTGCCTCCTTCAACGCCAATGGCCTCCTAAAACAAATTCAAGAAGTCCGATCGTTTGTTTCGACACGCGACCTTGACTTCTTTCTCATTCAAGAAACCCACCTGAAGCCGAATTCACCTTCGTGTAAGCTACCCAACTACACAGTGATAAGGAACGACCGTCTCTACAACAAGGGAGGCGGCACGGCCTTATATCATAAACGATCTTTGCACTGTGTAGCTCTGCCTACCCCTCCTCTCATCAATATGGAAGCATCCATATGCAAACTCGCCCTCAGCGGTCATCAAGCGATAGTAATCGCTTCCATCTATCTCCCTCCGGACAAGAAGGTTCTCTCCGCTGACCTTAAGTCACTCTTCGCACTCGGCGAAGCCGTCATTCTTGCGGGCGATTTCAATTGTAAACATTCCAATTGGAATTGCGTCGCAACAAATCCAAACGGTATTAGGCTCCAAAAACTAGTTGATAAACTAGATTTCGACCTAATAGCGCCCACGCAACCGACCCACTTCCCCCCCAATACTAATCACCGACCCGACATACTCGACATTGTTCTCCTCAAGAACATTGCACTCCGTCTAGGCAACATCGAGACACTCGATGACCTACATTCTGACCACAGACCGGTTCTCTTCAGCCTAGGCCCGGTTCTAGGCTCCAACCCGGCAACAATGCCATCAACAAACTGGGATCAAGTCTCCGAAATCCTCTCGGAGACGGTGACCCCCAAATACATGAATAAGCTCATTTCTACTACTAACGACGCTGACTCGACTATCATTGACTTGACCAATGATCTTCGAGACACATACATCAAAGCCACAAAGGAGAAACCAGCCCCCCCCAGGGGCTGGCGACTCCCCCCCGAACTTCTTGACCTAATTCGGTCCAAAAACCGTGCTCTGAGAGCCTTCTGGAACTGTCCCTCCGAGTCAAATCGGTCCCAGCTCCGGCGGCTACAACACGAGGTTAGACGCCGCGTCCAAGAACACCGAGACGCAAATTGGAGCGACTTAATGTCAAACATAGCTCCCCATCACACAGCGTACTGGAAAATTGCTAAAGCCCTTAAGGCTGATCAAATCACTCTTTCGCCCCCGCTCATCAAACCCGACAATTCGCTCGCGTTTGATGATGACGAAAAGGCAGAATACTTCGCCGACACGCTAGAGTCTCAATTCACAGTAAGCAAAGTAGCCCCCGACTCTCTTCATATAAATACTGTTGAATCCGATGTCGCGCATAGAATCACTCTCCCCCCCAGCGGCCCCTTTTTAGATCCAGTTACGCCCGGCGAACTCGCTCTCCATATTAGAAAATTCAGAGTCAAATCATCCCCCGGCGCTGACCATGTCAGCACAAGGATGGTGAAAGCTCTTCCAATTCCTATGCTATATCTATTAGCAGCTCTCTTTAGCACATGCCTTCAGCATTGCCACTTTCCCCAGGTCTGGAAAGATGCCGTTGTAATCGGCATTCCCAAACCCGGGAAACCTCTCAATGACCCCACCAGTTACAGACCCATAAGCCTCCTAAAGGTAATGGGCAAACTCTATGAACGGGTCGTAAACAAACGTTTGCGGGCCGTTTTAGAGCCTCTTCTTATAGATGAGCAGTTCGGATTTCGACCGAAGCACTCATGCGTCCATCAACTGTTCCGCATCACGGAGCACATTCGAGACGGTTTCTTTCCAACTGATGGTTATCCCAAATCAACAGTGGCCGTCTTCTTCGACGTGGCTAAGGCGTTTGACAAAGTCTGGCACTCCGGGCTGATATACAAGCTGTATCAGCTCGGAGTGCCGGACAGGCTCGTCCGCCTCATCCACAACTACCTCTCAGACCGCTCCTTCCAATTCCGCTACGAAGGAACGCTCTCCACCCCCCGCCCTATTCGCGCTGGTGTGCCACAAGGCTCTGTGTTGGCTCCGATCCTATACACAGCCTACACCAACGACATCCCCATCCCTCAAGACGTCAAAATAGGCCTATTCGCAGACGACACGGCTCTATTTTACTCCTCTCCCTCTCTCAACTACGCACTCCCACCGATGCAAAGAGCTATCAATGCTCTCGGCATCTGGTTCCGGAAATGGCGCATAGACGTCAATCCGCAAAAGAGTGCCGCCATAATCTTCGCACGCGGCGGTAAGCGTACCTTGCCACCGCCATTAAAACTCTATGACACTCCCATTTCTTGGTCTAAAACCGCCAAATATCTCGGCGTCATTTTAGATCGAAAACTTACTTTCAGGCCACATGTGGCCAATACTAAGAAAAAGGCTGCGTTCTACCTACACAGGCTTAGCGGCATGGTAGGTAGCCGCAGCAAAATGTCACTAAACAACAAATTGACAATCTACAAGACTTGTATTAGGCCAGTACTCACGTACGCTAGTCAAGTCTTCGCACATAATGTCAACTCTAAGTCACTACTTAAACAGCTACAAGTAGTGCAAAACAAGTTTCTGCGCAGGGCAACCAACGCTCCCTGGTATCTCAGGAACGTTGACCTGCACAGAGACCTTAATATTCAATCTCTTTCAGACACGATTTCGGACTTCAGGAACGATTTCCTCACTTCGGGCAAAATTCACAAGAACAAGCTGATTGCAACAGCTTGTTCACTCTCTCGTGACGCCCAGTCACCTCTCAGCCGCAAACCCTCCAAGGCCATTCGCAAACGAGTCATTCACAATAAAGTCTCTTTCCTCAGGGAAAACAGTAGGAGGGGCAGCCCACCTGGGGCCCCCTCAACCTCTTCCAAATTTACTTAAAGTAAACCCTTCCACACCTCTCATTCATTGATTGCAAAGTCGGGCTTCACCCGACTTTGCAATCAATTTCAATTTTCTCAAGGAGCATCCCGCCTCACGGGTTGTTCCACCACTCATTCACGCTGTAACGTCCGCAATGGAACACAGCAATACCATCTCAAAAAAAAAAAAAAAAAAAAAAAAAACATTCTTAAAGTGTTCGTTATGGGCAGGCCTCAGTCGATTGTCAACCATTAAAAGAGTTAAAGCCAATACAGCATTATATGATGTGTTCCTATCTAAAACATAAAAAAAGTAATTGGTTAGATACAATTAAAATAGAAAAGTTTGTATTATTAAGATTAAGAGATAGAATAATAGTGCTTTAACTAAAATCAAAAACCTAGAGACCTTGAGGATGGACCATCAAGATGCAAGGGAATGATGATGCTAATGACTAAAGATGTTTCTTACTATAAGGCTTAAGCTGGGCTCTTATTAAATTAAAGACTTAGAGTACCTGATTATGCACCATGAGAATGCAAGGGATATTTAGGAGATATAACTATGGAGCTATGACTAAAATTGTTTCTTACTATGAGCCTTTAGCTGGGCCGTTATCGAAATAAATTAAGGTATTATTATAATACTAGCTGATTCCCGCGGCAAAACCCGCGGATATAAAACTCTTTAGTACATAACAGGACCTCTTGCGTCCCTGTGGTCCATCATGAGGTACTCCAGAGTGTCATTGTCAAATCAACCCAGTGTAAGCTAATAGTAAAAAACAATTTTAGTTAAATCACCATAGTAACATCTATTACATATACTCATGGTCATCATCAGGTACTCCAGGTCTTTAAATTTTTAAAAGCCCAGGTAAAGGCGCATAGTTAGAAATAATGTAAATAAAACCACTATCGTTATTTCCCTTACATTTTGTTTTATGGTGACTCTACATATGACAGAATCCCGCATGATGTTAAGCTGGAGTGCGGTCTGTGAATGGAGGTGACTGCTACTATAGTCAATTAACTGTCAGTATCAGTCACATCCACTATGCATCAAGTACTTCAGCGGTGTTAGGTTGGGCAAGTTAAAAAGATTATCGTCTTACGTCGGCGATTGTCAAAATAATTAAAGCTATGCTAAATCCACCAAATTGAGACTATTGAGGACAATGATCAAACGTGTTGGTCACACAGACGATATTCGTCACAACGATTAATATCTAGTCTCGTTTTATCTAGTCGGTTTTGCCGCGGGGATCAGCTTAGTATTATAATAATACCTTAATTTTAAAACAATAACCAAATATATTTTTGTTAATAAAAAAACAATATGTTTCACGTGTGTGTTGGTCGCGGTCGAGAGCTTCCTTGGTCCTCGTAGTTAGCGGTTACCATCGAAAGGTGCTGTAGCCCGCCAAAAGTCATGAGCGTGAGTCATTGTTCCCATCGAGCCCAATTTACAGGCTACTAGTATTGTTCGGTGCAAGCGCACCAAACATTACGTGACGTGACACAGATTTGACGCCACGTAAAGCATAAAACATTGAGTGGTGGCTCGAGAGAGTCAGTGTGATGTTAGACTAACAAGTGTCCGTGTCCACTCAAACCGTGAATTCCTAGACTAACAAGTGTCTAGGGCCACTCAATCAGTAAAATCCTAGACTAACAAGCGTCCGGGTTATAGCAGAACATCCTCCCCTAACAATAACATTTAACAGTATAATTTATCATAGAACATTTAGCATAGTGTATCAAGATAAATGTGTGAAATAAACTATAAAACAATTAAAGTGGTATTCCTACTCTCTCACCCACACACCTGCCTACCAAAGAACACTCCCAGCCCCAACATTTGGTCCTTCGAGCCACTGAAATTCAGTGAACTAGTGTATAACAACAGTGAGGTTGGAGTGTCCAGGAACAGTAGGTGAAACTTCAGTGTACAACAACAAGATCACACAAGTAAGATCTTTCCATATTTTCTAATTTTATCAAATTTATAATCTAACAAGATGGCCGAAGGAAATAAATTGCTACGTAAGCAGAAACAAAACTTTAGGGCTTTTGATAGAACTATGGCAAACATGAGTATAGATTCTATGAACGAAAAATGGCAATATGAAGACGCTTCAAGGAATTTAGAGAATAGGTGGGGAGTAATAGATTCTCTTCATTGGGAGATTGATGGGGAGTTTCAAGGGGAAAACTTGGAATATGAAGCAGATTTTACAAGGTACGAGGATATGTACAACAACTTTAAAATGGTTTTAAATCAAAAATTTAGTAATTCCACGCATCAGCAAAAAATAACGCCAACAATAGAGATTCCGTTTTTCAGTGGTAACTTTCATCATTGGATATCCTTCAAGGATTTATTTAATGAATCAATCCACAAAAATACTTGCCTCTCAAACGCGCAAAAAAAGGAAAAGTTGAAAAATTGATACAGCATCTGCCGATAAGTTCCGACAATTATTTGGTGTGTTGGGAAATTCTAAACCATCGCTTCAACAACAAAAAACAAATTTTTACGTCGCATATAAATGTGATTTTGGAGATGCCGAAAATACAGCAACAGTCAATGGCTCTTATCAAAAATTTGCATGACGTCACTGTAGAAACCATCCACGCGATTAAAAATCTAGGAATCGACATCCAAACATGGGACCCGATTCTAGTTCATTTAATCGCCAACAAATTAGATTCTGACACGTATTCCGACTACATAGGGTCGTTAAAGAACATCCGAGAGCTACCAGTATTACAGGAGCTGATAGACTTTTTGGAAAGCAAATTTACTATGTTAGAATCTTCACGGCGTCAACAAGAACATGACATCGGCAGAAAACAGAGGCCTCAACAACAATTTGCAAATACATTAACAAACAAATTTTTTAATAATTACAATGTGAATTTAAATAAGAGAAAACTAGGGCACAAAGCATTACACGTGTCAAAAATAACATGCGCCTTATGCAAGAGCAAAAATCACCGTTTACATCGATGTAACCGTTATTTAGAGATGAGCAATGAGGAAAAATTGAGGACAACAAAGAAATTGCAGATTTGTCTTAATTGTTTATTTAATCATAATGGCAAGCAATGCACATCGAATAAACGGTGTCAAAGATGTGCGGGTCATCATAACACTTTGCTGCATGACGCATGTTACGAAGTGGAGCAGTCAAAGACCTTTAGGCCTTCCACAAGTAGTCAACCACAGAGCAACGCTGGAAATGCATTACAGGTTGCCCGGGACAGCACTTCGGAAGTGTTACTGGCTACAGCCGAGCTAATTGTATCAGGAGCGGATGGAAATAATCACGTGCTACTTGCATTAATCGATCAGGGCTCACAAATATTGCTCATATCAGAAAATGCCGCTCAATTATTAAAACTTAAAAGACAAAAGTGCAAAGCAATTGTGTACGGATTGGGTCAAAAGGAAAATAGCTGTAAAGGCATACTTAACATAACATGTATGTCCAAATATAATAACTTTCAATTTAACGCGGATGTGTTTATTATAAATTATCTTACTAAAAACCTTCCGAACAAATCCTTCACGCCTCCAGACTGGAGCTACATACAAAACATTAATCTAGCTGATCCTGAATTCTACAACAGTCGTCCGGTAGAGCTGCTCCTCGGTGCTGACCTTTACTCTCTTATTATGATGAATGGAATTATTAAGGGCGAACAGTTATCACAACCTATAGCGCAGCAAACACAATTAGGCTAGTTGCTATGTGGGGGTGTTAACACGTATCAATGCAACATTGTATTGCATAACATTGAGAACCTTCAACAGTTTTGGGAAGTTGAGGAAATCACGGCGCATTCAACTTTATCACAGGAAGATCAGGACTGCGTTCAATACTTTACGTCATCAACAAAACGCTGCGAAGATGGACGCTATGAAGTCAGGCTTCCATTAATTAAAAATTACAAAGAACAGTTGGGGAACTCAAAACAAATAGCAATAGCACAATTCAGGAACTTGGAACGCAAATTCCAAAATAATCATGAATTGGAAAACAATTATAAAGCATTTATTAAGGAATATCAAACGATGGGTCATATGATATTAACAAACAACAACAATTCGACATCGGAATGTTATCTACCTCACCACGGGGTGGAACGCGCTGATTCCGAAACTACCAAATTACGAGTAGTGTTCAACGCATCAGCGAAAACATCAACAGGCAAATGTTTAAACGACCTAATGTTCAAAGGCCCTAACCTTCAACAGGACATACAATCTCTTCTGTTAAGATGGAGACAATATAAATATGCATTTACCGCAGACATCGAGAAGATGTACCGGCAGATTTTATTTTATTTATTTATTTATAAACTCTTTATTGCTCAAAAATAAGGTACATAGGCGAGCTTAATGCCTTAGGCATTATCTACCAGCTAACCTTTGTTGTGTAGTGCTGTGATTAACTGGGTGCAAACCATTTATTATAAAAATTTAATATTATTTTAATTGACATTGGTTATAAAAACATATATATATATATACATATATAAATATAAGCAATACATTCATTAGGCAACATATACACAAATATACATAAGATTAAACACATGTATGAGATAATAAGGATGTTATAAGGTTTGTTTATTTAAAAAGTGATTGGTGAGTAGGTGTTTAAAGTTGTTGATAGTTGGGGCTTGTCTAATAGTCAGGGGAAGCTTGTTCCACTGGTGAGCTGCAGAGACTGTAAAAGATTCGCCGTAAGCAGAGGAAGAATGAGTTGGAATTTTTAGTTGATTATTTTGGGATGAACGAAGAGAAAGCTGGTGGGAGTTACAGAGGAATTGAAATCGTTTTTTTAGATAAACAGGAGACAATGGATTGTAAAGGATATCATAAAGGAAGGTAAGGAGATGTGTTGACCTGCGAAAGCGTATGTTAAGCCAATTTAACTGAGTTCGATAAGCAGAGACGTGATCATACTTACGCAAACCAAAGACGTAACGTATGCAAAGATTCAGCAACCGTTCCAACTTGTTTAAAAGATCTTCGTTTAGATCACAATAACAAATATCAGCATAGTCAATTATAGGGAGCAATAGCGAGTTCACCAGCATGAGTTTCGCCTGGATAGGAAGGAAAAACTGAAGCCGCTTGAGCTGATGCATAGTGTAAAAAACTTTCCGACTTATCTCGGCCACCTGAAACTCCCACGACAAGTCACAGGTCATGTGCAGGCCGAGATTTTTAACCTGCTGGTAAAAAGGCAGTTGCACGTTATTAAATTTTAATGGGGAAATAGTATCTAAATCCACTTTGTCTAGCATGTATCTCGAACCAATAATTATGACCTGCGTCTTGTCGGGGTTGACCAAGAGCCCGAGTTCAGCGGAACGGACACGAATAGCCTCAAGATCACTGTTAACTTTATGGAGAGCAACATCTATCTCTCTAACATCAAAACTAAGTGCCAGCTGCAAGTCGTCAGCATAAAGATGATAGGAACTGTGACGGATGATAGGAACTAGGGTGTTAATAAAAAGAGAAAAGAGCAATGGTGATAGCACGCCACCCTGAGGTACGCCAGTATTAACCGGAGACCAGTCGGAAAAGGCGTCATCAAGATTTAGGCGCTGTCGACGACCACGAAGATATGAATTAAACCACTGCGCCACATTCTGTGAGAAATTTAAAGATCTTAGTACTGCCAAGAGTATGTCATGGTCGACGCAGTTGAAAGCATTACTAAAGTCAAGAAGTACCATCAGCGTCAATTTCCGATCATTTATTGCTAAACGAATGTCATCGGTGATTTTAGTAAGAGCAGAGATGGTACTGTGGGCCGTACGGAAACCAGATTGATTAGGGTTCAAGAGATTATGTTTGTTGAGGAAAATAATTAGTTGGCGATGAACTACGCGTTCGAGGACTTTAGATAAAAAAGGCAGTATTGATATAGGTCGTAGGTGGCTAACATCACTGGGGTTGGGCTTTTTCGGAATAGGAATTATATGGCTATTTTTCCATGATTCGGGAAAAATGCCGGAAATAAGGGAGAAATTAATTATATGGGTAATAACAGGGAGAACAATATCTAAAACAGGAATTAGGAGGACACGACCCAGATTATCAGATCCGACAGCTTTACTACTAATAGATGTAATAATTTTCTTTATATCACAGCAGGTCACAGGGCAAAACTCAAAAGTTATGTCATTCGGCAGAGTCACCGAATTAATTTCATTAATTGTGACAGCCTTCACAGACGGATCAATGGTGACGGGAGGAGAGGAAAAATGGAGATTGAGATCGTTTAGATCCATTTGCAGTTCTAGTTTAGCCTTAGGTTTCCCTAGACCTAAATTATTAAAAAGATTCCAAATATTTTTTGCGGGACAATTTTCGATGCTATTGTGAATATATTTTCGTTTGGCGTTCCTACACATCTGGTTGACTCGATTCCTTGCATGCTTGAAGCCATTCCACCCCTCCTCACTTGGTGATTTCCTAAATTTACGATATAAAGAGTCCCTCCACCTCATAGCCTTCCGAATATGATCATCCAACCATGGAGCATGGGGCCTCTTCATACGTACTGGTCGTACGGGCGCATGCACATCAAATAAGTTTATTAGGCGGTCATTAAAGATGCGTACTTTTTCCTCAATAGTGTCGGCATTTACCACTTCGTCCCAGTCAATGATAGTTGCGTCAGTCAAAAGTTGCTCCAGGTTCATTTTGGAAAGGTTGCGTTGAAGAAAAGTTCTGGATTTGTATTTAGATGTTTTGATTTTATAAGAGACGTAAATAAGATCGTGATGAGAAAATGCGGGTGCAGCATATTGTCCGTAGGAGGAGATTTTCTCAGGTTTAGATGCAAGAATAAGATCAAGCAAACTAGAGGAATCGTTAACGTGAAAAGTGGTGTTTAAAGGGGGAAGAGTAATATTTAAAGATGAAGTAATAAGCTTTAGCTTTTTAGCTCGTGCACTGCTTTTTAATAAGCAGGTGTTAAAGTCTCCCATTATCAAACTATGCTCATATGAAGGCAGATGTTCTTCAAGCAAAAGTTCAATTGTGTTAAAATAGTTAATAGCAGGAGGGGCATACATAACTCCAACAAATATTTTTACACTATTTAAATCAATTTCAATAAAAATATGTTCTAAAGAAGCAGAATAGGTAGAAGGAGATAGTGAAAGTATTTTATATTTGATGTTAGCTCGTAAATAAATAGCGACACCGCCGCCACCCTTTCCAGTACGGTCGTTCCTTAGTAGTACAAAACCAGGTAAGGAATAAGATGTTGTAGGAAGAGATGGTTTTAGGAACGTTTCGGAGACCAAAACTATGTCAATATGCTCGCTGGCGAAAGAGGTAAGGAGATCGGGATAGTGAGACGGTATGCTTTGAGCATTAATGTGGCATACATTCAAATTTCTAGGATTAACACTAAAAGTCTCATGCAGCAAATCACCAAGGTGGGGTTCGTCCACACTAACATTGGGTGTATCCGAAATGGAAGATTCACAAGAAAAAAAGGCGTCAGAGTTTGAAGAGACATCGGAATTAATTGACATTATATTCAATATATAAATACTTATATAGTAAATAGATAATGTAACGTAATCAATATGTGTACAATACCTAATATAGTATTATAAATATAGTATTACAATATAAATGTAATATTTAACTAAATCAACAATATACTTTAAATATATTTTCGTATGTAGGTGCTGTCGATAAGTGTACTAAGTATAATATAGTAATTAGTGTTATTAAAGTTTTTCAAATTTTAATTAAAAGCACGTCACAAACTGTAGGTTAATTGGTTTACAAATAACATTTACACACATTTAAAAATTGATAAAAACATTTAACAATATATGAATAAAAATTACAAAATGGTTAAAACGGAACGCATTTATATAAAACTACCTGCGCTCACAAAATAAATAAACATTTAAACTTTCTCCTGACATTATAGCATACTAATACAAAGTTGTTATTAATTGTATATTTATAATGATAAAGAAGAAAACAAAGCAAAAAAATTTAGATAAAAATATAAATTATGTATAAAATATAGTATGACTGTTTAATAGTGAGATTATGAGAAGTAGAAAAAAGAATGATAATAATAATAACAAGAGCCAGACTTAATGTTTATTCCTGGGATTTCTAGTCGGACGCGACGATTTCTTATTGATTTTATCAGCTTCAGCATGAGATGCCTCAGGGTGGTAGTTAGCGGCGAGTTCCTTCAGCTGGGCCATGGATTGTAGCCGATGTTTTGCACCATTTTGAATCTTAACATATATGTGATTATCTTGAGACCAACAGCCGTTCATACCAAAGATTCGTCGCCCTTCAGCCAGTATCTGCTTACGAAGTGGAGTCAAGAATTCAGCAAATTGGCATTTAATTTTTGAGCCGCGATATCAACCACCATAGCGCGAGGATTTTCATCAGCTCCCTCTTTAACACCTCGGAAGATCAGGAACTTGCGGCGGCTCCTGTTCTCCAAATCGTCGGTAACCATTGCCAAGTGTTGGATCTGTTGTTGGAGAATTCCAATAGTTTCCGTGAAGTGTAGTTTGAACTGCTGGAACTCCTGCGCCAGCTGTGACACTGTAGTCGAGGGAGTGGCGGCCAAGAGTCGTGCTTCAAATGACTCCATAGTCTTCGCCCAGCTGTCCTCAAGCGATTTAAGTGCTAGCAGGGGTTCCATACTATTTAGAGTGGGCGGATTCATGATAGAAGTACTTACGGTGTGTGTGTGGTGATGATGAACAGTTAGTGACGATAAAAATTATTACATTCGCATGGGCAAATGTAATAATTAGTGATATTTATATGTTTTATTGCACTGTGAGTATTATTATTGTTTATTTATATAATTAAAGTCAAATAAGACACGAGAGCACAACTATCGGATTTGCAGATCAGTTAGACCAACCCTTACAGAAGATTGTGTGGCGAGAATCGCCTCTGCAAAGTATTAAATCTTATCAACTATGTACGAAAACGTACGGAACCAAATCAGCACCTTTTCTGGCTATGATGACGCTGAAAATATTAGCAGCAGATGAAAGAAACAAATACCCAGAAGCATCATTAGTATTAGAAAACTCATTTTATATGGATGATTTAGTGCATGGTTCGCATTCTGTCATGCAAGGTCAAAAAATAATAGCGCAATTAAATTTGTTATTAAAAACAGGCGGTTTCACTTTACGAAAATGGTCGTCAAATAAACAGGAGATATTAGAGGTAATTACTAAGGAACAAACCAAATCAGCAGATATATTTAAATTTAAATCTGATAACACATCCAAAACACTTGGTTTGTATTGGAACCCAGCACAGGACAAATTTACATTTAGTTGCGCTATGTCAGAAACATTATCACGATTCACAAAGAGGAACCTTTTATCAGAAATATCAAAGTTGTATGATCCCTTAGGCTGGTTATCTCCGATAGCGGTTAAGCTAAAACTATTATTTCAGGAGATTTGGAAGTCGAACATTAAATGGGATGACATTGTTCACGAAAACATTCAAAATGAATGGTCTAAAATTAGAAAAGAGCTTAACATTATAAATCAATACGAAATACCACGGTGGATAGGGTGCAACATAGATGACGTCATAGAACTACATGGATTCTGTGACGCATCAACAAAGGCGTATGCGTGCGTCGTGTACGCTCGTATAAAACATAGCGAGAGTGTCATCCTAGTAGCCGCAAAAACAAAACTTGTTCCACACAAAAAGGTCATAACTCTTCCCAGGTTAGAGTTAAGTGGCGCATACTTATTGTCTAAATTAACCAACAAAATTATACAATGCTCAAGTCAGCATAAAATAGAAGTATACGGATAGACAGACTCGATGGTCGTGTTAGGATGGCTCAATGGTGAACCTAGTCGGTGGAGGCCGTTTGTAGCCAACCGTGTGAAAATCATAACAACGAATCTACCAACGTGTCATTGGCATTACGTTAAGTCAAACGAAAACCCCGCTGACTCAGCAAGCAGAGGAGTTTACGCTTCTCAATTATTGGATAATTCTTTGTGGTGGCAAGGACCACTTGGCTATCAACACTTAACAACATACCAGAGACACAAACATATACAACAGATCAAGAAAAAAGATGCATAAAACAAAGCATCATAACCCAACATAATAATTAAGAAAATTTGATTAATAACTTGCTAGCAAAATATAGTTCATTTAATAAAATAATACATATATTGACATACGTCATAAGAGCATTGACACCTAAACATCAACGCAAGCAGTAACCTTACTATATTACAATTAATGAAATTCGAAAAGCTAAATCAACAATTATTAAACACGTTCAACATATTGAATTTGTAACAGACATTGAACATTTACGTAAACAGGGTACCGTGGGACGAAAAAGTAGCTTGTTGAATTTGAATCCATTTTTAGATAAAGAAGACATCCTGCGTGTAGGTGGGCGATTAAACAATACTACTCTTGCGGAAGATATGAAAGATCCAAAAATAATTCCGAAAAACTGTCGAATAAGCTCTTTACTGATAGATCATGCCCACAAGAAACCTATCATGGAGGCCCACGAGTAACTTAAGCTACGAAAAGACAAATTCGAATTCAACTAACTCAGAAAAATTAAATAAATAAAAATTGTGAATTATCAGAAAAGAAGAACAAAGAGAAATTAGCAAGAAAACCAAGGTCAACATTCAGTATGGTAACTATGGCCGTACTGTTTTTCATGACTTTAATAACAAATTCCCTCGCAAACTATAACATAACAGAACTAAATAACAACAAGTCTTTATATTTCGATCCGATATCTAAAATGCAACTTATACGCGATAAATGGACACTAGTCGTTTATTTTAACATGTCACTTTACTGGAAAGGGTCAGTTACATTTAACAAATTATCAGATTACTTATACAAAATAAGCGACGGAATCGGAAATAACAAGAACATGTGTCACATCGTCGGCTTAGAGTGTAAACCTGCTAACGACATCTTAGGTAATTTTACAGGGGAGACAAAAAACATTCTAAAATATATATAACATAAATTTGAGTAGGTGCTTGGAAATGGTTCGTTTTACTTATTTGTTCTTTATAATACAAAATAAAAGAAAAGTTCCTAAATTAAGTATTTATTTATTTATTAACACTTTTGTGACTTAGCAGATTTTTGTTATGAAGTTTTTTCTTTAATATGAACTTAGCAGTTTTTATTAAAAAATATATTTATAAATGTTGGTCTGTTGGAAAAGCTCAGAGGCGCTCAGCAGGCAATGGAAAGAGCTTCGCTTGGTGTCTCTATGCGATAGAATCCGGAACGAGGATATTCGCCAAAGAACATAGCTCGTAGGATTTGCGAGCTGAAGTGGCAATGGGCTGGCTACATCGTTCCAAAAACCGACAATTGATAGGGAAGAAAGGTTCTAAAGTAGAGACCACGAACCGAAATACGCAGCGTAGGTTGGTCTGCTACTAGGTGGAATGCGACATGGTGAATGTCACGAATAACCAATGGATGCAACTGGCATCTTGTTGTTCGAAATTACGTTCTAAGGGGGAAGCCTATGTTCAGTAGTGGACACCTTCTGGTTAATGATGATGATGATATTTATAATATTTATTTTGGTTATCTATTGCTCTTCTAAAATAGGGTACCTCAAAAAATGTATATAATTATTATTTTTTATTTTTTTTTGACACGACATCTGACCTCGACCTGCCTGATGATAAGCAAGAGGAGGTCCAAGAGTGACGACGACTGGAGCAACTGAGTCAGTTCCTGGCTGTCCCAGCCACCGCCACTATGCCGGCCTAAGATGCTTCTTCACGCATCGCTTGAAGGATCCAAGGTCATAGGATGGAGAGAACACATGGGCATGCAAAGCATTCCACTTGTCGATTGATCTACAAAGAAAAGACGCACCGAACTTTTTAGTTCGACTGCCGATTCGGTCGATAAAATGCGGATGCTTTCCCCGACCTGTGCGGGTATTACGGGAGTGAAAAGACGAGGTAGGAACAAGGTTAAAGAGCTCCTCGGAACATTCCCCGTGGTATAGGCGATAGAGGACGCACAGAGCCGCCATGTCTCTGCGTAGTTGCAGGGGCTCCAGAGTTCGCAAGACCTCTGCATCACCTATAATTCGGACAGCTCGGCGCTGCAATGAATCCAGGGCATTGAGAAGATACTTGGCAGAGCCGTCTCAGAGGTGCGAACAGTACTCCGCACAAGAGCGAATCTGCGCCTTGTATAATAGCAGGCGTAGCTCTGGCGCGAAGAACCGCCGCTCCTTGTTCAGGATGCCAAGTTTGCGGGAGGTGGTCTTAATGGCCCGCTCGATATGGTCCCTGTGATTCAGGTCGCAGCGACGGGACATTCCTAGAATGTCTAGTCTGTCCGACGTACCAAGGGAGATGTTGCAAAGAGAAGGAAGGGGAGTAAACGGGGATTTTTTCGTCGAGAACGCGCCTGAGAATACCTGAGTCTTGTCTGCGTTGAACTGAACCAGGTTCTTTCCGCCCCAGTGGGTAATACGATCAAGAATCCGGTTCAGTCCCGCTACAACAGACACTCTCAAATCGGCTATCTCCTGTTTGCCAGCTGCGGGGCGGGCAGTGTAGCGTCCATGCACCGTGCTGTCGTCCGCATAGCAATGAATGCGGATCCAAGAAGGAACAAAGTCGGCGACAGCACGGAGCCCTGAGGGACGCCGGCGTTCACCGACATCCTGCGCGATGCGCATCCATCCACAACGACGCGTATGGAACGGTCACGCAGGAAGTCAGCTATCTAACTCCGCAGACGGTCAGGTATACCGTATGCCTCGAGCTTGGATAAAAGGCCCTTGTGCCAGACCCTGTCAAACGCTTTGAAGATGTCCAAGCCAATGGCAAGGGCTTCTCCATTACCATCCAAAGCTTCACCTCAGACGTGCGTGGTGTACGCCAGAAGGTCACCAGTTGACCGTTTCGGCCTGAAGCCATATTGACGGTCATTTATCAGCTGGTAACCCTCCAGGTTAGGCTATGAGGCGAACATTAATTATTCGCTCCATGACCTTGCACAGTACTGAGGTTACAGCTATCGGACGGTAGTTTGCAGGGTCCGATAGCTGTAACCCCCCTCCAAGCCCGAGGCACACAGCCCGGCGCGTACGTGAGTCGGTATAGCCTCGTCAAGACGGGAGTCAATTCCGCTGCACACGTTTTGAGGACAAGCGCTGGGATACCATCAGAACCACTGGATTTCCGGATATCGAGCGATCGTAGCTCCATGCGGACATCTGATACGAATCTCAGGCATCGTATGTCCGAACGGACGCAAGGTGGGTGGCCCTAAACCACGATCGTCAATACGGGAATTTTCGGCAAAGACTTCGGCCAGTAGATCGACCTTAGCCTTCGCCGTATGCGCCAGTGAGCCATCAGGCTGTCTCAGCGGTGGCAGCAAGGAACGACAGAAGTTAGATTCTACAGTCTTGGCGAGACTCCAAAAGCTGCGACTACCCGTTGGGTGCGCTAACAGACTCTCGCCAATCCTGGAAACGCGCTGTGAATCCGCTCTTTTAAACACCTTTCTGCAAGACTTGGTGGCAAGATTATAGGCTGCTTTCAACTCGTCCACGCGAGGGTCTTGACTTTTTCGACCCCTGACCCAGGCACTGTGAGCTGCGTTTTTTGCTGTAACAGCAGCCGCGCATTCACCGTTGTACCAGGGCCTGCTCCGGTCATTACGAGATGCACAGTTGGATGGAACGTAATATTCCATCCCCAGTGCTATCTCATCAGCAACGGCCGAGGCACACGTGGATGGATCCTCGGAGTTGAAGCAGCGCTGCCACCAAGGGAGGGAAGCGAAATAAATTTGCATTCCCTCCCAATCCGCCGACCCGTAGTGCCACAATCGTCGCACCTCTTCCCTGGCAGGAGAAGGCACGACGCGCGGCACTGTCGTCTCGACCAGGCAGTGGTCAGAATTCCCTAGAGGGGCTTTGACCGAAATTTTATACCCGGTCGGACGAGTGGTCAGTAGAAGGTCCAGCAGAGAGGGGGCATGACCGACAATGTCTGTTACCCGGGTGGGCTGGTAACAGCTGTGTCAGGTCATGCAGAAGGGCGAAATCATAAGCGGCCCTTCCCGCGTGATCGGATTGGGACCCCAACCACACCTCATTGTGTGCGTTGAAGTCCCCTAAGGCCACGACCTCCGCGGTCGGGAATCGCTCCAGCGCTTCGTCTGTCGCCCGGCTCAGAGAATCGAAGAGCCGGGTTGTCTCCGAATCCGTGGTGGGAACGATAAAGGCACCCGTAGATCCTGGTTTGGGAACCAAGGTCTACGTGTACCCAGAGGATGGACAAGGAAGGATCCTCCAAGCAAAGCAGACGGAGACAATAGATATCGGACCGGATGTACACATACACCTGTGTAGGGTGGTAATTTCAACCAGCTAAGGACACTTAATGCACCGGAAGTGTCCTCTCCCACGCTTATTCCTTTCGTCAATCTACTTTCACTCATCCTTTCCATGTGCCCGAACCATCGATGCATTCCTTTGTCAATCCTTGTCATTACATCTTCTATCAGGCCACATCTATCACGCAATGTGCTATTCCTTATTCTATCCGCTATCGTCACTCCACATACACTCCTTAACGACTGCATTTCTACAGCGTTAATTCTACTCTCATTCTTCTTCAGCCATACCCAACCTTTACTTCCATACATTAATGTAGGAACAAGCACCGCATTAGAACAGCCATCCTTGACTTTTGGGACAATATTTGACCGTTCATTATACTATGGATTGCACCGTTCACTACGTTACCCTTTTGCACTCTTCTCTCACAACAAAAGCACAAAACACCTTCTGGTGTTTTGTCAACACTTTTTCGCTGACGCATCTTAGAGAGAAGATTTGATCCATACATCCCATCCCTTTCCTAAATCCCGCTTGCGCATCCCAAATTTTATCATCTGTTTCATGCATTACCCTTTTAATTAATACTTTCGCATACAACTTGCCAACAATACTGAGAAGTGAGTACTGAGAAGAACTTGATGCCGCGGTCATTTTTGGGTTCCTGTTGCGACCCCCTTCCCTTGTACAGTGGTACTATGACAGCCATGCGCCAGTTCCCTGGTACAAGACCGTTCACCCAGCACTTACTGAAAAGGAGACACAACCAGGAAGCCACCAGCTGACCACCGCCCTTCAGCATCTCGACAGTTATTCTGTCACACCCAGCCGCTTTTCCAAGTTTCATTCACTCATAGATTTAGATTAAAGAAAAACTGCTAACTTCAATCTGTTAAGATCCTAGGTTAACTAACTTTCTATAACAATATTAATCAATTTCCTGTAAAGTTTGTGCAAAATAATAAATAACCTCTGCAATATTTAAATACTAAAATTCTACGTTTACATCAGTAACACAGAACTAAGTAATTAATTGCTAAAGCACACGTGCCGGCTTCGAAAATTCTATACCAAATGGCGGTTAGGATGGAGTTGGCAGCGAAATATTTAAGTTATGGATTTGACAGGTTTTCTCATCACGCTATTTTATCAATTTAAAATCAAGATTTAAATTAGCTGATTTTTCCAGTTTGTGTATTTTATTTTTCTCTTTCGAATGATAGGTAAAACTTATTAGTGGTATAAAATGGATTTGGCAGGTTTACACTCTAAGCCAACGACATGATCATATCGCAATTACGTCATGAGTATGCAGAGCTACAATACTACCATCACCTGTTACTTACGCAGCATTTTAGCGAGCCAGCCAGACAGCGTCGTAGACGTGGACTCATTAATGGTGTCGAGTATATCGCTAACAATTTATTCGGCGTATTGGATTAACGATTCGCGGAAAAGTATACGCAAGACATTAATACAATTAGATCTGATCAAGCGCATCTGGGAACCTTATTAAAAAATCAAACATCAATTATTGAGGCACAATATAATTTATTAAAAAGAACAGAAACTATGATAAATCACCAACATAAACTTATCAACAAACAAATCACAAACTTAAATTGATCTACGATCCAACTACAGAAGGAAGTAGATACCATATTGCTGATGCAGGAATTTACACTGGCAGCAATAACAGCAAACAATTTATTACAAAACCTTAGAAGAACTCAGGAAACATTATTAGACACAATTACGGATATATACCAAGGAAAATTTAACCTGCACTTATTAACACCGACACAATTAAAGGAAGAACTTATACGTATCTCGAGTCACTTATCAGAAAATATTACATTACCTATTCATAATATTGAAACCGAAATATACCAAATATATAAGTTACTTCGAATTAAAGCAAGGATGACAAAGCAGTACCTAATATTCGAAGTACACTCATAAGTCGAGATGACTACAAACTTTACCATTTAATCCCCATACTCAGACCTATCAACAACCCCACGAATAACGCCATTAACATGTTTAACATAGTGCCCAGAGCAGAATACGTAGCAATTAATATCAAAAAGGATTCCTATTTAACATTCACTCAACACGATCTAGCCTCATGTACTAGCCCCAGTCTATCAAAGGCTATTTCAAGACAACAACTTCTGTGATCTAAATCCTGTGACGGAAAACTGCAAAATTTAACAAAGTATTTGTACAAATAACATAATCGGGAGATGATAACGCAACAAAGGCTTAACACAACTGCAGTGATCATGTTAGATAATAATTGTATGATAAAAACAAAGGACTTCAACTATTTATCCCACCTCCCAACTATTTAACGTGCCTTTGAATTTAACCCAAAGTATTGAAATAAACGATACTGAAATGGTGGAAATACAGAAACAGTTAAATAATATGGAACAACAAATTTAACAAGCCAAACATGATGATTTTCATTTGTCCGGGATGAATTCCCATGACATACATCATTACACGATAAATTACACACTAATAATTATCGTGGTGGTAATACTAATTATGTTTGGAATTCAATGGCATCGTCGGCGGAGAAGGCGAGCTCGTGTTAATGCAGACATTGAGCTTCAGCCTCGTAGCAGCAGCAACAGCAGCGGTGTAGTGAAAACAGTGAGTGCGCGTAAACAATCAAAGGTTCACCAAAATCCTAGTGTTAGTGCGGGAATTGAGGCTGACCGTATTCTGCCAAGTGTCTGTAGTGATTTACGAGCAAAACAAAACAAATTGTGCCCCAATAACTAGAAAATATTATTTAGATAATTTAGATATGTGTTAGCCTTAAGTAATATAAAATTAGCAATTAGCTTGTATTCTTTAAATTAGTAAGTGTTAATTTTAAGCAACATTGTATCACCAACTTGTATAATTTTACATTAATTCATCTCTCCGTTCCTTCATCTCAGGCCGGCAGCATGTTCGGTGCAAGCGCACCAAACATTACGTGACGTCTTGACACAGATTTGACGCCACGTAAAGCATAAAACATCGAATGGTGGCTCGAGAGAGTCAGTGCGATTTTAGACTAACAAGAGTCCGTGTCCACTCAATCAGTGTGATGTTAGACTAACAAGTGTCCGTGTCCACTCAAACCGTGAGTTCCTAGACTAACAAGTGTCTAGGGCCACTCAATCAGTAAAATCCTAGACTAACAAGCGTCCGGGTTACTAACAACCTCCCTTAACAATAACATTTAACAGTATAATTTATCATAGAACATTTAGCATAGTGTATCAAGATAAATGTGTGAAATAAACTATAAAACAATTAAAGTGGTATTCCTTCTCTCTCACCCACACACCTGCCTACCAAAGAACACTCCCAGCCCCAACAAGTATTTTTTAAAGTGACTCGACATGTGACTACCTGCCAAATGGTAAGCATGATGAAGGTCCGAAAGTGGCCTCACTATGCCAGCCAAAGGTAGAAAGTAGAAGATGAAATTTTACAATCACAATTTGACACACTTGCATATTTTTGGGAATTTATACCTGCATTTGTTTTTTTACAGTTTGTCCCTAAGCCGTTCATATATCCTTCTGATACATTTAACATCGAACCAATACGAGTGGCATCGGTCTTTATAGATTATTCTGATCCCTCAGTAGAGTTCGCTACATATTCTTCAGTAAGATTACTTTTAATATTTACTTTAGTTTTAGTTTAGTTTAATTTAAAGATAAGTCACTGGTTTGCGAATAAACCTATAAATTAAACAGGACCCCATTTTAAGTTAATTTCCTAAAAAATAACTTTAACGTAGACTTCTTACGTCCACGGCACGTTCGGCTGGAGTTTTAAAAAAGTGAAAATACATTACCTATTTTAAAACATAATATATTATTGAAGTCAACGAGAAAGCGAGCAAAACCAAAACTTTTTGAAAAACTATGTTTCACGTTTTTTGGCGCGTAAATCAACAAAGATAATAGCTTTTCGACTCGCGAACATGCGAAATACAGTTGGTTGTTCTTGTGTTTACTCCAAGTTAATCCATCTAACGATTGGCCTTGTAATTTATTTATGACTAGCTACCTGTCCCGGCTTCGCACGGGTGCTATTGTATGTACTAATGTGTTTTTATTATCAATGAATTGCAGACCATTAATGCAGGCGACCACTACTACTATTAAGCAATTGCAAGTAGCAATCACATCCACTATGCCGAGCTAGTGCTGATCCTACTTGCACATGCAATCTGATCCTACACTAAGTCACTTCACGGTCTGTATACTTGTAAGTGGTGGTATTACCCCGGATCGGCAGACTCTTATCTACTCAGTTAAGCGCTAGTATATATACATATTATGTATGTTACACTGTACAACTTTTCTAAAATAAATAAATAAAAACACATCAACATCTATTTTTAGTTGCAATAAAAAGAGCAAAGCAACAAAAATATGTTATTTGATGCACAACAAAAATTAGAAAAAACATCAATCAATCAAATTGTCACGCTAGGGATAGGCAGAGCCAATAAAGCGCCATTTGCCACGGTCCTGCCACAACTACCTAGATTCCTTTACATCCACAATTCTCTTCATATAAGCTGTATGCATATAAACACAGCTTTCTTAAGGAAGCTTAAAACATACACTTTTGATATTTATCATTTAAACCTAACCCTATCTAAACTATTTTAAAATGTTTGTTAAACTGTTAATACAATTAAGCCCAAGTCCTCATACAAAAAGAATGATGTCCTTTGTTGATTAGAAAATATATAAGTACTTACTTTGATTTCGACATTCAATACATAGAGATAAGTATATTATGATTTAATAACGCTTTTCGGCATGCACGAAATTCACGAACACATTCCGTTGAACTTTTTGTTGTCTTTTGTGATGTTTTTTTAATATTGTCTTCCTTTTTTTGTTTTTTTTTTCCTAAAATTGCGACAATAATTTGCATTTGTTTTCGGCATATTTAAAAATTTAAAAACGTACAAGCAAAACACCACAACAAACACTATTTGATTTGACAGGTCTCGACGCGTCGGATACTTTGGGACTTACGAGTCTATGTCATTGTATTAAAGCTCATAATTCTACAGCCATATCGAGATGCCGTAAGATGCCGAGTATACACGAATGCACAACGAATGTCGCAAGTGTCAGTTAAGTTATTCAGAACAAAAGCGTCTTTACATCATTGTAATAAATCCCATAATTCTATAGCAATTTCTTTAGAATTTCTATCTCATTTTCTCCCACGTTAAATCTTATGAATTTATGTTTTGTCTCTTTTTACTGTCGTTTACTTCAACTAACGGACATTCACATTTATAATAATAGTAGGATAATAATAATAATAATTTAATATAATATAATAATTTGTTTTAAATTCTCAAGAGCTTGATATGTTTTTCTTAGTTTACCCAAAATAAATTTCTGAACGAATGCAAAATGAATTTCTGAACGCGCGCAATTTTGTATGGGAAAATATTTTTTCTTTTATTTTATTTATTATAAAAGATTTTTTTCTAAAATAAACGTAGCCTAAGTTACTCCTTGTTATATCAGCTACCTGCCAATAAATGTCCCGTCACAATCAGTCCAGCCATTCAAGAGATTAGCCGGAACAAACAGACAGACAGACAGACAGACAGACAGACAGACAGACAGACAGACAGACAGACAAAAATTTTAAAAAATGTTAATTTGGTGTTTTTACCGTATATATATTCATATACATTTATTAAAAAACGTTTATTTTAATATTACAAACAGACACTCCAATTTTATTATATGTATAGATGGCTTTGTTTTTAACAGTCCAACTCGTTTTCCCTATATCTCGTAACTCTACTCCTTTTTGAATTTTTCATCAGAAGGGAATAAAATATAAAGGTAATTTTATCGATAACGGTATGCTGTTTTATATAAAAAAAATATATAATATCCTTACTTATATTATAAACGCGAAAGTTTGTGAGTATGGATGGATAGATGGATAGATGGATGGATGGATGGATGGATGGATGGATGGATGGATGGATAGATGGATGTTTGTTACTCTTTCACGCCATAGCTACTGAATGGATTTTGATGAAACTTTACAATAATATAGCTTATATGTCACAATAACACATAGGCTAGGATTTATCAAGATATTGTGTGAATGAATTGTCCAAAATATGACGATAAGTGTCAAGTAAGTCGGATTAAAATCTTCCATCTGCGAGCTATTCTGGCGTGCGCTTCCAAAACCGCTAGAGTTACACATATGTAATGTATGATGAAAATGTGTATCTTAAATAGACCTACAATATAGCCCGCGACAGTATATCGCACACCTAGAACAACAAAGGCGTAACTTGAAACTTTACAGGAGAGCGAAAAAACAATTTATTTTTACGATAACTTTATTTATACTCATGCTAATTATTTGTATGGAATATTTAAAGATTGCTTTAAGTAAGGTCTTTATTTGAGTATCTGTTGTATTTTTATAGAATGAATAGTAAAACTGGGAATTGCAATTAAAGTGCATACGTATTTATTGTTTTAGGGTTGTTTAGGGTTTGCAAGGATTAAATGAAAATATAGCTGTCTTACTATAAAAAATATAAAATGTTACGTGACTTATTCAGACATACAGCTTTTTATGCTTTAAAACAATGGTCTGTCACAAGTCTTTACGCCTTTTTTGCACGTATTATTTAATTGAGCTGTATTAAATTAATGAAAGTACGCGTCTATTGCACGGAAATTGTTATTGTTTTATATTCTTAAGTGTTTAAACACGTTAATTGCACTGAGAAAACAAATGGTAAAATTAATGTATTTTCTAAGGATTCCTATAATTCTAAATAAAACTGTTGTTTTTGGATTTTAAAAATACAGACTAATAATGAATATTTTTATAAATGAAATTTTAGTTATTTTTTATTGATTTTTTTAACAATTAATAGGTTTATGAATTACTGGAAAGTGACTTGAATATTATGCTTTTATTGTTGAGATTTTGCCTAGTTGTCGGCTATGTTCGACGAAGAGTTGGTGGAAGGCTATAAATAATAGAATTAAAGGTAAAGGTATAATTGATATATTTGAGTGAACTGCACAAGTCAAAGGTTGGCGAAAGAGTGCCTTAGAAATATACATGAAGATTACAAATTACATCGTTACCATATTCGTATTTAGCACATAGAACAAAGAAAAGATCATGTATCATAAATGGCATCTAGGCCATAGCGACAAATACAAAATTATCTATACTAATATAATAAAGCGGAAGAGTTTGTTTGTTTGTTTGTTTGTTTGTTTAAACGCGCTAATCTCAGGAACTACTGGTTCGAATTGAAAAATTCTTTTTGTGTTGGATAGATCAATTATCGAGGAAGGCTTTAGGCTATAAAACATTACGTTGCGACTTATAGAAGCGAAGAAACAGTCGAAAATGTGGAAAAAACGGGGAATATTATTCGTCTTTGAGGGTTTCCGTTGCGTGCGCTGCGAAAACCGTTCGAGATACCCAAAAAATATGTATGAAAGAATTATTCCTCTTTAAATTATCTAAAAAAATGTCCGCGACCGTATATGTCTATCTTTTAAGATTAACTCACAATAACCGTTTTTATGATTCACACGCGTCGCATGAGCGCTAACCGGCGGGCGAGGAGAGGCGGTGCTTGCGGGCGAGGCGGAGGGGGGTGTAGCTCTACGAGGTATAGTCTGTCTAAGCCGAAATGACGCGCCCCTCCACTGCATTTACGCATACGAGCAAATATAAAATATGAATAAAACACATCGAAAATGCAGTAATTGGTTATTCAGTTGCTGGTTAGACACAAAGGAGGAACGAACGTGATTAAGTTTAATAGTATAGTTAGCAATATTTGCATTCACACATTTAAATAAACTAATAAAGTGGAGGGGCGCGTCATTTATAGACAGACAAGCATACTATACGGTCGGCTCCCTACTGATCGGTTGAATGCAGCGTTAATTTGTTTTTACGATATAATATCATCGTGCAAAATCCTTTTTTACACAATTTCATTTTGTAGTAGTTTTCTCTATAGTAGGTAGTGTTTGTTTTAAGTATAGTATTTTGTTTCTAATATTTTCACAATAACACTTTTTTTGTTTTGTTGTAAATAATACCTGTAGGTGTCATCTACATTCTTTCAAGGTTAGGTTTTACAATTCTTATTAGGTTAGGTTTTAGTTTAAGCATACAGTTAGTTTGTTTAAGTTTTCATTTCCTTCGTTCTTTCTTTGTTACTGTAATGCCTAGAAAAAGGACTCAGCGTTCTCGGCAGACTGCTGCTGCAAAGCTATTGCGAGTTTTGTGCACAAGAAAATAAAACTGAAAATATAATTTACGCAGAAGTACTTTAAAATATATTCTTTTTAAAACTACTTTAAAATATATTCTATTAGTTACGTAATTTAATCGTCTAAAATAAGTCGCGGGTAACAGCTATAGGTAATATATACTAATATAATAAAGCGGAAGAGTTTGTTTGTTTGTTTGTTTAAACGCGCTAATCTCAGGAACTACTGGTTCGAATTGAAAAATTCTTTTTGTGTTGGATAGATCAATTATCGAGGAAGGCTTTAGGCTATAAAACATTACGTTGCGACTTATAGAAGCGAAGAAACAGTCGAAAATATGGAAAAAACAGGGAATATTATTCGGCTTTGAGGGTTTCCGATGCGTGCGCTGCGAAAACCGTTCGAGATACCCAAAAAATATGTATGAAAGAATTATTCCTCTTTAAATTATCTAAAAAAATGTCTGCGGCCGTATATGTCTATCTTTTAAGATTAACTCACAATAACCGTTTTTATGATAGTCAAATTTGGTCTAAATTAATGCATTATTACAAATTATTTGTCAGAGTTGTATTAACATAATAATATTATTCTTTATCGAAATAAATGTGTTATTAATTAAGAGTACTTAACTGTGAACAATATTGTCATTGATATCACCTAATTTCAATAAACATCTTATAAGATAATACAATTTTAAAATAACTCTGAAATAAAATTCACACGCGTCGCATAATGAGCGCTAACCGGCGGGCGAGGAGAGGCGGTGCTTTCGGGCGAGGCGGAGGGGGGTGTAGTTCTACGAGGTATAGTGTGTCTAAGCCGAAATGACGCGCCCCTTCACTGCATTTACGCATACGAGCAAATATAAAATATGGATAAAACACACCGAAAATGCAGTAATTGGTTATTCAGTTGCTGGTTAGACACAAAGGAGGAACGAACGTGATGAAGTTTAATAGTATAGTTAGTAATATTTGCATTCACACATTTAAATAAACTAATAAAGTGGAGGGGCGCGTCATTTATAGACAGACAAGCATACTATGTGGTCGGCTCCCTACTGATCGGTTGAATGCAGCGTTAATTTGTTTTTACGATATAATATCATCGTGCAAAATCCTTTTTTATGCAATTTCATTTTGTAGTAGTTTTCTCTATAGTAGGTAGTGTTTGTTTTAAGTATAATATTTTGTTTCTAATATTTTCACAATAACACTTTTTTTTGTTATGTTGTAAATAATACCTGTAGGTGTCATCTACATTCTTTCAAGGTTAGGTTTTACAATTCTTATTAGGTTAGGTTTTAGTTTAAGCATACAGTTAGTTTGGTTAAGTTTTTATTTCCTTCGTTCTTTCTTCGTCACTGTAATGCCTAAAAAAAGGACTCAGCGTTCTCGGCAGCGGCTGCGAGTTTTGCGCACAAGAAAATAAAACTGAAAATATAATTTACGCAGAAGTACTTTAAAATATATTCCTTTTAAAACTAATTTAAAATATATTCTATTAGTTACGTAATTTAATCGTCTAAAATATGTCGCGTGTAACAGCTATAGGTAATTTATAATAAAGCTGAGCAGGTAGGTAAACAAAAAATTAATATGATTCCCAAAATAATTATTCCACGCGGACGCAGTCGCGGGCACAGCTAGTTAGTAATACATGAATTGGCACAATACTTCCCTTCCAAAAAAAATTTTTACTACACTGAAAAAAAACTTAGAGTAAATAAAATGTTAAAGTACTGTATAAGTATAACAAAACGAATTATTGCCTCTTTCTTCATTAAAATACAAGAAAATAATATGTAAATTTATATAACTACTGTATGTATTGAGTCGGGTTCGGTAAAGATTGTTATTGTTATTATTGCCCGATATGTCTGCGGTGTTGAATTTGAGATTGTTCATCGTTCATCGACTTTGTGCATTTGTGTCGTCTGTCCATTTTTGTCACTTTGTAATTGATATGTTATAGGTTCATCGACTCTATGAATTTGTGTCATCTGTCCTTTTGTGTCACTTTGTAATAGATATGTTTTAGGTTTATCGACTTTACGCATTTGTATCATCTGTCCTGGTAGTGCGATCTCTGCAAATTTGAGGATGGCTTTTCTCGTCAGTGAAACTGGTAAGCAGCTAACTTGTCGCAGAATTTTGCTTCATCGTAGTCCTTATGCCGAGGTGACATAGATCGTGTTGCGCTTTGAAGGCGTCAAAAAGATATGTCGGTGGCAGGTAAGGTCTGGGGTATGTTGAGTCGCTGCAAGGTGACGCGAAAATGCCTTGGGACTTTCGTTAAGTCGCTACAAGGTGGCGCGTAATAGTGCCTTGGGACTTTTGTTAAGTCGCTGCAAGGTGACGTGACAGTGCCTTGGGACTTTCGTTAAGTCGCTGCAAGGTGACACGTAAAAGTGCCTTGGGACTTTATCTAAACTGCTGCAAGGTGACGCGTTCGTGCGTGCATTACATTTACTAAGCCTTCTAAGATCTGTTTCACAGGAGAGAGAAAGAAAGAAAGGACAACATGTTACGTGTTGGTACCGTGGGACTACTGGTAAGTCGCTGAAAGGTGTCTCGAACGTGCACATGGCTGAGTGCAGAAGTGAGAGAAAAACACCATGGTACTGGATGAGAGAAAGTCGTTGCTTTGAGATGCTCTGTCGGTATTTATCAAAAGCAACGTTAGTGCTTGGCGTCCCAATAAATTACATTAAATAAAAAAGTGTATGTTAGTATTCCACAAATAACGCAATTTCATGATGTGTGTTGGAGTTGGCACGGAGAGCAGGGCTGCGACACGACGAATAGGTGTTCGGCAGGTCAGCACAGTAGGCAGAACTTCGGTTCGACACGACGGTTGTGCGTCCGGCTGGTTGTACGGACGGCAAGACTGCGGCTCGACGAGACAAATGTGTGTCTGGCATGTCAACACGTACGGCAGGAACGGGGCTCGATGCCACGGTTGTATGTTCAATGATGTGTATGTCGGTGGCGCGGCGGCAAAATTATAAGCGGGCACGAGACACAGCGGTCGGCATGACTGTGGGTGCCAGCACGTTGAAATGTGTTGAAAAGTAATACCTGGTTAACCGATAGTAGAAAGTGCAGGCGTGCAGCGAGAAAGTCAGCATCGGCAGGCAGCGAAAATCAGCATCAATTAACGATGCGGGGCGTAGCTGGATTGAGGCGAATGTTGCTGGGCCATTTTATACCTCAAAGTATCCTGACTCTTCGTATGTGCGAAATCTAACCCCCGTGACTATGCGCCTCTTGAAATCTGGAATCAGTGAGATCCGCTGGTGGAAAGCTGATTCAGATGTGCTATCACGGAGATCACGTCAGCATCACTGGAGCATCACTGGCCGTAGCGGGATTGAGTTCGCTACGGCCATCACGTCGGGGTCACCACTTTGCCTTGTTGTCGATAGTCGCCGACGGTGTGGAGTTATAAATAATAGGATTATAAGTAAATGAATAATTGATATATTTGAGTGAACTGCACAAGTCAAAGGTTGGCGAAAGAGTGCCTTAGAAATATACATGAAGATTACAAATTACATCGTTACCATATTCGTATTAAGCACATAGAACAAAGAAAAGATCATGTATCATAAATGGCATCTAGGCCATAGCGACAAATACAAAATTATTAGTAATACATGAATTGGCACAAGATCTTTTAATTAAATATCTAATATAATAACAACGATAAAATAAAATATATCTAATAGAAAATACAAAACCATAGAGCTTGTATGAAGAGAATTGTGAATGTGAAGGAAGCGAGAGAGTTGTGTAAAAATCGTGGCAAGTGGCGCTCCATTGTTTCTACCTATCCCTGTGGGAAAAAGGCGTGACAATTTGATTTGATTTTAAAAACATAAATCTTAACCGCGGGTTTACACTCTCGCCGAGACAGGCCGAGGAAGGGCGAGCGCGAGAATGTGAATGGTGGCGCTCGCTCTCCTCGGCCTGCCTCGGTGTTCCTCGCTAGCTCCTCGGCGGCTTTGCCGCGCGTTCACACTCTCGCGAGACAGGCCGAGGAAGGGCGAGCGCGAGAGTGTGAATGGTGGCGCTCGAGCTCCTCGGCCTGTCTCGGTGTTCCTCACTAACTCTCCATCCCGTGTCGGTTTTTGTGCCCGAGTCAAAGGGTCTCGCGCGAACTGCGAGCGCGTCACTGTACACTCTCGCGCTCGCGCCTTGGATTTGTGCGATCGTACTTTTCACTCCATATTTAGCCATAGAAATATACCCTTTTGGAGACTTTTTATGTGATCCTCATCACGATTTAGGCATGGCGTAGTGGTAAGCACACTAGTCCGTTATGCGGAACTCCCGGGTTCGATTCCCGGTTGGAGCAAATATTTGTTTCATACTTAGCTTTTATTTGTAATATTTAATAACTTGATTTTCACAAATATATGTTATTTAAAAATAAGGCAGAAATTTGAGGTTATTCCCATTCGCCACCAACAAAAGCACAAAACACCTTCTGGTATTTTGCTATCATTTTTTCGCTGACGCATCATAGAGAAAAGATTTGATCCTAAATCCCGCTTGTGCATCCCAAATTTTATCATCTGTTTCATGCATCACCCTTTCAATCAATACTTTCGCATACAACTTCAATATATAATTTAATAATTCACAATAAACTTCCTCTTCCTAGTTCTTGAAAAATTAAATTTTTGAATAATAATAAAACAAATATTTGATAATAGTCCAGGAGGTAGCGTCAAATTTTCACGGTGATTTTGGCACGGACTCTATTAACTTATTTCTATAGTTAGTACTTGTATGAGAACTAAAATTGATGTCAGCTGGCGCGACTCTGGAGCTTTTGGGCTAGAGAAAATGTTAACGTAGATTAAATAAAATATCAATCAATCAATCAAATTGTCACGCCTTTTTCCCACAGGGATAGGCAGAGACAAAAAAATATTCGTGGACTATTTTGGCAACTTAAAAAAGTGTCAGCTGTCGTGACAAAACATGTTAGCTGATCATGTGAACATTTTCAAAAAATCAGAAAAACTCATTCATTTGGGCAAAGCTAAAAATTGTATATATTAAAGATTATAATTTAATAAACATAATAAGTTAAGTCAGCTGGAATTTTAACTAGGCAAAACCTATTAGCTTGACTTTCAAAGCGCAGCGTAGCGCTTAGACTCGCAGAGCAAGCAGCAGGATTTATTATTCAGCTAATATTAAGTTTGGTTCATCGAAACTATGCTAAATTAATTGAAATAATTATGAGTATGAGTTATAATTAATTGGAATAACACACAGGAAATTTTAAGTCAGTTTATTTTTTTATCTTATATTATATTTGTATTATAACTAAATTAATAATAATTTAAAAAAAATAATCATTTATTACTCGAATCTTCATCATAATATATTTCTTCTTCAGATTCACTATCAGAATATTATTCAATAATTGAATTATTTTCAGTTTCTGATAATTAGCCCGTGTCTTCCGTAACATGTTTTGTCACGTACATGATGCACTATCCCTCTTTTTTAAGATCTACAATTCATAAATTAATTAATAATATTTTTTTTTATCGTTGCCAAAATAGTCCAAGAATATTATGCCCCGGTTTTGTGCCAACTGACGCCTCATTTATTAATACGCGTTGGAACAACTGACTATACAAAAAAAAGCCATGCCAAAATGCTCCGATCAAATTTGACGCTACCTCTCGTACTATAACGACAGCGAGCGCTCCCGCGCGAGAGTGTGAATGGTCACACTCCGAGGCCGAGGCCCCTCGGGCGAGGGACCGCGAGTGGTCTCGCGCGAGAGTGTAAACGCGACATAAAAAGTTAAATTCTTAAATTATACATTTTGTCTCTGCTTTATTGACCACTGGACCTAATCTCACAGCAATGCAGAATAATTGTATAAGATATAAATTACTTATTTATTATGAGGTAGTGAATGAATAATATTAAGGATTATGTAGAAAATAGTGTAGAATAAATTTTAAATCAAATACAAACTACACACGATATCTATCACAATGAAATACGTTGATTTCTTAAAAAAAAGTAACATCATAACGAATAGTATAAAAGAGAATCTAATTACAATTAAACATAAAATCTAAAATTTAAAGTGTAATTAACATTAGTTGTCATTTGAATGAGCGGCATCATTTTTAGGTTCTAAGTTTCCATAATATTCATGATAATGTTGTTTATATAACTACTGTATGTATTGAGTCGGGTTCGGTAAAGATTGTTATTGTTATTATTGCCCGATATGTCTGCGGTGTTGAATTTGAGATTGTTCATCGTTCATCGGCTTTGTGCATTTGTGTCGTCTGTCCATTTTTGTCACTTTGTAATTGATATGTTATAGGTTCATCGACTCTATGAATTTGTGTCATCTGTCCTTTTGTGTCACTTTGTAATAGATATGTTTTAGGTTTATCGACTTTACGCATTTGTATCATCTGTCCTGGTAGTGCGATCTCTGCAAATTTGAGGATGGCTTTTCTCGTCAGTGAAACTGGTAAGCAGCTAACTTGTCGCAGAATTTTGCTTCATCGTAGTCCTTATGCCGAGGTGACATAGATCGTGTTGCGCTTTGAAGGCGTCAAAAAGATATGTCGGTGGCAGGTAAGGTCTGGGGTATGTTGAGTCGCTGCAAGGTGACGCGAAAATGCCTTGGGACTTTCGTTAAGTCGCTACAAGGTGGCGCGTAATAGTGCCTTGGGACTTTTGTTAAGTCGCTGCAAGGTGACGTGACAGTGCCTTGGGACTTTCGTTAAGTCGCTGCAAGGTGACACGTAAAAGTGCCTTGGGACTTTATCTAAACTGCTGCAAGGTGACGCGTTCGTGCGTGCATTACATTTACTAAGCCTTCTAAGATCTGTTTCACAGGAGAGAGAAAGAAAGAAAGGACAACATGTTACGTGTTGGTACCGTGGGACTACTGGTAAGTCGCTGAAAGGTGTCTCGAACGTGCACATGGCTGAGTGCAGAAGTGAGAGAAAAACACCATGGTACTGGATGAGAGAAAGTCGTTGCTTTGAGATGCTCTGTCGGTATTTATCAAAAGCAACGTTAGTGCTTGGCGTCCCAATAAATTACATTAAATAAAAAAGTGTATGTTAGTATTCCACAAATAACGCAATTTCATGATGTGTGTTGGAGTTGGCACGGAGAGCAGGGCTGCGACACGACGAATAGGTGTTCGGCAGGTCAGCACAGTAGGCAGAACTTCGGTTCGACACGACGGTTGTGCGTCCGGCTGGTTGTACGGACGGCAAGACTGCGGCTCGACGAGACAAATGTGTGTCTGGCATGTCAACACGTACGGCAGGAACGGGGCTCGATGCCACGGTTGTATGTTCAATGATGTGTATGTCGGTGGCGCGGCGGCAAAATTATAAGCGGGCACGAGACACAGCGGTCGGCATGACTGTGGGTGCCAGCACGTTGAAATGTGTTGAAAAGTAATACCTGGTTAACCGATAGTAGAAAGTGCAGGCGTGCAGCGAGAAAGTCAGCATCGGCAGGCAGCGAAAATCAGCATCAATTAACGATGCGGGGCGTAGCTGGATTGAGGCGAATGTTGCTGGGCCATTTTATACCTCAAAGTATCCTGACTCTTCGTATGTGCGAAATCTAACCCCCGTGACTATGCGCCTCTTGAAATCTGGAATCAGTGAGATCCGCTGGTGGAAAGCTGATTCAGATGTGCTATCACGGAGATCACGTCAGCATCACTGGAGCATCACTGGCCGTAGCGGGATTGAGTTCGCTACGGCCATCACGTCGGGGTCACCACTTTGCCTTGTTGTCGATAGTCGCCGACGGTGTGGAGTTATAAATAATAGGATTATAAGTAAATGAATAATTGATATATTTGAGTGAACTGCACAAGTCAAAGGTTGGCGAAAGAGTGCCTTAGAAATATACATGAAGATTACAAATTACATCGTTACCATATTCGTATTAAGCACATAGAACAAAGAAAAGATCATGTATCATAAATGGCATCTAGGCCATAGCGACAAATACAAAATTATTAGTAATACATGAATTGGCACAAGATCTTTTAATTAAATATCTAATATAATAACAACGATAAAATAAAATATATCTAATAGAAAATACAAAACCATAGAGCTTGTATGAAGAGAATTGTGAATGTGAAGGAAGCGAGAGAGTTGTGTAAAAATCGTGGCAAGTGGCGCTCCATTGTTTCTACCTATCCCTGTGGGAAAAAGGCGTGACAATTTGATTTGATTTTAAAAACATAAATCTTAACCGCGGGTTTACACTCTCGCCGAGACAGGCCGAGGAAGGGCGAGCGCGAGAATGTGAATGGTGGCGCTCGCTCTCCTCGGCCTGCCTCGGTGTTCCTCGCTAGCTCCTCGGCGGCTTTGCCGCGCGTTCACACTCTCGCGAGACAGGCCGAGGAAGGGCGAGCGCGAGAGTGTGAATGGTGGCGCTCGAGCTCCTCGGCCTGTCTCGGTGTTCCTCACTAACTCTCCATCCCGTGTCGGTTTTTGTGCCCGAGTCAAAGGGTCTCGCGCGAACTGCGAGCGCGTCACTGTACACTCTCGCGCTCGCGCCTTGGATTTGTGCGATCGTACTTTTCACTCCATATTTAGCCATAGAAATATACCCTTTTGGAGACTTTTTATGTGATCCTCATCACGATTTAGGCATGGCGTAGTGGTAAGCACACTAGTCCGTTATGCTGAACTCCCGGGTTCGATTCCCGGTTGGAGCAAATATTTGTTTCATACTTAGCTTTTATTTGTAATATTTAATAACTTGATTTTCACAAATATATGTTATTTAAAAATAAGGCAGAAATTTGAGGTTATTCCCATTCGCCACCAACAAAAGCACAAAACACCTTCTGGTATTTTGCTATCATTTTTTCGCTGACGCATCATAGAGAAAAGATTTGATCCTAAATCCCGCTTGTGCATCCCAAATTTTATCATCTGTTTCATGCATCACCCTTTCAATCAATACTTTCGCATACAACTTCAATATATAATTTAATAATTCACAATAAACTTCCTCTTCCTAGTTCTTGAAAAATTAAATTTTTGAATAATAATAAAACAAATATTTGATAATAGTCCAGGAGGTAGCGTCAAATTTTCACGGTGATTTTGGCACGGACTCTATTAACTTATTTCTATAGTTAGTACTTGTATGAGAACTAAAATTGATGTCAGCTGGCGCGACTCTGGAGCTTTTGGGCTAGAGAAAATGTTAACGTAGATTAAATAAAATATCAATCAATCAATCAAATTGTCACGCCTTTTTCCCACAGGGATAGGCAGAGACAAAAAAATATTCGTGGACTATTTTGGCAACTTAAAAAAGTGTCAGCTGTCGTGACAAAACATGTTAGCTGATCATGTGAACATTTTCAAAAAATCAGAAAAACTCATTCATTTGGGCAAAGCTAAAAATTGTATATATTAAAGATTATAATTTAATAAACATAATAAGTTAAGTCAGCTGGAATTTTAACTAGGCAAAACCTATTAGCTTGACTTTCAAAGCGCAGCGTAGCGCTTAGACTCGCAGAGCAAGCAGCAGGATTTATTATTCAGCTAATATTAAGTTTGGTTCATCGAAACTATGCTAAATTAATTGAAATAATTATGAGTATGAGTTATAATTAATTGGAATAACACACAGGAAATTTTAAGTCAGTTTATTTTTTTATCTTATATTATATTTGTATTATAACTAAATTAATAATAATTTTAAAAAAATAATCATTTATTACTCGAATCTTCATCATAATATATTTCTTCTTCAGATTCACTATCAGAATATTATTCAATAATTGAATTATTTTCAGTTTCTGATAATTAGCCCGTGTCTTCCGTAATATGTTTTGTCACGTACATGATGCACTATCCCTCTTTTTTAAGATCTACAATTCATAAATTAATTAATAATATTTTTTTTTATCGTTGCCAAAATAGTCCAAGAATATTATGCCCCGGTTTTGTGCCAACTGACGCCTCATTTATTAATACGCGTTGGAACAACTGACTATACAAAAAAAAGCCATGCCAAAATGCTCCGATCAAATTTGACGCTACCTCTCGTACTATAACGACAGCGAGCGCTCCCGCGCGAGAGTGTGAATGGTCACACTCCGAGGCCGAGGCCCCTCGGGCGAGGGACCGCGAGTGGTCTCGCGCGAGAGTGTAAACGCGACATAAAAAGTTAAATTCTTAAATTATACATTTTGTCTCTGCTTTATTGACCACTGGACTTAATCTCACAGCAATGCAGAATAATTGTATAAGATATAAATTACTTATTTATTATGAGGTAGTGAATGAATAATATTAAGGATTATGTAGAAAATAGTGTAGAATAAATTTTAAATCAAATACAAACTACACACGATATCTATCACAATGAAATACGTTGATTTCTTAAAAAAAAGTAACATCATAACGAATAGTATAAAAGAGAATCTAATTACAATTAAACATAAAATCTAAAATTTAAAGTGTAATTAACATTAGTTGTCATTTGAATGAGCGGCATCATTTTTAGGTTCTAAGTTTCCATAATATTCATGATAATGTTGTGGTATAGGAATTACACAAGCTGATCAAGTCCTAGTGAAGGTTTTTTTTTCAAAAGTGGCGTACAGTGGGTACGCCAAAGACAATGTTTGTATTTGTGACTCGCGCTCTATCTTAGTCAAAGTACTTCTTTCTTTCTTCTTATAGTTCTGGTTTTAAAAAGTAAAACCAAAACTATAAGAAGTATTGAGTACACTAATTTCAGACTCAAAGTCATCTATACTAATATTATAAAGCGGAAGAGTTTGTTTGTTTGTTTAAACGCACTAATCTCAGTAACTAATGGTCCGATTTGAAAAAATATTTTTTTGTTAGATAGTCCATTTATAGAGGAAGGCTTTAGGCTATATAACATCACGACTAATAGGAGCGAAGAAACAGACGAAAATGTGGAAAAAACGGGAACTATTATTCATCTTTGAGGGCTTCCGTTGCGTGCGCTGCGAAAACCGTTTGATATATCCAAAAAATATGTATGAAAGAATTATTCCTCTTATATTATCTAAAAAAATGTCTGCGACAGTATATAGTCCGGTCAAATTAGACCAAATAATAAGAGTGAAGCTACATAAATTCCCACCAAGCTAAAAATCAGTAAGATTGTTTAAAATACAATGAAAAATAAAATTTGAAAGTTCCCCATCATTCCCCTGTAAGGAAAAATTTTTATTCAAGGTCAAAGGTCAAAATAATGAGTTTTTCGCGATTTTCAGCAAAACGGTAAGTTTTATCATAAGAATAACTAAGACAAATTTGTAGCTCATACAATTATCTACAAAAAAATGTTTCAATACTGTTTTTCTACGAGCCACCGTTTTTGAGATATATCGATTCAAAAAGTTGTAATCGTCATAATATGCATGGGTTCGCCACGTATATATATCTCTATAGTTGTAATATATGTTAAAATATTTTTCTATTGGTCATTGTAACTTACACTAATAATATAAAATATACATAAGTTATAACGGCATTCGCTTTCTTCTATCTATGTACGGAGCTCCTAAAAAACTACCTGCTTAGATAAGTAGTAAGCATGGGCGTTTTCATTTTTTTTCGCAAACCGATATATATCCGATTTTCGAATTTGAAATCGATTTCAAAATCCGATTTTAGAAATCCGATTTCAGTTTAGTAGCGCCTTACCATACCATAGATTTGGTTTTATTAGCAAACTTATTCGAATTGATTTTATTTCGATGTGCCCATAGATAAAGAAATTAATTAATTTAAAAAGTAAAGTACGTACAATTGTTTAATATTTTCTATTTTATTTTTTATTATTCCATTTCTTAATAACATATATTCCCAAAACTAATGTTTTATTTGATAAGTATATACTCATACAATGTATACTAAAATTGTACCTATAATAATTTATAATCTATATTTCATAATATAATTTATACATTTTTTAGAGTGGTAGGCAGACTGTAACGTGACTTGGTGGCGTCAGCTTCGGATTTAGCTTGTAAGTTGCCGGTTTCAAATAGACTGGCATTGTGAATGTGCACTCATGGACCGCACTTTAGCTCAACATCAGGCAGGGCGCTGTCATATGTCGAGTCATAATAAAAAAATATAAATTATCTTAATAAATTTTATTTACATTTTTTTAAAATCTGTTGACTATTTTTACTGAAAATAAATCCATACCTCACAAGGTTTTTGTGACATTTCAAGGAAAATAAAAACAAAAAAACTTAAAACGATGGTTTAAACTAAATATTTTAAAGTCCAAGTTAAATTTAAATATGTATTTTTTTTATTGTGGCTCGATATATGATAGCACCCCGCTTGATGTTAAGTTGGAGTGTGGTCCATGAATTATATACACAATAAAAACACAACACTAATATATCCTATCTATTTTTTAATTATAATATAAATTTACAAAGTCTAGTACTTGAGAAATTACCTATTTAAATTATTACCAATACATAAAAAAACTAATTTACGTAAACGAAGTGCACGCATGTGTCACCAAGGTCAAACTGACTGCCTAACTTGCAACGAAACAAAACACCTAATACATTTCTTTCACTCATCAGAACTCCAACATAAACAAATCCAAGTATCAAGTAATTGCAATTATGTACGCAAATATGGTCTCTAATTACATAGGCATAGGAGTAAAGAAAGGATAAAATGCGTTGCACAGCGTTCACAAAAACTAATAGCGTAGCAAATGTAATCTAAAATAGATCTTATTACTTCGCGAGTAATTCTATGTTTCTATGTGCGATCGTAAAATATCCAAACCGAAATCCAAAACCGTTAAAATTCGCCCTACCTTTTTTACTCCGATAAGGTGTGTTGGGTTAGACAGAAACAAAGCGAATTTCCCTATCAGTTTTTAGTTTTTTACCGTTTTTGTGCGGTTTGTGTTTTGGTTCGGCTACATCGCTGGTTCGTTTTTTATGGTTTTTTAAAATCCGATTTATTAGTTTCGGAAATCGATACAAATCGATTTGTGACTGAAATCGGATTTTAGATTCGTTTTGATATATCCGACACATGCCTAATAAGTAGATACGCATGTTTCGTTAAAAACACCTAAAGTAAAAACCAAGTACAATAAGCTTGTCTTCCTCCAACCTCAGTTGCTGCTCATCAACATCTTTTTCGGGTATATTACCAAGTTCAAGTGGTTCAAGTATCAGCTGGACCCTACAGACTGGGGTTGGAAGTTGGTCAATAATTCATTGCACCAGTGCAAACTTTTCTTCCACCTGCGCCGGAGAAACTGCTAAACACAATTTTTTGCAACTGCAAAAAGGGATGCAGTGCTAAATGTGGTTGTAAAAAAGTCGGACTGTTTTGTTCTCTGGCATGTACACAATGTCAAGGCCAGTCGTGCTCTAATATCGAATCACCAACAGTAGAGGATCCATTTGATTCCAACGAGGACACATCGCTATTAACGCAGTTTACATGTACTCAGGATGAAGATGAAGAACAAGAACAAGAAGAAGATAAACAAGAACAAGAAAATCAAGAAGAATAATTCGAAAGTTACGACTCGGACGATTAAATTTCACTACTTTTTTTCAACTTAAATTGATTTTGTTTTTTCAATCTCTGCTAATATCCATTATTTTGCATTAGTTTCAAATTAAACAGGATCACAACTGACCTGTGAAATAGGCCTACTGGGAAAACCACGTTAAAAAATTGCGCTAAGTACAATACCTCATAGGTGGCGTGGAAACGTGTGCATATTATGACGATTACAACTTTTACAACTTTTTGAATCGTTATATCTCAAAAACGGTGGCTCGTAAGAAAAAAAGTATTGATATATTTTTTGTAGATAATTTTATGATCTACAATTTTGTCTGAATTATTTTTATGATAAAACTTACCGTTTTGCTGAAAATCGCGAAACTCATTATTTTGACCTTTGACCTTGAATAAAAAATTTTCCTTACAGAGGAATGATGGGGAACTTTCAAATTTTATTTTTCATTGTATTTTAAACAATCTTATCGATTTTCAGCTTGGTGGGAATTTATGTAGCTTCGAATGTCTAAATTGACCGGACTAATATGTCTATCTTTTAAGATTAACTCACAATAACCGTTTTTATGAAAATCAAATTTGGTCGAAATTAATGCTTTGTTACAAATTGTTTGTCAGAGTTGTATCAACATAATAATAATAATCTTTATCCAAATAAATGTGTTATTAATTAGGAGTATTTAACTGTGAACAAAATTGTCTTTGACATCACCTAATTTCAATAAACATCTTATAAGATAATACAATTTTAAAATAACTGAAACATAATTAACACGCGCCGCATAATGAGCGCTGGCCGGCGGGCGAGGAGAGGCGGTGCTTGCGGGTGAGGCGGAGAGGGGTGTAACTCTACGAGGTATAGTCGGTCTAAGCCGAAATGACGCGCCCCTCCACTGCATTTACGCACACGAGCAAATATAAAATATAGATAAAACATACCGAAAATGCTGTTTTAATCGGTTATTCAGTTGCTGACACTGAAGGAGGAGCACGTTGATGAAGTATAATAGTGTAGTTAGTAATATTTGCATTCACACATTTAAATAAACTAATAAAGTGGAGAGGCGCGTCATTTATAGATAGACAAGCTATACCATGCGGTCGGCTCCCTACTGAACGATTGAATGCAGCGTTAATTTGTTTTTGCGATATAATATCATCGTGTTAAATACTTTTTAAATACAATTTCATTTTGTAGTAGTTTTCTTTATAGTAGGTAGTGTAGGTAACGTATAGTATTTTATTTGTAATATTATATTCACAAAAACACTTTTTTTGTTTTGTTGTAGATAATACCTGTAGGTGTCATCTACATAATTATTTTTTTTAGGTTAGGTTTTAATTTATGCATACAGTTAGTTTGGTTAAGTTGGCAGCGAGTTTTGCGCACAAGAAAATAAAACTAAAAATATAATTTACGCAGAAATACTTTAAAATATATTCTATTAAATGTGTAACAAAATTTTCTAAAATAAGTCGTGGGTTACATCTATAGCTAATTTATAACAAAGTTGATGAGGTATGTTTGTAAACAAAAATTAAATATGATTCCAAAAATATCTATTCCACGCGGACAAAGTCGCGGGCACAGCTAGTACTTTAAATATATTTTGTCAGGGTTTTCAAATGGCGCGCGAACTTCTTTAATCTTGGTCCAATATACTTTCTTACCTGTTTCATCATTAGCAAAATTTTTAGCATTAAACACCAACAGTTTAATTAAGTTACAAAAAATTGGTTACCAAAAATTTTGGCATTTCTGACTAGTGCATACATTTAGTCTGGCACATTAGTGGTCCTGGTGTATTATGTTATTATTATTCAATTTAAAATAAAGGGTATTTTTTAATGCTATTAAAGATATGTCTAACAATGAGTCTAATATGGCAGGACTAGAAGTCGAGGGCATGTCGACATCTAGTCCTGAGTAATTTTGCTGCTCAATGTTACTTTTCAGAACACGAGGACTAACGAAGGCCAAAACATTCCTAAATAATTGGGGCGTTGAAAAAGTAGATAGAGCTATATTTCGTATTGGAGTCAATTGATGATTATACATGAGACTTCTAGAATCATTAAAGCGGGTACTATTTAATGGGGTTGGCACAATAATAGGCATCTTCTCTTTAGAACCTGATTTGAAATTCTCTTTGAAACCTTCAGAACTTGGAACATAGTCAAACACCAAGGGAAAATATGGTTCCTCAGGTTCTTCTTGGCCTCCTTCAGAGTTTTGGTAACTAGGGCCAGATCCTACGTCATCTATACATATAATAAAATTGGAGTGTGTTTGTAATATTGAAATAACCATTTTTTAATACATGTATATGGATATATATAGGGAACATACACCAAAATAACATTTAAAAATTTTTTTGTCTGTCTGGCTGTTTGTTCCGGCTAATCTCTTCAATGGCTGGATCGATTTTGACGGGACTTTTATTGGCAGGTAGCTGATGTAATAAGAAGTAACTTAGGCTACGTTTATTTTAGAAAAAATCTTTTATAATAAATAAAAAAAATAAAAAAATATTCCCATACAAAATTACTTGCGTTCAGAAATACATTTTGAGTAACATAACATAAGGAAAATATCAAGCTGTTGAGAATTAAAAACATATAATAACATCGTTACTTATAAACGCGAAAGTTTGTGAGTATTTCCGGTCTATTTTCGGTCTACGGTATCGTTAACATCAATGTGTCGACGCTCCGTAAAATAATTGCTAAAAAATAGTTTAAAACCTTAATTTTTACATCTCCATTGTATATAAACATAGAACTAAGTGAAAGTGAGTGTTGTTATTGGTAAAACATTGCAACTTTAGCAGCATCAACACGTAAATTGAAAAATAGCACCGGTGAAACATTGAGGTTAGTTATATAACCACAGATATTTAATTCAAATTTCAAAACATCACAAGTCACTTTTTTTAAATTTTTATTGTGACTTGACATATGACAGCACCCGGCTTGATGTTAAGCCTAAGTAAGCCACTTCACGGTCTGTGAAGTGGCTTCACTTGTAAGTGGTGGTACTACCCCGGATCGGCAGACTGGGTACCATTGCCTACCACTCTTTGATAACCAGACCCGAAGCAAATATCCATCTCTTGTTTTTTATTAACAAATATTTGCAATATTTAATACTATTAAATATTACAAATAAAATAAATAAATAAAATAATAGGCGCTATACGTCAACATCCTAAAGTGTTGCCAACAGAAAAATAAACTGCGTTACATTACACGCAAAATATGAAATGCAAAAACAGTGATTTTATGTAATAATTAATTTTTGAATAATTTATATACTTTTTTTTTAAATTATATAAATAAAGAAAATATGTGGAAACCCAAGGACTTGAAATTCACGCCAACTTCAAATCGCAACATTACCTTTAGAAGAATGCGCATAGCGAACAATACAACTATCTACAATTCTTCTACAGACGAGGGGGAGTCAAATTCACCTTTACACTATAGGTCAATAATTAATAGAAGCTGTCCAGATTTAAGGCATTCATTTGACATTGAAGAGTTAAATGAAAAAATCAATCGTCTTCAATAAAGTTTGGAAATAGCTGAAAATGAAATAGATAAAATATCACTGGAAAATTCTAGACTGAATAAGATAATATGTGGCTACGAAAATAAAATTACTCAGCTCACTGAAATTTGTAAAAATACATCTATTTGTTTACAATCCACTACTCACTACAGTGAAAAAGAAGCAGTCTACAACAAAAAAACAACCTAAAAAAATCAATAGATTAAGACTGGACTTTTCAATAATAGAAGATAACAAGGATAAGATAGAAGGTGACAAAGATAAGACACAGATCATACCAGATTCTCAAAATACACGAACTTGCAATAAAATACACGAAAGCTATACAAGACAAATACAAACGATAAAAAACAAAGAATACATATAATTGGTGACGAACAGCTTATAGGACTATCAGCTGAGATCTCGGATTCAAGACAAAGACAATGGACAGGACAAGGATATTTATGTACCGTCTGGTTATATTATGAGTAATGCGCCAAACACTGTTATTAGGGACTACTGTATCGATGCTACTAAAAATATAGATTGCAATGATATTGTTGTGTTGAGCGTAGGTTGTAATGATGAAAACCCACAATTGTTACATTACAATATGTGCCTTATGCTTCATGCCCTAAAAAGTGCAACTTTATATCTTTTGCCTGTAAATAAGAGCAATTATCTTAATGAACGTACATTAAATTATTACCTTAATTTCTGGACCCAACATATCCCACACTGTAAATTTATAAAACCAGAATTATAATATAATATTAGTCACAAACAATTTCTAAAATACATTACTAACAAAATAAATTTAAACATTGATACAGTGCAATACGACAAAACATTTCTTACTTTTAAGCAAATGTCTAGACTAGTGTGACTATTAATAATAAACAACAAGATTACAATTGTAAATATACATGCTTATCACATGATACCCAATCTCCTAATATAATTAATATGTGTAATTCTAAAAAGCAGACCACAATAAATAAAGACATTCCCACAAAAGGAACATTCCTTATTATTTTAAGCCAGTCACACAAAAACAGTCCATTGATGAAGATATACCAATAAACATTAAAAAAATATATAACAAAGGTACTATACCCTATTACTTCTTACCTTAAGTCAATAATAATTCTAAAGATTATTTTTGTCAGGTAAACATGAAGAAAAAGAAAAAATAACTGTATTTCACCAGAATATAGCAGGACTCCTAAACAAATACGATTTATTAGCACTAGAAATTAATAATTTGAACTTAATCAATAAAAATATCACAATAATATGTCTATCTGAAACTTTTATAAAGTCAGGCAGTGAGTCAAATATATTTTTAAAAGACTATGAAACAGCTAGTTATTCTTCTAGAAAACATTCTAAACGAGGAGGAGTATGTATACCAACTAGTAGTTACTTAGTTAAAACCATAGATCTAGGGTCTTCAACCCGCGGCCCTCGGGCCTCATGCGGCCCGCCAGCTAAGTTCTTGCGGCCCGCGGCCACCAGAGGCTAAAAAAAATAAAATATCGCGCCCATAGTGATATGCTATCTGTCCTCATCGCGCCGCGTCCGCAAACGCTCTGAGATTGTACAGAAACGGCTACAGCGCGCGCAGCTAATTGTACAACCGTACCTAACCTCCCACTCTTTCACACATATGAGTGCGTCTCGCTCGCTCGCCGCAGAAGTGGCACCACTTCCGATACATGCCTCTCGCTTTTTCTAGACCTCTCACGTGTTTTTTGGAAACATCAAGAAAGCGCGTATATTTGCGTGCGCTGCGAAAACCGTTCGAGATACCCAAAAAATATGTATTAAAGAATTATTCCTCTTTAAATTATCTAAAAAAATGTGGACACTGTGAAGGCATTTGAGTTTAAACTGGATTTATGGAAAAATCAGTTGTTGAAAAAAGAGTATATGCACTTTCCTAAACTGAAGAGCTGCGAATGTACAGATGTGGATAAATACGTTGAAGCAGTAGATTTACTCAAAAAAGAGTTTCAATCAAGGTTTTCTGACTTCAGAGATAATGAAAAATACATCAGTTGCTTTGCCCGACCATTCGGTGTATCCGTTGAAGACATGCCGGAAAATTTTCAGATGGAGCTTATAGAAGTGCAGTGTAATTTGGAATTGAAAGACAAGTTCGACGTCGGTGTTTTTGATTTCTATGCAAAATATGTCGATCACAACTCGTTTCCTGAAATCCGAAAAAATGCCCAGAAAATGATGTCATTGTTTGGGAGCACATATGTGTGTGAGCAGCTTTTTTCTCGTATGAAGTATGTGAAATCGACAACAAGGTCGAGAATTACAGATGCACATCTGGAAGGTAGTCTGCGGGTTGCAACCACAAAAATGAAAACAAATATTGAAACACTTGTAAAAAATAAACAGTGTCAAAAATCACATTGATTAACTTTAATTAACCAATGAAGATTGACTTTTATTAACCAATAAAGATTATTGAAATTTGAAATTATGTATGTCTTTTATTTTATTGATAAGGTGGTAAGTGTCGTGAAAAGTTGTGGCCCTTCGGACGATGTGAAATCGATGATTGGCCCTTGCACTAAAAAAGGTTGAAGACCTATGCCATAGATATATGTCAAAAATATTGTGTGGAAAAAGAATTTGAATGTTGTGGCATTAATATACCTTCATATAAATGCTTAGTTCTATGCATTTATAGAATCCCTAATTCAAATACTTCAATATTTTTAAATAAACTAGACAGCCTATTATCAAAACTGACAAAATATAAAAGTAAAAACATCATAATTGCAGGTGACCTTAACATCAACATGACACAAAAAAAATATTTAACATATTTTCAAATTATGACATTCAACTATCTATACTAATATAATAAAGCGGAAGAGTTTGTTTGTTTGTTTGTTTGTTTGTTTGTTTGTTTGTTTAAACGCGCTAATCTCACGAACTACTGGTTCGAATTGAAAAATTCTTTTTGTTTTGGATAGATCAATTATCGAGGAAGGCTTTAGGCATTACGTTTAAAACATTACGTTGCGACTTATAGAAGCGAAGAAACAGTCGAAAATGTGTAAAAAAACGAGGAATATTATTCGTTTTTGAAGGTTTCCGATGCGTGCGCTGCGAAAACCGTTCGAGATACCCAAAAAATATGTATTAAAGAATTATTCCTCTTTAAATTATCTAAAAAAATGTCCGCGACCGTATATGTCTATCTTTTAAGATTAACTCACAATAACCGTTTTTATCATAGTCAAATTTGGTCTAAATTAATGCATTATTACAAATTATTTGTTAGGTTGTTTAACATAATAATATTATTTTTTATCGAAATAAATGTGTTTTTAATTAAGAGTATTTAACTGTGAACAAAATTATCATTGACATCACCTAATTTCAATAAACATCTTATAAGATAATACAATTTTAAAATAACTCTGAAACAAAATTCACACGCGTCGCATGATGAGCGCTAACCGGCGGGCGAGGAGAGGCGGTGCTTGCGGGCGAGGCGGAGGGGGATGTAGCTCTACGAGGTATAGTCTGTCTAAGCCGAAATGACGCGCCCCTCCACTGCATTTACGCATACGAGCAAATATAAAATATGGATAAAACACACCGAAAATGCACAAATTGGCTATTCAGTTGCTGGTTAGAAAGGAGGAACGAACGTGATGAAGTTTAATAGTATAGTTAGTAATATTTGCATTCACACATTTAAATAAACTAATAAAGTGGAGGGGCGCGTCACTTATAGACAGACAAGCATACTATGCAGTCGGCTCCCTACTGATCGGTTGAATGCAGCGTTAATTTGTTTTTACGATATTATATCATCGTGCAAAATCCTTTTTTATACAATTTCATTTTGTAGTAGTTTTCTCTATAGTAGGTAGTGTTTGTTTTAAGTATAGTATTTTGTTTCTAATATTTTCACAATAACACTTTTTTTGTTTTGTTGTAAATAATACCTGTAGGTGTCATCTACATTCTTTCAAGGTTAGGTTTTACAATTCTTATTAGGTTAGGTTTTAGTTTAAGCATACAGTTAGTTTGGTTAAGTTTTCATTTCCTTCGTTCTTTCTTCGTCACTGTAATGCCTAGAAAAAGGACTCAGCGTTCTCGACAGACTGCTGATGCAAAGCGGCTGTGAGCTTTGCGCACAAGAAAATAAAACTGAAAATATAATTTACGCAGAAGTACTTTAATATATCGACGGTTTCCGGGCTATTTGTTTTAAGCGACATTTTTAAAACTTTACAGGAGAGCGATTTAAAGTTTTGATTTCCAGAAAAAAATTCATAACTTTTTGAAACCTGGTTTATTTTCAAAAAAGTAAAATTTATCTATTTTCATATCATATTCCCCATAATTTGATTAAGATACTTCTTTTAAAAAGGCGCTATTAGCAGATATAATTGTCGCTTAATACAAAACGCCCATACTTAGTTAATTTGTAGATGCAGGCTAAATGATTTAAGCACCAAATGTTGCAAGAAATAGATTCAAGCAAAACGCTTTAAGTATAACTTGTGCATTTTTTTAGAGTAAGGCTAATTGCATCAATTACAACTTGATGAATAAAACAGAAAAAGGCAAATTAGTTTATACGACTAGTAAAACACAGCTGAGGTACAGGATAAATGACTAAAGAGACGAATAGTATTTAAAAAGTAATTGTTTGAAATGACAATAAATTCGTTAATTTCAAAAAAAAAGTCGGTTAAAACATACAATACTTTGGTTAAAAGGGAAATAACTCTTTAATAATTACCATTTTTTATTTATTAACACAATGTTATTCAAATATCGTATTGTACTCAATAAGAATCACTTTGGCATATAATGGTGTCGATTCTCTTGGCACATTCACTAACTTATCCTAAATTTTAAGCTTGTCAATTTTAAGTTTTTTTTAGAGAAATCGTAATTCTGTTGTCGAAAATGAATTAAACATAAGAAATGTCTATATTTTAGGATGACATGCCTAAATTATTGCCAACGTAAAATTTATATTTTTGAAAGATAATATGAAGTAATAAGAAAGTCATATAATTAATGTTAATAAATAAGTAATAATGTACCATATAGAATGTTGTAATGGTTTGAGTAAATAAAAACTTGATTTCACGTTAATAAAAATAGAAAAAACTTTGTACTTTTGTAATAGTAACACAATTAATTTCCGAACGCATCTTGTTGGATAGATGAGTTTTGGCGGTAATTACAGGAGACAGATTTTAATTATTTGTAATACTTGTGTTTCATGAATTTATTTGTATAATGATGGTGAAATAGTTATTAAGTAAATGTTATACAGTATAATGACAAGTAATCTAATCCTGTGATATGTGTTTTTTTATGTTCCCTCCCAGACTTCTTCAGATAAACTTTAAAATCGAAATAATTTAAGTTACCGGTTCCAACTAGGCCAGCATAGAGGATTCGACTACTACTTTCAGTTATTTAAAAGTAGTAGCAGTCACCCCCATTCATAGATCGCACTCCAGTTTAATATCAGATTGAATGATGTCGTATGGCGAGCTACTATAAATAATAAAATCAAAATTAAAATTTTAAAGGAACCCCCGAAACGCCTGGAACCACTTTGGTCATATCATCAGCTTTATAGTAATAAACAACATTAGTCATGGCTCAATAGTTATATCCCTTTAATATCCCTTGGATCCTTATGGTGCATCATCAGATAACTACTCCAGGTCTTCAATTTGATAATGGCCCAGCTAATGGCTCATAGAGAGTAACAATTTTAGTTAAAGTCCAGCTAAATGCTCTTAGTGAGTAACAAATTTAGTGAAAGCACTATAGTTCTATCTCTTGTTGATTTGCTGATCTGAGAGGATTCATGATGGTGCGTCATCAGATACTCTCGGTCTTTAATTTGATAACGGTCCAGCTAATGGCTCATAGTGAATAACAATTTTAGTTAAAGAACTACAGGTCCATTTCTTGTTGATTTGCTGATCTGAGAGGATCCATGATCAGATTTTTTAGATCCGGAATGTTTTATTTTATCGCACTAACTTTTCTACACTTAGTTTCCTACCTTCAAGACAAATCTAATAAGTCCAAACTTAGTATACCAAAAAAAAGTTTGAACACATCCAGGATTTCGTCTCCTACCTTCGAGTTCCATCATCAGAGTAACTCAGTGGTACCAGTTAAAACACACATGTATTTGTATACGTTTTTATTTCAAATGTTAAGTCACAGATATGTTTAAAAGTAAATACCTATAAGGCTGGGAATACAAGTCCGATTTTCCTCTCCGATAGTCCGATCCGATAGTCACTCGTGCCATACATTTGTTTGAATACTTAATACACGTCAGATCCGATAGTCGGATCGGATGTCAGAATCGGAAACAACGCCAAGGCGCTTACGATTTTATGGCCGATCCGATTGTCTGAAGGTGCAGTTTTCATACAAAACACAGAAACAAAATAGACGTCCGATTCCTACTTCCGATTTGTAAATAATTTGCTCAGCAATATCGGACGTGTATTCCCAGCCTTATGCGTGTTTAGAACGGGCAACCCTTGTACGTCGCTATGCGACGAAGATTGTTATTTTATGTCAAATAAATATGCCATTGTTAAAACACGTAAAAAATGTTATAATTTTTCCCCTAAAATATTCAATCGATCTAAACTGCAAACCAACCTAGCCATATGAATATTTTAAGGGAAAAATTATAACATTTTTTACGTGTATTTACATTGGCATATTTATTTGACATAAAATAACAATCTTCGTCGCATAGCGACGTACAAGGGTTGCCATCCTAAACAGCGCGTCTAATATCGCTACCGCAGCTAACAAATCGAGCTGATGACCTTGAAACCCCTGATCAGATCTTTATCAATTGTAGCTAAGAACCATCTCGATCACGTCAGCTTTCAAATGAAACAAACCGCATCGTAATCGGTCCATTCGTTTAGGAGCTACGATGCCACAGACAGACACACAGATACACAGAGCCACAGATACACAGATACACAGATACACAGATACACAGACAAGTCAAACTTATAACACCCCTCTTTTTTGGTCGGGGGTTAAAAATACACAAATCACCTTATTTTACTTTTCGGCATTTTCAGTTAGAGCATTAACCACATAATTACTCATATTTCTTATTAAGAATTAAATTTTTTAGGTTAAGCGGGACCTAAAATGGTGTTGTCTAATCTTAAACAAAATTAGTTTGACGTTTCTAATTTGACACCTAAAATTGGTACAACAGAATAGGAAAGCAGCCTAAAATTCTAAGTTAAATAACTAAATTAACTTTTAGGCCTGTCAAAGCTTTGACAGCTCTAAATTAAGACTAATATGGGACACACAGAATAGCGAAAGTCCTTTGACAGGTCTAAATTATTTTTAGGAGGATTTTAGGATAATCGTGTGCCAAGAGAATTGACACATTGGTGTCGATTCTCTTGGCACATTCACTAACTTATCCTAAATTTTAAGCTTGTCAATTTTAAGTTTTTTTTAGAGAAATCGCAATTCTGTTGTCGAAAATGAATTAAACATAAGAAATGTCTATATTTTAGGATGACATGCCTAAATTATTGCCAACGTAAAATTTATATTTTTGAAAGATAATATGAAGTAATAAGAAAGTCATATAATTAATGTTAATAAATAAGTAATAATGTACCATATAGAATGTTGTAATGGTTTGAGTAAATAAAAACTTGATTTCACGTTAATAAAAATAGAAAAAACTTTGTACTTTTGTAATAGTAACACAATTAATTTCCGAACGCATCTTGTTGGATAGATGAGTTTTGGCGGTAATTACAGGAGACAGATTTTAATTATTTGTAATACTTGTGTTTCATGAATTTATTTGTATAATGATGGTGAAATAGTTATTAAGTAAATGTTATACAGTATAATGACAAGTAATCTAATCCTGTGATATGTGTTTTTTTATGTTCCCTCCCAGACTTCTTCAGATAAACTTTAAAATCGAAATAATTTAAGTTACCGGTTCCAACTAGGCCAGCATAGAGGATTCGACTACTACTTTCAGTTATTTAAAAGTAGTAGCAGTCACCCCCATTCATAGATCGCACTCCAGTTTAATATCAGATTGAATGATGTCGTATGGCGAGCTACTATAAATAAAAATACACAAATCACCTTATTTTACTTTTCGGCATTTTCAGTTAGAGCATTAACCACATAATTACTCATATTTCTTATTAAGAATTAAATTTTTTAGGTTAAGCGGGACCTAAAATGGTGTTGTCTAATCTTAAACAAAATTAGTTTGACGTTTCTAATTTGACACCTAAAATTGGTACAACAGAATAGGAAAGCAGCCTAAAATTCTAAGTTAAATAACTAAACTAACTTTTAGGCCTGTCAAAGCTTTGACAGCTCTAAATTAAGACTAATATGGGACACACAGAATAGCGAAAGTCCTTTGACAGGTCTAAATTATTTTTAGGAGGATTTTAGGATAATCGTGTGCCAAGAGAATTGACACCATTGTGTCCCAAAATTTAGCGATAAAACTGCATCAGAGGGTAGCCCTGGTCATGACTAGTCAAGAACAAAAAAAATTAAAATTATTCATTGTTTTTTTTTAGTTACGAAAAAAATGTATTTTTTTCAAAAACTTACATCTCATCTGACATTTTTAACTACCATGAAAACATTTTTTTTAATATTTTTGATTAATTAATGTTTCAGTAAGCTGAATATATCTGTTATTTATTACAATCTTTGAAAACCCTAGAAAACATATAGTTTTAAATAAAAATGATTTATATTACATTTTTTGCTTAAAATGTTGAAAGATTTTTACTTTCAGTATTTTACTCATCGTGGTTGAAAAAAAAAGTATGAATACTACAATGGCAAGTTTTATCAAAAAATGACGAAACTAATCAAGATTCTAAAATGATATAATATTCTAGGAAAACTAGCCACATAAAAAAATACGAGTGGTATTTCTAAACAAGAACCAAATTTCACTTTTACTATGGGATCAAAACAGGTTTTTGTTAGTCAATATCATTTTAAAAGTAGAGAGAGAGAAAGAGATTTTACGTTAGAGCGAGATAGACAGATGTTAATTTTTGAATATTATTGTAATTTTGTATCCAAAATGGGTTTATGGATATAAAATGAAATAAAACAACTAGTTTAAACAATAAAACATTTAATTTTTTACTGAATTTAATTACAATTAATGTTCGAATTGTTTGCCACCAGCAATAATACAAGCACGACATCGCCTTAAAAATGATCGTTTTATTCGTCTTGCATAACTTCCAGCATTTATGTGATCCGCAGCCCGAGTGATTTTTTGGCGAAGTTCGTCCAATGTTGTAATGGGTTTTGAGTAGACCCTGTCTTTGAGAAAACCCCAATAGAAGAAATCCAGGGGGTATAGATCGGCTGAACGTGGTGGCCATGAGATAGGACCAAGTCGCCCGATCCAACGCCCTGGAAACTCATTGTTCAAGTAATCTCGCACAGGACGGGCATAGTGAGCTGGGCAACCATCATTTTGAAACCATGAGTATCGTAAATCACTTAGAGGCACGTCTGCTAATAATTCTGACAAGTTATTTTGTAAGAAGCTCAAATAACTATTGCGTTTTCGTGTAACTCAAAAGGCCCAATCACTTTTCCATTTAATATGCCCGTGCAAAGGTTAAGGTTGAATTGGTATTGAGATTTATCTTGTCTCATCAGGTGTGGATTTTCATAATTCCAGCTATGTAGATTGTGAAGATTTAAATAGCCATCTTTCTTGCAGGTTGATTCATCCGACCATAAAACTTTATCTAAGAATTGAGAATCTTCCCTGTGCTTTTGTAGCATTACACAGCAAAATGTGACCCGTAGTGGGTAGTCCCGCGGTAATAGCGTCTGCATACGTTTGTAGTGATATGGGTGAAGCCTGTGATATTTTAAAATACGATGAGCAGAACTTCTTGGTATTCCCGTAGCTGCTTCTATGGCACGTACCGAGGTAGTTAAATCCATTTCTATTTCATGCAGAACTTCTTCATCTCGATCCGATCTTGGTCTTCCAGCATTTCTCCTATTAGATGGTAAACGATCCTCCGAAAACGCTTGATATAGATTTATAAATATTTAGAGCATTTGGGTACCTTTCCCGATACAATCTGCTAGCAGAGTTTGAATTGCTTCGGCATTCACCATAAATTAAGTGCATATTAGCGTATTCGAATGGCGTGTATGGTAGCGGCATGATAAAAACAAAAATCACAATCACAGTCCAAAATAATGCCAGGTCAGTCCAGTTTGCAGATCACTTAATCGAGTCCAAAAGCCAATCCAAAAGTCGTCAGTATTAAAGCCAATTTAATGCGGAACGGTGCACAGTAAACAAAGGAACAGAGCATACTGACTGATAACAGCAACTTCTCTACTTGCCCCATTGTTATATTCAAAAATTAACATCTGTCTATCTCGCTCTAAGGTAAAATTTCTCTTTCTCTACTTTTAAAATGATATTGACTAACAAAAACCTGTTTTGACCCCATAGTAAAAGTGATTAATTTAAACAACAATTTTATGAAATTTGGTTCTTGTTAGGAAATACCACTCGTATTTTTTTATGTGGCTAGTTTTCCTAGAATATTATATCATTTTAGAATCTTGATTAGTTGCGTCATTTTTTGATAAAACTTGCCATTGTAGTATTAATACTTTTTTTTTCAACCACGATGAGTAAAAATCTTTCAACATTTTAAGCAAAAAATGTAATATAAATCATTTTTATTTAAAAACTATATGTTTTCTGGGGTTTTCAAGAATTGTGATAAATAGCAGATATATTCAGCTTACTGATACAAAAAATAAACCAAAAATATTAAAAAAAAAAATATTTTAAATATTAAAAATATTAAAAAAATTTCATGGTAGTTAAAAATGAGATGTAAATTTTTGAAAAAATTACATGTTTTTCGTAACTTAAAAAAAAACAATGGATATTTTTCAATTTTTTTTTTCGTCTAGTCATAACCAGGGCCACCCTCTGTTGCAGTTTTATCGTTGAATTTTGGGACACATTGTATATGGCACGATATGGTGTAGACTGAAGCGCCCGTTCGGGGAGGTATAGTATAAAAACTTGCTTGTTTTATAGACGCGAGCGGCGAAAATGTTCTGTTTTAACCGACATTTGGTACAACGATTCATACAAAATTTGCAGTGTCTGAATGTAAAGTTTTCGATGTAATCGGTATAGGAAAAATGAATGAAGTACTAGTACTTGTAGATTTAATTTGTTTGAAGCGACCAATCAAAAATTAACCGATTTAGGAATAAAGGTTTATTTGCCATTTAAAGACTTTCAACTACAGAGCAAAATGTTTTAATAGCCTTTTTTTACTAAAAACAGATTCAAGCGAAATAGATTAAGCGACATTGCATACCAATTTGGGATTCAGGCTAAATGTTTTAAGAGACATGACTATACCTTTTTTGAGGAAGGTGTAATGATTTAACAAACATCACCTATAGAATGTAACTTCAGGAAAAACGCTTTAAATGACCCGTTAGGATGATTTGTGTGTAAGGCAAAAACGCTTAAGTAAATAAGCAATAAAAACTTTTGTGGCTCAAGTACACTTTCTATATAAAAGGACATATTTCGCGTCGGTTCATACAATGAAATTTCGGATCGCCCCAAAAAATGGCATTGTTTTAAGCGCCAAAAAAGTACTATGATCGTCACCAAAGTCGACTCAGTCGACGCAAAAAAAATCGCTGATTTCGAATATGTATATAAGTCAATATCGGTCAAAATGTCGCTTAAAACAAATAGCCCGGAAACCGTCGAATATATTCTTTTTAAAACTACCTTAAAATATATTCTATTAGTTACGTAATTAAATCGTCTAAAATAAGTCGCGGGTCGTCATAGGTAATTTATAATAAAGCTAAGCAGGTAGGTAAACAAAAAATTAATATGATTCCCAAAATAATTATTCCACGCGGACGCAGTCGCGGGCACAGCTAGTATAATAATAAACCAACTAGACGAAATACTTGTATAGATCATATTGCGACTAATATAAAAAATGTTAGGTTAAGTTTTCATTTCCTTCGTTCTTTCTTCGTCACTGTAATGCCTAGAAAAAGGACTCAGCGTTCTCGACAGACTGCTGATGCAAAGCGGCTGTGAGCTTTGCGTACAAGAAAATAAAACTGAAAATATAATTTACGCAGAAGTACTTTAATATATATTCTTTTTAAAACTACCTTAAAATATATTCTATTAGTTACGTAATTAAATCGTCTAAAATAAGTCGCGGGTAACAGCTATAGGTAATTTATAATAAAGCTAAGCAGGTAGGTAAACAAAAAATTAATATGATTCCCAAAATAATTATTCCACGCGGACGCAGTCGCGGGCACAGCTAGTATAATAATAAACCAACTAGACGAAATACTTGTATAGATCATATTGCGACTAATATAAAAAATGTAACAGTGGATGTCCATGCACTGCATTTATCTGACCATGACACAGCACAGACTCTTGAATTCTGTGTTATGGAATCAAATGAAAAAATTGAACATTGGTTCACATTTCAAAATGATTATTGTGCCGAAAATATAGAAAAATTTAATGATTGCTTGTTGAGCCTTTCTTGGTCTGAGGTATATAGGTGTCAGGATCTAAATTCAGCTTTTACATGTTTTCATAACACATTTTGCACTAAAATCAACAGTAATGGTGCTTATAACTGGATGGTAAAAGGCATTAAGAAATCATGCATATATAAAAGGAAGCTAAGATATAATTGTTATATAAAATCTATTTCAAAAACTAGGTATAAAAAATATGATAAACTGTTAAGACAATGTATTGATTGTTCAAAACGAATTATGAATAAAAAAATAATTTACAAATCTGATAACAAATGTAAGGCCACATGGAATGTAATAAAGGATAAATCTGATAATATAAAATTCATGCGAGAAATTAAAAGTATATTTCATAATGAAACTTTTATTAAAAATCCAAAAAAAATTGCTGATGCTTTTAACAAATATTATATAGGCTTAACAAATAAAATCAACAAAAATGACATACAATTAAAAAATGACATAGCTAAATTAAACAATAGCATTTACTTACACCCTATAACAGACAATAAACTTATAAAGATAGTCAAAACACTTAAAAACACCAAAACTGTTGGATTTGACGGCATTGCTACTTCTATAATAAAAGTATTTTTTCGATAGCCAATGTTCTAACATATCTTATTAATTTATCTTTTGTACAAGGCGAGTTTCCCGACATCTTAAAACAGTCAATTATATCGCCAATGTATTAAAAAGGACAAGTGAATGAATTAAATAATTATAGAGCTATTACAAAAAATTCTATATTTTTAAAAATATTTGAAAAGGCGATGCATAAACGACTAATGACATTTATAGAAAAGTATAATATAATAAAAACTGAACAAAATGGTTTTCAGAAAGGCAAGTCTACAACTTTAGCGTCATTTTCACTAATTAAGAGTGTAACTCAATATATAGATAAGAAATATCACACAATTGTGTTGTTTTTTGACGTGTCTAAAGCCTTCGATTTTGTAGACCATAAATTACTGTTAAGTAAATGTGAATGTTATGGACTTAGAGGACCGGCATTAGATTGGATTAAAAGTTATTTAAGTAATAGACAACAATGTGTAGAAATTACACGTCTAAATAATAGACAAGAATGTATAAAACATAAATCAGGCCATTATCAAAATAAGTTCGGTGTACCTCAAGGGAGTGTATTGGGGCCATTACTTTTTCTTTTATATATAAATGACCTGCCATCAGCCGTAAAATACAAAACCGTTCTTTTTGCTGATGACATATCTATTATAATACCCGATACAGATAAAGCACTACACTATGATACAGAAATAAACAACACGGTATAATCTGTGGTAAATTGGTTAGAATTTAATAATCTTAAAGTAAATATAAATAAAACCAGCTATATAGATTTTAGAAATTATAAATCACAAAGCAAATTGCTTAACATAAATAGTCATGGTGAAAGTATCGTAAAAACCACGAGCATTAAGTTTTTAGGGATCATTCTAGACGAGCACTGTAACTGGAAACTACATGTTGAATTTGTGTGCAATAAACTAAATAAATTTGTTTTTGCGTTAAAAAGGCTAAGAAAAATAAGTAATTTTAATACAGCTCTATTAGCTTACCATGGATATGTTGCATCAGTCTTAAGATTTGGACTTATTTTATGGGGCAATTTAACCGATATCGAAAAAGTTTTCATCACACAAAAGAAGTGTGTTAGGGCTAATTGCGGTGTAGCACCATTAGAATCATGTAGACCCCTATTCAAAAAACATAAATTGTTTACCCTTACTGACATGTATATATTAGAAGCCGTATTATTTATTAAAAAAACATTGACTTATTTAAAACATATGACATAAATTCTAAATATAATTTAAGGGACACGACACTTTTAAGTATGTCTAAGGACACACAAAACTATACAGCGGAAATTCTTATATAATGTGCATAAGAATATATAATAATTTACCGAAACGCATAAGAGAAATTAATGATTTGAGGCTATGCAGAGTAATGTTGACAAAATGGTTATCTGGTAAATGTTTTTATAAATTGACTGACTATGGTGCGTATTCGAGCAGAAGGCTGAGATGGTGCTCCTTTTCGGACACACACCATTCGGTGGTAGATGGGGCAATGGACTGTATGTTTGATGACACGCCACGTAAAACTATTGTTGACGCATTCATCCACCCTCGACGTCAGGCCGAGTTCGGTTCCTGGCTGGCAGAGAGCTTCGAAACCCGCTGGGTGAAGGTGAATGCTACAGAATGATAATAGTAGGGGAGCCCAAGCGGGGATTTCTGGATTTACTCCAGCGTGACAGATTAAGTTACGGGAGATACCTTGTACCCTGTAGAGTATATCTACCAAGTATTAGCCCTTAATACAGGGGGGTACGTGTATGGCAGCTGGTCAGAATTGTAAAAAAAAAACGATCTTTGAATATACTCGAGCGCGTCAGATTAAGCTAAGGTGAGTTAATTACATACTAATAAGTGCACATTTTCTTAATCTGACGGATTGAGTATGACGGAAGAGAATGGGAAGGTCACAAACTTGTAAAAAAAAATCGTCACCTGGACATTCTCGAGCGCGGTCGATTTTAATTTTATTTTGAAGAAAAATGACCAAGAATTACTAAAAAACTATAATCTGTCAATTTCAACAAGCCGAAGTATCAAAAATCGTTGATAAAGTTTTGTGCGAGCAGTTGCAGTAGAGCATGTATTCCCCACTCCGCGTCTCTCGTTCCCTTTCACTTCTTCTTTATCTATTACTCTCTCGCACAGTCTTAATATACAGGGTGTTACAAAACACCTCCTAAAGCCAAACCCCCTTAAAGGTGTTAAATGGTCTCTTATAAAATATTTATTTCAATAATGTGCCAACCCTGTTTCAGTGAAATTAAACAGTAAATTACATAGAACATATATTTTATGGAACGCGTATGAACATTTTGACCTAATGTACAATGTAAAAAAGTATAAACTGTACAAGAAAGAAGATTTTAAGATCTTATCTTAATAAGATCTTAATAACCATAAATTATATATACTTTTTCGTAGATAACAACGTCACAATTAATAATTAACATTTTACATTAAGGGTTCAAAATGTGCTCCGCCTTGCTCGATGCACATCCTCGCCGGTACATGGGCTGTATGGCATTTCGCACCATTGTTGGTGTTATCTCCACAACAGTGGGCAATCTCCATACGCTTCCCCCACCGCTAAAAGGGTATATAGTTCACTAGCTGTGCCCGCGACTACGTCCGCGTGGAATAGTTATTTTGGGAATCATATTAATTTTTTGTTTACCTACCTGCTCAGCTTTATTATAAATTACCTATAGCTGTTACCCGCAACTTATTTTAGACGATTAAATTACGTAACTAATAGAATATATTTTAAAGTAGTTTTAAAAAGAATATATTTTAAAGTACTTCTGCGTAAATTATATTTTCAGTATTATTTTCTTGTGCGCAAATCTCGCAACCGCTTTGCAGCAGCAGTCTGCCGAGAACGCTGAGTCCTTTTTCTAGGCATTACAGCGACGAAGAAAGAACGAAGGAAATGAAAACTTAACCAAACTAACTGTATGCTTAAACTAAAACCTAACCTAATAAGAAATGTAAAACCTAACCTTAAAAGAATGTAGATGACACCTACAGGTATTATTTTCAACAAAACAAAAAATGTGCTATTGTGAAAATATTAGAAACAAAATACTATACTTAAAACAAACACTACCTACTATAGAGAAAACTACTACAAAATGAAATTGTATAAAAAAGGGGTTTTTGCACGATGATATTATATCGTAAAAACAAATTAACGCTGCATTCAACCGATCAGTAGTGAGCCGACCGCATAGTATGCTTGTCTGTCTATAAATGACGCGCCCCTCCACTTTATTAGTTTATTTAAATGTGTGAATGCAAATATTACTAACTATACTATTAAACTTCATCACGTTCGTTCCTCCTTTGTGTCTATCCAGCAACTGAATAACCAATTACCGCATTTTCGGTGTGTTTTATCCAATTTTTATATTTGCTCGTATGCGTAAATGCAGTGGAGGGGCGCGTCATTTCGGCTTAGACAGACTATACCTCGTAGAGCTACACCCCCCTCCGCCTCGCCCGCAAGCACCGCCTCTCCTCGCCCGCCGGTTAGCGCTTATCATGCGACGCGTGTGAATTTTGTTTCAGAGTTATTTTAAAATTGTATTATCTTATAAGATGTTTATGGAAATTAGGTGATGTCAATGACAATTATGTTCACAGTTAAATACTCTTAATTAATAAGACATTTATTTTGATAAAGAATAATATTATTATGTTAATACAACTCTGACAAATAATTTGTAATAATGCAATAATTCAGACCAAATTTGACTATCATAAAAACGGTTATTGTGAGTTAATCTTAAAAGATAGACATATACGGTCGCGGACATTTTTTTAGATAATTTAAAGAGGAATAATTCTTTCATACATATTTTTTGGGTATCTCTAACGGTTTTCGCAGCGCACGCAACGGAAACCCTCAAAGACGAATAATATTTCCCGTTTTTTCCACATTTTCGACTGTTTCTTCGCTTCTATAAGTCGCAACGCAATGTTCTATAGCCTAAAGCCTTCCTCGATAATTAATCTATCCAACACAAAAAGAATTTTGCAATTCGAACCAGTAGTTCCTGAGATTAGCGCGTTTAAACAAACAAACAAACAAACAAACAAACTCTTCCGCTTTATTATATTAGTATAGATAACATTTAATTTTTTATATCAACTAAACTTTAAAATTCGATAGGTCCTTACGACGTTCGATGGGTCCCAAGAGGCTAGGGCTCCCCTACTATTTTCATAATCTGATTCGGAATAGGAAGGTCACAAATTTGTAAAAAAAAACAACGTCACCTTGACATTCTCGAGCGCGGTCATTTTTGGTTTTATTTTGAAGGAAAATGTTCAAGAATAACTGAAAAAATATAATCAATTTCAATAAGCCGAAGTAGCAAAAATTGTTGATAAAGTTTTGTGCGTGCAGTTGCAGTTGCTTAGCGTTGTAAATAACATGTCTATTGCTGTAGTTTATTTGTTGTGTTTTGATACAAGTTTATTCAATTAAATTTGTGAAATTTTATGAATTAAATTTGTGAAGGTAATATTCACTGATACAATGAGTGATAACACCGTACAGTGTGTATTTTGTCAGCAAAATACATTTGATAAAATTCATTTATTTACATCAGAAACTTTACTAAAGTGTCTTTCGATTCTGGAGTATCGGCGTAATAAACCGGTCCTTAGAAAATCACGAACCACGTATGATAATGTGGAATTATCTGCTGACACATCTTTGAATGAAGGGTATCATAGGCAATGTTACAAATTATTTACTGCTGTTAAAATACCCCCTAATTTTAAAAAGTCAGAGCAAGAAAGCGCAGCAGAATGTGCTATTGCACTGGAAGTTCCTGCGGAAAAAAATGAGTCACATGTTCCTGTAACTTCTACGTCATCTCAGGCTGCTAGTGCATCGACAAACGAGTAAGTGCTTCCTTATATTATGTATTACTACAAATTTATTTTATATACACATAAATATTGAATTTGTCATCAAATTCTTAGAAAAATCATTTTTAATGCTAAAATATCAATATCATGTTATGAATTATTCAGTTTCTCATTTCAAAAATATTTTCAGAGTGGAAGTTTCAAGCAACCCTGAGCAAGTCCTCGAAGATGATCAATTGCGTATCGATAAGCCTGTCAGTAATGATGATTTGCCACCTATTAAATGTTTTATATGCGAAAGACAACGTAGACGAATAAATGGGCGTGAAGTTCTATTGGCTGTGAATAGATTTCGCACAATAGATTCATTAAAAAGTGCTGCCACTGAACACAACGACACCAAAATGTTGGAAAAAATTAGTTCCTTTTCTAGTGGTGCATGTATTACTTACCATAAATTTTGCAAAGATAAATACTTGCGAAATATGTCACGGGAGAAGAATATTGAATTCTACAAGAAAAGAAAAGCATCGAACACCGCTTATTCGTTGCTATGCGAAATGTTGGAAGAGCGCGTGATCAATAACAACGAATGCCTATTTTTTGATCATGTTAAGAATGAATACCAACAGTTATTAACAGAACAGTCAAAATTAATATCGGATTCTATAAGCAGTACTTCATTTTCGGATCGTCATCTAGAAAGAAAGGTAATGGATACTTTTGACAATAAGATCAAGATTATTTATGCAGAAAAGAAAAAGTTTCTTGCTCCATTTTCTGCGTCCATTTTAACATATAAAGATTTGTTCAAAGAAATGGCAATAAAAGAAACAGTTCGATCTGTAGCAACACAACTCCGAGAAGAAATTCTTAACTGTACCAGAAAAAAATTGGCTGAAGACTGTACTGCTGAAGATTTGATTGCAGGAGAGTGCAATTACGTGCCAGAGCTTTTGACATGCTTCTTACAAACATTAGTTTGGGGTGATATTTCTCATCAATCAAAAAAAACACGTGAAAATAAAAAATATAATAAAGATCTTACAATTTTTTCCCTTGGGCAAGATTTGATGTACGCTGCCTTCAGTCACAAAATTAAAACATCAAAACATATTACTCTGGGTATGGCAGTGAAAAGTTTATGTAATAGCAAAAAGATCATTAATATACTGTCCAAATATGGACACTGCTGCTCTTATACTACATTGGAAGAACTAGAGACCGAAATGACATTTTCAACAGCAAACAGTACATACGTGTGTCCTGAAAATATTTTACGCCGGCCGGATTTGAATACTGCAGTAGCTTTTGACAATTTCGATCGCTTTGTCGAAACACTGAATGGTAAAGACACTTTACACGACACGGTGGGAATAATTTACCAAGATATTATTCAAAATAAAGAAATGATGTCCGCAGAATCTCTAAATGTTTGTGAAAATGAAAATTCAACTACCAATGACACTGTATATGGTAACTTTACAGATACATCTGTAATCACTACGCAAAAAAAGCGGAAACGCCGAGCCTTTGATGAAATAACCTTCGATATGCATCCGTATACAAAACGATTAAGAATTGCATTCTGGAATGAGCTAGACATTGCTAAACTCAATCAAATTCCAAATAATTTGATAATGTCAAAACAATTGGATATTGTGTGGATGTTGTTGCATCTACATAGAGTATCTGATGTTCCAATGTGGGTAGGATATCATAGTAAAATTTTCATTGACAAGTCATCAGTTCAAAAAGTTTCTTACCTTACACCAATAAACGCCTCGCCCACCAATAATTCGACAGTTTTAAAAACACTGGAATTGAGTCAATCCATTGCTAATGAATGTCAAGCACCCTTCATTCAGATTACATATGATTTAGCAATTGCTCGAACAAGTTATTGTATTCAAGCGCAAGAATCTCCAAAATTCAATAACATATTTATTCACTTGGGAGCTTTTCATATTGAAATGGCCTTCTTCAAAGCAATTGGCACCTTCATCAACGAATGTGGATTAAGCAATATCATGTCCGAAAGTAATCTTATTGCTAACGGTTCAGTTGCAGGTTTTATTAGCGGAAAAAATTATAACAGATGCAAACGGATACATTCTCAAGTGGCATTAGTATTACAGCAACTACATTTTAAATCATTTTTGAAAAAAAAACAATTGACGATTTCGGAATCGGTATCAGAATACCTCACCACATTCATGCAGCAGGAAGATATCTCTCCACAAGTAAAGCATTTGGAAATACAGCATCTAATTCAATCTTACGAACAATATACAGCAGACACTTTGGAAGGCAAGTACGGAAAAACGGCACAATTTTACGCTATGTATATAGATTTTATCAATCTTTATTATTTATTTAATAAAAGTATTAGAGTCGGCGATTTACATTTGTACGTGAATGTACTTGGAAAAATTGCAAGTTTATTTTTCTACTACAATCAACAAAACTACAGTCGATGGCTTATATACTACATAAATCAATTGCAACACGTAGACAAGACACATCCTGGACTCCGAGCTGAAATTTCTAAAGGCTCGTTTGGTATTAGAAGAACAATGAAAGCTTTCTCGCGGATTCCAGTAGATTTAACGTTAGAGCAAACAATAAACGGTGATGCAGCTCGCCGACTCACTGGAATCGTTAATTTAACAAACTCTATCAGCGCTAGACAACGTTGGGCAAGAAATCATGGGGCGCGGACGCGAATAATATCGCATGTATTGACTCGTGCAGGTCTTAACCGGAGCCAGCAAGATATCGCCGCTGACCTACACCCAGATCGAATAAAAAAACATCATAAGCAAATTGAAGCTTTCATGCAAAGTATCCAACAGACCATTAACCCATTTTCTATTTCAATTGATAAAAATCAACTGTACAATATTTCAACAGGCCAAGCTACCACTCCAGAAATAGCAAATAGTTTGTTGAACGCAGTGTCTGCCGGAACATTCCTGCGAGATCAGTTTATTACGGAGTGTAATATAAACTATGAAAGATTTCACCAACCACTGAAAAAAAACCCGGTGCTGACATTTGCAAATTTGAAAAAGAAAAAGAAAATGAAAATTGGCCAGAAAGTACACGAAATTAAATTGCAGCGGGATTTGTTCGGTCGGTTATTAGCTCTATCAGTAGATACGAACATAGATCTTGAAAAGATACTCTGTTTTCCAATAACTCCAGTTCCGCTATCACTGTGCCATATCGATGGTTCTCTTAACAAGACTGATAAGTCAGCACTGGTTAAAGAGTTGGAAAAACAAATTGAAGACATGGAGCTACCGCCATCCATTGTAGATTTTTTTATTGTAGATGGCTTTTTCTTTCTTTATACTTTTAAAGAAATGCCGCGCAGTTTTGGGGATATGTCAAAGAAGATTTTGCAATGCCTTGTAAATAATGGAGCAAATCGAGTAGCCATAGTATTTGATCGTTATTTCACACCTTCTATTAAGGATTATGAGCACACTCTTCGAGGTAGTGTGAATGACAAGGATTTCCACATTTCCGGTCCTCAACAAACGAGAACAGCTGATTTTGCCAAAGATTTGAAGAACATTAAGTTTAAAGAAGCTCTTGTCAAATTTTTGATTGATCATTGGACTGATCAAGAGATGGCTACGATTATCGGTAACAAAACCATATATTTGAATCATGATTTGTGTTACGTATATTCAGTTACGGATAATAAAGTAATACGAACCATCGATCATGAACTATCGTGTCCGGATCATGAAGAAGCAGATACCAAAGTAGTATTTCTTGCATGTCAGCTACAAGAAGAAGATTCTACTGTTATAATCAGAACCTCTGATACAGATATTGTTCTTATCATGTTGGCCAATGTGGAACATCTTAAAACATCAGTCAAAATATGGATGGACCTAGGAGTAGGTAATGCACGGCGATACATCGATATTTCTGAACTCTCTATTAAGCTAGGCCCAATGATTTCACGAGCGCTACCAGCTCTTCATGCGCTAACAGGATGTGATTTCAATCCGGCATTTTATAGACGAGGCAAGAAAAAACCTTTAAGTATTCTCATGAATTCCGAAAAATTTCAGAAGGAATTTGCAAATTTGGGATCGGAAGATTGCAACATTGATGAATCCCTTGATATTATACAATCTTTCATCTGCCATTTGTATGGTTTAAAAAAATTAAATGATGTCAACAAAGCTAGAATTGAAATCTTTTATAAGACATACAAGGTATCCGACACGTCACAGCCCTTCTCGTTGAATGTCCGTAACTACGATGCTTGTTGCTTGCCACCATGTCAATCAGAGTTACTGCAGCAGTTATTGCGTACAAAATATATTGCATGCTTATGGAGGAATGCACACAATCGAACCATTATCGAGATGACACCAACTGATTACGGATGGACGGAAGTAGAAGGAAAACTAGAAATGACATCGTTTGCTGGAAATCAATTACCAGAAGCATATGAAGAAGTTATTATAACACCTGATATTTTAGAGGATGCTCCAGATTCAGGTATACTGTCTTTTCAAAACTATAATAACACAGTTAAAAAGTTAACTTGATTTAATAAAAGAAATCTTGAATTGAGAGACGAGTGCAAAAGGGTAACGTAACGCGTGCCATCCATAGTATAATGAACAGTTAAATAATGTTTCAAAAGTCACGGACGGCTGTTCATAATGCGGTGCTTGTTCCTACATTAATATATGGAAGTGAAGGTTGGGTATGGTAGAAGAAGCATAAGAGTAGAATTACCGCTGTAGAAATGCGTTAAGGAGTGTATGTGGAGTGACGATAGCGGATAGAATAAGGAATAGCGCATTGCGAGATAGATGTGGTTTGAAAGAAGTTGTCGTGACAAGGATTGACAAAGGAATGCTTCGATAGTTTGGGCACATGGAAAGGATGAGTGAAAGTAGATTGACAAGAGAAATTAAAAAATCTGATGTGGATGGAACCGTTAAACAAGGCAAGCCCAGGAGGGTGTTTTCCGACCAAATCGGAGACGTCCTCAAGAAAGCTGGGTTGCCTAGTACCCATAACCACAGAGCCAGAAGAGTGAAGGAAGCAAGGGAGTTGTGTAAGGATCGTGGTAGGTGGCGCTCCATTGCCTCTGCCTATCCCTGTGGGAAAAAGGCGTGACAATTTGATTGATTGATTGAAATCTTGAATTAGGAAAATCATTTTGAAAAATGTTATGATTTTGGATTAAACAGTTCTAGAGCTAAAAACTTTTGCTTAATTTAAGTAAAATTTATTTGATTCATAATTTTTTTTTGCTTGATTCAAAATCATCAAATTCTTCAAAATTATTTTCTTAGTTCGCGATTCTTTCTCTAAGGTCAAGTTTACTTTTTTTTATTAGTGTAGGCTTTTCATGAAATGAATAAAATATAACATAAAATATAACATAGTTTTATAACAATTTATTTTTACAGACATACAAAATGAAGATGAAATTGATGATGAAATTGAAGCAGACTTGCAGTGCGAAGATGATTCCACGGATGAAGATGAAGATTAAATTCAATTATTTAAAATAATTTAATTTAATTTTATTGCTATTTCCTATCTATTTGTTCTGTTTCATTATTTAAAGTAGTTGTTCCACCAGATGCACTTTCTTAGGGACTGCTTAAATTTATCACAGATTATTCTTCAAATAATTGTGCATGTATAACCTGTCAGAAAAAACGCGAACTTTACAATTAAATAATTCCAAAATTGTGTTAATAATAAATTCCATATTGCAACAATACATATTATAAACGCGAAAGTTTATAGTATGTATTGTATGGATGGATGGATGGATGTTTGTTACTCTTTCACGCAAAACTACTAAATGGATTTTAATGAAACTTTACAATAATATAGCTCATATTCCACACAGTTTCTGAGATATTATTACTTATTAGTAAAAGTGGCAGTGATTGTGAGTGAAAGAGAGAGAAATAGTCTAAACTATACCGCGATTAGTGTGCTATAGTGACTGTGTAACAATCACCTTAAAAAAAAATTTTTCGTTTTTTTTCTTCAAATTGTCAGATTAATGAAATCCCTTCAGATAATTGTCAGATTAAGGGTCAGTACAATTGGGTCATCTTACTGAACCTTCTGTATAAAAGACTGACGCGCTCGAGTATTTCAAATTAACGATTTTTTTTTACATTTTCAAAACTCCGCCACGAACTTGCGTCATGTCGGAATGGTCAGTCTTTTGAATGGGAGCTTCTGTGGGGCTTATTTAACATCCCCTCTAAATGTCTGACGCGCTCGAGCAAATTTTTTTTTTTTTGTTTTTCTACCTTTCCGTACTGCCACCCCCACCATGCAAACCGTCAGATTAACATACCTACAGTATTATGGACACGTGGAGTATATACAATATCAAAATCTGACGCGCTCGAGTATATTTTTTTAATTGTTTTTTTTTACATTTTTGAAAATCCGTACACCCTTCCCCCACCGCTAAAACCAAAAACCCACATAACATTTAATTTTTTTTATCACCTAAACTTTAATATTTAATAGGTCCCTACGACGCTCGAGTAAATCCCCGATTAGCCTCTTGGGCTCCCCTACTATAAAAGGAAGGGACTTACCGAGGATGGCACCCGTCGACACTTAACACTCTGCAGAGCGAACTGTTTTGATACGCGGGATATGTTAGTTTTCACAATTGTTCATTATTGTTGCTGATTTGGCAACTACGCGAGGTACATTGAGTGCCGCGTGAACCTTCAAGATCGCGGCTTCCGGCTTTCTTTACAACACGGCGCGCGACGACGTTTTGTTTGTCTGAAGGCTACGCGATGATGACTTTTGGGACGTCACATTCGAAAGACGACCGCTCTTGTTCACTGTTGAACTTGCACTTTTTTACTTTTCTTACTGGTCGATGCAAAAACGAGTTGCGGGTGCAGGACTAGTGATGGGAAATGGGTCAAGGTAATGTCGATTATTGGATAGGGATGTACCAAGCCGCAACATTTTCCCCCCCTTTGAAACCAACGTGGGGTTTCACAAACGTCCGCCAACCCGATGACCAAAACATCGGTCTCTAGGATACATACTACACAGTTTGGAGGTAGTTCCCAAAAACTAACACCTGTGTGCAAAAAACTACCGGAAGAAATTTATTTAAAAACTACCCACAACTTTTATTAGTTGTGGGTAGACAAAAGAAAACCTTAATGCCACCAAAAAGGACCGCAGAGGGGAGCAGGGAGCCGAAGCCTGGACCTGCGCACCCGGACTCGGACCCAGGCTCCACCGAAACAAGGCCGAATCAGCCGAAAGATTCGGCAACTCCAACCCGTCCGCGACACCGGCTGCCTGAGGGATGTGTGCCGCGCCTCATCCAATCCGACGATGGGGAACGGCAACCCTTTAGACAGGTGGTGTCGCGTGACATCATCTCTGGGGAATGGAGACTTATTAACCCAGTCCCAGTACACAAACAGCAGAAACGAGTGCACAAGGCGCGCCGTCGGGAGCCGAGGGAAGAGGAGGAGGACTCGGGCGACGACACGACCTCACACCATGACCCGCCCCCAACCATGACCCCCAAAGCCCCTAAGATCCCGCCAATCCTAGTAACAGTGTTACCAAATTGGCCGGCTCATTTTAGGGAGCTTAAGACTCGCTTGGGGGCCCCACCGTGTGCGCGCCCTCTTGGACAGGGGGTCAAGTTCATGCCGAAGACGTCGGATGAGTTTCGGACGGTCCAGGCGTACACTGCCGAGGCCCGAGTCCGGGACCCTACCATCACAGGATACACCTACGCCCTATCGGAGGAGCGCCCACACAAGGTGGCATTGCACAACTTGCCCCGCAATGCCCCACTGGAGGAACTAAAGGCGGAGTTCCGAAGAGTGGTCGGTGTGGCCCCAAATCACATCAAGGAGATCCCGCCAAGGAGGAACCGGCCTAAAACGACATACTTCGTCAAATTCCCCCACCTCTCCCGGGAACAGCTGGCAACAGTATACGCAATCGAAGAACTGATGTGCGTGCCCGGGATCGAGGTGGAGGAATGGGTCCGTCGACCTCTTCCACCACAATGCCACCGCTGTCAGGCATTTGGACACGCCTCCGCCGGCTGCTTCCGGGAAGTTAGGTGCCTGCGGTGCGCGGGACCCCACGCGGTCGCTGACTGCGTACGGGACACCCAGTGCCGCTGCACCAACTGCCAGGGCAACCACCCGGCAAACAGCAAGGCGTGCCCAGCCTTAAAGCGGGAGGCCAGACGCCGCGGGATCTCACTCCACCCCCCAGTGCCGACACGAAAACCGGTCCCACCAACTCCGCCACCGGTCAGACACTCGGAGGAAACGCAGGCCGCCAACCTGATGGCGCCTGCGAACCCACCAAGGGGCGGCCGCAGGATATGGAAGAGGAAGAAAAAGAAAAACGCAGCACAGGAACCTCACCAGCCCACACCCAACAGGGCGGCCCCACCGCCTAAAGCGGCCACACCCAACATCCAAGGCGTGCCCCGCAATGCACCGCCTCAACCAAAGGCCGCTCCACCAAACGGGACAGCCAAGCAGCCGCTACGACAACCTAAGCCCTGGGGGCAAACAACCCCCGGGACAACACCAATCACGGCAGCGCTGCGCAACGCGAGGGCGCAGGAAGCTGCCCCTACCCAGCCCGCGGCCCCCGTGGCCCCACAACAGGCGGACCAGAGAGTCCGTGCCACCCGTCCTCGGGCGCGCCAAGCTGAAGAAACCGCAACTGGCACCCCCCCGCAGCCGCACGACCTCCAAGTGGTGCTCCAAATTCTGCTGGACGTCATCCTGGCCCTGTCGTCGGGAGCCGACCCTGTTGCTGCAGTGACCGGAGCTCTAATCCGGCTACAGCAGCACCTGCGGCGCGGTGTGTGAACTAAGGGTCATATATTGGAACCCGGGTGGGGTCCGGTCAAACATGACAGAGCTTCGTCTCCTGGCCCAGGAGCAACGTCCACATGTACTGCTCCTCGGGGAGACAAAGCTCCTACCTTCGAGCCCGCTCCGTGTGCCGGGCTACTCCGTGTACCGACGCGACGAGCTGACCCCGGAGGGACGCGCCTTCCGCGGGACGGCAGCCCTCGTCCGCCTCGACGTAGTGCACGAGGAGCTCGCCTTCGCGGAGTTCTCCAGCACACGCACCACCGGAGTGAGGGTCAAGACCGGCGACGGGGAACTGGCCCTATTCGCGGCCTACCGCCCGCCCGGGACTGAGATGCATGTCCAGGACCTGGTCCAGGCCTTCGATGAAAGGGCCCCCTCCTTAATCATCGGGGACCTTAACGCAAAACACACCGCTTGGGGCTCCCGCATCAACAACAGGGCAGGAGTGGCCCTATACAATGCGTCGGACAGCCTGGACTTTGAGGTACTCGGACCGGACACGCCCACGCATGTACCCACGTGCACCAACAACTCTGCGGACGTGTTGGACATTGCTGTGTCTCACGGCCTAAGGTCGCCCGTTCACCTGGAGGTGCTATACGACACTAACTCCGAGCACCTCCCGCTCCTGGTGATCGTGGCATCGACCGCGGGCACCCGAACTCCCAAGGCCAGGACCAGGACAAACTGGGCGGTGTTCGATGAGGCCCTTAAGAACTACCGCCAACTCGGACCCATCGCGACCCCGGACGAAGTGGAGGACGCCACCAGCCGCCTTATGAAGGCGATCAGAGACGCGCAGACAGCCGCCACGACCACCCTCCCGGCCGACCACCCGAAGTGCCGTACAGCCCTCCCACACCATATCAGGGAAATGATCCGGCGGAAACGCGACCTTGCGCGCCGCTGGACGCACTCCCGATGTCCGGCGACGAAAAGCAAATTAAATACGCTTTCCGCCGAGATCTCCCTGGAGGTTGCAGCCTACCGCGGCCAGTCGTGGGAGCGGCTCATGGAAGACATTACGGAGGAACAGGGAGCGCATACGTCTCTGTATCGCATCACAAGGCGGCTGATGAACAGCCCCCTGCCCACACACCCCCTTGTCGACGACGCCGGAGTCCGCCACTACGCAGCGAAGAACAGGGCGGATCTCCTGGCGGAGCACCTAGAGGGGCAGTTCAGCCCCTTCCCGGTCGTCGACAAGAAGTTCAATGACCGCACGGAGGAGCGTGTGCGGGACATGCTGCAGGAGGAGATAGACCCCCTCCCGGGACATTACTTCTTTTCGCCGGCGGAAGTGAAGCGCGCCGCGAAAAGGTTAAACCCAAAAAAGGCCCCGGGACAGGACGCCATCTCCAACGTGGCACTCAACCGGCTGCCACGCAGAGCACTTGTGGCTTACACAAAGCTCTGCAACGGGATTCTCCGCACCGGCCACTTCCCCAGCGCCTGGAAGCTGGGGAAAATAATTGCCATCCCATTGCCATCCTCTACTATGGAGAGACAATAGTACTATGGAGACTATACACTATACTTTCCATAGATTATACATTCAGCTGTTTGAAATTTTTCTTTATATTCCTTCTGTTACTATATGCATATGTTACTATTGTTATAAATGTGAATATGAGTTTGTTTGTTACGTTTTTTATTTTTGGAGGGACAAGAAGTAACATCGGTTACTTTTAATTAAAATAAAATATATTTTACTATAGTTTCCAATTGACTATAGTTTTAACTGTTTGGAATATATATTTATTTTTATTTTCGTCTGTCATTTTTATATGAGTTATCGAGTTATAAATACAAAAAAGTCGAATTGAAAACCTCCTCCTTTTTTATGACTGTGTTATAAACCAAACTTTACGCGGGTGAAACCGCGGGCACAGCTAGTATTAGAATAAAACTTTATCTTGTCAAACTGAAATATATATTAGCTTGTTTAGCTATCACAACCCTATATGGGCTCGCATATACGAGCTCGTAGTTAGATCTAAATTCTATCATTTAGGTACCTAATTATAATGTTTACTTATCAATAATTTTTTTTTTTAATTTAAAAAAATACACTATTATTAAAACATCGATCAAAGTCTTAATATTATGTTACTTGCTGCTACGGAACCCTTAATGGGCGAGTCCGACTCGCACTTGGCCGATTTTTTACATTGTACATTAGGTCAAAATGTTCATAGGCGTTCCATAAAATATATGTTCTATGTAATTTACTGTTTAATTTCACTGAAACAGGGTTGGCACATTATTTTACACCTTTAAGGGGGTTCGGCTTTAGGAGGTGTTTTGTAACACCCTGTATATTAAGACTGTGCGAGAGAGTAATAGATAAAGAAGAAGTGAAAGGGAACGAGAGACGCGGAGTGGGGAATACATGCTCTACTGCAACTGCTCGCACAAAACTTTATCAACGATTTTTGCTACTTCGGCTTGTTGAAATTGACAGATTATAGTTTTTTAGTAATTCTTAGTCATTTTTCTTCAAAATAAAATTAAAATCGACCGCGCTCGAGAATGTCCAGGTGACGATTTTTTTTACAAGTTTGTGACCTTCCTATTCTCTTCCGTCATACTCAATCCGTCAGATTAAGAAAATGTGCACTTATTAGTATGTAATTAACTCACCTTAGCTTAATCTGACGCGCTCGAGTATATTCAAAGATCGTTTTTTTTTTACAATTCTGACCAGCTGCCATACACGTACCCCCCTGTATTAAGGGCTAATACTTGGTAGATATACTCTACAGGGTACAAGGTATCCCCCATAATTTAATCTGTCACGCTGGAGTAAATCCAGAAATCCCCGCTTGGGCTCCCCTACTATTAGGTAGTTGTTTATTTTTTAGGATTTTTATTTATTTGTTAATATTCTAAAATATAAATAATTAAATAAATTCTACAACTAAGGGCCGGTTTCTTGATAGATGGATAATAAATTCGACTATTTGTATTTTTTACAAATAGGCAACTATAGGTAATTCAATAATCATTAGGAATATGCAGACCTATATGTTCGCGTAAAATATTTTAAGAGATTTGTTATTGCCTGGAAGCTGATTATAGTCGTTAGTGATTTGATATGTAGTATCAGTGTTGTATAGCTCGGATTTTTTTCTTTTTAGTTTTTTGCTGGTTGGCTTATTTTAACAATTTTTGGTTTTCCCTTGATGAATTTTATAGTAATTTTATTTTCCCCTTTCATTTGCCTCAGTTGCAGTTGTTCACGTAGTTCTCTTAAGTATTGTCTTTTTTTGGATGTTTGGTCTGAGTAGATTTTTATGTTTGTGTTTCCATCTTTCTTTTTTCGGAGTATATCTTTCGGAATCACATTATTTTGGAAACATACCTTAATAGGCCTACTTGATCTTTCTTTTGCTTTTAAATTACCCAGACGAAACACCTTAATTGGTTCAGGGCAATTTGGAATTATGGAATTAATGTGGTTTATTATTACTTCTGTATCATGGATCTTATTGCTACTATCGCTTGTTTCAGGCACTCCAACAAATATAAGATTTTTTCCTCTTTCTTGACACTCTTGGATCTCATCTAATATATCCTCACAGTCGACATGATCAGATTTATTTATTTGTGATTTAAAATGATTCATTTCACTTTCAAATGTCTTAATTTTATCAGCTGTTTCCTTATTTTCGATTTTTATGTTTTTGATATCTTCTTTTAATGCATCCTGGTCTTTTAATAGGGTTTCACATGTCTTCTTCACATCCATTATGTCTTTTTTTATTTCTCCAATATCTTCGCTTAGATTACATAATTTTTCTGTTTAAATCTTATTCATACTTAATAACATTTTTGATAGTTTAGCAATTTCATCTTTAATGCCATCATTAGAATCAGATCTTTTACGTTTTCTTTGCATTACAAAGTCATCCAAAGTATTTTCCTTTGATAGTTTTGACAAATCCGGATGCGATCCAGTGGAGGCCGTAGCCGATCGAAGAATATTCATTTTAGTATTTAGAATTTAGGTTTTATATATCGTTCGTTGTAAAAATAATTTGAAATAATATTCAAGTAATTGTCACCTCGCAAAAGAGTTAAAAACAGGTTTCCTTTCAATCCGGGCGAACAAAGGCTGCACCTGCGCTCGGCCGTCCTCGTAGTGCGGCCGTGTTGCACATATACGCGAGCAAGCGGGACAAAAAATATGTTTCGTCTTTATTTACTTGGCCGAGGCAAGCCGACTATAACAGGTTTTGATTTCTTTTGTATACGATTATGATATTTATGACACTGATTTTACGGTTCGTTATCGAGATATAAAAGTTTATACGTTATAATTTATTTAAAATATTTAAAGAGCACAAAGAGACACGTCCACTGACACAAGAGAATTACATAGAACATATATTTTGTGGAACGCCTATGAACATTTTGACCTAATGTACAATGTAAAAAAGTATAAACTGTACAAGAAAGAAGATTTTAAGATCTTATCTTAATAAGATCTTAATAACCATAAATTATATATACTTTTTCGTAAGTAAAGTAAAGTTTATAGTATGTATTGTATGGATGGATGTTTGTTACTCTTTCACGTAAAACTACTACATGGATTTTATTGAAACTTTACAATAATATAGCTCATATTCCACACAGTTTCTGAGATATTATTACTTATTAGTAAAAGTGGGCAGTGATTGTGAGTGAAAGAGAGAGAAATAGTCTAAACTATACCGCGATTAGTGTGCTATAGTGATTGTGTAACAATTACCTTAAAAAAAAATTCGTTTTTTTTTCAAATTGTCAGATTAATGAAATCCCTCCAGATAATTGTCAGATTAAGGGTCAGTACAATTGGGTCATCTTACTGAACCTTCTGTATAAAAGACTGACGCGCTCGAGTATTTCAAATTAACGATTTTTTTTTACATTTTCAAAACTCCGCCACGAACTTGCGTGATGTCGGAATGGTCAGTCTTTTGAATGGGAGCTTCTGTGGGGCTTATTTAACATCCCCTCTGAATGTCTGACACGCTCGAGCAAATGTTGTCTTTCTACCTTTCCGTACTGCCACCCCCACCATGCAAAGCGTCAGATTAACATACCTACAGTATTATGGACACGTGGAGTATATACAATATCAAAATCTGACGCGCTCGAGTATATTTTTTTAATTGTTTTTTTTTACATTTTTGAAAATCCGTACATCCTTCCCCCACCGCTAAAACCAAAAACCCACATAACATTTAATTTTTTTTATCACCTAAACTTTAATATTTAATAGGTCCCTACGACGCTCGAGTAAATCCCCGATTAGCCTCTTGGGCTCCCCTACTATAACGTTTGTCGCATTTTAAAATCTAAATATTTTAAAGAATAAATAAAAGTCAGGTAATTCTGAGATAAATTTTTATTGTGACTCGACATCTGACCTCGACCTCTCTGATGGCAAGAAGAGTTCCATGAGTGCCGACGACTGCAAAAACAAAGTTTTCACGGCTGCCCAGTCGCCATCACTATGCCGGCCAAAGGTGCTATAGACAACAGACAAAAGAATTCTATAATGATGTTCTTTTGCTATTAATGAAAAGATGTAAATAGTATATCAATCCAAAAAAAAATATGGAAATCTATACATATAATAAAATTGGAGTGTTTGTTTGTAATATTAAAATAACCATTTTTTAATACATGTATATGAATATATATACGGTACATACACCAAAATAACATTTAAAAAAATTTTTGTCTGTCTGTCTGTCTGTTTGTTCCCGCTAATCTCTTAAATGGCTGGACCGATTTTGACGGGACTTTTATTGGCAGGTAGCTGATATAATAAGGAGTAACTTAGGCTATGTTTATTTTGGAAAAATTCTTTTATAATAAATAAAATAATAAAAAAACATTTATGTATGGATGGATGGAATTTTAATGAATGGATTTTAATAAAACTTTACAATAATATAGCTTATACATCAGAATAACACATAGGCTATAATTTATATAAACATATTGTGTGAATAATAAATAAATTAAAATAAAAAAACATTTTCCCATACAAAATACATGCGTTCAGAAATTGCGTTATTTTGGGTAAACTAAATAAAATATATCAAGCTGTTGAGAATTGAAAACAAATTATTATATTATCCTTACTCATTTCCTTTATTATAAACGTGAAAGTTTTTGAGTATGGATGGATGGATCCATACTCACAAACTTTCAACAAAGATAAAACATTATCCCATACAAAATTTATGTGTGCGTTCAGAAATTTATTTTGTGGTGACTACGGTAAATATCTCAAGCTACTTGATGTTGAGAAATAAAAAAAAACATATTGTCAATTTTGGCATATCAGTCAATCAGTATAAAGAATAAACTATTGCTGAAATTAATAAACAGGCCTAAAAAAAGGCATGCTCTGTGTTACGAATAAGAGAAAACGATAAAGTGAAGTGACCTTCATAATTTTTCAAACACCAATAATGGCAAGCATCATTTTAATCTGCCAAAAATTGGATAAAAGGACTGATGTAATTAACGTTTACAAAGACGGTTTGTTGAAAGTTTAAACTAATTCTTAGTGACGAGATTAATAGTTTTAAATATCCATAACCACAGAGCCTGTATGAAGAGAATTGTGGATGTGAAGGAAGCAAGGGAGCTGTGTAAGGATCGTGGTAAGTGGCGCTCCATTGTCTCTGCCTATCCCTGTGGGAAAAAGGCGTGACAATTTGATTGATTGAAATATCCCTATAAGAGAGCAACATGAAATTACCTGTAAATAACGAACTATTATTTACATATCAGATGGTATATTATAATTATAGGTTTTGAATGCATTATCTGCAACGAGAAATGGACGCATTATGAGAGCACCTCCGAAAATAGATTTAAGAAGACATTTATTTTATTTTGATATACAACTTGCAAGAAATAAAAGATATACATTTATTTCTTTTCTTTGCTGGGAGGATGTTGAGAAATAAAAACAAATTGTACGTTTTGGCATGTCAGTAAAAATATATCGCTTAAAAACCTATATTGTATTATGTATAAAGAGAAACAAATATATTAATTTTCTCAATTCACAACTTAAGCTGATCTGTAACATGGCATTCATTTACTTTTAGGCGGTACGAAGTTCGCCGGGTCAGCTAGTAATTAATAAATTAAACGATACTTTATTTTATAATGACAGACGTCGAATTCAAATCCGGTTGCAGCTGAACGAATATGTACAAATGATTGTTTCCTATCTTTTTTTTTGTTTTTTATTGTGTCTCGACATATGACAGCACCCCGCTTGATGTTAAGCAGGAGTGTGGTCCAAGAATGGATGCCACTGCTACTACAATTCAATAACTGTGAGTAGCAATCACACCGTATACCGGCTTAGTTGGAACCGGAAACTTACAAGCTGATCCCGAAACGCGACCAAATCACTTTACGGTCTTAAGTGGTGGTACTACCCCGGATCGGCAGACTGGGTACCACTGCCTACCACTTTTTGATAACCATACCCGAAGCAAATATCCACCTCTTTTTTGTTAATAACAAATATTTGCAATCTATACATATAATAAAATTGGAGTGTCTGTTTGTAATATTGAAATAACCGTTTTTTAATACATGTACATTTTTTACAATTTTTGTCTGTCTGTCTGTCTGTTTGTTCCGGCTAATCTCTGGAATGGCTGGACCGATTTTGACGGGACTTTTATTGACAGGTAGCTGATGTAATAAGGAGTAACTACTTTTATTTTAGAAAAATTCTTATATTATAAATAAAATAAAAGAAAATATTTTTTCCATACAAAAAGTGTGCGTTCAGAAATTTATTTTGGATAAACTAAGTAAAATATATCAAGCTGTTGAGAATCGAAAACAAATTATTATATCATATTATCCTACTATTATTTTTAATGTGAATGTCCGTTTGTTTGTTACGCTTTCACGCAAAAACTGCTCAACCGATCATCATGAAACTTTGTACACATATTCTTGGAGGTATCAGAAGTAACATAGTATACATTTTTTTTACGAAAATAAAAAAGTTTTGTTTTTTTTTTTCTTATTATAAAAATAGATGCAAGGCGTTGGTTCAAACCCTGAGTACTATAATGCCATCGCATTGTATTACCGACTGTCACGTCTACATCTAATCCAATCAACTGTACTATGGAGACTATACACTATACCTTCCATAGACTATAAACTCAGCTATTCGAATAGAAAACCTCCTCCTTTTTTATGACTGTGTTATAAACCAAACTTTACGCGGGTGAAATCGCGGGCACAGCTAGTATTATATATATTAGTAAAAATGTATTTATAGTTGTATTTGTCTTAGCATACGTTAAGCTTAAACTTAGGTGGCAAATAACCTTTTTACGTTCCGTTACAAGTAAATTTAATTATGATGAAAAAGACATTAAAGTGCAGCTATTTTTAAGATTAATAAGTCATTAACGTTAGAAAGTTTTGTGCGAATTGATAAGGAGCAATGGCATAAATGTATGGCCCATGTTATTAAAGTTAGAAGGAAGTTAAAAAAAATTATGGCTTGATTGATGCAAGAAGACGCAACGGAACCTTTTATAATAAATGTCACGTTATATAATAAAAAATAAAATAACTTTTATTTTGCTTTTCGATTGATTATTCAATCATATTCATTCTTGACACAGCCCTATTACTCATCAAAAACCATCGACAAAAGAATTATTTACACGAATGCCAAATTCCAAAAAAATGCACCATAGCATTTATAGTTGGCGATAAACACAAAAAAATATTTATAATTTTTTAAAATTAAATAATTTTTTAAATTTAAAATTAAGCACAGAAGTTACATTAATTTTTTTTCGCCGTCGTAAAATCTATATTTAGAGATCAACGCCAACAAGCGCAAAAGCAACTTACCCTTCTGTCACGTAAATTAGGCAGACGCGTCACCGTAGGGTGATTGTGTTCCATGTTGTGTTCCATGCGCGTCACTTAAGATTGTGCCAACATAAGAAAATAAGTTTATGTATTTGGATAAGCCTGGGAATTTTTAATTAAAAAGTCTTACTACTTTTTGACCACAGTAGTAATACTTAATATTAAGTTCATGATTTCAATAATTCACAATAATCATAATTATTCTTACAGCTAGGTCACAGTGTTTGTTGTGTAAGCTTAGCATGCAATATTCACATCGTCACGCCATATTTCAGAGATAAGCTCAAAATTATAGCTTAACTACACGTGATTTTTAAAAAGTTCATTTATTCACTTTTATTGTGAATCGACATACGACAGCGGCCCGCCTGATTATTAAACTAGGTTGCCGTCCGTGAATAGAGGTGACTGCTTTTACAGCTAAAGTCGCATCTATTATCGGCCTAGATGGAATGAACAACTTTCAAACTGATCCCGAAACGCGACTGAGTCACTCACTTCACTTCACGGTTATATGAAAGTTTTTTTTATTGTGTCTCGACATCTGAATTTATCTTGCGTAGTAGTAAGCTAGAGCGCCGATGACTGAAAAAACTAAATTAGTTGGAATGATTTCAATCAAATGGTCACGCCTTTTCCTCACAGGGATAGTCAGAGACAATGGAGCGCCACTTGTCACGATCCTAACACAACTCCCTCGGATCCTTTACATCCACAATTCTCTTCATACAAGCTCTAAGGTTATGAGCACTAGGCAACCTAGCTTTCTTGAGGCTGTCTCCGATTTGGTCGAAAAACGCCTGCCTGGGCCTGCCTTGTTTAACGCATCCATCCACATGAGTTTTTGTTTCATTTTTTTTATTGTAACTCGACATATGACAGCACCCTGCTTAATGTTAAGCTGGAGTGTGGTTTATGAATTGATGTCACTGCTACAATTCAATAACTGTGAGTCTCTTTGACCAGACCCCAAGCAAATATCCACCTCTTTTTTATTTTTCATTAACAAACATAATGCGATATTTAATAATTAAATATTACAAACAATGGCTATGAAACAAATGTTTCCTCCGACCGGGAATCGAACCCGGTACTACGCGCAACAAACCAATCGATAACCGTTCATCCACGCCTGTCGTTTCTTTCACTTATCCATTCCAGGTGCCCAAACCATCGAAGCATTCCTTTGTCAATCCTTGTCACTACATCTTTTTTCAAACCACATATATCGCGCACTGTGCTATTCCTTATTCTATCTACAAGGAGTTGATCACTCCACATAAACTCCTTAGTGATCGCATTTCCACAGTGTGAATTCTACTCTCAGGCTTCTTCTTCCTCCGCACCCAACATTCACTTCCATATATAATAGCAATGAAGGAACATTGTGAATCCTCGAGCCATCCTTGACTTTTGGGACATTTTATTTAAATTGTATAAACCAATTAGATAATATCAGAAAAGGAAATATTTTGTGTGTTAAAATTAGATAAAATGTGAACTTTTTTGCAATGACTCCGTTTCCCTTCGCTTTTCCTTGGCAATTACCGGAACGGCATCGTAAAATTAACGTCTCCTTTCCCACCAAAATGTGACAATTACGTTCGGGAACTGCCTTCGAGTGTTGAACATTTATTTCTATATCGACCGCGTACTAGTTGGCTTTTACTATATTAAATACTAGCTGACCCGGCGAACTTCGTACCGCCTAAAAGTGAATGAATGCCATGTTACAGATTAGCTTAACTTAAGTTGTTGTGAATTGAGAAAATTAATATATTTGTTTCTTTTTATAAATAATACAATATAGGTTTTTAAGCAATATATTTTTACTGATATGCCAAAATGTACAATTTGTTTTTATTTCTCAACATCCTCCAAAGAAAAGAAATAAATAAAGTTGTATATCAAAGAAAATAGATGTCTTCTTAAATCTATTTTTGGAGGTGCCCTCATAATGCGTCCATTTCTCGTTGCAGATAATGCATTCAAAACCTATAATTATAATGTACCATACGGACTGGACAGGGACAGGTAGAGTCAATAAAGCGCCATTTGCCACGGTCCTGACACAACTACCTAGATTCCTTTACATCCACAATTCTCTTCATATAAGCTGTATTCATATAAACACAGCTTTCTTAAGGAAGCTTAAAACATATACTTTTGATATTTATCATTTAAAATATTTTAGAGCTTTTCCTAACCTATCTAAACTATTTTAAAATGTATGTTAAACTGGTAATACAATTAAGCCTAAGCCCTCATACAAAAAGAATGATGTCCTTTGTTGATTAGAAAATATATAAGTACTTACATTGATTTCGACATTCAATACATAGAGATAAGTATATTATGATTTAATAACGCTTTTCGGCATGCACGAAATTCACGAACACATTCCGTTGAACTTTTTGTGATGTTTTTTTAATCTTGTTTTCCTTTTTTTTGTATTCCGAAAATTGCAACAATGATTTGCATTTGTTTTCGGCATATTTAAAAATTTTAAAACGTACAAACAAAACACTACTACAGTAATTTGATCTATTTGATTTGACAGGTCGCGACGCGTCGGTTACTTTGTGACTTACGAGTCTATGTCATTGTATTAAAGCTCATAATTCTACAGCCATTATCGAGATGCCGTAAGATGCCGAGTGTGACCGCCGTGACCATAAAATTGGTCGCCGATGAAGACGGTCTTTGAGGGTTCGCTGATGGTGTAGGGGTGTGCTGGTGGATCTGGAGTGTGCTCCTTGCTCTGTTTGCTATGCGTTTCCTGGGGTCAGGAAATCGAGCGTGGCGGTCGGTCTATGACTGACCTCCAAAATGGCGGAACCTGGGTGACGCGACAAATTCAAACCAAAATAACGGACTTACCCTTTTTGCAGTCGTCGTACCACCACGGCCAAGCGGGTTCAAAGGATTTCTCTTGATGCGTATGGTTTTCTGCTCGATCTCCCAGTTGATGTGCAGATCACCGTGATGCGATAGGTTCGATGCGTTTTGATGCGAGTTCGCGCGCTGACAAGACCTTGCTCTTGTCGCCAGACCGGTACGTAGAGGAAGCAATGCGTTGGGATGCGAATTCGCGAGCGGACAAAACCGCTGCCTCCTGTCGCGAGACCGGCACGAAGACGAATTACTATGCGTTGGGGATGCGAATTCGCGAGCGGACAAGACCGCTGCCTCCTGTCGCGAGACCGGCACGGAGAGGACTGCGATGCGTTTTGGGCGGCCGGTCAAAGCGGCAGCGACAGAAACTTTAGGCGCCCGCCATATTGGCTGAACAGCCGCAAACCCCGGCCACCGATCTGACGCCCGTCATAGACCGCACCAATTTTGGCGCGAACACCGAGTATACACGAATGCACAACGAATGTCGCAAGTGTCAGTTAAGTTATTCAGAGCAAAAGCGTCTTTACCTCATTGTAATAAATCCCATAATTCTATAGCATATTCTTTAGAATTTCTATCTCATTTTCTCCCACGTTAAATCTTATGAATTTATGTTTTGTCTCTTTTTACTGTCGTTTACTTCAACTAACGGACATTCACATTTATAATAATAGTAGGATAATAATAATAATAATTTAATATAATAATTTGTTTTAAATTCTCAAGAGCTTGATATGTTTTTCTTAGTTTACCCAAAATAAATTTCTGAACGAATGCAAAATGAATTTCTGAACGCGCGCAATTTTGTATGGGAAAATGTTTTTTCTTTTATTTTATTTATTATAAAAGATTTTTTTCTAAAATAAACGTAGCCTAAGTTACTCCTTGTTATATCAGCTACCTGCCAATAAATGTCCCGTCACAATCAGTCCAGCCATTCAAGAGATTAGCCGGAACAAACAGACAGACAGACAGACAGACAGACAAAAATTTTAAAAAATGTTAATTTGGTGTTTGTACCGTATATATATTCATATACATTTATTAAAAAACGTTTATTTTAATATTACAAACAGACACTCCAATTTTATTATATGTATAGATTTACATTTGTTTGTTTTTTTCCAACCGTGACCTGTGTCGGTATTTTAATTTGAATTTAATTTACTTCCCTTAGGCAAGTCAAGGTCAGATGTCGAGTTGTCATCAGCGAGAAGACGTCTACTACAACACATAAGCCTCCCCCTCAGAACGCCATTCCGAACGACAAGATGCGAGTTGCATCCACCGGTTACCCGTGACTTTCACTATATCGTCAGTCTACCTAGTGAGAGGCCTACCTACGCTGCGTAGGTCTTTCGGTTCGTGGTCTCTACTCTAGAACCTTTCTTTCCCATCGGTTGTCGGTTCTTCGATCGATGTGGCCAATCAATGTTATCTTTTATTTACACACAGTGTAAATAAAAGATTACTTTAAATAAATATAAATTTGATTTTCTCTTTTTTTTCAATTGCCGGATAACTGAGTTGGCAACACTAGGTATGAAGCCTCTGCTAAACATCGCCCGCGCTCCACCAGCTCACCATGCAATATCTCACGACGAGAACTAAAGATCCAAAGCAGTCCGTTTCCTGTTGTTCCATTAAACGCACTTTTAATAGAACAACAGGAAATGGCTGCTGACAGCTCAGACCTCTTTCCGCGGTAGTCGTCCTTACTCATGTAATGCGCTCTAGCTTCAGATAAAGAGGCGCGTTGTTATATATATATGTGACGACCTAAATATATCGGAAATGGAAATAACGCTTTTGCAAAATTTCCGTAACTCCGCAGACGCTGGCCCCTCCGGTTACAGAAGAGCCGTGTTACTCTCCTGCGCACTTTTCTCAGCTGCCTCTCCTAAATGTTGCATGTCGATTCACACTCTCCTCCGGATCCTGGCTCTTCCGCGGCGGATGGAGGGAGCATTTTGGGATCTTTCCCGCTCCCGCTCCGCCGTACTTTTCCGTACTTTCCAAAGCAGCCATGCCCGGAAAGCACTTGCGTCAGCCGGAAGGTAAGGGAACCGTGCCGCCTGTTTGTCCACTTCTTCAGTACTGGGCGAAAATGCCACGATCCTGGCGCAACTCTTTTGTTTCCCTCACATCCACAATTCTATCCATACATGCTCTACGGTTATAGGCACATAACATTACTCACATTTAAATAAATGTATATAAGTAGTTAGGAAACATGTATAATAAGGTCCTACACGAATGACATTTAGTTTACCCTCGAAGTTATGGTAGCAGTTAAATACCCCCCCCCCCCCCCCATTTACTCCCCTAAACATAAATGTTAACTGTCTCCCCCCCCCCCTGACATTTATCCCACTAGCTATTTATAAGGAACGATAAAATGTTGCATTTTTTATGTCCTCATAGGTAATTTAAGAAAATGTAGTTACCACACGGCGCACGCCTAAAGGTCTGTTTTCACTAGTTTCAGAAGTTGTTCATGAAATTTTATGCGGCTTACTGTCGCGTTTATTTTTGGTTATTGATTTTACAATTTTTCATTATTACGAGGTTTGCAGCCATAGTTTGCGATAGTAAGCCGCATAAAATTTGTTTAATTCATTATTCAGTGTTCGCGCAAAATCTAAGAAAACTTGTTCATGTTTTAAGAGTGGTAAGCAGACATAGATAGTAACACAACTTTCTAGTGTACATACAGACTGTAAAGTGACTCAGTCTAGTTTCGGGATCAGCTTAAACGTTACTGGTTCTAACTGGGCCGGCATAATGGTATTAGCAAAATAAACATCAAAAAATAAACAATGTAATATCCAATCAATTAATTGTCACGCCTTTTTCCCACGGGAATAGGCAGAGACAAAGGAGCGCCACTTGCTACGATCTTGACACAACTCCCTCGCTTCCTTCACATTCTCAATTGCTTTATACAAGCTCTAAGGTTATGGGCAGTGCCAGATTAAGTCAGCGCGGGGACGGTAGCAAATTCTGTCAAGGGGCCCCTGGTATGCCTTAGGTTCTCAAGTTTAGGGTATTAAGTAAAACCAAACTGTTACAAATAACTTTTCTGGATTTAATATGGGCAAATTTAGAGATAACACTTTCAATATCAACTTAAATTTTCAAGTGGAAGTGAAGCATAGCCTAAGGCGTGCAAGATATTTTTACGCTCCTATCTAAATTAATATTTTTTTATTACGGTTTGACATGGAGCGCGGGGCCCCAAAATTCGCGGAGCCCTTAACATTTGCTACTCTTGCTACGTGGGTAATCCGGCACTGGTTATGGGCACTAGGCAACCTAGCTTCCTTGAGGTTGTCTCCAATTCATTATAAAAAATTTCTTAATATCCAACTCTTTTTTTAATATCCTCAAGAAAGCTGGGTTACCTAGTGCCCATAAACATAAAACTTGTGTAGCGACCTCGCCACATGGTATATACGGCGTTTCAAAGATAGTGTCTGCGCAGATGGATAGATGGCGTTGGCATGTGTCGCCCGCATAATAATGTTCGCAAATAGCCACTTGGACCAATGAGATTGCGCGTCCAATATCTCGCCAACGGTTTATCGACAAAGTAATCAGTTTATATATACGCTCCAATTAAGAGACGTAACTCGTGTGGAGTAGCTGGTCTCCCATCGAGCGCGTCCCCTGTGCGGCGTATAGGCACTGTTGGGCCTTCCCCCTCCTCTCATTCACAGGCCGCAAGACAAGCCTGCTTGCTTGCCGGCCTCCCTCTCCGGCCGCAAGACGGAACTCGTCCGTAGTCCGCTTGCCGGCCCTTCCCTTCCCCCATCTCTCAGCCACGCTGTCACATCCAAGTTAAAATTAAAATACAAAAAAAGACATCTCCCGGCTAGTAGAGCCCTGGGAGTACTCCTTTCCTTTTTTATCCTACAATAATATGTGGAATAATGCTTCGCAATTATTATATGAGAGAATTGTGTGTGTGTGTGTGTGTCAGAATAGTGGCAAATGGCGCTCCATTGTCTCTGTCTATCCCCGTGAGGAAAAGGCGTGACAATTTGATCCATTAATTTTTACTACAGAATATTAGAATGATCATGGTATAGTGTTAGTGCAATAGTCACCCAAACAAAGAGCCCTTAATTTTTAAATATTTCAAAAACCAAAAAACGCTATGAACCAAGCTTCACTCTGTCCGGTAATCGAACCCGGGATTTACGCGGTAACTGATTCTCACCACGCGAGTAGTCTTGTATCGATCCTCTGTACACTGCCTGACCCTATGAGAATGGTACTTTAACACGTTTAAATCTATATATCTATACTAATATAATAAAGCGAAAGAGTTTGTTTGTTTGTTTGTTTGTTTAATCTCTAACTGTTTAACGCTAATCTCAGGAACTACTGGTTCGAATTGAAAAATTCTTTTTGTGTTGGATAGATCAATTATCGAGGAAGGCTTTAGGCTATAAAACATTACGTTGCGACTTATAGAAGCAAAGAAACAGTCGAAAATGTGGAAAAAACGGGGAATATTATTTGTCTTTGAGGGTTTCCGTTGCGTGCGCTGCGAAAACCGTTCGAGATACCCAAAAAATATGTATAAAAGAATTACTCCTCTTTAAATTATCTAAAAAAATGTCCGCGACCGCATATGTCTATCTTTTAAGATTAACTCACAATAACCGTTTTTATGATAGTCAAATTTGGTCTAAATTAATGCATTATTACAAATTATTTGTCAGAGTTGTATTAACATAATAATATTATTCTTTATCGAAATAAATGTGTTATTAATTAAGAGTATTTTAAGGTGCTGTATTTCCCAATTTTACATTTGCATCTTAATTTAAATTATTCTTTTAAACTTAATTACTGCTTAGAAATAGGTAAATACTTACTATAAAACGTCAACCTAATAAGTTTTAAGATGTTCTGTTCATTTCCTCACATCTAAATACATAAAATACATACATGTCTTCCAAAGTGATAATGCGCATAGAAATCTTCGTTCCTTTTCGACAACGGTCGTATTTACGAGCGTCTGAAGAATGTTTTCGATTGTGTACACATGATATTGACTCCTATTTCTTTCGAACAAGGTGCAAAATGCAAGTGCATTGTTTAGGGCTCTTACGATTCAATGATTCGGATGTTTCCGGGAATACCACAATTACGAAGATCTGCATGCGCATTATTAATTTGGGAAAACTGTACCTATTCGTATTAGAATCTTTTCAAACTGAAATTTATATTAGCTTGTTTAGCTATCACAACCCTATATCGGCTCGCATTTACAAGCTCGTAGTTAGATCTAAATCCTACCATTCAGGTACCATCAAAAATTTTTTTTTATTAATTTAAAAAAATACACTATAAAACATCGATCAAAGCAAGTAACATAATTTATGTTACTTGCTGCTACGGAACCCTTAATGGGCGAGTCCGACTCGCACTTGGCCGATTTTTTTAACTTGATACACCCAAAACTTCTAAATATCATGTTCCTAGGTTCAGTGGTTAAGATTTTGTATACCTTGTATAAAAAAAAGTATACCTTTTTTTCGCAATAAAAGGTAGCCTATGTTCTTTCTCAGGGTCTAAAGATTGTCTGTGCTAAATTTCATCAAAATCGGTTGAGAGGGAAAGCGTAACAGACAGACACACTTTCGCATTTATATATTTAAAGTAGGGATTCTTGTTTCAGCATTCCATAATTCACCTGAGCTGTTATTATTATGTATATCTTCCTTTATATCGTCATCGTCTTTAAAAAGTTCAAGTTTTGGCAGATTAAAATTATGCTTGACATTATTGGTGAAGATGCCACACTTTATCGTTTTCATTCGTAACATTGAGCGTGCCTTTTTTTAGGCCTGCTTATTATTTTTCTTCTTAATAAAATTACTATAGATTTTTCAGTAATAGTTTTTTTATACTGAATGACTGATATGCCAAAATCAGTTTATTTTAATTCTCAACATTAAGTAGCTTAAGATATTTTCCGTAGTCACCACAAAATAAATTTCTGAACGCACGCATAAATTTTGTATGGGATAATGATTTATCTTTGTTGAAAGTTTGTGAGTATGGATCCATCCATCCATACTCACAAACTTTTGCGTTTATAATATAGGTAATGAGTAAGGATAATATAATAATTTGTTTTCAATTCTCAACAGCTTGATATATTTTTCTTAGTTTACCCAAAATAACGCAATTTCTGAACGCACGTAATTTTGTATGGGAAAATGTTTTTTATTTTATTTTATTTATTATTCACACAATATGTTTATAAATTACTAGCTGTGCCCGCGACTGCGGAAAAGCGGGAAAGCGTAACAGGCAGACACACTTTCGCATTTATATATTTAGTAGGGATTATTCCTTAAAGGTAAGAACATAATTTAGCAAACGAAAGAAACAATACATCTTAGTATTCAGACTCCTAAAACGAATTTATGACAAAATACAGAATTTTCTCGGAACAAAAAGAAAGACAGAGCGCTACGAACAAATAAACGACTCAAGCAGAATATTGCGATAGACCGCCGATCCTAGTTAACACACAACTGCACATAAACTATCTTATTAGAGATAGTTTAACCACTCATATTATTTATTATATAATATCATTTCGTAATTATAGTGTTTAAGAGATAGTCATTTTAACTATCCAACAAGAACCTAGGGCCTAAGCATATATAAATAAATGAAATGTGGCGAATATGGTTTTGCCACGTTTAATGTTTCTGGAGGAATGGAAAAAAAGTTAGATAAAGTATTACAGATGATAGATGATAAGACACTGGATATTCTGTGTGTGAATAAAACGAAGCGAAAAGACTCACCCACTTTAGTCCCTACACAGTGTTTTGGTCTGGGGTCGACCCGACAGCCAGAGCATATCAGAGTGTGGGACTAGTGTTTGTCTCTGGTGACCTTCTGGCTTACACCACGCATGTCTGGGGTGAAGCGTTGGATAGTAATGGAGATAGTAATGACTTTTGCCATCGGCTTGGACATCTCCAAAGCGTTAGACAGGGTCTAGCATAAGGCCCTTTTATCCAAGCTCGAGGCATACGGTTTACCTGACCATCTGCTTGGCTAGATAGCCGATTTCCTGCGAGGCCGCTCTATACGCGTTGTTATCGATGAAAGCGCGTCACGTAGGGTGTCAGTGAATGCCGGCGTTCCCCAGGGCTCTGTACTGTCGCCAACTTTGTTCATACAGCATATCAATGAATGCTGGTCCTTGGACGATAGCACGGTGCATGGACGCTACACTGCCTGCCCCGCAGCCGGAAAACAGGAGAATATGAAAGAGTCTGTTGTGTTATTAGGGCCACAAGAACCTGGTTCGGTTCAACGCAGACAAGACTCAGGTGTGCGCGTTTCCGAAAAAAAAATCCCCGTTTACCACTCCCCCCCCCCTTCTCTTTGTAACATCTCCCTGGATACCTTAACCAGTCCAGTCACGGGGATCACATCGAGCGTGCCATTAAGCAAACTTGGCATTTCAAATTTGCTCTTGCGCGGAGCTGTCCAAGTTATTGGTGATGCAGAGATTACACAATCTCTGAAACCCCTGCAATTTTGCAGACACATGGCGGCTTTGTGCGTCCTCTATCGCCTATACCACAAAAATGTTCCGGGAAGCTCTTTAACCTTATTCCTACCTCGTCTTTTTACAACCGTAATACCCGTACATCCGCATCACAAGGCATCCGCATTTTGTCGCCCGAATCGGCAGTCGAACGAAAAAGTTCGGTGCGTCTATTCTTTGTAGAACAATCGACGAGTGGAATAAGTTGGCTTGGCTCATGGGCTGGGAAGAGAAAGTTTCCAGCCCATGAGTTCTCTACATCCTATAACCTTGGATCCTTCAAGCTATGCGTGAAAAAGCATCTTTGGCCGGAATAGTGGCGTCGACTGAGGCAGCCGTGAACTTAATTGTTTTTTTTCAGTCGTCACTCTTGGACGTCCTCTTGCTTATCATCAGGCGGGTTGAGGTCAGATGTCAAGTTACGACAAAATCAATAGCCCGGGGAGCATCAGCCTTCTCAGTTGTATGCAAAAGTATTGATTAAAAGAGTGATGCATGAAACAGGTGAGACAATTTAGGATGCGTAAGCAGGATTAAAGACAGGGATGGGATTTATGGATCATTCTTTTTTGTAAGATGCTGTCTAAAAACCAGAAGGTGTTTTGTGCTTTTGTTGATCTTGAGAAGGCTTATCGCGTGAACAGAAATTATAGACTGTTGCCTGAAAGAGTTGCATGAAAGGAAGTATGGTTTGTGAATTAATGACTTGCTGATCAAATGTCTCTAGTACGCCAGACGATCAAGTTATTCTTGCATCGTCGGCGTATAAGTTACGGGAAATGATTGCTATTATGAATTCAAAAATATAAAAGAAAGGTATAAAGTAAATGTAAATAAAACTGAAGTAATAGTTTGGGAGAGAGCGAGGACAAAATAACAGAATGCGACAGTAATAGACGCAAAGAAAGTGGAACAAGTAAAACAATTTGTGTACTTGGGAAGTGTTTTACAAGAGATGGGAAGTGTGATGAAGATATTGAGAGAAGAGTGCAAAAGGATAATAATGTAATGTACGGTGCTATCCATAGTATAATGAACATCTGAATAATGTCCGCAAAGTAACGAATGGCTGTTTATAATGCGGTACTGTCTACAGAAGCATGAGAGACGCACACCCTTGCTATCCAATATGTAACCTAAATAAGTTACACAATCAACAAAAAACTTGCATTTATTTTTTTGTAATACGAATCCAGCCTTTTGTAAACAATTGAAAACATCAATTACATTTTTTTCATGCTCTTGCTTTGTTTTACAATAACCAAAATGTCGTCTTGAAACAACACAACCGGTAGCCCGTGTAAAACTGTTTCCATTGTTCGCTGGAATATAGCCGGCGCACTTGACAGGCCAAATACCAATCGAGTGTATGAAAGAGTTGCATGAAAGGAAGTATGGTTTGTGAATTAATGACTTGCTGATCAAATGTCTCTAGTACGCTAGACGATCAAGTTATTCTTGCATCGTCGGCGTATAAGTTACGGGAAATGATTGCTATTATGAATTCAAAAATATAAAAGAAAGGTATAAAGTAAATGTAAATAAAACTGAAGTAATAGTTTGGGAGAGAGCGAGGACAAAATAACAGAATGCGACAGTAATAGACGCAAAGAAAGTGGAACAAGTAAAACAATTTGTGTACTTGGGAAGTGTTTTACAAGAGATGGGAAGTGTGATGAAGATATTGAGAGAAGAGTGCAAAGGGATAATAATGTAATGTACGGTGCTATCCATAGTATAATGAACATCTGAATAATGTCCGCAAAGTAACGAATGGCTGTTTATAATGCGGTACTGTCTACAGAAGCATGAGAGACGCACACCCTTGCTAACCAATATGTAACCTAAATAAGTTACACAATCAACAAGAAACTTGCATTTATTTTTTTGTAATACGAATCCAGCCTTTTGTAAACAATTGAAAACATCAATTACATTTTTTTCATGCTCTTGCTTTGTTTTACAATAACCAAAATGTCGTCTTGAAACAACACAACCGGTAGCCCGTGTAAAACTGTTTCCATTGTTCGCCGGAATATAGCCGGCGCACTTGACAGGCCAAATACCAATCGAGTGTATTTATACAAGCCTTTGTGAGTATTTATGCAAGTATATTTTTGTGATTCATCACTTAAAACACATTGGTTGTACGCGGATGATAAGTCCAATTTAGAAAAATATTTACACCATGTAATTTTGAAAATAAATCTTCGATTTAGACAATGGATACTTTTAAATAACGAATTGTTTATTCAAAGAGACGGAGTAATCATGTCTGTGTGAATGTCTCGCTTCAACACAGGCACAATAGGACTCGCATATTCTGAAAACGCAACCGGTTTTATGACGCCTAATTTAACGAAACGGTCTAGTTTCATTTCGACCTTTTCCTTTAAGGCGAAAGGTATAGACCTCGCTTTAAAAAACTTAGGTTTACAACCATCTTTTAGCTGCAAACTAACAGTAATATTTTGTACAGTAATTTTGGATAATTAGATATTATTCTTTCAATGTCTTTATTATTATTATTTATATTGCAATTTTTAATAGCACAAATTTGTAGGTTAAACCGGGACAAAAAATCTCGACTGAGGAGGGGCGGGCCTCCTTTTTTAACAACTTGAACATCTAATACGGCATTTTTAGATTTATACGTAAATGTTAAACTCACGGAACCTAAAGTATTGATCAATACACCATTATAACCCTGTAGTATTTTTGAGCTATGTCTTAAGGGTACATTGATAAAGTGTTTAAAATACAAACGATCGGATATAGCGGTAACAGCTGAGCCGGAATGCAATTCAAACACAATGTTACCACCATTTACTATTATAGTCTCTTATAGGCTCATAGGCTCTCCTCTATAGGAGCGTATGTTAAATATAGGAAACTTACCGTCATTGTCCTCATCACGGGCGCCGCACTCTAATAATGCGCGCGTTTAATAGGACACATACGTTTTAAATGGCCTTTTTTACCACATTTTTTACAATTATACTTCGAAAATTTACAATCCGATTCACTATGGACCGGGCTGCGCGGCTCCCGCCATATGCCGCCGGTGCCACGCTGTACACAGCGAGAGCCAACGCGAGCTCACCGGCCGCCGCAGATCCACCCGGCGCCGCTGCACCAGCTCGAGCGCTCCTTGTATTCTCCGCCAACTGAAGTGCCGAAGACAGCGTCAGATTTTTTAAGGATTTGCCAAACAGCTTTTCACGCTCTGCGCCCGGTGTCATACCCAGAACAAACCTATTTCGTAAAGATTCCTTGAGATAGACTGTCGAGAAGTCACAATGTAATGCGTGACTTCGTACTCTTGCTGCCCAATCAGCCAGTGATTCACTCGCATATTGAGAGGCACAAAAAAATTGTATCGTTCAGCAAATTCACACTTTTTAGGCACAAAGTGACAGTCCAGTAAAGTCACCACCTCTATGTAGGATAATGAGCCGATATCTTTTGGGATTGCCAGGTCCCTCACCATTTTGTATGTGCATTCTGCAAGACTACTCAGCAAAATTGCTCGACGTTTGCAGGTAGATTTGTCCACTTCATCCGTAATGTCGTTCGCTTAAAAACACTGCTCCAACCGCCCTTTATATAATTCCCATTCTTGCGATTCGTGATTAAATACTGACATTACGCCAACCGAGAATTTAGCCATTTTTACTAAATACGCGTAAGTAAGATCCTCGTCGCCACTGTTATGTCTGGTGATATGATAAATAAAACAAGCTTATAGTATGCATCATGGCTTGTAATCTACTGACTGTGCGGACGCAGCCGCTATGCTTATTAGCTCGTACTTATGAAACTACCCACATTATAACAAATAGTAACACAAAAAACGTGTTTTTTTATGTTTTCTCCCAGACTTCTTCAGATAAACTTTAAAATCGAAATAATTCAAGTTGCCGGTTCCAACTAGGCTGGCATAGAGGATTCGACTGCTACTTTTAGTTATTTAAAAGTAGTAGCAGTCGCCCCCATTCATAGATCGCACTCCAGTTTAATATTAGATTGAATAATGTCGTATGGCGAGCTACTATAATCTAAATTTAGACTAATATGGAACACACAGAATAGCGTAAGTCCTTTGACGGGTCTAATTTATTTTTAGGCGGATTTTAGGATAATCGTGTGCCAAGAGAATTGACACCATTATCTTTATTAATATAGCGATCAAAAATCTGAAAATCCCGTTGGTTACTCTTAATTCCCTCGATATTTTAGTATACGAGTATAATTATAGTCTGACCAATACCCCTGTACCGCTCCTTGGTAGGTGCGCGGCGAGGTGGGGGCCGGGAAGGGAAGAGCATGAGTACACATGAGATCGATATTGTCAGATAGATCTTACGATATCAGTTTACACGGCACAGCACTTTTTTACACGCCAGTCGTACGTATTAATGTTGTGCATATACTGTATGTAATAGAATTTTATAGTCTGTGGACATTAAAAAACTTGTCGCTGCCTGTTTTGTGACATGTCAACACTCACCTTCCCTGCCTTCACTATCCCCTCTACCCAACCTAGTATTGTAAGACCCCACCAATGCCGCCTTCGAAATACTATCCAAAAATGTGGTTACGGCGGACCTTAGGAGGCCAAGATTTTTTAAAAGATGATTCAAGGTTAAAATGTCCGGTCTATAGGCTGATACTGCTAGATCTTCAGGTATCTTGTAGTGCTTCCCGAATGTATCCATGAATATTTTCCAGTCAGGTACGTTGCGCAGGAAAGGCTTATTTTGTGATTTTATGAGATGGGACTCTTTCACAAAAGTAATCTTTTTTCATTTGTGGACAAACCTTTCCTAGCTCTGCCAATGCTAAGATTTACTGCTTCACGGATAATTTTCAGAAGCTTATCGTATCGCCGCGAGTAACAGCCCCTATCAAGTAGAGTAACACACCACCAGAATATGTCTCCAGTTCCCATGGCAAATCACATAACCTTTCCCCTACCTTACTAGGTTGCTCTGGTCGGGCAGAGACATTTGGAATTAATTTAAATTTTTAATTAAGATAAAATTTTACTAACGCTGGAGACCAATCATACATTATTGTTCGCCATTTTAAGGCTCTCATATCTCTCCTAGGGTGAGGTCCATTCTGAACCTCTAGAGTCATTGCGTGCACTCTATAGGCGAGTGCCTCGTCCTGCTTGTGTACGGATTTTATCATCTCTTTATCTTCTTTTTCTCCACCCTAATCCCTTTTTGCTTGTCTGTACTCCGGTCATAAAAGCTTTGTGAAATTGAAGTCTCGGTTCCATCTCCGAGGCTAATGGATCTTTTGGAAGAGATGCTATTAAATTATCCCGAGAGTTATAGAGTCTGGATTTGATGATTAGTTATACGTAGATGTTTATATGACTCAGATTTGAAGCTCATTCCAAAATTCTGCTGACCTCTAAAAAGATAGTAGAGGAATCAGCGCCTCGTGCCAGTCCGAGCCAAGACATTAGCGTTTTTACGACTTCAGCATCCTAATAGCTTAATCCAGCTTAAATATCAGGTCCGCCAAATAACTTTTTTTTTGAAAATGCTATAATAAAAAACTACTATCTATCGGTACTAAAACTTAAATCAGAGTCCTGGAAATTTATTATAAATGGATCGATAATATTATCGAACCTACTATCGCAATCGCAGTAATTATTTTCATTTTTCTGGACATGATCATCTCACATCTCTGCCATATTTGCACAGAGAATCCCGAAAATAATTTATTTAATAAGTTTTTCTTTTCGTCTAGAGAAGAATTGATGTGGTTTTGGGCTATGTTGTTTTTAATATCAACTCTATTGGATTTAAATCTGGATGGGGTAAACGCAGGGGTAAACGCAGAACAGTGTGTCCATGGGCTTTCAAGGGTTCGTCAATTCTGTACACGGGTTCTTTTTGTGTATTATTAATAAGAAGTTGCAGTTGAGCCTTTGTCATGGTTTCTGAAAAATCTACATTGTGGCGCAGCAACCAGTTCCGCATTTCACTTTTGAGATTTGCTATAGTTGGCTTCTTCTCAACCTGAACGCTGTGGTAAGACGCATTGTCCATTGTAATTACAGAGTTCGGCAACAACTTATTTTTTTACTTTTCATCCACCCACTTATAAAAAGTAGGCCCATTCATATCTCCATGATAGTCGCCGGTTTTAGCATCTGATTTGAATATAGTTAATACACCATCAACCAAGCCATTTCGACACCCAGCGTGAAGAATTACCAAACGCCGTCCTTTCCCAATATCAGCATGAATTCCGGGTTCTGACGATGATTGCCAACATTTGGTGAGATGGTTACTGGCGTTAATGTATGTTTCATCAAGAAAATCTATGTTACCACTGTGCGCTCTGTAATTTCTGATTTGTGTAAGGTATTTTTTCTGCCACACTGTAATATTAGGCTGCTTTATAAGGAGATGTCTCTTCGATTTGCATTTTTGGAAACGGTAGCCCATTTTGTGTAAAAGTTTTCTTAAAAATTCTCGTTCACAATTCAATATGCCATCTTGTCTCAAACTTGATAGTAACTTATGGACACTTGGTACTTTTTTTTCGAATTCGTAAAACTGATGAAGTTTTCTTCTGATAACTCCTTTTTTTTTATTGTGACTCGACATTTGACATCGACCTGCCTGATGATAAGCAAGAGGAGATCCAAAAGTGCAGACGATTGAGACAACCGAGTTTGTTCACGGCTGTCTCAGCCGCCGTCACTATGCCGGCCAAAGGTGCTTCTTCACGCATCGCTTGAAGGATCCAAGGTTATAGGAGGGAGAGAACACATGGGCTGGCAAAGCATTCCACTTGTTGATTGTTCTACAAAGAAAAGATGCACCGAACTTTTTAGTTCGACTACCGATTCTGTCGACAAAATGTGAATGCTTCCCCCGACCAGTGCGGGTGTTACGGGTGTGAAAAGACGAGATAGGAACAAGGTTAAAGAGCTCCTCGGAACATTCCCCGTGGTATAGGCGATAGAGGACGCACAGAGCCGCCATGTCTCTGCGTAATTGCAGAGGCTCCAGAGTTCGCGTAACCTCTACATCTCCTATGATTCAGACAGCTCGGCGCTGCAATGAACCCAGGGCATTGAGAAGATACTTGGCAGAGCCGTCCCAAAGATGCGAACAGTACTCCGCGCAAGAGCGAATTTGAGCCTTGTATAAAAGCAGGCGAAGCTCTGGCGCGAAGAACCGCCGCACCTTGTTCAGGATGCCAAGTTTGCGGGAGGTGGTCTTAATAGCCCGCTCAACGTGATCCCTGTGATTCAGGTCGCTGCGAAGGGACATCCCTAAGATATCCAGTCTGTCCGAAGTACTAAGGGGAATGTTACGAAGAGAAGGAAGGGGGATAAACGGGGATTTTTTCGTCGAGAACGCGCATACCTGAGTCTTGTCTGCATTGAACTGAACCAGGCTCTCGTCGCCCCAATGGGTAATACAATCAAGAACCCGGTTCAGCTCCGCTACAACAGACTCTCTCACATCGGCTATCTCCTGTTTTCCGGCTGCGGGGCGGGCAGTGTAGCGTCCATGCACCGTGCTGTCGTCTGCATAGCAATGAATGCTGGATCCAAGGTCCAGCATGTCATTGATATGCAGTAGGAACAAGGTCGGCGACAGCACAGAGCCCTGAGGAACGCCAGCATTCACCGACACCCTACGTGACGCGCTGCCATCCACAACAACGCGTATGGAGCGGCCACGCAGGAAGTCGGCTATCCAGCCACGCAGACGGTCAGGTAAACCGTATGCCTCGAGCTTGGAAAGAAGGGCCTTGTGCCAGACCCTGTCAAACGCTTTGGAGATGTCCAAGCCGATGGCAAGGGCCTCTCCATTACCATCCAACGCTTCCCCCCAGACGTGCGTGGTGTACGCCAGAAGATCACCAGTTGACCGTTTCGGCCTGAAGCCATATTGACGGTCATTGATCAGCTGATGACCCTCCAGATAGGCCATGAGGCGGACATTTATAATCCGCTCCATGACCTTGCACAAAACTGAGGTTACAGCTATCGGACGGTAGTTTGCAGGGTCTGAACGGTCGCCTTTCTTAGGGACCGGTTGCACATTGGCCCCCTTCCAAGCCCGAGGCACACAGCCCGACGAGTATGAGAGCCGGTATAGCCTCGTCAAGACGGGAGTCAATTCCGCTGCACACGTTTTAAGCACAATCGCTGGGATACCGTCAGGGCCACTGGACTTTCGGATATCGAGCGATAGTAGCTCCATGCGGACATCGCGTTGTCTGATACGTATATCAGGCATCGTATGTCCGCATGGACGCAAGGTGGGTGGCTCTGCACCACGATCGTCGATCCGTGAATTAACGGCAAAGAGCTCAGCCAAGAGATCAGCCTTCGCTTTTGCCGTATGCGCCAGTGAGCCATCAGGCTGCCTCAGCGGTGGCAGTGAGGAACGATAGAAGTTAGATAGACTCCTAAATCAAAATCATCCACATGTTTTTTTTTTTATTGTGACTCGACATATGACAGCACTCCGCTTGATGTTAAGCCAAAGTGTGGTCCATGAATGTATGTCAATGCTACTACAATTCAATAACTGTGAGTAGCAATCACATCCACTATGCCGGCCTAGATGGAACCGGCAACTTACAAGCTGATCCCGAAACGTGACCAAATCACTTCACGGTCTGTATATTTGTAAGTGGTGGTACTACCCCGGATTGGCAGACTGGGTATATTAATAACTTTGGGTTTTTTTGGCGATTGAAATAATAATCGGCTTGAATTTTGAATCGATAAATTTTTTTCGCAGTATCCCGTAGCCTCCGCAACGATTTTGGCAATATTTGCATCACTTTTAAGTTCAAGGCTTTCCTTTTTTTTAAATATTCGGCTACCTTAAAAATGACGGTCTTAACAGCACGAGATAACGCACGACTCATCTTTGAATATCTATCTCATGTGCTTCTGACACAGACAGTCCGGTACAAACTGCACATGCGACCGCCATGAGCGTCGACGGCGGACTGACAGCCGATGCTCCCCCCGCTTCGCCGCGCGCATACCCAAGGAGCGGTACAGCGGTATTGGTCAAACTATAGTACCAAATTTTATATTCATCTCAGAAAATTCAGGAAAATAATTTTTTTAGCAGCTTTTCGTTGTGAAGTCTGAATTTCTTCGAGGACTTAGCAGTTTTTACACTTAATTTAGGTAGGTTTGTAACGTTTTGTAAACATGAAGGTATGTAGTTGTAACTAGTTTAACATTTTATGATTATTAATTAAAGAGCCTTTTTTCTATAGGGATAGGCAGATCCAATAGAGCACCACTTGCCACAATCCTGACATGAATTTCCTTACATCCACACTCCTTTTCAGGCACGTTCTACGGTTTTGGGCACTAGGCAAACTAGCTTTTTTAAGTATGTCTCCGATTTCGTTAGAAAACACCATTCTGCCTCGTTTAACGCATCCATGCACATCAGATTTATTAATTCCTTTCGTTTATATACTTTCACTCATCCTTTTAAGCATTTCTTTGTCCTTGTCACAACATCTTCTTTCAAACCACATCTATCGCACACTGTGCTGTTCCTCATTCTATCAGCTTTCGTCACTCCACATACATTCTTTAATGACCGCATTTCTACAGCGTTAATTCTACTCTCACTGTGCATAAATCACCGGATAAAGTACATGCTATTTTGCAAGCTAGAACTCCAACTAACGTAACGGAATTAAAATCATTTTTAGGTATGGTCAATCTTTATAGACATTTTGTAAAAAACGCTGCGTCTATATTAAGTCCGTTTCATGAGTTGTTGCGTAAAAACATAAAGTGGAATTGGCAAAAGGAACACGAATCATCGTTTAATACCATTAAACAAGCATTGTGCTCGGATACAACCTTAGCACATTTTGATCCGAGTGCAACCTTAATATTAACCGTAGACGCGTTACCAAGCGGACTCAGTGCAGTTTTGTCACAGCGCGGTCGTGATCGTGTTGAAAGACCGGTAGCTTATGCTTTGCGCGCGCTTATATCAGCTGAAAAACAATATGCACAGATACAAAAAGAAGGCACAGCGATTATATTTGGTGTGAAAAAGTTTCACTATTATTTATACGGTCGGGACACACCTTTTATACTACGTACTGATCATAGACCTCTTTTGTCAATATTTCACCCAGAAAAGGGTGTTCCAGAGGTGACTGCAAATAGACTGCAACGTTATGCTATATTCTTATCGGCTTACAATTATTCAATTGAATATGTTTCTAGTGTGAATAATTGTGCTGATTTTCTTAGCCGATCTACGCATAATAATAATATAAATGACTCGCAGGGTTTCGTTAGCACCGACAATGCGACATATATTGACTTTATATTTGACGGGAATGCGCCTATTTGTTATAAGGATATTGTGAATGCGACTCGCAATGATAAATTATTATTAAATATAAGTAAATTTATAAAAACTGGATGGCCAAATAAATTGACTAATAATCGAAAACAATATCATAATTCTCGGTTACAGTTGTCAATGGAAAATGATTGCTTAATGAGAGGTCACCAAGTAGTTGTTCCTTAAGCATTGCGTGTAAAAATACTCAATGAAATTAATAAGGGTCATTTGGGATGCGATAAAATGAAATCCATAGCACGATTGTATGTTTGGTGGCCAGGCTTAGCAAACGACATTGAGCAATGCGTTTCGTCGTGCAACGTGTGCGCGCAACTACGGCCAGCGCCGTCGCGCGCGCCCCTGTCGCCATGGCCTTATCCTGAGCGGCCGTGGCAACGGGTGCATATTGATTTCTTAGGTCCCTTTCACAACAAGGTATATTTAATAATTGTTGACGCATATTCCAAATGGGTAGAAGTTTGCGATGTTAGTAGTGGTCACGATTCTCGGGTAGTCATAGGGAAGTTGTGCGAAGTTATGGCACGCTTTGGCTTGTTTCAAACTATATGTTCAGACAATGGTACATCGTTCACGTCTGACGAGTTTGCGAAATTTTGCGCCTTAAATGGAATCGAACACTTGACAATTCCACCTTATAATCCTGCTAGTAACGGTCAGGCTGAGACAGTGGGGTAGCGTGGCGGGGGCGGAGGGGAAGGCCTGCCCCGGGCGGCACATTCAGGGGGCGGCAAAATTTATAAAAACTGAAATAAATCGTTAAAATTTGAACCTGAAATTCATATTTTTGTTGTACCTATGATTGAAACTCCTAAATAAGGGGGCGGCAATTTTTTTTTCCGCCCCGGGCGGTTGACTTTCACGCTACGCCACTGGGCTGAGAGGTATGTCAAAATTATTAAGAAAAGCTTATATATATAAGAAAAGAGTATATTTTTATCGGGAGTTAATGTAAAAAATATAAATATTAAATTACAAGAATTTTTATTACAATATAGGAATTCCAGGCATAGTGCTACGAATAAGTCTCCTGCAGAGGTTCTTTTTGGTAGGCAGCTCTTTTGTAGGTTGGATTTATTACATCCACAACCTTCAACTATTTATCTTGTCAAAACCACTGAATCTGACAAGCTATTTAAAAGACACAAAAACCAAATTCTGAGAGACACCACAAATGTCAGTGGAAGCAGTGACGTTACGGGTGCTGGCGACCAGAGAGCTGTTGCGGGGGAGATTGAGGCAATGCCTCAGTTTGTTATTCGTCAAGAAGTTCATACGGCGACTCCTACATGTCCACCAGCCGAGACCTTCCATGGTGAAGAAGAGTGGCAAGATTGCCAAAACGCAGAGGTTGCTGGCGCACCAGAGATTGCTGGCGCACCAGATGTTGCTGGCGCACCAGACGTTGCTGGCGTAGCGGATGTTGCTAGCGCACCTAAGGTGTTTTCGAGCGAATGTGACGCTAAAGGCGCTCCACTAGGCACCACTCGTTCCGGGCGCCCCTTATTAGATTTTAGAAAGTATTTTTAGTTTTAGTTCTTAAGCTATTGGTGGAGGGTTGTTATAATGTGGGTAGTTTCATAAGTACGAGCTAATAAGCATAGCGGCTGCGTCCGCACAGTCAGTCGATTACAAGCCATGATGACGATGATGATACAAGCCAGCTAGTGATAAATAAAAGCTTGTTTTATTTATCACTAGCTGTGCCCGCGACTGCGTCCGCGTGGAATAGTTATTTTGGGAATCATATTAATTTTTTGTTTACCTACCTGCTCAGCTTTATTATAAATTACCTATAGCTGTTACCCGCGACTTATTTTAGACGATTAAATTACGTACCTAATAGAATATATTTTAAAGTAGTTTTAAAAAGAATATATTTTAAAGTATATTCTAGTTAAAGTATAGTTAGTTAAAGTTTGTTCTGCGTAAATTATATTTTTAGTTTTATTTTCTTGTGCGCAAAACTCGCAGCCGCTTTGCAGCAGCAGTCTTCCGAGAACGCTGAGTCCTTTTTCTAGGCATTACAGTGACGAAGAAAGAACGAAGGAAATAAAAACTTAACCAAACTAACTGTATGCTTAAACTAAAACCTAACCTAATAAGAATTGTAAAACCTAACCTTGAAAGAATGTAGATGACACCTACAGGTATTATTTACAACAAAACCAAAAAAGTGTTATTGTGAAAATATTAGAAACAAAATACTATACTTAAAACAAACACTACCTACTATAGAGAAAACTACTTCAAAATGAAATTGTATAAAAAAGGATTTTGCACAATGATATTATATCGTAAAAACAAATTAACGCTGCATTCAACCGATCAGTAGGGAGCCGACCGCATAGTATGCATTCCTGTCTATAAATGACGCGCCCCTTCACTTTATTAATTTATTTAAATGTGTGAATGTAAATATTACTAACTATACTATTAAACTTCATCACGTTCGTTACTCCTTTGTGTCTAACCAGCAACTGAATAACAAAATTACTGCATTTTCAGTGTGTTTTATCCATATTTTATATTTGCTCGTATGCGTAAATGCAGTGGAGGGGCGCGTCATTTCGGCTTAGACTGACTATACCTCGTAGAGCTACACCCCCCTCCGCCTCGCCCGCCGGTTAGCGCTCATCATGCGACGCGTGTGAATTTTGTTTCAGAGTTATTTTAAAATTGTATTATCTTATAAGATGTTTATTGAAATTATGTGATGCCAATGACAATTTTGTTCACAGTTAAATACTCTTAATTAATAACACATTTATTTCGATAAAGAATAATATTATTATGTTAATACAACTCTGACAAATAATTTGTAATAATGCATTATTTAGACCAAATTTGACTATCATAAAAACGGTTATTGTGAGTTAATCTTAAAAGATAGACATATACGGTCGCAGACATTTTTTTAGATAATTTAAAGAGGAATAATTCTTTTATACATATTTTTTGGGTATCTCGAACGGTTTTCGCAGCGCACGCAACGGAAACCCTCAAAGACGAATAAAATTCCCCGTTTTTTCCACATTTTCAACTGTTTCTTCGCTTCTATAAGTCGCAACGTAATGTTTTATAGCCTAAAGTCTTCCTTGATAATTGATCTATCCAACACAAAAATAATTTTTCAATTCGAACCAGTAGTTCCTGAGATTAGCGCGTTTAAACAAACAAACAAACTCTTCCGCTTTATTATATTAGTATAAGTATATAGATATCACCAGACATACCACTATTACTTGTGTTATTAATTGTGTTACTATTACGAAAGTACAAGTTTATTCTATTTTCATTAACGTGAAATTATGTAATTTATGAAATATGGTAATTTAATACTTATTTATTAATAATAATTATATAACTTTCTTATTATTTGACAACATATTACTAGAGTTGACATGACTAAGAAGCAGAACGATACACAAAGGTGGCCCGACCGCACTAGCCGCAGTGTGAGCACAGAAAACTATTATACTAGTAATACAGATAGGACAGCTGCTTTGACTTTGTTGACTGAGTTTTATAAGTTCACACGCAGCGCTAGCGTCGAATATCACTGATATTGACAAGCTGATTTTGGATAGTAAGTTTCAATAGTATAGCTCTTATAGTTTCGGAAAAAAGTGGCTGTGACATACGGACGGACAACCAGACAGACAGACAGACAGACAGACATGACGAATCTATAAGGGTTCCGTTTTTTACTACAGAACCCTAAAAATAGTGCGCGAGAAACACTTCCAAAGTGGTAAAAAGTTAGTCCCCCCCTGTAACTTCTAAAATAAGAGAATGATAAAACAAAAAAATCTATATGATGTACATTACTTGCATTATTGCTTATCATCAGGCGGGTCGAGGTCAGATGTCGTGTCACAATAAAAAAAAAAAAAAAAAAAAAAATTACCATGTAAACTTTCTCCGAAAATTGGTTTAAAAAAGATCTAGTAAGTAGTTTTTTTTTAATACGTCATAAATCGTAAACCGCAATATACCTTTCATTCAATCAACTCAAATTTGAAAATAATAATAAATAATTTAATTTCATAAACATAAACTTTATGCCTAAACCGTAAGCCATTATTTTCTAATGATAAATCTATAATAGGTGCCTAAGTAAATAATTATTATAATTCGCGCGGGGCGTGGCTTCACAAATAGGGGTGCGAAGCGCGCGGGGGGCAGGTTGCCGACTGTGTTCTAGCCCAAGCGGGCAGGTAGAGACCATATAGAGCGAGGGCCGACGTTGTTGAAGCTCGTGCGCACGGAGCTAATTTTTCGATACATTTGCGAATGCTAAGTATTGTACGTTTACGATTTGATAATATTTTAGTTGAATAAAATTTGTTTTGATTACTTACATCGAAATTATTCTTTTAACTCAATTACTGCTTAGAAACAGGTAAATACTTAATATAAAACGTCAACCTAATAAGTTTTAAGATGTTCTGTTCATTTCCTCACTACTAAATACATACAGGTCTCCCAAAGTGATAATGCGCATAGAAATCTTCGTCACTTTTCGACAATGGTCGTATTTCCGAGCGTCGAAAGAATGTTTTCGATTGTGTACACATGATATTGACTCCTATTTCTTTCAAACAAGGTGCAAAATGCAAGTGCATTGTTTAGGGCTCTTACGATTAATGCGCATAGAAATTTTTTCACTGTTTTCGTTTACGTCAATTTTTTTCACAATTCGTCACTGTTCGACAACAGTCGTATTTCCGAGCGTCGGAAGAATGTTTTCGACTGTGTACACATGATATTGACTCCTATTTCTTTCGAACAAGGTGCAAAATGCAAGTGCATTGTTTAGGGCTCTTACGATTCAATGATTCGGGTGTTTCCGGGAATACCACAATTACGAAGATCTGCATGCGCTTTATTAATTTGGGAATACTGTACCTACTCATATTAGAATAAAACTTTATCTTGTCAAACTGAAATATATATTAGCTTGTTTAGCTATCACAACCCTATATGGGCTCGCATATACGAGCTCGTAGTTAGATCTAAATCCTATCATTTAGGTACCTAATTATAATATTAACTTATCAATAATTTTTTTTATTAATTTTAAAAAATACACTATTAATAAAACATCGATCAAAGTCTTAATATTATGTTACTTGCTGCTACGGAACCCTTAATGGGTGAGTCCGACTCGCACTTGGCCGATTTTTAGGGTTCCGTAATAAAAAAACGGAACCCTTATAGATTCGTCATGTCTGTCTGTCTGTCTGTCCGTCCGTATGTCACAGCCACTTTTTTCCGAAACTATAAGAGCTATACTATTGAAACTTGGTAAATAGATGTATCCTGTGAACCGCATTAGGATTTTCAATCATCTTTCAATCATTCAATCATCTCAAATATAAAAATAATAATAAATCATTTAATTTTATAAGCCTAAACCTTATGCCTAAACCGTGAGATAATGGCTTTTCTAATAATAAATCTGTTATAGATGCCTAGGTAAATAATTGTTATTATTCGCGCGGGGCGTGACTTGATCGGTAAAGATGCGGAGTCGTTGAAGCTCGTGCGCGCGGAGCTAATTTTTCGATACATTTGCGAATGCTAAATATTGTACGATTTGATACTGTTTTAGTTGAATAAAATTTATTTTATTTACTTACATTGAAATTATTCTTTTGAACTCAATTACTACTTAGAAATAGGTAAATACTCACTATAAAACGTCAACCTTGGGAAGTTGGCGACAGGCGTGGACGAACAGTTTAGCGATTGGTTTGTTGCGCGTATAGTCCCAGGTTCGATTCCCGGTCGGAGCAAATATTTGTTTCATAGCTTTTATTTGTGATATTTAATAATATTTAATATTGCAAATATTTGTTAATAAAAAAAAGAGTTGGATATTTGCTTCGGGTCTGGTTATCAAAGAGTGGTAGGCAGTGGTACCCAGTCCGGGGTAGTGCCGATCCGGGGTAGTACCACCACTTACAAGTATACAGACCGTGAAGTGATTTGGTCACGTTTCGGGATCAGCTTGTAAGTTGCCGGTTCCAACTAGGCCGGCGCCTAGTCCCAACTAAGTGGGCCTGTTTGTGTTCCCGGAACTCATTGAGCCTGTGCCGCCAAATGAGTCGAGTTTTTTGCAACAACAATATGCCAACATTACTTTTTGGAGACTTCAAGATTTATTGCCCACTAGGCAATAAATCTTGGTTGAATATAGTTAGATCTAAATCCTATCATTTAGGTACCTATTTATAATGTTAACTTATCGATAACTTAATTTAAAAAATACACTATTATTAAAAAATCGGTCGAAGTTACAACGAACTACAAGAACTTTAATATTAATATGATACCTACTGCTACGGAACCCTTATTGGGCGGGTCCGACTCGCACTTGGCTGCTTTTTTATATTTGAGATGATTAAATGAAAAGTATATTGCGGTTTACGATTTATGACGTATTAAAAAAAACTACTTACTAGATCTCATTCTAACCAATTTTCGGTGAAAGTTTGCATGGTAATGTACATTATTTTCTGAGGGTAGGCCTCGAAACCAAGTACATTACAAGATATTTTAAATATTATCTAATTATCAATAAATTGAGTGTTTTTAAATTTTATTTGTAAAAGCTAAACATTGTGCTATAGTGCACACTCACAAGTGTTATTTTTAGGATATCTACGTTCTCAGTGATAAAAAAAGTGATTTTTTTTTTTTTTTTTTTTTTTTTTTATTGTGACTCGACATATGACAGCACCCCGCTTGATGTTAAGCCAAAGTGTGGTCCATGAATGAATGTCACTGCTACTACAATTCAATAACTGTGAGTAGCAATCACATCCACTATGCCGGCCTAGATGAAACCGGCAACTTACAAGCTGATCCCGAAACGTGACCAAATCACTTCACGGTCTGTATACTTGTAAGTGGTGGTACTACCCCGGATCGGCAGACTGGGTACCACTGCCTACCACTCTTTGATAACCAGACCCGAAGCAAATATCCATCTCTTTTTTTATTTATTAACAAATATTTGCAATATTTAATACTATTAAATATTACAAATAAAAGCTATGAAACAAATATTTGCTCCGACCGGGGATCGAACCCGGGACTTTACGCGCAACAAACCAGTCGCTAAACCGTTCGTCCACGCCTGTCGTCAAAAATTGTTATTTTTTTAGCACTAAACTACTTATATGTGATATATTATAACTTTTAGATTGAGCGATCTAAGGTGTATAAAGATGTGAGATGCCGGGCAAGTTACTATTTATATTATGTGACTATTAAGTAATAATATTGATGTTTTCTGCTCATAACAAAATATTATAAATATTAAAACAGTAACGCCATCTAGTGATTACTGGACGTACTATAATCATTTGTGATATCGACCCAACCATTACGATACAGACAATAGGCGACGCCGCGTCACAACACAAACTGTAATTAGCGCCATCTAGTGTTTGCGGAAGGTTTTATATATACTTCTTTAAATGTAAAAGTTTATAAAACAAATCGTATAAACAAAACAAGATACGCAACGCGCCTCAACTAGTATACAACATGAGCTTCTTCGAGAACATAACATTTCGCCGTAAGCGCAAATCAAAATCTGAGTGTAGCAGTAATTCAACACTGGAGACAACAAAAGAAGAAGAGAACTCCAAATCAATTATCATTGACCAAACCTCAAATAGTCTTCCTGATTTATCACTAAATAATGATCAAATTTCTGATCTTATGTCGCAGATTCAGAAACTGACCTCAGGTTTAGAAATAGCGCATAATGAAATAGCATTACTAAACATAGAAAATTCAAACGTAAATAAAAAAATTGTGGACTATGAAAAGAAGTTAATATTATTGAAAAAAGTAAATTTATCACCTTCCCCCAATAAATACCTAGCACCTAAAAAGAAAAAAATTAATGCTCCCACTAAGCTAAAAGATAGAATAACTGCGCAATCTTCACCAATAGTAACAAATTCTACCCAAATTGTTGATGACCACATTTTGGAAAACAAGGAAAATCATTCTACGATCCAGGTTACATCCAAACGGCAGGTTTGTGAAATCGGCAACACTACAGAAAGAAAACTGACGGACTACATGTCGGATGACTCCGGCATGATTGGTGCACTCAACGCGATTCCGGCGTTAACCCTTGAAAACCAATTGCCACAACTCGACACCCCCGTCTATACTATCAGCGAACAATTGACAAGTAGAATTCATTTTGATCCCAACATGGACCCACATAAAAACAACACTCTAACATTGAAACATATATATGTCATTGGTGGGAAACAATGTCTAGACCTATCATCTCACCTCAGATGTTCACGGAGAGGAAGAAGAAATGATTACCATATCTTATCCTTTACCAAACCAGGCGCTTTAATTCAGGAAATAACCAAAAGCCTAGACCACTTCAAATATTCTGGAGAGGACAAAATCATCCTTTCTGTCGGAGAACATGATAAAAACCCGACCAAATTGACCTTAGAACTTGGTGTGATCCTCAATAAACTTGAGAATTGCAATATATTGTTAATCTATACTATCTATACTAATATAATAAAGCGGAAGAGTTTGTTTGTTTGTTTAAACGCGTTAATCTCAGGAACTACTGGTTCGAATTGAAAAATTATTTTTGTGTTGGATAGATCAATTTTTTTTTTTGGGGGTAGATGTCAAACTGAGTACATGTATTTTTTTGCGCTCTGAGTTTTTTATTATTATAAAATCAAATTTTAATAACTTTCTCATTTGAAGTAACTTATATACATTCACAAGTGCTTTAATTTATGTATGTGATATAATTAGTTTGTATTTGCACACCCTGTCAGTATTATAAAAGTGCAACATTTCAAGATGTCACCAGTGGATGTTGTTCAGGAGGCACAGCGGGATATAGAGCACAAATTGATGCAGAGAATGGCGGAGTTTGAAGCTCAACTCAAAGCTGCCACAACACCTGACACTGTGAAGAAAATTTCTGAGACTTTCACAACTTTCCGCAGTACTGTTTTTGATATTATGTCAATGTTAAATACTCAAGTAGCAGCACTTTCAAAAACAGTTGATTCTATTGAGATGAATGGTCGTAGGAAGTTCGTAATCATCCATGGGATTGGTGAGGATATTCCTGAGCTGCCTGCCGCCGTGGTTGCTATCATCACCGGCAATATGAAGATCCCTGATGTAACCGTGTCCTCTCTAAAAACTTGTCATCGCATTGGAGTTAGGAATGCTGACAAGAATCGACCAGTACTAGTATCCTTTTATAATAAACAGCTTAAAACTATAATTTGGAAGGCAAAGGCTAAACTAAAGGGCACAAAGTTCTCTTTGTCCGAGTTCCTAACACGTCGAAGGCAGGAGGTATTCTCCAAGGCTCGCAAGATCTACGGGATGAGGAATGTATGGACTTTTGATGGCAACATTTCGGTGAAGGTGTCTGGCACAGTGAGTCGAGGCATTAATGGTATGGAGGATTTTGAATCACTTTTGGAAAAGTACCCTGTCACTGAGGCGTCCACCGACACACTGGGGCACTCTTTGCAGGCAGCAGCCACAACTGTTTTCACGAAGCTAACAAAGAGAAGATAATAAGTTGCAATCCCCAATAGTTTTCGCATCGAATACTATATTTTGGTTAAAATTATCAATTTGTTACTGTAATATTTAATAAGCACGGTTATAAGTAATTATTATTTCTTTTTTTTTTAGCAATTGATTAATTCACTTATTTATGTTAGTGATAGCCGCTTTTCTTTAAATACCTCTAATAATGATAAAACCTCAAAGAATTACAAATCATTCAGTATGACATTTATGCATGATCCGATTGACGTAATTAGCGGTTGTTGCTGACAGTTCTTACTTTTATTAATTTCGAGACAAAGGTAACCATCTTCATGCATCCAATATACGTATTTTTCTTTATTATTGTTTGAAACCAAAGGCTTTGGTTTTCGGTTTCAGCATTGAACCTTATTAATATAATAATAATTTTGCTTTGTGCTTTACTAAGATATTAGGTTAAACATATATTATTTTACTTTTTAATTTTCGTAGTATTCGTTATGTACTGTAAACTGGCAGGTAGTGCAAATAGTGTTATTATTTTTTATTTATTTTTTCATTTGTGTTAGATACGTATTGGTATAGCTATTATTATATTGTTATTAGATTATTTTTATTTTCTCATATTGTGTAAAATTTGTAAGCTTGCCAAACCTGTAGTTATTTTAGATTTAGTTTTAGTGTAAGTTAAAATAAGTTAGATCTATTAAGTTATTATTATTCATATATTTACATTATCTAATATTATAAGACTGTATTGTATTATATTGTATTATATTATATTGTATTGTATTATATTGTATTGTATTGTATCATATTGCAACAATATTACTGTTATGTCGATCAACTCTTCTACACACTCTAGTAGCGATGATTCAATTGTAAATGCTCAAGATGTTGATGTTTCTCTTTGCAATGTGCTGAGTAACCATAAAAACAATTTCAACGTTTGCCACATAAACGCACAAAGCATACCTGCTCATTACACAGATTTAATCTGCACATTTTCTTCTCCTCAGGTTATTGATGCAATTCTTATCTCAGAGACGTGGCTCAAACCCAGTTTGCCGTCTACATCATATTGTCTGCCTGGGTATGTGCTTATACGAAATGACCGAACTGGTTCCAGAGGGGGTGGGGTTGCGATTTTCTTACGATCCGACTTATCATACAAAGTTATTAGCGCGTCTTCCAGTGAGTATTCCGCAGGCCCTGAATATTTATTTATTGAGTTACTCTTTTTAGGGACAAAAGTAGTCCTGGGAGTCGTTTACTGTCCCCCTTCCATTAACTATTTCTCTAAGCTTGAAACTATCCTGGAGGATTCTTTAGCTATGTACTCTCACCACATTGTGATGGGAGATTTTAACACTTGTTTGCTCCAGAACCAAAATATAAATAGTTCCAGAGCATTCAAACTACGAAACATAATTTCTTCTGTTAATCTAACACTTTTACCCACTGGTCCTACTCATCACCTTTCCTCTTCTGATACTTTACTTGATCTAATGTTAACTTCACGCCCAGATCTTATTCATTCTCATGGCCAGATACCCGCGCCTTACTTTTCTTACCATGACCTTCTGTTCGCGTCATATAAATTAAAGCCACCAAAGTTTCGACCTCCCGTAATTCTCATGTGTCATTATGGTCGTTTGAATTTGGACGCACTGAGTGATGACCTGAAAAGCGTGGATTGGGAACCGTTTTACGAGGCCGATGCTATCGATCTTAAGGTTTCACTTTTTAATGAGGTGGTTCTTGGTTTGTATGATAAGTATGCACCCCTCAAGTGTACTAAACTGAAGCGTCCTCCTGCACCATGGATTAATGATGAAATTCGACTGGCTATGAGGAAACGGGACAAGGCTTATCGGATATATCGCGGAAATCGTAGTGACAGCAACTTTGCCGCATATAAGGTTGCAAGAAATAGGTGTAATCAGATGTGTCGTATAGCTAAGCGACACTACTTCTCTGATAGAATTAAGGACAATTGTCCCTCAAAGATTTGGAAATTTTTAAAATCTGTTGGATTGGGTCGGTCTCCTACACAATTCAATACTGACATTGTCTCTCCGGACGACCTCAATTTTCATTTTTCTTCCTCTCCTTGGTGTGGTCTTAGCACTGGAGTTCCACAAGGCGGTATTCTATCTCCGTTATTATTTTCGTTATTTATTAACGCCATTACTGCCTCCTTACATTGTCAGTATCACCTCTACGCCGATGACTTGCAGCTTTATGTGAGGACGGATGTCACTGCAATCAATAGTGCCATTGCCTGGTTAAACGCTGATCTTTCTTATATTCACTCTTGGTCCAATCGCTACGGTATAGTGGTGAACCCTGTCAAGTGCCAGGCTATAATTATCACCAGCAGTATTCTTCGTAGCAAATTAAATCTTGCCAATGTGGATGATGTTCGCTATAATGGCTTGGTTATACCATTTAGCGACAGTGTGAAGAATCTTGGTGTACACATGGATGCTAATTTGAGCTGGACCACACAGATAAGTGGCATAAATCGTAAAGTTTTTGCAAGTTTGCACTCCCTAAATGCATTGAAAAACTTTTTACCATTGAGTGCAAAAATCACACTAGCCCATAGTTTGCTTCTCCCCTTGATTGACTACGGCGACATTTGTTGCGTGAACGTGACAGAAGCTCAGCTGGATAAGTTGGATCGTATCCTTAATTCCTGTATTAGGTTCATTTTTTCTCTTCGAAAGTACGACCACATTTCTGAACATCGCAAGAAACTAAAATGGCTTGACATTCGCTCCCGACGGAACCTCAGAACAGTGTGTCTTCTTTTTACTGTTCTTAATGAACCTAATACCCCTTCATATCTGAAAGAACAATTTTCCTTCCTTTCCTCATTCCATGACAGAACCCTAAGGTCATCGGAAAACTCCCTTCTCTCCACTCCTGTTCATCGCACTAACTTTGTATCAAAATCCTTTTCAGTTGTTGCAACCTCTCTCTGGAACAATCTACCTGTCTCAATTAGGCAAGCACCGAATAGATATGTTTTTAAAAAACTGGTTTATGCACACCTTTATAAAACGTAACGGTTGTATTTTACTTTATTGTAATATTATGTTATATTATGTTGTATTATATTATATTATATTGTATTGTATTGTATTGTATTGTATTGTATTGTATTGTATTGTATTGTATTGTATTGTATTGTATTGTATTGTATTGTATTGTATTGTATTGTATTATATTATATTATGTTATATTGTATTGTATTGTGTTATATTGTACTATATTGTGTTATATTAAGTTATCAGTTTTATATCTAATACTCCCATTTAACTTTTCGACTGTCCCGAAGGTTAACTGGTAGATAATGTCTAGCGGCATTAAGTTCGCCTTTACACAAATTGTAATAAAGTTTTTAAATAAATAAATAAATCAATTATCGAGGAAGGCTTTAGGCTATAAAACATTACGTTGCGACTTATAGAAGCGAAGAAACAGTTGAAAATGTGGAATAAACGAGGAATATTATTCGTCTTTGCGTGCGCTGCGAATACGGTTCGAGATACCCAAAAAATATGTATGAAAGAATTATTCCTCTTTAAATTATCTAAAAAATTGTCCGCGACCGTATATGTCTATCTTTTAAGATTAACTCACAATAACCGTTTTTATGATAGTCAAATTTGGTCTAAATTAATGCATTATTACAAATTATTTGTCAGAGTTGTATTAACATAATAATATTATTCTTTATCGAAATAAATTTGTTATTAATTAAGAGTATTTAACTGTGAACAAAATTGTCATTGACATCACCTAATTTCAATAAACATCTTATAAGATAATACAATTTTAAAATAACTCTGAAACAAAATTCACACGCGTCGCATGATGAGCGCTAACGACGGGCGCTAACGACGGGCGCTAACGGCGGGCGACGAGAGGCGGTGCTTGCGGGCGAGGCGGAGGGGGTGTAGCTCTACGAGGTATAGTCTGTCTAAGCCGAAATGACGCGCCCCTCCACTGCATTTACGCATACGAGCAAATATAAAATATGGATAAAACACACCGAAAATGCTGTAATTAGTTATTCAGTTGCTGGTTAGAAAGGAGGAACGAACGTGATGAAGTTTAATAGTATAGTTAGTAATATTTGCATTCATTTATAGACAGACAAGCATACTATGCGGTCGGCTCCCTACTGATCGGTTGAATGCAGCGTTAATTTGTTTTACGATATAATATCATCGTGCAAAATCCTTTTTTATCAATCAATCAATCAAATTTCATTTTGTAGAAGTTTTCTCTATAGTAGGTAGTGTTTTTTTTAAGTATAGTATTTTGTTTCTAATATTTTCACAATAACACTTCTTTTGTTTTGGTGTAAATAATACCTGTAGGTGTCATCTACATTCTTTCATGGTTAGGTTTTACAATTCTTATTAGGTTAGGTTTTAGTTTAAGCATACAGTTAAGCATACAGACTGCTGCTGCAAAGCGGCTGCGACTTTTGCGCACAAGAAAATAAAACTGAAAATATAATTTACGCAGAAGTACTTTAAAATATATTCTTTTTAAAACTACTTTAAAATATATTCTATTAGTTACGTAATTTAATCGTCTAAAATAAGTCGCGGGTAACAGCTATAGGTAATTTATAATAAAGCTGAGCAGGTAGGTAAACAAAAAATTAATATGATTCCCAAAATAACTATTTCACGCGGACGCAGTCGCGGGCACAGCTAGTGGGTATTAAAAACAGTGATTATCTTAATGAATACCAACTAAATCAAACACTTAAACTAATTAGTAATAATTATAAAAATTGTACATTCATTGACCCCTACGTGAGTAGACACAAAATGACATCTAATATTAACATAACAATTGACCAATTAGACTATGACTGTTTATTCCTTAATTTTAAAAATATGACTAATTACCTAAATAAGACCAATAAAAATAACATTAAGCCACAAAATACCTTAACAACAAAAAGTAACACACCTTTTATTAACACCACATCATCAAATACATATTCTAAAAAGGAGTGTAAATCAAAACCTGGCACCATTCCTTACTATTATACTAGTTATACAAAATTTAATGAAAATAAGATAGATATAGAAGTTAAAATAGGAACAATTCCCTACTACTTTAAACCTGTTAGTAAAACAATTCTGTCAACAAACACCAGCTTTATTCGTCCCCCCAGACCATAAATTAAAAATACTTCACCAAAATATTGCAGGTCTCCTGTCAAAAAGGGAACTATTAGAGTTAACTATTGATGAACTTATCGAATCAAAAAATCAGCCCCATGTAATTTGTTTTACAGAAACTTTTGTACCAACTGGATGTGAAAATAATATTATAATAAGCGGCTACAATCTTGAGTCGTCATTCTGCCGCAAAGAAAAGCGTGGTGGTACTTGTATCTTATTGAAAAAAGGAATTGATGGGAAAAAACTCACCATTATACAAAACATGTCAGATTGTAAAACTTTTGAATGTTGTGGTATAGAATTGACTAAATATAACACTATAATTATTTGTTTATATAGAACCCCGAACCCTTGTAATATAACATTCTTCCTAAATAAACTAGATTTACTACTACATAAATTAATTAATAAATACGGTAAAAAACATCCTATAATAATCGCAGGTGACATAAACATAAATACTCATAAAACTATAATTTTAATAAAAAGCTATAATTTTTATGTACACATAGATCAGCCAACTAGAAATGATTCGTGTATCGACCATATCTTTAGTAACATTAAATCAGCACGCGCTATGCTTCTTCCCCTAGGTCTTTCCGATCACAATACAGCACAAATGTTATGCCTAGATAAAACATTGAATACGCAATCTAGTCAAATCTATTTTGCATACAAGAAAGATTATTCTACGGAAAATCTTGAAAAGTTCCGTTATTGTATGGGTCAGCTATCATTTTCTGAAGTGTATGATGCAAGTAATATAAATGATGCTTTTAAAGCATTTCACGAATCAGTGTGTCTTTTTACCGACTTATGCTTTCCTCTATATAAAAAAAAATAGACACCCAAATTAAACCAAAATGGTTAACCAAAGGCTTAAGAACTAGTACTAAAACCAAAAGACATCTTAGATTTATTTATTATTAAAAGAAAACAATATACAATAAAATAAAATACAATAACTATTCCAAAATACTTAAAAAATGCATAACATCTGCTCAAAAAAACTCGAATAGCAAATATGTATGTACGAGTAAAAACATATGTAAAGCGTCCTGGGATATTGTAAAAATGGAAACAAATAAAAATAAAATAAATAATGAAATAAACGAAATATACTTTAAGGGTAAGAGTCTAACGCATCCTGTAGACATAGCTACGACTTTTAATAACTATTTTATAGAACAAACCAATAAAAATAGCCCTGAACTAAACCGCAGGCAGGAGAGTATTATCCCAAACTCTATATTTCTGACGCCAGTTACTAAACAAGAGGTCATAAAAATAACATCGTCCCTAAAAAACACAAATGCTGTAGGTTATGATGGCATCAGCACTAAAGTTTTAAAGTATAGTAAAATTGAAATAAGTGCAGTTTTGACTTACCTCGTCAACCAATCTATGGAACAGGGATGTTTTCTAGCTAGACTTAAAAAATCTATAGTAAGACCTATCCAAAAATCCGGTAATAAGTTGGATGTGGGGAAATACCGTCCTATAACCTTGATACCAACTTGTTCAAAAATCTTTGAAAAAGCAATACAACAAAGAATCACTAGTTTTATCACAAAACATAATATACTAAGCGAAGAACAGTTTGGATTTCAAAAAAACAAATTAACATCGCTAGCAGCGTTTCATCTAATAAAAAATATTACCAGCTGTATTGATGCAAAGATGTTAACTACTGTACTATTACTAGATATGTCGAAAGCCTTTGACTTTGTCCAACATAATGTACTCTTAACCAAATTAGAAAGTGTTGGTATTAGAGGACCAGCTCTTAACTGGATAGAATCAGTGCACAGAGATAACAAGAATAAACTCGTTTCATATCTCTAATACATTCAGATCAGAATACAGAGTAAATCGATATGGAGTACCTCAAGGGAGTGTTCTCGGTCCACTACTCTTTTTAATGTACATTAATAATCTGCCCAAAATTACCGAACATAAATGTACACTTTTTGCGGATGATATTTCTATATTGGTGACATCGAATAAATTTTCTTCTATTAATGACCATGAATCTGACATAATTAATACAATGACAACTATTATTGACTGGCTAAGTGATATAAATTTACAAATTAACATTAATAAAACTAATATAATAAATATTAATAATAAAATCCAAACTCTCAGTACACAGTACAAAGGCAACACTATTCAAACAACAAATTGTTCAAAATTTCTAGGACTAAACCTAGACGAAAAACTAAATTGGAATGAACATGTAGAAAGTGTATGTGGAAAAATATATAGATTTGCCTTTACTTTAAACAAATTACGCAAAACTACAACCCAAGAAACAACGATTGCGGCATACCGTGGCTATGTAGAATCTGTGTTAAGGTATGGTTTGATAATATGGGGTAATGGAAATAATATCAATAGGTCACTTTTGGCTCAAAAAAGATGCATTCGTGCAATTTGTGGTGTTCCTCCATATATCTCGTGTAAGCCATTATTCAAAAGATTAAAACTGCTTCCCCTACCGTGCCTATATATCTTTGAAATTGCTAAATTTGTAAAATCTTACCCTGACTTATTTAAAACGATGAAGGATGTATTCCCCAGAAATACGCGAAATCGTGACATGTTGGTCTTAAATCACTGCCCAAAAACGGCAGTTTTCACAAAAAATGTGTACGCCATGTCTATTATGGTATATAATGCAATTCCCAAGGAAATAAGAGATTCTCCTACGAGAACTTTTAAAATTGAGTTATACAAATTGTTATTAAAACACATGTTCTATTCTATAAATGAATTTATGGAACACAATAAATGTATTAAAAAATTCAAATAAATTTTATAACATTAATTCTCTTGACATTGTATTAAAAAATAAGTTTGACATAATTATTATACTGTAATTAGAATATACAATTTAAATAAATGATTAACAATAGATATAAGTATTTGCATGCTAATAACATTAGCTGATAAGGCAGACACAACTATTGTAATTTCCATCTTGTACACCCTTTACAAAGCAAATAAAGAATTATTATTATATATATATATTTTTATATTTATTATTGTCTTATTTTAGAAGTTACAGGGGGGGACCAAATTTTTACCACTTTGGAAGTGTTTCTCGCGCAAACAAGTCGGTTTAGAAAAAAAGGATATTAAAAACCTTAATATCATTTTTAAAGACCTATTTATCGATAACCCACACGTATATGTTCGATGAAAAAAAATATGGAGTTTCAGTTCTAAGTATGGGGACCCCCAAAATTTATTCTTTTTTTATATTTTTGTGTGAAAATCCTAATGCGGTTCACATGATACATCTATTTACCAATTTTCAATAGTATATCTCTTATAGTTTCGGAAAAAAGTGGCTGTGACATACGGACGGACAGACAGACAGACATGACGAATCTATAAGGGTTCCGTTTTTTACTACGGAACCCTAAAAACGAGTTTTAATTTTTTAGCACTCATTTTCATTTTAGCACAATTTAACCCCTACTACCCGTACGAGAATCCCTGACGAGTCAACAAACTCACCGGAATTCTGTAGGTAAACTGGATGCTACTGTCCCTAACCGCATTCACAATCCCCAATGCAACTGGTACTATACAATCTCTGAAAATGTGCAATCATGCTTTTCTTGCTTTTTGTAACTATATTAAAAACATTATTCATTACTTTTTCAAATAGATAGAAGTTGCTGAAGAGTGGTCTGTAAAGGCGAATAACAATGTATTCTTCTAATTGTACTGGTAAATTTGCAATATTCCTGCTATAAGTAAAAAGTTATACAATATCGTCACGTAACGTTAGGTTTATACAAGTTTTTTTTTACAGTATCGTTTATTTTTAAGAACGGGAAATTTATCTTTCTTCTCAGCTCGTGACTGTGATCTAATTCATAGAAGAAATATGGCTAATTTCATTTGTACTACAGATATACCTATTGTTAAGCAGAAAGAAACTGTAAGTTTAAATTTTATTATGACTTTTTTTTATTTCGCCTTGACATCTGACCTCGACCCGCCTGATGATAAACAAGAAGAGGTCCAATAGTGCCGAAGACTGCAAAAAGCGAGTGTTTACGGCTGCCCCAGTCGCCGTCTCTATGCCGGTGCTTCTTCACGCATCGCTTGAATTTATATTCTTTACTTTATATAATGTAATGTTTGGTCTTCTAATTATAATTGCCACATAGAAAGACTAGAAAGAATCCAAAAAAAAGTTTATAAAAATCGTGAACATTAGAAATGGTGTAACAGAACACGACTACGACACCTCTCTTAGAAAATATAATACGTCTTCTCTGAAAAATCGTCGTGTTCTATATAAAATTATTAATAGCAAGATTGACAGTCCCTACTTATTATCTAAAATATCTTCCGTTCACGTATGTTGATTCGGCCCTCACGTCTGGTACACAAGGATATGAATTTCACACATCTTCGTACCACCCCCACTTAGGAGAAATTACACTCGTAATGCTTATTAGGCCAGTAGAATTAGCAAAAATGACATAAATAACTCGTTTCAGTTAGCCATAGGTGACAATAGGTGTATTTAGTAGTAAGGATTGTACCTCTGCAATTCCTCCAAAAATAAGATAAGCAGAACAATGTTTAAAAGTCACTTTTCTGTCTAAAAATCGTGAAATTCCTGTTTTTTTTTTAAATAACAAAAAGATAGAAGTAGAACATATTCTTTTCAAGTATCTGTTTTGTAGCCAATTCAAAACCGGTTAATTTAAGCCCCTGTTTAATAAAATTCATCCATTGGTTATTTAAATAATCATTGAAATACAACAAAATTTTCAAAAATTTTAATTAAATTTCACTTCTCAACGAAAAATACTAGACTCCTGAAACTTTGGTAAAATATGTGTCTTAATAACCTTAACTTACAAAAGAAAACTCGTCGAAAAATATTTATTCGTTTTCGAGAAATTTCATGTATTTATTAAAAAGGTCCCAAATGTTTCATACAAAAGGAGCCTTTTTCCGTTATCAAAAACAGTTTAACCAGGGCTCACTTTTTTTTATCTTGATGTCAATTTTATAAATCCGCTGTAAGCGTATCGATTTTCAACAATTTTGACCGTCAAAATGGCGTTAACAACATTGCTACTTCTCGAAGCAGCGTTTTTTGCAAATAACTTTACAACAAATAAACGTATCTGCATATATCTTTTAGATTCGAGTTGCTGGTATTTTTCTACAATTTAAAAAATAATTGTTGCTATAACTCATTTAGGAGCCGAGATAATATTTTTAATTGTTTAATTCGTATAATATTAATTGATAAACATTTATAGCCTAAATTGAAACTGGTTGTTAATAAGATCTAATATTTTGTAATATCATGTTTTCCTAGTGAAAATCGGCAATTTTTTAACATTGTTAAAAAAATAACATAATTAAAAATCTTGAAATTCCTGTTTTTTTTAAATAACATAAAGACAGAAGTAGAATAATTTCTTTTCAAGTATCCGTTTTGTAGCCAATTCAAAACCGGTTAATATAAGCCCCGGTTCAATAAAATTCATCCATTGGTTTTTTTTTTTATTGTGACTCGACATATGACAGCACCCCGCTTGATGTTAAGCCAGAGTGTGGTCCATGAATGAATGGACTGCTACTACAATTCAATAACTGTGAGTAGCAATCACATCCACTATGCCGGCCTAGATGGAACCGGCAACTTACAAGCTGATCCCGAAACGTGACCACATCACTTCACGGTCTGTATACTTGTAAGTGGTGGTACTACCCCGGATCGGCAGACTGGGTACCACTGCCTACCACTCTTTGATAACCAGACCCGAAGCAAATATCCATCTCTTTTTTTTTTATTAACAAATATTTGCAATATATAATACTATTACATATTACAAATAAAAGCTATGAAACAAATATTTGCTCCGACCGGGGATCGAACCCGGGACTTTACGCGCAACAAACCAGTCGCTAAACCGTTCGTCCACGCCTGTCGTGGTTATTTAAATAATCACCGAAATCCATCAAAATTTTCAAAAATTTTAATTTTATTTTACTCTTAAATGAAAAATACTAGACTCTTGAAACTTTGGTAAAATATGTGTCTTAATAAACTTAACTTACAAAAAAAAATTCGTCGAAAAATGTTTATTCGTTTTCAAGAAATTTTATTTGTTTATTAAAATGGTCCCAAATGTTTCATACAAAAGGAGCCTTTTTCCGTTATCAGTTCAACCAAGGCTCATTTTTTTCGTCTTGATATAAATTTTATAAATTCGTTGTGGGCGTATCGATTTTTAGGGTTCCGTAGTAAAAAACGGAACCCTTATAGATTCGTCATGTCTGTCTGTCTGTCTGTCCGTCCGTATGTCACAGCCACTTTTTTCCGAAACTATAAGAGCTATACTATTGAAACTTGGTAAATAGATGTATCCTATGAACCGCATTAGGATTTTCACACAAAAATATAAAAAAACAATAAATTTTGGGGGTCCCCCATACTTAGAACTAAAACTCTAATTTTTTTTCATCTAACCCATACGTGTGGGGTATCTATAGATAGGTCTTAAAAAATGATATTGACGTTTCTAATATCATTTTAATCTAAACTGAATAGTTTGCGCGAGAAACACTTCCAAAGTGGTAAAAAGTTGGTCCCCCCCCCCCCCAGTAACTTCTAAAATAAGAGAATGATAAAACTAAAAAAAATATATGATGTACATTACCATGTAAACTTCCTCCGAAAATTGGTTTGAACAAGATCTAGTAAGTAGTTTTTTTTTAATACGTCATAAATCGTAAACCGCAATATACCTTTCATTCAATCAACTCAAATATAAAAATAATAATAAATCATTTAATTTCATAAACATAAACCTTATGCCTAAACCGTGAGCCATTATTTTCTAATGATAAATCTATAATAGGTGCCTAAGTAAATAATTATTATAATTAGCGCGGGGCGTGGCTTCACAAATAGGGGTGCGAAGCGCGCAGGGGGCAGGTTGCCGACTGTACCCAAGCGGGCAGGTAGAGACCATATAGAGCGAGGGCCGACGTTGTTGAAGCTCGTGCGCACGGAGCTAATTTTTCGATACATTTGCGAATGCAAAGTATTGTACGTTTACGATTTGATAATGTTTTAGTTGAATAAAAATTATTTTGATTACTTACATCGAAATTATTCTTTTAAACTCAATTACTGCTTAGAAATAGGTAAATACTTAATATAAAACGTCAACCTAATAAGTTTTAAGATGTTCTGTTCATTTCCTCACATCTAAATACATAAAATACCAAAGTCCATATAAAAATATAAAATACCATATAAAATACCATATAAAATACCAAATAAAAATACAAAAATACAGGTCTCCCAAAGTGATAATGCGCATAGAAATCTTCGTCACTTTTCGACAACGGTCGTATTTCCGAGCGTCGGAAGAATGTTTTCGATTGTGTACACATGATATTAACTCCTATTTCTTTTGAACAAGGTGCAAAATGCAAGTGCATTGTTTAGGGCTCTTACGATTAATGCGCATAGAATTTTTTTCACTGTTTTCGTTTACGTCAAATTTTTTCACAATTCGTCACTGTTCGACAACGGTCGTATTTCCGAGCGTCGGAAGAATGTTTTCGATTGTGTACACATGATATTGACTCCTATTTCTTTCGAACAAGGTGCAAAATGCAAGTGCATTGTTTAGGACTCTTACGGTGCAATGATTCGGGTGTTTCCGGGAAAACCATAATTACGAAGATCTGCATGCGCATTATTAATTTGGGAATACTGTACCTACTCATATTAGAATAAAACTTTATCTTGTCAAACTGAAATTTATATTAGCTTGTTTAGCTATCACAATCCTATATGGGCTCGCATATACAAGCTCGTAGTTAGATCTAAATCCTATCATTTAGGTACCTAATTATAATGTTTACTTATCAATAATTATTTTTTTATTAATTTAAAAAATACACTATTATTAAAACATCGATCAAAGTCTTAATATTATGTTACTTGCTGCTACGGAACCCTTAATGGGCGAGTCCGACTCGCACTTGGCCGATTTTTTTTACAACTTTGACCGTCAAAATGGCGGTGACAACATTGATACATTTCAAAGCAGCGTTTTTTTTTGCAAATAACGTTACAACAAATAAACATATCTGCATATCTATACATATAATAAAATTAGAGTGTCTGTTTGTAATATTAAAATAAACTTTTTTAAATAAATGTATATATGAATATATATACGGTACAAACACCAAAATAATTTTCTGTTCCCGATTTAATCTTACAAGTATACAGACCGTGAAGTCATTTGGTCACGTTTCGGGATCAGCTTGTAAGTTGCCGGTTCCATCTAGGCCGGCATAGTGGATGTGATTGCTACTCACAGTTATTGAATTGTAGTAGCAGTGACATTCATTCATGGACCACACTTTGGCTTAACATCAAGCGGAGTGCTGTCATATGTCGAGTCACAATATATTAAAAAAAAAACAGCTTTATAGTAATAGACAACATTAGTCATGGCTCAATAGTTATATCCTTTTAAAATCCCTTGAATCCTCATGGGGCATCATCAGATAACTACTCCAGGTCTTCAATTTGATAACGGTCCAGCTAATGACTCATAGTGATTAACCATTTTAGTTAAAGCACTTTAATATTATCTGTTGTTAATTTGTTGATCTGAGAGGATTCATGATAGTGCATGATCAGATACTCCCGACCTTCAAATTGATAACAATTTGATCCAGCTAATGGCTCTTAGTGAGTAACAATTTTAGTTAAAGCACTATAGTTCTATCTTGTTGATTTGCTGATGTAAGAGGATTCATGATCAGATTTTTTAGATCCAGAATATTTTATTTCATCGCATTAACTTTTTTACACTTAGTTTCCTACAGTCAAGACGAATCCAATGCATCCAAACTTAGTAAACCTATTAAGTTTAAACCCATCCAGGATTTCGTGTCCTACCTTCGAGTTCCATCATCAGAGTAACTCAGTGGTACCAGTTATAACACACATGTATTTGTATACGTTTTTGTATCAAATGTTATGTCACAGATAAGTTTAAAAGTAAAGTAAATACCTTTTATGCGTCCAAGATCGCCACCGCAGCTAACAAAACGAGCTGATGACCTTGAAACCCCTGATCAGATCTTCATCAATTGTAGCTAAGAACCATCTCGATCACGTCAGCTTTTAAATGAAAAAAACCGCATCGTAATCGGTCCTTTCGTTTAGGAGCTACGATGCCACAGACAGACACACAGATACACAGAGCCACAGATACACAGAGCCACAGATACACAGACAAGTCAAACTTATAACACCCTTCTTTTTGAGTCGGGGGTTAAAAAAGGAGGAGGTTTTCAATTCGACTTTTTTGTATTTATAACTCGATATTTCATATAAAATGACAAACGGAAATAAAAATAAATATATACTAGCTGTGCCCGCGACTGCGTCCGCGTGGAATAGTTATTTTGGGAATTATATTATTTTTTTGTTTACCTACCTGCTCAGCTTTATTATAAATTACCTATAGCTGTTACCCGCGACTTATTTTAGACGATTAAATTACGTAACTAATAGAATATATTTTAAAGTAGTTTTAAAAAGAATATACTTTAAAGTACTTCTGCGTAAATAAAAATATATTAGTTTTATTTTCTTGTGCGCAAAACTCGCAGCCGTTTTGCAGCAGCAGTCTGCCGAGAACGCTGAGTCCTTTTTCTAGGCATTACAGTAACGAAGAAAGAACGAAGGAAATGAAAACTTAACCAAACTAACTGTATGCTTAAACTAAAACCTAACCTAATAAGAATTGTAAAACCTGACCTTGAAAGAATCTAGATGACACCTACAGGTATTATTTACAATAAAACAAAAAAAGTGTTATTGTGAAAATATTAGAAACAAAATACTATACTTAAAACAAACACTACCTACTATAGAGAAAACTACCACAAAATGAAATTGTATAAAAAAGGATTTTGCACGATGATATTATATCGTAAAAACAAATTAACGCTGCATTCAACCGATCAGTAGGAAGCCGACCGCATAGTATGCTTGTCTGTCTATAAATGACGCGCCCCTCCACTTTATTAGTTTATTTAAATGTGTGAATGCAAATATTACTAACTATACTATTAAACTTCATCACGTTCGTTCCTCCTTTGTGTCTAACCAGCAACTGAATAACCAATTACTGCATTTTCGGTGTGTTTTATCCATATTTTATATTTGCTCGTATGCGTAAATGCAGTGGAGGGGCGCGTCATTTCGGCTACACCCCCCTCCGCCTCGCCCGCAAGTACCGCCTCTCCTCGCCCGCCGGTTAGCGCTCATCATGCGACGCGTGTGAATTTTGTTTCAGAGTTATTTTAAAATTGTATTATCTTATAAGATGTTTATTGAAATTAGGTGATGTCAATGACAATTTTGTTCACAGTTAAATACTCTTAATTAATAACACATTTATTTCGATAAAGAATAATATTATTATGTTAATACAACTCTGACAAATAATTTGTAATAATGCATTAATTTAGACCAAATTTGACTATCATAAAAACGGTTATTGTGAGTTAATTTTAAAAGATAGACATATACGGTCGCGGACATTTTTTTATATAATTTAAAGAGAAATAATTCTTTTATACATATTTTTTGGGTATCTCGAACGGTTTTCGCAGCGCACGCTACGGAAACCCTCGAAGACGAATAATATTCCCCGTTTTTTACACATTTTCAAATGTTTCTTGGCTTCTATAAGTCCCAACGTAATGTTTTATAGCCTAAAGCCTTCCTCGATAATTGATCTATCAAACACAAAAAGATTTTTTTAATTCGAACCAGTAGTTCTAGATTAGCGCGTTTAAACAAACAAACAAACAAACAAACAAACTCTTTCGCTTTATTATATTAGTATAGATCCAAACAGTTAAAACTATAGTCAATTGGAAACTATAGTAAAAAATATTTTATTTTAATTAAAAGTAACCGATGTTACTTCTTAAAAAGCGTAATAAACAAACTCACATTCACATTTATAACAATAGTAGCATATGCATATAGTAACAGAAGAAAATAATAATGAAGAAAAATTTCAAACAGCTGAATTTATAGTCTATGGAAAGTATAGTGTATAGTCTCCATAGTACAGTTGATTGAATTAGATGTTGACGTGACAGTCGGTAATACAGTGCGATGGTATTATAGTACTCAGGGTTTGAACCAACGCCTTGCATCTTTTTTATAATAGGAAAAAAAAAATGACAAAACTTTTTTATTTTCGTAAAAAAAAATGTATACTATGTTACTTCTGATACCTCAAGAATATGTGTACAAAGTTTCAAGATGATCGGTTGAGCAGTTTTTGCGTGAAAGCGTAACAAACAAACGGACATTCACATTTATAATAATAGTAGGATAATAATAATAATATATAATAATACTAGCTGACCCGGCGAACTTCGTACCGCCTAAAAGTGAATGAATGCCATGTTACAGATTAGCTTAACTTAAGTTGTTGTGAATTGAGAAAATTAATATATTTGTTTCTCTTTATAAATAATACAATATAGGTTTTTAAGCAATATATTTTTACTGATATGCCAAAATGTACAATTTGTTTTTATTTCTCAACATCCTCCAAAGAAAAGAAATAAATAAAGTTGTATATCAAAGAAAATAGATGTCTTCTTAAATCTATTTTTGGAGGTGCCCCCATAATGCGTCCATTTCTCGTTGCAGATAATGCATTCAAAACCTATAATTATAATGTACCATCTGATATGTAAATGATAGTTCGTATACCAGCCTGTTAGGTCATCTCATGTTTCTTTCTTATATTTAAAACTATTAATCTCTTCACTAAGAATTAGTTTAAAGATATGCATTTAATGACAGAAGGAAGTATAGTGTATAGTCTATGGAAAGTATAGTGTATTGTTTCCATAGTACAGTTAATTTGATTAGATGTTGACGTGACTGTCGGTAATACAACGCTATGGTTTTATAGTACTCATGGTATGAACCAACTATTATAATAGGGATTTTTTTTGACACTACTAAAATAAAAACTTTTAAAAAAAAGTATTTTATGTTATTTCTGATACCTCCAAGAATATGTGTACAAAGTTTTATGATGATCCGTTGAGCAGTTTTTGTGTGAAAGCGTAACAAAAAAAGTCATGTGTGCAATTTACACGTGGTAGAAGTGAAAACTTCAAAAATTTTGGCTTTAAGATAATGAGACGAATGTAAAATTCGAGAAGATGATAATTGTAGGATTTAATAATGATCATAGTAACGTTGATTGCTCACTTGTGACTGCTATGCAATTTTACTGCTTTTTGTCTGTTAGCCTGAATTGCGGACCATTAATGCAGGCGACCACTACTACTATTAAGCAACTGCAAGTAGCAATCGCATCCACTATGCCGAGCTAGTTGAAGCCGGCAACTTGCAATCTGATCTTTACACTAAGTCACTTCCCGGTCTGTATACTTGTAAATGGTGATACTACCCCGGATTGGCAGACCCTTACCTACTCAGTTAAGCGCTAGTATATGTACATAATATTATGTATGTTAACTTTTCTAAAATAAATAAATAAAAACACATCGACATCTATTTTTAGTTGCAATAAAAAGAGCAAAGCAACAAAAATATGTTATTTGATGCACAACAAAAATTAGAAAAAACATCAATCAATCAAATTGTCACGCTAGGGACAGGCAGAGTCAATAAAGCGCCATTTGCCACGGTCCTGACACAACTACCTAGATTCCTTTACATCCACAATTCTCTTCATATAAGCTGTATTCATATAAACACAGCTTTCTTAAGGAAGCTTAAAACATACACTTTTGATATTTATCATTTAAAATATTTTAGAGCTTTTCCTAACCTATCTAAACTATTTTAAAATGTATGTTAAACTGGTAATAAAATTAAGCCCAAGTCCTCATACAAAAAGAATGATGTCCTTTGTTGATTAGAAAATATATAAGTACTTACATTGATTTCGACATTCAATACATAGAGATAAGTATATTATGATTTAATAACGCTTTTCGGCATGCACGAAATTCACGAACACATTCCGATGAACTTTTTGTGATGTTTTTTTAATCTTGTTTTCCTTTTTTTTGTATTCCGAAAATTGCAACAATAATTTGCATTTGTTTTCGGCATATTTAAAAATTTAAAAACGTACAAACAAAACACTACTACAGTAATTTGATCTATTTGATTTGACAGGTCGCGACGCGTCCGTTACTTTGTGACTTACGAGTCTATGTCATTGTATTAAAGCTCATAATTCTACAGCCATTATCGAGATGCCGTAAGATGCCGAGTATACACGAATGCACAACGAATGTCGCAAGTGTCAGTTAAGTTATTCAGAGCAAAAGCGTCTTTACCTCATTGTAATAAATCCCATAATTCTATAGCACTTTCTTTAGAATTTCTATCTCATTTTCTCCCACGTTAAATATTATGAATTTATGTTTTGTCTCTTTTTACTGTCGTTTACTTCAACTAACGGACATTCACATTTATAATAATAGTAGGATAATATTACTCTATACTTACTTTGTGATTTTTTCAATTTAGGGGTTGTTTGCGAGGGTTGTAAGATTTTCAAGGGGTTGAAAATGATTTTAATATGAGGTAATTGTGTTTTAAAAACAGTACAATTTCACCACTTACTACTAGACATGTTTTCTAGCGATAAAATGGTTTAATGTCAGTTTTTCCATTAAGGGGTTGTTTACACCCCTTAAAAATAATAGGCTGGTGATGGTTCGTGTTTATTTTATTCTTTGTCAATCTCTATGTATGGGAATATTGAGTCGTCGTATGATATTAGACTTGCTAATGAAAACAGTTTGGTTGAAATAATTGAACACCTCTCGAAACTTCCTAATGATACCGTTTGCTCATTACCTACAAAAAACATGTGTCAACAATTAAATACTGCAATGCTTAGATCTCTCCCAAATCCCGAAATAAAACTTACAGCTGTTGATAGCTTAGATTGCCCCAAATACCTAACAAAAAGAGCTCGTGAAAGCATAAAAAAATATGAAGATGATGCTTCTATGACAGCAGGCCTGGAAGAAAACATAATTATAAAAATAGGAGCAAAAGTCATGCTTAGGCGAAATATTGACGTGAGACTTGGTTTATTTAATGGTTCTATCGGTGTAGTGCAAAGAGTAAAGGTTAATCCGGATAATACAAAAATCATTAAGAAAATATACATTACATTTAATAACGAACATGTTTACGAACTTTGTCCGGTTAAAACTAAATTTGAAATTATTAATAGAGCCTATGTTCATCGCGAACAGTTTCCCATATGTATAGCCTATGCTATAACTATACATAAAAGTTAAGGACTAAGTCTACATAATGCACTGATGGATATTGGTTCTACAGTATTCACATCCGGTCAAGCTTACGTGGCACTTTCGAGAGTTACAAGTCTGAGCGGTGTACATATAATAAATGTCGACTTTGGAAGTGTTAAAGCGCAGGAATCCTCAATTTGTAAATACAACAGACTAAGAAGCATTTACCGTCTGGATTTGTCAAAAATTGTAACATCAAAGCCTCTCAGAAAAACGAATAGAGACAGAGAGTGGGCTCTTAGAAAAACTGTAGCTGAAGCTCAAGAAGTAGTACCGGAAAAGAGAAAACGGAAGGCTACCTACAAAAATAAGAAAAGTTCATAAGTCAGAGAGAGGGCTTTAAGAAAATTCATTGCTGGTAGATATACATATATACAATAAGTAGAAGGTACCGAAAAGGAAAAAGGTAGAACTGTCTACAAAATACAAAAAGAAATGAGATCCCATCAAAAACAATACTTGTCAAAAAAACCAAGTCTCGCAACTCAGTTGTTTCAATTTAGGGGTTGTTTGCGAGAGTTGTAAGATTTTCAAGGGGTTGAAAATGATTTTAATATGAGGTAATTGTGTTAAAAAACAGTACAATTTCACCACTTACTATTAGACATGTTTTCCAGCGATAAAATGGCTTAATGTCAGTTTTTCCATTAAGGGGTTGTTTACACCCCTTTAAAAAATAATAGGCGGAGTTCAGATCATTTCCACTTTTGAAGTTAAGGATAAGATGAGCCTAATTCCAAAATTTCATGCAAATCGGTTCACAGTAAAAAAATTCGGAGGTAAGACCGTATTTTTCACTTCAATGACTGCACTAATAATATTTTTAATTGTTTAATAATTGTCAAATATTAATTTTATTAACATTTATAGACTAAATTGAAACTAGTTGTTAATAAGATTTTAAATTTTGTAATATCATGTTGTCCGAGTGAAAATCGGCAATTTTCGAACATTGTTTGAAAGTCACCTTTCTGTCATAAAATCGTGAAATTCCTGTTTTTTTTTAATTAACAAAATAACAGAAGTAGAATATTTTTTTAAGTATATGTTTTGTAGCCAATTTAAAACCGGTTAATTTAAGCCCCGGTTCACAAAATTCATTCATTGTTTATTTAAATAATCACCGAAATCCATCAAAATTTCCAAAAATTTAAATTATTTTTTACTCTTAATACTAGACTGGTTAAATATGCGTCTCAATTACCTTAACTTACAAAAAAAAATTCGTCGAAAAATGTTTATTCGTTTTCGCGAAATTCTATTTGTTTATTAAAAAGGTCCCAAATGTTTCATACCATCATAAAAGGAGCCTTTTTCCGTTATCAAAAATAGTTCAAACAAGGCTCATTTTTTTCGTTTTGATGTCAATTTTATGAATCCGTTGTGGGCGTATCGATTTTCTACAACTTTGACCATCAAAATGGCGTTAACAACATCGATACTTTTCGAAGCAGCGTTTTTTGCAAATAACTTTACAACAAATAAACATATCTGCATATATACACGGTGGGCCATTTTAATCTATGCATCTTAATATTTCGGCAAAGGTTTTACCTATTAAAAATGACCTTAACAAAAGGTGCTAGGTACAAAGGGGTACATCGGATGGTGACCTTAAATTTGACCTTGACATTAATTTTCTAGGTAATATTAAGGTCAAGTCGTATTTTTCATATAGAAACACGGCCGATCTACTAGCCGAAGTCTTTGCCGAAGACTCCCGTATTGACGATCGTGGTGCAGGGCCACCCACCTTGCGTCCGTGCAGACATACGATGCCTGAGATTCGTATCAGACAACGCGATGTCCGCATGTAGCTACGATCGCTCGATATCAGGAAGGCCAGTGGTCCCGATGGTGTCCCAGCGCTTGTGCTTAAGACTTGTGCAGCGGAATTGACTCCCGTCTTGACGAGGCTATAACGACTCTCGTACGCGTCGGGCTGTGTGCCTCGGGCTTGGAGGGGGGCCAATGTGCAACCGGTTCCTAAGAAGGGCGACCGTTCGGACCCTGTACACTACCGTCCAATAGCTGTAACCTCAGTACTGTGCAAGGTCATGGAGCGAATAATTAATGTTCGCCTCATGGCCTACCATGGTCACCAGCTGATAAATGACCGTCAATATGGCTTCAGGCCGAAACGGTCAACTGGTGACCTTCTGGCGTACACCACGCACGTATGGGGTGAAGCTTTGGATGGTAATGGAGAAGCCCTCGCCATTGGCTTGGACATCTCCAAAGCGTTTGACAGGGTCTGGCACAGGGGCCTTTTATCCAAGCTCGAGGCATACGGTTTACCTGACCGTCTGCGGGGTTGGATAGCTGACTGGAGGATGTCGGTGAATGCCGGCGTCCCTCAGGGCTCCGTGCTGTCGCCGACTTTGTTCCTTCTGCATATCAATGACATGCTGGACCTTGGATCCGGCATTCATTGCTATGCGGACGACAGCACGGTGCATGGACGCTACACTGCCCACCCCACAGCCGGCAAACAGGAGATAGCCGAAATGAGAGAGTCTGTTGTAGCGGGACTGAACCGGGTTCTTGATCGTATTACCTACTGGGGCGGAAAGAACCTGGTTCAGTTCAACGCAGACAAAACTCAGGTTTGCGCGTTCTCGACGAAAAAATCCCCGTTTACTCCCCTTCCTTCTCTTTGCAACATTTCCCTTGGTACGTCGGACAGACTAGACATGGAATGGAATGTCCCTTCGCTGCGACTTGAATCACAGGGACCACATCGAGCGGGCCATTAAGACCACCTCCCGCAAACTTGGCATCCTGAACAAGGTGCGACGGTTCTTCGCGCCGGAGCTTCGCCTGCTATTGTACAAGGCGCAGATTCGCTCTTGTGCGGAGTACTGTTCGCACCTCTGGGATGGCTCTGCCAAGTATCTTCTCAATGCCCTAGATTCATTGCAGCGCCGAGCTGTCCGAATTATAGGTGATGCAGAGGTCTCGCGAACTCTGGAGCCCCTGCAACTACGCAGAGACATGGCGGCTCTGTGCGTCCTCTATCGCCTATACCACGGGGAATGTTCCGAGGAGCTCTTTAACCTTGTTCCTACCTCGTCTTTTTACTCCCGTAATACCCGCACAGGTCGGGGAAAGCATCCGCCGAATCGGCAGTCGAACTAAAAAGTTCGGTGCGTCTTTTCTTTGTAGATCAATCGACAAGTGGAATGCTTTGCCAGCCCATGTGTTCTCTCCATCCTATGACCTTGGATCCTTCAAGCGATGCGTGAAGAAGCATCTTAGGCCGGCATAGTGGCGGCGGCTGGGACAGCCGGGAACTGACTCGGTTGTCCCAGTCGTCGTCACTCTTGGACCTCCTCTTGCTTATCATTAGGCGGGTCGAGGTCAGATGTCGTGTCACAATAAAAAATAAAAATAATTTTAAAAAAAAGTTGACTTTGGACCTTAAGTTGTTAATGTTGATGAAAATCATTATATTGCCACAATAATTCAGACACTGGTAAAACTTACAAGGTCTTCCAAACATCAAAGTAGTATTTCTTGATAAAAACAATTTCTTCGGGCCCTACCCTTACTTTTAGCGTTACCCAGAAACAACGACGTGGATGTAGTAAGGACTGTTTCCTTTGGGGAGCTTTTTAACCGTGAGTCCCCTTGCTAAAAAAAAGCACCCCAAAGAAAATAGTCGTCCACGTCGTTGTTTCTGGGTAACGCTTCAAGTAATCATAAAGGGCTTCCCGTATGAAAAATACGACTTGACCTCAAAATAACCTTGAAAATTAATGTCAAGGTCAAATTTATGGTTACCATCCGATGTCTCCTCTGTACCTAACAATTTTTGTACAGGTTATTCTTTGATAGGTCGCTACCCTGACGAATATTCAATCTCGTATTTAGAAATGGTTTTCCCTTGCAATGACCTCTTAAGGTTAAAAAAAAATTGGTAATAGTAATTTCGACGTAAAATTTCACGCTCCTTTAGAAGCCGTTATCGAAAATATGGGTTTCCAGAATGAAAAATAGGACTTGACCTCAAAATTACCTTGAAAATTATTGCCAAGGTCAAATTTAAGGTCACCATCCGATGTCCCCCTACGCCACCCCAGCCGGTGAAATTTTAGATTTTCTATAAATATCTATAGGCCAGTAGAATTAGAAAAAATGACGTAAATAAATAATATATATATTTATGTCATTTTTTCTGGGGTGCTGGGGTGGCGTTGTTGGTGGGAAAGACATTCATTGTGGTCGAAGTGAACTTAGTCTATGTGCCTATTAACTATTTTAGTCTAGTCAACATAAGCTTTTCAGGTCAAAACTTTTTCGTATTTTCCGAAAATTTTGATTAAGGTGTTATTCGATTCGGAATGACCTGTAGATAGTTTTTGAGAAAATTCAAGGGCCGTTCGCGAAAATTGCAATAAGAAGATCAAAGATCAATCGAAAATCGAATAAAAAAGATACCTTTCAGTCAGATCGAATTAGTAGTTAATTAATAATTTAAACATCTTTACGTTTGTCAAATGATCTGGGAATTCGAAAAGTTGTAGTTGAACTCTTCCTTAACAGACTCTCGCCAAAACAATTACATTTTTCAAATAATAAAACACCGTCCAAATCAGTTGAAAAAATTGTAACTTTTTGCATAAGTTGACTGTATGCAAAAAGTTTACAACATTTTAATTTAAAAAATTAACTAACTACAAGACCGCAACACTGACAACATATCCACATCTCAGCTCTTTATGACTTTCAAAACGCGAGTTATTAGATTTCAAAATTTTGCAAAAAAACCGTGTATTTGCGAATTGCGAGCGATCCACTGGTCAGATTTTGCTCTACCAATGCTCATTCTTTTTATGTTCTTAATGCACGTATGTCTCTTTTTAAGCTTTTTTGTGTAAAAGCTTTAGTTTTCACTTCAGATGCAAAAAACAGGTTTTTACAATTTTTGACATGAATTTTGACAGCTTGCCTGACAATATCATGCTATAATTTTACTTGCAATGAATTCCTGATAGGATATAGGAATTTCTTAGTCCAAAAGTTTTCGTTTAGTTCTGGGGGCACGGCCGTGCCCCCACCAAGTCGAGCAAAGCGTCACGGCCGTACCATCCTTTTCTCGAAGCAATTCAGACCATTTTCGGCCCCCTGTAACTTCGTTGTGGATGAAACTAGAAGACTGAAATTTTCAGTAACCATGCATGCATTGTAAAGACACGTATATTTTAAATTTCATTCAATTTGAACTAGTATTTTAAGAATTATAACGGGTCAAATTTCTTAATTTTGTCACTCACTGACTCACCGATCATCAAAATTCTAAGGCACTTCTAGCAGACCTAGAAGCTTCAAATTTGAAATATAAGTAGTGTTTGGTGTATGAATCAAGGAAAAACTAAAAAATCTAGAAAAGACCGCAAAGAAAATTAAGCCCATACAGCCAAGTCTTCAGTTAAATTTTTCAATATTGGCTTTATTCGTAACGATGTTTTAAGATTTTATTTATTTTACGATAATTATTATTATTGCGTGCGAAGCCGCGGGTTTAAGCTAGTCTTATATAAATATAGGCGCATGGTAGTGCCCCTGCCAAATCGAACAAAAAATGGGTATTCCCATCATGAAAACACGTGTATTAAATGTATTAAATAAATTATTTGTTAATACAAAAAACGTACCTACGTGCGTATTCGTACTTATTACGAGTGCGTAAGGTTGTATAATTATATACCACGCGCTGCGATGCTAGCGAGTGATCGCGGGCCGTTACTACGCGCTGCGCGGTGCTAGCGCGAGGGTGCGGGGCGGGGACAGTGACGGGGCGCGCGGAAAGGTGAATGTCGCCGAGCGAGCAGCAGCAGACCCAATGCTGTTCGGATGTGCCCAGAATTCTTACCTATAAGTTTGCGATTTTCATTGATAATTTCGATTGCTATATTAGTTTGACGACTAAAGGCTACTCTCATTGGTTTACTGATATTATTTGCTTACAATTTGGACGTTGTTCGGATAAATAATTTAAATTAAATATTGATACTTTAAGTACCTAAGTATTTAGAAATTTCTTATTACCTAATCGTATTTCTGCATAAAAATAACTTTGCAATCTAACTTGTAGGTATCAAATCAAATCATTTATTTACTGTTATGGGTTAGTGTACATTTAGTCTTATTATCTATGTTATTGTTTCTCCATAACTACCCACTTAGGTGTTTAAATATACAATTTAAGTCAAATGTTTACTATAAATTTAATTTAAATCTTATCTATACATATAATAAAATTGGAGTGTCTGTTTGTAATATTGAAATAACCGTTTTTTAATACATGTATATGAATATATATACGGTACATACACCAAAATTACATTTTGATACAATTTTTGTCTGTCTGTCTGTCTGTCTGTTTGTTCCGGCTGATCTCTGGAACGGCTGGACCGATTTTGACGGGACTTTTATTGGCAGGTAGCTAATGTAATAGGGAGTAACTTAGGCTACGTTTATTTTAGAAAAATTCTTTTATAATAAATAAAATAAAAGAAAAAAACATTTTCCCATACAGAATTGCGTGCGTACAGAAATGTATTATGGGTAAACTAAGGAAAATATATCAAGCTGTTAAGAATTAAAAACAAATTATTATTATTATCCTATTATACTATTATTATAAATGTGAATGTTTGTTACGCTTTCACGCAAAAAATGCTCAACCGATCATCATGAAATTTTATACACATATTCTTGGAGGTATCAGAAGTAACAAAAAACACTTTTAAATAAAAAAAAATGTTTTTTACGAAAAATATAAAAGTTGTTGGACAAATTTTTTTTTCCTATTATAAAAATAGGTACAAGGAGTTGGTTCAAATCCTGAGTACTATAATACCATCGCACTGTATTACCGACAGTCACGTCAACATCTAATCCCATCAACTGTACTATGGAGACTATACACTATACTTTCCATAGACTATACTTTTAGCTGTTTGAAATTTTTCTTTATTGTTATTTCCTTCTGTTACTTTATGCATATTCTACTATTGTTATAAATGTGAATGTGAGTTTGTTTGTTACGTTTTTTTATTTTTGGAGGTACTAGAAGTAGGTTACTTTTAATTTAAACTAACTATACTTTCAACTGTTTGGAATATATATTTATTTTTATGTCCGTCTGTCATTTATATGAGTTATCGAGTTATAAATACAAAAAAGTCAAAAACAAAAAAGTTATGACTGTGTTATAAACCAAATTTTACGCGGGTGAAACCGCGGGCACAGCTAGTGTTAGTATAATATTATAACAATACAATTTATAACTACCCACAATTAAATTACAACAAATAAAATAAAATAAATTCTTTATACTAAAATAAAACAATATAATAATAATTAATTTTCAATCCCTAATTATAAAATGTCCTAATTATAAATGTCCTAATTCCTAATTATAAAATTTAATTAAATTTAAATATAAAAAGTCAAATAGACGTTTCGTCAAAGTACTCGTCCATACTATAATATGCTTTATTAAGCAACATGCCAAACAGTTCTCGTTTAAATGTGTCCACTTCCTGCTCTTTAAGGAAATCTGGCAATTTGTTGAAGATTTTTGCAGCCATATTATATATCGAATTTGAATAAAACGCTGTTTTAACAGGCATGTTTGGATATACCTCAAATTTATTTCTGCATTTTCTCGGGTGTTTATTTTCTGTTACTTTGTATTGATTTGGATATTCTTTTACAAACATGCTTGCCTCATATATATATATAGACCAAAAAGTGTCATAATTTTAAATTTTAGGAAAAATGGCTTACAACTATCCCTTTGTTTTATCCCTGCTATTGCTCTAATGCATTTCTTTTGTATTATAAATAAATTATTATTCTCACATTTTGCTGCGTGTCCCCAAAGCAATATACCATATCTTAAATTTGAGTCAATAAAACCATGATATGCACATAGACAAGTCTTGGAAGATGAAATTGACCTAAGTTTTTTAAGTGCATATATAAATCTACTTAGTTTTCCACATAACTTAGTTATATGTGCTTTCCAATTCATATTGCAGTCCAGATGAATCCTCAAAAATTTTGTTTCCTGTACTTCCTCAATTATTTGGTTACTATGCGATATTGACATGGGTTTTCTTTGTGAGTTATTTAGACGAAACTGCATATATTTTGTTTTATTTAGATTAACTATTAAATTGTTATTACATAGCCATTTTATAATTTCCTCTATAGTATTATTTACCATGGTTTCATAGTCCATTATGTTCGATCCCTTAACTAATATTGTGTAATCATCCGCAAACAATATAATTTTGTGATCTGTAGTTATTGGCAGGTCATTTATATACTGAAGAAATAATAACGGTCCTAATATGCTCCCCTGTGGGACTCCATATTTGATTTCTCTGGTACTTGATTGTAATTTTATTTTATTTTTTTCGTTGTCAATGTAACTGAGTTCTGTAAATTGTTTCCTACCTTCCAAATATGACTTAATTAGCATATACGCTGGACCTCTTATTCCATATTTATATAATTTGGCTAGTAATATATCATGACAAACAAAATCGAACGCTTTTGTCATATCCATGAATACCTCTCCCACGGGTATGCGTTCATTTAGACATTCAGCGACGGTTTTTAGAAGTTCATAAATGGCATTGCTTGTCGATTGGCCTTTTCTAAATCCAAATTGAGAATTACTTAAAATATTGTATTTCTCCAAGAAATTATATATTAAATTATAAATAACTTTTTCAAATATTTTAGAAAAAACTGGAATTAAAGCAATCGGTCGATAGTTTTCGTAGTTGTCTTTGTCGCCTTTTTTGTGTAAAGGTTTTACCAATGTGATTTTAAGCATTTCAGGAAATGTTCCTTGTTCCAATGACATATTAATTAAAAATCGGCCAAGTGCGAGTCGTACTCGCCCATTAAGGGTTCCGTAGCAGCAAGTAACATAATATTAAGACTTTGATCGATGTTTTAATAATAGTGTATTTTTTTAAATTAATAAAAAAAAATTATTATAGATCTAACTACGAGCTCGTATATGCGAGCCCATATAGGGTTGTGATAGCTAAACAAGCTAATATATATTTCAGTTTGACAAGATAAAGTTTTATTCTAATATGAGTAGGTACAGTATTCCCAAATTAATAATGCGCATGCAGATCTTCGTAATTTTGGTTTTCCCGGAAACACCCGAATCATTGCACCGTAAGAGTCCTAAACAATGCACTTGCATTTTGCACCTTGTTCGAAAGAAATAGGAGTCAATATCATGTGTACACAATCGAAAACATTCTTCCGACGCTCGAAAATACGACCGTTGTCGAACAGTGACGAATTGTGAAAAAATTTGACGTAAACGAAAACAGTGAAAAAATTTCTATGCGCATTAATCGTAAGAGCCCTAAACAATGCACTTGCATTTTGCACCTTGTTCGAAAGAAATAGGAGTCAATATCATGTGTACACAATCGAAAACATTCTTCCGACGCTCGGAAATACGACCGTTGTCGAAAAGTGACGAAGATTTCTATGCGCAATATCACTTTGGGAGACCTGTATATATTTTATGTATTTAGATGTGAGGAAATGAACAGAACATTTTAAAACTTATTAGGTTGACGTTTTATAGTAAGTATTTACCTATTTCTAAGCAGTGATTAAGTTTAAAAGAATAATTTCGATGTAAGTAATCAAAATATTTTTTATTCAACTAAAACATTATCAAATCGTAAACGTACTTAGCATTCGCAAATGTATCGAAAAATTAGCTCCGTGCGCACGAGCTTCAACAACGTTTTGGTTAGAACAGTCGGCATCCTGCCCCCCGCGCGCTTCGCAACCCTATTTGTGAAGCCACGCCCCGCGTGAATTATAATAATTATTTACTTAGGCACCTAATATAGATTTATCATTAGAAAATAATGGCTCACGGTTTAGGCATAAGGTTTATATTTATGAAATTAAATGATTTATTATTATTTTTATATTTGAGTTGATTGAATGAAAGGTATATTGCGGTTTACGATTTATGACGTATTAAAAAAAACTACTTACTAGATCTTGTTCAAACCAAATTTCGGAGGAAGTTTACATAGTAATGTACATCATATATTTTTTTTAGTTTTATCATTCTCTTATTTTAGGGACCAACTTTTTACCACTTTAGAAGTGTTTCTCGCGCAAACTATTCAGTTAAGATTAAAATGATATTAGAAACGTCAATATTATTTTTAAGACCTATCTATAGATACCCCACACGTATGCGTTAGATGAAAAAAAAAATTTAGAGTTTTAGTTCTAAGTTTGGGGACCCCCAAAATTTATTGTTTTTTTTTATATTTTCGTGTAAAAATCCTAATGCGGTTCTTGGATACATCTATTTACCAAGTTTCAATAGTATAGCTCTTATAGTTTCGGAAAAACGTGGCTGTGACATACGGACGGACAGACAGACAGACAGACATGACGAATATAATATAAGGGTTCCGTTTTTTACTACGGAACCCTAAAAATGCTAAAGGCTTTTCCAATTGCTCAGAATAGTATTTAATTACTTTAGTCGTCACAATGGATTCAGTAATACTGTATGTGAATGATCAGCCTTGTCCACACTGGGTTATTCCTATACCTGGTGATGGTTCGTGTTTATTTCATTCTTTGTCATTCTCTATGTATGGTAATATTGAGTCGTCGTATGATATTAGACTTGCTTTAATCGAGTATGTGGTAGCGCATAACAAAATAACCGTTTTCAAAATACAAAAAGAAATGAGAACCCATCAAAAACAATACTTGTCAAAAAAAACAGGTCTCGCAGCTCAGTTGTTCTGCGGTAAAAAGTTGTGAGATCCATGTAATACCAAGTCGGTTATTAATTTATTCAGTCTCTACTTAAGCGACTTTCTGTCTTAATACGTCCAGTCTCTAAGACCACGATCGTGGTCCATAACAATTGAAAATCAATTGTGTCTGGAATCTCCGTACTCGAAGCATTATGTTGTTACGTAATAATTAACAGCATCTTATAGTGACGCATATCAATATTAAAATTCTTTAATGTTTTATATAAATATATTGAGACTTGGCCATCGCACTAAATAATTGAATTTACATGTGTTTTCAGGCGATTGAATTTACACGTGTTTTCAGGCGATGACCAAGTCTCAATATATTTATATAAAACATCAAAGAATTTTAATATTGATATGCGTCACTATAAGATGCTGTTAATTATTACGTAACAACTCAATGCTTCGAGTACGGAGATTCCAGACACAATTGATTTTCAATTGTTATGGACCACGATCGTGGTCTTAGAGACTGGACGTATTAAGACAGAAAGTCGCTTAAGTAGAGAATGAATAAATTAATAACCGACTTGGTATTACATGGATCTCACAACTTTTTACCGCAGAACAACTGAGTTGCGAGACTTGTTTTTTTTGACAAGTATTGTTTTTGATGGGATAATTATTAGTCAGTTAATTTTCGCTTTTTAGTGTGGTGACTTCTTGTGGTTCTGGAAGTCGGTGACATGTTTTTGTTAAGGTTATTTTCATATATTGGTTCCGAATCGGAATCTACGTGGTCCACTTTTAAAAAAAAAAGGTACGAATTATTGCGTGAAAAAAATGCTTTTTTTTTTCAGGGATTTCAAGGTGATGTTATTTTTTATCATCATGGCCTAATCCATAAGATCGGTGCAACACATGTTAGAAGGATCCCAACTAGTAGTAATTTAGGAAGCATTGGCGATCCAAATGTAATGAAACCATTGTCCCTTGTATTAGGATTGGCTGTTGGAAGAAGAACAAGAAACGTATTTTTTCTTAGACTTTCCTGTTATTATGAGTATATTATGAGGAATCATTCAACAGTACCCAAATTTACCGTACCACTGACATTTGTTGGTATTCTATATTTATACGATTATATTATATTACTAGCTACCTGTCCCGGCTTCGCACGGGTGCTATGTATGTACTAATGTGTTTTTATTATCAATGAATTGCAGACCATTAATGCAGGCGACCACTACTACTATTAAGCAACTGCAAGTAGCAATCGCATCCACTATGCCGAGCTAGTGCTGATCCTACTTGCACTTGCAATCTGATCCTACACTAAGTCACTTCACGGTCTGTATTACCCCGGATCGGCAGACTCTTATCTACTCAGTTAAGCGCTAGTATATATACATATTATGTATGTTACACTGTACAACTTTTCTAAAATAAATAAATAAAAACACATCAACATCTATTTTTAGTTGCAATAAAAAGAGCAAAGCAACAAAAATATGTTATTTGATGCACAACAAAAATTAGAAAAAACATCAATCAATCAAATTGTCACGCTAGGGATAGGCAGAGCCAATAAAGCGCCATTTGCCACGGTCCTGACACAACTACCTAGATTCCTTTACATCCACAATTCTCTTCATATAAGCTGTATGCATTTATAAACACAGCTTTCTTAAGGAAGCTTAAAACATACACTTTTGATATTTATCATTTAAACCTAACCCTATCTAAACTATTTTAAAATGTATGTTAAACTGTTAATACAATTAAGCCCAAGTCCTCATACAAAAAGAATGATGTCCTTTGTTGATTAGAAAATATATAAGTACTTACTTTGATTTCGACATTCAATACATAGAGATAAGTATATTATGATTTAATAACGCTTTTCGTCATGCACGAAATTCACGAACACATTCCGTTGAACTTTTTGTTGTCTTTTGTGATGTTTTTTTAATATTGTTTTCCTTTTTTTGTTTTTTTTTTCCTAAAATTGCGACAATAATTTGCTTTTCTGTAGTTTAGTATCAAATCAAGTCCATTTGAACAAAAATCCTGCTAGACGAGTTTTTGTATTGTTTAGTAATGCGCACCTAAAGAAAACACGTGCTTTTGAAAGGTAATTAAAATTGGTTTGTTATTTACGTTTTTCTACTTTAATTTGTTTGCCTAGAACATTAAAATTAAAAAATCCTTCAATTAATTTTGGATTTGACTTACTTTGTTACCAACCTGTGGATTTGACTGAATTTGATAATTAGGTTTGTGGATTTGACTCTGTTTGATTGTACATATTTGGGATCTAGCAAGGTTTTGATAGTTAGCAAAGGGAAGAGCAGGTGTAGACAACTTTGGTAATAAAAGACAATGTGATTTTTAATTTCTATTAGGTTCACGTGAAAGAAACATTTACAAACAACTTGACTGTTTGTAAATAATTTTTAAAAAGTATTTTAAGTAGCCTAAATCTAAATTGTCAATATGTAGTATTGTAAATTATTTAAATTATCAACATTGTAAATTATGTGGATATTTTTCTTATTACCAGCACCTTCATTTCATAAGCTTGGTCATTTTTTGAAATAGATTTGTAAGAAACTTGGTGGAAAATAGTATCTTTTTTTTCTTAAGGACATGCATTGGTATTAATGATATACCAGATCATTAAAAATGTAGATCCGCGGATAAGGACCCAACAATCGAAAGTTAAAACGGTGGGAAATGTTTAACTTTCGATGCGTAGCCCTTTATTGTTCAGGGCTGCCATTTGTACGATTTATATCGTATTTTTACGATTTGTCCCGGCTTCGATTGATGACAGGCGTGGACGAACGGTTAGCGATTGGTTTGTTGCGCGTAAAGTCCCCGGTTCGAATCCCGGTCGAAGTAATTATTTGTTTCATAGCTTTTATTTGTAATATTTCATAATTACATTAAATATTGCAAATATTTGTTAATGAAAAAGGTGGATATTTGCTTCGGGTCTGGTTATCAAAGAGTGGTGGGCAGTAGTACTCAGTCCGCCGATCCGGGGTAGTGGTGGTACTACAAATATACGGAACGTGAAGTTTTTTTTTTATTTTTTTTATTGTGACTCGACATATAACAGCACCCCGCTTGATGTTAAGCCGAAGTGTGGCCTATGAATGAATGTCACTGCTACTACAATTCAATAACTGTGAGTAGCAATCACATCCACTGTGCCGGCCTAGATGGAACCGGCAACTTACAAGCTGATCCCGAAACGTGACCAAATCACTTCACGGTCTGTATACTTGTAACTGGTGGTACTACCCCAGATCGGCAGACTGGGTACCACTGCCTACCACTCTTTGATAACCAGAAGCAAATATCCATCTCTTTTTTTTATTAACAAATATTTAATATTACAAATAAAAACCATGAAACAAATATTTGCTCCGACCGGGAATCGAACCCGGGACTTTAGGCGCAACAAACCAATCGCTAAACCGTTCGTCCACGCCAGTCGTCGAAGTGATTTGGTCGCGTTTCGGGATCAGCTTGTAAGTCGCCGGTTCCATATAGGCCGGCATAGTGGATGTGATAGCTGCTTACAGTTATTGATTGTAGTAGCTGTGACATTCATTCATGGACCACACTTCAGCCTAACATTAAGCGGGGTGCTGTCATATGTCGAGTCACAATAAAAAAAAATGTATGTTTTACGTACGATCCAAACATCGAAATAGTACATGAAATTCACGACTTTTTATAATGTTCTATCTAATACTCTGATTTTGTCTGACGACAATCTTACAATACATGATGAGCTCACAAAGTATGAACCCAGACCCATCCCGCCATTATTTAACAACAATAAAACACCAGGGAATCCCCTTCTTTATGATTAATACGATAAAAGTTTCTAATTAGGGGGTACAGTTAATATTTTATTTATTAGTTAAAAATTAAAACTATTTTCAAAATAAAAAATGTGATAAGTAATGGGCATTTTTTATTTTTGAGTTGTTGTTACAGTTACAAAACACAATTAAAATAAGCAGCCAAATTCTTAATTACTCCCTGTGCTTTGGAGGGCAAGCAAAGACGGTGCCCGCACTTCTTCTTAAAAATCTGTTAAAGAAGTGAAAACATGTAAATCCATTAAGTGCAGCGATATGCTTGCCACCTGTTCCGTTTATTAAAAAAACAGGCAAGGAGTGGACACTGTTACAGATGTCTCTGACCACACCGCAAGGTATAAAGGGTCGTGAGCATATTTCGTTTCAATTCGTAATTATTACTCTACCGATGGTACTAATATTGTTGAAATTAAACAAAACATATTTACTAAGTTTAAAAATGGCCGGCAATTAACGACATCCCGACTTTCAACTACACTTCACAAAATGGTTGGCAACGTCTACTCCATGCATGTATGTTAGATGAAAGGTAAAAGTTTTCATCCTATTTTACTTAAATTTTGTTACTTTCTATTGTGATCTTTGCTGTGGTGGCTTTCTTGCTAATTTGGGAACAGTTTCAACAATTTTGTTGCAGGTTTCGTCCATTAATTATTTTATTATTAAATAAACATACGCAAACAGCACAAAGCGCGACGGTAAAACTTTTTGCAATAAAAACAATATGGCTAATTTGTCATACAAATTAACGCTCGCTGATTGGCTAGAAAAGATTTGACTTATTTTGATATTGAAAAGTCATGGATATGTCTTCTTTTGATAATAATAGCTGGTTTAATTTATGTTTATCTCTTCAAATATGTAGATTTGGCTTTTTTAGGTAAATTTATATTGTGAATTTTAACACGAAGAACAAACTCGTGTACTCAGTTAAAAAATAACAAAATATGGATTTGACTTGATTTGATACTACACGACACAATTTGTTTTCGGCATATTTAAAAATTTAAAAACGTACAAACAAAACACTACTACAGTATTGATTTCGATTAATCTATTTGATTTGACAGGTCGCGACGCGTCGTATACTTTGTGACTTACGAGTTTTAAAGCTCATAATTCTACAGCCATTATCGAGATGCCGTAAGATGCCGAGTGTACACGAATGCACAACGAATGTCGCAAGTGTCAGTTAAGTTATTCAGAACAATAGCGTCTTTACATCATTGTAATAAATCCCATAATTCTTTAGCAATTTCTTTAGAATTTCTATCTCATTTTCTCCCACGTTAAATCTTATGAATTTATGTTTTGTCTCTTTTTACTGTCGTTTACTTCAACTAACGGACATTCACATTTATAATAATAGTAGGATAATAATAATAATAATTTATTATAATATAATAATTTGTTTTAAATTCTCAAGAGCTTGATATGTTTTTCTTAGTTTACCCAAAATAAATTTCTGAACGAATGCAAAATGAATTTCTGAACGCGCGCAATTTTGTATGGGAAAATGTTTTTTCTTTTATTTTATTTATTATAAAAGATTTTTTTCTAAAATAAACGTAGCCTAAGTAACTCCTTGTTATATCAGCTACCTTCCAATAAATGTCCCGTCACAATCAGTCCAGCCATTCAAGAGATTAGCCGGAACAAACAGACAGACAGACAGACAAAATATTTAAAAAAAATTAATTTGGTGTTAGTACCGTATATATATTCATATACATTTATTAAAAAACGTTTATTTTAATATTACAAACAGACACTCCAATTTTATTATATGTATAGACTAGCTGTCCCCGCAGTTTCACCCGAGTAAAATTAGGTTTTAACTCAGTCATAAAAAAGCATCGATGCTTACATATGTTTACGATCTTAAACATCGATGAAAAAAGGGAGGAAGTTCTCAATTCTACTTATTTTGTATTTATAACTCGATAACTCATATGAAAATGACAGACGGAAATAAATATATATTCCAAACAGCTAAAACTATAGTTAATTGGAAACTATATGTAGTGTATGTGCAGCAAAGACATACACACTACATCCATAACATTGTCGGTGTTTGTTTTGCTTTTGAACATATTTGTGACTTAACATGTAAAACACAAACGTATACACATGCATGGGTGTCTTGTTTGGTGCCGCTGAGCTGCTCTGATGATGGAGCTCGGGGGCAGGAGACGAAATTCTGGATGTAAACCCATCCACGCTTGATGAGTTTGCTGGGTTTGGGCTCATTGGATTCGTCTTGACTGTAGGAAGCTAAGTGTAGAAAGGTTGGTGCGATGGAAGAGAGCTGATCATGGATCCTCTCAGATCAACAATTCAACAAGAGATAAAACTATAGTGCTTTAACTAAAATTGTTGCTCACTATGAGCTATTGGCTGGACCGTTATCGGACGGAAGACCTGGAGTGTCTGATGATGCACCGTGGGGATGCAGGGGATGTTGAAGGGATATAACTATGGAGCCATAACTGATGTTATTTATTACTGTAAGACTGGTGATATGTCAAAATTGTAAAGAGTAATAATAATAATTAAAAAGGTGAAAAGGGGTTAATTATATACTATTAAATATTATTAAATTTCAGTCACAGGTACTATTTTGAGCTTAATGCTCTTATAGCAGTGAAAGTGCAGTAGGTACCCGACAGAAAATATATTTCGTTGAAAGGGAACATTCTGGACCTGAAGAACCTGATGGTGGAGTGGTGGGCGGAGGTGCCCAGGCTGCTGATCCGGGGTGGTGCCACCACTTGCAGGGGTACGGACCGTGAGGTGATTTGGCCGTGTTTCGGGATCAGCTTGTGAGTTGCATGATGGATGTGGTTGCTGCTTACAGTTGTTGAATTGTAATGGCAGTGGCGTCCATTCGTGGACCGCACTCCGACTTAACATCAGGCGTGGTGCTGTCTTATGTCGAGTCACAATATAAAGATAAAAAATCCTTTTAGATTTCACAGGAGCCACAGGAGAGAGAGCTTTGACTGGAAATGTTTCGTACTACGTTAACAAATAGGTCAGGTGAAGCATTGCACTTGTCGATGGGTCAACAGAAAAAAGACGCACGTATGTGAGAAAGGGAGGCCTAGGTTCGTAATAATCGGTTTACCCAAAAAATTATGGAACGAAATTGGATTGAAATTAAACTGGAAGTTTTTATGGTAGTATGCTACTCGTATTTTATTGAATTATGTCGTGAACTACCTCCATTTAATTCAAAATTGGTAAACTACCTCCATTAAATTCGGAATAAGGTAAAGCTACCACCATTAAGTTGATAACAGCTGGAAAGGTAAAGCTAGACCACCATTAAGTTGGGAACAGCTGGAAAGGTAAAGCTACCACCATTAAGTTGGGAACAGCTGGAAAGGTAAAGCTAACACCATTAAGTTGGGAAAAGTTGGAAAGGTAAAGCTACGATCATTAAGTTGGGAACAGCTGGAAAGGTAAAGCTAGACCACCATTAAGTTGGGAACAGCTGGAAAGGTAAAGCTAACACCATTAAGTTGGGAACAGTTGGAAAGGTAAAGCTACGACCATTAAGTTGGGAACAGCTGGAAAGTAAAGCTAGACCACCATTAAGTTGGGAACAGCTGGAAAGGTAAAGCTACCACCATTAAGTTGGGAACAGCTAGAATAAGGTAAAACTACCTCCATTCAATTGGGAGGAGCTGGAATTTGGTAAAACTACCTTCATTAAATTAAGAATAGCTGGAATTTGGTAAAACTACCTCCATTAAATTGAGAATAGCTGGAATTTGGTAAAACTACCTCCATTAAATTGGGAAGAGCTGAAATTTGGTAAAACTACCTCCATTAAATTGAGAATAGCTGGAATTTGGTAAAACTACCTCCATTAAATTGGGAACAGCTGAAATTTGGTAAAACTACTTCCATTAAATTGAGAATAGCTGGAATTTGGTAAAACTACCTCCATTAAATTGAGAATAGCTGGAATTTGATAAAACTACCTCCATTAAATTGAGAATAGCTGGAATTTGGTAAAACTACCTCCATTAAATTGATAATAGCTGGAATTTGGTAAAACTACCTCCATTAAATTGAGAATAGCTGGAATTTGGTAAAACTACCTCCATTAAATTGGGAATAGCTGGAATTTGGTAAAACTACCTCCATTAAATTGAGAATAGCTGGAATTTGGTAAAACTACCTCCATTAAATTGGGAAGAGCTGAAATTTGGTAAAAGTACCTCCATTAAATTGAGAATAGCTGGAATTTGGTAAAACTACCTCCATTAAAATGAGAATAGCTGGAATTTGGTAAAACTACCTCCAATAAATTGATAATAGCTGGAATTTGGTAAAACTACCTCCATTAAATTGAGAATAGCCGGAATTTGGTAAAACTACCTCCATTAAATTGGGAAGAGCTGAAATTTGGTAAAACTACCTCCATTAAATTGTGAATAGCTGGAATTTGGTAAAACTACCTCCATTAAATTGAGAATAGCTGGAATTTGGTAAAACTACCTCCATTAAATTGAGAATAGCTGGAATTTGGTAAAACTACCTCCATTAAATTGAGAATAGCTGGAATTTGGTAAAACTACCTCCATTAAATTGAGAATAGCTGGAATTTGGTAAAACTACCTCCATTAAATTGGGAATAGCTGGAATTTGGTAAAACTACCTCCATTAAATTGAGAATAGCTGGAATTTGGTAAAACTACCTCCATTAAATTGAGAATAGCTGGAATTTGGTAAAACTACCTCCATTAAATTGAGAATAGCTGGAATTTGGTAAAACTACCTCCATTAAATTGGGAATAGCTGGAATTTGGTAAAACTACCTCCATTAAATTGAGAATAGCTGGAATTTGGTAAAACTACCTCCATTAAATTGGGAATAGCTGGAATTTGGTAAAACTACCTCCATTAAATTGAGAATAGCTGGAATTTGGTAAAACTACCTCCATTAAATTGGGAAGAGCTGAAATTTGGTAAAAGTACCTCCATTAAATTGAGAATAGCTGGAATTTGGTAAAACTACCTCCAATAAATTGGGAAGAGCTGAAATTTGGTAAAACTACCTCCAATAAATTGAGAATAGCTGAAATTTGGTAAAACTACCTCCATTAAATTGAGAATAGCTGGAATTTGATAAAACTACCTCCATTAAATTGAGAATAGCTGGAATTTGGTAAAACTACCTCCATTAAATTGAGAATAGCTGGAATTTGGTAAAACTACCTCCATTAGGAAAGACCCAGGGTGGGGGTGTAGCGGTGTACATAAAGAACATGGTAAATAATATTCCTTTAGTAGTTAAGATAAATAATAGATATATGTGTGACCTTACTGAGGCTCTTTACCTTGACATACAATTAACAAATCATCACTTTCTCTTAGCCGCTGTACATAGAGCAGGGAATGAAGCAGACTGGGCTGTAAGAGACTCTAAACTCTAAGAGAACATTTTGGAAGCATCATCTCATAACACTGTAATAATTAATGGAGACTTTAACTATAATTAAATTATGTGGCCTCTATCTAGCAATCAAAAACTATCTGGTTCCGCAAGCCTATTTCAGAAATCTATATTGGACTCTTCTCTACATCAACTTGTTTCGAAACCAACTCGTTTTAGAACTGGAAACAATCCATCCATCTTAGATCTTGTTATGACCAATGATGAGTTGTTAATAAATGACATCAGGTACATGGCACCAATTGGCAAAAGTGATCACTGTGTTCTGGAATTTGATATTCAAAACCAAACTGTAAACAATACTTATCATGAAACCCAAAGACGATCCTTTCATCGAATAGATTATGAATCATTTGACACTGACCTAAACTTTGAATTATCTCACTCCCGAATCGACCAACTATATGATGTTGAATCTCAGTGGTCTGAATTTCTTAAAGTGGTTAATAATACTATTAACAAACATGCGCCCCTAAGAAGAGCCCGAACAAAGAAAACCAATAAACCCTGGATAAATAACTATATAATGAGGGTGGGAACAGTATTTATTTTATATTTTTTTCTAAATATAGACATTTTAACTTAAAATATGACATTAATTTTTTTTCTGTAGGTCTTCAAATTACTTCACAATATTTTTTTAAAGATTGCAATAAATGTCCACCGGCTCATGTTTTCGTTGAGCCACATGCGTTGGCCGTGACGTCATCGGATATCTTTCTTTGGGAAGCTTCATCGCGCGCACGTTATATTTTATTATTCGGGAATATTATAATAATGTCTTCTCAAAGTACGGTGTATAAATACTGTATTATTTCTCAATGTACGAATACTTCGATCAGTACACCAAATAAAATGTTTATTTGTGTGCCAAAAGGTGAAAAATTGTTTTCTCTCTATAGCTGCTATTCGCGAACTAGTTTACTAGGTATTAGACAAGAAGCAACAGCTTATATACCTAGACCTACCCTAAGACTGTTTTGTTTTAATAAATATTTGGTGTGGTAAAATCACTCAAATTTGGTTCAGCAATATGGTTATTTTAGATGTAATAATTTCGCGAATAATAAACATCTTTTGAACTAAATTGGATAATTTTAAAACCTATTATAATTATTTTAAATTGAAATATTATAAGATAATAAAAAACACAATTTTCAAACGACCGACCGACTGTCAAAAACTGGGGACGTTTCTTTTATCACATGTTCATGCTTACATCAAACGCATTAAGCAGGCAAGCCCTGTTTTTTTTACATTTTTTTTATTGTGACACGACATCTGATCTCGACCCACCTGATGATAAGCAAGAGGAGATCCAAGAGTGATGACGACTGAATAAAACGAGTTCGTTCACGGTTGCCTTAGTCGTCGTCACTATGCCGACCAAAGGTCCTTCTTCACGCATCACTTTAAGGATCCAAGGTCATAGGATAGAGAGAACACGACACCATTTTGTCGATTGTTCTACAAAGAAAAGACGCACCTCTTTAGTTCGACTGCCAATTCGGTCGATAGAATGCGGATGCTTTCCCCGACCTGTGCGGGTATTACGGGTGTGAAAAGACGAGATAGGAACAAGGCTAAAGAGCTCTTCGAAACATTCTCCTTGGTATAGGCGATAAAGGACGCACAAAGCCGTCATGTCTCTGCGTAGTGGCAGGGGCTCCAGAGTTCGCGTGACCTCTGCATTCGGACAGCTCAGCGCTGCAATGAATCCAGGGCATTGAGAAGATGTCGTTGGCAGAGTCGTCCCAGAGATGCGAACAGTACTCCGCGCAAGAGCGAATCTGAGCCTTGTATAAAAGCACGCAAAGCTCTGGCGCGAAGAACCACTGCACCTTCGTCAGGATGCCAACAAGGTCATCCTGTCTTATTGGCCCGCAGGCACCACTGTGATTCAAGTCGCAGCAAAGGGACATTCCAAGAACAAGGGACAAGGGTTGCAACAATGGACATCTTGTTGCAACTTTTCAATAGGGAAATAAAATATGAACATGCATAAAAGTTATATAAGCTATTATTAAATTAAATAAATAAAAATAAATATTGTCAATTATTTTTAGGGAGTTTATAGTTTGGCCACCTCGGTGTTTACCTTTTAGAATAGCTTTTAGAAATAGTTATTTCAATGTTCAGTCAATAATAGACTGTTTTGAAATACAAATTATAAATATATTTATTTATTTGTACATTATTTAACGAACTCGTAAAGTTATGTACAAATAAATAAATAAATGATTAAAACAAGACCAATAAATATGCGAGTTTGGTCTATTCTAAACAAGTGCGAAACGAATAATGAATGAATGTTAGGCCGTATAGGTAGATGATGACGTCACGCTTTCTTAAGTGAAGGCCAGCTAATGAATCGAGGTATAGTGTTTTAAGTAAATTTAAAAGCTTTATAACTTTTTAAATACGTATCGTATCGAAGTGAAATAAAAACTATTGGTTTAGTTATATTGCGATCTTTAATCTTAGTCAATAAAAAATATATTTTTTTTCATTTTTCCCACGCTCATTGAACTAACAAAGAAAAAGAAAAAGTTATGGAATGCATACACAAAAGATAAATGTACTCTTCACTATGACGCATTTAGACAATGCAATAATAAGTGTGTAAGTGAAATTAAATAATATGTTTTGAAATTTTTATTTTCTTGCCCGCAATATGTTCGAGATATAAATGTAAATATTGTGGGCTGGCAACACTCTTACTTACCTTCAGACGCGTGGCGTTAGCCATTTGTTGTACGAATCAATTAAAAACCTTATATTGTTTGATAAGTTATTTTTATTCACGTAAATGTACGTTGCAGTCTATAATCCGCAACAGTTTGTATTATTGACATAACCGTTTTTTAATACATGTATATGATACGGTACATACACCAAAATAACGTTCAAAAAATTTTTTTTTTGTCGGTCTGTCTGTTCCGGCTAATCTCTTGAATAGCGGGACCGATTTTGACGGGACTTTTATTAGCAGGTAGCTGATGTATTAAGGAGTAACTTAGGCTACGTTTATTTTAGAAAAAATCTTTTATAATAACTAATTTTAAAAAAAATTGCCATACAAAATTGCTTGCGTTCAGAAATTCATTTTGCGTGCGTTCAGGAATTCATTTTGGGTAAACTAAGGAAAATTCATCAAGCTGTTGAGAATTGAAAAAATATTAATATGACATCCTTACTTATATAATAAACGCGAAAGTTTGTGAGTATGGATGGAATTTTATTAAATTGATTTTAATGAAACTTTACAATAATATAGCTTATACATCAGAATAACACATAGGCTATAATTTATAAACATATTGTGTGAATAATAAATAAAATAAAATAATATTTTCCCATACAAAATTGCGTGCGTTCAGAAATTGCGCTATTTTGGGTAAACTAAGAAAAATATATTCAAGCTGTTGAGAATTGAAAACAAATTATTATATTATCCTTACTCATTACCTATATTATAAACGCGAAAGTTTGTGAGTATGGATGGATGGATCCATACTCAAAATCTTTTAACAAAGATAAAACATTATCCCATACAAAATTTATGCTTGCGTTCAGAAATTTATTTTGTAGTGACTACGGAAAACATCTCAAGCTACTTGATGTTAAGAATTAAAAAAACATATTGTCAATTTTGGCAAATCAGTCAATCAGTATAAAGAAACTATTCCTCAAAAACCTATAGTAATTTTATTGAGAAGAAAAGTTAATAAGCAGGCCTAAAAAAAGGCACGCTGTATGTTACGAATGAGATAAACGAGAAAACTATAAAGTGAGGCACCTTCATAATTTTTCAAACACCAATAATTTCTAGCATGATTTTAATCTAGAACTTATTAAAGACGATGACGATATAAAGGAACATAAACATAATAATAACAGCTCAGGTGAATTATGGAATGCTGAAACAAAAATCTTGAAAGTTTTATAAAAGGAAAAATTGGATAAAAGGACGTATGTAATTAACGTTTACAAAGACGGTTTGTTGAAAGTTTAAACTAGACGAGATTAATAGTTAATAATTAACTTAACAAGATTAATAGTTTTAAATACCCCCATAAGAGAGAAACATGAGATGACCTGACAGGCTGGTGTACGAACTATCATTTACATATCAGATGGTACATTATAATGATAGATTTTGAATTATCTGCGACGAAAAATGAACGCATTATGAGGGCACCTCCGAAAATAGATTTAAGAAGACATTTATTTTATTTTGATATACAACTTCATTTATTTCTTTTCTTTGCTGGAAGGATGTTGAAAAATAAAAACAAATTGTACATTTTGGCATATCAGTAAAAGTATAAAAGTAAGTATTGCCTAAAAACCTATAATATTTATAAAGAGAAACAAATATATAAATTTTCTCAATACACAACAACTTAAGTTAAGCTAATCTGTAACATGGCATTCATTCACTTTTAGGCGGTACGAAGTTCGCCGGGTCAGCTGCTGCTAAAGTATTTACAAACAAACTTTAACAGATATTCCCCATAAGTCTTCTGTGGATTTTAATTTTATTTCTGTAAAAGTTTTTATAATGATGTTAGAAGAAGTAACGTGATGAAAAAAGTCAGCATTGCAAACTGGTACATTTGCCTTAAAGAGTAAAGTAGATGCTAATTGCGACGATTCTAGATGCTTAGCCGTTTGAAAGGGTATGTTAGTAAAAAAAAAATCGAACTCTTGAGCCAGGTCTATATTTGAGTTAACGGGTCCACGCATAGTATTAAGCGTCATTACTACTAGCCATTAGCTTGGCCGTTATCAAATTTAAGATTTGGGGTTATCTGAGGGTGGACTATCAGGATGCAAAGGATATGTATGAGATATAACTATTATCATATAACTTAAGTTGTTTCTTACTAAAGGCTTTAGTTGGGCTGTTATCAAATCGAAGACCTGAATACCTGATGATGCACCATGAGGAAGCAAGGGATATTTAGAAGATATAACTATATTTTCTTAGATTTTGCGCAAACATTGATTAATGATATAAACAAATATTATGCGGCTTACTATCGCATTTATTTTATTTTGGCTGCATAGCGTTCTCTAAACGTCAGTCAATCAATCAATCAAATTGTCACGCCTTTTTCCCACAGGTATAGGCAGAGACAATGGAGCGCCACTTACCACGATCCTTACACAACTTCCTTGCTTCCTTCACATCCACAATTCTCCTCATACAGGCCCTGTGGTTATGGGCACTAGGCACTAGCTTTCTTAAGGATGTCTCCGATTTGGTCGGAAAACACTCTCCTGGGCCTGCCTTGTTTAACGCATCCATTCACATCCGATTTATAAATTCCTTTCGTCAATCTACTTTCACTCATCCTTTCCATGTGCCCAAACCATCGAAGCATTCCTTTGTCAATCCTTGTAACTACATCTTCTTTCAAACCACATCTATCACGCAATGTGCTATTCCTTATTCTATTCGCTATTGTCACTCCACATACACTCCTTAACGACCGCATTTCTACAGCGTTAATTCTACTCTCATGCTTCTTCTGGCATACCCAACCTTCACTTCCATACATTAATGTAGGAACAAGCACTGCATTATGAACAGCCATCCGAGACTTTTGGGACATTACTTGGCTGTTCATTATACTATGGATGGCGCCGTTTACTACGTTACCCTTTTGCACTCTTCTCTCAATATCTTCATCACACTTTCCATCCCTAGTAAACATACTTCCCAAGTAAACAAATTGTTTGACTTGTTCCACTTTCTTTCCGTCTATCATTATCTCACATTCTGTCATTTCATCCTCTCTCTCCAAAACCATTACTTTAGTTTTACTTACATTCACTTTCATACCTTTCTTTTCTAAACGTCTCTCGAAACGTCGGAATAATAAAATAAAATTGTAAAATCAAAACTTATGTCATAAATCTTGTTCATTATCTAATTTTCCTAAATAACTTAAATGATAAATACTATTACTAGGATCCTTTTTAGCACGTTTTTATAAGCTTGTATGTATGTATGTATGTAACTAACCAATTATGTAACGGAATCTGAGCACGATTTTTAGCTATCTCCAGAAGTCTAATTAATTCGAAACTTTGCATACGTATTAAGAGCCAATGACAATGCCATAATTTGTTAACAATTTCCCATTATCCTTGTTAGGGCCGCCGGGATTAATATATTCTTTTTATAGATCCTCTATGAGAGAGTGAAAGGGACAGAGCTAGTGCGCGATCTGCGCATGCCAGCTGTCCGAGACTGCAACCTTAGACGGTATTCGAGGTCCGATATCTAAGCTACTCAATTAAATCATTTTGAAAATCTGAAAGCACAGGAATTTCAAGTGAATTTAGAGTTTTTCAACCGTATTTTCGAGTGGATTTCATCGCTTTTCATTTTCCGGGAAATTCGAAAAAAAAAATTTCAGTAGCTATCGGAATTATCTAAGCAGCAAAGTCAACGGATAAAAGGCGGAGGAAAAAAAATATTGCTCCTGCAATATTTCGAGTGATTTTCGAATGGATATTTTATTTTCCGAAAACTTCATATTTTCCAGAAAATCAAGAAAATTCATTTTGCTTAGCACTTGAAAATTAATACTAGGTGCGCTCGAAAAAAATAAAGAACGCAGGATTTTCGAGCGAATTTCAAGTGTTTCAACCGTATTTTCAAATGACCTTCAGCGTTCGTCATTACCGGAAAATCAAGAAAATTTATTTTGCAGCTACGATATAGTTATCTTAACACATGGAAATTAATACCAGGTACGCTCGAAAGAAATAAATAACGCAGGATTTTCAAGCAAATTTCGAGTGTTTCAACCGTATTTTTAAATGACCTCCAGCGTTTGTCATTTCCGGAAAATCAAGAAAAATAATTTTGTAGCTACGATTTTCTTGATTTTCCGGCGCTGCTGCCCGAAATCAAAACCTCGTTTGCATAAACTGGAATTATAATATAATTTTGACGGAAAAAAAGAATCATTTTACGACACATTTAGTAGTCTTATACATGACAACGAAGACATTTCTAATATTATTATTTGTTATCAGTAGTGAGTGGGCCCGCATCAAGCATTGTTAAAAGTATGCCAGTCACCAGTAACTATTACCCTATTGTTTGGGAAATGCTTACCAAATGATTCAAAAATAAACGCGCCTTAGCTACTAATTATTTAGATAAATTATTTTAATTTAAACATTTGAATATAGAATCAGCTTTAGGATTGTAGAATTATTTCTTTTCTTTAAATAAGCATTGTCACAATTAAATATTCCGGATTTGTGTAGTTTCTTATTATTTTACATGACATTGCGTAACTTAGACCCTGTTACCAGACGCGAGTTTGAACAGAGTGTCTATTAGGAACAATTAATACCCACATTTGAAATTTTAAAATCTTATTAAAAAACGTGTTCGTGTATTAGAAATGTCTGAAAACTTCTGCGCATCTGACTACTCTTGCCAACTTACGTGACGCGAACTATAATTTAAGTACAATGCGTTTTTAACAAATCGCTTGAAAATTTGCAAAACGGGCTACACTATTTTCGCTACACTATTTTGGCTATAATGGATTACACATAAGATATAGATATATACTGTTGCGGGCTTTTTTGTAGGTCTATTTAAGATAAACATTTTCATCGTACATTACATATGTGTAACTCTAGCGGTTTTGGAATCGCACGCCAGAATAGCTCGCAGATGGTAGATTTTTATCCTACTTACTTAACACTTATCGTCATATTTTAGACAATTTACAAAATGGTGTCAATTCTCTTGGCACACGATTATCCTAAAATCCCCTAAAATTATTAAACTGGAGTGTGATCTATGAATGGGGGTGACTGCTACTACTTTTAAATAACTGAAAGTAGCAGTCGAATCCTCTATGCCTAGTTGGAACCGTCAACTTGTTTTTTCGATTTTAAAGTTTATCTGAAGAAGTCTGGGAGGGAACATAAAAAAACACGTATCACTGCATTAGATTACTTGTCATTATACTGTATAACATTTACATAATAACAATTTCACCATCATTTTACAATTATATTCATGAAACACAAGTATTACGAATAATTAAAATCTGTCTCCTGTAACTACCGCCAAAACTCATCTATCCAACAAAATGCGTTCGGAAATTAATTGTGTTACTATTACAAAAGTACAGTTTTTCTATTTCTATTAACGTGAAATTAAGTTTTTATTTACTCAAACCATTATAACATTCAATATGGTACATTATTACTTATTTACTAGCTGACCCGGCGAACTTCGTACCGCCTAAAAGTGAATGAATGCCATGTTACAGATTAGCTTAACTTAAGTTGTTGTGAATTGAGAAAATTAATATATTTGTTTCTCTTTATAAATAATACAATATAGGTTTTTAAGCAATATATTTTTACTGATATGCCAAAATGTACAATTTGTTTTTATTTCTCAACATCCTCCAAAGAAAAGAAATAAATAAAGTTGTATATCAAAGAAAATAGATGTCTTCTTAAATCTATTTTTGGAGGTGCCCTCATAATGCGTCCATTTCTCGTTGCAGATAATGCATTCAAAACCTATAATTATAATGTACCATACGGACTGGACAGGGATAGGCAGAGTCAATAAAGCGCCATTTGCCACGGTCCTGACACAACTACCTAGATTCCTTTACATCCACAATTCTCTTCATACACTTTTGATATTTATCATTTAAAATATTTTAGAGCTTTTCCTAACCTATCTAAACTATTTTAAAATGTATGTTAAACTGGTAATACAATTAAGCCCAAGCCCTCATACAAAAAGAATGATGTCCTTTGTTGATTAGAAAATATATAAGTACTTACATTGATTTCGACATTCAATACATAGAGATAAGTATATTATGATTTAATAACGCTTTTCGGCATGCACGAAATTCACGAACACATTCCGTTGAACTTTTTGTGATGTTTTTAATCTTGTTTTCCTTTTTTTTGTATTCCGAAAATTGCAACAATAATTTGCATTTGTTTTCGGCATATTTAAAAAATTAAAAACGTACAAACAAAACACTACTACAGTAATTTGATCTATTTGATTTGACAGGTCGAGACGCGTCGGTTACTTTGTGACTTACGAGTCTATGTCATTGTATTAAAGCTCATAATTCTACAGCCATTATCGAGATGCCGTAAGATGCCGAGTATACACGAATGCACAACGAATGTCGCAAGTGTCAGTTAAGTTATTCAGAGCAAAAGCGTCTTTACCTCATTGTAATAAATCCCATAATTCTATAGCAATTTCTTTAGAATTTCTATCTCATTTTCTCCCACGTTAAATCTTATGAATTTATGTTTTGTCTCTTTTTACTGTCGTTTACTTCAACTAACGGACATTCACATTTATAATAATAGTAGGATAATAATAATAATAATTTAATATAATATAATAATTTGTTTTAAATTCTCAAGAGCTTGATATGTTTTTCTTAGTTTACCCAAAATAAATTTCTGAACGAATGCAAAATGAATTTCTGAACGCGCGCAATTTTGTATGGGAAAATGTTTTTTCTTTTATTTTATTTATTACTAGCTACCTGTCCCGGCTTCGCACGGGTCCTATGTATGTACTAATGTGTTTTTATTATCAATGAATTTCAGACCATTAATGCAGGCGACCACTACTACTATTAAGCAACTGCAAGTAGCAATCGCATCCACTATGCCGAGCTAGTGCTGATCCTACTTGCACTTGCAATCTGATCCTACACTAAGTCACTTCACGGTCTGTATACTTGTAAGTGGTGGTATTACCCCGGATCGGCAGACTCTTATCTACTCAGTTAAGCGCTAGTATATATACATATTATGTATGTTACACTATACAACTTTTCTAAAATAAATAAATAAAAACACATCAACATCTATTTTTAGTTGCAATAAAAAAAGCAAAGCAACAAAAATATGTTATTTAATGCACAACAAAAATTAGAAAAAACATCAATCAATCAAATTGTCACGCTAGGGATAGGCAGAGCCAATAAAGCGCCATTTGCCACGGTCCTGACACAACTACCTAGATTCCTTAACATCCACAATTCTCTTCATATAAGCTGTATGCATATAAACACAGCTTTCTTAAGGAAGCTTAAAACATACACTTTTGATATTTATCATTTAAACCTAACCCTATCTAAACTATTTTAAAATGTATGTTAAACTGTTAATACAATTAAGCCCAAGTACTCATACAAAAAGAATGATGTCCTTTGTTGATCAGAAAATATATAAGTACTTACTTTGATTTCGACATTCAATACATAGAGATAAGTATATTATGATTTAATAACGCTTTTCGGCATGCACGAAATTCACGAACACATTCCGTTGAACTTTTTGTTGTCATTTGTGATGTTTTTTTAATATTGTTTTCCTTTTTTTGTTTTTTTTTCCTAAAATTGCGACAATAATTTGCATTTGTTTTCGGCATATTTAAAAATTTAAAAACGTACAAACAAAACATTACTACAGTATCTATTTGATTTGACAGGTAGCGACGCGTAGGATACTTTGTGACTTACGAGTCTATGTCATTGTATTAAAGCTCATAATTCTACAGCCATTATCGAGATGCCGTAAGATGCCGAGTATACACGAATGCACAACGAATGTCGCAAGTGTCAGTTAAGTTATTCAGAACAAAAGCGTCTTTACATCATTGTGATAAATCCCATAATTCTATAGCAATTTCTTTAGAAGTTCTATCTCATTTTCTCCCACGTTAAATCTTATGAATTTATGTTTTGTCTATTTTTACTGTTTACTTTTTACTTCAACTCACGGACATTCACATTTATAATAATAGTAGGATAATAATAATAATAATAATTTAATATAATATAATAATTTGTTTTAAATTCTCAAGAGCTTGATATGTTTTTCTTAGTTTACCCAAAATGAATTTCTGAACGAATGCAAAATGAATTTCTGAACGCGCGCAATTTTGTATGGGGAAATGTTTTTTCTTTTATTTTATTTATTATAAAAGATTTTTTTCTAAAATAAACGTAGTCTAAGTTACTCCTTGTTATATCAGCTACCTGCCAATAAATGTCCTGTCACAATCAGTCCAGCCATTCAAGAGATTAGCCGGAACAAACAGACAGACAGACAGACAGACAGACAGACAAAAATTTTAAAAAATGTTAATTTGGTGTTTGTACCGTATATATATTCATATACATTTATTAAAAAACGTTTATTTTAATATTACAAACAGACACTCCAATTTTATTATATGTATAGATAAAAGATTTTTTTCTAAAATAAACGTAGCCTAAGTTACTCCTTGTTATATCAGCTACCTGCCAATAAATGTCCCGTCACAATCAGTCCAGCCATTCAAGAGATTAGCCGGAACAAACAGACAGACAGACAGACAGACAGACAAAAATTTTAAAAAATGTCATTTTGGTGTATGTACCGTATATATATTCATATACATTTATTAAAAAACGTTTATTTTAATATTACAAACAGACACTCCAATTTTATTATATGTATAGATATAGATTAATATTAATTATATAACTTTCCTATTATTTCATATTACTTTTCAAAAATATAAATTTTACGTTGGCAATAATTTAGGCGTGTCATCTTAAAATATAGACATTTCTTATGTTTAATTCATTGTCGGTAAGAGAATTACGTTTTCGCTAAAATAACTTACACCCGGTTGTACCAAAAATTTTAATTTACTAATTTGTTAAAAGTATCGTATAAGTAAAAGAAAAATGGGTTGCACCACTCTTTAACTTCACATTTTACATTTACATTAACGGTTATTTTATACGGAGCTAAAACTAGCTTTTAACGTAAAAGTGATAAGTAAAATTTGACATTTGTCATTTATTCTTTGCGCGATGTTTTCAACAAGCTCTTCAAGCTCCGATAATGAATTAATTGAATATATATAACGACTGCATCGAAGAATAAATATGGAAAAGAATGCATCGTGGACCACATGTTGATTAAGGAAAATGATTTTAAGTGCCGCTATCGAATTGATAAGACCACTGCACGACGAATTTGCGGCTTCATTGAACATGAAGTCCGAACAAAAACTCCAAGGTTAGTTTCTAATGTTCCTTTTAATTTGGGCTTATGTTTATATCAATACGCTTTAAAAGGACATCATTTATTTTGTATGAGGACTTGTATTAACCGTTGCATATAGATTTTAAAATAGTTTAATGTACGAAGATTAGTGGCGTAGCATGGGAGTCAGCTGCCCAGGGCGGAAAATAAATTTGCCGGCCCCTTATTTAGGAATTTCAATCATAGGTACAACAAAAATATGAATTTGGCTCAGGCTCGCAATGCTCAGATTAACTCTTGCGCGGTGTACTGTTCGCAAGTCTGGGATGGCTATGCCAAGTATCTTCTCAATGCCCTAGATTCATTGCAGCGCCGAGCTGTCCGAATTATAGGTGATGCAGAAGTCACGCGAACTTTGGAGCCCCTGCACTTACGCAGAGACATGGCGGCTTTGTGCGTCCTCTATCGCCTATACCACGGAGAATGTTCCGAAGAGCTCTTTAACCTTGATCCTACATCGTCTTTTGGCACCGTAATTCCGCGACGGAGGTAGCCGTAAACTGACTCGGTTTTTTCAGTCGTCGTCACTCCTGGACCTCCTCTTGTTTATCATCAGGCAGGTCGAGGTCAGATGTGTCACAATAAAATATATAAATATGGTTTTAGGGTTCTGTGATTTCTAGAATTCCTTAAACTTTATGAGATTAGTTGCAGAACAATCTACATGTTTGAATTATATTATGAAATTATGATTTACAGGCATCAATCGATCATCACCTCAATACACAAGATCAAAGTTTGTAGAGGTAGCTGAAAGGATATTAAATAGCTGAAGGATATGAAATAAAATAGCTTGATGATAAAGAAGACTACATAAAAATTAAAGCCTTAATGGAGTTGGAAAAAAGAGTTGGGCAAAGACTGGACAGTTGATCGGCCTTCGCCTTCGCCGTATGCGCCAGTGACTCATCAGGCTATCACAGTGATATGGCAGTAAGGAACGACAGAAGTTAAATTCTACAGTTTTATCATATCACATGTTATGTATCACATCGAACATATGATATAGCGATGATATCATTATATATTATACTTAAGTGAAATAAAAATAAAGGATTTCAAATTTATAAATGTTTTATTTACATGTTATGTTTAATATTTATATATTTTCTAGTTTTCCAGCTGTTTAAAAACTATCTCCTAACGTGATGTATCCATCCTATAATCTTAGATCCTTCAAGCAAAAAATAACCTTTGGCCGGCATAGTGACGGCGACTGAGGCAACTGTAAAATATTGTATTCAGTCGTCGGCGCTCTCAGGACTGACGACTAAAAGAGAAGGCAGCCTGTTCCTGTGCTGCAGGCCTCACAATAGAGATAACAAAATCAAATTTCGACGGGTCTGCAAAATATTTACAGAAATAAGAAACTACAAAATTTTATAATATGAAATACCTACATATACAATACAATCTTACAAACTAATACAACATATCTTATATATACAATAAATGTGCCCTGTCACACACGTTTCTATGAAATGAAAATAATTTAATAGCTATATGTTCTCAGCATCGTCAGATTCTACTATGGCTGAAGTATTATCATTGTGTGAAAAAGTCCCTTACAAGATTTCTTCGCAGAGCTACTCCACTTCTTGTGAAGCCATCGTGTAATGGTACTGCCGGTTCTTCGATGGGTATATTAGAATCATTATAGGCTTCATTTAGACCCCTACACATGTTATGAAGAACGGCAGTGGCAACTATAATTGCATCCATATTTTTCCTGTGCACTCGCAATTTTAATGCAAGGCACGAAAATCTTCGTTTCCATACTTCAAATGACCTTTCCACCTATAAATTAAAAAATACAGAAGTTTTATAAAATATAATTACATTCATACATAAATTGCAATTACATTCATATATACATTTTTGGTACAACCAGTCAATAAACTAGTTTACCTGCAAAGTCTATCAATGATTATTTGGTGCTCTAAATGGTGTCATCATAGTATATGTACTTTGTGGATAAGCACCATCTCCAAACAAATACCTTAAATTTTTAATTTATTTGTTTATAACTTGTACTATAGTAAACACAGGCGGATTTATTTTTAGTTGGCATTCTCTACTAGGCTGGTAGCTAGGGCTTACAATATCGGATAGTTTTCAACTCCGGAACTGATTTCCGATATTGGGCACACAACTCCGGAATTCCGATACTAGTTCCGGAATTGGGTAAAAAAATAAAGTCTGTAGGTAATATGTATTTATTTAATCGCATTTGTATTGATACATCATCTTACTTACTAATTTAATTCCTTTATTAGAGGAACAGTCATAAAAATACTTTTTTGGTTTTCTTGAAATCATAAATCCTTTAAACAGAATAAAACAATTGTATTTTTAATTAAATACCAGGAATTAAATCTTTTATGAATTTCTTTAGTTTACATTATCTACTTCAATAGGTACCTTCTTAAAAACTAATTATTAAGATCAAATCAACTCTTATTACCTAACCAATTATGCTTGTTATTAGAAATACACTATTCAAGAACTAGAGCGCTGTTCTTGAAGCTCTCAAGAGCAATAAAGCATCCAACATTTTGTCTGAGAGCGAGCTTCGTATGCTGATTACAAAAGTAACCGGCACATGAAAATGCTCTCTCACTTTCCACGCTCGTTGTTCCGTTCGTTCCACACATGATATAATTATAGGCTTGCGTTAGATATACACCTCTTTCTCCACCATTATAATACATGGCTTTCTCAAATTTGACAAACCCAGAGACGTCGAAATTAGCAGTTGAAGGTTTATTACGGGTCCCCTCCTGACATTTATGTAACTCTCTGTCGAGCTGTTCTTGTAGTGTTAAATCGGCGGTTGAACATCAGAACCAGAAGATGAAGAATCATCCTTTTCCTCTTCGTGCTCACTTGAAGTAGGATTGAACTTAAGCTGGCGCAGCAAATTGACAATGATCTCGGAGATTTCATGGCTACTGGGTTTTACAAAAGTTTCATCATCCGCTTGTCTGAAGAAGTCTTCTGAATTGTGTAAATAGTGTAAAACACCTGTTACTAATTGTCGTTTTTGCTTAATACGATGTCGTAAATTTGTAGCACGTTTAGTAATTTAAAAAACTGTTCTGTATGTCAAGTTTTTTAAGGACGAATTTCAATGCTGTGTCAGCTGTGTAAAGACTCGCATCGCGTCGACACAAAGATAAAACAGCTACTATTACGACATTTAAGCTGTGGTGAATGTCGGTCAGGGTTTGGATATCATCTTCAGAAAACGAAATATCAGATTTCCAGTCTATTAGGGCTTTAAGTACCGAGTCTTTAATATTTAAAAACACTCCGATCATGTCCGACACACTTGACCAGCGCGTACGACAATCTATCTGTAGCTGTATGTCCTTGCCATGTTCCGTTTTGATATATTGTCGCCGTAAATCAGCTTTTAAAGGAAACTTTCTTATTATTCTTACAAGGCGCCTAACTTTTTCTATGACCTCATTGTGTGTATTTGGATCAGCCCGAGCAGTAGGAGTAGTCATTCGTTTCTGAATCGGCATCCTCATCGCTTTCGTATTCACTGTCATTATCGGATGCCTTATCAACGGATGCCGGCGGGATTTCTTTAGTGTTTTTATATAAAGCGTCGATAACCGCGAGCTGATCACCATGAGCTAGACATAATTGGTGATAGCCTTTGCAGTATGTTCCCATTTTCAGCATCACGCTCGCACCGTCGGTTGTAAGGCTCACGATGTCCTCATCCAAAGACACGCCGAATTTAGCAAGATGGTCTAGCAACATGTGAGCTGAAATAGCTGACATTGACCCCGTAATTTTTACAAGTCCGAGATTTTTAAAATTTAAACCACCAAAACCGTTGCTGTACAAATTTATATTCATGTACCTCTTGTTTCGTGAAGAGGTCCATTCATCCATAGTTAGAGAGAATCGATGTCGATGAATTTTCAATTCATTTATTGTATTTTTTATGTATGTTTTTACTTCTTCGGTCTGCGTTAATACAATTTTCGCTACTGTATTCACTGATTTAGGTAATTCATGACCACTTTTCTTAAATATTTTTATTAACGGGACGCCTCGTGCTAATAGTACATTCGAGACGCGTATTTTGAAATCGTAATAATAATCTATTTTAGATACTTAAACGTTTTGAAAAGTAAAAATAATGTATGAAAATTTTTAACTTCGGAATACGATATTGGCTCCGGAATTAGCTCCGGTTCCGGAATTGAAATATCGGAAAGAATCTATCCGAAATTCCGGAGTTACGAAATTCCGAAATTCCGGAATGCAAGCCCTACTGGTAGCATTAAGTCCGCCTTCTAGTCAAAACTAGAACATAGAAGTAAAGAATGTGAGCAAAGAAGGTTAAAGAGGGAAATAACAAAGATATTTATATATAAATATATCATAAATATATAACTTGAATAAATATACATACATAAATATCGACCTAAGATGCTAGGACCAGTAGTATTTTAAAGGTTAGTCCTGATAGGAGCTTTATAAATATGTTGAGGATTATTATACAATCTAGATATGGTAAAAGTAAAGGAGTTAGAATGGAAAGCAGTATGATTGGAATGAATGTAAATAGTAAAGTATGAAGGAATGTAAATGTAAGAGAACTCTCTTTGTAGTTGAGTCTGCAACCATCTCAATTTGGTTCTAAATTCAGAGTTATAATCTTACTTTCTAAGACCAAAGAAGAGAACTGAATACTAGCATTGAGGAGAGTTCTCTCTATGTTATTATAAAATTATTGACAATATTCACTCTCTGTTGAAATTATTAAAAACTATAATACCTGTTTCCAAACTCTCCATTTTCTAATCTGGCTTACATATTTGTATTGTCAAATATAGTGCTGTCGTGGATATACCAGGCAATCTGCATACAATGTCCATTATTTTTAATTTAGAGTCCACAATCGTTTGGACGTTCATTAAATAGAAACCCTTCCGGCATCTATAAAGTTCAGCATCCTCCCCACCTGTTAAGATTTTTCTATGTAATTCTTGTCATTTTAATAGCAGACCCAGGCAGGTGTTTTTCGACCAAATCGCAGACATCATTAAGAAAACTAGGTTCCTAGTGTCCATAGTTTTTATGAAGACCCAGCTTTTATGAAGAGAATTGTGGATGTGAGGAAAGCGTGGGAATAGTGTCAGGATTGTGGCCTATCCTTGTGGGAAAAAAGCGCGACATTTTGAATGATTAACTAATTGCTAGAGAGTTGTATCAGAATCATGGAAATCAGAGGCATGTATATAAATCTGTGCGCCAATGCTGCTATCGCCTGTAATACGTGGTGAATAGAACGACACACTGTGGCTTTGGGCACTCCGCTCAGATTCCCAACAACAATCTGCATAGAGCAGGTCGCAAAAAAAACGTAAAGTGGCCAGAAGTTGGTCAGATACGGACATTGCAATGTTTCTGAAAGAAAAAGTATAGGGTGGTACAAGGGTAAACTAAACTATAAATAAGACGGTATATACCGAAGCCCAAATTAAAAGGAACATTAGAAACTAACCTTGGATATTTTGTTCGGACTTCATGTTCAATGAAGCCGCAAATTCGTCGTGCAGTGGTCTTATCAATTCGATAGCGGCACTTAAAATCATTTTCCCCAATCAACATGTGGTCCATTCTTATATTTATTCTTCGATGCCGTCGTGTTATATATTCAATTAATGCATTATCGGAGCTTGAAGAGCTTGTTGAAGACATCGCGCAAAGAATAAATGACAAATGTCAAATTTTACTTATCACTTTTACGTTAAAAGCTAGTTTTAGCTCCGTATAAAATATCCGTATATGTAAATGTAAAATGTGAAGTTAAAGAGTGGTGCAACCCATTTTTCTTTTTTTCTTTTACTTATACGATACTTTAAACAAATTAGTAAATAAAAATTTTTGGTACAACCGGGTGTTAATGTTTATTTATTTTGTGAGCGCAGGTAGTTTTATATAAATGCGTTCCGTTTTAACTATTTTGTAATTTTTATTCATATATTGTTAAATGTTTTTATCAATTTTTAAATGTGTGTAAATGTTATTTGTAAACCAATTAACCTACAGTTTGTGACGTGCTTTTAATTAAAATTTGAAAAACTTTAATAACACTGATTACTATATTATACTTAGTACACTTATCGACAGCACTTACATACGAAAATATATTTAAAGTATATTGTTGATATAGTTAAATATTACATTTATATTGTAATACTATATTAGGTATTGTACACATATTGATTACGTTACATTATCTATTTACTATATAAGTATTTATATATTGAATATAATGTCAATTAATTCTGATGTCTCTTCAAACTCTGACGCCTTTTTTTCTTGTGAATCTTCCATTTCGGATACACCCAATGTTAGTGTGGACGAACCCCACCTTGGTGATTTGCTGCATGAGACTTTCAGTGTTAATCCTAGAAATTTGAATGTATGCCACATTAATGCTCAAAGCATACCGTCTCACTATCCCGATCTCCTTACCTCTTTCGCTAGCGAGCATATTGACATAGTTTTGGTCTCCGAAACATTCCTAAAACCATCTCTTCCTACAACATCTTATTCCTTACCTGGTTTTGTACTACTAAGGAACGACCGTACTGGAAAGGGTGGCGGCGGTGTCGCTATTTATTTACGAGCTAACATCAAATATAAAATACTTTCACTATCTCCTTCTACCTATTCTGCTTCTTTTTTCAAATTTCAAATTTGACAAACCCAGAGACGTCGAAATTAGCAGTTGAAGGTTTATTACGGGTCCCCTCCTGACATTTATGTAACTCTCTGTCGAGCTGTTCTTGTAGTGTTAAATCGGCGGTTGAACATCAGAACCAGAAGATGAAGAATCATCCTTTTCCTCTTCGTGCTCACTTGAAGTAGGATTGAACTTAAGCTGGCGCAGCAAATTGACAATGATCTCGGAGATTTCATGGCTACTGGGTTTTACAAAAGTTTCATCATCCGCTTGTCTGAAGAAGTCTTCTGAATTGTGTAAATAGTGTAAAACACCTGTTACTAATTGTCGTTTTTGCTTAATACGATGTCGTAAATTTGTAGCACGTTTAGTAATTTAAAAAACTGTTCTGTATGTCAAGTTTTTTAAGGACGAATCTCAATGCTGTGTCAGCTGTGTAAAGACTCGCATCGCGTCGACACAAAGATAAAACAGCTACTATTACGACATTTAAGCTGTGGTGAATGTCGGTCAGGGTTTGGATATCATCTTCAGAAAACGAAATATCAGATTTCCAGTCTATTAGGGCTTTAAGTACCGAGTCTTTAATATTTAAAAACACTCCGATCATGTCCGACACACTTGACCAGCGCGTACGACAATCTATCTGTAGCTGTATGTCCTTGCCATGTTCCGTTTTGATATATTGTCGCCGTAAATCAGCTTTTAAAGGAAACTTTCTTATTATTCTTACAAGGCGCCTAACTTTTTCTATGACCTCATTGTGTGTATTTGGATCAGCCCGAGCAGTGGGAGTAGTCATTCGTTTCTGAATCGGCATCCTCATCGCTTTCGTGTTCACTGTCATTATCGGATGCCTTATCAACGGATGCCGGCGGGATTTCTTTAGTGTTTTTATATAAAGCGTCGATAACCGCGAGCTGATCACCATGAGCTAGACATAATTGGTGATAGCCTTTGCAGTATGTTCCCATTTTCAGCATCACGCTCGCACCGTCGGTTGTAAGGCTCACGATGTCCTCATCCAAAGACACGCCGAATTTAGCAAGATGGTCTAGCAACATGTGAGCTGAAATAGCTGACATTGACCCCGTAATTTTTACAAGTCCGAGATTTTTAAAATTTAAACCACCAAAACCGTTGCTGTACAAATTTATATTCATGTACCTCTTGTTTCGTGAAGAGGTCCATTCATCCATAGTTAGAGAGAATCGATGTCGATGAATTTTCAATTCATTTATTGTATTTTTTATGTATGTTTTTACTTCTTCGGTCTGCGTTAATACAATTTTCGCTACTGTATTCACTGATTTAGGTAATTCATGACCACTTTTCTTAAATATTTTTATTAACGGGACGCCTCGTGCTAATAGTACATTCGAGACGCGTATTTTGAAATCGTAATAATAATCTATTTTAGATACTTAAACGTTTTGAAAAGTAAAAATAATGTATGAAAATTTTTAACTTCGGAATACGATATTGGCTCCGGAATTGAAATATCGGAAAGAATCTATCCGAAATTCCGGAGTTACGAAATTCCGAAATTCCGGAATGCAAGCCCTACTGGTAGCATTAAGTCCGCCTTCTAGTCAAAACTAGAACATAGAAGTAAAGAATGTGAGCAAAGAAGGTCAAAGAGGGAAATAACAAAGATATTTATATATAAATATATCATAAATATATAACTTGAATAAATATACATACATAAATATCGACCTAAGATGCTAGGACCAGTAGTATTTTAAAGGTTAGTCCTGATAGGAGCTTTATAAATATGTTGAGGATTATTATACAATCTAGATATGGTAAAAGTAAAGGAGTTAGAATGGAAAGCAGTATGATTGGAATGAATGTAAATAGTAAAGTATGAAGGAATGTAAATGTAAGAGAACTCTCTTTGTAGTTGAGTCTGCAACCATCTCAATTTGGTTCTAAATTCAGAGTTATAATCTTACTTTCTAAGACCAAAGAAGAGAACTGAATACTAGCATTGAGGAGAGTTCTCTCTATGTTATTATAAAATTATTGACAATATTCACTCTCTGTTGAAATTATTAAAAACTATAATACCTGTTTCCAAACTCTCCATTTTCTAATCTGGCTTACATATTTGTATTGTCAAATATAGTGCTGTCGTGGATATACCAGGCAATCTGCATACAATGTCCATTATTTTTAATTTAGAGTCCACAATCGTTTGGACGTTCATTAAATAGAAACCCTTCCGGCATCTATAAAGTTCAGCATCCTCCCCACCTGTTAAGATTTTTCTATGTAATTCTTGTCATTTTAATAGCAGACCCAGGCAGGTGTTTTTCGACCAAATCGCAGACATCATTAAGAAAACTAGGTTCCTAGTGTCCATAGTTTTTATGAAGACCCAGCTTTTATGAAGAGAATTGTGGATGTGAGGAAAGCGTGGGAATAGTGTCAGGATTGTGGCCTATCCTTGTGGGAAAAAAGCGCGACATTTTGAATGATTAACTAATTGCTAGAGAGTTGTATCAGAATCATGGAAATCAGAGGCATGTATATAAATCTGTGCGCCAATGCTGCTATCGCCTGTAATACGTGGTGAATAGAACGACACACTGTGGCTTTGGGCACTCCGCTCAGATTCCCAACAACAATCTGCATAGAGCAGGTCGCAAAAAAAACGTAAAGTGGCCAGAAGTTGGTCAGATACGGACATTGCAATGTTTCTGAAAGAAAAAGTATAGGGTGGTACAAGGGTAAACTAAACTATAAATAAGACGGTATATACCGAAGCCCAAATTAAAAGGAACATTAGAAACTAACCTTGGATATTTTGTTCGGACTTCATGTTCAATGAAGCCGCAAATTCGTCGTGCAGTGGTCTTATCAATTCGATAGCGGCACTTAAAATCATTTTCCCCAATCAACATGTGGTCCATTCTTATATTTATTCTTCGATGCCGTCGTGTTATATATTCAATTAATGCATTATCGGAGCTTGAAGAGCTTGTTGAAGACATCGCGCAAAGAATAAATGACAAATGTCAAATTTTACTTATCACTTTTACGTTAAAAGCTAGTTTTAGCTCCGTATAAAATATCCGTATATGTAAATGTAAAATGTGAAGTTAAAGAGTGGTGCAACCCATTTTTCTTTTTTTCTTTTACTTATACGATACTTTAAACAAATTAGTAAATAAAAATTTTTGGTACAACCGGGTGTTAATGTTTATTTATTTTGTGAGCGCAGGTAGTTTTATATAAATGCGTTCCGTTTTAACTATTTTGTAATTTTTATTCATATATTGTTAAATGTTTTTATCAATTTTTAAATGTGTGTAAATGTTATTTGTAAACCAATTAACCTACAGTTTGTGACGTGCTTTTAATTAAAATTTGAAAAACTTTAATAACACTGATTACTATATTATACTTAGAACACTTATCGACAGCACTTACATACGAAAATATATTTAAAGTATATTGTTGATTTAGTTAAATATTACATTTATATTGTAATACTATATTTATAATACTATATTAGGTATTGTACACATATTGATTACGTTACATTATCTATTTACTATATAAGTATTTATATATTGAATATAATGTCAATTAATTCTGATGTCTCTTCAAACTCTGACGCCTTTTTTTCTTGTGAATCTTCCATTTCGGATACACCCAATGTTAGTGTGGACGAACCCCACCTTGGTGATTTGCTGCATGAGACTTTCAGTGTTAATCCTAGAAATTTGAATGTATGCCTCATTAATGCTCAAAGCATACCGTCTCACTATCCCGATCTCCTTACCTCTTTCGCTAGCGAGCATATTGACATAGTTTTGGTCTCCGAAACATTCCTAAAACCATCTCTTCCTACAACATCTTATTCCTTACCTGGTTTTGTACTACTAAGGAACGACCGTACTGGAAAGGGTGGCGGCGGTGTCGCTATTTATTTACGAGCTAACATCAAATATAAAATACTTTCACTATCTCCTTCTACCTATTCTGCTTCTTTAGAACATATTTTTATTGAAATTGATTTAAATAGTGTAAAAATATTTGTTGGAGTTATGTATGCCCCTCCTGCTATTAACTACTTTAACACAATTGAACTTTTGCTTGAAGAACATCTGCCTTCATATGAGCATAGTTTGATAATGGGAGACTTTAACACCTGTTTATTAAAAAGCAGTGCACGAGCTAAAAAGCTAAAGCTTATTACTTCATCTTTAAATATTACTCTTCCCCCTTTAAACACCACTTTTCACGTTAACGATTCCTCTAGTTTGCTTGATCTTATTCTTGCATCTAAACCTGAGAAAATCTCCTCCCACGGACAATATGCTGCACCCGCATTTTCTCATCACGATCTTATTTACGTCTCTTATAAAATCAAAACATCTAAATACAAATCCAGAACTTTTCTTCAACGCAACCTTTCCAAAATGAACCTGGAGCAACTTTTGACTGACGCAACTATCATTGACTGGGACGAAGTGGTAAATGCCGACACTATTGAGGAAAAAGTACGCATCTTTAATGACCGCCTAATAAACTTATTTGACGTGCATGCGCCCGTACGACCAGTACGTATGAAGAGGCCCCATGCTCCATGGTTGGATGATCATGGAGATGACTCTTTATATCGTAAATTTAGAAAATCACCAAGTGAGGAGGGGTGGAATAGCTTCAAGCATGCAAGGAATCGAGTCAACCAGATGTGTAGGAACGCCAAACGAAAATATATTCACAATAGCATCGAAAATTGTCCCGCAAAAAATATTTGGAATCTTTTTAATAATTTAGGTCTAGGGAAACCTAAGGCTAAACTAGAACTGCAAATGGATCTAAACGATCTCAATCTCCATTTTTCCTCTCCTCCCGTCACCATTGATCCGTCTGTGAAGGCTGTCACAATTATTGAAATTAATTCTGTGACTCTGCCGAATGACATAACTTTTGAGTTTTGCCCTGTGACCTGCTGTGATATAAAGAAAATTATTACATCTATTAGTAGTAAAGCTGTCGGATCTGATAATCTGGGTCGTGTCCTCCTAATTCCTGTTTTAGATATTGTTCTCCCTGTTATTACCCATATAATTAATTTCTCCCTTATTTCCGGCATTTTTCCCGAATCATGGAAAAATAGCCATATAATTCCTATTCCGAAAAAGCCCAACCCCAGTGATGTTAGCCACCTCCGACCTATATCAATACTGCCTTTTTTATCTAAAGTCCTCGAACGCGTAGTTCATCGTCAACTAATTATTTTCCTCAACAAACATAATCTCTTGAACCCTAATCAATCTGGTTTTCGTACGGCCCACAGTACCATCTCTGCTCTTACTAAAATCACCGATGACATTCGTTTAGCAATAAATGATCGGAAATTGACGCTGATGGTACTTCTTGACTTAAGTAATGCTTTCAACTGCGTCGACCATGACATACTCTTGGCAGTACTAAGATCTTTAAATTTCTCACAGAATGTGGCGCAGTGGTTTAATTCATATCTTCGTGGTCGTCGACAGCGCCTAAATCTTGATGACGCCTTTTCCGACTGGTCTCCGGTTAATACTGGCGTACCTCAGGGTGGCGTGCTATCACCATTGCTCTTTTCTCTTTTTATTAACACTTTAGTTCCTATCATCCGTCACAGTTCCTATCATCTTTATGCTGACGACTTGCAGCTGGCACTTAGTTTTGATGTTAGAGAGATAGATGTTGCTCTCCATAAAGTTAACAGTGATCTTGAGGCTATTCGTGTCCGTTCCGCTGAACTCGGGCTCTTGGTCAACCCCGACAAGACGCAGGTCATAATTATTGGTTCGAGATACATGCTAGACAAAGTGGATTTAGATACTATTTCCCCATTAAAATTTAATAACGTGCAACTGCCTTTTTACCAGCAGGTTAAAAATCTCGGCCTGCACATGACCTGTGACTTGTCGTGGGAGTTTCAGGTGTCCGAGATAAGTCGGAAAGTTTTTTACACTATGCATCAGCTCAAGCGGCTTCAGTTTTTCCTTCCTATCCAGGCGAAACTCATGCTGGTGAACTCGCTATTGCTCCCTATAATTGACTATGCTGATATTTGTTATTGTGACCTAAACGAAGATCTTTTAAACAAGTTGGAACGGTTGCTGAATCTTTGCATACGTTACGTCTTCGGTTTGCGTAAGTATGATCACGTCTCTGCTTATCGAACTCAGTTAAATTGGCTTAACATACGCTTTCGCAGGTCAACACATCTCCTTACCTTCCTTTATGATATCCTTTACAATCCATTGTCTCCTGTTTATCTAAAAAACCGATTTCAATTCCTCTGTAACTCCCACCAGCTTTCTCTTCGTTCATCCCAAAATAATCAACTAAAAATTCCAACTCATTCTTCCTCTGCTTACGGCGAATCTTTTACAGTCTCTGCAGCTCACCAGTGGAACAATCTTCCCCTGACTATCAGACAAGCCCCAACTATCAACAACTTTAAACACCTACTCACCAATCACTTTTTAAATAAACAAACCTTATAACATCCTTATTATCTCATACATGTGTTTAATCTTATGTATATGTATATATGTTTAATCATGTGTTTATATATGTGTAATGTATTTGTGGGTAAGTCCATAAACGACGCACCATTGTAAAGGCGTACGTAAGGGACAGGCGTCAGTCGATTGCAAACCATTAAAGAAGTAAAAGCCAATACAGTATTTTATTATGTGTTCCCATCTAATACATAACAATTGGCGACGAGGGAACTTTTACGTGTGTAATTAGTAGTGGCAATATAATACGGTGTAAAATTGGCATAAAGATATTATATTGTAATGGCTACCGGGAACACGATGATTGGCGGCAACTTTATATTCGACCATCGAGCACAAGATTGGAACATTTTCAAGAGTCGGCTAGTGCAATTTTATCTGGCGAATAATATAAACGAAGAAACAGATAAATCGGCAGATCGGCGGCGAGCAATTTTATTAACTTCCTTTGTGGAGGGTACCTATCGTGTGGCAAGAGATTTGGCGTTTGTGTTTTTATTGACGATATTCTAATTACGGGACCATCGCGAGAAATCCATTCAAAAAGATTAGAATTAGTGTTAGAAAAATTAAAAGATGCCGGCCTTACGTTAAAAGCGGATAAGTGTGAATTATTTAAAAAATCTGTTAATTACTTAGGGTTCACTATAGATAAAAGTGGCCTGAGAAAGTCATCAGAAAAAATTAAAGACATTCTTAATTGTACAATTCCTAAAAATGTGTCTGAATTAAAATCGTTCTTAGGCATGGTGAATTATTATCGCTTATTTGTACTAAATACATCTAGTATTCTATATTCATTAAATCAATTATTAAAAGATAATGTGAAATGGGAGTGGGGCCCTCAGCAAAGATATGCTTTTAATAAAATTAAACAAGAGCTGGCGTCGGACCGCGTGTTGGCGCATTATAATCCAGAAGCGGTCACCATACTGACTGTAGATGCGAGTCCTACTGGATTGGGCGCCGTGTTAGCACAGCGCCAAGTGGATAACACCGAACGGGTGGTTGCTTATGCGTCACGATCGTTGTTAAAAAGTGAACTTAATTACGCGCAAATCCAAAAGGAAGCAACATCTATAATATTTGGAATAAAGAAATTCCATCACTATCTTTACGGACGATCTGAACCTTTTATATTACGCACCGACCATAAGCCCCTAGTTTCTATTTTTGGTAATAAAAACGGTGTACCAGAATTAGCAGCTAATAGGTTACAAAGATATGCATTGTTTTTAGCAGGTTATAACTTTAAAATTGAATACATTAAAAGTGAAAATAATGTTGCTGATTTTTTGTCTCGCTCAAACCCACCCATTAGTATGCAAGAAACAAAATATACAGATGAGTCATCATACATTAACTTCATTACAAATAATATTCCCGCGTTATCTATTAAGGATGTGGTTCAACACACAAATAAGGACGCTACCTTAAATAAAGTTATGACTTATATAAGTAAAGGTTGGCCGCGTAAAATTATTGATAAATCATTATCACCATATTTTTATTGTAGGTTACAATTGACCGCTGAAAATGGTTGCGTTATGCGGGGTCATAAGGTGGTGGTTCCTAAAACTTTACAAAAGCGTTTGTTAAATGAATTGCATAGTTCGCATTTTGGCGTAGTCAAATGTAAAGCTAACGCGAGAGCGTATATGTGGTGGCCCGGTATAGACAGGGATATTGAACAAATGATAAGCAACTGCCCGACCTGTACGGCGCTGCGGCCCAGTCCGCCGCGCGCGCCGCTCGCGCCTTGGCCGTACCCGGATGCTCCATGGGAACGCGTACACTTAGACATGCTAATGATAAATGGAAAAAATTATTTAGTAGCGGTTGATGCACACTCCAAGTGGGTGGAATGTTTTTTTATGAATAGCACAGATACGCGCAATATACTGGTTAAATTAGATTATTTATTTTGCAAATTTGGCTTAGTGAGGACGTTAGTGACAGATAACGGTTCTAATTTCACATCTTTTGAATTTGAAGAATTTTGCAATAGTAACGGTATCAAACATTTAACAATTGCTCCATATCAGCCACAATCCAATGGTCAGGCAGAAAATTGTGTCAAATTGATTAAAAAGGGTATTAAGTCCATTTTAGCTCAAAATACCAATTCCAATCAATTTCAATTGTTTTTAAATAAATTTTTATTCGATTATAGAAACACCGTACATTGTACCACTAAATTCACACCAGCTCAGCTTTTCTTAGGTCGTAAGTTACGCACTAGACTAGATTTGTTGCATCCGTCACGTAATACCAGTATAGTAAACAATGCTCTGCATCAACCCATATTGTCGGCAGCCAATAATAATGTTACTAACCAACAGATCTCACAATGTGTATATTTTCGGGGGAAAAGGAATTTTAAATTCACCAAAGGAGACGAAGTGTGGATAAAAACATTTTATAATAATGGTGCAAAATTCAAATGGAATAAAGGTGTGATTAAGGAAACGATTGGGTCTCGACTTTTCATGGTGTATGTGCCCGATTTGAACATCACAGTAAAGAAACATGCAAATCAAATATGGCCATCACGAGTCCCAGCTGATGACGTCACGAGCAGTATTAGCAGTGCGGTGCGGCACAGGCATGATAGCGAGTGTGATATACCAGTGCAGAGCAAAAGCGACAGCCAGAGTGATGGTGACGAAAGCAGGAATCCCAACATTGATTTGTCTACGTCGCTGACTTCACCAGAACGATCACAACCTGAGGAAGCTACATTCCTAACACCCGATGGCACACCTATACCTACTGATGAGAGTTCCTTTACGGAGTCAAGCATTGATGATGATTCTATTTATCTCTCTCCCTCTGATGTTACACTGACTGATGAGACAGGGAGTGACACCGGCAGCGATGACACTGTGGTCGAACAGCGACCCGTCACCGAGACCATTGTGAGGTCTAGACCGGTGAGAATAACTAGAAATGTAAACCCTAATTATAAGACTTAATAATAGTAATTAGATAGTAATAGTAATTGTAGTTAACTTTAAGTAATGTTTAATGTAGGTTTTATGTTTTAGTTAATTAGTTTGTATTATGTTATGTATATAGGTGTATGTCTTAGTTTAATGGGGGAGGGATGTAATGTATTTGTGGGTAAGTCCATAAACGACGCACCATTGTAAAGGCGTACGTAAGGGACAGGCGTCAGTCGATTGCAAACCATTAAAGAAGTAAAAGCCAATACAGTATTTTATTATGTGTTCCCATCTAATACATAACAATATGTATATATGTTTTTATAACAAATGTCAATTAAAATAATATTAAATCTTTATATTAAATGGTTTGCACCCAGCCAATCACAGCACTACACAACAAAGGTTAGCTGGTAGATAATGCCTAAGGCATTAAGCTCGCCTATGTACCTCATTTTATAAATAAATAAAGAGTTTATAAATAAATAAATAAATAAGCTTTTAACGTAAAAGTGATAAGTAAAATTTGAAATTAATCATTTATTCTTTGCGCGATGTCTTCAACAAGCTCTTCAAGCTCCAATAATGGGAAGCACTTTACTTTCTTAAGCACCATAAAAACTTAGGAGGAGGGGGAGGGGGATTAGGAGAGGGGAGGGCAACCCTCGGGAGGGGGAAACCAATTCCGGAAATGCTTAGTTTTCAAGTTCTTATGATTTTCATTTTGAGGTTATGTTACCCACAATATTAATAAATTTACTTCTGTAGTCGCTACACTTTTTATATATCTGGCGCAGAGGGATATGCAGCCCCTTCGCCCTTGCATGACAAAGCAATTGTTTTGTCACAGCGGGCGGGGGCTGCATATTTCCTTCCGCGCCTCCGGCTTTACAAAAACACTCTAGTATTGGGCAGACAAGTACCACGTGGAGTCGGGGTCGCCAGATTTGAATTTGAGACAATTTCAACAGCATAATAAATATTATCACTTATTTAGCGTCTTATGTTTGTTTGTGGTTTCGTGTTTGTTTATGGTGTCGTTGTATTTGTTAGTGATATCGTTTCTTCGATTGTCGTATTTACGGTCGTGTGTTTTTGATTTTTCGTGTATTTTTTTTTAAGTTTTTTACGTGGTCAAAATGCGTATTCCATTTCACTGTTTATTGATTTTCATTGACAATTTTGCACAAACATCTTACATTATTACTGATAATTTGACATTTACAATGCTTATAACAAATCGTTTAATATTATACCAGAGACAAATAACCTCTATATGTAATAAACGTCAAACATCGCGATTTGTTTACAATTATTTTTAAATTTTTAAAAAATTCTAGCGTAAAAACTATGCTCCGTAAGTTGAAATTTTAGAATATTATACTTCATTAACAAACCTATCTATAAAAAAAGTATGGTGCTAATATCAGGTGCTAAATTCCGCAAAGCTGAGCCAAAATTATTTAAGTGCCGCTATCGAATTGATAAGACCGCTGCACGACGAATTTGCGGCTTCATTGAACATGAAGTCCGAACAAAAACTCCAAGGTTAGTTTCCAATGTTCCTTTTAATTTGGGCTTCGGTATATACCGTCTTATTTATAGTTTGGTTTACCCTTGTACCACCCTATACTTTTTTCTTTCAGAAACAATGCAATGTCTGTATCTGACCAACTTCTGGTCACTTTACGTTTTTTTGCGACCTGCTCTATGCAGATTGTTGTTGGGGATCTGAGCGGAGAGCACAAAGCCACAGTGTGTGTCGTTCTATTCACCGCGTATCACTGGCGATAGCAGCATTGGCGCCAAGATTTATATATATGCCTCTGATTTCCATGATTCTGATACAACTCTCTAGCTATTACTTAATCAATCAAAATGTCACGCTTTTTACCCACAAGGATAGGCCACAATCCTGACACTATTCCCACGCTTTCCTCACATCCACAATTCTCTTCATGAAAGCTCTACGGTTATGGTCACTAGGAACCTAGTTTTCTTAAAGATGTCTGCGATTTGGTCGAAAAACCTGCCTGGGTTTGCTATTAAAATGACAAGAATTACATAGATAAATCTTAACAGGTGGGGAGGATGCTGAACTTTATAGATGCCGGAAGGGTTTCCATTCAATGAACGTCCAAACGATTGTGGACTCTAAATTAAAAATAATGGACATCGTATGCAGATGGCCTGGTAGTATCCACGACAGCACTATATTTGACAATATTAATATGAAAGCCAGATTAGAAAATGGAGAGTTTAGAAACAGGTATTATAGTTTTTATTAAATTCAATAGAGAGTGAATATTGTCAATAATTTTATAATAACATAAAGAGGACTCTCCTCAATGCTAGTATTCAGTTCTTTTTCTTTGGTCTTAGGAAGTAGGATTATAACTGAATTTAGAACCAAGTTGAGGTGGTTGCAGACTCAACTACAAAGAGAGTTCTCTTACATTTACATTCCTTCATACTTTACTATTTATATCCTTCCAATCATACTGCTTTCCAGTCTAACTCCTTTACTTTTACCATATCTAGATTGTATTATAATCCTCAACATATTTATGAAGCTCCTAACAGGACCAACCTTTAAAATACTACTGTTCCTAGCATCTTAGGTCGATATTTATGTATGTATATTTATTCAAGTTATATATTTATGAGATTATATATAAATATAACCAATTCAAGTTTTACTACGGAACGAGTAAGTCGCACTTACCTGCAAAATATAATATTAATTTATAAAATAAGTAAATATACAGTGGTTCTCAACATGTTTAAATGTGCTAAATGTAGTGACGAAATCAGAGACGGCGCTCAGTGTGGATCCTGTAAACTCTGTTATGACTTTGGATTTTGACTTTGGACTTTGGGAGTCACTGAAGGAAATTACCGCAAACGCAAAACGCCCTGGAAATGCCGCAGTTGCTCAGATAGTCAGCTGTCACCAATTGGCTCACCAGTGCCTGTTACCTTGGACCAGATTATGACGGAGCTCAAGAGTATTAAACTTACCTTAGCAATCATACAATCTCTTAAGGAGGATATGCAAACTGTAAAAACTGATCTTAATGGCCTCGAATCCTCCATTGAGATGGCCCACGTTAACATTAAAGATTTTTCAACTAAAGTCGAAGTTCATGAACAAAGACTATCATCGGTAGAGAAAGCCGCTAAAAATCAACTAGAATTTCAGCGGAAAATTGCAGAAATAGAAGAACGACAGAATACCAGAGAACAATGGGATCGGTCTAATAATGTCGAAATTAAAGGTATCCCTATGTCGAAAAATTAAAATCTCTTTGAAATAGTTGACAAAATCGGACGTGCAATTAATTACCCAATTACTAAAGGACAAATTAACTTCTTAACACGGGTACCAACTAAATCTGAAGGTAACCCGAAGCCGATAATAGTTAGTTTTATGAAAAATATGCCAAAGAAGACTTTATAGCATCAGCCCGCAAATGCATAAATCATCTTGCAGTAGACACAGGGTTATCAAGCCATACGAAAATACTTGTAAATGATCATCTTACCATGGCGAACAAGATTCTACTGAATAAGACCAAAACAATGGCAAAGGAACGTGGGTACCAGTACTGTTGGGTTAAGAGCTGCAAAATACTGATACGCAAGAATGAGACGTCTCCTATCCAAGTAATCGACTCAGATGTATCCTTACAAAAATTAAAAAACTAATATTTTTTTACTATAGTACTAACATTGTTAAGATTCATTATTTGGTTTTAATAAAATATATTTACAGTTTGAGAACCTCAGATTTACTAACACAAAAAATTTCAATACACATTAAACCGGCATTGACATGTCAATCACTCTTTTGTTCATCGACTAGGCTATTCATCTATACATATAATAAAATTGGAGTGTCTGTTTGTAATATTGAAACAACCGTTTTTTAGGGTTCCGTAGTAAAAAACGGAACCCTTATAGATTCGTCATGTCTGTCTGTCTGTCTGTCTGTCTGTCTGTCTATCTGTCTGTCTGTCTGTCTGTCTGTCTGTCTGTCCGTCCGTATGTCACAGCCACTTTTTTCCGAAACTATAAGAGCTATACTATTGAAACTTGGTAAATAGATGTATCCTATGAACCGCATTAGGATTTTCACACAAAAATATAAAAAAAAACAATAAATTTTGGGGTCCCCATACTTAAAACTAAATCTCTAAATTTTTTTTTTCATCTAACTCATACGTGTGTGGTATCTATCGATAGGTCTTAAAAAATTATATTGACGTTTCTAATATTATTTTAATCTAAAATGAATAGTTTGCGCGAGAAACACTTCCAAAGTGGTAAAAAGTTGGTCCCCCCCCCTGTAACTTCTAAAATAAGAGAATGATAAATCTAAAAAAAATATATGATGTACATTACCATATAAACTTCCTCCGAAAATTGGTTTGAACAAGATCTAGTAAGTAGTTTTTTTTAATACGTCATAAATCGTAAACCGCAATATACCTTTCATTCAATCAACTCAAATATAAAAATAATAATAAATCATTTAATTTCATAAACATAAACCTTATGCCTAAACCGTGAGCTATTATTTTCTAATGATAAATCTATAATAGGTGCCTAAGTAAATAATTATTATAATTCGCGGGGGCGTGGCTTCACAAATAGGGGTGCGAAGCGCGCGGGGGGCAGGTTGCCGACTGTTCTAACCCAAGCGAGCAGGTAGAGACCACATAGAGCGAGAGCCGACGTTGTTGAAGCTCGTGAGCACGGAGCTAATTTTTCGATACATTTGCGAATGCTAAGTATTGTACGTTTACATATGATAATGTTTTAGTTAAATAATAAAATAATTTCTAACAAAAAAAACCGACTTCAAATAGTAAACTAAAAAGCAAAAAATAAATTTTCTTCGCACAAAGTAATACGTATTTTCATTTAGTTAAATAGAAATGATTAAATAATTACTTTATAATTTTAAAGTCGGTGCCAAGTAAAACAATAACTGTGTATAGATGAATCTTTCTAACAACTGACGATAATATTAGTAGGTAATTATCACGAAATATCTGTTCTGTGGTAATTATCAGTACTTCCTTATTATCCTTATTTTGGTTTTGCTAACAGATTTTGTGATTTTTTTAAATTTAATACGTTCATGCTATTATTATAAGTATTGGATAGTTATTTATATTTAAATGCCATTGGATTCCATTTTGAGTATTTCATTTTAGTAAATTCTTTTGTATTATTTCAACATTGATATCTTGAGTATATTTGTTATGTAAATAGCTACTATATGTCTAAGTTGTATTCAGTGTCCTTTCATAATTCGTTTTCATTTACTAGTAGTTTGTAAGCCAGTATTTAGGGACATAATGTTAAAAAAGTTACTTTGATAGTTAGTAGGTACCGATTCTTATATTTTTATAAGAATATTTAATAACATTGTGTGTACTTAGTAATTTGATATAGTAGTAAGGTTATTGTAGCATTGACTTGGCACCGACTCCAAAATTATAAAGTAATTATTTAATCATTTCTATTTAACTAAATGAAAATACGTATTACTTTGTGCAAAGAAAATTTATTTTTTGCTTTTTAGTTTACTATTTGAAGTCGGTTTTTTTTTTTGTTAGAAATTATTTTATTTTACGATTTTAAGTGATGGTTAGACCGAGCAAAGATGCTTCTCGAATGAAGAGAAGACGGTTATTTCAAACGGAAAATGATAGACGGAACGATTAGACATAATAAAAAAAACTTAACAAACGCACTAGTCGCCCCTACGATGAAGATCCCCTCGATTTCTCTGGTTTGCCATCATCAAACCCTGATTTTATCATGGTCACCACTATCACCTTTGAAATATCTTCTTTCCAACAAAAAAAGAATAATCAAAATAGGTTCATCAACAACGAATATAAACGGCTGAATTGAGAAACTTCCTCTTTTTTTGAAGTCGGTTAAACTTTGATTCCCTTATCATCAAAATCGGTTCATAAACAACGAAGTTATCCGCGAACAAACATAAAAAAGATATATACAGTCATTTTAGAAACCTTCTCCTTTTTTGAAGTCGGTTAAACCCTGATTTCTTGATCATGGGACCACCTTTGAAATATCTTCTTTTCAACAAAAAAAGAATTATCAAAATCGGTTCATAAACAACGAAGTTATCCGCCAACAAACATAAATTGAATGTTGAAAATTTAAGACTTATATGATGGATGCCATTATCAGAACTGGACCAAATTAAAATGGGACCAAACGGGAAGCATCAGCTATCAAATAAAAAAAGAATCATTAAAATCGGTTCAACCAGTCAAAAGTTTTGGGGTAACAAACATAAAAAAAAAACATACTGGTCGAATTGAGAACCCCCTCTTTTTTTGAAGTCGGTTAAAAATTATTTTGATTACTTACATCGAAATTATTCTTTTAAACTCAATTACTGCTTAGAAATAGGTAAATACTTACTATAAAACGTCAACCTAATAAGTTTTAAGATGTTCTGTTCATTTCCTCACATCTAAATACATAAAATACATACAGGTCTCCCAAAGTGATAATGCGCATAGAAATCTTCGTCACTTTTCGACAACGGTCTTATTTCCGAGCGTCGGAAGAATGTTTTCGATTGTGTACACATGATATTGACTCCTATTTCTTTCGAACAAGGTGTAAAATGCAAGTGCATTGTTTAGGGCTCTTACGATTAATGCGCATAGAAATTTTTTCACTGTTTTCGTTTACGTCAATTTTTTTCACAATTCGTCACTGTTCGACAACAGTCGTATTTCCGAGTGTCGGAAGAAAGTTTTCGATCGCGTACACATGATATTGACTCTTATTTCTTTCGAACAAGGTGCAAAATACAAGTGCATTGTTTAGGGCTCTTACGATTCAATGATTCGGGTGTTTCCGGGAATACCACAATTACGAAGATCTGCATGCGCATTATTAATTTGGGAATACTGTACCTACTCATGTTAGAATAAAACTTTATCTTGTCAAACTGAAATATATATTAGCTTGTTTAGCTATCACAACCCTATATGGGCTCGCATTTAGATCTAAATCGTAGTTAGATCTAAATCCTATCATTTAGGTACCTAATTATAATGTTTACTCATCAATATTTTTTTTTATTAATTTAAAAAATACACTATTATTAAAACATCGATTTAATATTAAGTCTTAATATTATGTTACTTGCTGCTACGGAACCCTTAATGGGCGAGTCCGACTCGCACTTGGCCGATTTTTTTTATCTATACATATAATAAAATTGGAGTGTCTGTTTGTAGTATTAAAATAAACGTTTTTTAATAAATGTATATGAATATATATACAGTACAAACACCAAATTAAATTTTTTTAAAATTTTTGTCTGTCTGTCTGTCTGTTTGTTCCGGCTAATCTCTTGAATGGCTGGACTGATTGTGACGGGACATTTATTGGCAGGTAGCTGATATAACAAGGAGTAACTTAGGCTACGTTTATTTTAGAAAAAATTTTTATAATAAATAAAATAAAAGAAAAAACATTTTCCCATACAAAATTGCGCGCGTTCAGAAATTCATTTTGCATGCGTTCAGAAATTTATTTTGGGTAAACTAAGGAAAACATATCAAGCTCTTGAGAATTTAAAATAAATTATTATTTTATGTATATTAAATTATTATTATTATTATCCTACTATTATTATAAATGTGAATGTCCGTTAGTTGAAGTAAACGACAGTAAAAAGAGACAAAACATAAATTCATAAGATTTAACGTGGGAGAAAATGAGATAGAAATTCTAAAGAAATTGCTATAGAATTATGGGATTTATTACAATGATGTAAAGACGCTTTTGTTCTGAATAACTTAACTGACACTTGCGACATTCGTTGTGCATTCGTGTATACTCGGCATCTTACGGCATCTCGATAATGGCTGTAGAATTATGAGCTTTAATACAATGACATAGACTCGTAAGTCACAAAGTATCCGACGCGTCGCGACCTGTCAAATCAAATAGATCAATCGAAAACAATACTGTAGTAGTGTTTTGTTTGTACGTTTTTAAATTTTTAAATATGCCGAAAACAAATGCTAATTATTGTCGCAATTTTAGGAAAAAAAAAAACAAAAAAAGGAAAACAATATTAAAAAAACATCACAAAAGACAACAAAAAGTTCAAGGGAATGTGTTCGTGAATTTCGTGCATGCCAAAAAGCGTTATTAAATCATAATATACTTATCTCTATGTATTGAATGTCGAAATTAAAGTAAGTACTTATATATTTTCTAATCAACAAAGGACATTATTCTTTTTGTATGAGGACTTTGGTTTAATTGTATTAACAGTTTAACATACATTTTAAAATAGTTTAGATAGGGTTAGGTTTAAATGATAAATATCAAAAGTGTATGTTTTAAGCTTCCTTATGAAAGCTGTGTTTATATGCATACAGCTTATATGAAGAGAATTGTGGATGTAAAGAATCTAGGTAGTTGTGTCAGGACCGTGGCAAATGGCTTTTATTGGCTCTGCCTATCCCTAGCGTGACAATTTGATTGATTGATGTTTTTTCTAATTTTTAATATATTTTATAACATTTTTAACATCAAATAACATATTTTTGTTGCTTTGCTCTTTTTATTGCAACTAAAAATAGATGTTGATGTGTTTTTATTTATTTATTTTAGAAAAGTTGTACAGTGTAACATACATAATATGTATATATATTAGCGCTTAACTGAGTAGATAAGAGTCTGCCGATCCGGGGTAATACCACCACTTACAAGTATATAGACCGTGAAGTGACTTAGTGTAGGATCAGATTGCAAGTGCAAGTAGGATCAGCACTAGCTCGGCATAGTGGATGCGATTGCTACTTGCAGTTGCCTAATAGTAGTAGTGGTCGCCTGCATTAATGGTCTGCAATTCAGGCTAACAGACAAAAAAGCAGTAAAATTGCATAGCAGTCACAAGTGAGCAATCAACGTTATTATTACTATGATCATTACTAAATCCTACAATTATCATCTTCTCGAATTTTACATTCGTCGCATTATCTTGAAGCCAACATTTTTGAAGTTTTCACTTCTACCACATATGAATTGCACACATGACTTTTTTTTGTTACGCTTTCTCGCAAAAACTGCTCAACGGATCATCATAAAACTTTGTACACATATTCTTGGAGGTATCAGAAGTAACATAAAATACTTCTTTAAAAAAGTAGTGTCAAAAAAATCCCTATTATAATAGTTGGTTCATACCATGAGTACTATAAAACCATAGCGTTGTATTACCGACAGGCACGTCAACATCTAATCAAATTAACTGTACTATGGAGACTATACACTATACTTTCCATAGACTATACACTATACTTCCTTCTTTCATTATATGCATATCCTACTATTATTATAAATGTGAATGTGAGTTTGTTTGTTACGTTTTTTTTTATTTTTGGAGGTACAACGAGTAACATTTAATTTTAGGTTACTTTTAATTTAAAAAAAAATATTCAATTGACTATAGTTTTAGCTGTTATATAGTCTTAGCTATATTTATTTTTATTTCTGTCTGTCATTTTTATATGAGTTATCGAGTTATAAATACAAAAAAAGCAACTCCTCCTTTTTATGTTATAAAAGGAGGAAGTCATATGTGTTATAAACCTAATTTTACGCGGGTGAAACCGCGGGCACAGCTAGTACATGTATATGAATATATATACGGTACATACACCAAAATGACATTTTTTACAATTTTTGTCTGTCTGTCTGTCTGTTTGTTCCGGCTAATCACTGGAATGGCTGGACCGATTTTGACGGGACTTTTATTGACAGGTAGCTGATGTAATAAGGAGTAACTTAGGCTACTTTTATTTTAGGAAAAAACTTTTATAATAAATAAAAGACAATAATTTTTCCATACAAAAAGCGTGCGTTTAGAAATTTATTTTTGATAAACTAAGGAAAATATATCAAGCTGTTGAGAATCGAAAACAAATTATTATATTATATTATCCTACTATTATTTTAAATGTGAATGTCCGTTTGTTTGTTACGCTTTCACGCAAAAACTGCTCAACCGATCATCATGAAACTTTGTACACATATTCTTGGAGGTATCAGAAGTAACATAGTATCCATTTTTTTACGAAAATAAAAAAGTTTAATCAATTTTTTTTCTTATTATAAAAATAGATGCAAGGCGTTGGTTCAAACCCTGAGTACTATAATACCATCGCACTGTATTACCGACTGTCACGTCAACATCTAATCCAATCAACTGTACTATGGAGACTATACACTATAAATTCAGCTATTTGAAATTTTTCTTTATTATTATTTCCTTCTGTTACTATATGCATATGCTACTATTGTTATAAATGTGAATGTGGGTTTGTTTATTACGTTTTTTAAGAAGTAACATCGGTTACTTTTAATTAAAATAAAATATTTTTTACTATAGTTTCCAATTGACTATAGTTTTAACTGTTTGGAATATATATTTATTTTTATTTCCGTCTGTCATTTTATATGAGTTATCGAGTTATAAATACAAAAAAGTCGAATTGAAAACCTCCTCCTTTTTTATGACTGTGTTATTTATTTATAACTGTGTTATAAACCAAACTTTACGCGGGTGAAACCGCGGGCACAGCTAGTTGAGAATAAATACAAAAATTATTTAACTTTGTATAAGATTATTATTGTGTGGGCAAGTGTAGATCTTATTGCTATTGAAATAAGAACCATTATCTATGAAAATTTATTACTACGTTTTTGTTGTATTACCCTCTCTGTATGTATCATTTTTATAATTTTGGACAGGGTAGTTGAGAGGTGTAATGGTGTAATGCTAATTTCGATTATAAAGTCTCTTCTTACCATTCATTGTATTTATATTGTTTTATCAATGAGAATTAACTATAGAATTGTTATATATTATTTAATTTTCTATCATACTACAGTTACACCTCTTACTTTATCGTTTTGTGAATGTGGGCTTTCTAATAGGTATATGAATAACAAAAAATCATTATTTATAAGTGAATGTTCATATTATGATTTCTTTATATATAAAATTAAACGAACGCTTAATATTTATGCATTGAAAATCACTTGTGTTTCTTTTGGGTATTCTTGCAATAATTTACTTTCTTACTATTGTTTATATTATTCACAAATACTTTACATTCAATTCTCTTATATCAATGACTTCTTACGATATAATCATTCTGACTGAAAGTTGGCTGCTCGATGGAATATGTAACGAAGAACTATTCGGGGATCGTTACACAATAATCAGACGAGACAGCATAAGACACAACAGTCGAGGGGTGGTGGTGTTGTCATAGGAATAAATAAGAAATTTAATGCGGTTTCTCGCCCCAAGTGGCATTCATCAGTCGAAGACGCGTGGGTTACTCTCAATTGTATTAGTGGTAAACCCCGTGTGCGGTTTCAATGGACTATATCTAGCTGGTTGATTAGACGATATTTCTATTAATTAGACATAGGCAAAATGCATTTGTCGATGGGAGAAAATAGGAAAGGTACTCACTGTTTTGCGGTGCAAGAACGTCTCTCCGACATCTTGATTTTTTGACATCGGCGGTACAACAGGCGCGCCATCTAGTGGCGCTCGCGGGATTTACTTTTAAATTAATACTTTGCGGATGCGGGATTTAAAGGGATATCGATAAATGCGTATTATTAAATCAAAACATAAATGAATTCAGGCGCGAACATCCTCCGGCCTGAAAGAGAATTAGTTCTCTTTCAAATAAACAAAAGAGCGCGGAAAGCATTTAGGTAAATAATGCAAAGTGTTTACAACTCTAATAACACCGTCTTTGCCTGGATATACTTCTTGAATTATGCCTAAAGGCCAATCTAGAGGTATTATATTATCATTGCGTATTAATACTACCGTACCCTTAGTAACAGGGTTCTGCGGGGTATTCCACTTTTGACGGGTCTGCATTGTGTGCAACACCTCGTCATACCAACGGCGCCAATAATTTTTAATAATTAAATCTAGCATTTCTTTGCGCGTTTTTAAAGATGCGGTTTCTTGAGTTAAATCGGAAATGAATAGATTTTTGATTGGATTCGTATTTAAGAAATGTGCAGGCGTGAGGACAGTTGGCTCTGCCGGATCCGAACTCAGACAGGTCAGCGGGCGCGAGTTAAGCAATGCTACTACTTGCGTTAATACCGTTAACAACTCCTCATAACTTAAAAGGTGTTTACCTATAACTTTTAATAAATGCGTTTTTACACTTTTAATTCCCGCTTCCCATATTCCCCCAAAGTGCGGGGCGTTGGGTGGATTGAACTTCCACTCCACCTCATGACGTAATAATTCGTCCCCATATTTGTCGATAAATTCCTTTGTTTTTGTTAAATTGGTGATTTCGTCTAGTTTGGCTTTCGCGCCAACGAAATTAGTGCCGTGATCTGAATACATAAACTTGCAAGGACCACGTCGCGATATGAAACGCTTAAAAGCCTTTATAAAGGCTTCTGTTGTAAGATCCGTAGCGAGTTCGATATGAACTGCTCTGGTCACCATACACACAAAAATACATATGTGTGCCAATCATGTATTACTCATAATTTTGTATTTGTCGCTATGGCCTAGATGCCATTTATGATACATGATCTTTTCTTTGTTTTATGTGCTAAATACGAATATGGTAACGATGTAATTTGTAATCTTCATGTATATTTCTAAGGCACTCTTTCGCCTACCTTTGACTTGTGCAGAGATCACACTAGGGCTTGCATTCCGGAATTTCGGAATTTCGTAACTCCGGAATTTCGGATAGATTCTTTCCGATATTTCAATTCCGGAACCGGAGCCAATTCCGGAGCCAATATCGTATTCCGAAGTTAAAAATTTTCATACATTATTTTTACTTTTCAAAACGTTTAAGTATCTAAAATAGATTATTATTACGATTTTAAAATACGCGTCTCGATGGTACTATTAGCACGAGGCGTCCCGTTACAAAAATATTTAAGAAAAGTGGTCATGAATTACCTAAATCAGTGAATACAGTAGCGAAAATTGTATTAACGCAGACCGAAGAAGTAAAAACATACATAAAAATACAATAAATGAATCGAAAATTCATCGACATCGATTCTCTCTAACTATGGATGAATGGACCTCTTCACGAAACAAGAGGTACATGAATATAAATTTGTACAGCAACGGTTTTGGTGGTTTAAATTTTAAAAATCTTGGTCTTGTAAAAATTACGGGGTCAATGTCAGCTATTTCAGCTCACATGTTGCTAGACCATCTTGCTAAATTCGGCGTGTCTTTGGATACAACCGTCGGTGCGAGCGTGATGCTGAAAATGGGAACATACTGCAAAGGCTATCACCAATTATGTCTAGCTCATGGTGATCAGCTCGCGGTTATCGACGCTTTATATAAAAACACTAAAGAAATCCCGCCGGCATCCGTTGATAAGGCATCCGATAATGACAGTAAATACGAAAGCGATGAGGATGCCGATTCAGAAACGAATGACAACTCCCACTGCTCGGGCTGATCCAAATACACACAATGTATTAAGCAAAAACGACAATTACTAACAGGTGTTTTACACTATTTACACAATTCAGAAGACTTCTTCAGACAAGCGGATGATGAAACTTTTGTAAAACCCAGTAGCCATGAAATCTCCGAGATCATTGTTAATTTGCTGCGCCAGCTTAAGTTCAATCCTACTTCAAGTGAGCACGAAGAGGAAAAGGATGATTCTTCATCTTCTGGTTCTGATGTTCAGCCGCCGATTTAACACTACAAGAACAGCTCGACAGAGAGTTACATAAATGTCGGGAGGGGACCCATAATAAACCTTCAACTGCTAATTTCGACCTCTCTGGGTTTGTCAAATTTGAGAAAGCCATGTATTATAATGGTGGAGAAAGAGGTGTATATCTAACGCAAGCTTATAATTATATCATGTGTGTTCTTCCAACGAGCGTGGAAAGTGAGAGAGCATTTTCATGTGCCGGTTACTTTTGTAATCAGCATACGAAGCTCGCTCTCAGACAAAATGTTGGATGCTTTATTGCTCTTGAGAGCTTCAAGAACAGCGCTCTACTTCTTGAATAGTGTATTTCTAATAACAAGCATAATTGGTTAGGTAATAAGAGTTGATTTGATCTTAATAATAACTATTTTTTAAGAAGGTACCTATTGAAGTAGATAATGTAAACTAAAGAAATTCATAAAAGATTTAATTCCTGGTATTTAATTAAAAATACAATTGTTTTATTCTGTTTAAAAGATTTATGATTTCGAGAAAACCAAAAAAGTATTTTTATGACTGTTCCTCTAATAAAAGAATTAAATTAGTAAGTAAGATGATGTATCAATACAAATGCGATTAAATAAATACATATTACCTACAGACTTTATTTTTTTACCCAATTCCGGAACTAGTATCGGAATTCCGGAGTTGTGTGCCCAATATCGGAAATCAGTTCCGGAGTTGAAAACTATCCGATATTGTAAGCCCTAGATCACACAAATATATCAATTATACCTTTACCTTTAATTCTATTATTTATAGCCTTCCACCAACTCTTCGTCGAACATAGCCGACAACAAGACAACAAGGCAAAGTCTTGTAGATCTAGCTAGGCAAAGTGGTGACCCCGACGTGATGGCCGTAGCGGACTCAATCCCGCTACGGCCAGTGAAGCTGACGTGATCTCCGTGATAGCACATCTGAATCAGCTTTCCACCAGCGGATCTCACTGATTCCAGATTTCAAGAGGCGCATAGTCACGGGGGTTAGATTTCGCGCATACGAAGAGTCAGGATACTTTGAGGTATAAAATGGCCCAGCAACATTCGCTTCAATCCAGCTACGCCCCGCATCGTTAATTGATGCTGATTTTTGCCGATGCTGACTTTCTCGCTGCTTTAACCAGGTATTACTTTTCAACACATTTCAACGTGCTGGCACCCACAGTCATGCCGACCGCTGTGTCTCGTGCCCGCTTATAATTTTGCCGCCGCGCCACCGACATACACATCATTGAACATACAACCGTGGCGTCGAGCCCCGTTCCTGCCGTACGTGTTGACATGCCAGACACACATTTGTCTCGTCGAGCCGCAGTCTTGCCGTCCGTACAACCAGCCGGACGCACAACCGTCGTGTCGAACCGAAGTTCTGCTCACTGTGCTGACCTGCCGAACACCTATTCATCGTGTTGCAGCCCTGCTCTCCGTGCCAACTCCAACACACATCATGAAATTGCGTTATTTGCGGAAGACTAACATACACTTTTTTATTTAATTTAATTTATTGGGACGCCAAGCACTATCGTTGCTTTTGATAAATGCCGACAGAGCATCTCAAAGCAACGACTTTCTCTCATCCAGTACCATGGTGTTTTTCTCTCACTTCTGCACTCAGCCATGTGCACGTTCGAGACACCTTTCAGCGACTTAGCGGCAGTCCCACGGTACTAACACGTACCATGTTGTCCTTTCTTTCTTTCTCTCTCCTGTGAATCAGATCTTGGAAAGCTTAATAAATGTAATACACGCACGAACTCGTCACCTTGCAGCAGCTTAGATAAAGTCCCAAGGAACTATTACGTGTCACCTTGCAGCGACTTAACGAAAGTCCCAAGGCACTGTCACGTCACCTTGCAGCGACTCAACAAAAGTCCCAAGGCACTATTACGCGCCACCTTGTAGCGACTTAACGAAAGTCCCAAGGCATTTTCGCGTCACCTTGCAGCGACTCAACATACCCCAGACCTTACCAGCCACCGACATATCTTTTTGACGCCTTCAAAGCGCAATACGATCTATGTCACCCCGGCATAAGGACTACTATGAAGCAAAATTCTGCGACAAATTAGCTGCTTACCAGTTACACTGACGACAAAAGCCATCCTCAAATTTGCAGAGATCGCACTACCAGGACAGATGATACAAATGCGTAAAGTCGATGAACCTTCACATATCAATTACAAAGTGACAAAAATGGATAGACGACACAAATGCACAAAGTCGATGAACCTAAAACATATCTATTACAAAGTGACACAAAAGGACAGATGACACAAATTCATGAAGACGATGAACCTAAAACATTCTCAAATTCAAACACGCAGACGTAATGGGCAATAATAACAATAACAATCTTTACCGAACTTGACCCAATACATACAGTAGTTATATAAATTTATATATTATATTCTTGTATTTTAATGAAGAAAGAGGCAATAATTTGTTTTGTTATACTTATACAGTACTTTAACATTTTATTTACTCTAAGTATTATTTTTTTTCAGTGTAGAAAAATTTTTTTTTGGAAGGGAAGTATTGTGCCAATCATGTATTACTCATAATTTTGTATTTGTCGCTATGGCCTAGATGCCATTTATGATACATGATCTTTTCTTTGTTTTATGTGCTAAATACGAATATGGTAACGATGTAATTTGTAATCTTCATGTATATTTCTAAGGCACTCTTTCGCCTACCTTTGACTTGTGCAGTTCACTCAAATATATCAATATATACTTTTACATATAATTTTATTATTTATAACTCCACACCGTCGGCGACTATAGACAACACCAAGGCAAATATGTATGATTTTTGACTTCGTGCTCCACGATATTTGTGGAAAGTAATGGGTATGGGGCCGCCATAATCTACACCACAATGGTAAAATGCTTTAGTTTCTTGTAAACGATATGAAGGTAAGTTGGCCATTAGTGGTTGTGGGGAAATTGGGTTCTTACGAAAACATGTGTTGCACATGTGATATCTTTTTCTAATTAAATTGCGGGCGCTTAAAATCCAATAATTATGACGTAACATAGAAAACAATAAATTCGGTCCGGCGTGTAAATATTTTTTATGAAAGTAGTCGACAATTAATGTCGTGTAATGATCCTTAGAGGGCAGTAAAATGGGATACTTATTATCAAAAGGTATTTTACGCGCGTCGAACAACCGACCGCCGACTCTTATTAAACCATTACTTATAAAAGGATGTAAATTACGAATGGACTGAGAAACACATTTATTGTTTTTAATATTTTTATATTCTAACGAAAAATGAACTTGCTGAATGGATTTTAAGATATATTCTTCTGCTATTTTATAGTGAGAAAAATTAATAAAATTAGAACGCGGAATTTTTCCAATCATACGTAAAATATACACAACGATACGAATAAGTTTATTCCAAGATGAATATTTTAATCCTATCGAATATAAATAAGGATGCGGTTCATCACTGACAATTAAAGAGATAATTTTGTCTTCGGGAACACTTAATGAATTATTAATAAAGAATTTTTTAATAGGCCAAGACTTAGGGTCCTGGTTTGCCCAAGGTGGCCCGTTAAACCATAACTCATCAGATAATAATTGTGACGGCGTAAGGCCGCGTGATAAACAATCGGCGGGGTTTTGTGTCCCGGGAATATGATAAAAATGCTCGGGCGGTAAATATTCAATTATTTTTGTAACTCGATTGGCAACAAAGGTCTGCCAACGATGCGGTGATGCCCAATGAAGGGCAATCATTGAATCGGTAAAACAAAATATATTATTAACGGAAATGCGTGCGGAATAAGAGTTAACGACAGTGTTAACTAACTTAGCTAATAAAAGAATTGCACATAACTCCAGGCGAGCAATTGAGATTGTTTTTACAGGTGCGACTTTAGATTTCGCACAAATTAAATTTGTTTTATACAAATTCCCCGGAAGCTAGACATGTAAGTACACGACTGCTCCGTAGGCGCGTTCGCTTGCGTCAGAAAAACCTAATATAGAAATAACATTTGATACTGAAATAATACCAATATGACGCGGGATTTTTAAATTTTCTAATAGGTGTAATTCATTCCATGCGTTTTGTATACTTGGTGGCGGGAGGTCATCCCATCCAACCTTGAGTAACCATAAATCTTTAATGATAAGTTTAGCCGCCAGTATCCAAAGTTTTTATAAAGATTCATTGACAGACCCTGGATTCCGAGGTATAAATCTTACGGCACTCCACTATATTCTTATCGTGTTCTGTGGACTGATTGCTCTATATATCGTCGGGGATAGTGCAAATCCGCGTATATACCACATGCAAAGGGTGCGTATCTACACTAAACCTAATTTTACAGGAGAAGGTTAAAACGTTATAACTTTCTTATTTTAATGGCTACTCAGCTCATTTTCACAGAGAGAGTATTAATTTACGTGTTCTATGTATTTGTGACAAAAGATTTCTGTTAAAGTGATTAATTTAGTCGCCACGACATTTACGCGGATTTGATTTAATCAGCTAATTATAAAAATGGAAACTATTATATTAAGTTCCGCGGTATTTACATCAAATACGTTACATCAATAATGTTACAAAATATTATTTAATTAAAAAACAAAACTTGTTTTACAAACTCTGCTAAAAAACTATGTCTTAGGTCTTAAAAGTACAAAATATGTCCATCCTTCTTTAAAAGTGCTTAATCGTTCGCTTTCTTTAAACATTTGCTCGAATTACAAGCCTCTCCAAGTTTTCAGGCAGGTTTGGCAAGGTATTCTGAAAATTTATCATCTCTTCTGTCTTTCTAAAACCTATGTATTCCTAGCAATCTCAACTTCTTATTTCTAAACTTTTTTGACGACAATAGTTCTGATTTACGCTTTCTTTTTCTGGATTAGATTGCAACTTCAGGTTTCAATTCTCTTGTAGGTAACAAGTCATTATTTTCGTCTGTTGATGCTAAAACAACTGGTACAACACTCGTTATTTCAGAGAGTGGTACAAAATTTGGGTCAGCAACAGTCATTTGATGAAAAGTCAAGTATTGATATCAGTATAAACATTCTCCACACAATATGAGTTCAAATTTTTCGTTAGAATGATAAAAGCATCAAGAACGTAAATATTTTTCTCTAGATCTCTAATTTCCGAGAGATTAAATTGAAAATATTGAAACTGATTGTGACACGGTTAGATAAAGATATTATTACAGTAAGCACTTCATGATTTTCATTTCAACGACATTGATATTAGGTAAATTTTCAGTGAGTTCATTGGTATTTCCATGAGCTTCTGATTACTTAAGCTAAGTTATTATTTTCATCTTTAATCGTAGAACTTGTATGAAGATAATTGCTGTTATAATAGAAGCGAGGGAGGTGTGTTAGGATCATGGTAAGAAGCGCTCCATTGTCTCTGCTGATCCCTGTGGGAGAAAGGCGTGACGATTTGATTTGATATTTATTCTCGTCTTGTTTTCGACTAACATTCGAGTAACATGATGTGTGTTGTTTTCGCTAATAGAAGCAGTATAATTCGCCATTTTATTTCTTATAATATAAAAAAACAAATGTTTTTAATCAGCATTGCGATACAACAAAATTACTATACATGTACCTAGCCCATGCGGGTCTCTTATCATTATTATCAGCCGGAAAATGTCCACTGCTGAACATAGGCCTCCCTCTTAAAACGCCATTCCCAACGACCAGATACCATCCACCATGAATCCGTCACGAATAACGTGACTAAAATGAAATGAAATGAGTGGTAGTCTCAAATAATAATATGTCGTCAGTCCACCTAGTAATACCTACGCTGCGTCTTCTGGCTCATGGTCTCCACTCAAGAACCTTTTTTCCTAATCGGTTATCGGTTCTTTGAACGATGTGTCTCCTATGACATAAACATATATTTTTTATTAGGATTATAACCGTGTCATCCTATCATGGGTTAAAAAAATGATTAATTAGTAATATTACCTATAATCTAATATAATAAATAACGTTTGTAACACTTTCACTAACACCAATACGCGGTTTTCAGTACCTACTAAAGGTAAATTTAATCAGTAAAAAATGCCGATATTCAATTAAGTGAATACATACTCAATGTCTTAATAATACTTACTCAATGTTGGACCGATTATTTTGACAATAACACCAATTTTAGTAGCAAAATATACCACAATCCACACCCGCAACTTCACCTGATCACATAAGCGGTATTGCCACTTGCCGGCGGTGGATCTGCGGTATTGTTTTTGGGCGATTTCTCGCTTTTTAATGGTCCAAATGCAACGTGCATCAAAGAGATAGATGCCAATCAAGATCTTGCGTGCATTGCCCGCAAAATCTTAAATTAGCTACAATTGTCAGATACGCGGAATTCTCCAATGCTAGTTACGCGTATTTGCACTATCCAAGACGATATGCGATTGCATTGGTCTATTCACTTTATCAGGTTTGGGGATAAATTTTCCATAGCGATAGGCAGAGACAATGCAGCGCCATTTACTACGATCCTGACACAACTTTCTCGCTTCCTCCACATTCACATTTCGATCTAATTATTATATATATAAGCTATGAAACAAATGTTTTGTTCCGACCGGGAACCGATCCCAGAACCTTACGGGTAAGGGACTAGTGTGCTAACCAGTGCGCCACACGTGTCGTCGAGCTTCTTAGATTAAATAACTTTGCTTTTTATTGCAAGTATCAGTCGCATTCACTATGCCGGCCTAGTTGGAACCGGCAACATAGAAGTTAATAATAATAAAATATTCATTAATTTAACCAATACACGAGCTTATACAAATTTTACAATATTATATTTTTACGTGCAAACATAGTTATTGGAAATTGGTTTGGCCGCTAATACCTGAACTTGATATTTAGGAAACAAGTTATATAAACTCAGTTAGATTGTTACATACAACAAAATGATTTATCTTTACAACAAATTACTTAATTTAATTATGTTAGGGCAATTAAGTAGAGTAAACTGTTTATTTTATTATAATATTATATAGATATACACTAATGCACGGATAACTTTTTCCCATGAATATTGTTTTGCGTGTTTTATGTCTTATATTTCAAAATGTAAGCTGATTCACGGTCTGTTTTAAGAATCAAAAGTGCATCAAAATTATCCCTTCCTTATCCAAAGCCGCATGTTTTTATTCGGACTCGACATTTGACCTTGACTTGGCAGATGGTATAGGCGACTTGGACTTCCAGAGCACCTATAAGAACTTTACTACATTTATAGGAAGTGGTTTCAGCGTAAACATTTGCATTGCGCAACAAGTTTTGTAATAAAAAATCCAATCCCAAAATCAATAAACTTAAATATAAAAATAAAATAATATTTTTTTATGGAAATTGTTTTTTTTTATTACTTTTAGAATAGATTTATTACATTCACTATACTCTTCAACCTATAACACTCGCGATGAAGTTTATTATTATTTTTTTGGTTTTATTGGTTTCGTTAATAGCTAAGGCTAATTTAGTAAGTGATGGTTTAATATTATTATTATATATTAACTCGACATCAGATCTCGACTAGCCCGATGACGCCCACGACTGATAAAATCGACTCATTTCACGGTCGCAGTCACTAGGTCGGCCAAGATCGCTTTGAGGATCCCAGGTTATATGTAGGATGGGGAGAACAAATGGGCTGGTAAAGCACTCCACTTTTCGTTTGTACTATAATGTAAATACGCACTGAACCTTTAGTTCAGAACACATTAGATTCGGTCAACAGAATGTGGATGGTCCCCCCGACACAAAATAATATATCTATACATATAATAAAATTGGAGTGTCTGTTTGTAATATTAATATAACCGTTTTTTAACCCCCGACTCAAAAAAAGAGGGGTGTTATAAGTTTGACTTGTCTGTGTATCTGTGTGTCTGTGTATCTGTGTATCTGTGGCTCTGTGTATCTGTGTGTCTGTCTGTGGCATCGTAGCTCCTAAACGAATGGATCGATTACGATGCGGTTTGTTTCATTTGAAAGCTGACGTGATCGAGATGGTTCTTAGCTACAATTGATGAAGATCTGATCAGGGGTTTCAAGATCATCAGCTCGTTTTGTTAGCTGCGGTAGCGATCTTAGACGCTTATTAGGTTTACTTTACTTTTAAACATATCTGTGACATAACATTTGAAACAAAAACGTATACAAATACATGTGTGTTTTAACTGGTACCACTGAGCTACTCTGATGATGGAACTCGAAGGTAGGAGACGAAATCCTGGATGGGTTTGTACTTAATAGGTTTACAAAGTTTGGACGCATTAGATTTGTATTGACTGTAGGAAACTAAGTGTAAGAGAGTTAAGTGCGATGAAATAAAACGTTCTGGATCTAAAAAACCTAATCATGGATCTTCTCAGATCAGCAAATCAACAAGAAATAGACCTATAGTGCTTTAACTAAAATTGTTACTCACTATGAGCCTTTAGCTGGAACGGTTTCAAATTGATGACCTGAGTGTCTGATGATGCACCATCATGAATCCTCTTAGAATAGCAAATCAACAAGAGATAGAACTATAGTGCCTTAACTAAAATTGTTACTAAGAGTCATTAGCTGGACTGTCATCAAATTGAAGACCGGGAGTATCTGATGATGCACCATTATAAATCCTCTTAGATTAGCAAATTAACAAGAGATAGAACTATAGTGCTTTAAATAAAGCCTTTAGCTGGGCCGTTATCAAATTGAAGATCGGGAGTATCTGATGAGGCACCATCATGAATCCTCACAGATCAGCAAATCAACAAGAGATAGAACTATAGTGTTTTAACTAAAATTATTACTCACTAAAAGCCATTAGCTGGACCGTCATCAAATTGAAGACCGGGTGTATCTGATGATGCACCATTATAAATCCTCTTAGATTAACAAATTAACAAGAGATAGAACTATAGTGCTTTAAATAAAGCCTTTAGCTGGGCTGTTGTCAAATTGAAGATCGGGAGTATCTGATCATGAATCCTCTCAGATCAGCAAATCAACAACAGATAATATCATAGTGCTTTAACTAAAATTGTTACTCACTATGAGCCATTAGCTGGACCGTTATCAAATTGAAGACCTGGAGTAGTTATCTGATGATGCACCATGATGATCCAAGGGATATTGAAAGGATATAACTATTGAGCCATGACTAATGTTGTCTATTACTATAAAGCTGGTGATATGACTAAATTGGTTTCAGGCGTTTCGGGGGTTCCTTTAAAATTTTAATTTTGATTTTATTAATACATGTATTTGAATATATATACGGTACATACACCAAAATGACATTTTTTACAATTTTTGTCTGTCTGTCTGTCTGTTTGTTCTGGCTAATCTCTGGAATGGCTGGACCGATTTTAACGGGACTTTTATTGACAGGTAGCTGATGTAATAAGGAGTAACTTAGGCTACTTTTATTTTAGAAAAATTCTTTTATAATAAATAAAATAAAAGAAAAATCATTTTCCCATACAAAATTGCGTGCGTTCAGAAATTTATTTTGAGGAAACTAAGGAAAATATATCAAGCTGTTGAGAATTAAAAACATATTATTATATTATATTAACATATTATTATTATCCTACTATTATTATAAATGTGAATGTCCGTTTGTTTGTTACGCTTTCACGCAAAGACTGCTCAACCGATCATCATGAAACTTTGTACACATATTCTTGGAGGTATCAGAAGTAACATAGTATATATTTTATTTTAATTTTTTTTTTACAAAAAATAAAAATGTTTTGTCAATTTTTTTTTCCTATTATAAAAATAGATGCAAGGCGTTGGTTCAAACCCTAAGTACTATAATACCATTGCACTGTATTACCGACAGTCACGTCAACATCTAATCCAATCAGCTGTACTATGGAGACTATACACTATACTTTCCATAGACTATACATTCAGCTGTTTGAAATTTTTCTTTATATTTCTTCTGTTACTATATGCATATGTTACTATTGTTATAAATGTGAATGTAAGTTTGTTTGTTACGTTTTTTAAAAGTAACATCGGTTACTTTTAATTAAAATAAAAAATATTTTACTATAGTTTCCAATTGACTATAGTTTTAACTGTTTGGAATATATATTTATTTTTATTTTCGTCTGTCATTTTTATATAAGTTATCGAGTTATAAATACAAAAAAGTCGAATTGAAAACCTCCTCCTTTTTTATGACTGTGTTATAAACCAAACTTTACGCGGGTGAAACCGCGGGCACAGCTAGTATATACATATAATATATATATTTTATGTATATATATTATATACATAAAGCCGCGTTATATATACGATTGCGCATACTATTCTCAACGAATTTTAATAAAACTTAGTACACTCATTCTTAAAGCAATTTCCTCGAACTCATTCAAGGATGAGCCAAATCGGTCAATTAGTTTAAAATTGGTGGCCGTTTAAAATTTTCATAAAATTGTAAAAAAATCTATTTGCATGACTTTTTACCACGATTACGCCTACAATTCTTAATGAAACTTGGTACACTCTTTCTATAAGCAATTACCTCGAATGAGTTCGAAGATGAGCAAAAGCGGTCAAATAGTTTGGAATTGGAGGCCGTTTAAAATTTTCATAAAATTGTAAAAAAAAAAATTCATGACTTTTTACCACGATTACGCCTACAATTCTCAATGAATCTTAATGAAACTTAGTTCACTCTTTCTATAAGCAATTACCTCGAATGAGTTCGAAGATGAGAAAATCGGTCAAATAGTTTGGAATTGGAGGCCGTTTAAAATTTTTATAAAAATGTAAAATATATTTTCATGGTTTTTCACCACGATTGCACCTACAATTCTTAATGAAACTTACTACACTCATTCTATAAGCTATTATCTGCAATGAGTTCGAAGATGGGCTAAATCGGTCAATTAGTTAAGAATTGGTAGCCGTTATAATTTTCATCAAATTGTAAAAAATCTATTTTCGTGACTTATCATCACGATTACGCCTACAATTCTCAATGAATCTTAATGAAACTTAGTACACTCTTTGCTACAATTTTGTTTCCTATAAATCTATCGCTAAAATTCTTCTTTTTAACCCCCTGCTCAAGAAGAGGGGTTTGACTTGTCTGTGTATCTGTGGCATCGTAGCTCCTAAACGAAAGGACCGATTACGATGCGGTTTTTTTTTTCATTTGAAAGCTGACGTGATCGAGATGGTTCTTAGCTACAATTGATGAAGATCTAATCAGGGGTTTCAAGGTCATCAGCTTGTTTTGTTAGCTGCGGTGGCGATCTTAGACGCATAATAGGTATTTACTTTACTTTTGAACATATCTGTGACATATCATTTGAAACAAAAACGTATACAAATACATGTATGTTTTAACTGGTACCACTGAATTACTCTGATGATGGAACTCGAAGGTAGGAGACGAAATCCTGGATGAGTTTAAACTTAATAGGTTTACTAAGTTTGGACGCATTAGATTCGTCTTGACTGTAGGAAACTAAGTGTAAAAAAGTTAGTGCGATAAAATAAAACATTCTGGATCTAAAAAATCTGATCATGGATCCTCTAAGATCAGCAAATCAACAAGAAATGGACCTATAGTGCTTTAACTAAAATTGTTACTTACTATGAGCCTTTAGCTGAAACGGTTTCAAATTAATGAACTGGAGTATATAATGATGCACCATCATGAATCCTATTAGATCAGCATTGCTTTAACTAAAATTTTTACTCACTATGAGCCATTAGCTGGACTGTTATCAAATTAAAGACCGAGAGTATCTGATGAGGCACCATCATGAATCCTCTCAGATCAGCAAATCAACAAGAGATAGAACTATAGTGCTTTAACTAAAATTGTTACTCACTAAGAGCCATTAGCTGGATCGTCATCAAATTGAAGACCGGGAGTATCTGATGATGCACCATTATAAATCCTCTTAGATCAGCAAATTAACAAGAGATAGAGAGATAGTGCTTTAAGAAAAAGCCTTTAGCTGGGCCGTTATCAAATTGAAGATCGGGAGTATCTGACCATGCACTATCATGAATCCTCTCAGATCAGCAAATCAACAACAGATAATATCATAGTGCTTTAACTAAAATTGTTACTCACTATGAGCCATTAGCTGGACCGTTATCAAATTGAAGACCTGGAGTAGTTATCTGATGATGCACCATGAGGATCCAAGGGATATTAAAAGGATATAACTATTGAGCCATGACTAATGTTGTCATATTACTATAAAGTCATATGACTAAAGTTGTTTCAGGCGTTTCGGAGGTTCCTTTGAAATTTTAATTTTATTTGAGATATTGTTGAAAAACCGTTAAAAAACGTAGGAAAATTCTGAACTTCCAATCGCTAATAACTTGAAAAGTATTGCTTTTCGAAAAAACTTTAACCTACTTTTTTTTTTAAAAAGAGTCAGTTAATCGATTTATGGTATTAATTAGGCCGAAAAAATTTCCACCCCTGAGAAGGGGTGACAACCCCCTCCAGGATAAAAGCACCCCACGGGTCGAAGTAACCTTTGAAGTTAAGGTTAAGCTTAGCCTAATTCCAAATTGTATAATAGCAGGCGATGCTCCGTCCGCCGCACCTTGTTCAGGATTACAAGTTTCGAAGTGAGGTGGTCTTTATGGCCTGCCCGATGTCATCCTTGCTGTACAAGTCGCTGTAAAGAATATCTAGGTTGTCCGAGGTACCGAGGGAGGTGTTACAAAGAGTAGGAAGGGTAAACAGGGATTAGTAATTAAAGGGTCTTACTATTACTAATAGTCACAAATTTAAACAACGTTCCCGGAACCTATTCATTTATTTGATGAAGAATACGTGTGTTGTTGGGTCAAAAGCTTTTGATGCGTGGCGTGGCGTATTGCTTAGCACACCAGTCTGTTACGCGGAAAATACCGGATTCGATTCCCGGTCGGAGCAAATATTTGTTTTATACCTTTTATTTATAACATATACATGATATATGTTATAAATAAAAGGTATAAAACAAATATTTGCTCCGACTGGGAATCGAATCCGGTATTTTATTATTATATATGATATATCGATTACCTACTACAAAGATTAAGTCCGGTTGTCAAGCAGTGGTAGGCAGTGGTGCCCAGTCTGCCGATGCGCGGTAGTACTACTTACAAGTATACAGACAGTGAAGTGATCTAGTTGCGTTTCAGGATCAGCTTGTAAGTTGGCGGTTCTAACAAAGCCGGTATAGTGGATGTAACTGCTACTTACAGTTATTATTCTGTAGTAGCAGTCATCTCTATTCATGGACCGCACTCTAGCTCAACATCAGGTAGGTGCTGTCATATGACGTGTCACAATAGAAAAGTTAATTTTTTTTGTACAAAAAGTTTATTTTGATCGTATACTGAAGGTCAAGGAGTACATAAGTACTCTTTTTGCTCCTTCTCTTTTTGCTTCACAAGAAAAATTAATTTACCTATTGTAAAATTATATTAACTAGCTGTGCCCGCGGTTTCACCCGCGTAAAATTAGGATTATAACACATATGACTTCCTCCTTTTATAACATAAAAAGGAGGAGTTGCTCAACTCGACTTTTTTTGTATTTATAACTCGATAACTCATATAAAAATGACAGACAGAAATAAAAATAAATATATATTCCAAACAGCTAAAACTATAGTCTTTTCAATTTTTTTAAAATTAAAAGTAACCTAAAAGTTTTTAATTAAATGTTACTCGTTGTGCCTCCTAAAAATAAAAAAAAACGTAACAAACAAACTCACATTCACATTTATAATAATAGTAGGATATGCATATAATGAAAGAAGGAAGTATAGTGTATAGTCTATGGAAAGTATAGTGTATAGTCTCCATAGTACAGTTAATTTGATTAGATGTTAACGTGACTGTCGGTAATACAACGCTATGGTTTTATAGTACTCATGGTATGAACCAACTATTATAATAGGGATTTTTTTGACACTACTAAAATAAAAACTTTTTTAAAGAAGTATTTTATGTTACTTCTGATCCCTCCAAGAATATGTGTACAATGGTTTATGATGATCCGTTGAGCAGTTTTTGCGTGAAAGCGTAACAAAAAAAGTCATGTGTGCAATTCATATGTGGTAGAAGTGAAAACTTAAAAAATGTTGGCTTCAAGATAATGCGACGAATGTAAAATTCGAGAAGATGATGATTGTAGGATTTAGTAATGATCATAGTAATAATAACGTTGATTGCTCACTTGTGACTGCTATGCAATTTTACTGCTTTTTTGTCTGTTAGCCTGAATTGCAGACCATTAATGCAGGCGACCACTACTACTATTAAGCAACTGCAAGTAGCAATCGCATCCACTATGCCGAGCTAGTGCTGATCCTACTTGCACTTGCAATCTGATCCTACACTAAGTCACTTCACGGTCTGTATTACCCCGGATCGGCAGACTCTTATCTACTCAGTTAAGCGCTAGTATATATACATATTATGTATGTTACACTGTACAACTTTTCTAAAATAACTAAATAAAAACACATCGACATCTATTTTTAGTTGTAATAAAAAGAGCAAAGCAACAAAAATATATTAGTTGATGCACAACAAAAATTAGAAAAAACATCAATCAATCAAATTGTCACGCTAGGGATAGGCAGAGTCAATAAAGCGCCATTTACCACGGTCCTGACACAACTACCTAGATTCCTTTACATCCACAATTCTCTTAATATAAGCTGTATGCATATAAACACAGCTTTCTTAAGGAAGCTTAAAACATACACTTTTAATAATTATCATTTAAAATATTTTAGTGCCAATTACCATAGAGCTTTTCCTAACCCTATCTAAACTATTTTAAAATGTATGTTAAACTGTTAATACAATTAAGCCCAAGTCCTCATACAAAAAGAATGATGTCCTTTGTTAATTAGAAAATATATAAGTACTTACTTTGATTTCGACATTCAATACATAGAGATAAGTATATTATGATTTAATAACGCTTTTCGGCATGCACGAAATTCACGAACACATTCCGTTGAACTTTTTGTTGTCTTTTGTGATGTTTTTTTAATCTTGTTTTTTTTTCCTAAAATTGCGAGAATAATTTGCATTTGTTTTCGGCATATTTAAAAATTTAAAAACGTACAAACAAAACACTACTACAGTATTGTTTTCGATTGATCTATTTGATTTGACAGGTCGCGACGCGTCGGATACTTTGTGACTTACGAGTCTATGTCATTGTATTAAAGCTCATAATTCTACAGCCATTATCGAGATGCCGTAAGATGCCGAGTATACACGAATGCACAACGAATGTCGCAAGTGTCAGTTAAGTTATTCAGAACAAAAGCGTCTTTACGTCATTGTAATAAATCCCATAATTCTATAGCAATTTCTTTAGAATTTCTATCTCATTTTCTCCCACGTTAAATCTTATGAATTTATGTTTTGTCTCTTTTTACTGTCGTTTACTTCAACTAACGGACATTCACATTTATAATAATAGTAGGATAATAATAATAATAATTTAATATACATAATATAATAATTTATTTTAAATTCTCAAGAGCTTGATATGTTTTCCTTAGTTTACCCAAAATAAATTTCTGAACGCATGCAAAATGAATTTCTGAACGCGCGCAATTTTGTATGGGAAAATGTTTTTTCTTTTATTTTATTTATTATAAAAGATTTTTTCTAAAATAAACGTAGCCTAAGTTACTCCTTGTTATATCAGCTACCTGCCAATAAATGTCCCGTCACAATCAGTCCAGCCATTCAAGAGATTATCCGGAACAAACAGACAGACAGACAGACAAAAATTTAAAAAAATGTTAATTTGGTGTTTGTACCGTATATATATTCATATACATTTATTAAAAAACGTTTATTTTAATATTACAAACAGACACTCCAATTTTATTATATGTATAGATTTCATATGTTGACGACGTTTTAAAGAAAATGCGTTTTTCACCCCTTTAAATTTCAATCGCTAAAACAAGTAACTATACGATTATAATTGACTATAAAAAAGAAATTTATGTTTTAGCATTGGAAACCCTTAATACGAAGAAATGATGAACTAAAATTGGGAAAAAATAACGACATGGTACGTACATACGTAGATTTATCAGGTGTATGAGGTCTTATCCCAGGGTAATATTAATATATAGAGCGCCTTAAGGCAGCCGTCTCCGTAGTTTCGAGAAGCGTGCTGTCAACCGTGTTTCCATGGAATGCCTGTGGGGCTCGGGCTACGGAATTGGAGCGACTGGGTTTGTAGCTAATTGCAAAACACATCTAGATATAAGGACATATCCGCATTGTAATTTTTATTATAATTCGGATATGTCACTTAATTTCATTTATTTTTTATGTTATATATTAATTTAATTATTTAATGACTATTATCTCTTCACATGTACATACATAATATAATAACATAATATTATTATTATTACGTCATTTCAGAAATGCTTTAATATGCCCTGGAGGACTTATCTACGGCGACGTCACCGATTACCTGTAAGTATATATTGTGTTAAATATTCATAACTACTGAAGACGACTCATGGTATAGATCATTTATTATTAGCATAATTTATTTTTAATATTTATTAATAATTTTCTCCGACTCTGCGTGTTTAAGGGGCAATCTTATGCAGGGATACGCAGGATAGGTCAGGGTTATAATTATACTAGATTTGACGAGGTAAAAATACAGCACAGAGTTCCCGCTGAATGAAAGTGAATCTGAATGTAATATAGATGTAAAAGAGATTTTCAATGCATTAAAAAGAATGAAAGTTGGAAAAGCGGCTGGGTGTGAAGCGGCAAGTTGTATGCGAAAGTATTGATTGAAAGGGTGATGCATGAAACAGATGATAAAATTTGGGATGCGCAAGCGGGATTTAGGAAAGTTATGGGATGTATGGATCAAATCTCTCTAAGATGCGTCAGCGAAAAAATGTTGGCAAAACACCAAAAGGTGTTTTGCGCTTTTGTTGACCTTAAGAAGGCCTATGATCGAGTGAACAAGAGTGAATTGTGGCAGCAGCTGTCCGGGTTTGGAGGTCCGATATCTATCTAAGCTACTCAATTAAAGCATTTTGAAAATCTGAAATCACAGAATTTCAAGTGAATTTCGAGTTTTTCAACCGTATTTTCGAGTGGATTTTAACGCTTTACATTTTCCGGGAAATTCGAAAAAATGTTTTGAGTAGCTATCGGAATTATCTGAGTAGCATAGTCAGCGGATAAAAGGCGGTAGACAAAAAAATATTGCAGGAATTTTGAGTGTTTAACGAGTGATTTTCGAATGGATTTTTTATTTTCCGAAAACTTCATGGTTGCGCCGCTTAAAATAATATAATATTATATAAAATAAAAACTCGTTAGACACACACGCACTCACAAATTTATTTACACATACACACACACACACTTACACACTCCTGTCCTTCCAAGATTTCCTTATTCCAAAACAAAGGTAGTCAGACAGTTCATATTTGACCTCGAAGCGGTACGCATCTCGGAAGCGACCGCTGAATGCAGATACTTTTCTTCAGAAAGAAGAAAAGTATCTGGTAGAACATTCAGAGACTTATACCTCTAGACTGCGCATAATCCGCCAGTCGAAACCCTCGGAACAGTAAACTTGTATAGTGTTAAAATATCTGTGATCATAAACGTGTAACGAATCGGTTTGGTACCTATAATACAGCCAAAGGAGAAGAGTAACCAGATCAGGTGGCCGGAATACCACCATAAGCCTTCATCAGCAAGGGATCCTCGCCAGGCAGAAAACCTGCAGGTCAGTCTGACTACCCTCCTTTATCTCGCCAACCTCAATCACCTCTTAGCCCCAACACTTCATATTTTCCAGTAAATCAAGAAAATTCATTTTGCATAGCACATGGAAATTAATACCAGGTGCGCTCGAAAAAAATAAATAACGCAGGATGGTACAGTACGGAAATGGTACGGAATCGTACCTCGTTCGTTACTCGTACGTTTCGCGTAATACCGTGAAAGTATATTTTACATATCTATTGCTCTCAGCGTGCAAAATAAAATATTTACACCGCGTGCATTACGAGTAATGGAAGGAAAGTATGTTGAAGAGAGCAGCAACTGTCGTCTAGTTTTTTATAATGTATTTTTTTAACGAATATTTGCAGTTTTAATTTATGCGAATTGGTAATTGTGATTATAATCATTGCTTATTATAGTTTCTGTCTACATTTGTGGAAGTGTATGATCTAAAATAATTCTATAGAAAGGATATCTTGATTTTTCAAAACAACTGGAGCTTTTCTTTACCGAATAAACTAACCGAATGCGCTTCCTTAAACTAAATGAACTAATGAACTAGATAAGTGGACTAGTACCGATGGAAAAAATATACATATCACTCCGTACCATTTGATGGAAGCGTTTTGCGCATGTATATTGGGAAGTATGTTTACTAGGGATGGGAAGTGTGATGAAGATATTGAGAGAAGAGTGCAAAAGGGTAACGTAGTGAACGGTGCCATCCATAGTATAATGAACAGCCAAATAATGTCCCAAAAGTCACGGGTGGCTGTTCATAATGCGGTGCTTGTTCCTACATTAATGTATGGAAGTGAAGGTTAGGTATGGCAGAAGAAACATAAGAGTAGAATTAACGCTGTAGAAATGCGGTCGTTAAGGAGTGTATGTGGAGTGACGATAGCGGATAGAATATAAGGAATAGCACACTGCGTGATAGATGTGGTTTGAAAGAAGATGTAGTGACAAGGATTGACAAAGGAATGCTTCGATGGTTTGGGCACATGCAAAGGATGAGTGAAAGTAGATTGACGAAAGGAATTTATAAATCTGATGTGGATGGATGCGTTAAACAAGGCAGGCCCAGGAGAGTGTTTTCCGACCAAATCGGAGACATCCTTAAGAAAGCTAGGTTCCCTAGTGCCCATAACCACAGAGCCTGTATGAAGAGAATTATGGATGTGAAGCAAGTGAGTTGTGTAAGGATCGTGGTAAGTGGCGCTCCATTGTCTCTGTCTCTCCATATATCTTATGCCTGTGGGATAAAGGCGTGACAATTTGATTGATTGATTAAGATTTGACCCGCAAATGCAAATTGGTAAGCAAGAAGAGGTCCAAGAGTTCCGGCGACTAAAAACCTAGTCAGGTCACGGATGCCTCAGTTGACGTCACTATGCCGGCCAAAAGGTGCTTCTCGTCACATCGTTTGAAGAATCCAAGGTTATAGAATGAAGAGAACAGCATTCCACTTGTAGATTGTTCTACAAATAAACGACGCGCCGAACCATTTAGTTTAAATGACGATTCAATTGACAGAATGCGAATGCCCTTTAAGTACTTGACCTTACTATTGTTTTTTTCGTCTTTCAGTACAAGCCGGCATTTGACATCTTTCCCGTCAACAAAACTTGCAAATTAAATGAAAATAGAAAAGTAAGTACCTAATATGTTTTATCTAGTGGAATAGCCCTGCTGATATTACTCTAAGAAAGCTCGCTTTAATCAATTTATATAAATATACTACTGTGCCCACGGTTTCACCTGCGTAAAATTAGGTTTATAACACAGTCATAAAAAGGTTCTCAATTCGACATTATATCCCTTTTTAGGGTTCCGTAGTAAAAAAAACGGAACCCTTAGCGTGAAGCCACACGATGCGGCGCGGCGTACTGCATATAAAAACAATGATATGCCACACGGTGCCTTCCAGCGCTGTACCGCAGGCACATCGCAATTTGATTAAGCGAGACGCGAGGGGGGAGGAAGTGTTGCTCTAGGTCCCCGCTCCAAATACTACGGCGCCGCACACCACGTGCTTGCGATGCGGCAAGCGACGCCGCTTAGTCGGTATACTGTTGAAACATATTCAACAGTATACCTCTTATATTTCATGTATTATATTGTTCATGTATTCTATGAACCGCATTAGGATTTTCATACAAAAAAAAAATAATTCTTCCCCATACTTAGAACTGAAAATCAACAATTTTTTTTTTCATCAAACCCATACGTGTGGTCTATCTATAGATAGGTCTTCAAAAATTAGGTCTTCAATATCATATTTTTCTAAACTGAATAGTTTGCGCGAGAGACACTTCCAAAGTTGTAAAATGTGTGCCCTCCCCTGATACTTCTAAAATAAGAGAATGATAAAACTGAAAAAATATATGATACATTACCATGCAAACTTCTACCAAAAATTGGTTTGAACGAGATCTAGTAAGTAGTTTTTTTAATACGTCATAAATCACATTCGCACATTCGCCGAAGTTTGGCGGTAGGCGACGGCGCTGTCGTGTGGTGGGGGAGCGCACGAATCTAACTATGCCTACCCGAACGGGCAGACACGTAAGGCCAGACGTCGTTGTCGGACGCATGCGATTAGAGAAATTTGCGCTACAGATAATTACATTTTTCAATCTAGTTAAATTATTTTTTTGTTTCGTATAATTATTTAAGTAAGTATTTTTTATTAGTTAGGTCCTGTAAATTAATTTTGTACGTACTTAATATTTCGGGATCTTTTAGTTAATAGTAGGTAAGATAGTTAAAAGATAGTTTACTTTAAAAAAAAATTATATATATATAAATGTGTTTGTGTGTGTGTTGTGCTAATAACCACAGAACCTGTATGAAGAGAACTGTGGAAGGAAGCAAGGAAGTTGTGTAAGGATCGAGATAAGTGGCGCTCCATCGGCTCTGCCTATCCCTGTGGGAAAAAGGCGTGACAATTTGATTGATTGATTAAAATATATATGTTGATTAAAAATTATCGAAATAGTTAATTAAATAAATAACAGTTTAATACTAGCGATAAGATTGGTAGGCAGTGGTGCCCAGTGACTTAGTCGCATTTTGGAATCAGCTCCATTCATTGACCGCACTCCAGCTTAACATTAGCTGTTGTCATATGCCATATGTCGATGTAATAATCCTTTCCTTACTTATATAATAAACGCGAAAGTTTGTGAGTATGGATGGATAGATGGATGTTTGTTACTCTTTCACGTCAAAACTACTGAATGGATTTTTATGAAACTTTACAATAATATAGCTTATACGTCAGAATAACACATAGGCTACGATTTATCAAGATATTGGTGTCAATTCTCTTAGCACACGATTATCCTAAAATCCTCCTAAAAATAATTTAGACCTGTCAAAGGACTTTCGCTATTCTGTGTGTCCCATTTTAGTCTTAATTTAGAGCTGTCAAAGCTAGGCCTAAAGTTAGTTTAGTTACTTAACTTAGAATTTTAGGCTGTTTTCCTATTCTGTTGTACCAATTTTAGGTGTCAAATTAGAAATGTCAAACTAAATTTGTTTAATTTTAGACGACACCATTTTAGGTCCCGCTTAACCTAAAAATATTAATTCTTAATAAGAAATATGAGTAATTATGTGGTTAATGCTCTAACTGAAAATGCCGAAAGGTAAAATAAGGTGATTTATGTATTTTTATTTATAGTAGCTCGCCATACGACATCATTCAATCTGATATTAAACTGGAGTGCGATCTATGAATGGGAGCGACTGCTACTACTTTTAAATAACTAAAAGTAGCAGTCAAATCCTCTATGCTGGCCTAGTTGGAACCGGCAACTTGAATTATTTCGATTTTAAAGTTTATCTGAAGAAGTCTGGGAGGGAACATAAAAAAAACACGTATCACAGGATTAGATTACTTGTCATTATACTGTATAACATTTACTTAATAACAATTTCACCATCATTATACGAATAAATTCATGAAACACAAGTATTACAAATAAATAAAATCTGTCTCCTGCAATTACCGCCAAAACTCATCTATCCAACAAGATGCGTTCGGAAATTAATTGTGTTACGTTTACAAAAATACAAAGTTTTTTCTATTTTTATTAACGTGAATTAAAGTTTTTCTTTACTCAAACCATTGTAACATTCAATATGGTACATTATTACTTACTTATTAATAATAATTATATAACTTTCTTATTATTTCATATTATTTTTTAAATATATAAATTTTACGTTGGCAATAATTTAGGCATGTCATCTTAAAAATTGACATTTGCGTAAATTAGGTTCGAAATAGACATAGAACAACAAGAGAATTGCGTTTTCGCTAAAATTACTTATAATTAAAAAGTTTAAAATTTAGGATAAGTTAGTGAATGTGCCAAGAGAATCGACACCATTGTGTGAATTGTCCAAAATATGACGATAAGTGTCAAGTAAGTCGGATAAAAATCTACCATCTGCGAGCTATTCTGGCGTGCGCTGCCAAAACCGCTAGAGTTACACATATGTAATGTATGGTGAAAATGTGTATCTTAAATAGACCTACAAAAAAGCCTGCGACAGTATATATCTATATCTTATGTGTAAGCCATTATAGCCAAAATAGTGTAGCGTAAATCCTACGCACGGCGGGTGAGGTGGGGGAAGAAGTCGTTCACATCATTGAGTACGCGACCCGCGGCAGGCTAGGCAGTCGCGTGATAGCAAACGTCATTGACGGTTGTGTCCGTTTTGCGAGTTTTCAAGCGATTTGTTAAAAACGTATTGTACTTAAAGTAATATAGGCCCAAGGTTAGTTTTTGGCAGTTTTTTTTTGGTTAGGAGTTACACGTACGAAAACATACTTCATTTTTATTTTATTTTAGTTTATTCATTTTTAATAGATGTGATAGTATTATAGAGTAGAGTCTGTCCAACCCGAAATTACGCCCCCTGCATTTAAGCACACGTGCGACTATAAAATATGGATGCAACACACAGAAAATGAAATTGTAATTGGTCATTCAGTTGCTGGTTAGACACAAAAGGAGGATCACGATAATAAAGTATAGTAATATAGTTAGTAATATTTGTATTCACACATTTAAATAAACTAATAAAGTGTAAGGCGCGTCATTTATAGTTAGACAAGCTATACTATAATACCATCGCACTATATTACCGACAGTCCAATCCAATTAATTATACTATAAAGACTATACACTATACTTTACATAGACTATACTTTCAGCTGTTTGGAATTTTTCTTTATTGTTATTTCCTTCTGTCACTATATGCATATCCTACTATTATTATAAATGCGAATGTGAGTTTGTTTGTTACGTTTTCACACAACAACAACTTAACCGATCATCATGAAACTTTGTACACATATTTTTGGAGGTACTACGAGTAACATAGGTTACTTTTAATTAAAATTTTTTTTTTACTATAGTTTCCAATTGACTATAGTTTCAGCTGTTTGGAATTATTCTATATTTATTTTTATTTCCGTCTGTCATTTTTATATTAGTTATATACAAAAAAGGCATATACAGTCGAGTTGAGAACCTCCTCCTTCGTTATGACTGTGTTATAAACCTAATTTTACGTGGGTGAAACCGCGGGAACAGCTAGTATCGATATAAAAATCGATCAACGATATACAAGAACTTTTAAATTATGTTACTTGCTGTTACGGTGTTCTGGGGCGAGTCCGACTCGCACTTGCCCGCTTTATTTATGTATTTACTAGCTGTGCCCGCGGTTTCACCCGCATAAGATTTGGTTTATAACACAGTCATAAAAAGGACAAGGTTCTCAATTCAACTTTTTTGTATTTATAACTCGATAACTCATATAAAAATGACAGACAGAATTAAAAATAAATATATATTCCAAACAGCTAAAACTGTAGTCAATTGGAAACTATAGAAAAAAAAATATTTTGTTTAATTAAAAGTAACCTATGTTACTTCTAGTACCTCCAAAAATAAAACAACGTAACAAAGAAACTCACATTCACATTTATAACTAGAGTAGGATATGCATATAGTAAAAGAAGGAAATAACAATAAAGAAAAGTATAGTTTAAGGAAAGTAAAGTGCATAGTCTCCATAGTACAGTTGATTGGATTAGATGTTGACGTGACTGTCGGTAATACAGTGCGATGGTATAAGAGTACTCAGGGTTTGAACAAACTCCTTGTACCCATTTTTATAATAGGAAAAAATAAAGTTTGTCAACTTTTTTATTTTTCGTAAAAAATTATTTTAAAGTATTTTTATTTATTTAAAAAGTATTTTATCTTACTTCTGATACCTTCAAGAATATGTGTACAAAATTTCATAATAATCGGTTGAGCAGTTTTTGCGTGAAAGCGTAACAAACAAACGGACATTCACATTTATAATAATAGTAGGATAATAATAATAAAAGTAGGATAATAATTTGTTTTTAATTCTCCAGCAGCTTGATATATTTTCCTTAGTTTACCCAAAATAAATTTCTGAACGCACGCAATTTTGTATGGGAAAACTGTTTTTTCTTTTATTTTATTTATTATATTATCTTATTTTATTTATATTTTAATATTATAAAAGATTTTTTCTAAAATAAACGTAGCCTAAGTTACTCCTTGTTATATCAGCTACCTGCCAATAAAAGTCCCGTCAAAATCGGTCCAGCTTAAAGAAATTGTGGAAGAAATAACTAAATTACTGACAGGAATTAAAATGGAATTAGCACAACAACAAAGAGAAATAGAGATCAATATAACAAATAATATTAATGAAAAATTTAAAGAATTAGAAAATAAATATTACACAATTGAAAAAAAAAGTAGACGACCAAGATAGAATATTACAATATCTCGAACGACAAAATGTAAAAAGAAATATAGTACTTTTCGGTGTAAGCGAAACAGAAAAATAACTACTGCGAATTGGAAAGCATAATGCTTAACATAATTAACAATAACCTAAAAATAATTTTGCTCGATGGTTGTTACGAAGAATTTGTCAAACTGCACTTCATATTGAATCTTGCTGCGGTTCGCCTTGTACTCGAAGTTGGTTCTTCATTAAAATGCTGTAACACCAGTTCGGCCTGCCAGAGATCGGCGGTACTGGGTCGTCCATTCCAGTCGATCGATTAATTGAGCCAGTGGAATGGAGGCGTATTGACATGTCGAGAAAGCACTAATACGAAGCGCTGTTCAGCGGGTGGTCTACCATCGATAAATCGTTGCCGGAACAGTTCGCGAGCACGACTTCGACCATGTGCATAGATCTTCATGATCTATGCACATGGTCATATTATACTATTCTGAGTTAGAATACGTAGCCATTTTTAGAACATACTATGTGTAGTAGTTGGAAAATGAACAAATTCCAAAGTTTTGCTAAGATGATTTGAATTAGACAGCATATTGTTTTTATTTTTATTTTCAAGCCATTTAGGCTTTGAGCATATTAGGATGGTTGAGATAGCATACCTTTGTGTACAAAAAACTTTAAATTGGTTAAAGTAAAATTATTAGAGGTATTAAGGAAGTAAAATTATTATTCCATTTATTTTATATTATTTTTATTTTTTATATTATTAAAATAAAAATAATTTAAAAATAGAAAAAATAGTTGTCCACCGGCATCGGGAACAGGGCCCAAGCCACCGGTGGTTAGGGCTCCTGAGAAAGGAACCTTCTAACAATACGCGCCGTGTCCAGGAGTACCGCTTTCTAAATCAATTAATAATCTAGCGGCATTAAGTCCGCCTTTGTACATTGTGCATAAAGTTTTAAAATAAATAAATAATCAAATGCTTGATCCAGCTACCTAATGAGAGCCTCTTTAGGTGTTCATCGAGGCTCTTGGCTATTAAACCATTGGCAGTCACGACTATTGGCACAATGATTCCTGCATCCACCTCCCACGTGTCGACAACCTCGCGAGCCAGATCAAGATACTTTATTTGCTTATCTTTCTCAGCTTTTACGAGGTTCTCGCCATGAGGGACCGCTATATCAACAATCATTGTGCGACGCTCTAGTAGATCTATCAACACTATGTCAGGCTTATAGGCAACAATAGTCCTATCAGTGATGATAGATCGATCCCAATATAACTTTATGCACAATGTACAAAGGCGGACTTAATGCCGCTAGGCATTCTTACTAGCCTACCTTAGAAACAATTAAACGCACTTTTTGTATAAGGTAGGTGAAAAAAAAATAGAAGCATCTGATTTTAACTAATTCTAATATACTTTATAATACACTAAACATACTACATATAAAAAAAAATGTCACGCCTTTTTCCCACAGGGATAGGCAGAGACAATGGAGCGCCACTTACCACGATCCTTACATAACTCCCTTGCTTCCTTCACATCCACAATTCTCTTCATACAGGCTCTGTGGTTATGGGCACTAGGCAACCTGGCTTTCTTGAGGATGTCTCCGATTTGGTCGGAAAACACTCTCCTGGGCCTGCCTTGTTTAACGCATCCATCCACATCAGACTTATAAATTCCTTTCGTCAATCTACTTTCACTCATCCTTTCCATGTGCCCAAACCATCGAAGCATTCCTTTGTCAATCCTTGTCACTACATCTTCTTTCAAGCCACATCTATCACGCAATGTGCTATTCCTTATTCTATCCGCTATCGTCACTCCACATACACTCCTTATCGACCGCATTTCTACAGCGTTAATTCTACTCTCATGCCTCTTCTGCCACACCCAACCTTCACTTCCATACATTAATGTAGGAACAAGCACCGCATTATGAACAACCATCCGTGACTTTTGAGACATTGTTTGGCTGTTCATTATACTATGAATGGCGCCGTTCACTACGTTACCCTTTTGCACTCTTCTCTCAATATCTTCATCACACTTTCCATCCCTAGTAAACATACTTCCCAAGTAAACAAATTGTTTGACTTGTTCCACTTTCTTTCCGTCTATCATTATCTCACATTCTGTCATTTCATCCTCTCTCTCCAAAACCATTACTTTAGTTTTACTTACATTCACTTTCATACCTTTCCTTTCTAATTCCGCATTCATTATAGTAACCATGTCCTGTAACTCATACGCCGAAGATGCAAGGATAACTTGATCGTCGGCGTACAAGAGACATTTGATCACCAAGTCATTCATTCTTAAACCATACTTCCTTTCACGTAACTCTTTCAGACAACTGTCCATGAATAGATTAAAGAGCCATGGTGACGCTACACACCCCTGTCTGACACCTTTGGAGATGCCAAACCAGTCAGATAGCGCCCCATTAATTCGAACACATGCACTGGAATCCTCATAGAGAGATTTCAGTGCACGGACCAAACGCTCCCCCAACCCAAACCCGGACAGCTGCTGCCACAGTTCACTCCTGTTCACTCGATCATAGGCCTTCTCAAGGTCAACAAAAGCACAAAACACCTTCTGGTGTTTTGCCAACACTTTTTCGCTGACGCATCTTAGAGAGAAGATTTGATCCATACATCCCATCCCTTTCCTAAATCCCGCTTGCGCATCCCAAATTTTATCATCTGTTTCATGCATCACCCTTTCAATCAATACTTTCGCATACAACTTGCCAACAATACTAAGAAGGCTGATGCCGCGGTAATTTTTGGGTTCCTATTGCGACCCCTTCCCCTTGTATAGTGGTACTATGACAGCCTTGCGCCAGTCACCTGGTACAAGACCGTTCACCCAGCACTTACTGAAAAGGAGACACAACCAGGAAGCCACCAGCTGACCACCGCCCTTCAGCATCTCGACAGTTATTCTGTCACACCCAGCCGCTTTTCCAACTTTCATTCTTTTCAATGCATTCAAAATCTCTTTCACATCTATATCACATTCAGATTCACTTTCATTCAGCGTGGAGGAAACATCAACACACTCTGGTGCTGTATTATCATCCTCCACAAATAAACTTTCAAAATACTCCTTCCATAGTCCTAACACTTTCTTCTCTTCAGTCACTAAATCACCATTCGAATCCCTAACCACATTCACTTTAGACTTCTCCAGTCCTTCCCGGGCTATCTTAACCTGTTTCCAGAACAGTTTGATATTATCCCGGAAATTTCTGGAGAATTTCCTGTCTATATCCTCTTTCTTCTTCCGTTCTATACATTCTTTCACTTTAATTTTTATTTCCTTATATTCCTTCATTACCTTACATACATCCTCATCTTTCTTACCAGCGTTTGTTCGTCTACTAGCTTTAACTGCTAGTAGATCCTGCCATTTTTTCTTCTTCTCGCATACTAATACTTCCGTTTCCTTATCCCACCACATGTTGGGCCTCACATTCTTCCTCTTGCTCACTCCACACACTTCTTCAGCAGCTTCTGTCATACTATTCCTCAATTTCATCCAAACTTCCTCCACACTATCATTCTCATGATTACAGGCATCTCCTATTTTCTCTCGTAACTTACTTACATACTCCTCTTTCACTTCTGCATCTTGCAACTTTTCTCCTTTTATTCTTGTCAACGGTGTTGTCGATTTACGACTGCGGTTTCTACAACCTTTGAACAGACCATTTATTCTTGACATTACAAGAAAATGGTCCGTTCTAATGTTGACCCCGCGATAAACCCTCGTATCGACAACATTGACTTTCAACCTTTCATCCACAATCACAAAATCTATCATACTTCTCTCTTTATTCCTTTCCCATGTATACATGTGAATCTCCTTGTGACAAAACTTCGTGTTTGTCACAATGAGATTCTTCTCCAAACAAACATTCACCAGACTCACTCCATTCTCATTCACACGCTCATCTCCATACCTTCCCAACACATGGTCTACATTCACTCTTTGCACACCTACCCATGCATTAAAATCACCTAACATTACAGCCCTTTTATTCGATCTAGCAACATTCAAAACATCACGCAGGCTCTCCCAAAACTCTTCCCTTTCGGTCTGTGTCTTAGATATATCGGGGGCATACACACCAACTACAAATAGTCTGTGCAGCCCCACTCTAAGCCTGACCCATAAGAGTCTGGGCGACATACACTCATACTCAGTCATACACTCTGCCATTCTCTCAGACATCAACATTCCCACACCCTAACACGCTCTGGCCGTCGAGTCGACCCCCGACCAGACCGCTGTGTAGGGACCATGGTGGGTGACATCTGAGCCCTTTCGCTTCGTCTCATTCACACATAACATGTCTAAACTCTTATCATCCATCATCTTACATACCTCATCTAACTTTCTCTCCATTCCTCCACATACATTCAATGTGGCAAAACGGCTCTCCGCTGCCCGCTTTTCGCCCCGTGAAAACATTTGGCGTGACTTCTGGCGAGGAAGGTCGCCGCCTTTTTTAAATATATTTTAATTTTTCATATTTAGTCCCACGATAAGCAAGGGAAATAAATTTCCACTCCGACAGAGCCCCGCATGCCGGAGTGGGGCAATAAATTAGTACCCGATGGGCGCCAACCATCGGGACTGGCACGCTTGCGACTAGGCCGCCCCTAGCCACTCATCCCTGGGCGCGGCAGACCACGGATTAGCTTTTGGGGATTAGGATAGGAAAGGGATAGGAATTTGGGGGTTGGGTAGGTATAGGTAGCGTTGGATACCATTACTATAGGTGATAAGGAGGATATAGTAAATGGTAGCTCGAGGTGTCCGGGGTCGCGTACCCGTATTCGTCCTATCAACACCGGACAGATATTTATAGAACGAACCCTCTGAACCCTACATATGAACATACTACATACCAAAAATATAATACTAATACTTATAAATAATAATACATACTAATACATATCTATACATATAATAAAATTGGAGTGTCTGTTTGTAATATTGAAATAACCGTTTTTTAATACATGTATATGAATATATATACGGTACATACACCAAAATGACATTTTTTACAATTTTTGTCTGTCTGTCTGTCTGTTTGTTCCGGCTAATCTCTGGAATGGCTGGACCGATTTTGACGGGACTTTTATTGACAGGTAGCTGATGTAATAAGGAGTAACTTAGGCTACTTTTATTTTAGAAAAATTCTTTTATAATAAATAAATTAAAAGAAAATAATTTTTCCATACAAAAAGCGTGCATTCAGAAATTAATTTTGGATAAACTAAGGAAAATATATCAAGCTGTTGAGAATCGAAAACAAATTATTATATTATATTATCCTACTATTATTTTAAATGTGAATGTCCGTTTGTTTGTTACGCTTTCACGCAAAAACTGCTCAACCGATCATCATGAAACTTTGTACACATATTCTTGGAGGTATCAGAAGTAACATAGTATACATTTTTTTTACGAAAATAAAAAAGTTTTGGCAATTTTTTTTCTAATTATAAAAATAGATGCAAGGCGTTGGTTCAAACCCAGAGTACTATAATACCATCGCACTTTATTACCGACTGTCACGTCAACATCTAATCCAATCAACTGTACTATGGAGACTATACACTATACTTTCCATAGACTATAAATTCAGCTATTAGAAATTTTTCTTTATTATTATTTCCTTCTGTTACTATATGCATATGCTACTATTGTTATAAATGTGAATGTGGGTTTGTTTATTACGTTTTTTAAGAAGTAACATCGGTTACTTTTAATTAAAATAAATTTTTTTTTACTATAGTTTCCAATTGACTATAGTTTTAACTGTTTGGAATATATATTTATTTTTATTTCCGTCTGTCATTTTATATGAGTTATCGAGTTATAAATACAAAAAAGTCGAATTGAAAACCTCCTCCTTTTTTATGACTGTGTTATAATATGTTATAAACCAAACTTTACGCGGGTGAAACCGCGGGCACAGCTAGTAATACAATAAATACATACACATAAATATACATACTACTTACAGTTGTTGAGAGCTATTTAGGACACGTGTGCAGACCATCTTTTTAAATAGTGATCTATTTGGAGCTTGTCGGATATCTACAGGCAGGTTGTTCCACAAATTTGCGGCAACAACTGCAAACGAGTTGGACATAAAGTTAGAACTATGAGAAGGAATAGAGAAAACACAGTTATGAGTTGATCGCAACGACCTGTCATGGAGGGAAGAAAGATAGGTGAATTTGTTCTTGAGGTACTTTGGCGTCGCAGGCTCATATAGTACGGAAAATAATAAACAAAGGATTCTAATATTTTTACGACTACGAATTAGTAACCACTTCAACCTGGCTCGATACTCGGAGATGTGATCGTATTTACGCAAACAGAAGATGAAACGAATACATGAGTTGAGCATCCGATCCATCTTATTAAGTAACAACTCCGACTATCCATATGTCTATTTTTTAAAGCAACGCATATTTCAGTTTACAAGAATTACTCCAGGCTCACAATCTTGCATCGACAATTTTTTTTTGCGATGGTAATGTTGTCTTCACCTGTGTAATGTCTGGAGTAAAATCTGATCACATGGCACAATCGATTACGCTAGAAATCCATAATAATAAAAATACAAATATACATAGTAGTGCTAAATCTAGTAGAAAAATTACAGAAAAAAAAATTGAAAACTTAAAGAAATCCATTCAAAATAATAATTTGTTTAAAAATATTAGTTTAAATTTTAAAACTTATTTCGCTGAATTTATACAGGAGTGTAATTTATTTATACCTGTAACAAAAAAAGTAATAAGACAGAAACCACTATCCACTAATTGGATAACTTCTGGTATATTAAAATCAAGGACCACATTATTCTATCTCTATGAGGTTGCAGCAGTGAATGAGAACGAACAACTTAGAGCATATATTAGGAAATATAGTAAAATTTATAAAAAGGTATGTTTTAGAGGCTAAACGTATCTCCTTAACAAAAAGAATTTTAAACTCGAAAAATATAATTATAACTTCTTGGACAATAATAAAGGAAATTAGTGGAAAACATAAAAGTCATAATTTGTCAGAGTTAGAATTAAACATTAATAATGTAAATTACGGTGATAAAAATAATGTAGCAAATCAATTTAATATTTTTTTTAGCAATGTAGCTGCGGACGCCACAAAAGCACTAAACTGTAGTAAAATAAATGCGATCAGCTACATGAATAAAAATGAAATTACTAGCAAAGATATCTTCTATCCTGCAACAGAGTTGGAAGTTGCTAATGTCATCAAAAATCTTAAACCTAAGGAGTCAGCAGACCTATGGCATTTAACACCAAAACTACTAAAATTATTGTTAACTGAAATAGTACACCCAATAACTAAATTAATTAACGACGCAATGTTAAGCGGAGTCTTCCCAGATCTGTTAAAATGCGCGAAAGTCATCCCGCTCCACAAAACAGGGGATCGCCGTGATGTAAGAAACTACAGACCTATATCTATTTTGCCAGTGTTTAGCAAATTGTTTGAAAAATGTATGTACACGCGCATAAGTAATTATTATGAATCTAATAACCTATTTAATAACCATCAATATGGATTCAGAAAGAAAAAATCTCAGGCACTGGCAAAGTTAGTTAAGTTAATAATTGGTGCACTGGATAAGAAACAAAAACCTCTTGGTTTATTTTGTGACTTATCCAAAGCATTTGATTGCGTCTATCATGATATCCTTTTAGCCAAACTCAGTTATTATGGATTTAGTGGTAAAGATCTCAATTTATGTGAATCCTATTTAACAAATAGAAATCAAATTGTGGAAATAGATGGAGGACGTTCTAGTGGAGAAAACATAAAGCTTGGAGTTCCTCAGGGATCTATTCTGGGTCCATTATTTTTCTTAATTTATATCAATGATATAAGTATGTGTATCCCTGAAGAGCTCCAAATGATTATGTACGCTGATGACATTACGGTTTTGATAAATTGTAACGATAAAAAAGAGCTACCTAATAAAATAACTTGTTTAGTTGATAGCATAGAGAGATGGTTTGAAGCAAACAATTTATTACTAAACCTTAATAAAACAAAATTAATTAATTTCTCTCTAGACACACATGGCAGATAGAACACAACAAAACTTGATGAAATAGTAAAACTTAGATCCCTAAGTTTAGTATCAACCACGAGGTTTCTAGGGGTGGAACTTGATGTTAAGCTAACATGGTCAAATCATATAGATACTATTTCAAAAAAATTGTCTTTTGTTTGCTATGCCGTAAAAAAAGGTTAGGGAATATTGCAATGTAAAGGCTTCAAAGGCAGTGTACTATTCATACTTTTACTTTCACAGTATCATGACATATGGTCTCCTGGTGTGGGGTACTGCGGCGGAAGCTAAACGCATTTATGTTCTCCGGAAACGTGCGGTTCGCTTCGTTGCGGGGCTTCGGACTAGGCAGTCATGTAAGGAAGCATTTATCCAGCTAAAAATACCAACGATGTATAGTGCTTATATTCTTAATTGCCTGTTGTACATAAAAGAGAATATTAATGATTACCCGGTTAAACCTAACCGAGAAAACTCTAGACGTAAAGCAATAATAGAATTACCTAAGCACAGGCTTATTAAAATGTCAAAAAGCTTTATATGCCATTGCATTACTTTTTTTAACAAGCTCTCGGAAGATACAAAGAGCCTTGATCTACAACAGTTCAAATGTAAACTTAAAAATATACTGATAGACAAAGCATATTATAGCATAGAGGAAGCCCTTAAGGATTTTTTTTATTGTGACTCGACATTTGACATCGACCTGCCTGATGATAAGCAAGAGGAGATCCAAAAGTGCAGACGGTTGAAACAACCGAGTCAGTACACGGCTGTCTCAGCCGCCGTCACTAATCCGGCCAAAGGTGCTTCTTCACGCATCGCTTGAAGGATCCAAGGTTATAGGAGGGTGAGAACACATGGGCTGGCAAAGCATTCCACTTGAAGATTGTTCTACAAAGAAAAGATGCACCGAACTTTTTAGTTCGACTACCGATTCTGTCGACAAAATGTGAATGCTTCCCCCGACCAGTGCGGGTGTTACGGGTGTGAAAATACGAGATAGGAACAAGGTTAAAGAGCTCCTCGGAACATTCTCCGTGGTATAGGCGATAGAGGACGCATAGAGCCGCCATGTCTCTGCGTAATTGCAGAGGCTCCAGAGTTCGCGTAACCTCTACATCTCCTATGATTCGGACAGCTCGGCACTGCAATGAATCCAGGGCATTGAGAAGATACTTGGCAGAGCCTCCCAAAGATGCGAACAGTACTCCGCGCAAGAGCGAATTTGAGCCTTGTATAAAAGCAGGCGAAGCTCTGGCGCGAAGAACCGCCGCACCTTATTCAGGATGCCAAGTTTGGTCTTAATAGCCCGCTCAACGTGATCCCTGTGATTCAGGTCGCTGCGAAGGGGCTTCCCTAAGATATCCAGTCTGTCCGAAGTACCAAGGGAAATGTTACGAAGAGAAGGAAGGGGGATAAACGGGGATTTTTTCGTCGAGAACGCGCATACCTGAGTCTTGTCTGCGTTGAACTGAACCAGGTTCTCTTCGCCCTAATGGGTAATACAATCAAGAACCCGGAGATGTCCAAGCCGATGGCAAGGGCCCCTCCATTACCATCCAACGCTTCCCCCAGACGTGCGTGGTGTACGCCAGAAGGCCACCAGTTGACCGTTTTGGCCTAAAGCCATATTGACGGTCATTGATCATCTGATGACCCTCCAGATAGGCCATGAGGCGAACATTTATAATCCGCTCCATGACCTTGCACAAAACTGCGGTTACAGCTATCAGACGGTAGTTTGCAGGGTCTGAACGGTCGCCTTTCTTAGGGACCGGTTGCACATTGGCCCCCTTCCAAGCCCGAGGCACACAGCCCGACGAGTATGAGAGCCGGTATAACCTCGTCAAGACGGGAGTCAATTCCGCTGCACACGTTTTAAGCACAATAAAGATAATGATTTTATGTAATTTTAATTACAATGACAAAGCCCCTATACAGCTGCATACAAATTATTATTATTATTAATTTTTAGTATTTTATATTTTGACATGAATTTTGATTTTAATTTATTTTGATTTAATTTAATGAATTTATTTTGACATGAATATAAATTCTTATAATTTTGATAACTTTTACAGCTCCGTAAATTACCTATATAATTATATTTATGACATTATACAGTGTCGGGGGGATAATACGACAATAAATTAAAACCCGGATAGCTAATGATGTTCTCAAACCACATTTAAAAAATCATTCAAAAATATCCATTACTTTAGCCACCAGACATTATTTTTCATTTTGCAATTTTACTACATGCTGTATTTGTTACTGACCCATATGACACAGATGAAGGACCCTGATCATCATACTTATTTTTATTTAACCTACCTATGCAGTTTAAAATAATGCTAACTGAAGAAGCTACTTATTACACACTCATGTCTATTGAGAATTGAGTATGTACGAAAGGGATAACAATCTGTTGTTTTATTTCTATGTTAGTCGCTTTTTGTTTAAACTTTATTTAAGTAGGTCAGTCAGTGCATCGCAGCGCCCGTGACGTAGCGCGTCCTTACGTAAGATTTTTTTATTGTGTAGTGAATTAATTGTGCGACGCTTTTTGTGATTAGTTTTGTTCATCATTATTGGCGGATGCCGCTAAAAGTCCCCTAGGCGTGCAGGTCTCCCAAAGTGATAATGCGCATAGAAATCTATGTCACTGTTCGGCAACGGTCGTATTACCCGAGCGTCGTCGGAAGAATTGTTTTCGATTGCAACAAGGTGCAAAATGGAAGTGCATTGTTTAGGGCTCTTACGATTCAATGATTCAGGTGTTTCCGGGAATACCACAAGTACAAAGATCAGCATGCGCATTATTAATTTGAGAATACTGTAGGTACAATGACAAGTGCGCTGTTGCCGCTCTTATCACAGGTCAGTGATCATAGGTACATTAATGGTGTTTTATTATTTTTTATATTTTTATGGTATTAAGTTTGTTTGAAAAAATAATTATTTAAATTTTGATGTTAGTATTTCTTTGATATTTTTTAAAGTATCCTATGAAGTAATATTGACGCTGTTTTAATTTATTGTCGTAAAATCCCCCACACACTGTATATTTAATGCTTTATTGTTACTGTTTTGACACAATTATGACAAAGCCCCTATACAGCTTCACACTAATTACTATAATTAATTTTCATTTTTTTATATGTTTGTTCTTTAACTAATAACTGTTATTGTTTACTTGCTATAACTGTTGCTTCGTTTATTTATTTTTTGTATTCGGAATTCGTGATCTATTCAAATTTACATTGATTCATTAGATTTTTTTTTAAATTTTTATCAATATGAAAACTGTAACCCTGATTTGGCTGAGTGATTCTGTGGATTCTATAGTCTAAATAAATAAATAAATTTAGGCTCTTAAAATGGATGTGAGAACTTTATAGACCGTCGGTAAACATGTGATCGGTCTATAATTTTTGGGCTCCGCAGTACTACCTGATTTATGGAGAAGGTGAGTTATTCCTGTTGTAAGGAACTGGGGTAGCGATCCCAACTCAAGGGCAGACTGGAATTGAGCTACCAAGTGAGCGTGTGATCTTCAAAAGCATTTTATCCACAAGTTGTGCAAACCGATAAGCCCTGGAGATTTCCAGTTAAGCAACGGACGGACTGCACAAGTCACATCTTGGGGGCTAATGTTAATTGCCCCCATTTTATGCCATTCTGGCATGAGATCACACGCGCGCTCGTCCTCTCGAGTCTATTCTCTCTCGGTGTGCCCGACAGGCACCGACAAGATGTTGCGCCAGAATAAACTTATGGCGTCATCATCCGGTAGGCACGTATCAGACACATCCTGGTCCGGTCGCTTCCTGATCCAGCATACGGTTCCGCTGGATGACCCGCACCTGATCCGACAGTCGTTGGGCCAATACGTTGACAGCTGGCTCAAGCATTGAAACAGAGCGAGCCTCCGACCACGGTACGCAGTCAGGCTACTTCCCCCCTCTGTAGCCCCAAAGTATGAGCGCATGACATTTTCATTAATGGATTGCGTCCATCGCATGCGCTGCACACGTCCACCAGTAGTTGGAACCCCACCTGAAGCCGATGGGCCTCGAGGTTCTAAGGTCGGCCTCCTCCCCGTCAACGTACATATGGTGATATCGTCGGTGGACAGAAACATTCGTCTCTCGAACTCGACGCAACTGCAGCAACTGAAATCACCGGACTCGCGGTTGGCATAGATTCCAGCGGTTGCGAGGCGGAGCTGAGCGACGAACCCGAAGATGGTAACTGTGCACTTTAAAGAGGTGCCTTATGCTCCTTGTCAGCATTTTCTTGGCTTCCTAAATCATAGCTTGTGCACCAGCTGCTTTTGGTGCAGCATGGGCGGCCTTCACATCAGCGACGACCATCTGTGCTATACTCGCTGCACACTTACCTTTACATTTATTCTGGCTGCAATTAGCTTGTCCAGACTTCCCTCAGAAAGTTTTTAGGGTTCCGTAGTAAAAAACGGAACCCTTATAGATTCGTCATGTCTGTCTGTCTGTCCGTCCGTATGTCACAGCCACTTTTTTCCGAAACTACCAGTATAAGAGCTATACTGTTGAAACTTGGTAAATAGATGTATTCTGTGACCGCATTAAGATTTTTACACAAAAATAAAAATAAAACAATAAATTTTGGGGGTCCCCATACATAGAACTCAAACTCAAATATTTTTTCTTCCAACCCATACGTATTTATTTATTTGCTACACCACTAGCACATCACAAAAACTTACATAATATTACATATTATTAATATGATTGTTAATATGATATTAACAATCATTTTGATATTTATGTTCCGTATGATGTACCTTTACAGCCCCCCTAGCACGGGGTCGAGCAAGATTCAAGAATCAAGTTCCGCGATAGACCTATCTTACCATGTAACTTATCACAGAAGCGAGCATGGCCATTCCTTGTTTAAGATAAATCAACGCGATAAAATAATAAGATATTTATATATGCGATGTAGAATAAAATAAATAAAGTAACGAAATTACTTCAGTCAATGTCTATTTAATAGGTATACTTAATGGTATACCTATTAATGGAAATGGTGGTATGAGATACACGGGTCGCGCGGTACCTGCACCTTTGGTATGTGCTACCGAACGCGCTCTCAAACAAGTACTTATGGTGGTTGAAATGGTATTTTGGTATGAGACACACGGGTCGCGCGGAACTTGCTCTTTTGGTATGTGATTTAGACCGCGCCTAACTATGAACTGAATAATTGGAAGTAAAATATTGTTTTATATTAATTAGCGATGACGTCGCGGCCAGCGACCTCACGCCCCAGATATAATTATTGTACATCGTACAGATCCTATTAACGATACACATAAATTATGGTAATGCAGGAACGAAGTTTATAATACGTTTATTCACTTCACAATACCATTCTGCTTAAGTAAATAGAAATGCAATACTATGTCTATATTACGAGATGTTACCGATATGCGCCGTTAACAAACGAAAACAATTCAAAAAAACGGTTTTCCTCGCAGTACTAACTCCTCATAAGCCCATGTTCATCTTTTTAATCCCACACAATTTAGCAAAGAACGGTAGCCCCGATATGCTGAATGTGTGCCGATTCCAAGTTCGCACAATTAGTCTATCAAATTGTCAAGCCCTTTTTCCCACAGGGATAGGCAGAGACAAAAGAGCTCCACTTACCACGAACCTGACATAACTCTTCCGCTTCTTTTACATCTATAATTCTCTTCATACAGACTTTACGGTTTTCGGCATTAGGCAATCCAGCTTTCTTGAGGATATCTCCGATTTGATCGGAAAACACCGGAAAATCAGTAGGGTTTTCCGCATCTATCCAAAATATTGGTTTGAACCACTTGGGTAAAAAATTGTCATTTTCATAATTGCAATAATCTAAATACTATTGTTTGTTTCAGTTTATATGTTTAGCGGTGTGGTGTGTTGTAAGTATTTGTTTGAAATGTTTCATCCTTTCCCTTTTACTTTTGCATAAAATCTATCCGGTCCATGGCAGAGCAAGGTGGACTGTACCTTATCATTGATACTTACTTTTAATACATTACTTAGGTAAATCCATTTATCTAATATTGTATCCATGATTGCCTTACATCATAAATGCTTCTTATACAATAAATTATATAATGAACTAGAATCATCGCGAAAATGTAAACAGCAAAGAAAACATTTGTTTACGGATTTCATGAATATTCTTTCTTCATTTTAGACAATCATGAAAATAATAATAAAGAAATTCGGAATAAACGAAAAACAAAATAATAACGTTACGCGTAACGCTTTGGCTACGCGTAATTCCCGGGTTCCCGTTCGAAGTAAAGATTTATTTCATAGTATATTTATTTGCAATATATTGGCAGACACACCAATGACGTAAGGATACAACATTGTAAGCTAAATAAATATCATAATAAAATACAGAACGTGATGTTCGCTAGAAGAAACGGTAATTCAAAACTTCCTTAAAAAGTATCTTCTACGGCTGTGTACGGTGTCAATAAAGGTGTACAAATATAAAGATACAACATTGTAAGCCAAATAAATAATAGAATACGAATAATATACGTGGTAGTAATTAGGTCAATGAAATGAAACGGAGCTCGAATAAGTTTAAGAAAAATGTTCATTCCAAATCTACAGTATGCTTTGGTCATTTTTTCTAATATTTACTAATAAAAGAAATATAATAATATTTAATATAAAAGAAAATTCAGTAACTACGTATTTTTTATATTTAGTACTGAGTGGTATTTTTATATACCACTCAGTACTAAAATATTAAGTTTAGAAGTTTTCTTAAAAATGTCGACAATCATACTGAACCTAATCGGCGTTCGCGCGATTGTTGAATGAATGACTTAAGAAATACGAGCCTGTATTTATCTTTCTATTCCGTAGGAAGTTTTTAGGGTGTGAGCGAGATAGGAAAAGCCGCGCTCGATGCATATGGCGTCTCATCTCGTTTCATTTGTTAAAAAGAAATACATTATACTACTATTGTTTTGTTTCACACAAGAAATAAAATTACCAAAACTAAAAGTCAAATTAAATTAAATAATACGTATGCATTACAAAAAAAAGTAATACAAACTTGTTACCTAAAAGTAAATTTATTAAAAATGACTCACTATTATAACTTAGTAAAGTTTCTCCCACACCGCTGCATTTTTTTCCTAATTCGTTTCGAGACAGGGTTGCCATATGCTAGGAGTTACATATGCTATTAATGCCTTAACTACTATAATAAAAAAACAACCTTTATGGGTTTCGTTATTCCTAGTGTTAGCAACTAGATTAAATAATGTTCACAAGAACTCCTTTTTTATATAATAATGATTGAATAATTCGATACATGTAGTAATCGATTGTAAGTGCCAGCCTCCCCACCCCTTCTCCTCCCCTCTGGTTTTGTGAGAGGCGGTTGAACAAACGGTCGGCTGTCACATGGGGTGCAATGACGGAGAGACGCGACGTAGAACTTCCGAATAGTAGCCTGCCTTATTGCCTTTCTCTTATTATTGTAATTATCATGATTACATGTGAGTATTATTATTGTGTTATTTGAAGTTATTATATAAGTGGCTATTTATATCATGTAAAATTGAAAACCAAGAGTAAATCATATCATTTATTATTATGATATAATAAACATATTAACTAAAATGAAGATTCAGTTTTATTTTTTCTACCATGCCCACTAATCGGTCCTAACATCTCAGAAGTGAGATTGATAAGAATTTTTTTTTTCCTTATCTACCCACAACCGTTAAATTATTGTTAAACTCATGCAAATAATTTTGTTAGATTTATTAATTAATTTATATTTGTTTTATATATACCCACATTATAATAAAGCTTCATATGCATAATTATTATACATACGTTTTATGGATGCCCACATTGTAACAAAATTTTAGTTTTCAAAATTTATCATAGTTCTTATTGTGCTGTATATGCACAATTATTATATATACGTTTTGTATATATACCCACATTATAAATAATTTTTGTTTTCACAATTTATTATACTTATTATTGTGCTTTATTTGCACAATTATTCTAATAGCTTTATCAAAGTTTACAATTCGTAATCGTATATTTTATTTGTCCGGTTATTCTTCTTTCTTTTGGGGTTTATTTTTTTTCATTCCAGTCAATACACTTGAGCATATACTTCAGACCCATCCTCGGTAGGTATATTCCGCCTCAAATCACGAAGTTGGACAGGAAAGAGTCTCAGTACGGAGCAGTCGCGTGTGTTGCCACCGAGAGCGAAGACCCTCGCAGAGTCACCACTAGCGTTCCCGAAGTTAAAGGAGCAGGAAATGGGGCCAACTGGATTGGTGTTCGCGCAGCCGGTGGCGGTCGCCAAGCTTGTGCGGGTTCCAGTCACGGAGCCGTTGCGAGCGGCGATCATGGAGCTGGTGCGAGCAGCGGTCACGAAGTCGGGACCAGCGGCAGTTTCGTGACCAGTACGAGCACAATGCAGGATTCACCGACTCCGGACGATTGGACAACCAACGAGATGGAGAATCCAGCCGTCTTTGAAGAGATTAGTCGCCGCACAGCGTGCGTAATGGTGGACAACAAGGGGAGCAATTGCCGGACAAATGCCAACAATTTTGAGGCGCAGCGTGGTCACAGGCGTCTGTTTCCCGCACCAGTAGAGAAGTATATCAGTAATTAAATACACATAAATATAGCATTGATTCTTAAGGAAAGTCAATAAACTAGTCGGATTCGTTAGATAAACTACACTGTGCTTGTGTTCAATCCTAGCAAAAGGAAACGGACAATAAATATATACCTGTATAAAGTAAACGAGTGTGCCACTATTTATGGACGGACTAATAAGCAAATTGTGTATTCGGTATTGCCTTTATTGAAAGGGGTTGCTCAAAGATGGTATGATTAGGGATTGCAGTCCAGCAGCGTTTTCGTTCCAGCTGGATTGCTGGATTCAGCAATTGCAATACCCCAGGGATTTCAATATGATGATCTATCATCTATTCTTTACTCTAAGGACGAATGTCAAAATAAGCTTAACTCAGCGTTCCCCCTATCCTGGGCTTACTTCTCTGACTCATTGGAAGAGTAGTATTACGAAAATTAGGTCTAATAAATGGATGCAAAATCGTAGGGAATATAACAGTGGAATGTATAGCACATGGTACTGTTCACGGAATATGTGAATAAAACTGGAAGTGTTTGTAGGCGTGGCAAGCGCGCCACTATACAAACCGCGCACACATTTGTCACAATAAAGGGTACATCATAACTCGTGCCTACAAACGAAAGATGGTAGTAGGTATGTTTATTTTAATCGCCTAAAGGCGCATATACTTTAAACTTTCATTTCGTTACGTCTAAGCCTATTATTTCTGTGGAGCGTATTACGCGTTATTGTACTACAACAAAACAATAAATCAATTGTATGGCTTAAAGATATTAACTTAACTTTAAAACATATAATATATATACATGTTACATGTAGGTATATATGTATTACTAGCTGTGCCCGCGGTTTCTCCCGCGTAAAATTAGGTTTATAACACATATGACTTCCTTCTTTTATAACATAAAAAGGAGGAGTTGCTAAACTCGACTTTTTTTGTATTTATAACTCGATAACTCATATAAAAATGACAGACAGAAATAAAAATAAATATATATTCCAAACAGCTAAAACTATAGTCAATTGAAGTTTTTTTTTAAATTAAAAGTAAACTTAAATTAAAAAGTAAAGTTTTTAATTAAAATTAAATGTTACTCGTAGTACCTCTAAAAATAAAAATAAACGTAACAAACAAACTCACATTCACATTTATAATAATAGTAGGATATGCATATAATGACAGAAGGAAGTATAGTGTATAGTCTATGGAAAGTATATTGTATAGTCTCCATAGTACAGTTAATTTGATTAGATGTTGACGTGACTGTTGGTAATACAATGGTACTATAAAACCAACTATGGTTTTATAGTACTTATGGTATGAACCAACTATTATAATAGGGATTTTTTTGACACTACTAAAAATTAAAACTTTTTTAGAGAAGTATTTTATGTTACTTCTGATACCTCCAAGAATATGTGTACAAAGTTTTATGATGATCCGTTGAGCAGTTTTTGCGTTAAAGCGTAACAAAAAAAAGTCATGTGTGCAATTCATATGTGGTAGAAGTGAAAACTTCAAAAATGTTGGCTCAAGATAATGCGACGAATGTAAAATTCGATAAGATGATAATTGTAGGATTTAGTAATGATCATAGTAATAATAACGTTGATTGCTCACTTGTGACTGCTATGCAATTTTACTGCTTTTTTGTCTGTTAGCCTGAATTGCAGACCATTAATGCAGGCGACCACTACTAACGCAACAAAAATATGTTATTTGATGCACAACAAAAATTAGAAAAAACATCAATCAATCAAATTGTCACGCTAGGGATAGGCAGAGTCAATAAAGCGCCATTTGCCACGGTCCTGACACAACTACCTAGATTCCTTTACATCCACAATTCTCTTCATATAAGCTGTATGCATATAAACACAGCTTTCTTAAGGAAGCTTAAAACATACACTTTTGATATTTATCATTTAAAATATTTTAGTGCCAATTACCATAGAGCTTTTCCTAACCCTATCTAAACTATTTTAAAATGTATGTTAAACTGTTAATACAATTAAGCCCAAGTCCTCATACAAAAAGAATGATGTCCTTTGTTGATTAGAAAATATATAAGTACTTACTTTGATTTCGACATTCAATACATAGAGATAAGTATGATTTAATAACGCTTTTCGGCATGCACGAAATTCACGAACACATTCCGTTGAACTTTTTGTTGTCTTTTGTGATGTTTTTTTAATCTTGTTTTCCTTGTTTTTTTTCCTAAAATTGCGACAATAATATGCATTTGTTTTCGGCATATTTAAAAATTTAAAAACGTACAAACAAAACACTACTACAGTATTGTTTTCGATTGATCTATTTGATTTGACAGGTCGCGACGCGTCGGATACTTTGTGACTTACGAGTCTATGTCATTGTATTAAAGCTCATAATTCTACAGCCATTATCGAGATGCCGTAAGATGCCGAGTATACACGAATGCACAACGAATGTCGCAAGTGTCAGTTAAGTTATTCAAAACAAAAGCGTCTTTACGTCATTGTAATAAATCCCATAATTCTATAGCAATTTCTTTAGAATTTCTATCTCATTTTCTCCCACATTAAATCTTATGAATTTATGTTTTGTCTCTTTTTACTGTCGTTTACTTCAACTAACGGACATTCACATTTATAATAATAGTAGGATAATAATAATTTAATATAATATAATAATTTGTTTCAAATTCTCAAGAGCTTGATATGTTTTCCTTAGTTCACCCAAAATAAATTTCTGAACGCATGCAAAATGAATTTTTTAACGCGCGCAATTTTGTATGGGAAAATGTTTTTTCTTTTATTTTATTTATTAAAAAAGATTTTTTCTAAAATAAACGTATCCTAAGTTACTCCTTGTTATATCAGCTACCTGCCAATAAATGTCCCGTCACAATCAGTCCAGCCATTCAAGAGATTAGCCGGAACAAACAGACAGACAGACAATACTTCTTTAAAAAAGTTTTTATTTTAGTAGTGTCAAAAAAATCCCTATTATAATAGTTGGTTCATACCATGGGTACTATAAAACCATAGCGTTGTATTACCGACAGTCACGTCAACATCTAATCAAATTAACTGTACTATGTAGACTATACACTATACTTTCCATAGACTATACACTATACTTCCTTCTTTCATTATATGCATATCCTACTATTATTATAAATGTGAATGTGAGTTTGTTTGTTACGTTTTTTTTATTTATGGAGGTACAACGAGTAACATTTAATTTTAATTAAAAACTTTTAGGTTACTTTTAATTAAAAAAAAATTAATTGCCTATAGTTTTAGCTGTTTGGAATATATATTTATTTTTATTTCTGTCTGTCATTTTTATATGAGTTATCGAGTTATAAATACAAAAAAAGTCGAATCGAGCAACTCCTCCTTTTTATGTTATAAAAGGAGGAAGTCATATGTGATATAAACCTAATTTTACGCGGGTGAAACCGCGGGCACAGCTAGTTATTAAATATATCAAAGCAATTACAAAACAATAACAGTATTAGAAAAATATAAGAATCGGTACCTACTATCAAAGTAACTTTTTTAATATTATGTACCTAAATACTGGCTTACAAACTACTAGTAAATGAAAACGAATTATGAAAGAACACTGAATACAACTCAGACATATATTAGCTATTTACATAACAAATGTACTCAAGATATCAATGTTGAATAAAACAAAAGAATTTACTAAAATGAAATACTCAAAATGAAATACAATGACATTTAAATATGAATAACTATCTAATACTTATAATAATAGCATGAACGTATTAAATTTTAAAAAATCAGATATTTAAAAAATATATCAGATATTATAAAAATATCGTCAGTTGTTAAAAAGATTCATAATATCTATACACAGTTATTGTTTTACTTGACACCGACTTAAAAATTATAAAATAATTATTTATCCATTAACTAAATGAAAATACGTATTACTTTGTGCGAAGAAAATTTATTTTTTGCTTTTTAGATTACTGTTTGAAGTCGTTTTTTTTTTGTTGGAAATTATTTTATATTCATAAATACAAAACTTGTAGCCATTCTTGAGTTCCATGGTATTGATGACAGATTGTTAATAGAAGCCGCTGATCGAAGTAAAACTATTCTGTAAAGATTCTGTAAACTATTATTAAAAGGATCAGGTTCGTCAGTTATTGAGGTACATACGGATGATCCTAAATTCCAAATAGGGATATTTATCAAAGAAAATTTACGTGTTATAAACACACTCGGTACTCGGTGTCCCCTGGGTGGATTTATGTTTCGAACAAGAATGATGGATACGCCAACTTTTAATGTAAGAATGCGGTGGCATGCCTGGCAAATCAAGCAAATCCAAAAATTCAGTTGGATAGTAGCACGCGTACTGAGCCAATAATGATTTTTGTAGTTCTGTACAATGGTAAGGAAACCTTCGTAGACTCATGCACAACACTTTTCTAAAGATCGTCACATGATGAAATGCTAAGTTTACGATCCTATAAAGGACATACAGACAAACCTTCATATATATATATATATATATATATAATATATATAATATATATTATATATATATATATATATATATATATATATATATATATATATATATATATATATATATATATATATATATATTATATATATTATATATATATATATATACACATTGAAGGATATGGCCATCCATCGGCGAAATTACTGAAGGATTATCTTATCGCTAGGGAATGTGTGGCAAAACTTGTAGTTAGACCACCAACTCAAATAACTGTGAGATTGACAGATCCTGTCCGATGACCAATTCGGACTTGAATATCGATGATGATTTATTTCTTAAGGATGACAATGACATTATACTTGCTTTCACTTCTGCGCATTCTAGTCCAAAAGAGAAAGATTTAAAATTTGAGAATATTTGAGAAAATGAGAAGATTTGCGCCTTTGTAGTGACTATGGTGCTCTTAATAAGCTTTGGCATATTTAGATGACGTAATTATCCCTTCTAGGACAGTTTCTGGAGAATTTAACAGGATTGTAACGACATTAAATTTGTTGAAGAATGCAGGACTCTCTTTAAATCCGTCAAATCGTTTGTTATTATTTACGCACACGGTGAAATAATTGTGGTTTAAAGTATTCGAAAATGATATTCAGCCAGGCTCTGATAAAATAGAAGCAGTTAAGCGTTTTCTCACTATATCAAATCAACATACCATTCACTTGGTTATGGGGACCTAATCAAGTAGCCTTTAGGATCTTTCAGAAAGAATTACCGCAGAAACCTACATTAGTATAGAATGAAAGTTAAGACAGAGTTACATACGGATACTTGTAAAATAGTTTCAGGAAGACTTTTACAAAGAGATAAAAATCGTATTCTTAGATCTATTGCTTAGTTTAGCAACCAAACAACTCCTAAAAAGAGAGACATGCTCCTCGATCACGATGGTGTGAACGGGTGCAAGAATATAACTTTGATCGAATATACCTGGCATATACATGTCACACGTTGATGCTTTCAACTGTAATCCAATTTCTTATACAATGAATCTAAACATACTTACAGTGATTTATGCTAATTAGTTGGCCACAGTACAGGAAACGGATGACGATATAAATATAAATTAAAGGGTCTCCTTAACAATCTGAAGTTCGATGACGTAATAAATATAAAAACCTACTTGATAATTAATGAATATGTAAACTCTTATTGCTAACGCTTAATCAAAATCGTCTACTGGTATGAAACCAGTTTTCCTTTTTACACCTTGTCTCTGCCTATCCCTATGGGGGAGAGGCGTGACAGTTTTATTAACTGTCATTTATTTTTTATACCTAAAGCAACTACATACTGGTCCATTTTACGAAGTACTAAAATTTTTTTTTATTGTGACACGACATCTCACCTCGTCCCGCCTGATGATAAGCAAGAGGAGGTCCAAGAGTGAAGACGACTGAGAAAGCCGAGTTTGTTCTCGGCTGCCTTAGCCGCCGTCACTATGCCGGCCAAAGGTGCTTCTTCACGCATCGCTTAAAGGATCCAAGGTCATAGGATGGAGAGAACACATGGGCAGGCAAAGCATTCCACTTGTCGATTGATCTACAAAGAAAAGACGCACCGTACTTTTTAGTTCGACTGCCGATTCGGTCGATAAAATGCGGATGCTTTCCCCGACCTGTGCGGGTATTACGGGAGTAAAAAGATGAGGTAGGAACAAGGTTAAAGAGCTCCTCGGAACATTCTCCGTGGTATAGGCGATAGAGGACGCACAGAGCCGCCATGTCTCTGCCTAGTTGCAGGGGCTCCAGAGTTCGTGTAACCTCTGCATCTCCTGTAATACGGACAGCTCGGCGCTGCAATGAATCCAGGGCATTGAGAAGATATTTGGCAGAGCCGTCCCAGAGATGCGAATAGTACTCCGCGCACGAGCGTATTTGAGCCTTGTATAAAAGTAGGCGAAGCTCTGGCGCGAAGAACCGCCGCACCTTGTTCTGGATGCCAAGTTTGCGGGAGGTGGTCTTAATGGCCCGCTCAATGTGGTCCCTGTGATTCAGGTCGCAGCGAAGGGACATTCCAAGAATGTCTAGTCTGTCCGAAGCACTGAGGGAGATGTTACAAAGAGAGGGAAGGGGAGTAAACGGGGATTTTTTCGGCGAGAACGCGCAAACCTGAGTCTTGTCTGCGTTGAACTGAACTAGGTTCTTCTCGCCCCAGTGGGTAACACGATCAAGAACCCGGTTCAGTCCCGCTACAACTCATATCGGCGATCTCCTGTTTGCCGGCTGCGGGGCGGGCAGTGTAGCGTCCATGCACCGTGCTGTCGTCTGCATAGCAATGAATGCCGGATCCAAGGTCCAGCATGTCATTGATATGCAGAAGGAACAAAGTCGGCGACAGCACGGAGCCCTGAGGGACACCGGCATTCATCGACATCCTGCGCGATGCGCTTCCATCCACGACGACGCGTATGGAGCGGTCCCGCAGGAAGTCAGCTATCCAACCCCGCAGACGGTCAGGTAAACCGTATGCCTCGAGCTTGAATAAAAGGCCCCTGTGCCAGACCCTGTCGAATGCTTTGGAGATGTCCAAGACAACGTCAAGGGCTTCTCCTTTACCATCTAACGCTCCACCCCAGACGTGCGTGGTGTACGCCAGAAGATCACCAGTTGACCGTTTCGGCCTGAAGCCATATTGACGGTCATTGATCAGCTGGTGACCCTCCAGGTAGGCCATGAGGCGAACATTAATTATTCGCTCCATGACCTTGCACAGTACTGAGGTTACAGCTATTGGACGGTAGTTTGCCGGGTCTGAACGGTCGCCTTTTTTTTGGACCGGTTGCACATTGGCCCCCTTCCAAGCCCGAGGCACACAGCCCGATGCGTACGAGAGCCGGTATAGCCTCGTAAAGACGGGAGTCAATTCCGCTGCACAAGTCTTAAGCACAAGCGCTGGGACACCATCGGGACCACTGGCCTTCCTGATATCGAGCGATCGTAGTTCCATGCGGACATCGCGTTGTCTGATACGAATCTCAGGCATCGTATGCCCTGCACCACGATCGTCAATACGCGAATTCGTGGCAAAGACTTCGGCCAGTAAATCGGCCCTCGCCTTCGCCGTATGCGCTAGTGAGCCATCAGGCTTTCTCAGCGGTGGCAGTACAGAACGACAGAAGTTAGATTTATATTGTATATATTAGTATAATTAGACGCATTTACACGGCACAATTAATTGGCACTAGTCAAATATACTTAAATACTATAAAGAGTGGTAGGCAGTGGTACCCAGTCTGCCGATCCGGGGTAGTACCACCACTTACAAGTATACAGACCGTGAAGTGATTTGGTCACGTTTCGGGATCAGCTTGTAAGTTGCCGGTTCCATCTAGGCCGGCATAGTGGATGTGATTGCTACTCACAGTTATTGAATTGTAGTAGCAGTGACATTCATTCATGGACCACACTTTGGCTTAACATCAAGCGGGGTGCTGTCATATGTCGAGTCACAATAAAAAAAAAAAAAAACTTAAATAGCGGTTTCGAGTTGTCTAACGAATCTGAATAATGCTTGGCTATTATTGTTACCGTTTCCTATTATCATTATTCTTTGTTATCAATTGTAATACATAACAGTTTCGTATGGGCTAAATAGCCCTAAACTCTCTACTATATAAATGCGTATTTCATATTAATTAGGCAAAATGACCTAAATACTTTATATTTTGAACAGAATGGTTCAGAATTTTAGATTTATTATTACCTTATATACTTTCATATTAATCAGGCAAAGTGGCCTAAATACTTCATATTTTGAACAGAATAGTTCAGAATTTTAGATTCATTATTACTTTATATACTTTCATATTAATCAGGCAAAGTGGCCCAAAATACTTCATATTTTGAAAGGAATTGTTCAGAATTTTAGATTCATTATTACTTTATATACTTTCATATGAATCAGGCAAAATGGCCTAAATACTTTTTTTTTTATGACACGACATCTGACCTCAACTCGCCCGATGATAAGCAAGAGGAGGTCCAAGAGTGACGACGATTGGAACAACCGAGTCAGTTCCCGGCTGCCCCAGCCGCCGCCACTATACCGGCCTAAGGAAAATTTTCTATTTAGAACAGTATGGTTCAGAATTTCAGATTTATTATTACTTTATATACTTTCACATTATTAAGGCAGAAGCGCCTAATCAGATATTAGGTTCAGAATTTAGTTTGATATTACTTTATATACTGTCTCTGCCTATCCCCGTGGGAAAGAGGCGTGACAATTTAATTGAATTTGTTTGATTTATATACTTTTCATAGTAATTAGTTCTCACATAATATGTTGAATGGCTCAATGCAATTATATTGGTTTGTTATTTGTAGCAATTAACGATAAATTATTTTACATTAATTAGATTATATTTTAATTTACTAAGTAGATAATGTAATTTACGTAAAAACGTATTTCATTAATTAGGGAAAGCATGAGGTCATGCTTAGTATAGGATGGCCGAATGTTAGCAACTTGATTAAATAATGTTTACAAGAACTCCTTTTTTATATTATAATGATTGAATAATTCGATACATGTAGTAATCGATTGTAAGTGACAGCTTCCCCACCCCTTCTCCTCCCCTCTGGTTTTGTGAAGGGCTGTTGAACGAACGGTCGGCTGTCACATGAGGTGCAACGACGGAGAGACGCAGACGTAGAACTTCCGAATAGTAGCCTGCCTTATTGCCTTTCTCTTATTAGTGTAATTATCATGATTACATGTGAGTATTATTATTGTGTTAATTGAAGTTATTATATAAGTGGCTATTCATATCATGTATGTGTTAAATTATATATATAAATTGAAAACCAAGAGTAAATCATATCATTTGTTATTATGATATAATAAACATATTAACTAAAATGAAAATTCAGTTTTAATTTCTACCATGCCCACTAATCGGTCCTAACACTAGTATTTCAATAAATAAATTGAAGAAAAAAATTTCATAATATCCAATGTATATACAGCACGGTAGCATATAACATTATGTATTTAATGGCATTTATATGTTACTGATTAATGCTTTGGCCCAAAGACAAAATTTGTCCTACTAGTACGAGATTGAGGAACTAAATGTACGAGATAAATGAACCCTGGTAAAAATATCTTTTTCTGGTACGAGAAAGATATTCGACATATGGCAACCTTGTCTCGAAACGAATTAGGAAAAAAACGCACGATAGAAACGCAGCTGTGTGCAAGGATTCGGAACGCATTATCGAAAAACGTATGCGTTATTATTCAATAACCGTGAGTAGCGATTAAATCCGCCATGCCGGCCTAGTTGGAACCGGACCACACTCCAGCTTAACATCAAGCTTAATACTTCAGTAAATGGTCAAAATGTAGTTTATTTCTCTCTAAACAGAGTATTGCACGTTTTTGGCAACTATAATTTATTTTATTTAATACTACCGTATTGCTTTTTAGTTTATCAAACGCACGTACGAGTATTATTTGTGTTTTTAAGTCATTACAGTTTTGGGCTTCCTGAACATAAACTCTGCATTTTATCTCGCCCTACATCCTGATCCACACCTTGGAGTCACCTTGGATGTCATCGAGCATGTGAAGGCAATGAAATTTGTCCACGGTCTAAAAGTCTTTGGACCGTTACCACAATCGTACGGGGTGTTGTTACCAACACCAACATATTACAATATGCCCTGACTTTGCAAACGAGGACTGTTCTGCTGCGTACATCCTCTGGGCTGCGAGTGCAGATTCGCCACATAAACGATAACATCGTACCATTTCAAAGCACTCTCAGGATGAATACGACATTTTAAAGTATTTTGATCGACGCGGGCGGATAACTACCACAAATAACTACTGACTACTGGTGACCTTGACACACTTCTATCACGTTTCGTGTATTGGTCTCCGGACGTGGCGGCGCGCGCGCCGTTTATTTACCATGCAGTAGTGTTTTGTTTTCAGGATATTTTTTTTTATCTTGAAAAAAATATCTTTTTTATTTTAAAAATGGGTTCTAACATTGACACCTCAAAAATTTTTGCTCGCTTGACAATCGCATGTATATATAAAAACACGGTTGCCTTTAATATAATTATTTATTTTCTTTAGCATAAAAAATATTATTATATTTAATTGTTTCAGGCTAAATGGGTCTACAGGTGGTGGTGGAGGACCACCACAAGATACACAACACGGTGGACCACCAGACCCACCACCAGACCTACCACCACCACCACCACCACCAGACCTACCACCACCACCACCACCACCAGACCTACCACCACCACCACCACTACCACCACCACCACCACCACCAGACCTACCACCACCAGCACCACCACCACCACCAGACCCCCCACCACCAGACCTCCCACCACCAGACCTCCTACCACCAGACCTCCCACCACCAGACCTCCCACCACCAGACCTCCCACCACCAGACCTCCCACCACCAGACCTCCCACCACCAGACCTCCCACCACCAGACCTCCCACCACCAGACCTCCCACCACCAGACCTCCCACCACCAGACCTCCCACCACCAGACCTCCAACCACCAGACCTCCAACCACCAGACCCCCCACCACCAGACCTCCTACCACCAGACCCCCCACCACCACCACTACCACCACCACCACTAGTGCCCCCACCACCACCAGCAGCACAACTACCATCCCCACTACGAGTACTGCCTTTCTAACTGAGGCGTAATAATTCAAATATCCAGAAGTCAATATAATAACATTTGTTTAATTATATTATAGTAAATATAAACACACTTTTATTTTTTTAACCCCCCAACAATAAGAGGGGTGTTATAAGTGAATAGGTTGGATTGCAGTTTAGATCGATTACCTTGATTAAATATTTTAAGGGGAAAATTATAACATTTTTTACGTGTTTTACATTGGCATATTTATTTGACATATAATAATAATCTTCGTCGCATAGCGACGTACGCGGGTTGCCGTCCTAAACAGCTTCCCCACAAAAAGAAAAAGTAAACAAAATAAAATATAATATACAATATGAAACATACAAAACTATAAATCTAACCGCTATCAAATAGTGTACGCACCTTAACACGGTTACCACTATTATTAGGTATATCATAAAATGTTTGTATCAAAATTGTCGAACTTTTATAATACATGAGATCTTTATCCTTGGAAGATCTCATTTTAAAACATTCAAAACTGTTGTGTGATTCTTTGTCGCACCAAATACATATTTTAAGACGGCTATGATTTTCCTTGTTTTTGTGCTTTTGACTAGATCCTCCTTGTTTTTCTCCCGCTATAATGCATGAAGCTGTAGGCTCTGTTGAAAAACATGGATGAAAGCCTCTTTTCGCGATATGTATGAGCTCTTCACACTCAACTTTCATTTGTTCTATGGCTTTGTGGTAGTTTGTACTTTTGATTTTGTTGATTTCTTCCGCCGACTCCGCATCCTTCAAAATATCCTCTTCGGAAGTCTCTGTCAAGAGCATCAGCTCTCGGACCCTCTCGTCAATTGCTAAATATTGTGCGACTCTTTGAGCAACTTGGCCATATAGAGCTCGCACAATAGCATGATCGATGGGTTTAGATGTGAGTGCTTCTTCCAATTTATTTGCCGTTCTTGTATATAGCCATAGAGATAGATATATTACTAGACTACTACTCCACTAGCCGCAGTCAGAGTTTCGCTAGCGAGCGCGTCACACGTGTCACACGGCTAAGACCACCTAAATAATTAATAAAATATGCCGTCTTGCGCACTTAGACACTGCAAATATAATTATACAAATACATCCAAAGCCATGGGTGTAACATTTCATAGGCAAATTGATTGTTACAAAACAATATTCGCATAAATTATTAAATTTTTCAAACAAAAATTAAAAAAATACATCATAATAGCTATCTCGCTCGCACGTACTGCACATATGAGCACGCGAGAGAGATAGCAATAGGCCGCGCCTACATTTGTATAATGACAGTTAAGACCGTTATCAAAGAGTATTTAATAGCGCAGTAGTTAAATTTCCTACTTATATTTTTCCAATTTATTATTTTCACAATTTATAAAGTTTTCGGCAATATTATTTTTTATTACACAATATTCTATTTATTTATGATATTATTATTTTTTACAGGTTTAATTAATAAAAATTATCAACTTACCTATAAAGTTTTAGTTTCAAATTCGTTTTTTATATATAACTAGCTGTGCCCGCGGTTTCACCCGCGTAAAATTAGGTTTATAACACAGTGATAAAAAAGGAGGAGCTTCTCAATTCGACTGTATATCCCTTTTTGTATTTAAAACTCGCTAACTAATATATAAATGACAGACGGAAATAAAAATAAATAGAGAAAAATCCCAAACAGCTAAAACTATAGTCAATTGGAAACAATTGTAAAAATATTATTTTAAAATTAAAAGTATCCTATGTTACCTCTAAAGATATTTGTACAAAGTTTCATTATGATTGGTCAAGTAGTTGCGTGAAAACGTAACAAACAAACATTTATAATAATAGTAGGATCTACATTTTTCTACGTACTGATTTAACATACTCTTCTAAGAATACAATTCATAATATTCTCCGAGTGGGAGAGGACACTTCCGGTTTATTAAGTGTTCTCAGCTGGTTGCAATTACCACCCTACACAGATGCAAATCCCCCCCATAGTGACTACATCGCGTTCGGGGACTAGTTTGTGTAGCACCAGTTGCGTTGGGGGTTGTGGACGCGGTTAGGGACAGTGGCATCCAGCTGATCCACTGTATTCCGGTGAGAGTTTGCTGACCCGTCGGCCAGGGAGACCCGTAGCAACGGCTAACCGCTGGCCGCCCGCTGCACAGTACAGGGGCCTGAGCCCACCGCTAACCACGGAGGGAGGCTGCCCCACCATGCGGCGCATAATCCCGGGGTGAGTCGTCTAGCCGATTGGTGATCGGATATGGGGTCCAGGCGATCACTTCCGGGAGGGTACGGGGGCCCTTCCGTCCGACGGATCAGCAGACTCACACCGCCGGGATGCATCTGGCGAAGCGGATAGCTGCACCTTTTGTCCCTACCGAATAAACAATCTCCAACATCTTCACGCCCCCCCCCCCCCCCAAACCCCTCCAATCTGAAAGCTAAAATAAATAATAATATTGTTTGCTCAGCGGGCATTAAAATCCCCACCACTAATGAGCTTGGAGTGGATTTCACGAATATTCGTGGAATCCACGCCAATCTCAGTGCCGTCCACCACCACCTTGAGACGGCACGGCCCGCATTGCTCTTTTTGACGGAGACACAGATAAAGGACCCGGTGGACACCTCATACCTACAATACCCCGGCTACTCGCTTGAGGAAAGGTTCCTGGCGAAAGCCGGCGTATGTGTGTACATCCGGTCCGATATCTGTTGTCGCCGTCTGCTTTACTTGGAGGATCCTTCCCTGTCCCTCCTATGGGTACACGTAGATCTTGGTTCTCAAACCAGAGTCTACGGGTGCCTTTACCGTTCCCACCACGGGGATTCGGAGACAACCCGGCTCTTCGAATTTCTAAGCCGGGCGACAGATGAAGCGCTGGAGCGGTTTCCGACCGCGGAGGTTGTAGTCTTGGGGGACTTCAACGCCCACAACGACGTGTGGTTGGGGTCCCCAAGGACTGACCACGCAGGAAGGGCTGCTCATGCTTTCGCTCTTCTGCATGACCTGACTCAGTTGGTGACCCAGCCCACCCGGGTGCCAGATATTGTCGGTCATGCCCCCTCTCTTCTGGACCTTCTGCTGACTAATCGTCCGACCGGGTATAAAATTTCGGTCAAGGCCCCTTTAGGGACTTCTGACCACTGCCTGGTCGAGACGACAGTGCCGCGCACCTTGCCTCCTCCTGCAAGGGAGGAGGTGCGTCGTCTGTGGCATTACCGGTCGGCAGATTGGGAGGAAATGCGAAATTATTTCGCTTCGCTCCCTTGGTGGCAGCGCTGCTTCAGCTCCGAGGACCTATCTACGTGTGCCTCGGCCGTTGTTGATGAGATCGCACTGGGAATGAAATATTACATTCCATCCAACCGTGCATCTCGCAACGACCGGAGCAGGCCTTGGTACAATGGTGAGTGCGCGGTTGCTGTTTCAGCAAAAAACGCGGCTCACAGTGCCTGGATCAAGGGTCGAAGAAATCATGACCCTCGCGTGGATGAGTTGAAAGCAGCTTTTAATCGTGCCACCAAGTCTTGTAAGAAAGTCTTTAGAAGAGCGGAGGCACAGCGCGTTTCCAGGATTGGCGAGAGTCTATTAGCGCACCCAACGGGTAGTCGCAGCTTTTGGAGTCTCGCCAAAACTGTGGAATCTAACTTCTGTCGTTCCTCACTGCCACCGCTGAGACAGCCTGATGGCTCACTGGCGCATACGGCAAAAGCGAAGGCTGATCTCTTGGCTGAGCTCTTTGCCGTTAATTCACGAATCGACGATCGTGTTGCAGAGCCACCCACCTTGCGTCCATGCGGACATACGATGCCTGATATACGTATCAGACAACGCGATGTCCGCATGGAGCTACGATCGCTCGATATCCGAAAGTCCAGTGGCCCTGACGGTATCCCAGCGATTGTGCTTAAAACGTGTGCAGCGGAATTGACTCCCGTCTTGACGAGGCTATACCGGCTCTCATACTCGTCGGGCTGTGTGCCTCGGGCTTGGAAGGGGGCCAATGTGCAACCGGTCCCTAAGAAAGGCGACCGTTCAGACCCTGCAAACTACCGTCCGATAGCTGTAACCTCAGTTTTGTGCAAGGTCATGGAGCGGATTATAAATGTCCGCCTCATGGCCTATCTGGAGGGTCATCAGCTGATCAATGACCGTCAATATGGCTTCAGGCCGAAACGGTCAACTGGTGATCTTCTGGCGTACACCACGCACGTCTGGGGGGAAGCGTTGGATGGTAATGGAGAGGCCCTTGCCATCGGCTTGGACATCTCCAAAGCGTTTGACAGGGTCTGGCACAAGGCCCTTCTTTCCAAGCTCGAGGCATACGGTTTACCTGACCGTCTGCGTGGCTTCCTGCGTGGCCGCTCCATACGCGTTGTTGTGGATGGCAGCGCGTCACGTAGGGTGTCGGTGAATGCTGGCGTTCCTCAGGGCTCTGTGCTGTCGCCGACCTTGTTCCTACTGCATATCAATGACATGCTGGACCTTGGATCCAGCATTCATTGCTATGCAGACGACAGCACGGTGCATGGACGCTACACTGCCCGCCCCGCAGCCGGAAAACAGGAGATAGCCGATATGAGAGAGTCTGTTGTAGCGGAGCTGAACCGGGTTCTTGACTGTATTACCCATTGGGGCGACGAGAACCTGGTTCAGTTCAATGCAGACAAGACTCAGGTATGCGCGTTCTCGACGAAAAAATCCCCGTTTATCCCCCTTCCTTCTCTTCGTAACATTTCCCTTGGTACTTCGGACAGACTGGATATCTTAGGGATGTCCCTTCGCAGCGACCTGAATCACAGGGATCACGTTGAGCGGGCTATTAAGACCACCTCCCGCAAACTTGGCATCCTGAACAAGGTGCGGCGGTTCTTCGCGCCAGAGCTTCGCCTGCTTTTATACAAGGCTCAAATTCGCTCTTGCGCGGAGTACTGTTCGCATCTTTGGGACGGCTCTGCCAAGTATCTTCTCAATGCCCTGGATTCATTGCAGCGCCGAGCTGTCCGAATCATAGGAGATGTAGAGGTTACGCGAACTCTGGAGCCTCTGCAATTACGCAGAGACATGGCGGCTCTATGCGTCCTCTATCGCCTATACCACGGAGAATGTTCCGAGGAGCTCTTTAACCTTGTTCCTATCTCGTCTTTTCACACCCGTAACACCCGCACTGGTCGGGGGAAGCATTCACATTTTGTCGACAGAATCGGTAGTCGAACTAAAAAGTTCGGTGCATCTTTTCTTTGTAGAACAATCGATAAGTGGAATGCTTTGCCAGCCCATGTGTTCTCTCCCTCCTATAACCTTGGATCCTTCAAGCGATGCGTGAAGAAGCACCTTTGGCCGGCATAGTGACGGCGGCTGAGACAGCCGTGTACTAACTCGGTTGTCTCAATCGTCTGCACTTTTGGATATCCTCTTGCTTATCATCAGGCAGGTCGATATCAAATGTCGAGTCACAATAAAAAAATATAAATAAAAAATATTATTTTTATTTATTTATTTATTTAAAAACTTAATTGTACAATAGTACAAAGGCGGACTTAATGCCAAAGGTATTCTCTACCAGTCAAACCTTTAGGATGTTGATCCGACAATATAGATAAGTAGGGTGCAAATTAAAAATAGGTAACCAATTACATTATGAAAAACATATAAATTAATTCATATATACTCATAGATATATAGATACATAAATATACATGTATAACACATACATAATATATATGTATATGTATTATATGTATCTTCTAAATTACATTATTATTTATTCAATAAAAATTGTGTATGTTATTATTTTTAAAATCCCAAGTAATCACGCATGATAGATGGCGCTACAGTCGTGCACTTATTCCAATTCCTTGTGTAACACCTATTACTTTCCGTTCTATATACTCTGTGATAGAATGTGTCAACGTCAAGCCGATGAAGGGAAATGTTCGGCTCGCAAATTTTGTTTGCCGCAGCGTCTCTAGTGATAACATATATCTCTATGTTATTTAACCACTATTTTTTAAACAATGTATTTTGACCCGGGCAACGCCGCGTTACGCAGCTAGTCTATACGAATGCTCTACAATCACCATTGTATCCAAGGTGGTTGATTTATCTTATGTGCAGGTATATGCGATATATTTACAGGCAAATTTATTATTGCATGTTTTAAATCCAATTTTGCGAGTGTCTTTAATATTTTAGCACCATGGCGTCCTATTAAGAAGCCCGTTGGGATGTCCACTTCGAATTTCTCACTGAAATTGATGATAAAGGTTATTTATTAATTGCTTTGACCAAAGAAACTGAATCACTGGTAAATGCAATTATAAAATTGATACGAAACAGAAGATTGTTGCTTGATTAATTAATTTGCCCTTTGTGTCACTTGCCCTGTCTGCCAATTCATGGTCAAGATCAGCTTAAAAGTTGCCGGTTCTAACTAGGCCGTCATATAGTGGATGCGACTGGTACTACGGTTATTACCTGTAGTTGCAGTCGTCGAGATTCATGGACTGCGTTCAAGCTTAACTTAACATGTCAACTAATAAAAAACAAAAAAGGGACATTCTAAAAAAGTGGAATCTGCAATACGATCTGCATGAAGAGAAAGTGAGAGAGTTATCATAAGAGTGCTCCCATCCGAGTTTAACAATCGATCAATCGAGACAATGGATCGCCACTGTACTTGCCACGATACTGACACAACTCCCTCGCTTCCCTGACATCCACAATTCTCCTCAAACAAGCTTTAATTCATCCTAGTTTAATGTGATCACTTAATGAATTAAACACTTCCAGCGCCTTGGCAAATGACGCGGTTTGTAGGTAACAAAACAAGTTACTGCGAGCGTTTGAATGCCAGCGCTCTTTTTACTGTCGGGGATCTATACTATGTGATCCCTTGTAGTAAGTACCTCACCTATCGTCCATCATTTCAATCAAGTCCTCCAATGCTTCCTCCTTAGCCGTGAGTGATTCTGTTACAATCAATGCTCTTGCACCAGCCTCCTGGGCATTCGAGGTTTTCACAACAAATGTACATCCACTGAAATTTAAATTAAACTAATTATTTACGGCGACCGTGGTGTAGTGGTAGTGGAATGGTCACGCAAACCAAGAGCACGGGTCCAAACCTACTTGATATATGTACTTTGGTTGTGTTTTTGATTGGTGCAAACTGTTCAAGGAGGGTCGAGAACGCGTTGACGATGAACCACGTCCAGGACGGCCATCAACATCAACTGATGATCAACACGTCAATAAAATCAAGGAATTGGTGCTTGAGAATCGACGATTAACAGTCAGAGACCTTACTGGCATCGTTAGAATATCGGAAGGATTAGTGTAAACCATTTTAAAACATAATTTGTGCCTAAGAAAAGTAAAAGCACAATCGGTTCCAAAATCACCCAACTTTCTTGAAAAACAGCACCACAACAATGAACCGTCGCATACTGCATTAATTATTCGTGAGTTTTTCGCCAAAAATTCAACCAATATCATTTAATTGTACTTCAAGTATCATTAATATCTGAATTAAAGTACTTAAATGTAAATTATTATAGGCTGCAACACTATGCTCGTTCTCTCTGCCTAGTGACACGTGTTCTTCTATTGTTTATGCTAGAACGGGAGAAAGGGTTGGCGCCACCGCACCCAGGGGTGGGAAGCTTGAGCATATGATACGAATGCAAACGATAGAACACACCTTCTCGCTCGAGCTTCCACCCGCAGTGTATTTCACCTCTCATTCATTGATTCCAAAGGCTTCAACCGACTTTAGTTCCAACTTCAATGTTATAAAGGAGCACCCCGCATCACGGGTTGTTCCACCACTCATTCATGCTGTAACGTCCGCAATGGAACACAGCAATACCATCACAAAAAAAAACACCTCGCTCGAGCTTACACCCGCAGTGTATGCATTTGCGAAAATCATAATTCTTATAGCAAATTTAAGTTATTTCAAACCTCAGATAATACTAACATCGTAATGGTAGGGAACGGCGATGAAATAACTACTCAAGTTTCTTAAAGAATTTTCAGTCTTATTGCAAAGGAAAACAGTGTTATATTCGCATATCAGTATTTTTATGAATGTAGCTGTACAATAAATTGTGTTGTGATTTCAATTTTTGTTATCAAAAATTATGAATTTCGCAATCTTTGTTATATGTACATATACATACATATATCATTATTTTTTTATTTTATAAGTTGACAATGCCCTTTTACAGCAGCTACTATACTAGATTAAATATATACATTTGTATATATTTAATCCATCAATTATTTTAATGTCATTCATTACTGACATTATTATTAAATATTTTTTCTATTGTTATGTAGACGACGTGCAAAAGTGCTGTTTTGCAGCCTATTGGCAATAAAGGGATTTACAATCGGCAAATAGCCTACCAATGACGTTTTCCGTCTTATTTAAAAAGTTATTTTATTTTATTAATTTAGTATAGATACCAAGTATGTATGGGTATGCAATAAAATTAATTAGTTATATTCATATTATATGATATATTTGTATTGTGAGTTAATTTTTTTATAATTTTATAATTATTCTTTCATATTATTTTATTAAATTGACATTTGCAACATCATCGTTAAAATAACAAAGGTTAGCTGTTAGTACCCACTTATTTTCTTTTTATTGCGGCTTGATATAATAACAGCACCCATCCGGATGTTGAGCTGGAGTGCGATCCATGAATAAAGGCAACTGCTACTACAGGTAAATATCGTACAACTAGCAGTCACATTTTTATACTAAGCTAGTAAAGTGCTTGTATCATAGAAACCGGACAACCAAAGTACATATATCAAAGATACATTGGTATCAGTGGGTGTTTATGAACTCGTGCTCTCGGTTTGTGTAACCATTGCATTGCCACTACACCACGGTCGCCATTGTCACATCCACTATTCCGGCCTAGGGAGTGTCCAAGTATTACGTACCCCCCCCCCCCTCCCCGCCTTGTAACGCACCGTAAGTCTGCATGAGAACCTTTATAGGCCATTCCCGTAACGTAATTGAAAAGGGTTGCCAGTTTGGTAGTTTTAATTCCCTAATTTTTTATAAACAATGTTACGTAACGTGTTGTAAGAGAGACCCCCTCCCGCCCCCTGTAATGAATCGTAACGTTTTACGAAACCCCTCCCCCCCCCCCCCCTCCAATTGGCTTACCTAATACTTGAATCCTCCCAGCAATTTTGTAACCAGCAATTTACAAGCTGATCCTAAAACGTGACTGCACACTCTGTATAGTGGTATTCCCCTGATACTACCCCCTTTAAGATAACCAGACCTGGAGCAAATATCCGCCTCTAATTTATTTTATTAATAAACATTTGTGATTTTATTCAATCTACTCGTAATTAATATCAATCAAACAATCAAATTGTCACGCCTTTTCCCACAGGGATAGACAGAGACAATGGAGCGCCACTTACCACGATCCTTACACAGCTCCCTTGCTTCCTTCACATCCACAATTCTCTTCATACAGGCTCTGTGGTTATGGGCACTAGGCAACCTTGCTTTCTTGAGGATGTCTCCGATTTGGTCGGAAAACTCTCCTGGGTCTACCTTGTTTAACGCATCCATCCACATCAGATTTATAAATTCCTTTCGTCAATCTACTTTCACTCATCCTTCCCATGTGCCCAAACCATCGAAGCATTCCTTTGTCAATCCTTATAACTACATCTTCTTTTAAACCATATCTATCACGCAGTGTGCTATTCCTTATTCTATCCGCTATCGTCACTCCACATACACTCCTTAACGACCGCATTTCTACAGCGTTAATCCTAGTCCCATGCTTCTACTGCCATACCCAACCTTCACTTCCATACATTAATGTAGGAACCAGCACCGCATTATGAACAGCCATTTGTGACTTTTGGGACATTATTTGGCTGTTCATTATATAATACTATGGATGGCGCCGTTCACTACGTTACCCTTTTGCACTCTTCTCTCAATATCTTCATCACACTTTCCATCCCTAGTAAACATACTTCCCAAGTAAACAAATTGTTTGACTTGTTCCACTTTCTTTCCGGCTATCATTATCTCACATTCTGTCATTTCATCCTCTCTCTCCAAAACCATTACTTTAGTTTTACTTACATTCACTTTCATACCTTTCTTTTCTAATTCCGCATTCATTATAGTAACCATTTCCTGTAACTCATACGCCGAAGATGCAAGGATAACTTGATCGTCGGCATACAAGAGACATTTGATCACCAAGTCATTCATTCTTAAACCATACTTTCTTTCACGTAACTCTTTCAGACAACTTTCCATGAATAGATTGAAGAGCCATGGTGACGCTACACATCCCTGTCTGACACCTTTAGAGATGCCAAACCAGTCAGATAGCGCCCCATTAATTCGAACACATGCACTGGAATCCTCATAGAGAGATTTCAGTGCACGGACCAAACGCTCTTCCAACCTAAACCCGGACAGCTGCTGCCACAATTCACTCCTGTTCACTCGATCATAGGCCTTCTCAAGGTCAACAAAAGCACAAAACACCTTCTGGTGTTTTGCCAACACTTTTTCGCTGACGCATCTTAGAGAAAAGGTTTGATCCATACATCCCATCACTTTCCCAAATCCCGCTTGCGCATCCCAAATTTTATCATCTGTTTCATGCATCACCCTTTCAATCAATACTTTTGCATACAACTTGCCAACAATACTGAGAAGGCTGATGCCGCGGTAATTTTTTGGTTCCTGTTGCGACCCCTTCCCCTTGTATAGTGGTACTATCACAGCCTTGCACCAGTCACCTGGTACAAGACCGTTCACCCAGCACTTACTGAAACGGAGACACAACTAGGAAGCCACCAGCTGACCACCGCCCTTCAGCATCTCGACAGTTATTCTGTTACACCCAGCCGCTTTTCCAACTTTCATTCTTTTCAATGCATTCAAAATCTCTTTCACATCTATATCATATTCAGATTCACCTTCATTCAGCGTGGAGGAAACATCAACACACTCCGGTGCTGTATAAATATATGTAACAAATCTATGCTTCGCCGGGAATGGTACCCGGGACTTTAGGCGTAACAAACTGGTGTGCTAAAACATGCGTCTGTCGTCAAAATCTATGAAAGAAACAATGAAACAAATATGTATTTGACATATATTGAACGCATGTGATAATCGTTACAATTAATATTATTTATTCATAATGTGGCATTTACATACTTTGTTTAAAACTATATATTTATTATACAATATAAAATTATAGATAAAATATGTATGTGTACGCCTAAGGACGCCATTTTCAATTGAAAATGTGGGAATTTAAAATATTCATTTAAAATGTGTAATAGCATGAAATCCAATAATAACTAATGATAGACGATTCCATTATCCTTATTGTTATTAAATATACTTTCATCGTAAACGTCACAATACAACATTGGGCCATTTTGATTAAAAAATACTACGAAAGTATAGATGGGGAACGAGTTAAATAGATTCGGGGGATGAGGTGCGGTGGGGCGTCAAACAACCCCCACCCGTATCATAGTGGCCGCTATTAGGGACGCTCATAGCTCAGCGATGTCATTTAATATCGATAAAAACATGTTCATATTTTCTTTGTTTGATTATTGAAAAATTTTGTGAGATAATTGAACAAATGAGAGTCGTCATGCGTAGTCAGGCTAGAATCATTATTAGAAACGTGATTAAAATGTGTCAAAAATAAAAAAAAACTTGCAGTCACTATTCTCAAAATTAAATTAATACATCTATCTATACATATAATAAAATTGGAGTGTCTGTTTGTAATATTGAAATAACCGTTTTTTAATACATGTATATAAATATATATACGGTACATACACCAAAATGACGTTTTTTACAATTTTTGTCTGTCTGTCTGTCTGTTTGTTCCGGCTAATCTCTGGAATGGCTGGACCGATTTTGACGGGACTTTTATTGACAGGTAGCTGATGTAATAAGGAGTAACTTAGGCTACTTTTATTTTAGAAAAAATCTTATATAATAAATAAAATAAAAGAAAATATTTTTTCCATACAAAAAGCGTGCGTTCAAAAAATTATTTTGGATAAACTAAGGAAAATATATCAAGCTGTTGAGAATCGAAAACAAATTATTATATTATATTATCCTACTATTATTATAAATGTGAATGTCCGTTTGTTTGTTACGCTTTCACGCAAAAACTGCTCAACCGATCATCATGAAACTTTGTACACATATTCTTGGAGGTATCAGAAGTAACATAGTATACATTTTTTTTTACGAAAATAAAAAGTTTTGTCAATTTTTTTTCTTATTATAAAAATAGATGCAAGGCGTTAGTTCAAACCCTGAGTACTATAATACCATCGCACTGTATTACCGACTGTCACGTCAACATCTAATCCAATCAACTGTACTATGGAGACTATACACTATACTTTCCATAGACTATAAATTCAGCTATTTGAAATTTTTCTTTATTATTATTTCCTTCTGTTACTATATGCATATGCTACTATTGTTATAAATGTGAATGTGGGTTTGTTTATTACGTTTTTTAAGAAATAACATCGGTTACTTTTTATAAAATAAAATATTTTTTACTATAGTTTCCAATTGACTATAGTTTTAACTGTTTGGAATATATATTTATTTTTATTTCCGTCTGTCATTTTATATGAGTTAACGAGTTATAAATACAAAAAAGTCGAATTGAAAAACTACTCCTTTTTTATGACTGTGTTATAAACCAAACTTTACGCGGGTGAAACCGCGGGCACAGCTAGTATTCATTAAAATTTGTTTCTGTCTAATGTTTATACTTCAATTTAATACACATTTATAATTTTTTATAACTAAATCTATTTGCTTTTTGAGGCAAGTATGTGTTTATCGTTATCAACTTTTTACATGTTACTTCACTGTTCATAATAGACACGTGACCATGACGTCAAAACTGCATTCTTCCCGCGTTTATTTAGCTCATTCCCCGACAGTACGTCATAAGAGACGATCACTATATGACTGTCAAATCGCGAGAAAGAGTATGCGGGAATTCCGAATACTGTGGACACCGGGTTACGCCTCCATGCCATATCTCCTATACTTATATGATCTGAGGTTAAAACAATTACGATAATAATTGTAATAAACAAAGTTTAACTAATAATTTGCTTTTGATTTATAAAGATTAATTCATTAAGTAATATCATGAGTAAGGTTAACAATTGAAAAAGCAGGGTGACGATTGCAATGATGCTGACGTCACTATTTCTTAAAACACTCCTGCCCCCCTAGCACGGCAATCCAAGAAGCAATATAAATACCTGCAAGGAATATCATTGTAACTCATGTTAAATAACTTAACAGAACAGTGCATCAGAATGCCCAAAAAATCTATTTAAATGTTCTGTAAAAGTTCCCACAAAACAACGTTGAAAACTTTATTAAATAATTTTTCAAACATTTTGATGTGCCATCCTATTAAACTATTAAAAATGAGTTACAATAATATTTCTTGTAGTTCATTATCTTGCTTCTTGGATTGCCGTGCTAGAGGGGCTGGTGATCGTGCTCCGTCGTATATAAATTATATTAGATCACAATATAATAACAAAATAACGTACCCTCTTTCAGTGAACGCAATATGTCCGAAAATGTCTTCAGGGTTTAGTAATTCAGTACAACTATGTGAAGGAATAGTAGGTACGAGTTTCGCATTTTTAAACTGATTAGTTTTATTCTGAAAATGTAATTATTGAAATATTAGTTTTAGTGCTTCACAATGAACAGATTCCTCAGACTGATGCAGTATTTGGGCATGCATTTAGACCGTCGTCTTACATGGCGAAAACACATCTGGACTAAACGAAAACGGCTCGATACCAGACTCAGAGCTATGTACTGGCTCACAGGCAAACGATCACAATTGAGTAACGAGTAAAGTTCTTCTATACAAAGCTATTTTATTTTTATTGTGACTCGACATATGACAGCACCCCACTTGATGTTAAGCCGAACATACTACAATTTAATCACATCCACTATGCCGGCCTAGTTGTTACCAGCAACTTACAAGCTGATCCCAAAACGTGACCAAATCACTTCACGGTCTGTATACTTGTAAGTGGTGGTACTACCCCGGATCGGCAGACTGGGTACCACTGCCTACCACTCTTTGATAACCAGTAAACTAAGTTGCCGGTTTCAACTGAGCTGGCATAGTGGATGTGACTATTATTTACCGTTATTGAACTGTAGTAGCAGTCACCTCCATTCATTGACCATACTCCAGCCTAACATCAGGCGGAGTGCTGTTATATGACGAGTCACAACAATAATAATTAAAATCTTACAAAAGAAACATCAGAGTGTCAGTTCATTCTGCTGATCAGGGTGATTTACCACACTCAAGTGAGCAGACCGTGCAGTTGGCGGCCCCAACCAGGTCAGCGTAGTGGAGGCGTCTCCTACTTGCAATTATTTAACTGTAGTGGTAGTCGTCTCTATTTATGGACTATACTTCAGCTTTTGTGTCTTGACATCTGACCTCGACCCGCCTGATGGTAAGCATGAAGAGATGAAAGAGAGCCGCCGACATGTGGTGCTATCATTTCATGCCACAATATGAATGACACTGAAGAAACACTTTCTTTCCCTTTCATCTTAATCTGATCCATATGTATATGCATATTTATTATAATAGTATATAGTAAATCGTGCCTCTAACACATTCACACTTTTATCAATTAAGGATAAAAGTAAAATTTACATAATTTAAAATAAAAAATTGGTTAAATACACTATGAAGGAATGGAAAATCTACTAATAGTGACAATATAAAATCATAGACATTTACTTATATAAATGATTATTAAAATCCATTTCCTATTTTCAATATCAATATTGTATACAATGTGTGTAGTATGTATATTGTGTTCTTATTTATGTATTATATTTATTAATAGCGAACAACTATTTAACTATTATTCAATAAAAGGTTTCAGTATGTGTGGTATATGTATTGTATAGGCTATGCATATGTATGTGTGTGTATCTGTGTATGTATGTTTATATATATATATATATATGTGTGTGTGTGTATGTGTATATATAATATTTATTTACTAACATATTTACTTATAACTAACAAACACTAAATTGTTAAAATTAAATTTTGTTAAGAACACAGGTCCCTGTGGACTTAAAAGGAGTACCATCACATAATTTGCACAATAAAGATTTTATTAATCTATCTACAAAACAAAAAATATATTCAACACGAATTAAGTTCAATATATCTGCCTAACACTGTGCTAAATGTACATAATATACTTACAAATGGTGGTCCAATATTGAAAGCAGGTCTTAATCTATATGTAAAACCTAATTCCGAGGGATGCAAAATTTCAAAGAAAACATCACCTTCTAAAATTGCAGGTGTAGACGTGCCAATTGATAGATGTAGGTCATTAGCTGAAACATAGATATAACAATATTAGTACTATCTGCAATCAGTCAGTCAGACTATGATTAAGCACATCATTTATTTTGTATGGGGACTTGGGCTTTATCGTATTAATAGTTGCATATACATTATAAAATAGTTTAATGTATGAAGATTACCATGTAATTGGAATATATCCTTAATTTTTGCATTTTCTTTTATTGTGACTCGACATCTTATTTTGGCCTGCCTGATGATAAGCAAGAGGAGGTCCATGAGTGATGACGACTGAGAGAACCGAACTTGTTCACAGCTACCTCAGTCGCCGTCACTATGCCGGCTAAAGAAATTAGTTAGAATCTAACTAACTGTTAGATCATTTGCATAGTTTATAGTACAATAGTATAATTTTGACAGTTCAAAGCAGAACTGTTAATATAGCATGTCTTTGTGATTAACAGACTATACAAAATCTGTCTTATTTTCCAAATAAGCGAAATTGTTATTAGTTTTATCTACAAAAGTATCGTAACTACCATTTATATAGGTTTTACATCATTGGACATTACAAAAGTAGTACATAAAAGCCCAAAATGAATAATGTCCTTTGTTGTATGTCCTTTGCCTACAGTGTGTTGAATGTTGCCTCCAATGAGGCCCTCACTCATTAGTTGTGCAGCTTTGCTATCTGCTAAATTAACCTTGAATCCTTCAAGCAAAGTAGTAAGATTAGGCGACCATGGTTTAGTGGCAGTGCAATAGTTTTGCAATATCAATAATCACATGACTTGTCAGCTGAATTTTCCTGATGATAAGCAGGTCTTTGGGTGATGGAGGTAGAAACTACAAAAAGTGTATTTGCATACCGCTGTGCCGTAGTGGCAACATGGTATAGTGACAGTGCAATGGTTACAGAAGCAAAAATTCAAAACCACTTACCGTTGACACAATGCATCTTTGATATATATATGCTTTAGTTATCCTGTTTCTATGATACAAGTACTTTAGTAGCCTAGTATAGAAATGTAAATAAAAAAGTGTAATGAGCCTTTGGCTGGCATAGTAACAGCAACTGAGGCACTCTCGAATCAGCTATGTCATCTCTGTATACCATGAGGCAAGTCAACATCAGATTTCACTTCTCAAAAATAAAAGAATTGAATAGGATTTCTATACTAAGGTAGTACAGTGCTTGTATTATAGAAACAGGACAACAAAAGTACATATATCAGAGATACAATGGTACCGGCAAATGGTTTTGGTGCTCTTTGCTCGCGGAACCATGGCACTGCCACTACACCATGGTGTTATTACTGCACTGCAGTGTGAAAAGGCACTTTTTGTAGTTCTACCCTTATCACTGAAAAACCTGCTTATCATCAGAAAAAATCAGCTGACAAGTCATATGATCATGCCTAAATTATAGAGAATCCAATGGTTTCTTCAGGGAAGCAACTAAGGTTAAATGATAGTTATAATATATATATATATATACCTCTTCATACAAGTGTATCATAGAAACAGAATAACTTAAATACATACTACTATTTTGCCTATTTAGTTGTCAAACTGCTGATTTTAAGTGGGCTCGGACACAATTATGGTATTTACTATTAAAAAGAAATGAATAATACATTTCACGTCAGAAATTGCTGATTTGTGGATGAAACAATAACCTTTATAATATGTACTAATTACTTCCAATAACAAATTGGAAAGCGTTTGCTTAAAGCATAAAAACGGCTTTCTTTTTTCACAATTAATAAACAAAAATACTTACGTCCTGAAGAAACAACCCCAATAAATAGTATTAAAAATACAATAAACCATTTATGTAAGATAGCAAATATCTCAATACGACCTTTCATTCTAGCTGCCCCTTTGAAATACAAGCTATATAAAGTACTTAAAATCACAGATCACTTTAAAGCGCTCTAAATTGCAAAAATAATACTCTCGCAGACTGAGAGTCAATATTAAATTCAACTCACAGATTATATATTTTTGATTTAAATTCCGTAATATAAAGAAACATTATACTCAAAATTACTATCTCTGTAAACATCGATGGCTGTAAGAACAACCGAATGACACCAACGCCACCCTAGCCGGTGAAATAGGTACCGATCGATAGGTAAAAACTGCTATTTTAGGTATCAGAACCTGAAAAAATTGCTACTGTTTTATTTTTTTAGTTGTTAAACAAATATATATTTTTAGGTTATATTTATATTTTCTTTCTTTCTTCTTGTTTATGGCTTTAGTATTTAACTTGCCAGTGGTGTCAATTCTCTTGGCACACGATTATCCTAAAATCCTTCTAAAAATAATTTAGACCTGTCAAAGGACTTTCGCTATTCTGGTTGTCCCATATTAGTCTTAATTTAGAGCTGTCAAAGCTTTGACAGGCTTAAATGTCAGTTTAGTTACTTAACTTAATATTTTAGGCAGTTTTCCTATTCTGTTGTACCAATTATAGGTGTAAAATTAGAAACGTCAAACTAAATTTGTTTAAGATTAGAAGACACCATTTTAGGTCCCGCTTAACCTAAAAAATGTAATTCCTAATAAGAAATAAGAGTAATTATGTGGTTAATGCTCTAACTGAAAATGCCGAAAGGTAAAATAAGGTGATTTATGTATTTTTATTTATAGTAGCTCGCCATACGACATCATTCAATGTGATATTAAACTGGAGTGCGATCTATGAATGGGGGCGACTGCTACTACTTTTAAATAACTGAAAGTGGCAGTCGAATCCACTATGCCGGCCTAGTTGAAACCGGCAACTTGAATTATTTCGATTTTCAAGTTTATCTGAAGAAGTCTGGGAGGGAACATAAAAAAACACGCATCACAGCATTAGATTACTTGTCATTATACTGTATAACATTTACTTAATAACAATTTTATCATCATTATACAATTATATTCATGAAACACAAGTATTACAAATAATTAAAATCTGTCTCCTGTAATTACCGCCAAAACTCATCTATCCAACAAGATGCGTTCGGAAATTAATTGTGTTACTATTACAAAAGTACAAAGTTTTTTCTATTTTTATTAACGTGAAATCAAGTTTTTATTTACTCAAACCATTACAACATTCTATATGGTACATTATTACTTATTTATTAACATTAATTATATGACTTTCTTATTACTTCATATTATTTTTAAAAAATATAAATTTTACGTTGGCAATAATTTAGGCGTGTCATCCTAAAATATAGACATTTCTTATATTTAATTCATTTTCGACAACAGAATTGCGATTTCTCTAAAAAAAACTTAAAATTGACAAGCTTAAAATTTAGGATAAGTTAGTGAATGTGCCAAGAGAATCGACACCAGTGTCAAAGTAAAAATATATGGTTCAATGTTAAAACATTGTCAAGTAAAGATGAAGATGAACCACGCGAGTGATTCATCAAATGATGATGATGAGAATGAGATTGATGATGATCGTTTTAGTAAAGCGGCTGAAAGCCTTTACTAAAACTTCAGAAGAAGTCTTGGAGGGAACATGAAGAAACACGTTTCACAACTTTAAAGTACTTGTTTATACTTGATCAACTTAAAAACTATTGCTGGATAACAATTCCACCATTATTACACATTAATATTTATGAAAAACACAAGCTTTTCAAATAATTCAAAATTGCGCTTCCTGTCAGTTGCAGTTGCCCGCCAAAACTCCCGCAATTCTCTCATCTATTTTGATTTTTTTTTAATTTATTTATTAGGGCAATGACCAAAGGCCATCAGCCAATCATCTATTTTGAATTTAATTGAATTTAATTAGTATTGAATTTAATATTATAACAAATGTCATTTTTTTTCTTTCTTCTTGTTTATGGCTTTAGTATTTAACTTGCCAGTGGTGTCGATTCTCTTGGCACATTCACTAACTTATCCTAAATTTTAAACTTATCAATTAAAAGTTTTTTTAGCGAAAACGCAATTGTTGTCGAAAATGAATTAAACATTTTCAATCAAACACAAACTAATATATAGATACTACGTAAATATATGATAAGAATATATGATATATGATAAGAAATGTCTATTTTTTCTTTTCTTTCTTCTTGTTTATGGCTTTAGTATTTAACTTGCCAGTGGTGTCAATTCTCTTGGCACACGATTATCCTAAAATCCTCCTAAAAATAATTTAGACCTGTCAAAGGACTTTCGCTATTCTGTGTGTCCCATATTAGTCTTAATTTAGAGCTGTCAAAGCTTTGACAGGCCTAAAAGTTAGTTTAGTTACTTAACTTAGAATTTTAAGCTGTTTTCCTATTCTGTTGTACCAATTTTAGGTGTCAAATTAGAAACGTCAAACTAAATTTGTTTAAGATTAGACGACACCATTTTAGGTCCCGCTTAACCTAAAAAATTTAATTCTTAATAAGAAATATGAGTAATTATGTGGTTAATGCTCTAACTGAAAATGCCGAAAGGTAAAATAAGGTGATTTGTGTATTTTTATTTATAGTAGCTCGCCATACGACATCATTCAATCTGATATTAAACTGGAGTGTGATCTATGAATGGGGGTGACTGCTACTACTTTTAAATAACTGAAAGTAGTAGTCGAATCCTCTATGCTGGCCTAGTTGGAACCGGTAACTTAAATTATTTCGATTTTAAAGTTTATCTGAAGAAGTCTGGGAGGGAACATAAAAAAACACGTATCACAGGATTAGATTACTTGTCATTATACTATATAACATTTACTTAATAACTATTTCACCATCATTATACAAATAAATTCATGAAACACAAGTATTACAAATAATTAAAATCTGTCTCCTGTAATTACCGCCAAAACTCATCTATCCAACAAGATGCGTTCGGAAATTAATTGTGTTACGTTTACAAAAGTACAAAGTTTTTTCTATTTTTATTAACGTGAAATAAAGTTTTTATTTACTCAAACCATTATAACATTCAATATGGTACATTATTACTTACTTATTATTAATAATTATATAACTTTCTTATTAATTCATATTATTTTTTAAATATATGAATTTTACGTTGGCAATAATTTAGGCATGTCATCTTAAAATTGACATTTGCGTAAATTAGGTTCGAAATAGACATAGAACAACAAGAGAATTGCGTTTACGCTAAAAATTACTTATAATTAAAAAGTTAAAAATTTAGGATAAGTTAGTGGATGTGCCAAGAGAATCGACACCAGTGTCAAAGTAAAAATATATGGTTCAATGTTAAAACATTGTTAAGTAAATATGAAGATAAAGATGAACCACGCGAGTGATTCATCAAATGATGACAATGATAGTGAGGTTGATGATGATCGTTTTAGTAAAGCGGCGGAGAGCTTTTACTAAAACTTCGGAAGAAGTCTTGGAGAGAACACGAAGAAACACGTTTCACAGCTTTAAATTACTTGTTTATACTTGATCAACTTAAAAATGATTACTGGATAACAATTCCACCATTATTACACATTAATATTTATGAAAAACACAAGCTTTCCAAATAATTCAAAATTGCGCGTCCTGTCACTTGCAGTTGCCCGCCAAAACTCCAAGAAATGTCTATATTTTAGGATGACACGCCTAAATTATTGCCAACGTAAAATTTATATTTTTGAAAAATAATATGAAGTAATAAGAAAGTTATATAATTAACTAGCTGTGCCCGCGACTGCGTCCGCGTGGAATAGTTATTTTGGGAATCATATTAATTTTTTGTTTACCTACCTGCTCAGCTTTATTATATATTACCTATAGCTGTTACCCGCGACTTATTTTAGACGATTAAATTACGTAACTAATAAAATATATTTTAAAGTAGTTTTAAAAAGAATATATTTTAAAGTACCTCTGCGTAAATTATATTTTCAGTTTTATTTTCTTGTGCGCAAAACTCGCAGCCGCTTTGCAGCAGCAGTCTGCCGAGAACGCTGAGTCCTTTTTCTAGGCATTACAGTGACGAAGAAAGAACGAAGGAAATGAAAACTTAACCAAACTAACTGTATGCTTAAACTAAAACCTAACCTAATAAGAATTGTAAAACCTAACCTTGAAATAATGTAGATGACACCTACAGGTATTATTTACAACAAAAAAAAAGTGTTATTGTGAAAATATTAGAAACAAAATACTATACTTAAAACAAACACTACCTACTATAGAGAAAACTACTACAAAATGAAATTGTATAAAAAAGGATTTTGCACGATGATATTATATCGTAAAAACTAATTAACTCTGCATTCAACCGATCAGTAGGGAGCCGACCGCATAGTATGCTTGTCTGTCTATAAATGACGCGCCCCTCCTCTTTATTAGTTTATTTAAATGTGTGAATCAAATATTACTAACTACACTATTAAACTTTATCACGTTCGTTCCTCCTTTGTGTCTAACCAGCAACTGAATAACCAATTACTGCATTTTCGGTGTGTTTTATCCATATTTTATATTTGCTCGTATGCGTAAATGCAGTGGAGGGGCGCGTCATTTCGGCTTAGACAGACTATACCTCGTAGAGCTACACCCCCTTCCACCTCGCCCGCAAGCACCGCTTCTCCTCGCCCGCCGGTTAGCGCTCATCATGCGGCGCGTGTGAATTTTGTTTCAGAGTTATTTTAAAATTGTATTATCTTATAAGATGTTTATTGAAATTAGGTGATGTCAATGACAATTTTGTTCACTTAATTTAACTCTTAATTAATAACATATTTATTTCGATAAAGAATAATATTATTATGTTAATAGAACTCTGACAAATAATTTGTAATAATGCATTAATTTAGACCAAAGTTGACTATCATAAAAAAGGTTATTGTGAGCTAATCTTAAAAGATAGACATATATGGTCGCGAACATTTTTTTTAGATAATTTAAAGAGGAATAATTCTTTCATACATATTTTTGGGTATCTCGAACGGTTTTCGCAGCGCACGCATCGGAAACCCTCAAAGACGAATAATATTCCCCGTTTTTTCCACATTTTCAACTGTTTCTTCGCTTCTATAAGTCGCAACGTAATGTTTTATAGCCTAAAGCCTTCCTCGATAATTGATCTATCCAACACAAAAAGAATTTTTCAATTCGAACCAGTAGTTCCTGAGATTAGCGCGTTTAAACAAACAAACAAACTCTTCCGCTTTATTATATTAGTATAGATGTTAATAAATAAGTAATATTGTACCATATAGAATGTTATAATGCTTTGAGTAAATAAAAACTTAATTTCACGTTATTAAAAATAGAAAAAACTTTGTACTTTTGTAATAGTAACACAATTAATTTCCGAACGCATCTTGTTGGATAGATGAGTTTTGGCAGTAATTACAAAGACAGATTTTAATTATTTGTAATACTTGTGTTTCATGAATATAATTGTATAATGATGATGAAATTGTTATAAAGAAATGTTATACAGTATAATGACAAGTAATCTAATGCTGTGATACGTGTTTTTTTATGTTCCCTCCCAGACTTCTTTAGATAAACTTTGAATTCGAAATAATTCAAGTTGCCGGTTTCAACTAGGCCGGCATAGTGGATTTGAGTGCTACTTTTTTTTTTATTGTGACACGACATCTGACCTCGTCCCGCCTGATGATAAGCAAGAGGATGTCCAAGAGTGACGACGACTGAGAAAACCGGGTTTGTTCACGGCTGCCCCAGTCGCCGTCACTATGCCGGCCAAAGGTGCTTCTTCACGCATCGCTTGAAAGATCCAAGGTCATAGGATGCATTCAAGCATTCCACTTGTCAATTGATCTACAAAGAAAAGACGCACCGAACGTTTTAGTTCGACTGCCGATTCGGTCGATAAAATGCGGATGCTTTCCCCGACCTGTGCGGGTATTACGGGAGTGAAAAGATGAGGTAGGAACATTGTTAAAGAGCTCTTCGGAACTTTCCCCGTGGTATAGGCGATAGAGGACGCACAGAGCCGCCATGTCTCTTCGTAGTTGTAGGGGCTCCAGAGTTCGCGTGACCTCTGCATCACCTATGATCCAGACAGCTCGGCGCTGCAATGAATCCAGGGCATTAAGAAGATACTTGGCAGAGCCGTCCCAGAGGTGCGAACAGTACTCCGCGCAAGAGCGAATCTGTGCCTTGTAAAGAAGCAGGCGAAGCTCTGACGCGAAGAACCGCCGCACCTTGTTCAGGATGTCAAGTTTGCGGGAGGTGGTCTTAATGGCCCGCTCGATGTGGTCCCTGTGATTCAGGTCGCAGCGAAGGGACATTCCAAGAATGTCCAGTCTGTCCGAAGCACTGAGGGAGATGTTACAAAGAGAGGGAAGGGGAGTAAACGGGGATTTTTTCGTCGAGAACGCGCATACCTGAGTCTTGTCTGCGTTGAACTGAACCAGGTACTTGTCGCCCCAGTTATTTAAAAGTAGTAGCAGTCGCTCCCATTCAAAGATCGCACTCCAGTTTAATATCAGATTGAATTATGTCGTATGGCGAGATACAATAAATAAAAATACATAAATCACCTTATTTTACCTTTCGGCATTTTCAGTTAGAGCATTAACCACATAATTACTCATATTAAGAATTAAATTTTTTAGGTTAAGCGGGACCTAAAATGATGTCGTCTAATCTCAAACAAATTTAGTTTGACGTTTTTTATTTTACACCTAAAATTGGTACAACAGAATAGGAAAACTGTCTAAAAGTTTAAGTTAAGTAACTAAACTGACATTTAAGCCTGTCAAAGCTTTGACAGCTCTAAATTAAGACTAATATGGGACTCACAGAATAGCGAAAGTCCTTTGACAGGTCTAAATTATTTTTAGAAGGATTTTAGGATAATCGTGTGCCAAGAGAATTGACACCAGTGTCAAAGTAAAAATATATGGTTCAATTTTAAAACATTGTCTAGTAAATATGAAGATGAACCACGCGAGTGATTCGTCAAATGATGACAATGATAGTGAGGTTGATGATGATCATTTTAGTAAAGCGGCGGAAAGCCTTTACTAAAACTTCGGAAGGAGTCTTGGAGAGAACACGAAGAAACACATTTCCAGCTTTGAATTACTTGTTTATACTTGATCAGCTTAAGAATGATTACTGGATAACAATTCCAACATTATTACACATTAATATTTATGAAAAACACAAGCTTTCCAAATAATTCAAAATTGCGCGTCCTGTCACTTGCAGTTGCCCGCCAAAACGCCAACAATTGTCATTTTTTAGGATGACACGCCTAAATTATTTCCAACGTAAAATTTATATTTTTGTAAAATTATCTATATACATATAATAAAATTGGAGTGTCTGTTTGTAATATTAAAATAACCGTTTTTAATACATGTATATGAATATATATACGGTACATACACCAAAATAACATTTTTTACAATTTTTGTCTGTCTGTCTGTCTGTCTGTTTGTTCCGGCTAATCTCTGGAATGGCTGGACCGATTTTGACGGGACTTTTATTGGCAGATAGCTAATGTAATAAGGAGTAACTTAGGCTTTTTTTTGAAAAAATCCTTTATAATAAATAAAAGAAAATAAAAACATTTTTCCATACAAAATTGCGTGCGTTTAAAAACTGATTTTGGGTAAACTAAAGAAAATATATCAAGCTGTTGAGAATTGAAAACAAATTATTATTATTATTTTACTATTATTATAAATGTGAATGTCTGTTTGTTTGTTACGCTTTCACGGAAAAACTGCTCAACCGATCATCATGAAATTTTGTACATATATTCTTGGAGGTATCAGAAGTAACATAAAATACTTTTTAATAAAAAATAATAAAAAAATTACGAAAAATAAAAAAGTTGTTTGGCAAAATTTTATTTTTCCTTTTATAAAAATAGGTACAAGGAGTTGGTTCAAACCCTGAGTACTATAATACCATCGCACTGTATTACCGTCAGTCACGTCAACATCTAATCCAATCAACTGTACTATGGAGACTATACACTATACTTTCCATAGACTATACTTTCAGCTGTTTGAAATTTTTCGTTATTGTTATTTCCTTCTGTTACTAATGCATATCCTACTATTGTTATAAATGTGAATGTGAGTTTGTTCGTTACGGTTTTTATTTTTGGAGGTACTAGGAGTAATATGGGTTACTTTTAATTAAAAAAATAAATTTTTGACCATAGTTTCCAATTGACTATAGGTTTAACTGTTTGGAATATATATTTATTTTTATTTCCGTCTGTCATTTATAAGTTATCGAGTTATAAATACAAAAAAGTCGAATTGAGAACCTCCTCCTTTTTTATGACTGTGTTATAAACCAAATTTTACGCGGGTGAAACCGCGGGCACAGCTAGTATGAAATAATAAGAAAGTTATATAGTTATTATTAATAAGTAAGTAATAATGTACCACATTGGATGTTATAATGGTTTGAGTAAATAAAAATTTAATTTCAGGTTAATAAAAATAGAAAAACAATTGTACTCTTGTAGCAGCACAATTAATTTCCGAACGCATCTTTTTGGATAGATGAGTTTTGGCGGCAATTATAGGAGACAGATTTTAATCCCATCAAAAACAATACTTGTCAAAAAAACCAAGTCTCGCAACTCAGTTGTTCTGCGGTAAAAAGTTGTGAGATCCATGTAATACCAAGTCGGTTATTAATTTATTCAGTCTCTACTTAAGCGACTTTCTGTCTTAATACGTCCAGTCTCTAAGACCACGATCGTGGTCCATAACAATTGAAAATCAATTGTGTCTGGAATCTCCGTACTCGAAGCATTAAGTTATTACGTAATAATTAACAGCATCTTATAGTGACGCATATCAATATTAAAATTCTTTAATGTTTTATATAAATATATTGAGACTTGGCCATCGCCTGAAAACACGTGTACATCGACTTGATGAGACTTGGCCATCGCACTAAATAATTGAATTTACATGTGTTTTCAGGCGATTGAATTTACACGTGTTTTCAGGCGATGGCCAAGTCTCAATATATTTATATAAAACATTAAAGAATTTTAATATTGATATGCGTCACTATAAGATGCTGTTAATTATTACGTAATAACTTAATGCTTCGAGTACGGAGATTCCAGACACAATTGATTTTCAATTGTTATGGACCACGTACGTGGTCTTAGAGACTGGACGTATTAAGACAGAAAGTCGCTTAAGTAGAGACTGAATAAATTAATAACCGACTTGGTATTACATGGATCTCACAACTTTTTACCGCAGAACAACTGAGTTGCGAGACTTGTTTTTTTTGACAAGTATTGTTTTTGATGGGATCTCATTTCTTTTTGTATTTTGTAGACGGTTATTTTGTAATGCGCTACCACATACTCGATTATAGCAAGTCTAATATCATACGACTAGACTTGGGTAGTTCCGGAACGAGTCACTAAAATGATATACTTCCGATCCTCGTACTACACCACTCACTCGTTCACTGCAAATTCAAATGTGTCTCTAGTTCATTTAATTCCGAGTCATGCATCGCATATCCACTCACTCACCACTCCTATGATGGAACGAGATATAAACACATCGTACGGAATCGTACCTCGTTCGTTACTCGTACCTAGTATTTTCGCGTAATACCGTGAAAGTATATTTTATATATCCATTGCTCTCCGCGTGCACAAGAAAATATTTACACCGCGTGCATTACCAGTAATGGTAGGAAAGTATGTTGAAGAGAGCAGCAACTCGTCGTCTTTTTATAACCTATTTTTCTAACGAATATTTGCAGTTTTAAATTATGCGAATTGGTAATTGTGATTATAATTATTGTTTATTATAGTTTCTGTGTACATTTGTGAAGTATATGATCTAAAATAATTCTATAGAAAGGATCTATAGAAAGGATATCTTGATTTTTCAGAACAACTGGAGCTTTTCTTTACCGAATGAACTAACCGAATGCGCTTCCTTGAACTAAATGAGCTAGTGAACTAGATGAGTGAACTAGTTCCGATGGAAAAAATATACATATCACTCCGTATCATTTGATGGAAGCGTTTTGCGCATGTATACATACGACTCAATATTCCCATACATAGAGAATGACAAAGAATGAAATAAACACGAACCATCACCAGGTAAAGGAATAACCCAGTGTGGACAAGGCTGATCATTCACATACAGTATTACTGAATCCATTGCGACTACCTACAAGTTAGATTGCAAAGTTATTTTTATGCAGAAATACGATTAGGTAATAAGAAATTTATAAATACTTAGGTACTTAAAGTATCAATATTTAATTTAAATTATTTATCCGAACAACGTCCAAATTGTAAGCAAATAATATCAGTAAACCAATGAGAGTAGCCTTTAGTCGTCAAACTAATATAGCAATCGAAATTATCAATGAAAATCGCAAACTTATAGGTAAGAATTCTGGGCACATCCGAACAGCATTGGGTCGCTCGGCTCGCGCGTATGAGCGCGGCTGCTGCTAGCTCGGCGACATTCACCTTTCCGCGCGCCCCGCCACTGTCCCCGCCCCGCGCCCTCGCGCTAGCAATATTAATAATTCCCGTAAAATAAATAGCAATAATAATAATTGCCGTAAAATAAATAAAATCTCAAAACATCGTTACGAATAAAGCCAATATTGAAAAATTTAACTGAAGACTTGGCTGTATGGGCTTAATTTTCTTTGCGGTCTTTTCTAGATTTTTTAGTTTTTCCTTGATTCATACACCAAACACTACATATATTCCAAATTTGAAGCTTCTAGGTCTGCTAGAAGTGCCTTAGAATTTTGATGATCGGTGAGTCAGTGAGTGACAAAATTTAAGAAATTTGACCCGTTATAATTCTTAAAATACTGGTTCAAATTGAATGAAATTTGAAATATACGTGTCTTTACAATGCCTGCATGTGGTTACTGAAAATTTCAGTCTTCTAGTTTTATCCACAACGAAGTTACAGGGGGTCGAAAATGGTCTGAATTGCTTCGAGAAAAGGATGGTACGGCCGTGACGCTTTGCTCGACTTGGTAGGGGCACGGCCGTGCCCCCAGATTATTTGAATACTTGTGTTTCATGAGTATAATTGTATAAAGATGGTGAAATTAGTAATAAGTAAATGTTATACAGTATAATGACAAGTAATCTAATGCTGTGATACGTGTTTTTTTTATGTTCCCTCGCAGACTTCTTCGAATAATCTTTAAAATCGAAAAAAAATCAAGGAAAAATCATAAAATTACAGTTTTATATTTCAATTCACGAATTATAAATTTTATATTCGTCCGTGACCTCTGGTGCTTTTGTGAGATAGTAATAAACATGTACGAAAACAAATTACAGAGTTATCATTAATGTTTTTGAACCATTGCCGGATAATAAATAATTACCAATGGTTTAATGCACAAGAATTGTTGGTCAAAATAAAATGGCTCTTATTTTGACTAATAAGTTGTACCTACTTAAAATACACACATGTGAATAAATATAAGAAAAACATGTGAAAAAAAATCATTAAATAGCCGGTTTAAATTGGAATTATAAAAGCGAAGACAGCACATATTAATCCTTTAATTACCAAACACACCAATTACTATACAGTACCCACTGGGGCGACAAGAACCTAGTTCAGTTCAACGCAGACAAGACTCAGGTATGCGCGTTCTCGACGAAAAAATCCTCGTTTTCTCCCCTTCCTTCTCTTTGCAACATCTCCCTTAGTACTTCGGACAGACTAGACATTCTTGGAATGTCCCTTCGCTGCGACTTGAATCACAGGGACCACATCGAGCGGGTCATTAAGACCACCTCCCGCAAACTTGGCATCCTGAACAGGGTGCGGCGGTTCTTCGCGCCAGAGCTTCGCCTTATATTATACAAGGCTCAGATTCGCTCTTGCGCGGAGTACTGTTCGCACCTCTGGGACGGCTCTGCCAAGTATCTTCTCAATGCCCTGGATTCATTGCAGCGCCGAGCTGTCCGAATTATAGGTGATGCAGAGGTCACGCGAACTCTGGAGCCCATGCAACTACGCAGAGACATGGCGGCTTTGTGCGTCCTCTATCGCCTATACCACGGAGAATGTTCCGAAGAGCTCTTTAACCTTATTCCTGCCTCGTCCTTCCACACCCGTAATACCCGCACAGGTCGGGGAAAGCATCCACATTTTATCGACCGAATCGGCAGTCGAACTAAAAAGTTCGGTGCGTCTTTTCTTTGTAGAACAATTGACAAGTGGAATGCTTTGCCTGCCCATGTGTTCTCTCCATCCTATGACCTTGGATCCTTCAAGCGATGCGTGAAGAAGCACCTTAGGCCGGCATAGTGGCGGCGGCTGGGGCAGCCGGGAACTGACTCGGTTGTTCCAGTCGTCGTCACTCTTGGACCTCCTCTTGCTTATCATCAGGCGAGTCGAGGTCAGATGTCGTGTCACAAAAAAAAAACAGTAGGATACGCAGACAATCTAGCCATTTTGATCAGCGGAAAGGTAACCAGCCTGTCTTGGTGCAACGAATTCGGCCTATCTGTGAATCCTAATAAAACTGAACTAGAACTGTTCACACGGAACAGAAACATGGGTAAATTCAAGCTGCCAAAACTGTTTGACACAGAGATCCAATTGTCAGCAGAGGTGAAATGTCTAGGCGTCACCTTCGACAGTAAGCTAAACTGGGGCAAACATCTAACAAACGAGCTCAACAGTGCTACCCTAACACTATGGCAGTTTCGCAGACTACTGGGTAAAAAGTGGGGCATAAGCCTCAAATTCATGAAGTGGCTGTATACCTCCATTATTAGATCGTTCGTCACTTACGGCGCGTCGACTTGGTGGCCTAGAAGCAGGCCGAAGACCGTTCAGGACAGGTTGCAACAGTTCCAGCTTATGGCGCCATTACTGGCTGAAGCATACAATTACTATACAGTAAGCACAATACCCACATTGGCACTGAAAGTCATTCTGGGCATAATGCCCTTAAACCTACCTACATGTGGTTAAGGCAAATTGATGGCAACGAGACTCCTAACTTTGAATCTTTGGAGCTCAGACAACCGAGTCACACACACAACAGTTCACAATGATGCAATGCGGAGCAACCACTCCTAGTATCGATCGTCGACAGAATCCCGAAGAAGTTTGTATTTGGAAAAAGCTATAAAATACAGCTCTGCCAAGAAGAAAAAGACCACTCTGACGCCGAGGAAATAATAATCTACACTGATGGATCCAAGACCGGCGCGGGAACAGAGAACCTTATATACATGAATATCTCAACAGCGCTCGACATAACCAGCACTGTATTTCAGGCAGAGTGTGTCGGTATTCTACAGGCAGCACATGCAATAGCGAAGAGAGGCATTACCCACCAAACGATCGAGATCCTCTCTGACAGCAAAGCAGTGCTTTTGGGTCTGAAAAACAACTGCAAAAATCAGTTGCTCTGTGAATGCCACCTGGCATTGGAGGACGTATGCATCTCGAACCAGATCACTCTCCAATGGACCAAGGATCATAGCGGACCGCTGGGCAACAACGCGGCAGATAAGCTGGCCAGGAGGGGATCGTCCTGTAAAGCAATAGGACCAAGACATAATACCCGTACCATGCCAGTTCCTGCCTAGTTGCTGAACCAATATGCTGACCTAGTTAAAGCAGCAAGTTACAAGTGATCCTTATTCAAACAAAGTCACTTTACAGTCTGTAAGTGGTGCTACTAACCCGGATCGGCAGACTGGGCACCATTGCCACCATTGGCACCAGGGCATCACTCTTTAACAACTAGCCCCTGACCAATATCCGGCTCTTTTTAGGTTATTTTCGTTAGAAAGTATTGCTTTTTACATTCGCTGATTATACATAATAATAAACAAATAAGTTTTTTTTAAATTCAAAATGTTATTTATGTGTTGTGAGTATAGTTATTGAATAGGATAGATGTTAGTTTTCGAAGCAGCGTTTTCCAAATAACTTTACAACAAATAAACATATAAATCTTTCATATTCGAGTTGATGGAATTATTCTACAATAAAAAATAAAAAATGTTGATCTAACTCATTTAGGAGTCGAGGTAATTTTATAAATTGTTTAATATGTTAAATATTTATTTATTATAAATATTTATTAATATGCATCATATATTTATATACATTATATGCATCAAGTCCTAGTTATCGGCAATTTCTGATGTTAAAATATAACATTTGATATTTAGTAATTTTCGAGGTTCTATAATTTGTTTGGCTAAATGGACATTTAGCCACCTTTCGGTGGCTTATTAAGCCCACCTTTCGTGTATAGAAATATTTAAATAAATAAATTGTGGATGTGAAGAAAGCAAGGAATCTAATTTAATGTCGTGGGAATTGGCGCTCCATGTGGCGAATTGGAAAACATTTTATATAAATAAATAATTATGTAAGAACATTACTGTGTAGATTTTTGGTCTGATCCCGTAGCTCATCAAATAGCTAATCAAAAGCAATAGTCAAAATAAACCTTTTACATACAACCAAATACTCATTTAGGTTATGTAAGTGCTGCCAGATTGAATTATTTTCAACTATAGGTAATAGTACCACCTATTACCTATAGTTGGTAATAACTTATGCTGATGATTTAAATATTTACTGAAAATTTAAATGTTTATAAGGCAGAATAATTGTTGCTTAGCATTGCCTCCCAGCCAAACCCTTAGGATGTTGATTTTATATTTATTGAGACGCTCCGGTGAGTCCATCATAAAATATTGCCAAGCAACTGGTTATCTGCCAATTAGAATTTGTACCACTAATTTTAAGTAAACATGCTGTAAAGTGATTCAAACTCTTTCGGTATAAGCGCAATAGTTGTCAGTTCAAACTAGGCGCAGTAAATGCAACTGCTACTAAGTATTCAACTGTTGTGGCGGCTACAGTTGAAACAGACTGGAATGCGGTTATATAAAATATTATTATTTTAATATTAATAAAATCATTTTATCACTAATTAGAGTGAATATTGGTTTGAAAGTTGTAAATTAAAGTCTTTGTACCCCTGGCAATGTAATAAATATGTTGAACAACCGTTAAATATTTTATGAGATTACGTAACTACAATCTACTTTCAAATCACGCTGTGAAAATTGCAAACATTAAAACATAACTTTATCTGGCAAGCCTAGGAGCGCTCCAGTAAAAATGTTTTATTGTAACAGTTTCTTTATTCCCCATTCATCCGAAATAATCAAAGTAATTTACTTGTTGATCCTATTAAGACATTAAGGGCTTTCTCATTAAATCCCTTTATTTCCAAAAAAAATATATAAATCCACGTGTAGCGGCAAAGATTTAGAAAGATACATACGAGTATATTGTTTTGCGTTGGTTTGGGCACATTGAAGGAATAAATAAAAGGAGATGACGAGATTTATAAATCAGAAGAGTGAAGAAGGATAAAACCCAGTTCAGGATAATAAAAGAACAGTGATCCACAGTGCTCGCATAACCATTTTGACTTAAGCCGTGGCACACCATATTGTTGCGCGCAAATTTCGATTCCTAGTCGGAGTGAACATTTGTTTCATAGTAATTAGTGAACCCGGCAGACGTTCTACCCGGAAACAGCGCCACATTAAACTATGTTCTCGCTGTTTTTCAAGAGATGGCTCTACTAGCAATTGTTGGACGATTATGACATAACCAAAACGTCATGAACCAAGCTTAGATAAATGGAAAACAAACTGCTTTGACTTGACTTGGGTTTGGTTTTGCGTCGTATACTTTTGGTTGTGCAAAAATATCTGATTATGTCCCAAATAATCGTCGTTTGCGGAATGTGTTACTTTTCTTCTTTGATTCGAAGAAAATGGCGGCTGGAGCGCATCGAGAACTCTAAAAAGTTTATGGAGATGCTGCTTTAAGTGAAACAACGTGCCATGTTTGGTTCCGTCGCTTTAAAGACGGTGATTTCGATGTTGACGACCGTTCGCGTAAAGGAAGGCCAAAAACCTTCGACGACGATGAATTGAAGGCATTGCTCGATGAGGATCTGCGCTAAACACAGAATGCGCTTGCTTTAGCATTGGGAGTTACCCGCCAAGCCATTTCCAAGCGATTGTATGCGTTGATTTGAAGCCAAGAGTCGTTGAACGTCGTTTTTTTGCCTGTGAACATTTGCTCCAGCGGCAAAAAAGAAGAGTTTTCTTCATCGCATCGTTACAGGTGGTGAAAAATTCATTACAGCAATACAAAGAGAAAAAAATCATGGGGACTGCCCGGTCATGCTTCTACGTCGTCGGCTCAGCCGAATATTCACACTTCGAAGGTTTTGCTGTGTATTTGGTGGGACCAGGACAATTTATGAGCTGTTCAAACCATCACTGGGAAACGGTATCAAACTCAATTGATGCGATTGAGCTGAGTACTGCGCGAAAAGCGGCCACAGTACGAGCAGAGACACGAAAAAGTGATTTTACAGCAAGATAATGCTCGGCCTCACGTTGCTAAACCCGTTAAAACCTACTTAGAAACCCCACCCGCCATATTCCCCAGATATTGAGCCGTCCGATTATCACTTGTTCCGTTCGATGGCACATGGTCTGGCTAATCAGCAGTTCCGCTCATATGAAGACATCTCAAAATGGCTTGATTCGTGGATAGCCTCGAAAGATGAACACTTCTACCGTGATGGTATTGGAGCTCTGCCAGAAAGATGGGGAAAAGTTGCGATGGGAAATATTTTGAATGATTCGTTTGTAACAATTTTTTTCCACAATAAAGAGGGCATAATCATCAAAAAACTTAGTTTTAATTTATTATTTTCATTTTTTAAATTTTGCGATTCCGCGTTATAAAATATCTAATTTAAATTTTAGCGAATACGCATTAAAATCTTATTCATCAACAAACTTATTTTTGTGTGAGCCTCGAAAGTAATTCTGCCACATAGACTAAATCAAATGCCAAGCGGTTTTCAAGTATTTCCATAAGAAGGAGTTAACGCCAAAAGAAGTTTACGAAGATATGCGGAGGTGACTCCAACATTTGCCCCATCATAATGTTATAATAAAAAAGTGGATAGCTTAATATAAACGTGGGCGAGAGAACAATGAAGACAGCCCTTGACCAGGTAGGCCGACAAAATCTACTAACGTTAAAAATATAGAACATAAAAAGTGATTTAATAATGAGGAACTAAAGATTAAAAATCAGGAATATAGCAGAAAACATAGGCACTTTCTACAAACGGATACAAAATATAATATTACTTTTAAAGAAAAGGGGTTTTACAAGATTCTTTCAAGATGTGAGCAAAAGTGGTCTAAAGTTACTACACATTTTCTCGTGACTGTTTCTTTGAATTGTTTTTAGCTGATTAACAGGAATTTTGAGATCGATTTTTTTACAACGGATGATAATTAGGTTCACCATCATACCTCAAAGTCGAAACAATTGGAATGACTTGGATCTCCGACTTCCAAAAGTGGCAAAACAATTTTGTACTCAAATAGTCGAAATGACTCGAAATTGATTTTTAAGATGCAAAGCGTGGTATAATTGTGGATTTCCTTGAAAAGGTTCAGACAATGAATTCTGTCTGTTATTGCATACTACTGTGTCGTTTGCAAGAATAAATCAAGCAAAACGTAGAGGAATATTAAGAAAAAGGTTTTATTTTATCAGGACAACGCTCGCGTCTTCACATCTGGTAAAAATTCATAATGGCGGGTTCGAATTACCGTAAATACCAAATTAAGCTCCTAACTAAACTTGATCAAAAGTGACAAAAGTGACAAAATTTTTGACTAATGAAAAGGTTAAAACCACTGTGCTGGAATTATTGCTTTACTGAAAGATGAAAGTTTTAATATTAAGTTCAGCGGTGAATATGTATAATTTTTTATTTTTTTTTATTGTAAGACATAATATGACAACACCCCATTAACGGATGTCACTGCTACTACAATTTGATAACTGTGAGTAGCAATCACATCCACTATCCCGCCTTAATTGGAACCGGCATACTTACCAGCTGATCCCGAAATGCGACCTCTGTCTCTCGATACGTCACATGACGATCTTCGAGAATTAGTTGTCTCACAGCAATGATGTTATCTTCAGTGAAGGCGGATTATGGGCGTCCTTCGCGAGATTTGTCACTGACACTAGTATGTCACGCTGGAATTCTAAATACCAGTGTTAGACAGTCCGCAGACATGGGGCTTCATCACTGAACACATATGTTAGCTCTTTAAAACACTGAACCTGTACTTGTACGTACTTTAAAGTACGTAACCTGATAGATTCCAATCGACGCTGTGACTAAACAATAGCATTTATCCTAATAGTTTAAACTGTTTTGAAATTCTAAATTTAAACACATAAACATATAAAACAGTTCGAAATTCAAAATTTCCGGGAAATATAAAAACGCCAGAACTAAAAAGGCATGCCTAGTATTTAGTATAAGTCGAAAAATAACAGCGATCATCTTTTACTACTAACTTATATTATAATCGTCAAAATTTGTGAGTATGTATGTGTGGATGGATGTTTGTTACTCTTTCACGCAAAAACTACTGAATGGATTTTTTGTTATATTTAATATAATTAAATATTAAAAGCATCAAAAGCAATCTTAACATCAGGAGGGGTGCTGTCATATGTCAGGTCACAATAAAATAAAATAAAGTTATTACTCGTAAAATTATGAACGAATCACGGTACACATGACTTTAACGTAGACGTGTTATAACACGACATTCATTGACTGTTAGGCGGTACTAGTACTAAGTTTGCGGCTATTAGCCATTAGCTGGACTATTAAATTGATGACCTAAACTATCTAAGAACCTTGATGAAACGAGGGATATACAAAATATAATAACCACTATGGTGCTTTAACTAATTTTCTTATGTATCATTCATGACGTATTATAAAGCTGTATTATGTGGAGACCTAGATAGCTAGTTTGGTGTAAATAATGATTAGGTTTAGACTTTTTATTATGACAGTTAAAATAACAAAATAAGGGATAAATAATAATTATAATTCTGTGAAGTTAGTGACATAATAATATTAATTATCATTATAAAATAAACACGCAACAAAAGGCCAAGATAAACTCGAGACCTTTGACACTTAAAATATTTTATTACGCCTGTTTATACACATGGAAAACTAGTTTGGTTAACTACTGGCGATCTATCTTTATATTCATATTTATTAATATGTATATTATATATAATTATATTTCTGTGACTTATAAACTCCGTCTAAACGGCTTGACCTATATGAATAAAAACATTGTGTGTATGCGTGTGCTTAAGTGGGTCCCTGGTTGGTTCAGATTCACAATTGAACCCTGTATGGGGCACTGCATTTTGTTTTGTGTACTAGTATACAGTGTACATTTAATTAAACAAATTTTATGCGGCTTACTATCGCGTTTATTTTGGTTTTGATTTTAATTTTTTTTTATTATTCCGACGTTTCGAGAGCTTTGCAGCCATCGTGGTCTCCGTGACCAAAATGACCGCATAAAATTTGTTTAATTCAATAATCAATGTTCGCGAAAATTTAAAAAAAATACAGTGTACATTTAAATTAAGGGCAACCGTGGTGTAGTGCCAGTGCAATGGTTACACAAACCAAAAGCACGGGTTCGAAACCATCCACGGGTACCAATGTATCTATGATATATGTACTTTGCTTAGTATAGAAATGTAAAAAATAAATAAAAAATACTAGGAATAAAAATAAAAATATAAATAAAATATAAATAGAAATAAAAATATTGTTTATACAGACTGTTAGGTCGGTTGAACGAATTGCCTAATTAATTCTCTCTATTACAATTTTTTTATATAAAAGCTTTTTATAACTTAAAACAGGCTTAGTTAAAATAAATAATGGCAAGGGTTAATAGAAGTAAATCATTCTTATAAGGTGATCTATATAAAATTATTTTAAAACAGGTAATTATTACTGAATTCCAAGACAACCTAGAACTGCTAGGTCTATTCCACAACATGAAAACGCTTTATTTTCTTGAAGATCAATGAGTTGTAGGTATTTGACACCCATGTAGTATCCCATGTAGATTTTGTCAAAAAAGCCTATTTAACCTATTTCCTGCTATCAGTAAAGTGCAAACACTTGAATAGCATGTTGGATCACCTACCTGCCTCCAAAATATGTATAAAATATGTACCTCCAAATATGTGAAATATGTAATAAGGTTATATAAATTTTATTTAACAATTAGATTAAATGTTACAAATATTTGGTAATAAAAGGCGAATACTACAGGCCAACCGCGGAACTAAATGGAAATGGGCTTCGTTTTAACAGCTGTACTCCATTAATGAGCTACAAAATTAAAATAGCAACCGCGCAACACTGAGTATCGAGATTAACAGTTCAAGCTCATTACAACTCATTGTCCGAATGAATAAAAGTTGTTTTTGAGACTTACAGGGACCGCGTAACTTTTTGACAAGTGGGAATGAATTTCATTGTCATTCTCATTGAAGTTGCGCGGTCGGTCCCCTGGTTGTTAAAGAGAGGTAGGCTGTGGTGTCCAGTCTAACGATCCGGGTGGTACCACCACCTTTAAGTATACAGACCGTGAAATGACTGCGTTTCGGGATCAGCTTGTAAGTTGCAGGCCGGTATAGTGGGTTAATCCAATATTAGCCATTACTTACCATTACATTAATTAAAAGTCGCTGGACGTCAATTGTGCGACGATTCTGTTTCTCTGTGGACAAGCTGCCTAATAAAAAAATAATAGTACTTATTAGTCATATAAATTTTACACGTTATAATATATTCCAATAATTGAAATAGATTAGATTTCTTTCAATTATTGTCTTAGGATAGTGCCTGTTTCTAGTCTTTATTTTGACCCGTGTGGGTTAACATTTAAACCATTTTTCTGTGGCTCGACATATGACAGCACCTTAGCTAATGTTTAACTAGAGTGCAGTTTACTTCACTCCAAGTAAAATTCGCATCCACAATACCGACATAGTTAGAACCGGCAAATTTCAATCTGATGCCGAAAGGCGAGTAAGCTACTTCACGATTAGTAGTCTGTACACTTGAAAGTGGTAGTGTTACCCCAAATTTGCCCAAAATTACTACTATTAGAATTCTACGAAACTTTGAAAAGGTTTTTTGCATAAAACCATAATTCTAAGAACTCTTACGATAGACGATACGAGACGATAGACTCTTACGATAGTTCATGCCAAGAGATAGCAGAATCGTGAGTTGTAGTAAGGAGAAAGAGAGATTGTCCAGACGTGCGCAAATTAACCTATTAAAATAATAAAATTAACTTACGCTGTAATTATGTAAATTTCATAACATTTATTTGACGAACAGAGTAATAAATAGAGTCTCTTTTTTCTGGAAATGCGAGAATATGATATTCACAACAAAAAAGATTTTATGGTTTAGATATAACGTAAGTTTTAAAAAGTTAAATAGTTTTGATAGATTACGAATATTTAAAAATATTAGGTTCCAAACTAAGTTCTCGCTGTTTTTTTTATGAAATGCCACTTTATTTTGAATAAATAAAATCAAAATTAAAATTTTAAAGGAACCCCCGAAACGCCTGGAACCACTTTGGTCATATCATCAGCTTTATAGTAATAAACAACATTAGTCATGGCTCAATAGTTATATCCCTTTAATATCCCTTGGATCCTTATGGTGCATCATCAGATAACTACTCCAGGTCTTCAATTTAATAATGGCCCAGCTAATGGCTCATAGAGAGTAACAATTTTAGTTCAAGCACTATGATATTATCTGTTATTGATTTGCTGATCCGAGAGGATTCATGATCAGATACTCCCGATCTTCAATTTGATAACGGCCCAGCTAAAGGCTTAGTTAAAGCACTACAGTTCTATCTCTTTTTTTGCTGATCAATTGATATCAATTTGCTGATCTGAGAGGATTCATAATGGTGCATCATCAGATTGCCCGGTCTTCAATTTGATGACGGTCCAGCTAAATGCTCTTAGTGAGTAACAATTTTAGTTAAAGCACTATAGTTCTATCTCTTGTTGATTTGCTGATCTGAGAGGATTCATAATGGTGCATCATCAGATACTCTCGGTCTTTAATTTGATAACGGTCCAGCTAATGGCTCATAGTGAGTAACAATTTTAGTTAAAGCACTATAGGTCCATTTCTTGTTGATTTGCTGATCTGAGAGGATCCATGATCAGATTTTTTAGATCCGGAATGTTTTATTTTATCGCACTAACTTTTCTACACTTAGCTTCCTACCTTCAAGACAAATCTAATAAGTCCAAACTTAGTATACCAAAAAAAAGTTTGAACACATCCAGGATTTCGTCTCCTACCTTCGAGTTCCATCATCAGAGTAGCTCAGTGGTACCAGTTAAAACACACATGTATTTGTATATGTTTTTATTTCAAATGTTAAGTCACAGATTTGTTTAAAAGTAAAGTAAATACCTATAAGGCTGGGAATTCAAGTCCGATTTTCCTCTCCGATAGTCCGATCCGATTGTCTGATCAGACAATCGGAAAGCACTCGTGCCATACATTTGTTTGAATACTTAATACACGTCAGATCCGATAGTCGGATCGGATGTCAGAATCGGAAACAACGCCAAGGCGCTTACGATTTTATGGCCGATCCGATTGTCTGAAGGTGCAGTTTTCATACAGAATACAGAAACAAAATAGACGTCCGATTCCTACTTCCGATTTGTAAATAATTTGCTCAGCAATATCGGACGTGTATTCCCAGCCTTATGCGTGTTTAGAACGACAACCCTTGTACGTCGCTATGCGACGAAGATTGTTATTTTATGTCAAATAAATATGCCATTGTTAAAACACGTAAAAAATGTTATAATTTTTCCCCTAAAATATTCAATTAAGGTAATCGATCTAAACTGCAAACCAACCTCGCCATATGAATATTTTAAGGGAAAAATTATAACATTTTTTACGTGTTTTAACAATGGCATATTTATTTGACATAAAATAACAATCTTCGTCGCATAGCGACGTACAAGGGTTGTCGTTCTAAACAGCGCGTCTAAGATCGCTACCGCAGCTAACAAATCGAGCTGATGACCTTGAAACCCCTGATCAGATCTCCATCAATTGTAGCTAAGAACCATCTCGATCACGCCAGCTTTCAAATGAAACAAACCGCATCGTAATCGGTCCATTCGTTTAGAAGCTACGATGCCACAGACAGACACACAGATACACAGATACACAGATACACAGATACACAGAGCCACAGATACACAGATACACAGACAAGTCGAACTTATAACACCCCTCTTTTTTGGTCGGGGGTTAAAAAATGGTTACAAACGAATCATTCAAAATATTTCTCATCGCTAGCGACAACCTTTTCCTATCTTTCTGGCAGAGCTCGAATACCGTTACGGTAGAAGTGTTCGTCTTTCGAGGCTATCTACGAATTAAGCCATTTTGAGATATCCTAATATGAGCGGAACTGCTGATTAGCCAAACCATGTGCCATTCAACGGCACAAGTAATAATCGGACGGCGCAATATCTGGGGAATATGATATGGCGGGTGGGGTAGGACCCATTTGAGCGTTTCTAAGTACTCGTAGGTTTTAACAGGTTTGGCAACGTGAGGCCGAGCATGGTCATGCTGTAAAATCATTTTTTCGTGTCCCTGCTCGTATTGTGGCCGCTTTTCGCGCAGTACTGGTTTATTCCTACTGTTGGTTTCTCCCTATTTCAACAGCTCACAATAAATAACACATTCCTGGTCCCATAATGTACAAAATATACAGCAAAACCTTCGAAGCGTGAATATTCGGCTGACCCGACGACGTAGAAGCATGACCGGACCGGGCAGTCCCCATGATGTTTTTCTCTTTGGATTGCTGTAATAAATCCATTTTTTATTACCCGTAGCGCTGCGATGAAAAGAAAACCCTTTCTTTTTTGCCACTGGAGCAGTTGTTTACAGGCGAAAAAACGACGCCCAACGTCTCTTGGCTTCAAATTATAAGAAACCCAAGTTCCTTGTTTTTAAATCATTCCCAACGCATGCAATCGCTTGGAAATGGCTTAGCGGGTAACTTCCAACGCCTAAGCAAGCTAATTCTGCTTCGTCAAAAGTTTTTGGCCTTCCTTACGCGAACTGTCGTCAACATCGAAATCACCGTCTTTGAAGCGACGGAACCAATCACAGCCTTTCTTCTAATGAAAGAAAAAAAGCAATACTTCCCGCAAATGAAAATTATTTGGCACAAAATCGGACATTTTCGCTCAACCAAAAGTATACGACGCAAAACCGCGTCAAAGCGGTTTGTTTACCATATGTCTAAGCTTGGTTCATGACGTTTTGGTTATGTCATAACCGTCCAGCACTTACTAGCCATCTCTTGAAAAACAGCGAGAACTTATTATTAATAAATATCAATGTCCTCTTTATAATATTAGTATTGATAACCGACACAAAGGCGTCAGCTAAAGTAACCGTAAACTGAAACGTTTGCTTCAGTCATCGGCGTCCCTTGCTTACAATCACGTAAGTAAAGATCAGTTGTCGCGTCTCAAAAAATCTGTGATGAGAAAATCACAAAAAAGAGAGGTCAAACTTAAACTGTCAAAATGAATCTGGCCTTCTTCACATCTCTGATAAAATCACATATAAATAAGTGTTTATTACAATTTAAACATTTAATTGACTGTTTTGCTTTCCCTAGTAATTGTTTTTTATTGTAATTAGGTAATCATGCGTTTTAAGTATTTTATATTATTGTGCCTCGTTGGATGTACTTTGGCAGAATTCAGTAAAGGTAAAAAGATTTTTACATAGTACTTTTCTATTGTGACAACTTAATAGTAACATAGAATTTTACATAGAAACGACACACCGAACTTTTTAGTTTGACTACCGATTCGGTACCACATATTCGGTACCGATGAATGTGGTATTCTTTATGGTATAGGCGATAAAAACGCTTGAAGGCGCTATGTCTAAGAAGTTGCAGAGGTTTCAAAGGGACATTGAGAACCGTCCCAATACGTGCAAACAGTGCGTAAGAGCGAATTTGAGCCTATGTAACAGGCGATGCTCTGACGAGAAGAACCGCCGCAGCTTGTTTAGGATGCCATCTGTTTTTGTTGTTTTTGAAGTTTGTGAGCCATCTCTAGAATATCTAGCCTGTCCGAGGTACCAAGGGACGTGTTACAAAGATTAGGATGCGATAGTAGGATTGTATTTTCTATTCTACATTTTCAACAGAAACTTAACTTTTTTCCACAAGAGGTTCTTCAAAAGCGAAAAATAATAGCCCTACCTAGTATCTACCTTTAACTTTAATAAAATATTAATTATATATGCTGCCTACTGCCAGCCAAGCCAAATAGGTAATAGGAACATAGACTAAGACCACAATGAATGTCTCTCCCCGCATATGTGCGTTTTCGAAAAGTGTTTGCCGACCAAATCGGAGACATCCTCAAGAAAGCTAGGTTGCCTAGTGCCTATAACCATAGAGCTTGTATGAAAATTAATGTGAAGGAAGCGAAGGAGTTGAGTCAGGATCGTGGCAAGTGGCGCTCCATTGTCTCTGCCTATCCCTGTGGGATAAAAGGGTGACAATTTGATTGATTGATTTGATTATTTTGTTTCGAGCTTGGCACCGATTTCAAACCACTCAGTAGCAGCATATATATTTAATATTTTATTAAAGTTATAGGTAGGTACTAGGTAGGGCTATTATTTTTCGCTTTTTGTAGAACCTCTTGTGGTTTTAAAAGTCGGTGCCTATTTTTTTTGTTAACAGTTTATTTATTTTCTCTTTTTATTGTAAATATTGGTAAGTAAGTAGTGTAGTGTTTACTAAAGTACCTATACTAAGGCCTAGAGTACTTGATGATGATGATGAACCAAAGGATATTTAGGGGATATTACTAAGTTGTTTCAAGTGTTCAAATCGGGGGTTCCTTTGAAATTTTTATTTGGATTTTATTTTTCCCTTGGAAAACAGGCCTAATGCTAACATAAATTCAAAATTTTACGTTTGTGAGACTGCTAGAAGTACCTTAGAATTTTGATGATGTCAGTGTGATTCCAAGTGACTGACCAGAGGTTTTTCGTAAACTACAAGGCAGTTATTAAATATTAGATTACTACAAATTCAAACTTCCTGCTTTATCCACAACGAAGTACAGGGGGGTCGAAACTTCTGTGAGTCGGTTCGGGAAAAATAGTGTTTATGACATAGACTTGCCGGGCGCGGCAGCAAATGTTATAACATTTCTAAGCTTACTATTCAACTAATTTAGAAACGAAATGAGACATTTACCTAACTTATCATTAACTCGCTAAATCATATAATATCAATCTCACAACATAATATATGGAAGGATTCGGTTACCCCTTGAGGTGCTCTATCTCTAAGCTTCGGCTTGACACTGATTTTTGTAACACCTCTATAGTATAGTAAGGGAACGAGCTAAATAAACGCGCTAGGAATGCAGTTGTAACGTCATGGTCACGTTTATATTATGATTAGTGAAGTAAAATGCAAAATGTCGATAACGATAAACACACACTTTCCTTAAAACGCAAATAGATTTGATTTAGTTAATAAAAATAATAAATGTGTATTAAATTGAAGTATAAACATTAGACAGCAACAATTTTTAATGAAATATATTTACATTTTGAGAATAGTGACTGCATGTTTATTTTTCTTTTTCACACATCGACGGCCCCCACGTAAAGTATCGAAACTACAAAAACTACAATTTACAGGGGAGCTGTTTGAAGTTTGAATTCAATTTTATTAAATGGTCTTAACCGATACTTAAAAGTTATAATTTTATTATACCTCTATAACGTGCCCTATTATTAAACTTAAATCCTTTTTTTTAATATTTAAGTTATTTTCTCGAAATATTTCACTTTCGATAAAATACATTGCTAAATAAACATAACTTTTTATCGAATGTGGTAGTTTCAATACTGTTCTATGTAAATAAAATCTTCTATCTATTCCATTCCATACACTTAAAATCTAAGTGTATGGAAAGTGGCACTTTCAATGGTTTTCTCGGTCAAACATATATATTTAAAATACTTTCGATAGTATTTTTTGTTAAAATTATATCTAAATTTGTAAAAGCTTCTATAAAAATATCAATAATTGTATTAAGTAATAAGAAAAAACCACTTATATTCGATAGTATTCATTTAATAATACACATTGGGAACAAATAACAATTATTAATTAAATATTAAAAAATACAAGTTTAGAGCGTTAAGAAAAATACTATACCTTTAGCTATTATTTGGCAATATTATGTAATGGCACATATAGAGATCATCGAATATTATTATGAGATCAATCTAGATATCGTTAATATAAATAGATGATACCTAACTAATAATTAACAATATTTAGTAGGTAGTAATTACTCATCGTTATTACACTTTTAACATAAAAAATAGAAATTCTCTAACTTTGTAAATAAATAAAAAACTAAAACATAATTCCAACACTTACATTTAAACTATCAATAGGTACACATAATAATTTTGTTCAATGTAAACTTTATAATATTTCATATAATAGTATTATAGAGCCTTCGTCATCAGTCCTATCTATAATATAACCCTCATTCATCATTTTCATCGCTTTCATAGGCATTTGAAGTCTGACTTACTTTAAGATTTTTATAGAAATCATGATATTGTTTAGGTACACACCAGCATTACAAAGTGCTACTAAATCCTTATATTATGCTTAAGCAATCGGTAAACTGCCTGAATAAAGCGGAGCTAAGTCACTTTCAGAGTGTTCAGTCATCGTTTTTTTTATTACGACGAGCTTGAACCAAGGTATTTAGTTCATATAATATCATATAATTTGAATCAAAGTAATATTTATAGAAAATAACATTACGTTCATCTATTATAACATGGATCTCTTTGATGCTATTCCATTTAACATCCTGGATTAAATTATTTTTTTTCCAATTTATATTGTTCAATAACATTTTAAAATCGAAAATGAGAGTAACATGAGAGAGTGGGCTCGCCTCATAGCCGTCTCTACTAGGGAGTCGGGTTTCTGGTTGCAGGCTTTTCCGTCTGCATCGGTTGGGACACTCCTTGATAGAAATACCCTGACCCTGGCGGTATGTCTTCGTCTCGGAGCCCGGACTGTCCATCAACACCAGTGTCGGTGCGGAGAACCGGTGGATAATCTTGGACACCACGGGCTTTCTTGTGCCAGAAGTGCCGGTCGCATTCCCCGTCACGCGGCACTCAACGATATCATCCGAAGGGCTCTTGTCACTGTTGGAGTGCCCGCAATTTTAGAACCCTGCGGTATTGCGCGGAGCGATGGCAAGAGACCTGACGGAATGACTGTTGGGCCATGGAAGCTTGGCAGGTCTTTGGTGTGGGATGCGACTTGTGTAGACACATTAGCCCCATCTCACATCCAAGCGACTTCGTTAAGCGCGGGAAGTGCGGCGATTTCTGCTGAGAACCTCAAGTTGCGCAAATACGCTAACCTCGGTACTGGTTACGAATTTGCGCCGTTTGGGGTCGAGACGATGGGCCCTTGGGGACCATCAGCTAAGCGCCTGACCAAGGAGTTGTCCAGCCGGCTGACGGAGAAGTCTGGAGACAGGAAGGCTGGCAATTATTTCTGCCAACGTATTAGCCTTGCTATACAAAGGGGAAATGTTGCCAGTCTCCTTGGGACTATCTCTGATGCGACGTCATTGGATGATATTTTTTACTTATAGTTAAATTATATTTAATTGTTAGTTGGTTAGTAACAATGTTGTGTTTAATTTTAATATTAATTTTGATTAATATAATTATTAAATCGAAAATCATGTCATGCGATACCTCTGTTACAAGGTAAGGTTCATTATTTGAACCAAAGCGAACATTGGTCGGGAGTGTAAATAATTATACCCTTTGCTGAACGCTCAATAAGTGCATGTACACTAACAGCTTCTTGTTGTGTATGGCCAGACTCCAAGAACCTATGTGTAATGTCAATGTCATACTTACTGCTGGCATACATATAGAGACTATAAATTACTCTGTTCCAGTATTGACCAGCGCAGTTATCCGACCAAAATCAAAATTCTTATTCCCCTTGTGTTATCTTTTTTTGAATAAAATTAAGGACACAGCTAGCTACTTCATTAGCTCCTCGTTTTTCTACGTTTTTAGGTCATAAATAACAAGAAACTTCTTTTTTCCCAGTGTCAAAGATAGTTAGATGCATAAGCGATAACTTTCTTTTATAATAAAACAAAAATACCTCCCACTAGGGCAGTTAAGTATTTTCTGGAAGTCATAAGTTGCGCACACAATTTTTGATAAACTTTGGCTAGCTTGTTCTTTATCGTCAGTATTATATTTTCGAGCTGATTCTTAATTTAAAATGTGTTTAGCGTGCACTGCTTTCTGTTCATCGGTCGGGTGTTCTTCATTGAAAAATACATGACACTTATCACATAAAAACTTTTTGGAAATAAAAAAAGCAATGTTCATATTGTCATTAACAATAGTTCGGTATTGTCTCTCATTTTCTGCTTTATTGGATCAGGAACATCTTAGCAAAACTCAAATTATTATCTTAATACAACTTATTGCTGCTTTTGTGTGTACTTCGCGACAACTTCGCGAACACTTCGAATCGCAAAGTCGCAAGATTTTCGTCACAAATGTTGTTCAATATGTTCCATTCTTCATCTGTGTACTGACAAGGTACAGGGGATTCTGATGAAGACAAAATTATAAAAAATGAGTATAGTAATGTTCATAGAAAAATATCGAAACTACCTCTCTTGATATAATATAAAATTTTCAAATCATGTTATATTATCAAAAGTGGTAGATTCGGTAGAAATTTGTATGACCTTTACCATGTATACTATCGAAACTACCACTTTTGATATTATATTAAATTTTAAAATCATGTTATATTATCGAAAGTGGTAGATTCGATAGAAATTAGTATAACCTTTACCATGTAAACTATCGAAATTACCACTTTCCATTGTTTACTTTGTCAACCTTAAACATTTTAAATAAATGTTCCAATTTATTGGAAAGTAATACTTTTAAATAAATTAAATAATGACTATTTTATACTGTCTTAGATAGTTTTTCAAAATAGGCGTAAATATAATAATAATAATTAAAAAAACTTTACCAGGAGGGTTGTCTTCGTTATTGTCACTTAATTTACCAAGTGCATTATTTTCATTTGAAATTAAATCAACTAGAAGTTTACCTCGACTATATTTTTTAAAATGTGCCATTCTGTCCAAAATTAGATAAAACAAAAAGAATATGTACCTACAAACTTAATTATTTATAAGGAATTAACAAAACAATTTCACGTCGTGTTTGCGTTACATAGCAGGGTATACTGACGAGACTGGTAGATACAAGTCTGTGCACGCGCACGTTGTCGCAGTATAATATCGAATGTGACTCATTCGATAGTTTTCTTTGTCCGAAGTACGTAAGTTCGTTTATGTTCGATTAAAAAGTACTCAAAAGGGCATTTTTTTGAAAAAAAAACTTAACCAAATAAAATAGTACTAGTTTTTATTACGATTAGAACAATAAAACAAAAACGGCATTTTTACAGATTCGATACTTTACGTGGGGGCCGTCGACATTTTAATCACGTTTCTAATAATGATTCTAGCCTGACTACGGATGACGACTCTCTTTTATTCAATTAACTCACTAATGTTTCAATAATTAAACAAAAAAATATAGACACGTTTTTTCGATATTAAATGACATCGCCGAGCTATGAGCGTCACTAATAGCGGCCACTATGGTGCCACGGGTGGGGGTTTTGTGACGCCCCACCGCACCTCAGCTCCCGAATATAATGTCATAAAACAGAATTTAAAAAAATTAACCACATTTAAAATTTTAACAACACTTTCTGTAACTTACATTTTATCGACGTCACGATAGACTATCACTATACCTTGTGACTTTACCCTATAAAGATACCCAATTCATTATTTATTTCATTTGGCCTTTGTACAAAGTTAAGGAGCTACCTTTGGTAATAAAACCCCCGGAGCACTTGACTTCAGCATATGTTAGGATTTTAGCAGAATTCTTATTCTTGTTTCGACAATAAATATACATACTTTCGTTTTAATAAAAACTAATGTGGGTACTCGTAACCAATAGTGTTGACTCTCTTGACACACGATTAGACGAAAATTTGCCTGAAATTATTTTACAATATAAAATAATTGGAACTTGCGCTATTCTGTTAGTCTAACTTTGAAGCTTTGACAGATATTACATTTACATTTACATTACGAGTATTATCAAAAATAAATTACTAATAAATGTCAGCTAAATTACTTGGGTTTTTATGCAGCATTCCTATTCTTTTTTTTTAAATTTATTTATTTAAAGTCGCTTATTAACAGCTTGGTCATTTGCGACTACATTTAAATACATAATACATTTAACAATTTAAATTTTGTTATAAAAATTATTAAACTTTAAAAAACTTAATGTGGTAGCAAAATTATCCCAATTCAGGCACTCACGTGTACTATCCGGTAGCTTTAATCTGTTCCTTTCACTTTGAAATAATGTACATTCCAGTAATAAATGTGGCACGCTCATCTCTATATTACAATTAATACATTCGTTCTTCGCGGTTTTGGTTATTAGATAAATATGGGCACCTTTCCTATTCTGTTAGGCGTAAAATAAGAAATGTCAAACTAAATTTAGACAAATATAGTTTAATTTAAACGGCACCAATGTAGGTCTCGTTTAACCTGATAATTGCAATTATTAATAAGATAGATGAGTCATTAAGCAGTGTATAGCGGATACAATAAGGAATAGCATAGTGCGCGATAGATGTAGTTGGAAAGAAGATGTATTGACAAGGATTGACAAAGGAATACTTCGATGGATTGGGCACATGGAAAGGATGAGTGAAGTAGATTGACGAAAGCAATTTATAAATCTGATGTGGATGGATGTGTTAAACAAGGCAGACCCAGGGTGTTTTCCGACCAAATCGGAGACATAAGAGACTCGGTTGTGCAGCCACGCGCCTCGCTTGGGCTCCAATGTATTAGAATACAAACCATTCTATTTCTCAATTGTTCGACAAAGAAACGACGCGACCAACCGTTTAGTTTGACTATCGAGTCAGTAATTACAATGCGGATGCTACCTGACCTGTGCGACAAGGTAGAAACAAAGTTAAAGACAAAGTTTATATTTTCAGAAAATCTCGTGAAATCATGTAAACTGGGTGATTTAGAATGTGTAAAACAAAGTACACAACAATTTTTGGGACACACGGCAAACGGAATCGCTGAATATGATATCAAACCTATTGACCCTTTGTTTATTGAGACCCTAAATTACGATTTAGACTCTGGTGTCGTCCATCATTTACAAAATATCACTATTACTGGTATTAAGGATCTTGCTGTTACTGATTTCAAGTAAGTGTTTTTTTAATTATTATTAGACATATTACTGCACTCCGGCTAAAGTTAGGCTGGAGTGCGGTGCATGAATTTAATGGTCACATGGCCTAGTGGTTGATGGTTTGGCAAATAGCTTTTGGTTTAATACCACTTGCCGGTACCATCGTGTTTTTCATATATATATACTTTGGTCGTCTTTTTTTATGGAACAGGCACATTTTAGCTTAGCATAGAAACGTAAAAAATATTATATAAAAAAGTAAATAAATAAAGGCCAGGCGACTGCCACTGTTAAATAACTACAAGTAGCCGTCGCATCTGTCGGCTTAGGCTAAAAACTCACGGTGCGATCCAGCCCCGCAGACGATCAGGTAAACCGTATGCCTTGTGCTTGGAAAGAAGGGTCTTGTGCCAGAACCTTTCAAACGCTTTGGAGACGTCCAAGCCGATGGCAAGGGCCTCTCCATTACCATCTAACGCTTCACCCCAGACGTGCGTGGTGTACGCCAGAAGGTCACCAGTTGACCGTTTCGGCCTAAAGCCACATTGATGGTCATTGATCAGCTGGTGACCCTCCAGGTAGGCCATGAGGCGAACATTAATTATCCTTTCCATGACCTTGCACAGAACTGAGGTTACAGCTATCGGACGGTAGTTTGCCGGGTCTGAACGGTCGCCTTTTTTCGGGACCGGTTGCACATTGGCCTTCTTCTAAGCCCGAGGCACACAACCCGATGCGTACGAGAGCCGGAATAGCCTCGTTAAGACGTGAGTCAATTCAGTAGCGCATTAGGCAGCCATAGTATAGGCTGTTCATTATACTATGGATCATTATACTTTTCATTACGTTACCCTTTTACCAAGTATTGCAGTGACACGTACACTATATCTATATCGCTTTCTTTTATAGTGGCTATAGATTCATTGCAGTGCCGAGCTATCTGAATTATAGGAGATGCAGAGGTTCCACGAACTCTGGAGCCCCTGCAACTACGCAGAGACATGGCGGCTCTGTGCGTCCTCTATCGCCTACACCACGGAGAATGTTCCGAGGAGCTCTTTAACATTGTTCTTATCTAGTCTTTTCACATCCGTAATACGCACTGGTCGACCGAATCGGCAGTCGAACTAAAAAGTTCGGTGCGTCCTTTCTTTGTAGAACAATCGACAAGTGGAATGCTTTGCTAGCCCATGTGTTCTCTCCATCCGTCAAGAAAGGACTTGGGATCCGATGCGTGAAGAAGCAGCTTTGGCCTACATAGTGACGGCGACTGCGGCAGCTACAAACTAACTTGGCTGTTTCAGTCTTCATCACTCTCAAATCTCCTCTTGCTTATCACCAGGCGGGTCGAGGAATTTAATATATTTGTTTCCAGAATGTCCAAGGAAGCTCAACTATCAATGACGCTGGACATTGTTGCTAACTCCGACCTTAGAATTGTATTTACCAAGGAAAAAAAAACTTATGGGAGCTTTTACACCGTCAGTGGAAGTATGTGAAATAACTTTTTCGTATATAATACAGGGTCGCTCACAACTAATGGTCTAAATGAAATTCGGTAATATAATGGAGAAGGTCACGAACTATCGGTATAATTAAAATTACTCGCTATATTCTTGTCAGTTAAAAAGTAATTGACATTAAGTTTTTTTTCTAAAAGTTTTAAAAAAAAGTAGGTACTCATAGTGATGAAAATAAAAATAATAATAAAAATAATTCTTTTATATGTTACGGGGTAAAAAATGATGTACCTTTCTGATAAAATGTTATGTAAATAGCCACTATATATCTAAGTTGTATTCAGTGTTCTTTCATAATTCGTTTCCATTTACTAATAGTTTGTAAGCCAGTATTTAAGTACATAATATTTAAAAGTACTTATATTTTTCTAATACTGTTATTGTTTTGTAATTGATTAGATCCATTTAATAACATTGTGTGTAGGTACTTAGTAATTTGATATTGTAGTAAAGTTGTTGTAAAATTGACTTGGCACCGACTCCAAAAGTATAAAATAATTATTTAATCATTTCTATTTAACTAAATGAAAATATTTGAAGTAAATTTATTTTTGGCTTTTTAGTTTACTGTTTGAAGTCGTTTTTTTTTTTGTTAATTTTTATTTTATGTTACGATTTTAAGTGATGGGTAGACCGAGCAATGATGCTTCTCGAATAAGGAGACGACGGTTACTTGAGACGGAAAATGATAGACGGAAACGATTAGACATAATGAAAAAAAAAAACCTAACAAAAGCATTAGTCGCCCTTACGATTTTTTTGGAAGTTCCCCTCGATTTTTCTGGTCTGCTATCATTAAACCCTGATTTCCTTATCATGGGACCAACTTTGAAATATCTTCTTTTCAATAAAAAAAGAATAATCAAAATCTGTTCATAAACAACGAAGTTATCAGCGAACAAACATAAATTAGAATGTTGCAAATTTAAGACTTATATGAATACCATTTTCTCATGAATACCAGTATTAAAAAAAACATTAGAATCGGTTCAACCAGTCGAAAGTTTTGAGCTAACAAACATAATAAAAATACTGGTCGAATTGAGAACCCCCTCCTTTTTTGAAGTCGGTTAAAAAAGGGATTATTCAGTGAGGGATTATCTTTATCATAATTTTTATTTTTATCGCTATGAGGAAGAAAACTTCTAATGTCAGTTAATTTATAACTGTAGAAAACACGAGTAATTTTGATTATATCAATAGATCGTGACCTCCTCTATCTCCGTATTTCGTTTCGGTCATTAGTTATGAGACACTCTGTACATACCCCTACATATTTAATTATTTATTTTAAAAACTTTATTACAATTTGTATAAAGGCGAACTTAATGCCGCTAGACATTATCTGCCAGTTAACCTTCGGGACAGTCGAAAAGTTAAATGGGAGTATTAGATATAAAACTGATAACTTAATATAACACAATATAGTACAATATAACATAACACAATACAATACAATATAATATAATATAACATAATATAATAAAACATAACATAACATATTATAATATAATATAATATAATATAATATAATATAATATAATATAATATAATATAATATAATATAATATAATATAATATAATATAATATAATATAATATAATATAACATAATACAATATAATATAATATAATACAATACAATACAACATAATATTACAATAAAGTAAAATACAACCGTATTTTACCAACATAACTAGACAAAGAGCTTGTTTGATAAGTTTAAAAACTGCGGACCGACCCCATAACTTAATGACAATGAGAATGAGCTTCGTTTTTACAGTTAAATGATCTTCAAAATTAGAATTGCGACCGCGCAACACACTCAAAATCGATGTTGTTTTTCATTAACTGTTCAAGCTCATTGAAACTCATTGGCCGAACGAATAAATGTTGTTTTTGACACTAATAGGGACCGCGTAACTTTAACAAATTGGAAATGAATTTCATTTTCATTCCCATTGAAGTTGTGCGGTCGGCCCCCTGGTTATCATCATCATCAAATGTCATGCCTCTATTCCCACAGCGATAGACAGATACAACAGAACGCTACTTTCCTCTATGCTGATACAACTCTCTCGCTTCCTTCCACATTTACAATTATCTTCATATATGCTGTATGAAGATCGGCACTGCTTATCCCTGCTTTTTTAAGAGCGGTGGTAGGCAGTGGTGCCCATTCTGCCGATCTGGGCTAAAACTAACTCTTAGAAAACAGACCGTGATGCGACTTAGTCGCGTTTCGGGATCAGCTTGTAAGTTGCCGATTCCAACTAAGCCAGCATAGGGGAAGTGACTGCTACTTACAGTTAATGTTTTAAAATGACAGAGGTTAAAGTCGTCGCCACATATCCCTACACAGTCACTGAGAAGGATGGAACCGAATACTTCCAAATTGGAGCTATCAAATACGAATATCAAATCGACGAGACTCCCGATATAAAAGTTAGTGACACTCTCTTGAAGGAATTGAATAATGGTAAGTGATAAATAAAAATAAGATCTTTCATTAATTAATATAAAACAGGGAGGATACATACGGTAGGAATGCTCTCATTAGGGGAGTGTCAAACTTGGGAGCCACAGATTCCTATCACTTTTATATATATTGTAGGGCTCAATAAATATACAAAGCGGCTAGACGCCATTAGTTTTTATTATTGAGAAATTTCAACTTGAAGTTCTCGTATGTAAATAAAAGCTACCAAACAAGTATTTGCTCCGACCGAAAATCGAACCCGGAATTTTACGCGTAACAAACTGGTTTGTTAACTAATTGGCCACACCTTTCGTCATAGGACTACAAACGTGCAAACTGAATCATAAATTATTATGTCAAAGGGTGTGCGAAGGCTGCACAAGTTGACATAAAGGGACATCCCGCTCGGACGCTAGTAGCTGGTGTACCATTAAATTATATATTGTAGACAATGCCTTTATTACAGCTACACATATCACTGTAACGACATGCTATGGAGGGCATTCCAAAGGTAGTATCTGCGCTGATGGATAGATGGCGCTGCATGTGTCCGCAGGCCATATTGTTCGCAGATAGCCACTTGAACCAATGAGATTGCGCGTACAATATCTCGCGAATGGTTTATCGACAAAGCGTTGGTATATATATACGCTTCAACGACGAGACGTCACCCGGCTAGTAGTGGCCCTATACGCAACACGCGTATAGTGGGAGATCTCCTTTACTTTTCTAACTTGTGGAATAATGCTCCGCAAAATTGGTGACCCCGACGTGATATGAACACGCAACCAAGCCGTGACGTCGAAGACGCATAGCTTCCCCTGTTCCAAGACGTTTCTACAGAAGCACGTGGAGGCTTTGACTACGCACAGAGTACTAACATATCCATGAGAGGTCTGTCTATTCTGGTGCACGTACCACGTGGCTTTTCCATACTTGGTTAAGGGGGGAAGTGTTTTATCGGTATGCTAGAGAGGGGCATTCCAAAGGTAGTATCTGCGCTGATATCCATCATGGCGTTGCATGTGTCCGCCGTGCCCATAGTTCGCAGATAGCCACTTGAACCAATGAGATTGCGCGTACAATATCTCGCAAATGGTTTATCGACAAAGCGTTGGTATATATATACGCTTCAACGACGAGACGTCACCCGGCTAGTAGTGGCCCTATGCGTAACACGCGTATAGCGGGAGATCTCCTTTACTTTTCTAACTTGTGGAAAAATGCTCTGCAAAATTGGTGACCCCGACGTGATGTGAACACGCAACCAAGCCGTGACGTCGAAGACGCATAGGTTCCCCTGTTCCAAGACGTTTCTATAGAAGCACGTGGAGGCTTTGACTACGCACAGAGTACTAACATATCCATGAGAGGTCTGTCTATTCTGGTGCACGTACCACGTGGCTTTTCCATACTTGGTTAAGGGGGGGAGTGTTGTAACGACATGCTATGGAGGGCATTCCAAAGGTAGTATCTGCGCTGAAGGATAGATGGCGCTGCATGTGCCCGCAGGCCATATTGTTCGCAGATAGCCACTTGAACCAATGAGATTGCGCGTACAATATCTCGCAAATGGTTTATCGACAAAGCGTTGGTATATATATACGCTTTAACGAAGAGACGTCACCCGGCTAGTAGTGGCCCTATACGCAACACGCGTATATTGGGAGATCTCCTTTACTTTTCTAACTTGTGGAATAGTGCTCCGCAAAATCACTATTACTAGAGTGATATGTAACATTAGATCTGCGAGTGCGGGCGAGAGATCAGATAAAAATTATTTTAGACTCAGTTCGCACGTTTGTAAGCATGCCATATCATTGCTGTATAATTGATCAATGAGATCTATTTCGTTTTATTTTAAATGTGTATGCAATTAATTTGATCCTACTCAAGCTTAATATCAGACAATAAGGATCATATTTCGTGCCAATTAAAATCTCAATTTAAAAAAAAAATATATTTTATAACAACAAATTATTAATTTTACAAAATTACAATTTAAGTCATATACTTATTTGCCATATTTAAAATTAAACTTGACGTTCGATTTGAGGATGAAAATATTGTCCTTGCTCCTTTACTATGAATGCCCTTAAAACTTGATTAGCTTAAAAGTCCGTCTGAAATTCAAACATTATTTAAAAACTTTTTTTTATTGTGACTAGACATATTACAGCACCCCGCTTGATGTTAATGAATGCCACTGCTACTACAATTCAATAACTGTGAGTAGCAATCACATCCACTATGCCGGCCTAGATGGACACGGCAACTTACAAGTTGATCCCGAAACGTGACCAAATCACTTCACGGTCTGTATACTTGTAAGTGGTGGTACTACCCCGGAAGAATTGCTAAGCTGCATAACCCCATATTTTATTTATAGTAGCTTGACATACGAGTATGACCCGTTTGATATTAATCTGGATTGCAGTACAAGAACAAAGTCAATTACATATGAACCACGGTTAAATAAATACAAATCTCATCTATTATGCCGACCTAATTTTATTCAAGAATTAACGTTTTAACCCGTATAGATAGGTTGAAAAAATAAAGTACACTTTCCAAGATTTTGCTTGTATATAGCTACAAATATTTAAAAAAAATTACTTATATTTCAGATATCGAAATAACCGATAGCGTGAATGCTGTCATGGATAACAAGGAAGCGAACTCTAAAAAAGTTTTACTTAAGATTACTGAGAAGGCTGTTCCATATTTAATGCATAACTTGAAACGTGCGTCTGATCTATTGCCCAAAAATGCATTTTTCTCCGAATAAAAATTAAAATATCTAATAATTTTATTATTAAATACTTTATTTTATAGTACTTGCAATGGTTGTTTTGTACACTTGATCCCCTTTTGTTTTTCATTCCTAATTTTCTTAATATAGATCAGATTTGGTGGTATAGAGTGTTCCAGTAAAAATAAATAAAAATATCGTTTACCCAGCGGTCATTAAAACCCCCATCCACGCCAATCTCAGTGCCGTCCATCACCACCTTAGACGGGCCGCTTTTCCTGACGGAGACATAGATAAAGGACTCGGTGGACACTTAATACCTACAATACCTTACGGCTACACGCTTGAGGAAAGGTTCTTAGCGAAAGCCGGGGTAAGCGTGTACATCCGGTTCAATATCTGCTGTCGCCGTCTGCTTTACTTGGAGGATCCTTCCCTGTTTCTCCTATGGGTACACGAAGAAAAATAAATAAATAAATAAAGTGGTCTCCTAGACGACTGAAAAAGCCGAGTTAGTTCACGGTTACCTCAGTCGCCGTCACTATGCCAGCCTAAAAATAAATTATGTAACTATTGTATTGTCATCGGTTATTAATAGATGTACGTACATATTTTCAAATTATTGAAAATTTGAAAGATTGAAAGATTCTATTATATAATATCTAGATTGATGATTGGTCTCGGTGGCGCTACAACGCAACGTAGTGGACCGAGATCAATCATCTATGATAGTTACATACATACAGGTCAAGCTAATAAAAGCGTGTAACTCGTAATAACTAACGTATAGCCAAGAACGGCTGAAGATGATTCGTAAACTACAAGGTAACATTTTTAGGCATATTTGTATAGACAATTGTTTAGCTATTGTATAGCTACTTATAGTATGTCTTCTTGCTCTCTGAAAAATCTAATATATAAATATATAGTATAAATATGTATATTATAGTTGCAATTACATTAAAAACGATTATCTTTCTTATTTGTAATTTTTTTGCCACCTTCAGTGGTTGTGCGAGTAGAGGGTACAGACGTCGGGTAGCAATCATTACCCTGAATAAAAGAAGCATTGACATTACTAAATACTTTTTTTAATACTTGCAATTAACCTTAATAACAGTAAGTTACCTAATTTCAGGGGCCCCGGGAAATAAAAGGCATTTTGACCAAATACTGAATTCGAGACAGCATTTTCTCTTAGATTTATGGCCCATAAACGTTTCAACAAGCTGCGGGAACAGCCTGCGTAGACATACGAGTACTTAACAGCCCGGGAACATTTTATAGTGCCACCCAAATATTGACAAGTTTCAGTTTGTGTCGGCGTGATGTACTGCCATGAGATTCATTTACAAATTTAGTGGCTTCTTTTTTTCATACTGCATTAATGCAAAAAAAATGTCTAATTATACGCACTGATTTTTAGTAAAACCCTATGAATTTTTTAGCTTTCTTTTAATTCATCCTCGTCTATTTCTCTTTAAATATATATATATATAGATTATTAGATTAGATTTTAGATTAGATTAGATTTTTTTTATTGTGACGACATAATATGACAGCACCCCGTCTTATGTTAAGCTGAATGAAATGAAAGTCACTGCTACTACAATTCAAAAACTGTCATGATCTACTATGCCGACCTAGTTGGAACCGGCAACTTACAAGCTTATCACTTCACCATCTGTATACTTGCAAGTGGTGGTACTACCCCGGATCGGCAGACTGGGTACCACTGCCTACCACTTTTTGATAACCAGACCCGAAGCAAATCGCCTCTTTATTATATCAATCAATCAATCAAATTGTCACGCCTTTTTCCCACAGGGATAGGCAGAGACAATGGAGCGCCACTTACCACGATCCTTACACAACTCCCTTGCTTCCTTCACATCTACAATTCTCCTCATACAGGCCCTGTGGTTATGGGCACTAGGCAATTTAGCTTTCTTAAGGATGTCTCCGATTTGGTCGGAAAACACTCTCCTGGGCCTGCCTTGTTTAACGCATCCATCCACATCCGATTTATAAATTCCTTTCGTCAATCTACTTTCACTCATCCTTTCCATGTGCCCAAACCATCGAAGCATTCCTTTGTCAATCCAATTTATTATATTAAATGCAAATTATTAGGCAATAGGCAATTGTTTTACTGTTTACTTGTTTTACCAACGTTTTTCGAGTTTTATGCGAAAAATTCCATGCTGGATGTCCAATTACCACCCTTCTGCTAGTCTGCGGTGTCTGCAACTATTTTCCCATAAACGATCATGGTCCAACAAGAAAATTGCACTTAATTGGATCCGGTTAGAATTCACGTTTTTTGTCGGGTCCTTCAACCCGAAAAAAATCTTTTTTCTGCCACTACTTTTCTTAGTGAGTAAAAAATTGATGCTGTGATTTAACGTTGTTTTCACGCGGTTAGGATTCACGTTTTGCCTGGATTTCTACTCCCCCTGTATCTCGAAAATGGTCGCTCTGTCGCAAAAGTGAAAAAACACCAAATCGATTCAGGAGCTTAATTTTTACACAGTAGATAGGGTTCACGCGCTATATCCTAAACTGTATAACTTAAACAAAAACGGCATCAAAACATGTTTAATCTTTTAAAATACAATCGTTAAGCGTTGGAAAATAAACGCTCTAAAATATTGAATTATTCAGGAAGCTAGCTTTTATTATAGTCCAAAGACTGGAAAAGGAGCGGTGAAAATTTTAAATTCTAGAATCGAATCGCATTGTGATTGTGTGGTTAGTGCATCTGCATTTCGTAAACTCCCATCTTAGACTATATAGAACGAGGGAAAAGCCAATTCGAAACCATTTTCTCTGTTTGAATTTGTCTTCAAATGGACGGAGCTTGTAAACGTTGGACCGAAAACCTAGTTCGCGAATTGATTTTTTTTTATAATAAAAAGTAAATTAAATGTAAATTGGTTTTGCTCAAGTACGAGTTTTGTTTCAGATTTCTATACGTTTTTAAACATTGTTGTTTACTAAATATACGTGTATGATTAAGGAATACTTCATGAATATTTTCTTTAACTTTACGATACATCATATCAGTCATAAACGTCAACTGCTGGGGATAGACCTTCTTCAACGATATCTCGCGATATTTTTATTTTATGACTTGACATATAAAAGCACCCGCCTGATGTTAGGCTGGAGTGCGGTCCATGGATGGAAGTGACAGCTGCAGCTTCAAGAACTTACAAGTTATCCCGAAACGCGACTAAGTCACTTCACAGTCTGTGTACTTGTAAGTGGTGTTACTTACTACCCCAGATCGGCAGACTGGGCACTGCTGCCTACCACTCTTTGACAACCGGAGAAAATAATATTACTATTATTAATAACGAAATGTTACTATTAATTAAATAAGGCTATGAAACAAATATTTGCTCCAACCGGGAATCGAACCCGGGACACCCGCGTAACGTACCACGGCGAGAAAGAACCCGCCTTTTGGATTTTTTAAGTAAAATCTTCTTTAGCGGCGTTGTGCACTTTTTGTGATGGATAAAAAATGTAAAACTCGCGTATATGTATGCCTGCTGTTCGTTTAGGCGGCGCATAGGCGAATGTTGTTTTTATGTGTATTAATAATACAAAAACATTCATTTTATAGATCACTTATTTAACTGACTTTCAGTTGTCAAACTGCGACAATTATATTTATAATAATATACAACATCTTCCCTTCTTAAAGTAACATACAATACCTTAATATATAACAAGAAATTATAATTAAATTTATATTAAAATCGACATGAGCCATAAAAATAAAAATGTCATGTCAATCAGTAAAAATAAAAACAATTTAAGTCAAAGAGAACAATAAAATAACACTAAATAGTTAATTTAACTAATCACATAAGTATTATCAAAGCTTTATTACTATGAAATGTATTTCGAAACCATAAACTCTTTCATAACGTTCTATGATGTATGTATTGGCTCTTTACTATTATTTCTACTTCAAGTTAGGCATATTTACAAAATTCTCCATTCGTGCAAAATTTTCATAACCAATCCAAAATATCAAAAATGCAATCAAAATCAATCTGGGGGCACGGCCGTGCCCCCACCAAGTCGAGCAAAGCTTCACGGCCGTACCATCCTTTTCTCGAAGCAATTCAGACCATTTTCGACCCCCTGACCCTCGTTGTGGATAAAACTAGAAGACTGAAATTTTCAGTAACCACATGCAGGCATTGTAAAGACACGTATATTTCAAATTTCATTCAATTTGAACCAGTATTTTAAGAATTATAACGGGTCAAATTTCTTAAATTTTGTCACTCACTGACTCACCGATCATCAAAATTCTAAGGCACTTCTAGCAGACCTAGTAGCTTCAAATTTGGAATATAAGTGTAGTGTTTGGTGTATAAATCAAGGAAAAACTAAAAAATCTAGAAAAGACCGCAAAGAAAATTAAGCCCATACAGTCAAGTCTTCAGTTTAATTTTTCAATATTGGCTGTATTCGTAACGATGTTTTAAGATTTTATTATAGCAGCAGCCGCGCTCATACGCGCGAGTGACCCGATGCTGTTCGGATGTGCCCAGAATTCTTACCTATAAGTTTGCGATTTTCATTGATAATTTCGATTGCTATATTAGTTTGACGACTAAAGGCTACTCTCATTGGTTTACTGATATTATTTACTTACAATTTGGACGTTGTTCGGATAAATAATTTAAATTAAATATTGATACTTTAAGTACCTAAGTATTTATAAATTTCTTATTACCTAATCGTATTTCTGCATAAAAATAACTTTGCAATCTAACTTGTAGGTAGTCGCAATGGATTCAGTAATACTGTATGTGAATGATCAGCCTTGTCCACACTGGGTTATTCCTATACCTGGTGATGGTTCGTGTTTATATCATTCTTTTCATTCTCTATGTATGTATGGGAATATTCTAATATATGATCATATATATGATAATATATATGATCGTCGTATGATATTAGACTTGCTATAATCGAGTATGTGGTAGCGCATTACAAAATAACCGTCTACAAAATACAAAAAGAAATGAGATCCCATCAAAAACAATACTTGTCAAAAAAACCAAGTCTCGAAACTCAGTTGTTCTGCGGTAAAAAGTTGTGAGATCCATGTAATACCAAGTCGGTTATTAATTTATTCAGTCTCTACTTAAGCGACTTTCTGTCTTAATACGTCCAGTCTCTAAGACCACGATCGTGGTCCATAACAATTGAAAATCAATTGTGTCTGGAATCTCCGTACTCGAAGCATTAAGTTGTTACGTAATAATTAACAGCATCTTATAGTGACGCATATCAATATTAAAATTCTTTAATGTTTTATATAAATATATTGAGACTTGGCCATCGCACTAAATAATTGAATGTACATGTGTTTTCAGGCGATTGAATTTACACGTGTTTTCAGGCATGGTATTACATGGATCTCACAACTTTTTACCGCAGAACAACTGAGTTGCGAGACTTGGTTTTTTTGACAAGTATTGTTTTTGATGAGATCAAATTGTCGCCTTCCTCCCACATGGATAGGCAGAGACAATGGAGCGTCTGACACAACTCCCTCGCTTCCTTCACATTCACAATTCTCTGCATACAAGCTCTACGGTTATGGACACTAGGCAACCTAGCTTTCGCGAGGATGTCTCTGATTTGGTACAAAAACATCCTTCTGCGCCTGCCTTGTTTAACGCATCCATTAACATGAGATTTATAATTACTTTTTGTCAATGTACTTTCACTCATCCTTTCCATTTGCCAAACCATCGAAGCATACCTTTGTAAATCCTTGTCACTACATCCTCTTTCAAAGCACATCTATTGCGCACTGTGCTATTCCTTATTCTATCCGCTATTTTCACTCCACATACAGTCCTTAACGACCGCATTTTACAGCGTTAATTCATGCTTCTTCTGCACACCCAACATTCACTTCCATACATTAATGTAGAAACAAGCACCGCATTACGAACAGCCATCCGTGACATTATTTATGCACAACGTTAATATTCAACTTTTCACTTCTGAAATATTTTTTTTAAAATCAGAAGTCCCAAAATTTCTCATGTCAGGGATCATGTCTACCTAAGAGATGGCAGAAAGTCTACGAACAAAATAGCACACACATATATATATATATATATATATACTTTAATTTAATGTAAATAAAATTTGAAAAAAAAAAAATCTTTTGGATGCGAAGAAAAATGCGAAGAAACTTTTTCCCCGACCTAATATATACTGGTATGTTAATTTTATAGCTGTGTGCGTTTGTAAGCCGCATTTGATTCCTTAACTTTACTTTACTTAACTTCTAATCATTTGTACATTTGTCTCATTAATAATCTACGTACAAAGTACGTAATATGTAATGTGGAAACCCATATTCATATTCCGGTTGTCCAACCTCTCCGCATGAAAGTCACGTATTTTCCACATAGATCTTGCGCCAACCCATTCTTCGGTCACTGCACTGTTAAATCTAGAACATCTTTCTATTTTATTCACAGTAACTTACATAGACCAATGTACTTATAATATACGGTGATCTGTTTTATAATATCACTAGCTGATTTCCGCGATAAATACCGCGTTAATAAACCGCTTCTCTCGAGTATATAATAGGACCCTTTGCGTCCCTGTGGTCAATCATGAGTTACTCCAGATTGTTAATGTTACATCAGCCCAGGTATAGGTAAGCTAATAGTAACAAACAATTTTAGTTAAATCACCATAGTAACATCTATTGTATATCTATTCAATTGACAAGTGGAATGCTTTGCCAGTCCATGTGTTCTCTCCATCCTTCGACCTTGGGCCGGGATCTTACTCGGTTATTCGACTGGTCTTGGACCTCCTCTTGCATATCATTAGGCGGGTCGAGGTCAGATGTCGTGTCACAATAAAAAAAATATCATCAGGTACTCCAGGTCTTTAATTTGATAACAGCCCAGCTAAAAGCGCAAAGTAAGTAACAATATACTTATTTAATTTATTTCTATTTTTTTATTATATATTTCTATACTGAGCTACTAAAGTGCTTGTATCATAGAAACAGGACAACTAAAGTACATATATCATTGATACCGGTGAGTAGTTTCGAACCCGTGCACACGGCTTGCGTAACCATTGCACTGCTACTACCCCACGATCGCCTTCAATTTAGCAATTGTTCATTTCAGTGTAAATATATTATTTAATCAATCAAATTGTTACGCACTTTTCCCACAGGGATAGGCAGAGACAATGGAGCGCCACTTGCCACGATCCTGGCACAACATCTAGCTCACCAACCCAGCCACATCAGCCCTATCTCACATCCAAGTGACCTCGTTAAGCGCGGGAAGTGCGACGATTTCTGCTGAGAACCTCAAGTTGCGCAAATACACTAACCTCAGCACTGGTTACGAATTTGTGCCGTTTGGGGTCGAGACCCAATAGGCGTGCGATGTATTTTGACCCGGGCAACGTCGGGTTACGCAGCTAGTAACTAATAAATGTATGAAAATATTCTGAAATGGTTTATACAGGTAACACAATGGTTGTTGTAAACGGTTTAGGCCCTAAACATTAGTGAGTGAGAGAAAGCTTATTTGCGTGAGAACCGGCTTCGTTCTCATCCCTGTGCTGCTTACGGGGTGAGAAGTGACTCCGGTAGACGCCTGCGGGAATAACTGATCGAGTGGTAACTGATCAATTATTGACCGCCGAAAATAGAAATTTATTAAAGTACTAATATCGCTTTATAAATAATAGTATAAAATATTGTATGTATTATTAATGTCGAAACATTAAAAATTGAATTAAAAAATTAAGAATTTTATAATATTAGATAGATAATCCAGAGGAAATGTTGCCAATCTCCTTGGACTGGCTTCTGTGACGTCACTAGATGATATTTTTTTATTATTAGTTTATTTATTATAGTTAATATATTATATTCAGATTTTTTTTTTCAAATTTCATATTATTTTCATTATTTACGATAAAATCTAAATGTTAGCATATTTTTAAATACTTCTATTACATCTAACTATGTAACAGACCGTTTTTACTTCTACCGGGCGTCCCAAAGCCTAAGCTTTTTTACCATTCTCCTGTACGAGTACATACTTGAATACTATGAAAATTGTTCAATGGTTGTGGGATAATAAAGGTCGGCGCGGTCGACTGCGTTGGAGCTTCCTTTAAATATGACTGCTTATCGCTTTCATATGAACAAACCTTTTCCTGGCAGATCTTTAGATTTTCCGTTAGAGTAATTCACTTCTTTTATATGCATAACTTTTATATTGGCAGACTAGGCAAATGACCACCGCAGCCTTGAACACAAACATCTGCCAAATAACCAATATTAGCAATATCCAATGTAAATATGAATATTACAAACAAATCCAATAAAACAAATATGTACTCTGACAGGGAATCGAAACCGGGACTTATGGTTAACCGTTATTAATTTATTTTGTTTAGCATACAATAAATAAATATTTTATAAATGTAAAAAAAAACTAATAAAATAAAATGTTAGAATATCACTTGTAAATAAATTATCGACAATTAGGTACTAGATTTTAAATTCATTTCATAATAAAAAAAAACATTATTTTTTTATTGTGACTCGACATATGACAGCACTCCGCTTGATGTTAAGCCGAAGTGTGGTCCATGAATGAATGTCACTGCTAATACAATTCAATAACTGTGAGTAGCAATCACATCCACTATGCCGGCCTAGATGGAACCGGCAACTTACAAGCTGATCCCGAAACGTGACCAAATCACTTCACGGTCTGTATACTTGTAAGTGGTGGTACTACCCCGGATCGGCAGACTGGGTACCACTGTCTACCACTCTGATAACCAGACCCTAAGCACATATCTAACTCTTTTTTTTATTAACAAATATTTGCAATATTTATTGTTATTAAATATTACAAATAAAAGCTATGAAACAAATATTTGCTCCGACCGGGAATCGAACCCAGGACTTTACGCGCAACAAACCAATCGCTGAACCGTTCGTCCACGCCTGTGGTCGTAATTTAGTATATGTATATATTTAATACATATTTATTACATATTTTAATTTTTGTTTACCTAAAATAATAATCGCTCAATAATAACAGACAGCCAATAAAAGTTGTAGTGTATGCACACACACACACACACACACATATATATATATATACTCATTAGATTCGTCTTGAATGTAGGAAACTAAGTGTAGAAAAGTTAGTGCGATAAAATAAACTATGAGCCATTAGCTGGACCGTTATCAAATTAAAGACCATCATGAATTCTCTCAGATCAGCAAATCAACAAGAGATAGAACTATAGTGCTTTAACTAAAATTGTTACTCACTAAGAGCATTTAGCTGGATCCTCATCAAATTGAAGACCGGGCAACCTGATAATAAAGACTGATAACCTGAATAAATAAATTTTGATGATGCACCATTATGAATCCTCTCAGATCAGCTATATATATATATTAGGCTATTCCAATTCTATTTCTTATAAAATCAAAATAAAAATTTTAAAGGAACCCACGAAACGCCTGGAACCACTTTGGTAATATCATCAGCTTTATAGTAATAAACAACATTAGTCATGGCTCAATAGTTATATCCCTTTAATATCCCTTGGATCCTTATGGTGCATCATCATAGAGAGTAACAATGTTAGTTAAATCACTATGATATTATCTGTTGTTGATTTGCTGATCTGAGAGGATTCATGATCAGATACTCCCGATCTTCGATTTGATAACGGCCCAGCTAAAGGCTTAGTTAAAGCACTACAGTTACTCTTGTTAATTTGCTGATCTGAGAGGATTCATAATGGTGCATAATCAGATTGCCCGGTCTTCAATTTGATGAGGATCCAGCTAAATGCTTTTAGTGAGTAACAATTTTAGTTAAAGCACTATAGTTCTATCTCTAGTTGATGTGCTGATCTGAGGGGATTCATGATGGTGCCTCATCAGATACTCTCGGTCTTTAATTTGATAACGGTCCAGCTAATGGCTCATAGTAAGTAACAATTTTAGTTAAAGCACTATAGGTCCAATTCTTATTGATTTGCTGATCTGAGAGGATCCATGATCAGTTTTTTTAGATCCAGAATGTTTTATTTTATTGCACTACTTTTCTACACTTAGTTTCCTACATTCAAGACGAATCTAATGAGTCCAAACTTGGTATTCCAAAAAAAAGTTTCAACGTTCCATCATCAGAGTAGCTCAGTGGTACCAGTTAAAACACACATGTATTTGTATACGTTTGTATTTCAAATGTTAAGTCACAGATATGTTTAAAAGTAAAGTAAATACCTATAAGGCTGGAAATACCAGTCCGATTTTTCTCTCCGATAGTCGGATCCGATTGTCTGATCAGACAATCGGAAGGCACTCGTGCCATACATTTGTTTAAATACTTAACCATTCGCCAACTGGTCGTCCACGTCTGTCGTCAAAAAATCTTTGCGAGATTGCCAGCATATACATCACAGCATGACCAGTATATGAATGGAAATCATCACTGCTACTCAAGACCCAATCTTTGCTAGTGCCTTTGAGATATCTTAAGAGCCTTTTGCCGCAGCTATGTTCAAATCCCCAATGCAAGTTGAATTGGCTCAAGTAACTGTACGTGTTATTGTGACTGTACGTGTACAAATTGATAAGCACAATATAGAGCCTATTATCTCCTGGTATGAATAGTCCACAATTTTCGGACCCTTTTTCGAACTTAATGTACAAGGTACAAGCGAAGTGGCAGCAGAATTACAGTCGTTCGTATCATAATTATTGAGCAAATTATTTACAAATCGGAAGTAAGAATCGGACGTCTATTTTTTTTTTTTTTTTTTAATGTAATTTATTTAAAGTCGCTCTAACAACAAGGTCCTTTGCGACTACAGTAGATATTTTGTTTCAGTGGAGATTTTAACAGTGGGATTACAGAATTAAAAATTATACCTTTTCATACATATGAATAAATTTTAAAAAGCCTAAAACATTATTATAATTATCTTCATTTAAGCAATTTTGAATATTTCGCTTTAATTTAAATGTTTCCCTTTCTGAATTATATCCAGGACAATGTAATAATATATGAGAAACGGACAACTCCCCATCACATTTTTCACATTTATTTTTTCCTTCTTTTGTTATAAGGTGAATATGTGTAATATTTGTGTGACCGATCCTTAGCCTTGATAATACTGATTGATCCTTTCTACATGTTAGTGGAACCGGAGTCTTTTCAAATATAGTTGCACGTATAAATTTTAGAAATCTGTGTTTACCATTAATCCATTGTTCATTCCAGTGTTTATTAAATGCATCTTTTATTACCCTTTTTAGGGGGGGTGTTGGGTGTTTCGCCTGCGCTGGGATCTATACATGTGCATGTAGACTCCAGCGCGCACTCAATGTCCTGTATGGACGTCCTCGTCGGCGGTGACTGTCGCACTAGTGCTCATCCATTAGTGGGACAGTCCTCGCCGAACTCAGCATGCAATTGGGTGCGTGCTGGGTCGTCCCCCCTGGAAATGTAGTGCTCTGAGGATCTGCACAAACACACTATGCCAACCTCAGGGCTCTACAGCTAACCATACAGGACATACTACAGGGATGATGCAGTCCGTGTCCCTGTGGCCCTCACAATACAACAAGCTATTGGAGGGGGTAGAACGGCTGCCTGCGTGTCTGCCGAGCGCGGTGACCCGTACGGATGGAAGAGGGGATCCTGGTGGTTGAGCAGACAGATCCTGTCTGCAACACGCCACTTCGGCCCTAATTTCAGCTAAACGGGAGGTCGTAGTTTAGTCGGACTGCGATCATTGGTTGCGTGCCGCGGAGCTGACGGATACACGACTGACAGCTGCGTGACATGTGATCATATCGGCTGATAGCTCAGGCTAAGGCTAGGATTCTGGGGTGATGGGGTCCGCAGGCGGCAGTGCACGTCATGTGGTGACATGCGCTGTTTAGTCTCGTGTGCAACTCACTCTGGTGTCCTATATCTGTCTCGTAGCCCTGGTGTTACTGTGTAACATCCCCAACGTTGCGGGCTCCGTGGAGGGTGGGGAGCGAGACAGACGAAAAATTTCATATAAGATATATGGCTAATAAAAATAAATTGAAAACCACTGGCACAGCTGGTCCATCGAGAACGGCTGTACATATACCCCCAAGCGCTGGGTCGAAAGGCACGGCCTCTACAGCTGGTCCACTAAGAACGGCTGAAAAAACTGTTGGAAATGCTGGGCCAAAAAGCTCGGCCTCCACTTCACAAACCGCGCAAAATGCCGAGCTCGCGTCCAGGGCACCTACTCTGGAACGCGCTTCTCCTTCGCGGACCCAAGCGTCTGGTGGAAGTCTGGGCTCCAACAACCAATGTGCTGTTGGAGAACAGCCTGGGACCTCGCGTAAAGCCGGGGATGGTCCGCTCGGGGCAACCCGAGCAGGAGCGCCCTCCGGTGGCGCACAAAGGGTCTCGGGCACGGACAACACCAGCCAAGCGCGCCCGCGTAGGAGGAAATTGAGCAAAAGACAGCGGGACAAGCTACGCGCCTCCGACCCGACCACAGGTAACAAAGGACCCCTGAAGAGGGTCAAACTCAATGACTCCTCTTCACCCAGGGTGAAGCCCAAACGGGCTAGACCACCTACGACGCAAGAGGGAACCTATGCCAATATGATTAAATCAATTGGCATAGCCCTCACCACATCACCACAACATGACCTGACGGAAGCTCAGGCAATGGTGGTTAAAACTGGCTTTGAAGAGTTGTTGGCGGTAGAAATCGGGAAACTGATGGATGCCGGTTCCGACCTACGCCCGAGATTTGGGGGCAGGCCCCACTATAGCGAGGGCGTCGTCAAATCTCGGGTCTTGGAGATGTCCACCCTGACCTGGCTTCAGGGCATAATCGGAGCCATACCTTCCCCAATCCCCGACACTAAGATTGTCGCAGTGCTCCAGGAGGATCTGGTCCACAAGACCAGGGCCGGACTCCTGATTCCCAAGACCAAGGGTATGTCAGAAGGCAAGAGAATTCTGGCATACCTGGGTTTCCAAAACCTAAACCCAGCCTTGGGAATCAACAAATGGTCACTCTACAATTGTATTGACCAAGGGAAGAATCACTTCCTTATTGTAGGAATACCGGACGATATAGTCCCGATATTGCTACAACAAGGAAGATCACTATACTACATGGCAGGAAATGTCTATGTACGTTTCTTTGGGAAGGGGGGTCACCTATACGACGTACCGCCTATCCCAGAGGAAGCCGCGCCTACGACCGCTCAGGTTGCGACTGCACAACTGCGGACGCAACCGGACCGGCAGGAGGCCGGAACATCTTGTTCACAGGATGTAGCACCACCACAGCCAACCCAGCCTGCACCACCCGCAACACCCATCGTCGAGTCTTCTGGCCACTCGGAAGAGCCGATGGACCTGGTCCATAAGGCTCCATCTCCACCATCTGGAGGGGATGTATCCGAGGAGACGGAAGCGATGCTCCTCGCAGAGGAGTAGCAGGCTGTTGAAATGGCGCTGCACGTCATCCAGTGCAACCTCCAGCACAGTTTAACGGCCACGGCAATGCTACGGAGAGCGCTGGAGGTGAACAATAGGACCGTGGCCCTGGTCCAAGAACCATGGATCAGGAAAGGACAAATCTGTGGCCTCAACAACATCGGCGGTAAGTTAATTTACACTAACTCCGAATCCCCACGCACCTGTATTTACATACCCAGGAACTTAATATCAACACCATTAACTGAGTTCTGTTCCAGGGACCTGACGACAGTCAGGATAAAATCAGGTGGAACCTCGGAAACAAACGAAGTAGTCGTCGCATCCGCATACATGCCAGCAGATGACATCGTACCACCAAGAGACATCGGAGACCTTGTCCAACATTGTGAGGCCAATAATCAGAAGCTGATAATATCCTCAGATACCAACGCACATCACCCACTATGGGGTATGGAAAAGACTAATGGCCGCGGCGAGGAATTGTTTAACTATCTCCTTACTACCAAGCTGCACCTGATTAACACAGGCTCTGAACCGACATTTGTAACGAGAAGGTGTAGAACCATAATAGACTTAACACTGGCGACGGAGGGAGCCGAGAAACTGATAGCTGACTGGAATGTCTCAGATGAAGCATCATGCTCCGATCATCGCTGGATTCGTTATAGCATACAGGTGAATACCACGACACCTGCACCCAGACGCAACCCGCGTAAAACGAACTGCAAGCTGTTTATAAACACCTTGAAGCAGGAACTCGCAGGTACTGAAGTGCAGGAACCCCCTCACAATGAAGACCAAATTGAAGAACAGCTACAAAAACTGACTAATACACTCACTGAAAGCTATCAAGCTGCAAGCCCCCTAACCACGGTCAAAAATGACTTGGAAGCCAGGTCAAACTGGTGGGGTCCTGAACTGGAAAGGCTGAGGCGAAAGGTGAGAAAACTATTTAACAGAGCCAAGAATACGAGGAGGGACGAAGATTGGGACCAATACAAGGACTTCCAGCTCTATTACAAAAAGCGTATCCGCTTCAGGAAAAGAGAAGCGTGGCGACAATTCTGCACTAAAATAGACTCAACAAGTGAGGTGTGCAGAGTCAAAAAGTTACTATCAAACGAAGGAAGACACGGCGTGGGTACCCTTCGGAAACAAGATGGAACCTTCACAAGAACCGACTCCGATATCAGTGAAGTACTTCTGCAAACACACTTCCCCGATTGTCTAATAACGACCTCTAGCGAATGGGAAGTAACACCACCAGCCCGACCAACTGTAGAAGACTGGGACATCGCCCACGACGTGATTTCCCCAGACAAGGTAAAGTGGGCACTGAACAGCTTCCAAAATTTCAAGGCAGCAGGACCAGACGGTATATTTCCCGCACTTCTAAAATGGGGTGCGGACGAGATAACACCACCTATAACCTTCATTATGCAGGCATGTCTAGCACAACACTACATACCCAAAGCCTGGAGAGAAGTAAAGATCGTTTTCATTCCAAAGGCAGGAAAAAGTGACTACACAAACCCCAAATCATACAGACCCATAAGCCTCAGCTCGTTTATGTTGAAAACAATGGAGAGGCTATGTGATCGACACATACGAGATAACGCACTGAGTAAGGTGCCACTGCACCCACAACAGCATGCATACACCACTGGCAAATCAACTGAAACAGCGCTACATAACGTTGTGAAGAAGATAGAACTGGCCATTGAAGATACAGCAATCTGCTTAGGGGCCTTCATAGATATAGAGGGAGCCTTTGACAAGACAAGCTTCAACAGCATCGAAAGGGCACTACACAAGCATGGCACTGATGAGACAACACGTAAATGGATAAGTAGCATGCTAAGACAACGGGCGATTCAATTCGACGCTAACGGGATTAAAAGAGGAATCGCAGCAAAAGGCTGCCCTCAAGGCGGGGTCCTGTCTCCTCTGCTGTGGAATATAGTAGCCAACGACCTCATAACCAAATTGAACAACAAAAATTACTACACAGTAGGATACGCAGACGATCTAGCTATTCTGATCAGTGGAAAGGTAACCAGCGTTGTCTTCGACGTTATGCAATCCGCACTGAAGGTCGTGCAGCATTGGTGCACCGAATCCGGTTTGTCTGTCAACCCTAACAAGACTGAACTAGTACTGTTCACGCGGAAAAGGAACATAGGAAAATTCAAACTACCAAAACTGTTCGGCACAGAAATTCAACTGTCAGCAGAGGTGAAATATCTGGGCGTCATCCTGGACAGCAAGCTGAACTGGAGCAAACACTTATCAAACAAGCTCGACAACGCCACCGTAACATTATGGCAATGTCGTAGATTACTAGGCAAATAATGGGGAATAAGCCCCAAAATTATGAAATGGATGTATACCTCCATTATTAGACCGTTCGTCACCTACGGTGCGTCGACTTGGTGGCCCAGAACCAGGCTGAAGACCGTTCAAGACAGACTGCAACAATTCCAGCGCATGGCGTGCACGGCCATCACAGGCTGCATGCTTACAACACCCACAAAGGCGCTACTGCCCCTACATCTGCATGTGCAGCTGGAGGCGACACTGACGGCAACGAGGCTTCTAACATTGAACCTCTGGAACATAGACTGCCGAGCCACACACACAACAGTTCTCAACGATGCAATTGAGGAACAGCCCCTCCTAGTATCGATCATTGACAGAATCCCGAAGAAGTTTGTATTCGAAAAGAGCTATAAAATACAACTGTGCGAGGAAGAAAAGGACCACTCTGGCGCCGAGGAACTAAGAATCTACACCGATGGATCCAAGACCGGTGCGGGAACAGGGGCAGGAACCTTCTCGTGGGATTTAAACATAAATATCTCAACAACGCTCGACGTAAACAGCTCTGTGTTTCAGGCAGAATGTGTTGGTATTCTGCAGGCAGCGCATGCAATAGCGAGGAGGGGAATTGCCAACCATAAAATAAAGATCCTCTCCGATAGCAAAGCGGTACTTTTGGGTCTGGAAAGCAACTGCAAAAACTCAGCTCTACTCTATGAATGCCACCTGGCATTGGAGGACGTATGCACGTCGAACCAGATCACTCTCCAATGGATTAAGGGTCATAGTGGATCGCTGGGCAATGACGCGGCGGACGAGCTGGCCAGGAAGGGGTCGTCCTGTCAACCGATGGGACCGGGACCTATTGTGCCCCTACCATTCCAATTCCTGCGCAGCTGGCTACGCCAAAGAACAGGTAACCAACATGAAGACGCATGGTCACAAACAACGGATTGCAGACAGTCCAGAGATGCTCTGCCTCACATAGACAGACTCTTGACTGGACGTCTGCTAGACCTCAGCAGAGCCAAGCTCCGCACTTTGGTAGGTGTTATAACGGGGCATTGCGGTTTTAATAAGCACCTGTACAACCTCAACATATCGGACAGCCCCCTATGTAGGGGATGTCTGAATGAGGAGGAGACAGCTGCACATGTGCTCTTGAGTTGCAGGAGCACAACAGTAGCAGAAGCGAGACAGAAGTTCCTTGGCAACGCGAGGACGCTTCCGGAGGTCTGCAGGAACGAGAAGGGTCTCCTGGCCTTCCTGGAGGAGATCGGGTGGCTCCGTTGAAGGAGAACCGTTGGAGAACGCACAAAGATACCGAAGAGGACTTCAAGTGCGGAAACGAGCCCGCTAAAGACTACAAGACTAAAGACTACAAGACTACCCTTTTAAAATCAGTGTATGTCCATTTATGACTTTCATCTATTGAATTTTCATTTGTAGCTTCCTTTGCTTCTGTGTCTGCCTTTTCATTTCCTGCAATATCTTGATGACTAGGTATCCATACTAAGGCAAAGGAATATCTATTTAGTAAAAGTTGTATTATTAACTGCTGTATTTCTTGAATGAGGGCATCCTTAGTCAATTTATTATTTAGAGCCATAAGACATGATTTGGAATCGGTATAAATAACATATTCATTAACAATAGATAACTTACTTATAATTTCTAGACATTTCAAAATTGCTATAGCTTCGCATACAAATATGGATGTTAAGTTCGGAAGTCTAAATCTATAATATTGGTTTCCATAAACAACTGCACAGCCTGATTTATTATATATACACGACCCATCTGTATAGAATGATTTATGATTCTTATATTTATCGTTAACCATTTCGAAGAATAATGATTTATAAATATAATCGGGGGTATCATCACGTATGTTCACTGAAAGTTCTAAATTAATTGGAAAATTTAATTCTTTCCATGGAGGATAATTCCCTATTATATTATTTCTAATAGAGGGAATCGAAAGATTGATCTTGGATATGTATTTAGAAACTCTAATTCTAAATGGCTGTGGTTGATTTGAATTACTGTGATATATAGAGTCTGATGTTCTTTTCCTATTATAATAATCATATGCTGGATTATTTGGTCGTGATAATATTCTTGCCGCATAGCTTACACTTAGTTCCTGTCTTCTAATAAACAATGGCATTTCTTCAGCTTCCGCTAAAATACTATCACAAGGACTTGTTTTAAAGGCTCCAATAGAAAGTCTTAATGCTGTGTTTTGAATGGATTCTAGGGATTTAAGAACTTTTAGAGTGGCTGAGCCATATACTTCACTACCATAATCAATTTTTGATCTTATTAGCGCTTTATAAGTCATAAGTAAACATTTCCTATCAGACCCCCAACTAAACGATGATAAGGTTTTAATTATATTTAATCTTTTCTTGCATTCCGATTTTAATTTTTGAACGTGATATTTCCAATTAAGTTTTCTATCAAAATTCAAACCTAATAATTTAATATAATTTGTGTTTTTAATAAATTGATTATTTATTTTTAAAGAAGATAAATCAACAGATTTAATATTTTTACGTGAGAAAATAATGTATTCAGATTTATTTATTGAGAATTTAAATCCCGTTTTGTTCGACCAATTTTGTAGGTGATTTAATGTTTGCTGAATTAGTTGAATAGTTGGATCTATATTATTCCCACTACATAAAATTGTCAGATCATCCGCAAATAGAAAGCCCTTTACTGGTTTTTGAATATTAGAAAAAACATCATTAATTGCCAAAAGAAATAATATAACACTCATAACAGAACCCTGTGGTACACCATTCTCCATTAAAAAAGAATTTGAATAAACATTATTAATACGTACGCTTATAGTTCTTTTGTCTAAAAAGTTTTTGGTAAAAGCTAAAATGTTACCTTTTAAATTATTTCGCTCCATAATTTTAAGTACCCTATACTTCCAAACCATTTCATAAGCCTTTTCTATATCTAATGCTACTGCTATGACATGATTTCCCCTTGAAAATGATGTCAGAATTTCATCCTCTAAGTTCATTAAAAGATCCAATGTTGATCTTGACTGCCTAAATCCATATTGAAAATGAGAGAATAAATTGTTCGATTCTAAATACCATCTTAATCTTTTGCATACAATTTTTTCCAGTATTTTACATAGGTTACATGTAAGTGAAATGGGTCTAAAGCTCGATGGAGACGAAGATAATTTTCCAGGCTTTAAAATTGGGATAACAAGAGCGTGTCTCCATTTATCTGGAAATACTTGATTGACCCACATAAAATTATATATATCCAATAAATAGTTTAGTCCACAATCAGGCAGTTTTTTAATAATTAAATTTGGGATGTTGTCTGGTCCAGGACTACTGTTACTTACTTGAGATAAAACTTGTAAGAGTTCTTGTTTTAAAATTTCATTATTTATTGGATTTTTATTATCATCAATATTTAAATTATTTGATTCTTGATCATTTTTATACAGTAAAAATAAAGGATCATAGTTGTCAGATGATGAATTTGATGCAAAAGTTTTTGCTAAACAGTTTGAAGTTTTATAAGGATCCGCGCTAAGTACATTTTTTGAAACTTCTAATATAATACTATCTTGTTTCTGATTAAATTTATTAATACTACGTATCTTTTTCCACACTTCATTTAAAGGAGTTCCACTGTTAATTGATGATACATATTCCTTCCAAAATGTTTTTCTAGCCTCTTTAAGCATTCTTCTAGCTTTAGCTCTTTTCTTTTTGAAGTCTATTTTATATTCAGAGTTATGATCATTTTTAGCCAATTTTTTAAATAATCTATAAGCCTTCTTTGCATCTGTTACCGCAATCTTACATTTTTCATTCCACCATGGAAGATAATTCTTAATGATTTTACCAGAACTTTGTGGAATATATTTTCTAGCAGCTTCATATATCATACTAGAAAATTTAGAGACGATTGTGTTTATATCGTTATTGTCAGTAATGCTTGATAAAATTTTAGGTAATTTATGAATGTTGTCTTTGATATCTTTCTGAAATAGTGACCAATCAGCGTACTTAAACTTCCATTTTTTAGCAATACTAACTGAATCACATGGGGCGTTATTTATTAGGGATTTTAAAATAATTGGGTAATGATCACTATCATATAGATCTTCAAGGACACACCAATCAAAATATGAAGCTATATTATGTGATGAAATTGACAAATCAATATTGCTGGTGGTTCCATATCGACTACTGAAGTGTGTAGGACTATTAGAATTTAGTAAAGATAAATAATCATGTGAATCCAACCAATTCGCTACTAATATTCCTCTTGAATCACATTTTTCTGAACCCCAATCGTAGTGATGACTATTAAAGTCCCCAACTAGTATAAATGGTTTAGGAAGTTGCCCAATTAACTCATTTAATTCTTTTATTGATAACTGATAGCTATTAGGGAGGTAAATATTACAAATTGTCATATTAATAGGAAATTTAATTTTAATCGCAATTGCCTCAATATTGGTATTCAAAGCGACTTGCTCAGATAAAGAACATGCTTTAATGAAGATAGCTACACCACCACTAGCTTTTGAATAATTTAGACGATTTTTAAAATAGTGCTGGTAGCCAGTTAATGTACCGCAAAAATTAGCAATAAAGTTTGTTTCTTGCAGGCATATGCAAGTTGGAGTTACCTTACTTATTAATATTTTCATGTATTCTAAATGTTTGTAAAATCCGTTAATATTCCACTGTAAAATATCCATTACAATTAATATATAAAAATAAACCTAATTAATTAATTAAATATAAATAATTAACTACTTGTACGTTAAACTTGTGATTCGTGTCCTAATTTTGAGTTTAATATTTCATTTAATTTTCTGTTGAGCCGAGAACATCTATTTTTTAAACTCCGGTTCATTTTCGGATGTAAAAAATTACTAAGGTTCACAAGCTCCTTAATATCACCAGTATAATCATAAACTATATCTTTAATATTACTCTGACCTTTAATTGAATCCAATAAACTTACAAATTGATCTATATCAAGTGGAGATAATATCTGTTCTTTTAATTCATTCCTTATATCTGTCCACACTTCTTTGTCGCTTCTTTTATCTTCAGTTTTTGCTTTCTTCTTCTTTTTATTTATAATATTACAAGAAATTTCTGCTTCCAAGGATTCTTGAGAAAAGTGACTACACGATGAATTATCAGTATCATATTCTAATATTTCATTACTATTATTACATTTGGATTCAATTTTATCAATTGGCTTATTACTCATGCTTGATTCACTAGTAGTAATTGAGTGATATCTTTTAATACCCTTATCTCTTAAAGTTGGAACAAAATCTTTAGGTATCTGAAAATTAGTATTTGGGGTAAAAGTTTCCTTAGTGGGTTTTGGGTTTAAGGTTTGCTCATCGATTTTTTGAGAATTATTTTCTTGAGAATGTTCCATAATAATTGTATTTTTTGGACAATTTTTTGCCAAATGTCCCATATTGTTACATGTGAAACATTTCAATGCATCACTTGTGACATAAATCCAGTAATTTGTATCCTCATAATTAATTTGAAATGAATCTGGTAAAAGTTTAATATCCTCAGGAGTCACAAATAGTTGACGGCGGAAGCTTAAAATATGCGAGTAACCTGGTTCAGTCATTCCTACTTTCATGAATGTTACCGGGCTCATTGGTGTTACTTTTAATTCATGTAATTTTTCCTCGATTATGTGATGAGGGATAATCGGACAAACATTAGATAATACAATTCGCTTATTTCGTGAAATGTAAGGTGAAATCTTCAATGATTTACCATTTAATTTAATTTCTTTATCCAATATTGTGTCAACTGAATCTTTACTATCTAGATAAATACATACCCGCGCATTTGATATTCTTGAAATAAACTTGATTTTGTTTGAATTTACCAGTGAGGAGAGAGCCATAATATACTCCCTAAGAGCGATTCCTTCTATAGATTCCAAAATAATTGCTTGATCTTTCTTGGGAAAAGAGATATTTGAAGTGACATTTGCGTAACTTTTTTCTTGAATAACATTATTAGGTGGGTTCGTTGGGGTTATAATTTCCATTTTTTAAGGAACTCCAGACAACACCTGGAGTTCCGTAGATACAAATAACATAAATACACGTGATAAAATTATTATTTAAAATTATTTTTATCCGGAAAAATTAAAACACGTTCAACTGTCATAGGCGTCAGTTGACATTCGACGTCTATTTTGTTTGTATATATATATATATATATTATACAAAAACATAAAAAATATTGCATGGCCACCTACCGAGCCTAATGTTGAATCTACTCGTAAATCGTTCAGAAAGCTACTAAAACATACGTAAAAATATTAATTAAAATCGTTTTAAGAGTTCAGTCACACTCAAAGAAGCATAATTATATTTTTTTATACGTGAAGAAAAATATCCGTTAATGAAATTGTACATCAACGTAAATAAGACTACATGTATAGTTGGTATGTTCTTTAGTAAAAGGACGGCTCTATCTGAAACGTCCATTATTTCTTGACATCACCATTGTAAGTGGGTGATTGATGTCAAATCTTTGAAATTCGGGACACTCTTTATTTTCGGCACACAAATAATTAATTAGGAACTGTCCGTAGTGTAAATTGTTTTATGGAAAATCTGTGTCGTAAGTCAGCCGAGGGTTTAAGTTTGTTTTATTTTGTTAGTAAATAAACGGAAAGTTTTTAGATAATATAACTTAATAATTTAACCATCGCGGATAGGTCTGTATAGCAGTTACTCATGGTGTTTTTTTATTAATGGAAGCGACTGCTACTGAAACAAATAACACTGCCTACAAGTAATAATACAAGAAATAAGAAAAAGACTAATTATACATTAATGAATTAAACAAATTTTATGCAGCTTTCTATCGCGTTTATTATTGACGATGGCTGCAAAGCTCTCGAAACGTCCAAAAAAAAAAAATTTAAATAAAATGAAAACCATAGTATACGCGATAGTAAACCGCATAAAATTTGTTTAATTCAATAATCAGTGTTCGCGCAATATCTAAGAAAATACTAGTATTATAGATTGTAAGACAGTTTAAGAAATAATTATCGCGAGCTGGCGTTTGTTAATTATTAAGTTTATTGATGTGATTCTAAAATGTGCATGTTTTTATAAAAAAAAATGGTTATTACTGTGATACTATTTTATATTAAATACTTTTACTACATATAATGCCGATTGCAAGCGTGGCAGCGCGTATTGACAGGTGTAGGTAAAATATATTACATGACAGCGTGGCCGACATGAAAGGACACATTCACCTCTTATCCACACTGAAATGTCGGTATAGAATAGAGCAAAAAGCATGACACACTCTGTTTCAAAGTCTCCTGCTGGAGGCCGACCGCGAGACTTTAATGGGAATGAAAATTAAATTCTTTCCCATTTGTCAAAAAGTTACACGGTTGCTGTTAGTGTCAAAAACAACGCTATTTGTTCGAACAATGAGTTTGAGGTTGAACTGTTTTTAAAAATGAACATCGATTTTTAGTGCGCTGCGCGCTCGCAATTTTTGTTTTAAAGCTCATTAAATTACTACGCGGTGGGCTCACTGGATTTAAGTTATAATGGACGCAACGATTAATACTATAATTTTAATAAGCTTCTAAAATAGGTCTTATTAGTTCTTAATATAATATTTAATACATTCCTATTTGCGGACCGGACGCGTAACTAAATGACAATGGACTTCGTTTTAACAGTTAAACTCTATTAATGAGCTTCAAAATTAAAATTGCGACCGCGCAACACACTAAGAATCAATGTTAATTTTCATGAATAGTTCACACCCATTGAAACTCATTGTCCGAATAAATATTTAAGTGTCAAAAGTTGTTTTAACACTAACAGCGACCACGTAACTTTTTGTAAAATGGGAATGAATCTAATATTCATTTGAGTTTCTTGGTCGTCCTCCAGATGTGAACAAGGCAGGCCCAGGAGAGTGTTTTCCGGTCAAATCGGAAACATCCATAAAGCTTTTTGAAGAAAATGGTGGATGTGAGGGAAGCAAGGGAGTTGTGTCAGGATCGTGATAAGTGGCGTTTCTTTTTCTCTGCCTATTCCCGTTGGAAAAGGGCAAGATAATTTGATTAATTGGTTGATATTAATAGGATTTATTATTATAATACAATGATAATAATTTATACAAGTAAACCATATCGAATAAAACGATATGAATCTACCGAATACAGTTTGAAAGCAATTAATCTTCTGTTAAAATAAAAATGGCAAGTCATTGCCGATAGAGTTTGTATACCTACTTATACTTTATGAATATTCTTTCGCATTCGTTAAGTGGATAAATTGATAAATGTTAACTGTTCGCAAAAGCTTATAACTAACGAAACAGGTTTTCTTCCTGCAAATGAATACTCTTGATTTCAATACAATGATTAAATAAATTATAAAATATCTTATTGTAATAACTAATAACACTAATAATAAACTAATAATGTTAAATAATTTATAAACAGAAACGTTTATATTAATTTTCTCAATTCACAAGAACTAGCGTGGCAGTGGCAGGACAGGGAAACCATCTAAATCTTTACAGGATCTTACTAATTTAATATGATACGAATATATTTCACTAATATACTCGTAGATCAAAGATGTTTTATTGAAATCTCGATAAATACAATTCACAGAAAATTTAAAGTGGGTGATAAAATAATGGAAAATATTATTAACATAAGGCTATTAATGAAGAGAAATTATTAGATGAACATAAACAAACTGACGCCTACAGACATCAATGGGCAAAAATCCAATTATTAAGTAAGGTGAGAGAAAACGAGAAAGTAATGAATGCCCCTTCATAATTTTTCAAACACCAATAATGTCAAACATAATTTTAATCTGCCAACACTCGAACTTATTAAAGACGATGACGATATAAAGAAACATAAAATAATATATAAATAATATGAACAATCAATCAATCAATCAATATATCACGCCTTATTCTCACAGGGATAGGCAGAGACAATGGAGCGCCACTTAACACGATCCTTTCATAACTCCCTTGCTTTCTTCACACAAATTCACACAAATTCTCTTCATACAGGCTTAACAATTGTATAGAAATTTACTATATATATATATATATATATATATATAAATATACTCTGTTTTATGTTATTTAAAAAACGTGTGTAAACAAAAATAACTGTGTATAATTTAATATGCACAAACATATTAACATATTAAATGGCGACGAGGCAAAATATAAAACAAAACAAAAAATATTAAAATTAACATTCAAAATATTAAATCCGCAAAACAAAGCGGATTTTAATACTTTAATAAACGGATTCGCACATTGAGACATGGCGTCGAACATTTTGTTAAACCCGTTTATGGAAAACGAGGATATCAGTTGTTTTTTGGAAAGATTGGAGCAATATTTTAAAGCAAATAATACAAAGGAAGACAGACAGGTAGCAGTGTTAGATATTGTGCTTATTAAGCGAAAATGTTTATGAAATTTTAAGAAACATACATGTGTTATCTAAGTCTACCCAAGGAGAAATCATATACGGAACTCGAAGGAATATTAGGGCTCGGATTTCAATAAAGTGTATCAAAATTCAGGAAGAGAATTACATTTGACAAATTGAGTCGGAAAACGACGCGGAATGTATATCCACATGGTACGCGCGAGTTAGAGAAGCGAAATGCCATTTTTCAACAACTCAACTCGCACCTGTGGGACGACTCGAACAATCGACAAGTGGAATGCTGCACCAACCCATTTGTTCTGCCCATTGTTAACCTTCAATCGATGCGCTAAGAAGCACCTTTGGCCGACAAGTCGACTGAGGCACGGCGACTGAGGCAACCGTGAACAAACAATTTTTTTCCAGTCGTCAGCACTCTTGGACCTCCTATTCATAAAACTACACATAAACCTTATTATATTATTGTGTGTAACAATTATCATCTCCTGTGAAACGGATTGGAAAGTTATGTTTCTAGTCCAGACATGAAATATACTGCGGTCGTTTAAGTTAGTGTATGGTAACAAACAGCTAAGGACTCATAGATCAACTCTTGCATTTGAATAGGACGTTCCTAACACTGAGCCAACTCTCTACAAAATATGTGTCTCTCTACAAAGGTGTTAAATAACTCTTTCTCCTTCTCTTATCCTAATCTAATCTAATATAACCAGGTTCAGGTACCTTATTTTAGTTCTAACAATATTTTTTTTGTTCATTGCCCATAATTTGTTAATTATTCTGTTCTCCGCAGCTGTTATCTGTAGTTCTGAAATCAACTTTTACAATATAGTTGTCAATAATAAAATAATATGTTAAATATTTTAACCCAATTAAAAATATTTAACAGAAAATAATGCTTACACTTTTGCAAAAAAAAAAAATACGACAAAAATCTCACGAATGAAAAAATAACGATTAGTTTACGATCGCCAGCCTTCATGGGATAGTGATCCCACCCAGAAAAAATGATATAACCCGTTTTGGCGTGACAACGTCTTATAAATTGGTTTGCCGGGTGACACTTCAAGAAACTGCGTTACGCTCCGCTCACGTTATGCGCTCACAATGAGAGCGAGTGAGAGGCACGCGTCCCTTCCACTCGGGCATGGTTAGCCCGCCTAAGAGCGAGAGAGACAGACATAAAAAGTGAAAGGCACGCGTCCCTTCCACTCGAGCACAGTTAGCCCGCCTAAGAGCGAGAGAGACAGAGCGAGAGAGAGAGAGTGAGAGAGATAGGCATACACACCGGTTCATGTCTTGCGCTTCTATTTCGCTTAGGCGCCTGTATACAACGCGAAGGCGGTGACTTCAACCAAAACGTGAAGTCTGATGACAAGTTTCTCAAATTCATTAAAGATACGTTTAATCTTGATTGCGTATCAAATACGTCTAAGTCTACTACGTTAAAAGGAACAACCATTGACTTGACATTTTCTAGGCACATTACAGCAGAAACACTTCCTTTCATTTCATATTTCTCCTATCATCGCCCTATCCTCAACAAAATCACTCAGATAGGAACAAGTTAAGTTGTAGTAAACGCTGTTTCATTGTACGCAAATGTATTGCAAGTTATTGTATGTATATTTGTATATAAATACGTATGTATGTGTAAAGGTAAAAATAAAATTTTGTTAATATGAAATTCAGTGCGAGATTCTTTGTATAAATTAATGTTTTAAATATAATTCTTTGTATAAATAAATGTTTTAATTTGTTACTATTATTTCATCCTTCTTCCTACTATACGAATGAATATTCACATTAAAATTATTTTACCACTCAAAGTCGTTGTCACGTAAAACTTTCGCCCGTATATCGACTTTACAGGCAACCAATTTTTTTTTTCAATAGAACAACAAAGGAAACACACTAATATTGCTTCCAGTTTGGATTAGAATAATAAATGAGTGAATAACGAATCAGCGCGTTGAGTCACCTCAATACTCAGTAACAACACTAAAAAGCAACAGCGACTCTTCATTAGGAATGTTACCACAATTCTCTGGACAGATACAGCTCTAGTTAATGGTCTGTCAAATGGCTTAATCTACCCTTTTGGTGACAATTCTCAAATGAATGGTTCCCATATCTTAATAGAAGACCGGCTTTCATTTACGCATTTACAATAATAGACTTGTTTTAATAGGGATTCTAAAGGATCACGATCATGATTCATTAGTTATTATACCTACTATTGTTTTGTAGTTAACCTTATCCTTAAGCTATAGCTTTGTAGTATAAAATCGATTACACACACACACACACAAACACACACACACCCTTACTTATATTATAAACGCGAATGTTTGTGAGTATGTGTGTGTGGATGGATGGATGTTTGTTGATCTTTCTCGCAAAAACTACTGAATGGATTTTATTGAAACTTATACATCAGTATAACACATGGGCTTTAATTAATAAACTTATTGTTTTAATAATAAATAAAATAAAAAACATTTTCCCATATAAAATTTATGCGTATAATATAATATAGTAAAATATATATTTGATGTTGATGTTGAGAATTAAAATAAATAAAAAATAAAAAATTCTTTATTAACATCAAATTTTACATTATAAATATGTCTGTCTGTCTTATAAATAGTGAGACACTGTGTTACAGGACAACCCCGTCTTTCCCTGACTCACTCAGCAATGAGATGTATATGAAAAAGTACAAAAGGAAAAAATTACAAAATAGGAAACAACAAAAATAAAAACAAAAAGATACATGCTAATCTTTTATACAGTAATAAATGCTGATAAGAAAATATGAGTATTTTACAATAGAAAATATTTATATATAATTTTTATTTTTGTGAGTGGTATGGTATTGGTGTATTTCATTTAATTACCTTTAGTAGGTTTTCTGTAAAATTGTAGTCTTTAGTATTTAACCATGTGGTAAGAGTATTTTTAAGTTTAAATGTAAGCATGGGGTATATGTTAAGTATTTGGTTTATGTTGTTATATAAGTATATTGATCTAAGCTGAAACTGTCTCCCTGCAAATGCTGTTTTGATTTTATGTGGATTAAGAACTAGGTCTCGTCAGCGTTTAGATGTTTTTTCAGGTGTGAATGTGGTTGTTTTATGTGTTCGTAGTATAGTCAATAATATGTATGATTGTCTGACAGTAAGTAGTTTGGTAGTTGTGTATAGCTCGTGAGTAGGAGAGCGATATGGTTTTGAGAATATGAGTTTTAGTCTCTGTGTTCTTTCTAACGTCAGGATTTTGGTAGTGAAAGTGCCACCCCATATGGGGATAGAATTTAAATTGTCAATTTTGGCATATCAGTAAAAATATATTGCTCAAAAACCTATGTTGTATTATTTATAAAGAGAAACGATTATTTTAATTTTAATAAGGAGAAAAATAAATAAGGAGGCCTGAAAAAGGCACGTACTATGTTACGAATGAGAGAAAACTTTATTCCCCTTCCTTTGCAACATCTCCCTTAGTACTTCGTACAGACTAGACATTTTTGGAATGTCCCTTCGCTGCGACTTGAATCACAGGGACCACATCGAGTGGGCCATTAAGACCGGGAGGTCTTAATGGAGGGAAACTTGGCATCCTGAACAAGGTGCGGTGGTTCTTCGCGCCAGAGCTTCGCCTGATATTATACAAGGCTCAGATTCTCTCTTGCGCGGAGTACTGTTCGCATCTCTGGGACGGCTCTGCCAAGTATCTTCTCAATGCCATGGATTCATTGCAGCGCCGAGCTGTCCAAATTAAAGGTGATGCAGAGGTCACGCGAACTCTGGAGCCCCTGCAACTACGCAGAGACAAGGCGGCTTTGTGGGTCCTCTATCGCCTATACCACGGCGAATGTTCCGAAGAGCTCTTTAACCTTGTTCCTACCTATTACGGTGTGAAGGACGTTCTACACCTGTAATACCCGCACAGGTCGGGGAAAGCATCCGCATTTTATCGACCGAATCGGCAGTCGAACTAAAATATTCGGTGCGTCTTTTCTTTGTAGAACAATTGACAAGTGGAATGCTTTGCCAGCCCATGTGTTCTCTCCATCCTATAGCCTTAATTCCAATGCGTGAAGAAGCACCTTAGGCCGGCATAGTGGCGGCGGCCACTATGCCGGTTATCTGACTCGGTTATTCCAGTCGTCGTCACTCTTGGACCTTCTCTTGCTTATCATCAGGCGGGTCGAGGCCAGATGTCGTGTCACAATAAAAAATTAAAAATGAGATAGTGAGGCACCTTAATAATTTTTCAAACACCAACATAATTTTAATTTCAATCAATTAATCAAATTGACACGCCTTTTTCCCATAGGGATAGGCAGAGACAATGGAGCGCCACTTGCCACGATCAAGTCCGAAATGTAAGCAGAAGGAAGGTCATATACATAAATACATACACACATAAAAATATATACATACATACAAATATAAACACATTTACCTACACAAATATACCTACATAAATAAATAAGTATACACATACATACATACATACATATTATATCTACCTAAAATGTTAACTTATTAGCAATATAAAAGGAAGATTATTCCACAACCTGGAGACAGTAATACCAAATGAATTGGAAAGGAACGCAGTGTGATGGGGAGGAATTGCAAGGATAAGGTTGTTAGAGGAACGAAGGGATTTATCGTTGAGAGAGCTGAGACCGGAAAACATTTCTTTTAAATAATTAGCTTCAAAAAGAATTGTGTAAAGAAAAGTAAGTGACCTGAGATTCCTGCGAAGTCGAATCGGCAACCATCTCAACTTAGATCTAAATTCTGAAATATGATCATACTTCCTCAGCCCAAAGATGAACCGAATTCCAGCATTTGAATTTACTATAGTTCCCAATTGACTATAGTTTCAGCTGTTTGGAATTATTCTATATTTATTTTTATTTCCGCCTGTCTTTTTTATATTAGTTATATACCAAAAAGGCATATACAGTCGAGTTGAGAACCTCCTCCTTTGTTATGACTGTGTTATAAACCTAATTTTACGCGGGTGAAACCGCGGGCACAGCTAGTTTTATTATATATATGTATATTTGTTAACGTTTTAACGACAATTACTTATGAAAACACGCATACGTGCCAATTTAAAATATGAACATAATACAAATAAAAATACTGTTGCTAACCGTTTTTTATTTCTTTCTTCTTGTTTATGGCTTTAGTATTTAACTTGCCAGTGTAAAAGTAAAAATATATGGTTCAATGTTAAAACATTGTCAAGTAAAGATGAAGATGAATCACGCGAATGATTCATCAAATAATGACGATGATAGTGATGTTGATGATGATCGTTTTAGTAAAGCGGCGGAAAGCCTTTACTAAAACTTCGGAAGGAGTCTTGGAGGGAACACGAAGAAACACGTTTCACAGCTTTAAAATACTTGTTTATACTTGATCAACTTAAAAATGATTACTGGATAACAATTCCACCATTATTACACATTAATATTTATAAAAAACACAAGCTTTTTAAATAATTCAAAATCGCGCGTCCTGTCACTTGCAGTTGCCCGCCAAAACTCCTTGCTAACCGTTCCGCGTGAGGCGGGACGTTCCGTTATCACGTCTCAAATATTGGCCTTTCAACGGCTAATTGTCCCTTTATGATAAATCTAGTCGAGGTAGTGACAATATATTTTTACTGATAGTCAAAATTGACAGTTTGTTTTTAATTCATAACATCCTCCCAGCAAAGAAAAGATAAAGTTGTAACATGCCCTTTTAAAGACCTACTCATTTATGCGCCCTATTTAGTTTTATTATATTTCTATGTAATTTTTTTATATGTAATAATAGTATTTCACGAAAATATCGTCGCCGTAGAAGTCAATAGAGCTATTCCACATTTTCTATATTCTGCGTAAAATGCGTTTGAAGTTGTTGAGTGCTTGAAATAATAGTATTTTTTGAATATAATATATTCAATATATAATATTGTGGTTTTTTAAAGCACACGCTTTAATAAGTCATATAAATCCGTGTGTTCTTTGGCCTTTTTAAAGACATTTTGTGTACTTAACTCGATTTCAATAATTTGTCAGTTAGACCTATTGACCTCCACGACGACGATATATTTCTAGTGTATAGAATTTCATAGCGAATCAGTAACAAAATTCGAATTTGAGCAGGACGATATCTACAGCTACAGATCGTTTTCACTTCTACCGGGGGTCCCGGGGCCCTCAGTTTTTTTAGTTTAACTAGTTTTTTTAATTCTATACTAAACATGCCTGCTTGTTTAGTATAGAAAATAGGCGACCAAAGTATAGTGTAAGGTGTATTAAGAGTACGCGGGCGATAAGAGTACGCAATGAAGCTAATGACAAACTGATCTGTCATCAACTAGCGTGGAAGTGTACAACGAAAAAAAAAAACAAAGGTCTGTTAAAACGGCGAAGTTGGGTAAGTTTAAGTTTTTATATGTAATTTGTTCTTTATTTATACCATTTTTAAGGTATTAGAACTAGAAATAGTCGTGTATTTCAAATGAAACCATTGTTGTTTTCGTATGCCTGTTCATCAAAAAGTAAACCAAAAATGACTTATAATTGTGGAGGTTGTCAAAAATTTTACAAAGAAGAGGAATAAGAAGAAGACTGAATTGAGTGCTCCAACTTGGTGGCATGAGATATGCACCGCCTATATGGGGATTGGTCAATTTATCTGCGACTTATGTGCTGATTAATACACGCGTACTCTTGTCGACCACCGTGCGTATTCTTATACATCTATATATGTATAAGAGTTCGCAAATACCATTTTGTGATTTATTGCTAATTACGCCAAATTTATTTAAGATAAAACTTTGTTTCTCAAAATTTAATTGTGTTATTAGGTATTCTTTCATTTATAACAAGAGCTGTTTAGAAACCTTAATTCATTTGATTTCTGTAACCCTATAATAAGTACGGTAAACCCTATAAATGTTTTGTGATATCAAAATGGAGTGGGGTGATAAAAAGAACCGATGTGATTGCATTACACAAGGTAGGTATGGAGCCAAATACAATTTTTGAAACTCTCCATACGCTTGGTATTAGTCAAAAGTTTGTGTACATAGGTACAATGAAGAAACCTTCTGAAAAAGATCTGACCGTCCACGTAATGTTCGTATGAAAAAGGCGAACAAAGCAATAAGGGAAAGAATTCGAAGAAATCCTGCCGAAAGCAAGATTTTATCTCGAGAGATGAAGACAGTATATTGGAATCATGTCGGATATTTTATAAGATGACTTAGGTCTTGCATTATCCAACTTCAGTGATAGTTTGGTGGGGTGTTAGATATGAAGGAGTGACTGAGCCATATTTTTGTGCAAAAGGTATCAAAACATCGGCACAAGTGTATTAAGATACTATTCTTGAGAAGGTAGTTAAGCCCCTTAACAGCACTAAGTTCAATAACCAAGAGTGGTCTTATTAGCAAGACTCATCGCTCGATCCACCCAATCTTGGTTAGAAACCAACGTTACGGACTTCATCAGAGCTGAAGACTAACCGTCCTCTAGTCCCGATCTTCATCAGGTGGATTATGATTTATGGTTTTAGTTTTAGATAGTATGGGCTGCTCTAAACGCCATGATAATTTGGATTGCCTAAAACAATTCATACTATTGGCAGTGAAGAATTTTCCCATGAAAAGAATGCGTGCTTCTATCGATAACTGGCGTCAACGTTTAAAGGACTGTATTGCAGCCAATGGAGACCACTTCGAATAATGTTACGTGCAATAGAAAAAAATGTTTTTTTCTTTGTAACCATCATATTGGCAAGACTAAGTATGTATTGAAGATATTGGGAAATGTTTATAAACTATTTTTTTAAGATTAGGTTGAGAAAAGAAAAGCGATAAAGAGGTGATAAAATTTTAACTCAAGTTGGACGAGACACGCGCCTCTAGAGGTTCAGAATGAGTGGCTCACCCTAGGAGAGATGTGTGTATCCCCAGCTCTGAAATGGCGAACGATAATGTATGATTAGTCTCCAGTCTTAGTAAAATTAGATACAATTAGATAAGATAGCTTAACGCATTCCAAATGTCACTGCCCGACCAGAGCAATCTGGTAAAGTGGGGGAAAGGTTTGGAACTGCGAGAAATATTCTGGTGGGGTGTGTCACTCTAATTGATTACTCGCAGCGACACGATAAGGTCCTGGAAATTACTACTTTGGTCACTATGCCGGCCAAAAGTACTTTTTCACGCATCGTTCCAAGGATCCAAGGTTATCGGGTAGAGAAGAACACATGGAATGGTAAAACATTCCATTTGTCGATTGTTCTACAAGACGCACCGAACTTTTCCAATTCGGTCGATAGAATGCATATTACGATTATTGTAATTAACGAGATTAAACTCTTTGATAAGCTTAATTCAATAGAGCTTACTTTTTAACATAAAAACATATTCACCGCCTATACTGCAGACTGCAGACCATTAAGCCATTGCGAGAGGCGGTGCCCATTCTGAAAAAGCTATTTAGCTCAAAGATTTATAGGGCCTTTAAAATACAGCTTTCGAAAAAGGTAATATTTTATTAATAATGTAAGCAAAATAAATTAATTATTATAAAAGTATTAGAACTGTGTATATGAAATTAAAATATAAGTAAATAAACTAAAAAAAACACGCCTAAAAAGTGATTTATCTGACCTTGACCTACCTGATGGTAAACAAGAGAAGGCATAAGAATGCCGACGACTGAAAAAACGGACGTCACTATGCTGGCAAAACAAATAATGAAATTATTGTATTGTCATCGGTTAATAATACGTGTCCAAAATTTCAAATCATACAGACCTCAGAATTCATAAATGTAAATATTTTATACATGAATAAAATCCCTGATACAAACCTCTAGAAGTGGGTTAAAATTAATTTGAAAGATTCCGTTACATAGTTTTACATACATACAAGTCAAGCTAATAAAAACGTGTTAATATTTCTAATAGGAAATTGTTTTAAAAAACCTAATATTTTTTTTATTATATTCTATATATTTGACGACACGTGTGGCGCATTGATTAACACGTCAGTACGTTACGCGTAAGTCCAGAGTTCGATTTTCGGTTATAGCAAAGATTTGTTTCATATTATTATTATTTCATATTATATTTATTTATTTTTATATTTATATATTTATTATATTATATTTATATTATATAATTTATTCATTTCATATTATTTACTTGATTTAATAATTAGATGAGTAAATTAAGCGTTTTTTTATCGAGAAACCGATAAAATTTAAAGTATATTTACTAAAATTAAACTATAAATAAAAATCTCATCTAATGACGTCACATCAGAGATAGTCCCTAGGAGACTGGCAACATTTCCCCTTTGTATGGCAAGGCTAATAGGTTGGCAGAAATAATTGCCAGCCTCCCTGTCTCTAGATTTTTTTTTAATAATTTTAACTGTTATTAAATTATAAATAAAACTATATTATTTAGAGACAATGATATTTTATTAAGAAAATATGTAGATATGTTATACGCGCTCCGAAAGAGGCGCGTTAAAACTATGCTTATAAGCAAACCTAAACTCAGTGTTGCCTGAAAACCTGAGCTCAGCAAGATATAGTATTTGTCTTTCTTTCGCTCTCTATCATTTCGTCCTACTTTCACTTCGTCGTGGTCGACCAATTCAACTCAACGGTGCCATTTGCGAAAACTAAAACTGGTGTATAAAACGTATTTACCTCATTTTGCCTAATATAGTCCCAAGGAGACTGGCAACATTTTCCCCTTGTATAGCGAGGCTAATTTTTATGTTGGCAGAAATAATTGCCAGCCTTTCTTTCTCCAGACTTCTCCGTCAGACGCTTGGACATATCCTTGGCCAGGCGCTATGTTTCGACCCTAAACGGCACAAACTCGTAATCATGTAGACTTGTAAGCTGTGATCGGAGGAGTGGTTTGCTTACCACTCTTAGAATGATAAACGAGTTGTCAAGGGATTTAAATTAAAATATTTATCCTAAATCTAGAATCTTTTTGTAATATTTAATTTCATCAAAAACAAAACTTGTGAAAATACCCAAGTCTCGCGACTCAGTTCTTCTACCGTAAAAAAGTTGTGAAATCCATGTAATAAATACCAAGTCGGTTGATTTATTCAGTCCCTACTAAGGGACCTTCTGTCTTAAGTTATTACGTAAATAGCTAATCTATAAAAAACTTGTCGTGACCACGTATAATTTAAAAATCTTTTATGTTTAAATAAATTAGATTGACTTGGCCATCGCATAAAACCACAATGTAACTCACAAGCAATACGTATTAAAGTAAATTAGATTATATAGTCGAGTCACAATAAACTTTTTTTTATTGTGACTCGACATCAGACCTTGACCCGCCTGATGGTAAGCAAGAAGAGGTCCAAAAGTGCCGACGACTGCAAACGGCTGACGCTCCAAACTTTTTAGATCGACTGCCGATTCGACCGATGCGGGTGCTTCGCTCGACCTGTGCAAATATTACGGGAGTGAAAAGACAAGTTAGGAACAAGGTTAAAGAGCTCCTCAGAACATTCTCCGTGGTATAGGCGATAGAGGACGCATAAATCAGCCATGTCTCTGCGTAGTTGCAGGGACTCCAGAGTCTATCACCTATAGTTCGGATAGCTCAACGCTGCAATGAATCCAGGGCATTGAAAAGATACTTGTCATAGCTGTCCCATTGGTGCGAAAAGTACTCCGCGCAAGAGCGAATTTGAGCCTTGTGAGCAGTAGGCGAAACTCTGGCGCGAAGAACCGCCGCACTTTGTGAAGGATGACAAGTTTGCGTGGTCTTAATGGCCGGCTCGATGTGGTCCCTGTAATTTAAGTCGCTGCGAATGGACATTCCTAGAATATCAATATCTGCCCGAATTACTGAGGGAGATGTTACGAAGAAAAGGAAGGACTGTAATTGCAAAATATTTTAGTTTTTACTTGATTTATACACTAAACACTATTTGTAGTTAAAATTTGAAGCTTTTATGTCTTCTAGAAGTGCCTTAGAGTTTTGATGATCAGTCAGTCAGTGAGTGACAAAATTAAGAACTTTGAAAATTCTTAAGTACTGGTTCAAATTCAATGAAATTTAAAATATACCGTGTTTATACAATGCTTAATTAGTTATTAGAAATACAGGCTTCTAATTGAATCCACAAAGAAGTTATAGGGGGTCAAAAATGGCCTGAACTGCCTCGAGAAAAGATAGGTACGGCCGTGTCGCTTTTATTTGCTCGTCTTGGCGGGGCACTGCCGTGCTCCCAGAATTTGGAATATATTCTTGCTTTTTTTCTGTTTTTTTTTTTTGCTCCGTTTTTTGAAGACCTTTCTGCAAGACTTGGTGGCACGATTATAGGCTGCTTTCAACTCATCACCCGGGCTTAAAATCGCGGACTTTTTTGTGAGTACTATTAATATATAGAACACTATTTCATATATCGTCAATAGTTTATGCAGCGCACGCAAAATAATGACCTATATATTATAGATGACATTTTGATACCTTAGGTTACATTGTTGTTTAGTAGGACGGATCTCTAATTAAAAAATAATAATAATATAGTTTATGTTACCCGGCGAAATGTAGCTTTCTAACAGTCAAAGAAGTTTTAAAATCAGTCGAGTAGTTTTTGAGTTAAATCAGAACATACAAAAAAATCTTTACTTTTAAAATTAATATTATTAAGGTATAGATATTGAAACAAATCTGTTATTAAATTTATTTTTTCCTCTTTTTTTTCTTCTAATATATTTTATTAATAACATGATTTAAAAAAAATTAATACAAATTCTTGCTTAAAGTGTAAACAAACCCAACCTGCCGGTGTAACATCCGGTTATGGTCCATTTATTTTCGGATTTATCCGTCTGAGGAGGCTTAAAACAGAGCTAAGAAATAGGCCCCTCACCCTAATCTCATGAAATACGCTGCGGCTTGAATTGTTTAGGCTGTAGGCATGTGACGCGTTGATCCTAAGTGAAAATTCCTAAATAATCAAGATGCTTCCTTCTTCCTTTTGTACCAGGACTCTCAAATGTCTAAGTAATTACTGTAATATATTTTTGGATTTTGTGGTTAAATGTAGAAGTTTATTATAGGTTTTGTGTATAATATAAATGGACGATTTACCTTTTGTAACGACATAGCTCGTAGGATTTTCAAGCTGAAATGCCAATGGGCTGGTCACATCGCTCGAAAAACCGATAACCGATGGGGAAGAGAGATTCTAAAGTGGAGTCCACGGACCGGCAAACGTAGCGTAGGTAGGCCTACTACTAGGTGGAATGACGACATAGTGAAAGTCACGAATAACCAATGGATGCAACTGGCATCTTGCCGTTCGAAATGGTACAACTTAGACATATAGTAACTATTTACATAACAAATGTACTCAAGATATCAATATTGAAATAAAACAAAAAAATTACTAAAAAAGTACTGATAATTACCACAAAACAGATATTTCGTGATAATTACCTACTAATATTATCGTCAATTGTTAAAAAGATTCATAATATCTATACACAGTTATTGTTTTACTTGGCACCGACTTAAAAATTATAAAATAATTGATTAATCATTTATATTCAACTAAATGAAAATACGTATTACTTTGTGTAAAGTAAATTTATTTTTGCTTTTAGTTTCATGTTTGAAGTCGGTTTTTTTTTTGTAATATAATAAAATATATACTAGGTAAATTCATTTTACTCAGTGTGTAACTAAAGAAGAAATAAGGAATGACTTTAGTCCAGTACCAGTGACTTTAGTAAGAAACATTCAATGGTATCGCTTAGATTTTTAAAGTAAGTAAACGCTATCTTTTCCATTTTTAGTACAGGATTTTTTATCTCCTACATACGTTATTACTAAAGACCATTATATTTGCATAAAAAAACAAAGTGGGCAATGTTGGCTAAGAGTCTAAATAATTTTGCTCGCCAACAAAACCTATCTAATATAGATTTAAAATAGATTTTGCCACAACAAAACATGCACATAAACTTATAGTTGCAGGTGATAATTGATTTTAATAAAACTTTAATTTTAAACGCAAATTTTAATAAAGTTAATAAATAATTTAATAATTCGATGTCGATTTATTATTATAATAAAAGAAACTAGAAAAGTTCGTACTTTGTAATGAAAATTAACTTTTCCTAGTATAGGATGCAGTTTTTCCCCTTGTTACCGTGATTGGGTAATCGCCAAAAGCTGACGTCGCGTCGTGACTGCGACAAAGGAATCTATTTCAACATTGTTTGTGACTTCCAATTTATTCCTAAGTCTGTACAATCACAAGATGTTAGAGAGGAACGAAACATTTTGAACGAAATTGTAGCTATTTATTTTATCCGATACAAAACCCAGAGTTTATGTGAAGTTTTTGAAAATGCAATATTTACAATTCGTTAAATATTGGTCCACTAAAATTCCACGACAAGCGAAGTCATTTAAGTCTAGTTTTATACTATTATGTATATATTTTTTTTAGTTACAATAACAAATTTAAAAACTAAGCCTTAGCCACAAGCGCTTATATTTGTAGTATTTCTATGTGTTTTATTTATCTTACAAAACACTATTTTTTAAGGTGACCTTGAGGTGTATACTGTGAGTTGTATACTTGAGTTGTATACGTGTGTGTAGTTACGAGAGCGGATAGGATAAGAAACAGTGCGCGATAGATGTGAAGAAAGAAAAAGTATATAGTGAAAAGGATTGATTGACACATGGAATGGTTTGGGCACATGAAAAGTATGAGTGAAAGTAGATTGACGAAAGGAATTTGTAAATCTGATGTGGATGGATGCGTTAAAGCAGGCAAGCCCAGGAGGGTGTTTTCCGACCAAATCGGAGACACCCTCAAGAAAGCTAGGTTGCCTAGTGCCCATAACCACAGAGCCTGTATGTAGAGAATTGTGGATGTGAAGGAAGCAAGAGAGTTGTGTAAGAGCGCCACCTACCACGATGGCGCTCCATTCCTATCCCCATGCCTATCCCTGTGGGAAGGAGGCGTAACAATTTGATTGATTGATTGATTGCTCTACTCTTCAAAATATGATTTGTTTTACATAAATCATTAGTTTGAGAGAAAATTTAGTTAGTCGCTTTAGCCCCATAGTTGCATTAGCCTCTAAAGTTTACTACAAAAATAATGAAGTACGTACGCGTTTTCCAAAATTCAACCCTTACGAGGGTAAAATAGGAGGTGGAAGTTTTAAATAAACGCACAGGCCAAACCCTCTAGATACTTAAAATTTCGCATACGTATACCTCTTATGACGTAGGCGTCCACTAAGGATTTTTCAAAATCCATAGGGGATGTAAGTCTAATTATACAGAACTTTATATTTCGTTAATTTAGAAATAAATTGCTACAACATCAAGGAGTTTTTATTAAGATCACGTTTCGGGATCAGCTTGTAAGTTGCCGGTTCCATCTAGGCCGGCATAGTGAATGTGATTGCTACTCACAGTTATTGAATTGTAGTAGCAGTGACATTCATTCATGGACCACACTTTGGCTTAACATCAAGCGGGGTGCTGTCATATGTCGAGTCTCAATAAAAAAAAAAAAAGATAAAGATCGTTTTTTACAGTATGTTTTTTGGTTGCATAGATAATTTAAAATATCAAATACGCGAGACGAAGTGAGCACGGGTCAGCTAGTTTAGATATAAGTCATTACTAACCCATGATATGAATAAATAAAAAATAAACAAATAAAATAAGAAGTGAGAACCTTAACACTTTTTGATGCAAATTTTTGATGCAAAGTGCGACGGCGACGTAACATTAAGGAAAGCTTTTTACTATGCTTCGTGATGTTAATTTCACGCAACGCTTCGCTTCGAGCGACGCAAATATATTACAATTTTAATAAAAATTGCCTAAATTTCCTGTTTTAAAAATTCTGTGAATCAATCGATCAAATTGTCACGCAGAGACAATGGAGCGCCACTTGCCACGATACTCGTACAATATATATTGTACGAGTATTATACTCTTACTATCAAACATAGAAAGGAAAATATGTGAATTAAAATCTCCTAAAAAATAATAATGTAATCAATCGGAAGTACAAATCACTCAACAATTTATTTATTTAGAAAAGCAAGCAGAAAGGCAAGTCGCCTTTTACAATAAATGATTAACTATATACAAATTATTTCACTATCAAAAACATAATTTAAATATATTTTTATAATTATTACATACTATTAAAAATAAACTTATTTATTATACACCCAGATTTCACAATATTTCCCAATCTCCTGCAAGTTCTTTAACTGTTGTACGAGGTTTTGCCTCTACCGAAGGCTTTAATTTGACATTATGAAGAGCCGTTTTCGCCCACAACCTCATCATCTTCACGTGTCTAATCTTTATCATGATTTTTTTGGAATCAACATTGTGTGTACGCTCGGTAGTAACTCCTTCGCCAAAAGCGCTATTAATGTTACGACTTGCTTTCACTGCACTGCTTTGTGAACCAGCTTAAACATTTATAAAAATAAATGCATTAAAATGTCATATAAACACAACAATAAATGCAAAAATATGCATTAAATAATTATTATTATAATAAGATCAAATAAATCACTAGAACCTAAACAGATTTTTTATTCATTAACCTGATATAATTGAACTTAAGTAGAGTCAAGTTAAGTTCCTTTCTTAAGTATAGAGACTATGCCACAATGCTGACTTATTTCTATGGCTTTCATTGAACTAAATATGTTTTATTTAACTATGTAATTACTTCGCATTGTTTACGCATGATACAATAAAATGCTAAGCTCTTCTTTGTTCTGTGTAATTTATACAATAAATGTTTACTAAATTTGGTATAAAACGTTATCAATGGAAAATGATCATTTAGATTTGTTGTACGATTTTGACAATTATTTAGGTTAGCCCCATCTCACATCCAAGCGAATTCGTTAAACGCGGGAAGTGCGGCGATTTCTGCTGAGAACCTCAAGCTGCGCAAATACGCCAACCTCGGGACTTGGTACGAATTTGCGCCGTTTGGGGTCGAGACAATGGGCCCTTGAGGACCTACAGCTAAGCGCCTGGCTAAGGAGTTGTCCAAGCGGCTGACGGAGAAGTCTGGAGACAGGAAGGATGGCAATTATTTCTGCCTACGTATTAGCCTTGCTATTCAAAGGGAAAATGTTGCCAGTCTTCTTGGGAATATTTCTGAAGTCACGTCATTAGATGATATTTTTTATTTATAGTTTATTAATTAATCGTAATTATAAGCTATAAGTTGTTAAAATGTAGTTGTAAATTATACGTGGTAGGCAGACAGTTCATAGTCATTTTCCAGCCTGCCGATCCGGGATATCATCAATTAATCAAATTGTCACACCTTTTTCCCACAGGGTATAGGCCGAGATTCCAGATTTAGTTAAGGATACATTTTCTATGCTAACTGTATTATTTTATTCACTCCTGTGTGCGCCTGTAATACTAATAATAATAATAATTTTTATTTCAGACTCATGTCCATAATTTACAAGAATAATAATTTACATTTAATTTGTGTAATGGTTACACATATTAGAAATTACCCTAATTGTTTTTTAAAATTAATTTTGATTGTGCAACATGTGTAAAAATGCGCTGTAAAAATAAATAAATAGTGTAAAGAACGTTTGAAAGTTTCCGTAATAGGCTGACATAGGGCATAGGAATTGCAGAAAGTTTTCTCTGGCAGCAGTTGTTTCCAGAAAAAAAATGGTGTGCTGTCCCAAAATCAATGGCGCGCGTCATATATACCGGTGGCCAACCAAACGTGATAAAAAGGTGAAAAAACTTTTTACTTAGATTTTGATAGTGTTTATCACGTTGTTTTATTTTTTTATTTTAATTTTTTTATTTAAGATTAATCATATATAATTGTTAATTTTATTGCAAAAACTGATGTGGCATTTTGTGCGAACTTTTATAATCTGTCAAACTTTTTTTTCTAATTCTATTTGTCTAATACTTGATAATTTTTTTTTTATTGTGACTCGACATTTGACATCGACCTGCCTGATGATAAGCAAGAGGAGATCCAAAAGTGCAGACGCTTGAAACAACCGAGTCAGTACACGGCTGTCTCAGCCGCCGTCACTATGCCGGCCAAAGGTGCTTCTTCACGCATCGCTTGAAGGATCCAAGGTTATAGGAGGGAGAAAACACATGGGCTGGCAAAGCATTCCACTTGTCGATTGTTCTACAAAGAAAAGATGCACCGAACTTTTTAGTTCGACTACGGATTCTGTCGACAAAATGTGAATGCTTCCCCCGACCAGTGCGGGTGTTACGGGTGTGAAAAGACGAGATAGGAACAAGGTTAAAGAGCTAATAATTAATATAACTTGATAACTGAATCAAGTTGTAACTTAGAACGAAGTTACATAAAAGCCTACAAAAAATGGCACTGCTTTGTAATTTTATTATTGTAACTGCGTAAATCGGAACGCAAAATTTTCATAAACAAAACAATGTTTACCTATTTATCACGTTTTGTTGGTCCTCAGATTAATGTCGTGACACAATAAAACAAATGACAACACTAAAATTAAGACGGCCAATGACTAATATAAATTTTTATTTACTTGTGTTATTGAATAATAAATGTTGAGGAACATATTATGTTATAGAATCGGCAATTGGTTTTTACATTTTAATATATATCATACATACTACCTTTTTAAATTACAATAAGATGATTTAGGTAGTAGGTACTAATTATAAGCATAGGAACAACATATCTATAAATATAAAGTTTAAAAAACAGTCAATCAATCAATCAAATTGTCATGCCTTTTTCCCACAGGGATAGGCAAAAACAATGGAGCGCCACTTACCACGATCCTTACACAACACCCTCGCTTCCTTCACAATTTAAAAATTCAGTCATAATTCACAAAGTCAGATTCATTCCATTATTCAGTCATCTACAAATGAATAATGATATAACTTCTTCCAACTCATACTTGTAAGTATACATTTTTGAGATATTTTTTTAACTTAGATTTTGCGCGAATATTGATTAATGAATTGAACAAAATTTATGCGGCTTACTATCGCTCTATCGCCAATAGGACGACCAACACCTCAGTCTCTCCGTGACCACGATGGCTGCAAAGCTCTCGCCGCGTGGGACGCTTAACAAGGTCGCATGGATGTGTGTTACTGATAAAAAGTGCCATGTGTAGCTTTAATTTTTTTTATTATATTTTTATTGTGGCTCGACATTTATGTTATGGCACGAATTATGTTTTGACTGATCCCTAAACGCGACTAAGTCACTTCAGGGTCTGTATACTTGGTGATACTACACTGGATTGGCAGACTGGGCACCACTGTCTACCACTATTTGACAACCAAACCAGTAGCAAATATCCGTCTCTTTTTTTATTAACAAATATTTGTATTATCAAATAGTTCTAAATATTACAAATAAAAGCTACAAAACAAATATTTGCTTCAACCGGGAATCAAACCCGGGACTATAGAAAGTTCTCGATTTGATTAGGGATAAATCTTTTCATCATCTCTGATTTAAAGGCAGTATAATAGTGAACCTTGATGTTGATGTTACGTCTTGCCTCCATATCCACAGGAACAGTAACGAAACCTGATGTGGATGGATGCGTTAAACAAGGCAGGCTCAGGAGGGTGTTTTCCAACCAAATCGGAGATATCCTCATGAAATCTGGATTGCCTAGTGTTTATAACTGTAGAGCTTGTATGACGAGAATTGTGGATGTGAGGGAAGCGAGCGAGTTGTGTCAGGAACGTGGCAAGTGGCGCTTGATTATCCCTGTAGGGAAAAGGCAATAAATAATAAATGCAAAATAATGCAATAAACAAGGATATGGGACACTTGATAAAAGAATATGGAAGAGTAAGTTGTGTCAGTAAAATTATTTGCACATAGATTTCAGTACAAGATTGTGTGAGGCTTTGAAATAAATTGGAAACCACAAACAGGGTAGGAGTGGCTGGCTTTCGATGTTCAAAGTTATAGCTGACCGCTTTTGGCGATCACCCAAAAGCTCGCATGAAAAGAACTTAACCTACAGCTAACAAAATAGACGTGTATTTGTTTCCCTGAATCCTAACTTTTTTCAGTTACGATTAGTATTGGTTATTAACATGCCTTTTGCCAATAGGGTCACGTGTCAAAGAAGTCACAGAACTTTAAAAAATATTTCAGTGTTTTTATTTATAAATATTAGTGCAAATATGATTATTCAAAAATAATTGTAGTATTTAATATTACATCAAACATTAACTGTTACTACAAAATATATTTAAAACAATGTTTAACTATGTGGTTAGCTGAACATAAACTAAATATTTAATTGAAGTTTTAGCGATTGTATACCACAAAATCATATTTATTTCTTGTTTATTCAGACATGTGTCAATACAAATATTTTTATTTACGTGTAGCAATACTGCTAAATATCATTTACCCGGTCTCAATCTCTATAGGACATTTCGTTCTATACATAATTACAAAAATATATTCATTTTTATTAACCCCCGATTAAAAAAGAGAGGTGTTATAAGTTTAGCGCGTCTGTGTATTTGTGTGTCTGTCTGTGGCATCATAGCTCCTAAACGAACGGACCGATTACGATGCATTGTGCTATTCCTCATTCTATCCGCTATCGTCTTTCTACATACACTCCTAAATGACCACATTTTGACAGCATTAATTTAACTCTCATGCTTCTTTTGCCACGCCCAACATTCACTTCCATACATTAATGTAGGAACAAGTACCGCATTATGATCAGCCATTCGTGACTTCGGACTTTAGTTAATGGTTTAGTTCCGTGGGGAACAGCTAATAATTAATAAATTCAAATATAAACTAATAAAATTTGTATACAAAAATACACAAATAAACATATTTTATGTACTCGTAGATGATTAAATGTATAGTTTAAATAAATATTATAAAAAATATTTTATTTATGTATTGAGTATTGTTACAAATCTTCGTCATAATATCTGTTTTCACTATCTTAAGGTTGGTTTTCTGCAAGAGATAACTTTTAAGTAATAAGGCCGCCATCATCATGTTTTATTGTCATTGTATTTCCGTTTTGTGCAATAAAGAATTTTGCTTGTCTGTAAATTTGTTGGTAAGTATATCATGAAATAGATATAAATGTAAATTTAAACACAAATAGCATAACAATTTTCCACGACATGGCCACATTGGGTTTGGAAGAAGGAAATATTGGCAAAGAACCTGGATTTATTATACAAATGGTTTCTGCGATGCCTATATAGGTCACCTGCAAGAATAACTGATCTATGTGTTTGTACACTTCTAAAGGTGTTTTTACAGTAACTACAATAATTTCACATAAAATCGCGTTTATTATTCATAATTCACCAACAATTGATACGCCTTAATTTATTCAGGGATGAAAAACAACTAATGCCACTTACCACGACCCTAATCCGATGCCACTCTCGCCATTACATACTCTCTCTTTCTTTACTTGTAGAATTCTTTTTTAAACTTCAAATCTAGGATCAATCATCTCTCTTGTCAATTTCTTTCCTATACGAATATTAATATAAGAGTGGCATGTTTGGTCGGTGCTCATTTGCCCAATCTTTCGACGTTGTACCTTGAAGTCTTATGTGATTAAAATAATAGGTCATAAGTCTGATTTGATTCCCGGATGGAACGAAGACGGACGGGCCTGGTTATCAAAGAGTGGTACCTAGTCTGCCGATCCGGGGTAGTACTACCTACCACTTACAATAAATGAAATAACCATCAAACACGTGTCGGGTATATTTGTTTAGAAAATGGAGCAACATATAGATAGCACTGTAGTTTGTGATGCTCTTTCTATAGAAACTATAATGCTTTCACAAAAAGGCTTGTTTACTTTGGTACTTTGACATTTTATTTATGTCTGTAACGAAAAAATCCTTTTGCGTTCTATCAAATATTGTTTGTATCTTTTATTTATTTTTTAGGACTTTGTAGGTTAAGCGTTGGTATCTGTTTTGTTAGGTTTATACCGAAAGTTCAAATGGTAGGCAGACATGAACCATCTTTTAAAGAAGCTTAACCTTCCAAGGACAACCGTGAGTATATTTTTAAACCTAATGTTAAAGGTAGCGTTAAAGGTCCCAATAAAGTCTTTGAAGGGGCCATCTAAAAATATTTGGTTAGAAAAAGTAAAGGTAGTGGAGGAGTTTCTAGTCGCAAGTGCGGAAAATTATATTGCTTTTGTTTCTGTCAATTTATTTATTTATTTAAAGCATTTTACATTGTTCATATAAATATATAAAGCCCTAGAATATGTAGAATATTATTTTTTTATATTTCCCTATATCTCCTAAATTAGGCTTTTTATTATTATGACTCGACCTTCTGACCTTGATCTGCCTGATGGCCGACGACTGAAAAAAACCGAGTCAGCTCGCGGATGTCACAGTCGCCGTCACTATGCCGGCCTAATGTGCTTCTTCACGCATCGCTTTGATTTAGACGTACCTTCGTAATTTGACTACATTTATTCTTTATATCGAAAGTAAATCAAAGAAAGCTATAGCGATCTATCTTTGATCCCAACATCACGTATGCGGAGTAAATCTAACATTGAATCGGCAAGGAAAACCTCTGACTCAACGAAACATTTTCAATTTGAACGTGACATACTTTCATCGTGGGTTTACTTACGAAGGAATTTTGTGTTTACATTACTTAATTATATAGAAATATACGAATCTCTAAAAAAAATAAGACAAGTTCTATTACCAAAATAAATAAAGATAACGTGTTAAATACTTAATTTTGAACTATTTAGAGTAAAAATATTTAAGAAGTTAATGGTTATTCTTCGTAGATAAAGGTACGCTTGAATTTTTTTATTTTTATTATTATTATATTATTATGACGCAAGACTACATCTGATCTCTACTGCTTGCGTGATAGTAGCGCCGGCTACAACCGTAAAATGAGACGGTTGTTGCAGTCGTTCAGTCGTTGTCACTATACTGGCCAAATATTGCCTGATAGTAAGCAACGGAAGGTCCAAGAGCGCTAACGACTAAATACTAACTCAGTTAACGGTTTTTATTGCTGTCACTATGCCGGCCAAAGAAAAGTCCAGTTTACAAGTCAAAAGGATGTTACATACTGATTTTAATCAATTTCATTGTGACGGATATATTATGACGCAATTGCAGCAATTAATGTCACGCACTATGATCTCAAACAATACTAAAAACTATAATACAATAGCATAATAGAAAAAAGATAAATTGTACGAACATATAATACCAAATTAATGCTTCCTAACGACATTATTATTGTTAAATTTCAAAACACCATTTTATAGAAGCTAATGAGCTTTTCATAGCTTACATTTAGTCTAGCAATAATTTCATACTCACAAAACGAAAATATCATATTCTCGTTAAAACCTAAATTAAAAAATATATTTTAACATGAAGCAAATGATACTCGTATTAATAATATTTTTAACAAGAATGCAAATAATATCTTCGGCATACGTGAATAATTTGACAATGGTGAAACTTTGCGAGAATCCAACAACACCATACATAAAGGACAATCCTGTAAAATTAATCATAGAAATAACTAGAAAGAATGAGAAGAACTTTGTAAAAGGCAACGTCTCTATAAAAGAGTCCGAGCCTACCAAGCATTATTTGTGGGGTCTTACTGCTTATTTTAAAGACAAAACAAAATTAAAGAAAATAGTTGAAAACAATGGGTTTACATGCAAATATCCATTATCATTCACAATATTACTTGCGGCTAAAGTTTCGTTTGACAGAGCAAGTTGTAGAATAAACAAAGGTTTTTATAAATTCGATAGTATTGATGTGAATAAAATTGATCATGCATTTAGTTTGATACCAGCGAGGTCTCCAGGAAAAAACATATTTATAATTACTGTATACAGTACATCCGGAACGGTTCTTTGTTTAGAAGTGCATAGCGATATTGTATTTGTTAAAGGTAAAAATTAATTAGGAGTCACAACTACTTACAAGTGTACAAAATTGAGTGTGTACAAATGGAAACTATTTGAACAAATTAGAAATATATAAAAAGTATGTATTATATAAAATAGAATGTTGTAATTATATAAGTTTATGTACATATATGAGCCTTTAACTTTAACCAACAAGGATTGTGTTCGAATAATGGATTAATAATAAAATTAAATATAATACAGGATAATAAACTGAATTGTTAACACAACGCATGCCTTCAAGTACAACAAAAATGTTTTAAAAAGGAGTTTTTTTTATTGTAACCCAACATATGACATTACCCCGCCTGATGTTATCTGGATGGATTTGGTTTCTGATAGTATAGTTTAAATAACTGGACGAGCCGTCGCATACATGCCTGCCAAGTTGATACTTGTCCATAACTGTAGAAAATTGTAGAGTGAGGGAAGCGAGAGAGTTGTATCTTACCCATAATTACCAGACTTGGCAAATAAATACCAACTATGTATTGTTAATCGATCAAAGTTTCACGCCTAATTCCCACAGGGATAGTCAGAGACAATGGAACGCTACTTGCCACGGTTCTGACGGTTCTGGTAGTAATGGGTAAGAGACAAATCTCTCGCTTCCCTCACTCTACAATTTTCTTCATACAAGCTCTATGATAATGGGCATTAGGCAACTTTCTTGAGGATGTATCCGATTTGGTCGGAGATTACTCTTCTGGGTCTGCCTCGATTAACGCATCCATTCACATCAGATTTATAAATTTCATTAGTCAATTTACTTCCACTCATCCTTTTCATGTGCCTAAAGCATCGCAGCATACCTATGTCAATCCTTGAGCGGATAGAATGTGCTATTCCTCTTTCTATCCGCTATCATTGTATACACTTTGATAGCATTTCTACAGCGTTAATTCTACCTTCATGCTTTTTCTGCCATACCTAACATTCACTTCCATACACTAATGTAGGAACAAAGTACTGTACTATTACGACAAGTTTGCATTACAACTACATATTTGTAATGAAATGTATACATATTACATATTTAATTAAATTACATAAATAACATATTTTTTTCTATTTGGCGTTTCTGAAAACAAATAATAATATGTACTATGTATATTAAATTTAATTTATTTAGGAATATTTTACTAATTGGGTTACCTTGTGTGATATAAGCCGATCAAAGTTCAGAAATTTGTAAATATACTTTCGAAAACCAGTCTTATTTTTGTACAGGAAGTCCCAATTATCCCGAAGGTTTTATTCGTATAGCCAAGGACCGGACTGGCGGACCACAAAAGGTCATAATGTATTATCGCGTATATGTTTTTTAAGCATTTATTATTAATAATCAAAATCAAATTGTCACAACATTTTTCCACAGGGATAGGCAGAGACAATGGAGCGCCACTTGGCACGATTCTGACACAACTTGCTTTCCTCACATCCACATTTTTTTTACACAAGCTACGGTTTTAGGCACTAGGCAACCCAGCTTTCTTTCGCTCTATTATGACTCGAAATAATATGTATTCAAATATTATGATAGCCCCTGAATAGACCCTGAATTTAACCAATTGCAAGTAGCAGTCGCATCTACTGTTCAAGGTAGTACCACACTTGAAAGTGGTAGTACTACCCCTGGTCGGCAGACTGGGTAAACGACCACCAACCTATAACTCCAATTCGGATCAAAATCCAGATTCGGATCAATATCTGCCTCTTATTAACCGACTTCCTAAAAAAATCCTAAGGACCATCATTGACCGATTTCGCCGTCTATTATGGATTGAATTTAAAAATTATATTTTGTTTGCGAGGGTATACTCTCGTGGTGGTCACATTGTCATCAAGTCAGGATTTAATAAGGGGATCTCAAAACAAATATATAGCCATAGAGAGATGTTTGTTTGTACTCACTCAAATCTAATGTAATCTATTCATGATGGTGTTTGAGTATGAGAGTCATCACTATATGCTGTTGAGGTGCAGCCTGATGATAAGCTGAAGGTCAGTCCATGGTTGCATTGACCGTAAATTAAAACAAAATCCAAAGAAGTATGTGGTTACTTTAAGCGAAGCGTAAAAAGCACCTTTGGCCGGCATAGTGACGGCGACTGCGATAACCGCAAGCATGTCACATATCGATTATTAATTAAAAATAATAAAAAGCACGTATTTAAAGATAAACCAATACAGTTCTTCTGATAATAATGTTTATTAAAATTCAAATTACGCTTGGATTTCACTATAAAATTTGTATAATAATAGCCTATTAATTTTAATAAAGACAATTTGAATATCAAACTGGCGTATAATGATCAGTGTTTTATTCACAATTAATATAACCATCTGAATTTGAAATAATTTATGAAAATATTATGAACAGTTCAAATATTTAAATGTTTTATAAACTACTTAACGATGTTAAAAATTATTTTACTAATAAATATAAATATAGTTTTGGGTGGAAACCCCGGTGATTACGTGAATAATTTAGAAAGTGTAGGTACTTGTACAAATCCATATCCACCATACATGAAGAATAATCCAGTGAAGTCAACGGTTGAACTATTTCGGAAGAATAACAAGACTCTGGTTCGTGGCAACATAACTATAGGCGATTCAGAAATAACAAAACACACCAAATGGAGTTTAGAAGTGACATTAATTCAGAAGAAAAAGAACATTACAATAATAAAAACCAAGAACATATCATGTCGAAATCCTTTACCTTTTTCCGTCTATGTAACGGCAAAGATACAGATTAATCCGAAAACTTGTGAGTTAAAAAAAGGGTTCTATAAATTCAATGAAGTTGATATAGATAAGTTAGATCATGCATACAGTATTATACCAGTAAAATCAGGTGGAAAACAATTATATTTAATTAGCATGTACCATTTAAATGGAACACTGTTATGTTTTGAAGTATTAAATAACATTCAATACCAAATTGGCAAATTAACTGACATCTAACAAATATTCGAAATGTTTCGCAATTTAGGAATTAGGAAATCTAATTATGTTGAGTTCTTGCATTGTTAAAATTATTATTATTTTGATAATTAATAATTTATTATTATGGAAGCAATAATTTTGTAGGTTTAGCAAGAGTGTTATTTTGAGGTCGTGGAAAGTGGCGCTTTGCTGTTTGTGTGACAATGGCGCCTCCGTGCGATGTAGGAATATTTACATTTAAGTATATAAAATGAATTTCAAGATTTATGCCCACGTTTCAAAACCTAACCTAGTTGACACACAATACAACTTTAGTTATCTTTGCACAAATCTCTCTGCCCTTCGCACAGACCCTTTTTCATCTGGCTGCATTTCTCTTATCTCCGTCTTAAGCTACACGTGAACAAAGGAAAACACGAAGGTTTTTTTATTATTATCACCAAAAAATGTTTGATAAAGGATTTTGGAAAATGTATAAAAATTATCTTTAAAGAATTTTGAACTCTTGAGAATTGTCAGGATCTCGGACAATATTGTCCCTTTGTGTTTTTTTATTCAAAATAATAATTATGCAATTACAATTAAATAAATTTTATTATTGTCTCGGCATATACTCGCAACAGTACCCTAATGTTAAGTTGGAGTGAGTTAACAATTGCGCTTAGTATTTTTTTTATTTGTGTTTAATTTCTACTCAGATTTGTAGGCCTTATTAATATTTTTCCTCATTCTTTTTTATTCAAGCCTTATATCACTATCGATAGATCGTTCAAACATTATATAGGTACTCACATAAACATACATTGGCATTGGTAGGGGCAAGTTTTGAACCGAGGGCAATTTATTGTTTGGAACTGTTTTATTATTATTGTGAATCGACATAATATGTTATGACGGTACCCCGCCTGGTGTTAAGCTGGAGTGCGGTTCATGAATGGAGGTGACTGCTACTACAATTAAAAAAATGTATATAACAGTCACATGCTGGCCTAGTTGAAACCGGCAACTTACAAGCTGATCCCGAAATGCGAATAAGTCACTTCACGGTCTGTATACTTATAAGTCGTGGTGCTACCCCGGATCGCCAAAATTGCCTATCACTCTTTGAAGAATATATGCCTACGCCTCTTCTATTAATAAATATTACAAATAAAAGCTATGAAACATATATATATCGAACCCAGGACTTTACGGGTAACAAACTGGTGTGTTAACCAATTCGCCACGCCTGTCGTCAAATTATATAATTTCTATATTTATTATTTAAAACAGTATAACTAAATAACTTTAATTTAAGATGGTGGTTTTCTGGTGTTAGTTAGGTATGGATTATAAATAAAAGTGACTAATCCTTTCAGATTAATAAATGTAAATGTAGTATTACTAATATTTACATGGAGCTATAGAGAATGGAAATTCTCAGCCGTAACATTTAACCGAATAACACATGACCAATTGAGTACTAACCCATTTTGACACATAATGTAGCGTGCGACACGCGGGGTCATAGTTTAGTGAATGTCATATAGGTGCTGTGCCACTGGGAATGGCACTTCTTTCATTGCACTTGGCAGACCGCCAGTTGTCGTACTCGTGACTGGAGCCCTAACAACTAAGGCCCTTTATACACGAAGAAATGAAAGAAATAGTAAAACGATAAAATTATTATTTTATTGTAATTATTTCGATGTAGTTTTCTCAATTCACAACAACTGACGACCGTGGCAGGACAGTGAAACCATCTAAATCTACCCAGAAACTTATTGATTTTATATGTTACGATGATTCTATGTTACAAAAATATTTCACTAATATATCAAAGATGTTTTATGAAAATCTCTACGACGTCACGACAGGCCATAAAGATTTTTACGCCGATGTAGAAGTTTTATTAAAACAATCCACAGAATATTTAAGCTGGATGATAAAACAATAACAAATATGATACAAGATGCGGCTATTGATGAAGAGAAATTATTAAATAAACAGAAACAAACCGACGCCTACAGACACCAATGGGCAAAAATCAAATTATTAAGTAAGGTGAGAGAAAAGGTGAAAGTAAGGCCCCTTCATAATTTTTCGAACACCAATATTGTCATATATAATTTTTATCTGCCAAAATTCGAACTTATTAAAGACAATGACGATGTAAAGGAACATAAAGTAATATCAGATAATATTCAGAGCTCAGGTGAATTAAGGAATGCTGGAACAAAAATCTTCAAAGTTTTTTAAAAGTAAAATTTGGAAAAGACGAAAGTGGTTTGTTGAAAGTTAAAACTAATTCTGAGTGACGAGAATAATATTTTTAAACATCCTTAACTTCTTTTTGATGATAATTAAATTGAGAGGCTTATAAGTGAGAAACATGAGTTGATACAACAGGCTGGTGTACGAACTATCATGAGGGTTATTTATTTAATTCGGTATATACAACAGGTTGCTAACTAAACATACCAAAACATGAACATTCTAAGATTTATGCTGGTTTGCGACCCAAGAATGTAAACACAAAAAAGATCAACAATATAAATAACAATAATATATAATAGAAATAATAACTAAAATATAATAAAAAAACAAAAGAAATAAATTAAAATTCACAATTCAAAACTTAATTATTAAAATTAGATCATTTTGAACGAGGGTGCATACATTTTAGAAACTTGTCTTTTAAATACGCTAATCCGATGGTTGAATATGTCGAGCTGGTGTTGAACAAGGACTGTTTATAACCAAATAAAAGCTCCTAACCATGGGATTATAAAAGGAAGTGTTGCATTTGTTTACTTGCAAGAGTAACGTAGGTGGGCACCCCGATCTACGTATTAAGTTTAATTAAGAAGCGAAACTAAACAGGACGAATCTATAGTAGAGTGTACGATCTTGTGAAGAACTTTGACGACAGGCGTGGACGAACGGTTTAGCGACTGGTTTGTTGCGCGTAAAGTCCCGGGTTCGATCCCCGGTCGGAGCAAATATTTGTTTCATAGCTTTTATTTGTAATATTTAATAATATTAAATATTGCAAATATTTGTTAATAAAAAAAAAAGAGATGGATATTTGCTTCGGGTCTGGTTATCAAAGAGTGGTAGGCAGTGGTACCCAGTCTGCCGATCCGGGGTAGTACCACCACTTACAAGTATACAGACCGTGAAGTGATTTGGTCACGTTTCGGGATCAGCTTGTAAGTTGCCGGTTCCATCTAGGCCGGCATAGTGGATGTGATTGCTACTCACAGTTATTGAATTGTAGTAGCAGTGGCATTCATTCATGGACCACACTTCAGCTTAACATCAAGCGGGGTGCTGTCATATGTCGAGTCACAATAAAAAAAAAAAAAAAAAAAAAAAGTCGTACCTCACTTATGTAGAGACTAAAACACTTTTTACATTATACAGAGAACTAATGTCAAAGTGTTCTAGCCCTTTTTACATGTATTAAGTGTTCAACCAAGTTGAAGGCGATATATAATCGCCTTTAGGCATTTATTCTGAATGGAGTCAATACGATTTATATGAATGTTGTAAAAAGGAGACCATATAGGACAACAATACTCCAACTTGCATCTAACGAGTCTCACGAATAAAGCTAAAATACTACCAGGCTTTTGAAAATGGTAATTAAATATTCATAGTGTGGTCTAAAGGATAATTGATTATTAAAGAAAACTCTTCCAAATCTTCAACAACGTTTGTACGAGTAATAGCATCACTTTGAATAGTACGAGTAAAGTAGATAATGTTAGTTTTTCTCGAGAAAGTGATAACGGAACATTTCGCCACATTAAGAGACATCAATTTACAATCACACCACGCAAAAACACCATCCACGTCACGCTTAAGTTTAAAACAGTTAATAAGACTATCAATAACATTCGTACAAAGGAAGCTGTGACAAGATAGTTGATCAACTAGATCACATCTGAATAAACTTACTTTTTTTTGGAGATATACCCCTTAATGGTAACTAACTAAGTTCTGTTATCTATGTAAAAGGTAATGCAGCGAACTAAATTACCCTGAATATCATACCAGGCAAGCTTGTGGCGCACAATGACATGATTTACACGGTCAAAAGCTTTGCTAAAATACTGTCTACCTGTTCGTCTCAGCAAAAGCAGAGCACAAGTGATTTTCATTCGAGTTTTCGTATGAGTTATTTTTATATGAGTTATCGAGTTATAGATACAAAAAAAGTCGAATTGAGAAACTTCTTCTTTTTTGTGACTGTGCTATAAACCTAATATTACGCAGGTGAAACCGCGGGCACAGCTAGTTTATACATATATTTTAAATTGAGGCGACTGTGGTGTAGTAGTAGTGCAATGGTCACGCAAACCGAAAGCACTTGCCGGTACCAATGTATCTTTGATATATTGTATGTACTTTAGTTGTCCTATTTCTCTTTAGATTTAATAATGTTATTATTTAAAATAGTAACAAAATTTTATTTGCTAATATCAAAATAGTCAGTTGAAAACACATTACATTACATAGAAGTTACATAGAAGCATTACATATTATAGAATTTATGCAGTTAGAATTTATGCATTAGAAGTTATGCAGATGTAAAGCCTACATTAATCAACATTTATATTTTTGCTGGTATGGTAACAAACTCGGTATGGATTTGGCTGAGATATTCGTTAACAATATTCATTAGTATGCTTTTGTCTCACAATAAATTATCAAAACTATGTTATGTATATACTGTTATAATTGATACTCTTTAATCGTGTCTAGAATAGTTTTTTTTCCAGCCATCTTAAATGTATCTTATTTTCATTTTGTCTACGCTTAATTAGACCTATTTACTATTACATTTACCAATTTACCTAGATTGTGACGACACACGACGGGATGACGTCATAGTGACGTCATAGCACAGTGCTGGTATTATCTTCATCGAAGCATTGCAATCTATTTTGTCAATGTTACTAAATGTTATAAATACTTGCCCATCACTATTATTTTTATTGTGGGTCGATATATGACAGCACCCCGCCTGATGTTATGTTGGTGAGCGGTCCATGAATGGAAGCGACTGAATTCAAGCTGATACCTAAGTCACTATCTTGGCATGTATACTTCAAAGTGGTTTTACTACTACACCGGCCCAGCAGAGTAGACATATGACCACGAACCAATGCGCCACGCCTGTCATCAACGGTCACGGCTCCAGCTCATTGACGTGTTAATTTTCATGCATGTGTACAAACGACGTAAGGAGCCACTCGACATTTGTTTTAGGAGAATTGGCAATTTAATTTGCAAAGAATTAGTTTATTTGTATCACAGTACAACATTTTATTACTGTTTGACATGTAGCAGATTCAGTAAAAAATGACGACGTAGACACACCGATCCGTTACAACACCTCATGTCCCGAGTTAGATAGAAACATCATAGAAACATTTAAAACATAAAGTTTTGTCACAACCGCAGATTTTATAAAACTATTATTGCTGCAACCGGTATAAAGGTTCCTTCTACTTAAATTACATATAGAACTTTGAATTGATTTTTTTCAATAATAAAAACGAATGGCGTCTTGCCGCTTTATATATTTATTTAAGGGACCCTGCCCTACAATATATATAAATGTGATGGAAGTCTGTGATTCCCAAGTTTGACACTACCCTTGTTAGTACACAGAATGCATGTGTTAATAAAAAAAGAGGTGGATATTTGCTCAGGGTCTGATTGTCTGAGAATGAATATATATAAAATATGTTAAAAACAAAAAGCCCAGTTTACCGATCCGGAATAGTACCTCCACTCGCAAGTGTACAGACCGTGAAATGATTTAGGCACGTTTTGGGATCAGCTTGTTAGTCCTTAGTTTCAACACGGCCGTTATAATGGATGCGACTGCCCCTTTAGTTATATAACTGTAGTAACATTCGCCTGATCGTGGATCGCGCTCCAGCCTAACATTCGTCGGGATGCAGTCATAATATATCGAGCCCTAATAGAAGAAAATGCTTTTCAGAGTATTTTTTTCAAATGCTTTATTTTTATATCAAAAACACATATTATACTTTCTTAATGTTTTTTTTTAACCGAATAACGATTTTCCTCCTACAAGTAAAACCTGTTAAATAATTAGGTACATTATAATTGACAGGTAGAAATGGATGAGTGGAATATTTCTAATGTAGTAGATTGTACAATTTATAAAAGTCGTCACACCTACACTTTCCCAATCAGTTGAGACATTTGAATTTCCACGATTCTGACATAGTTCTCTCGCTAATGGTCAATTTCATTGTCTATGAAGTCACTCTTTGCTTACTTTTTTTTATATATTCGTACGTACTCGTACTTTCATTGGTAATTAAATAATAACAAAAAGAAATATTTTATTAATCATAATAAAAAAATTGAATTCATACTGAAAAGTAATCATTTATTTAAACATAAAAAATAATTTTCAATTAACTCTTTTATCACAAAATAGTTAAAACCGGAAATTAAAAAATATACCTATATATTTCCCTTTTTATGGCTCAATATTATGGCAAAGTCCCTTCGCAGCGACTTGAATCACAGGGATCACATCGAGCAGGCCATTGAGATCACTTAGCTTCCTAAACAGGGTTAGACGGTTTTTCGCGCCAGAGCATCTGTTACTATACAAGGCTCAAATTCGTTTGCACTTCTCGGCTCTGCCAAATATCTTCTTGATGCCCCAAATTCATCGTAGCGCCGCGCTGCCCGAGTTATAGCAGATGCAGAGGTCACGAGAACTGGATCCCTGCAACTTCGCAGAGACATAGCGGCTTTATGAGTCCTCTATCGCCTATACCACGGAGAATACCTTGTTCCTATCTCGTCTTTCATACCTGTAATACCCGCACAAGTCGGGGGAAGCATCTAAATTCGGTGCGTCGTTTCTCTGTAGAACAATCGACAAGTCATGTGACAAGTTGCCAGCCCATGTGTTCTCCTCATAATATATAACCTTTCTATAATCCCAATCCTATATTCCTAAAACCAAATATATATTTCAAGCAATGCGTAAATAAGCACCTCTGACCGGCATAGTGACGGCGACTGAGGTAGCCGTGAAATGTGACGGTTAATATTTAGTCGTAGGCACTCTTGGACTTCCATTATGCTTACCATCAGGCAGGTCGAGGTCACTATAAAAACACTCGTTGTATTATGTATAAGTGTATGGATGGCGGCGATTGCTACTGCAGTTAAATAATGCAAGTAGCAGTCACATTCAAAATGTCGGCCTAGTATTCAAAACGCGATGATGACTAAAGTGACGTAACTGTCAGGGCTGTCTTTAACCGGGGGTTCAAGGGGTGCGGTGCACCCGGGCGCAGAGGCCTAGGGGTCGCACGCCGACCGCCATAAATTTCGATAGGTACCTACTACACTGAGACCACGCGAGCGGAGTCTTCACTTTCGCACCCCGGCGTTGAATATGCTTAAGACGGCCCTGGTAACTGTATAATTGCAAAAGGTGGTTTTCTCAGTCGTCGTCACTCTTGGACATCCTCTTGCTTATCATCAGGCGGGACAAGGTCAGATGTCGTGTCACAATAAAAAAAAAGGTGGTACTATCCCCGATCGGCAGACCAAGCAAATGATCACCAACTGCTAACACGCTTTGTTATCAATTTAAATAGGTAATTTCAAATGTATAAAAAAAATAGGACAATATGGTATCAATTACAAACACACAACATACATAGATGCATACAGAGACGACATCGACTTTTTTAGAAGATAATTTTAACGACAGGCGTGGCGTAGTGGTTAGCACAACCCAGCCCGTTAAGTCCGGGGTTCGATTCTCGGTCAGAGCAAATATTAAATTTATAACATTTATTTGTGATATTTATTAAAATAAATAAATTTACAATTATTCGTTAATAAAAAAATAGGGCTGATATTTGCTCCGGATCTGTTTGTCAAAAAGTGGCAAGCAGTGGTGTTCAGTCTGCCGATCTGGAGCAGTACCACCACTCATAAGTATACAGACCGTGAAGTGTAAGTATACAGAACGTGTGGATCAGCTTGTAAGTTGCCGGTTCCAACTAGGCCGGCATAGTTGATGTGACTGCACTTACAGTTGTTTAACTGTAAATGAAGTTACATACATTCATGGACCGTAGTCCAGCTTAACATCAGTGCTGTAATATGATGTTGTCACATTAAAAAAAGAGAATTGAGTGGTAGGCAGTGGTGCCCAGTCTCCCGATCCAGGGTAGTACGACCACATGTGTTCTGACTGTGTAGTGAACTAACTATGAACCTGGAAAACGACGTTTTCTTTGTTTTTTTTTTTGTTTATTGTGACTCGACATATGACTACACCCCGCTTGATGTTAAGCCGAATTGTGGTCTATGAATAGATGTCACTGCTACTACATTTTATTAACTGTGTGTAGCAATCACATCCACTGTGCCGGCCTAGATGGAACCGGCAACTTACAAGCTGATCCCGAAACGTGACCAAATTACTTCACGGTCTGGATACTTGTAAGTGGTGGTACTACCCCGAATCTGCAGACTGGGTATCACTGCCTACCACTCTTTGATAACCAGACCCGAAGCAAATATCCATCTCTTTTTTTTATCAACAAATATATGCAATATTTTATGTTATTAAATATTACAAATGAAAGCAATGAAACAAATATTTGCTCCGACCGGGAATTGAACCCGGGACTTTACGCGCAATAAACCAATCGCTAAACCGTTCGTCTACACCTGTCGTCCAATACACGCGTTGTGTATTGGATATTTATATTTCTGTATAATAATTTTGTAAATTCAAATTCTGTAATCGCAAAACAACAAAATGGTTGTTATCCAAATATTATTATACACGCGGTCTGCTCAGGCCGGTTAAGTGTTATTAATCATGAATTTAATAACAAAGGATACTAATTAAAATATTTATTTAATTAAATTATCAAAAGTGTAATTTAGAAAAGCGAAGCGTTTGATCCCCTAACATAATTATTTGGTTTTACAAAAGTTATAATTTGCTTTTAACTTTTACAATTCAATAATTATGTACTTACATAACATGTGAATAAAGATTTCAATATTCGTTTTAATATTCGTTAGCATAATTCTAAGAATAATTAAGTCGTTGATATGCGTAAAGAAGCACCTTTGGCCGGCATAGTGACGGCGACTGAAGCAGCCGTGAATAAACTCGGTTTTTTCAGTTTTCGTCACTTTTTGACCTCCTCTTGCTTATCATCAGGCAGGTCGAGGTCAGATGTCATGTCACAATAAAAAAAAGTTGCTTTTCAATCTATTCATAGATAGCCGCTTGAAAGAGTTACGTGAAAGGAAGTATGGTCTGAGTATATGAAGTGATCAAATGTCACTTGTACGCCGATGATTAAGTTAATCTTGCATCTTTGACATATTATGAGTTACAGGAAATAGTTACTATTCACCATCATCAGCCAGAAGACGTCCACTACTTTTGGCACCCCCCTTAGAACTTCATTCAGGATTGGACAAGATGCCAATTGCATCTACTGGCTACTATTATATTTATTTATTTTATAAATATTATTATAAGTGCGTAATAAGATAAAATCAAAGGAAATTTTAAAGGAACCTCGAAACGCCTGAAACCACTTTAGTCACCAGCTTTATAGTAATAAACAACATTATTCGTGGCTCAATAGTTATATCCCTTTAATATCCCTTGGATCCTTATGGTGCATCATTAGATAACTACTCCAGGTCTTCAATTTGATAACGGTCCAACTAATGGCTCATGGTGGGTAACAATTTTAGTTAAAGCACTATGATATTATCTGTTGTTGATTTGCTGATCTAAGAGGATTCATGATAGTGCATGATCAGATGCTCCCGATCTTCAATTTGATAACGGCCTAGCAATTTGATCAGGCTTTAGTTGAAGCACTATAGTTCTATCTCTTTTTAATTTGCTGATCTGATAGGCTTCATAATGGTGCATCATTATATACTCCAGGTCATCAATTTGAAACCGTTCCAGCTAATAGCTCATAGTGAGTAAAAATTTTAGTTAAAGCACTATAGGTCCATTTCTTGTTGATTTGCTGATCTAAGAGGATCCATGATCAGTTTTTCTAGATCCAGAATGTTTTATTTCCTCGCACTAACTTTTCTACACTTAGTTTCCTACAGTCAAGACGAATCTAATGAGTCCAAATTTAGTAAACCTATTAAGTTTAAACCCATCCAGGATTTGGTCTCCTACCTTCGAGTTCCATCATCAGAGTAGCTCAGTGGTACCAGTTAAAACACACATGTATTTGTATACGTTTTTGTTTTAAATGTTAAGTCACAGATATGTTTAAAAGTAAAGTAAATACCGATTATGCGTCTAAGATCGCTACCGCATCTAACAAAACGAGCTGATTACCTTGAAACCCCTGATCAGATCTTCATCAATTGTAGCTAAGAACCATCTCGATCACGTCAGCTTTTAAACGAAAAAAACCGCATCGGGACCGTAATCGGTCCATTCGTTTAGGAGCTACGATGCCACAGACAGACACACAGATACACAGAGTCACAGATACACAGACAAGTCAAACTTATAACACCCCTCTTTTTGAGTCGGGGGTGAAAAATAAAGATATATAAGTGTATGTAATTATAATATTTATTGTTTGATATATTTTTATTTTTAAATCACAAACATCAAATAATTCATATCTGCGGGGTTAGGTTGGGCAAATTAAAACGATTATCGTCTCTCGTCGACGATTGGCAAAATAATAAAAGCTAGGCTAAATCCACCAAAATGAGACTATTGATGATAATGATAAAACGTGTCGTCGCACAGGCGATATTCGTCACAACGATTAATTGTCTTGTTTTATTGGATTTAGCCTAGCTTTTATTATTTTGACAATCGTCGACGAGAGACGATAATCGTTTTAACTTGCCAACCTAACCCCACAAGTCAATAATTGAAATACACATTTTTACAATGGTGTTTGCAAACAAACTTCGAGGTCAAAAGTAGTACGCATAAATACGTTTTTGGTTAAAAACATACAAATAGCATTTAGACTTTCGCCAACGGATGTATCAAGATGTTTATACACTATATATCTACACATGAAATGCCTTTTTATAATGCTTTGCGTACTTAGTTATGGATATTGATGTCTTTATATAGTTTCTAGACCTAATCAATCACCTATCAATATTTATAGTGACCTTATCAATATTAGACATCATATCATCATCAGAAAAAAAATTGGTCAAGTCTATGTTATTTTGTGGCGTCACATTAAAGTAAACATTACGACTCTTACAGCCGGTTGTACCAAAAAGTTTCAATTTACGAATTAAGTTTTACTTTATACTTATTCTATTACGTTTACTATTACGAAATCGTGAATTGGATTATTAATGATTTTATATCGAAATTACTATTTATATATGTTTTTATCATTAGAAATAACAAAAGTAGTACATAGAAACCCAAAATGAATGATGTCCTTTACCTCTGTATAAAATATCCGTTAAACGTAAATGTAAAATGTGAAGTTAAAGAGTGGTGCAACCCATTTTTCTTTTTTTCTTTTACTTATACGATACTTTTGACAAATTAGTAAATTATAATTTTTGGTACAACCGGCTGTTAGCCTATATTACCCAGGCAAAATAACGAATCGATTGCCACCTTAACCAACAAAATCTGATTAATACTTTAGGCGCTACGGTAGTATCAGAAGTATCATTTACTACAGAAATGAAAACTCAGAGAAGTTATTCGGTCGTGTCGCCGTTAGAAAACCCGTACTAAAGCCACAAAACAAATTATAACGTATGCCCTTACTTATCGAGATTGGTGTGCATCAGGATCAGCGTCGGATATTGATTTCGGCGGCCCATAGGCAGAGCATGTGGTGGAGGCACTCAAATCGTTTGTGGTTAATTTTTAAATGTTAACTGAACTTTTTAGTTCGACTGCTGATTCGGTCGACAAAATGCGGATGCTTTCCCCGACCTGTGTTACGGGTGTGGAAGGACGAGGTAGGAACATGGTATAGGTGATAGAGGACGCACAAAGCCGCCATGTCTCTGCGTAGTTGCAGGGGCTCCAGAGTTCGCGTGACCTCTGCATCACCTATAATTCGGACAGTCCGGCGCTGCCATTAATCTAGGGCATTGAGAAGATACTCGGCAGAGCCGTCCTAGAGGTGCGACTAGCCGTTGATAAGAAAATGGTGACTACAGTAAAGCATGGTGGTATTTTAATCGTGATCTGGGGATGTTTCTTGGGCCACGAAAGTGGAGATTTGGTACGAATCGAAGGAACCTTAGAAAACAAGCAGCATAAACTGATTCGACAGCAAAATGGCAAGGACCCCACAGAGCTCAAATTGCTCGTTTGAACTTTTATGGGGCTTGACAGAAACGTGCGCAGTTATTGTCTATCTTTGCAAAAAGACTGGTGGAAGGCTTTACAAGAAAGCTGAAACGTTATCTCCAAAAACACCATCGATAACATAGACTACCAAAATTTCAACCCTTCCTTTCAAAGTTCGCCGAAGTCGGATAAAAGATATCCTGATTTTGCAATGTCCATTACTATAAAGTCTGTATAAAGAGAATTGTGGATGTTTCTTTTCATTGTGACTCGACATCAGCGGGGTTAGATTGGGCAAGTTAAAACGATGATTCTCTCAACGACGATTGGCAAAATAATAAAAGTCAGGCAAAATTAACCAAAATGAGACTATTGATGATAATGATCAAACGTGTCGTCGCACAGTCGATATTCGTCACAACGATTAATAGTCTCGTTTTATTGGATTTAGCCTAGCTTTTATTATTTTGACAATCGCTGACGAAAGACGATAATCGTTTTAACTTGCCCAACCTGACCTTGACCCACCTGATGGTAAGCAAGAGGAGGCCCGAGAGTGCCGACGACTGTAAAACCGAGTCTTCACGGTTGCCCCAGTCGTCGTAACTATTCCGGTTATGATCATGATTACTTACTAAATATTTTGATTGTATACCGGGAAGTGCCTCTGTCGATTTTAGAATCAGGTTTAAAGTTGCTGAAGGAAGTGAGCGGATTTAGCGAAAGGGAGCAACCGACACAAAAGAGACAACCTAAAAAGCCTGGATATAATATTATCTAAGGATCGTACAAAGTGGATTTCCATTGCCTCTCACTATACTTTATATTGCTTAAGTTATGTTGTGTGGCACCAATTTGTACACATATTCAAGTTAATAATAGTCTTTCACCTACTTTAATATTTATGTATTTTAGTTGTGTGAAATTATAATGAACTAGTAATTGTGCGGTTTAAAAACAATTTCGGTTAAAACCCCAAGTTAATGAAGTCATTAATCAGGCATGTCCCAGTCACACAACACGTCGAGCCGACACCAAACACGATTAATAATTCTTAGCGGATATAGTCAATGCAAGCCCACGTCAACTCGTAGTCGGGGTGTTAAATGTTTTCATTGGTATTTAAATGTGGTAGCTTATACATGTACACCTATTATGTTTTTAATTTTACTTAGGTTCTTTTGTTATATCTGCTATTTATATTAGTTGAACTGTCAACGGTAAAAGGTGGCACCTCGAGTCTATGAAAAAACCTCTTAAATTGCATATATTTTTCTCATTAAATCTTAAAATTTTATATATGTTATTCTTCATATCAAAAATATAACGGCTCAAGACCACCACTTAAATTTTCACTAATCTGACACAATTCTCTCGCTTCTTTTACAGTCTCGCACAACGTATTCCTGTTTTTTAAAGAATGTCCTAGATCAAGACATAATCCTCCCGCACACAATCCCTCAAACTTGGCATCCTAAACAAGGTTGCAGCGGTTCTTCGCTTGTTACTATACAAAGTTTAAATTCGTTCTTATTTATTTATTTATTTATTTATTTATTTATTAAAAGGTACACTTACAGCATAACATATACATCAATGGTAACTTAATATTAATATAATTTAAAATGGGTACATATGTCTGCCAATTACAAGTATACACAACATTTGTACGAAAATTGTGATCAAGAAAACAAAATAATACTAAACAAAACAAAACTAAACATGAATCCTTTAAACATGATTAACGAAAAATATTAATAAGATACTATTAAAAAAAGTAAAAAAAGTAACAAACTTAAAGTGAAAAATAAAAAGGCAATACTTAAAATAACTTATAGTGTATACAAAATATCATTATTTTTTTCAAACTGTTTCATCAGCTTAATTTTGAAAATATTACAGGTGTCATAAAATATATCTAATTCAGGATTGATGGCATTAAAATGATTATAGGTGGAACAGATTCTAGCAAGAGGATGATGTCGGCCTAGGTTTGTTCTGCAGGTTTGCAAACTAAATAGTTTATTGAGTCGCTTTCTTGGTTTTTTGAATGGAACAGATAAATTTATTGATGATAGAAGATGACTGCATTTAATATGGTTATTTATGATTTTGTATAGGAATTTTAAATCAATCATCTTACGCCTATTAGCTAGAGAGATCATTTTAAAAAAAGTCAGTCTTTGATTATATGGTTGTTTGTATGAAATCCTAGGTGTAACAAATGCTAGATGTCGCGTGAAAGCACGTTGTATGCTCTCTATTCTCTGGGACTGAATACTGGTGTAGGGGTTCCATATAACTGAGGCAAATTCCAGATGAGATCGTACTAAGCTATTATAAAGTATAATACGTGTTTTAGTGTTTTTAAAATCATGAGAAACTCTTTTTAAAAATCCGATCATCTGTGCTGCTTTCTTAACTACATTATCTATATGTAAATCAAATTTGAGAGTGTTGTCTACAGTCACACCGAGATCTTTTGTCTGGTTAACATTGCATAGGGATGTTCCATTAATCGAGTAAGAGGTCATTATTCGTTGAGATTTTCTTTTTGTAAAGCTTATGTGAAAACATTTATTTGCATTTAGGACCATACCATTCCTTTTACACCATTCATTAGTATTGTCTATATCATTTTGTAATATCATAGCATCATTGATTGAATTTATTTTTTTGTATAATTTAAAATCGTCGGCAAATAGAGAGAATTTACTATGGACAATCTTAGATACAAGGTCATTAATAAATATTGAAAATAGTAGTGGACCCAAGTGAGACCCCTGTGGGACTCCAGATACCGCATGATATTGTAAGGATGCGTAACCATTAAGCACAACCTGCTGTGATCGGTTCTGTAGATACGACCCAAACCATTTAAGTAACGTGCCGCTTATGCCATTGTATTGTAGTTTCTCAAGTAAAATTTTGTGGTTTACTTTATCAAATGCACTTGAAAAATCCGTGTAAATTGTGTCTACTTGATTACCCTGATCTATTTCCTCAGAGATGTAGGATGTTACACCTGCCAAATTTGTTTCAACGGATCTACCCCTACGAAATCCGTGTTGATGTTCAGAAATATCGCGATCCACATGATTATAAATTATGGGATACACCAAGGTCTCAAATAATTTTGAAAAACATGACAGGATTGATATAGGTCTGTAGTTTTTCACATTAGAACGGTCTCCTTTTTTGTATATTGGTATGATTCTAGCTTGTTTCCAGCTGTCTGGAAAAACACCGTCTCGTATCGATTTGTTATATATTATAGTAATTGGTAACGAAATGGCTGAACTGCATCGTCTAACGAAAACTGGCGGTATATTGTCAGGTCCTGCACCTTTATAAATATTAAGTTTATTAATGGTTTTTACGACCTCAGCGTTTGAAAATGTGATGCTAGTTATATAATCATGCGAGAATTGTGTTAGGGTAATGTCTGCAGTATTAACTTCATTTAAGTATATCGATGAGAATTGGTTTGCAAATAAATTGGCAATATCAGAACCTGTAGTAGCGACAGTAGTGTCATTCCTCATTTCTGATGGAAAAGTTGAAAGGTTTTTGCGTTTGTCTTTAATATAGCGCCAGAATATTTTAGGGTTTTTTGCAATATTAGTTTCCATTTTAACTTTGTATTCTTTGTTGCAGGCATTTATAAATTTATGACAACGACTACGTAACAAATCGAATTCAATTTTATCTCTGGGATTTCCAAATTTGCGGTATCTTTTTCGTAGCTTTTCCTTATCCTTTAAAAGTCTAATCAGGTCTTTACTAAACCAAGAAGGGTATTTGTTTTGTTTAGGTTTATACTTTGGAACAGATTTCTCAATAATATCACTCAATGCAGAATAAAAAGTTGAAACCATTTGATTCACATCATCATTTTCATTAAACAAGTCCTTCCAGCTGATTTTATGTAGATCTGATATTATTGTTTCGTAGTCAGCCCTGTTAAAATTAAAACCATTACGTGCAACTGGAAGGAGATGCTCAATATTATCATTTTGAAGTGGAAGTGTTATCAGTATATTGGGATGATAGGTGTCTAATTTACTTATTAATTCATCAGCTTTGGAGACGATTACTTTCTTCAGATTACTCATGACAAGATCAAGGATTTTACCTTCATTATTGTTAATATGGTTAAATTGAAAGATGTTATTTATTGCCATGAAATCAATTAAGGAATATCCAAGAGTTCTCTCATAGCCTTTAGGATCGGTATACGCGTAATTTTCTGAACTTGACCAATTAATAAAACTAAGATTAAAATCGCCCATAATTAAAACAACGCTTGCACTATTTAATACTAAATCTACCTTATCTAAAAAACATTGTTGTGCCTCCAAATTAGATGGCGGCGGCAGGTATACAGCACAAATTGAGACCATTGTCAGACTACCATTGATGGGAATTTTGACATTGACCCATAGGTCTTCACAATCACTTTCCCAATTTGGCACACGCGATGATTGTAATTCACGTTTAACCGCTATCATTACACCTCCGCCATCCACTTTGAAACCCTTTGAACACACTCTATCTCTGCGATATACGGTGTAGCGTGGGTCTATAAATTCACTATCAGCTATACTTTGGTTTAGCCAAGTTTCTGTAAACACAATGATTTTATAGTCACTTATAAGAATATTATTATACACATCACTAGTTTTTGTTCTTATGCCACGAACATTTTGATAGTATATATCGAATTTTAAAACTTCTCCCATATCACTGACCATTATTACTTAAGTGTAATTCTACTTAATATGTTTTAAACTATCAGTGTTTCGTATAAATACATATTCACTGTATTCATTTTTACGAGTGAAGATCCTGCCATTCCGAACCCATGTAAATTTGTAGTTTAACTCTTTCGCTTTCATGCGAGCGGCAGCATGAAGAGCTTTGTTAGCGGGAGATAAGTGCTCACTAACATATACAGGTGAATGCTGTCCTCCTATACCGAAATGCTTAATACTAAGTTTGTTTGTTGGATTTTTCTTATTGAAGTTAGTGACTGCAGCTAGAACCTCGTCCCTTTGTCTTGGAGTTCGTAGTTTAGCTATAATGGTTCGTGGTTTGTTATTATCGTTTTGCAATTTCGCAACACGTGTCACTCGAATAATATCTTGTGATATAATTGGAGCTTCGACTATTTTAAATAACTGTTCAACGGTTTTATTGATATTTTCGTTCTTTTGTTCTGGTATACCGCTTATCTCCAGATTGCATTCTCTCATATTTTGTTCGATAATATTCAGCCTGTTAGATAGATTAGTAACTGTAGATTTTAATTCTGTATTTTCCTTCTTTAGCTCATTCATTACAGTAGTTTTCTCTTCTAAATTGGTTTTTATTTCATCGTATTTTTTATCAATAAATGAGATAGATTCAGAAATATCAAGAATTTGTTGGTTCATTGATTTTAATTCATTGGTAACCATTATTTTAAGTGTGTTTTGAAGTGTGTCAGCAAGTATAGAGCGTAGTTTATCTTCTGTTATAAAGCTATTTTGACAGTCACATGTAGGAGAGCTAGCCAACTTTCGGTGGGTACGTTGTGTTACGTTGTCATAGTATTCCATTGATTTATCTGGATCAGAGTAGAGGCATTCCTCCTGAATTTTAGCGGAATTATCAGGTCTAGAACACGCAGAACATTTCCAATTTCGTTTACGCTCATCATTTAAAGCATAGAAGCTGCGAAAACGTTTAGAAGAAATTTTTGCACAATCTAAGTCATATATCTTATCACAGTTCATGCAAGTCAAAAATTCTTTATTTTTAATTTTATTATAACAATTACCACACTCGCCAATATTTTTCTCCATATTTTTTGTTTCTCAATATCTGTTTTTGCTCTGAGTTTGTGGTCGTGTATGCGTTCGTATAAATATTTTTTGTTTATGTTGGTATTGGTATGTTGGTATTGGTATGTTGGTATTGGTAGCGTATAATTATAATTAATTTAATGTTTACTCACTATTGCGAAAACACCCAACACACTCAAATATATCAAAATATGCGTAAAAATATACTCTTTAAATCAATGGTAACTGCGCTGTCAAAAGTTTGCTTTAGACACTGATAAAAATATAAAATGCGGAGTGATTAAAAAAAACATGCTTCCTTGACACTTCACTTATAAGTTCTTGCGCGGAAAACTATACGAATCTTTGGGTCAGCTCTGCCAAGTATCTATTTTATGCCATAGATACATTGCATGGCCATGCTGTCCGAGTTATAGAAGATGCAAAGGTCACGTGAGCTCTGGACCCCCCAGAACTATATTACAAAATATTTCTTAATAAAATAAAAGAAATTGCTCCGGGTCTGGTTTCAAAGGCAGTGCTATTTTGAGTCACAATAAAATGTATTCCGGTAAGAGTTTGTTAACCCGTAGCAACAGTAAACCGCTGGCTGCCCATCGCTACAGGCGATCACCTCCGATAAACTGCATTTTTCGTTCATGCTGAATAAACAACTCCTAACATTTTCACCCCCCCCCCCCTGCATACCTACAAAAGAAAAACGGTTCTCCGGTGGCGATCCCAAATCATCCCAAATTGGCTTCGAGTGGATTACACAAACATACGTGGAAGCGTGAAGCTCAGTGCCGTATGTCAGCACTTTGAGATGGCACAGCCCGCATTGCTTAAATTAAACTAAATCATTTCACTAAGTATGGCTGAGGATATCCGGTGCTCGATCTCTTGGAAACTGCAAAATTTATGTTGTACACATCAATCTTGGCTATGCTTTGTAGAGTGTGTTGATATTTATGGAGGTCTCTCCTGACCTGTGTGATTCAATAGTGGATTAAATCCACTAAGTCCCGCAGAAAGATATTTAGAAACGCAGAGGCACAGTGCGTTTCAAGGATTGGCGTCTGTTTGCGCACAACGGGTAGTCGCAGCTTTTGAAATCTTGCCACAACTGTGAAATCTAACTTCTGTCTTTCCTCACTACCACTGATGACTCACTGACGCATACGGCAAAGGAATCTTTGCCAAGCTCTTAAGAAAGCAAACGTTCAGACCCTTTTTTATCGCAGGAAAGGGGCTCGCCACTAAAAGGGGAGTGACGGGGTTATATGGTGCACTAAACTCCTGCGACGACTATCTCGGCGCGGAGGGGGGCCCTGGAGTATCTGTAAGGCTTTCTACGGATCATCCCCACCACGCCAGCTCTTAAGCTCCGCCTACTTAAGAGAAAGAAAACTGCCTGTTTTCCTTCGCTATTACAGCAGCGTAATAATGATAGATACAGGACAACCAAAGTACATCTATCGGATACATACATTGGTACCGGTGAGTGGTTTCGAACCCGTGCTCTAGGTTTGCGTAACCATTGTGCACTGCCACTACACCACAGCCACATTAAGCCGAAACAGTCGACCGGTGACCTTCTGGCGTGCATTACGCACCTATAGGTATAAACGTTGGATGAAAAATAAAAAAATGAATTTTAAATATTTCTAATTTGCCAACTTACTTAGTTGCAATAATTACTTTCTTTTTAGGAATTAAATGGATAATCTATTTCTCTTTGAAACTTTAAAAGCAAACGCTTTAAAGCTCCGTTAAACCTGAAATTGACTTCAAATTCTCATTTCAGATAACTAAAAGCATTTCGGAAATACTTTTAGTGAAAATGCTTTATTAAAAATCTTGAAATTAAGTTTAGTTTATGAAAACAAGCCCAAGAAGAGATGAAATTATGTCAATATAATTTAAAAAAAAAACTTGTTTTATTCCAACAGGAATAGGCATAGACAATGGATTATACATTAAAAAAATTTAAAATAGGATATTGGCGTGGTTTCAATGAGTTAAAAATATTGGCTTACATAGATTTAAAAAAACCTACATTTTATATTTCACATTACAGAAAATTAAAGCACTACACATTTGTCTTTTGGTGGTCTTATGTGTTTGAGGTAGTACAACTAACTTAGCACTACATTTTCTTAAATTGACAAACTAGTAAAAATGGGTTTTTGTGAAATTGTATTAATTAACATAATACAAAATTTTAATGCTAAAAAACTGCGCTTGGTAGAACAGCCATCATTTTGCAACCTACAAGCTCTTTGGCCACCGCTTCTAATTAATTACACAATTATATGCAAGAAACACAAGCTTTTAAATTAATTTATAATTGCGCGTCCTGTCACTTGCAGTTGCCTGCCAAAACTCTCGTTACACGTGTTGTTCGTGACAACTTACTTTTTTAAATCACTTTTAGGTAATTCCACAATATGGTCGCAGTGATCATTAAATAACAAAAAAGTTAAATATTATATCTAAATATTAAAATTGTTTTCCTGGCCTTATATGCAAAAAATAATAATGCTATTTTATAGTACAAAAATCAGCCTTTTTAAAGATATTTGTCGTCTGTGGACACGCTCAGGTCAAAAATACTTAGTCACCAATTTTAGATATTATTATTGGGCATAATTATGATAATATTAGTTGGTGTGTTTTTATTTATTGTAACACGACATTTGACCTCGCTCTGCCTGATAATAAGCAAGAGGAGGTCTAAGAGTGAGTAACGACGAATGAGAAAACCGAATTTGCTCACGGCTGCATCAGTCGCCGACCAAATGTGCTTCTTTACGCATCGCTTGAAGGATCCAAGGTCATAGATGGAAAGAACACATTCTACAAAGACGCACCGAACTTTTTAGTTCAACTGCTGATTCGGTCGATAGAAAGCGGATGCCTGTGTGGGTATTACGGATGTAAAAATACGAGGTAGGAACAAGGTTAAAGGTTAGAGTACGCACAGAGCCGCCATGTCTCTGCGTAGTTGCAGGGGCTTCAGGGTTCGCGTGACCTCTGCACCACCTATGATTTGGACAGCTCGGCGCTGCAATTAATCCAGGGCATTGAAAAGATACTTAGCAGAGTCGTCCCAGAGGTACGAACAGTACTCCGCGCAAGAGCGAATCTGGGCCTTGTATAGTAGCAGGCGAAGCTCTGGCGCGAAAAACCGCCGCATCCTGTTCAGGATGCCAAGTTTGCGGGAAGCGGTCTTAATGACCCGCTCAATGTGGTCCCTGTGAATCAAGTCGTAGCGAAGGGACATTCCAAGAATGTCCAGTCTGTCCGAAGCACTGAGGGAGATGTTACAAAGAGAGAGAAGGGGAGTAAACGGAGATTTTTTCTAGAACGCGCATACCCGAATCTTGTCTGCGTTGAACTAAACTAGGTTCTCGTCGCACCAGTGGGTAGTACGATCAAGAACCCGGTTCAGCCCCGCTACAACAGACTCTCTCATCTATCTCCTGTTTACCAGCTGCGGGGCGGGCAGTGTAGCGTCCATGCACAGTGCTGACGTCCGCATAGCAATAAATGCCGGATCCAAGGTCCAGTATGTCATTGATATGCAGGAGGAACAAAGTCGGCAACAGCACGGAGCCCTGAGAAATGCTGGCTTTTTTTGTGAGTATGATTGCTGTTATCCTTTCGGATGTATCAGCGCGATTGAGTGGTGGACCCCCCGTGAAGCGGGTGATCCACGAGAAATAGAATTGGCTCCAAAGTCGAGTGAAGCTCGACTTTGGAGTCAATGAATGTAAGATATGCTGGGGAAACTAGTTGGCTGAGAGAGGAAGAGGGACCTCTGGTGGGCGAGGCCTCTTTCCTCGAGTCTTCCTGTGAGAAGAGATTTTGGAGTGGGGCGATTTGCGAATAGCCCTAGGTGTTTTTCGCGGTCGTGGAGGTGTGTTTGAGTCATGTGTTTGTCTGTCTTGTGACCGAGTGCAGGCTGCGGCGATTAGCCTGTTAGTGTGAATCTTCCCTGATGTTAGGAAAGATTCCCTAAAGTCGGTGATGGTGTCAGTCAGAGTCGAAATGTTTAAGTCCCTGTGCAGGTCAACGTTCGTGAGGTACCAGGGAGCTTTGGTTGCCCTACGCTGGAACTTGTTTTGCACTACTTGTAGCTGGTTAAGCAGTGACTTAGCGTTGACGTTGTGTGCAAAGACTTGACTAGCGTACGTGAGTACTGGCCTAATACAAGTCTTGAATATCGTCATTTTGTTTCTTAATGACATTTTGCTGCGCCTACCTATCATGCCACTAAGCCTGTATAGGTAGAACGTAGCTTTGAGCTTAGTTTGAGTGATGTGGGGCTTGAAAGTGAGTTTGCGGTCCAAAAGGACGCCAAGGTACTTGACGGTTTTGGACCACGGAATTGGTGAGTTGTAGAGTTGGAGCGGATTCGGTGGTTTCCGTTTATGAGAACAGCCGAATATGATCGCGGCACTCTTCTGCGGATTGACGTCTATGCGCCATTTCCGGAACCACATGCCGAGAGCGTCAATCGCCCTTTGCATCGTTAGGAGTGCGAATTTGACGTTGGGATTTGTGTGGTATAGGGCCGTATCATCGGCGAATAAACCTAGCTTGACGTCTTTGGGGATGGGGATATCGTTGGTGTAGGCAGTGTATAGAATGGGAGCTAATACAGAGCCTTGGGGCACACCAGCGCGAATAGGGCGAGGGGAAGAGAGCGTTCCTTCGTAACGAAAGCGGAAGAAGCGGTTGGAGAGGTAAGCGTGGATAAGACGAACGAGTCTATCCGGCACTTCGAGTTGATACAGCTTGTATATCAACCCGGAGTGCCAGACCTTGTCAAACGCCTTGGCCACGTCGAAGAAGACGGCTACTGTCGGCTTGATATATCCGTCGACTGGGAACATCCCGTCTCGGATGTGTTCCGTGATGCGGAGAAGTTGATGCGTGCATGAGTGTTTCGGTCTGAAGCCGAATTGCTCATCTATGAGAAGGGGCTCCAGAACGGATCGCAAACGTTTGTTTACGACCCGTTCGTAGAGTTTGCCCATTACCTTTAAGAGGCTTATGGGTCTGTAGCTGGTTGGATCGTTAAGGGGTTTTCCAGGTTTTGGGATGCCGATTACCACGGCATCTTTCCAAGCCTGGGGAAAGTGACAATGCTTTAGGCATGCACTGAATAATGCTGCTAATAAATAGAGCATTGGGATAGGAAGAGATTTGACAATCCTGGTAATGACTTGGTCGGCACCAGGAGACGACTTGATTTTGAAGTTTTTGATGTGAGTGGCTAGTTCACCTGGCGTTACTGGATCTAACAGAGGGCCATTTGGAGGGAGTAAAAGTTTATGCGCGACTACGGATTCAACAGTGTTAACATGAACAAGATCGGGGGCTACTTTACTCACTGTGAATTGTGACTCTAGCGTGTCGGCGAAGTATTCAGCTTTTTCATCGTCGTCAAACGCGAACGTATTGTCCGATTTGAGGAGCGGGGGTGACAAAGTAATTTGGTCAGCCTTAAGGGCTTTCGCGATTTTCCAGTAAGCGGTGTAACTGGGTTTATTGTTTGACATAATGTCACTCCAATTTACATCGCGATGTTCTTGGATGCGGGTTTTGACCTCGTGTTGGAGCCTCCGAAGCTGGATCCGATTTGACTCGGATGGACAGTTCCGGAAAGCTCTCAGTGCACGGTTCTTGGAGCAAATCATGTCTAATATTTCTGGTGGGAGTCGCCAGCCCCTGGGAGGGGCTGGTTTCTCTTTTGTTGCGTTTAAGTAGGTGTTGTTGAGATCATTTGTAAGGTCAGTAATTGTTGTGTCTGCGTCAGTTGTCGTGTCTATGATGCGGTTCATGTATTTGGGAGTCACGGTCTTTGAAAGGGTCTTCGTGACTTGGTCCCAGTTTGTCGAGTGTAGTGTAGGGGGATTTGAGCCTAGGACCGGGCCTAGGCTGAAGAGAACCGGTCTGTGATCTGAATGTAGGTCATCGATAGTCTCGATGTTGCCTAACCTAAGCGCAATGTTCTTGAGGAGAACAATGTCGAGAATGTCTGGGCGATGTTTGATGTTGCCCGGGAAGTGTGTCGGTTAGGTATGCTGGCATTCACCGACAACCTGCGCGACGCGCTTCCATCCACAACAACGCGTATAGAGCGGTCGCGCAGGATGTCGGTTATCCATTGTTTACATTTTTTTATATTATTAATTTATTATTCCATTTTCAACCGAAACCTACAAGTATTTGGGTATGTCGGAAGCGTTAGGCACCAATGCTGTTGATGTGAAGCAGTCGTTGAGAGAGCGCTTCTTTGGCCAGCTATCCATTGTTTACACTTTTTTATATTATTATTTTATTATTGTCATTAATAAAACAATTTAAATGTAATTTGTTTATTCATAGGAATAAACAAATTAATAATAATACTCATGATAATCTATAGGTATAGCATATTTAAGTCTTGCAAGTCCTTTTATTTTTTGGATGTGATTTTCAGACGTTCACTATATAAGTTGGGCAATATGTGAATTTATCTGATCTGTCCATAAGCTTCTGTCAACTTGACAACGTTGTCTTCTTCTTTTATTATTTATTCGAGATCCTGTTGTAGCCGGTCTATCATCGGAATGGAATGTCACATAATTACTTTTCCACTGTTCTGTTCTTCTTAACTCAAATCGTTACATGTTCACTATTTTGTAGCAGTAAGAGCTTTTTAGTAAATTTAAAATTGACCTACTTTGAAATTAATAAATTACTTTAATAGGTTATTTTTTTAGTTAGGTAGATGGGTAGTAATTTGGTTATATGTAATTTGGTTATATGTCAGGAATAAAATCATAGCACTTTTTAAACAAATTCTATATTTTATTGTGCCAACGAAGTGGGCACAGGTCAGCTAGTAATATCATTAAACCAATATTTTTTATTTATTTTACTAGTATTGTGTAACGTTTAGTTTTATGAGTAACCCTTAAATAAATAAGCAAAATGAAACAGTAGCTCCATTTCTTTTGAGTTACTAAAATGTTAATTGAAAGTATGCGTATAGTCACAGGAAACGCCAGCATCAACTAAAACAGAAAATAATAAAAACATTTTATTTGTTTCCCAAAAATGCTTTGACTCCAACAACGGTATTAAACAAGTTTCGTTTGTGTTTTCACCGGTATTCTTTCAAAGAATTACTCTTGTTGTTGAAAAACAGATATAGTTATCAAATTAAGTTTCTGAACAATCAAAAGAGGTCAACAATCGAAATGAAAGTCAGGAATCAAATTTTGTGAAGCATACAAAACGTAGGCACATAGTCACTTTACGAGCTGTGTAGTACCACTACTTTGTAAGTGGTGGTACTACCTACCTAGTGGCAAAGCGTCAGCCGCCCGGGCCTTAGGTATTTCAATTCAAAAGACTAAAATATGGAGTAATTCTAAAGAACTTTTGGGCAAAATCAATTATCGTGTATTCGTGCCCATAATTTTGTTACGCAAAATACAAAGTTTCTTCACTGGATTTCATAATTGTTAACCAAAGCTCCAAAAAAATAATTGTAAAAATGGACAAACCCATATTTTTGTTTTGCGTCTAGAAAAAAAAGCAACAACGTACGCGTCGCAATTTTAAGACAAAGAAACTGAGTCACGTTGGGTCAGCAGTTTTCTTAAAAATGCGTAATTTTAGCGCATTTATTAAAAATTCAGAACTTATTCATAAATTAATGAACTATAACGCTCAATAAGTATATGTATTTATTTTACAAAGTTTAACAAGATCGTTCGAAGATCAGAAATCAAAACAGAAAAAGGTAATAAAAATGTAGTTGGACTATACCTATATGGCCAATTTTTAAGCGCGCTTCTCATCGTCGACATATATTTTACGAGATACTGTAATGCCCCTTCATTTTATCTTATTAATTCTACTGAAACTAGAAGTTATCCTAAAAGTTTTTCGTGCTCCGTCTAAGTAAAACCCGCGAACATTAAACTAAATGACGACGCTTCCTCGATAGAAGGTAAATATTCGGCCATTATTATTTATAATAATTGTATAAATTCAAATTGATAATAAAAATATCTTTAAATTATTAGCTTAAAGCTAACCAATCCGGCTATCTGTTGGTTCCGAATCGATTAAAATAGCAGTTGAAAGTAAAAAACGTCCTTAAAAAAACGGTCATAAAAATGTTAGACTACACAGGCCATTTTATTAAACACGCTTCTATTCACCAATAATTATTTGCTGATTAACAAAATGACATTATATGCGGCATTAAATTGGTATACACATTAAGAATTACAATACCTAGACTATATTTAATGTTTAGCTATTAATATACGTTAAAACGCGAGTTTAATTTTTGATAAATCGGCCGAAAAAAAAAAAACATTTTCCGTCTCTGTGACGCGTCTTTTTCCTTTTACTTTTTACCCGACTTAAAAAAAAGGAGGGTTCTTAATTAGACCGCATATATGCTTTTTTATGTTTGTTCGCGGATAACTTCGTTGTTTATGAACCGATTTTGATTATTCTTGTTGGAAGTAGATATTTCTAAGGTGGTATTTTATATTTTTATATTTATATTTTAAAGGTGTCCCATGATAAGGAAATCAGGGTTTGATAATGGCAGACCAGAGAAATCGAAGGGAACTTTTAAAACAATCGTAGGGGCGACTAGTGCGTTTGTTAGGTTTTTTTTTTCATTATGTCCAATTGTTTCCGTCTCAGTAACCGTTGTCTCCTTATTCGAGAAGCATCCTTACCCGTCACTTAAATACGTAAAATAAAATATTTTTTAACAAAAAAAAAACTACTTCATACAATAAACTAAAAAGCAAAAAATAAATTTTCTTTGCATAAACTGATACGTATTTTCATTTAGTTAAAAAGAAATGATTAAATAATTACTTTATAATTTTGAAGTCGGTGCCAAGTCAATGCTACAACAACCATACTACTATATCAAATTACTAAGTACACACAATATTAAAAGAAATCACAAAATCTGTTAGCAAACCAAGGATAAAGTACTGACAATTACCACAGAACAGATATTTCGTGATAATTACCTACTAATATAATCGTCAGTTGTTAGAAAGATTCATAATATATATGCACAGTTATTGTTTTACTTGGCACTGACTTCAAAAATATAAAATAATTATTTAATCATTTCTATTTACTTAATGCAAAGTAAATTTATTTTTTGATTTTTAGTTTACTGTTTGAAGTCGTTTTGTTTTTGTTAATTGTGGTAAAACGGTTTTGGGTTTTGGCCATCTTTACTTCATTTTTTAGTTGTCGGCACGCTTTGATTCTTCCATCATGCTTACCAACAGTCAGAGTTACAAAAATAAAAACTTTTTCGTTTTCATTTTTTTGGTGCAATTTTCCTGAATTCGAATTGTTTTTCGGCTATTAATATCAGACTATTTTGTCCATATTGTCAACTTATCTTCTGATCAACAATAAGTGTGTATGCGTGTGAATGCGTGTGTACGTGTGTATGTGTGTTTGCGTGAGTGCGTATAATATAGCAATCAATCAATCAATCAAATTGTCACGCCTATCGCCTATAGGTATAATATAGCATCTACAGGTAAATTAGCTTGGAGACGTTAGAGGCGTTTGTAGTAATGTACTCTAGAAACTGTCTAATTCCGGTTTAGAGCGCGTTTCCATTATACCGAGACGTTTTATTTATTCGTATTGTGTCGTCATTATGTCGTCGATTTTTTAAAATAATCGATTTTATTAAAGTAAAAAATATATATATATATGATATAAATGTAAATCAGAATGCCACTAGAAATAAGGATAAAACTAAACATAATGATAGGAGATCGTAACATATTTATCTACCACCACGACATAACTGGTAAGCGAGACGATCAAGAAGATTATTGTGGGGATTAATATAAAAAATTAAAACCTCAACCACTTCTTTATACATATTGTGTAAATGCTAAATAAAATAAAATAAAAACATTTTCTCATATTCGTGCGTTCACAAATTTATTTTGGAAACGCTCTTCCTGTCTGCCACGCGATGGACCTGATACCCGCACAAAAAATCCATGAAAGCTAAGTAAGTTTCTCTAGTATTTAGTATGTTTTTTTGACTCAACATCCATGGTATCGAACTTGCCTGATGGTCGAAGCTAAACATTTTAGAAGACCAAATCTCAAACTATGTTACCTAGGTAGCTACGTAGGAGTATCTATTTAGCTCTACATCACAAATTACATCGTTATCTTTACCCCATGGTAAACGAATAAATAATGTTAATCTTTTGCGATTTTCAATTTACTTAAAATGTCACGCAGTTAGGTAGAGACAATAAAACGCTACTTTCGACCATACTGATTTAAATAAAAAAATTAAACTTGAATAACGTATTGAGTGTGAAAGTGGGGTAAAGGTAAGCCAACCTTTTGTATTCGCCAATGCCACTTAGTTATTCAGATTGCGACTACCGAGACAAATAAAAGAATTCCCAATGTTGACATGTATCCTGAAAACACTTGACAAATGACAGTGCGAACTGCCAAAGAAATCTGAGAGACAAATTGAGTAAAGTTTTTGCCTCTGGGAATAGATTAACTTTTAGCGCCGCGAAAATGTCTACGTTAAAACTAAGTTACTCAATGAGTTTAATCGTTTTGGGATAGACTGTTTTAGATTTGAAAGCAAAAAGTTGGTTGTTACTTGCCCAGTCTGCCGAACATCACTTCAAGACCGTGAAGTCACTTCGTCGTGTTACAGGATCAGCTTGAAAGTTGCCGTTTCATATAGGGCGGTATAGTGGATGTGACTGCTACTTACAGTTATTGAATTGTAGTAGCAGTCACCTTTTTGAACCACCATGAATATTCATTGACCGCACTTGCGCTTAACTTCAGAAGTTGTGCTGTTATATGTCACATTAGAAAATATTCACCATGTCTATAAAGTATGTGTGATGAGAATTGAAGGATAAGAAATGAAGCAATGACTCGGGATGTCCTAAAACTCGACCAGTCTCACCGGAGGACGAGCAGCCGCTTGCCAAGCGTGGGGTATTACAGCAACTCCCTGTCGGAATTAAGGCGGGGGTTGCTGTAAATTTAGTAATAAAGATGTCACTTTATGTTATCGTCTTAAATATGACATAATTATCTCAATTTTTTTTATTCCGAACGATTAATCAAGTTACAGCCCATTGAAACAAAAAAGCTATTTCCTGGAGTTTATGAATGCGTCAGGCTTATAGAATATACATATGTTCATTCAAAGAGTGGTAGGCAGTGGTACCCAGTCTGCCGATCCGGGGTAGTACCACCACTTACAAGTATACAGACCGTGAAGTGATTTGGTCACGTTTCGGGATCAGCTTGTAAGTTGCCGGTTCCATCTAGGCCGGCATAGTGGATGTGATTGCTACTCACAGTTATTGAATTGTAGTAGCGGTGACATTCATTCATGGACCACACTTTGGCTTAACATCAAGCGGGGTGCTGTCATATGTCGGGCCACAATAAAAAATATAAATATATATATATATATAGAATTGCATCAAAATATTTTTTATTTATTTATTTAAAAACTTAATACCAGAGGCATTCTGTACCAGTCAGACCTTCAGAATATTGATCCGTATCAGTCATTCAATTTTGGCAATAATAGGCATTACACAGGACATACTAGACAAACAAAATTGATTTCAATTAAAGGTTATTCAATAATCCTATCTTTGGATTTTTTAATATTATTTTTTGAAGAGTGGTAGGCATTGGTGCCCAGTCTGCCGATCCAGAGTAGTAAGTACCACCACTTACAAGTGAATACAGAACGTGAAGTGACTTAGTCACGTTTCGGAATCAGCCGTTTCCAACTAGGCTGGCATAGTGGATGTGACTAATACCCACAGTTATTGAACTGTAGTAGCAGTCACCTCCATTCAAAGACGAAGTCAGGCGGGTGCAGTCACAAGTCATCAGAATAATTTATAAATTTGACAATGCTTTATATATGTTTAAATCATCTGTAAAGTAACTGTATTTTATCAATCTTTTAATTATTTTTTAATATACATTTCTATACTAAGCTCTTAAAGTGATTGTATCTTAGAAACAAGACAAACGGCAAGTGGTTTTGAACCCGTGCGTAACTATTGCACTGCCACTACTCCACGGTGGCTTTAAATATTATTTTTCATATTAATGTGATTGTTATTTAATTTTATTAGTCTTACTTTAAAGATATTACTAACGGACTTTGTTTGATGACTAAAGGCAATTTGTTCTAATTGCGAGCAGCTATCACAGTGAAGAAGTCTGAGTAGAGGCTGGATGTATGGGAAGGAATTTTAAACTATTTACTAGTATTATGTTTAATATATATATTATATATTTATTATAATTTACGACTTGCGTTTTATTGAATTATTATAGACATGAGCCGTATAAAAACTTTCGAAATCACCAAATGAGATCTTATTCTACTTTCCTATTTTACATAATCATAGTAAAACGTCGCGGGTTCATTTTACGACTTTCTCAATACAAAAGGTTACCCTATTGTTCGTAAAGTTACTTGCGTCAGTAGTAGATACGCATAAATCCCTCCTTATCTGATTATATAAGTTAGAAAGGGACCAAATTATGCGGTTTATCAACATTTTCCAATAAACATTGGTAGGGGCATAACAATACAGTATTAAAATTATAATTGGCAATTGTGTTCACTTTACTGGAAAACATAAATGCACTATAAACACTCTGGAGCCCCCGCAGTTTTGCATGCATGGCGGCTTTATGCGTTCTTCATCGCTTATACCATGAATCTGTGGATTCTGTGGATCTCTTTGACTTTGATCCCACCTCCTGTTTTTACTCCCGGGATATCCACATTGTGTCGACCGAATTAGCAGCCGAATTAAAAGGTTCAGCGCGTTTGTAGATCAATCGACAAGATTTTTTATAGAGACCCAACATTTAGCCTTGATTTGCCTGATGTTTAGCAATAGGAAGTCCTAAAGCGCCGACGGCTGATAAAATAGGCTCAGTTCACGCTTGCCTTAGTCCCGCCAATATGTCGGCCAAAGGTGCCTATTACGCATCGCTTGAAAGATCCAAGGTTATAGGATAGGGAGAACATTCCACTTGTCGCTTGTTGTACAAAGAAAGTACGTGCCAATCCTTTTAGTTCGACTACCGATTCGATCGACAGAATGCGGGTGCCTCCGTCGACCTGGAGTTAAAATATATATGTGGAGTAAAAGGTAATCACGGAAAGAAAAAGACAAGATGTAGGAACAAGGTTAAAGAGCTCCTCATTTATTTATTAATAACTTGCACGCAGGCATACTTAATACTGCCTAGAGAAAAGGTCAAATAGAGACTAAATACAAATAGGTACGCCTGTAAATAAATAATCAATCAAATTGTCACGCCTTTTTCCCTTGGGGATAGGCAGACACAGGGGATATGATCATACAAGCTCTACGGTTATGGGCACTAGACCACCCAACTATCTTGATTTAGCTTTGTTTAAAGCATCTATCCACATAAGAATTATAAATTGCTTTTGTCAATATATTTTCATTCACCCTTTCCTACATGGAAAGGGTGAATGAAAACCATCGAAGCATTTCTTTGTCTATCCTTGTCAGTACATCCTCTTTCAAACCACATCTATCGCGAATTGAAAACATACATAAAATAATAATACTTACATAAACATAAATATTATCCCTATTATATTGTTTCTACTGCTAATTAAATGATTTTAGAGCAGCATTTAGCCCTGATCTTGTCAAATATTGTAGTTAACTCAAGAAGAAGGACTGTACTTTTTAAGTTTTTTGTGCTCTGAGAAATAAATAAATTTTATGCACCTATACAGTACCTTTGTCTGTGTTGCATTTGTTTCTTCCACTTCTGGGTAGAGGTATTGTTGGAAATATTTCAATGAGATTAGCTTAAAACCTGTCTCGTTCCAAAATTATATATGTAGTATTAATAATAATAATAAAATTGTCACGCCTTATTCCCACAGGGATAGGCAACGACAATGGAGCGCCACTTGCCACGATCCTTACACAACTCTCTTGCTTCCTTCACATCCACTATTCCCTTCATACAGGCTCTGTGGTTATGGGCACTAGGCAACCCAGCTTTCTTGAGAATGTCTTCGACTTGTAGTATTACTTTATTATTATTCATTCAAAATATTAATAAAGGTGACCAAAACTAGTAGACCGAGTAGACCCGGAGCAAATATCTGCCAATATTATAACATGTAATTGTAATTTTCAATCTAGTTATTAAATATTACAAATAATAGCCATGAAACAAATCTGCACCGACCGGGTATCGAACTCATGACTTTACGCCTAATGAGCTAGTGTGTTATGGCACGTATCACGCAAGATATTATATTGGTTCAATGTGCACTTTTTTTTTATTGTGACTCGACATATGACACCGCGCTTGATGTTAAGCTGAAGTGTGGTCCATGAATGGATGTCACTGCTACTACAATTCAATAACTGTGAGCAGCAATCACATCCACTATGCCGGCCTAGATGGGACCGGCAACTTACAAGCTGATCCCGAAACGTGACCAAATCACTTCACGGTCTGTATACTTGTAAGTGGTGGTACTACCCCGGATCGGCAGACTGGGTACCACTGCCTACCACTCTTTTATAACCAGACCCGAAGCAAATATCCATCTCTTTTTTATTAACAAATATTTGCAATATTTAATACTATTAAATAATACAAATAAAAGCTATGAAACAAATATTTGCTCCGACCGGGGATCGAACCCGGGACTTTACGCGCAACAAACCAGTCGCTAAACCGTTCGTCCACGCCTGTCGTCACCTTGCGTCATACGTGCCAGTACCAATATATATATAATGTTGTTTTACGATCTTTTATATTGTACCATACGTACAAGAAATATTCCTCATAATTTATTTTTACATTTCTATATTTGTATGATGGAAACTGGATGATAAAAGTACGTAATCGTTATATTAAAGTTAGATTGGTACCGACAAGTGGTTTTGAATCGTGCACTCGGTTAGCTTGACTACCACTAAGCCATGGTCGCCTTAATCGACACAATTTCCAGTTTCAATATCGCAAACTGTCACATAACCAAATTTATCATCGTCACAGTCATTTCATATTTATCAGCGATAATTTATTTTTAACATAAAGGAAATGTCACTGTTTAGAATGGTTCCGAGGTTCTTTATCAAGTCACTGCCTGCTCTTTATGTACTTTTTTATTGAGGTACAACCTAATAGACTTTTCATAGAATTTGTATGAAAAAGTGGGTTAAGAAATAGTGACAGTATAAAATCAGGGCCTCGATTCTCTAAATACATTATGCCGACGAAAGCGCCGTGAAATCGCACCGCAAATCAACGTAGTTTACCTATTATAATAGGTATAAAATAATTATTTTATAAAATATTAATTATAAAAATAATTATTTTTTTATTCGCTGCTTGGTTATCTCGCGAATGTGGCCATTAAGAAGTGTATGTGGAGTGACGATAGCGGATAGAATAAGGAAAAGCACAGTGCGCGATAGATGTGTTTTAAAAGTGGCAAGGATTGACAAAGGAATGCTTCGATGGTTTGGGCACATATAAATTATGAATGTAAGTAGATTGACGAAAGGAATTTATAAATCTGATGTGGATGGATGCATTAAACAAGACAGGCCCAGTAGGGTGTTTTCCGATCAAATCGGAGACATTCTCAAGAAAGCTGGGTTGCCTAGTGCCTAGTGCCCATAACCATAGAGCTTGTATGAAGAGAATTGTGGATGTTAAGGAAACGAGGGAGTTGTGTGAGTGCAAGTGGCGCTTCATTGTCTCTTCCATTATAGATGGTTTATAATTTACCACGACAAATCGTCAAATTGTGAACGAACCTGCGCTTAAGTTCACAATCTGTCCGATTTTATCAGTCGTAAAATTATGAACGGGGCAAATGACTTATTTAACCGACTTTCCAAAAAGGAGGAGGTATACAATTCGGCGCTATGTTTTTTTTTATCTATGTTATGTCAGAACTTTTTTCTGAGTGAACCGATTTTGATGGTTATTTTTATATTTGAAAGACTCGTGCTTCCCCAAGATCTGACCAGTAGTTTTCGAGTTATCCATAAACA